>CM060441.1:35694892-38094892 GCA_030545235.1 Helianthus tuberosus | reverse complement strand
CTAAAAGATCACGAAACAAGATACTCAAACTTGGAAAAATTGGCTTTGGCACTAGTTCATGCTTCGAGAAGACTTCGCCGATACTTTTAAGCTCATCCGATCGAGGTACGAACGGATCAAAGAATCCAGCATGTTCTCCGACAACCTGAAGTTTCAGGTCGAATGGCGAAATGGGCGATCGAGCTGGGCGCGTTCAACATCACCTTCAGAACCAAGGGTCCATTAAAAGGGCAGGTGATAGCCGATTTCCTAGTTGAAATGCCGGAGGATAAAGAAACGGAAGAAGTTGAAAAAGCTCCAGAGAAGCCTTGGTCCCTGTATACCGACGGAGTTTCTAGTGCCGAAGGAGTAGGGGCGGGCCTAATTCTCACCGATCCAGATGGAACGGATATGACGTACGCGCTCCGGCTGGAGTTTAAGAGTTCAAACAACGAAGCCGAATACGAGGCCCTCTTAGCTGGCCTACGTCTATGTAACACCCCAAAAACGGGTTTGGTAATTAAACCACGTTAATAATAATGAACGGGTAAAATAGCGTTAGTGGTAAAATTTACCCGGTTAATATTAGGACTTAGACAAACAATCCTAATATTAGTTATAAAATTTAATAAATGCTTGAGAAAACAAGGTTATAAGAAGCCCGATTTAACGGGACTTAAAATACAACGGGTTATAACTCCCGAACCCATTAAATTAACTAGGAATAATTAACCTAGTTAATAAGATGTGATTAGGTTATAAATAATGGATTATAACTTAAATAGATCAAGATAAAACCTTGAGGGACTAAAAGTGGACAATTGGAAACAAGTTTATAACTAAAACTTAAAAACACCAAAACACACAAATATGTGTGTGTTTTGGTCGATATATGCTGGAGAAAAAGGGGAGTTCCCTTCCAAGAACCCTAACTCACAAAATTGCCAGAATCAAAGAGAAATCAAGCCAAGAAATTGGGGCTTTTAATAAAATCGTGATCACCAAGCTTAGGGGATCACAAGGTATGTTGAATTTTGATGTTTATTGATATTTCAAAATTGTGATGAACATGCATGAACGAAATTCTTGCATGAATATTCAATGTTATAGTGATATTAGTGTGGGTACAAGTCTAGGAACAAACCCTAGATGCAAACTTGTAGAATTGTGCCATAAACTAGTGATTTATCAAACAGCCAAGTATGAGCTAAGTGGGTTTTGTTGATTTAATGAAATTGATGTGTATAAACATCATATTAATTCATATGAATGAACTATTTGAACAAATTAGAGATTTTTTTAAGAGTTCATAAGCGATTAGAAGTGGGTTTTGACATAAGAGTTAAACCCATGGTTATGATGGTCAAAGTGTATATATGCATACAATGACTAAAATTACATGTTGATTTATGGTTACTTAAGGTATGAATTAGATAACATGTTAGTAGAAGTAGCATCTCAAAATATGACGCTCACTAAGTGGTTGATGATGTGCCTAAATCGAGTCATGTGAACTTGTTAGTGCATTCATATTTGTAAATTGGTGATTTGACTTTTAAAAGTCAAACCGACCTATGATTTAGTTCAATAAGAAAAGTAGTCAAAGATTCATAAGGTGCGAAAGTCATGATTTAGAATGACTAATCTAACAACCTTGTGAATGGTGAATGATAGTTGGCGCTTAACAAGCTAGGTGAAGCTTGGGGAGCAAGCGGGTCGATCGAAGCAAGTGAGAAAAGAAAAGCGTAATTTGGATGTGAGGTAAGTTAAAACTTACACCCTTTATTTGATATCTATTGGTTTTATAGATTTTGAATAATCAAAAGTCACATTTTGACTTATGATGTTTCGACCCGACACGCGAGGTTCGGAACAAAAGACAATAATGATAAACCATGTTGAATGGTTAAAAAGAACTAATAAGGTCATTTAGTCATGTAATGACTAATAAATAATGAGTTTTGAAATGATTTACCTTATAAGGTAAATCAATACAATTAATAAGGATAAAACGGCAATGTGGTCACTCGTTGACGATAACCGTTAGTTTTGAAGGACACTTTATGGCATAAGATATAAATGTCACACCCCCAAAATCCACCCGCGGAGTACTACCGCTTGGAGGCGTGACTGACCAGGATCCAGCCACCAATCATATTGAACAAGCATATAAGTAGTTATAAAAATCCAACCAATACAATTGGTGTTCAAACAAAACATAGTTAAGTTGCAAGCGGAAGCATAAGTCTTAAATCAAAACACAAGTTTAATTGTTTCAAAGTTTAACATGGCACACAGCCGTCCATGTCCCACAACGATCCTCCTCCATGCAAGCTCCAGCTAAGAAACCTAAGGACCTGCAAAGCATGTAGTAACGAGTCAACAACAAGTTGAGTGAGTTCACGGTTGGGTGTTCGTTTTAAGTTGTTTCGAAAACAGTTTCCTTTAGCTGGCATCCTGCCGTGGGGGTTACCCCATAGTTAAAAACGTGACTTGTTTATTCCCGGTTACTCTGGCATTCCTGCCGTGGGGGCTACCCCGTGTTAGTTATCTGGCATTTCGGCCGTGGGGGCTACCCCATGTATACACTAGACTCGTTACCATATCGACTGCTGACTGTAGTCATGTTTATGTGCCCTGAAACTGTCAATGTCTATCATCATTGACGTGCCCCAGATCCATTAGTTCACGCCCGTCCTCTGCGGCACGGTGTGAGGTTTGTCAGACCTAAATAGCGCTATCTAACTAATGACCCGCTCGCCATTGGCCCGGCGATTAAGTCGATATAAAAATGAGGGACTTCGTGATAGAGTTTTGGTCTAGTACGAGTTATCTGTCCGTGAGGACGAGGAATTACATTCCTGAACCTTTACTGTCCTACCCAAGGAGGACGAGGAACCCAGTTCCTTAACCCCAATTCCCGACCCAGGGAATCCCATGCTTTGTAGAGGGTGTGAACTCACCTTGGTTTGCTCGGTAGAAACACAGAAAAGTCAATCAAGCAATATTGTGGCTACTCACGTCCTATCATAGTTGTATCATACCAATCAGGTTCGTATTCAAGTAGTGCACGTATGGCATACACGTATAATAGCAAGTAGCATGCAGGTATAATTTATGGCATACACTCATAACCATACGGTTCACAAGGACACTTATGAGTTCAGTATACAAGCGAACAAGGCCCAATAGTCCGGCCCAACACTTCGGCCCGTAACAGTGAGAGCCCAAATAGTGTGTACATGCACATGGGCTCGAGTCGCAACCGGACTCGCAACCACGGTTTCGGTTCGTGCTGTTTTGGTTACGAGTCGCAACCGGACTCGCAACTGTGGTTTCGAGTCACAAGATTGGTGTGCTGATCATGTGTGGTTTCGAGTCGCAACCAGGTGTTTGCGACTCGCAACCGATGTCGCAACCGGGGATTTCGACTCATCATGCGTTGGTTTCGAGTCGTAATCAGTGGTTTCGGCTGGGAACATTTGCTGAATTCCATATTGTACTTGGCCAATCAGATTTCACTGTTGTGATTTTGTGTACTATCCAATAACACTACACTAACATGTTTAATTGTCTAACACATGACCAAAATAGATCAAACATGGCAATTTCAAATATCCAAATCATGTTCATATCATGTTCATCATGTTCTTCAAGTATTCAAGTAGTTCATCATCATTCATATGAACCTAGGTCTAACAAAAATCATGAACAACAATCAAACTCTTGAACATATTCATCTAACCCACATATACACATCCGATTTCCACATATAAGCAGCCATTAATCAAGCATTTGATTTGTAACATAGGGGTATGCAATCCGATTTCATGAATATTAACAACTAGTGGTTTAGACTACATTTAAACACAAGACATCATGAGTTCATCGTGCCACATATCCGAAATCAAAGCATGTTCCGATTATCAACATCATACATACGATTCACAAGCACATCATCATTGTACAAACGGTTCTAGTTCAATCATGTCGTCCATAATCATCAAACATCATAAACACTAACAAACATCATAAACACTAACAAACATCATAAACACTAACAAACATCATAAACACTAACCGGTTGTGAGGTGGTGAAAGATGAAGCTTTGTTTGGTGTGAACAAGCAAATCCGAGAGATCCTTTTGTGGTCGGTTGGTTTGATCCGAGAAGAAAGGAGAAGAAGTATGATGCTTGGTGTCTAGGGTTTTAGTGAGAGAGTGGAGAGTGTGTGTGTAGAGGAGAGTAGGAGTGTTGTCCAAAAATGTCAAGATTAGCATCACTAGGGGTTATATAGTTGTTCCACATTGTGCACCCTAATGGGCTTTCGGCTGAAGTGCACGGCCCAACCGGCCCATACGTTACACTAGTTCACTCGAGACCACATGGTCTCGAGTCGGGTTCGTGTTGTCTCGGTTCATATACATACTCGCATACATACACATAAGCATACACATAACACATAATCATATAAATTCACATGTATTCATTTGTCATTAATCACATAAGTTTAACTAGTCACACGTTTAAGCATACAATGAAAGGTTCTAAATTTCGAGTTGTCACATCATCCCCAAGTTGAAAGAAATTTCGTCCCGAAATTTGGTAGGCACTCACTGAGGAAGCTAGTTAAGTTGTATGGTTTTCCCGGTTTTCCTGGGGTGTCACATCCACCCCCCGTTGATCTGGAATTTCGTCCCGAAATTCCGTAGCTTCGGCCTCAGTAGTGGGTGTACTGTTTGCGAACAGTTGGGGATACTTTTGTTTCATCCGATCTTCGCGCTCCCAGGTGAACTCTGGGCCGCGACGTGAGTTCCAACGAACTCGAACGAGAGGTATTCTGGTGCTCTTGAGGACCTTAACATCCCGGTCCGTGATCTCGACTGGTTCCTCGACGAATCGTAACTGTTCGTCGATAGTGAGTTCCTTCAGAGGAACTACGTGGGTCTCATCTGACGGACACTTCTTCAGATTTGACACGTGAAAAACGTTGTGAACTGCACCGAGTTCTGCTGGTAAGTTTAGTCTGTAGGCCACCCTGCCTATTTTCTCAATGACCTCGAAAGGTCCAACGTATCGTGGGTTGAGTTTACCGCGTTTGCCAAAACGAACCACACCCTTCCAGGGTGAAACTTTGAGTAGTACCCGCTCCCCAACCTGGAGCTCAAGTGGTTTCCTGCCCATGTCGGCGTAAACTTTCTGACGTTCACGAGCGGCCGTCATGCGTTTTCGTATCTGAGCGATTTGCTCGGTTGTATCTACCACATATTCTGGGCCAGTGATCTGACTTTCTCCCACCTCTGCCCAGCAAAGAGGAGACCGGTATTTACGTCCGTACAATGCCTCAAACGGAGCAGCTCCAATGCTGGTGTGGTAGCTGTTATTGTACGAGAATTCCACAAGTGGCAGATGCTTTTCCCAGCGGTTGCCAAAGTCGATTACACATGCACGAAGCATGTCTTCCAAGGTTTGAATAGTGCGCTCGGACTGCCCGTCCGTCTGAGGATGGTACGCTGTGCTCATGTCTAATCGTGAGCCGAAGGATTTGTGCATTGCTTGCCACAGCTCTGAAGTAAATCGTGCATCTCGATCCGAGATGATAGAGGTGGGCACCCCGTGCCTCGAAACAATTTCCTTGATGTATATTTCTGCAAGAGTGGAGAACTTATCCGTCTCCTTGATAGCCAAGAAGTGTGCAGATTTTGTGAGTCGATCCACGATCACCCAAATAGTATCGTTCCCGCGCTGGGATCTAGGTAGGCCAGTAACAAAATCCATGGAAATTTGCTCCCATTTCCATTGAGGTATCTCTGGTTGTTGGAGCAGGCCTGAGGGTTTCTGGTATTCCGACTTGACTCTCGCACAAGTCAAACACTTGCTGACGTAGGTCGCTATGTGGGCCTTCATGCTAGGCCACCAATACGTAGTTTTGATGTCGTGGTACATTTTATCCGATCCAGGATGTACCGAGTAGCGAGACTTGTGTGCTTCGTCCATCACAAGCTCTCGTAGGTTGCCATAGAGTGGGACCCAAACGCGTCCCGTTACGTAGTAAGCACCGTCTTCCTTCTGTTCTAAGCGTTGCCTCGATCCGCGTAGGGCTTCAGCCCTGACGTTTTCTGGTTTCAGTGCTTCTATCTGAGCAGCTCGTATCTGGGAAGGCAGACTAGAATGGATCGTGAGTTGTAAAGCTCGCACGCGCTTAGGCGCAGTGTCCTTTCGACTAAGGGCGTCAGCGACAACATTGGCTTTGCCCGGGTGGTATCTGATCGAGCACTCGTAGTCATTCAGTAGTTCGACCCATCGTCGTTGTCGCATATTCAGTTCCTTCTGCTTGAAGATATGCTCGAGACTCCTGTGGTCAGTGTAGATCGCGCACTTGGTACCATACAGGTAATGCCGCCATAACTTAAGCGCAAAAACAACAGCTCCCAGCTCTAAATCGTGCGTAGTGTAGTTCTTCTCGTGGACTTTGAGTTGGCGTGAGGCGTAGGCTATAACTTTATCTCGTTGCATCAACACGCAACCAAGACCCTGAATTGATGCGTCGCAGTAGACCACAAAGTCGTCTGTGCCTTCCGGCAAGGAAAGGATAGGTGCGCTACAAAGTCTATCCTTTAGGTGCTGAAATGCCAACTCCTGTGCGTTTCCCCAGCGATAAACAACGCCCTTCTGCGTTAGTGAGGTGAGAGGCTGTGCAATCTTAGAAAAATCCTTTATGAATCTCCGGTAGTATCCCGCCAAACCCAAGAATTGGCGAATTTCCTTTGGTGTACGAGGTGCAGGCCAGTTCTTAATCGAGTCTATCTTGGATGGATCAACGTGAATCCCATCCTTGTTTACCACGTGGCCTAGGAAATGGACTTCTCGAAGCCAGAAGTCGCATTTCGAGAACTTTGCGTAAAGCTGTTCTGTTCGAAGGAGTTCCAGGATAAGTCGCAGATGCTGCTCGTGTTCCTCCCGACTCTTGGAATAGATCAGGATGTCGTCGATGAAGACTATAACGAACTTGTCCAGGTAAGGCTTGCACACTCGGTTCATCAAGTCCATGAAAACCGCAGGTGCGTTTGTCATCCCAAAAGGCATGACCAAAAACTCATAGTGCCCGTATCGAGTTCTGAAAGCTGTTTTGGAGACGTCCTCTTCCCGGACTCTCAGCTGGTGATAACCCGATCTCAAATCGATCTTCGAGTAGTAGCTCGATCCTTGCAGCTGGTCGAACAAGTCGTCGATTCGCGGTAGAGGATAACGGTTCTTCACCGTCACCTTGTTGAGTTCTCGGTAGTCGATGCACATTCTGAAAGTACCGTCTTTCTTCTTTACAAATAGCACTGGAGCTCCCCAGGGTGATGAGCTAGGACGAATAAAACCCTTATCCAAGAGTTCTTGTAGTTGCGTAGAGAGTTCCTTCAACTCTGATGGGGCTAAACGATAAGGTGCACGAGCTATAGGCGCAGCTCCAGGAGCTAGTTCGATCTGAAACTCGACCTGACGATGAGGCGGAAGACCAGGTAATTCCTCAGGAAATACCTCTGGATAGTCGCGTACAACTGGAAAATCTTCTATTTTCTTCTCTTTTTCTGAGGTGTTAGTAACGAGAGCCAAAATAGCAGTGTGGCCCTTTCGCAAGCACTTTTGGGCCTTAAGGAGAGAAATGACGTTCTCAACAGCACTCCTTTTGTCGCCATGAATCATGAGAGGTTCACCACCTGGACCTGGAATACGGACAACCTTCTCGTTGTAAAGAATCTCTGCGCGGTGTTGGGATAACCAATCCATCCCAATGACAACGTCGAAACTACCCAAGACAATAGGAATGAGGTCGATAGAGAAGGTCTAGTCAGCGAGAATAAGTTTACAACCCTTGACTATGTGTGTGGCTTCTAAACTCTTACCATTTGCTAGCTCTACGGTGTGCTTGTTGTTCAGAGGGGTTGGAATACGCTTAAGCATTCGACTAACTTCTAGTGACACGTAGCTAGTATCGGCACCCGAATCAAATAAAACTGAAACATAAAAGTCGTCGAGAAGGAACTTACCCGCCACAACATTGGGGTCATTCCTTGCTTCACCTTGGCCAATCACAAACATTCGCCCCCTGGCGCCATTGTTGTTGTTCCCATTGTTACCATTCCCCTGATTGTTGTTATTGTTGTTGTTGTTGTTCTGGTTCCTGTTCAGTTGGGGACAGTCTCTCTTGAAGTGGCCCTCAGCTCCACACTGAAAGCACCCTTTGTTATCACCTTGTTGCTGTTGCTGGCGCTGGTTCTGTTGAGCTTGCTGACGATTCTGGTTGGCGGGGTATAAGCTCCTACAATCCTTTGCAGCGTGACCAGGCTTGTTGCACCGATGACAGTTGCCCCTGGTGCATGGTCCACTGTGGTGCAGGCTGCAGCGATTGCATTTGGGGTGATTTCCTTTGTATCCGCCACCAGACGATTGCTGATTAGGGCTCTTGTAGTCCTCAGTCTTTCTCTGCTGAGACTGGGACTGAACAGAAGCCGAACCCTTACTCGAAGTTCCATCCCACTTCCGTTTGTTGTCACTAGAGGTACCAGAAGTAGTTGCAGCACCTATGCGTTTTGGTAACTTGTTCTGCTCCACCGCCTGATCCGTGAGACGGTGAGCCAACTGAACAGTTTGCTGGTAGGTAGCGAGGTTCGCTGAAGTCACATGACTTTGGATTTCTGGCACTAAGCCCTGAAGAAATAGTTCGATGCGTTTGATGGGAGGATCCACCATAGTAGGGCACAGAATTGCCAGTTCGTTCGACCTTTTCACATAAGCTTCAATTTCCGACCCCGTCATCTTGAGGTTGAAGAACTCCACTTCCAGTTTGTGAATCTCATCACGATTGCAGTATTCCTCTTTGATCATTTCCTTAAAAGTTTCCCATGGGGTGGCGTTGGCAGCAACCAACCCTAGCATCTGAACTTGAGCGTTCCACCACGTGAGGGCTAAACCCTCGAGAGTACCAGTAGCATACTTCACCCTGCGCGCCTCAGGGCATTCGCACATTTCGAACACAGATTCTAGCTTCTCAAACCAGTGTAGGAGACCTACTGCTCCTTCAGTGCCGCTAAAAGTGGTTGGTCGGCAGTCCATGAAAGTCTTAAAAGTGCACACGGGTGGTTGAACATGTTGACCTATCGTAGGTGAAAGAAAAGACAGAGTTTAACACAAAGGTTGGTTCACGAGAGTAGGATCCTAAAGATCCTAGAATGAGTTCGGACTGCAGGATATACCTCCTGCGTGTGCAGCTGCAAGTGCTGCGGCAACTCGTTCGTTGATCAGAGCCGTCAACTGGGCTTGTGTCATGTTAACGCGTCCAGACATGATCTTCATACCAAGAAGAACGTGAGTGAGTGGGGTTCGCGAAAGTGCGATGATAGGATAGAGTAAGCACGCACGTGTTCAAGCAACAGTAGTTATACTAACCAAGCATACCATAAGCAATGTACCATGTATCTAACAAGTAGGTAATATACAGACCATATCACCTAGAATGTCGAGCCTTGCATGTGGAGTGAAGCATCGTTGTGGACCGTTGAGCACTGTACAGGTTATAGTCTGGTTTTAACAAAAACGTTTTTTCCCTTTATTAAAACCAAGTTCTCTATAACCAATGGCTCTGATACCAATCTGTCACACCCCCAAAATCCACCCGCGGAGTACTACCGCTTGGAGGCGTGACTGACCAGGATCCAGCCACCAATCATATTGAACAAGCATATAAGTAGTTATAAAAATCCAACCAATACAATTGGTGTTCAAACAAAACATAGTTAAGTTGCAAGCGGAAGCATAAGTCTTAAATCAAAACACAAGTTTAATTGTTTCAAAGTTTAACATGGCACACAGCCGTCCATGTCCCACAACGATCCTCCTCCATGCAAGCTCCAGCTAAGAAACCTAAGGACCTGCAAAGCATGTAGTAACGAGTCAACAACAAGTTGAGTGAGTTCACGGTTGGGTGTTCGTTTTAAGTTGTTTCGAAAACAGTTTCCTTTAGCTGGCATCCTGCCGTGGGGGTTACCCCATAGTTAAAAACGTGACTTGTTTATTCCCGGTTACTCTGGCATTCCTGCCGTGGGGGCTACCCCGTGTTAGTTATCTGGCATTTCGGCCGTGGGGGCTACCCCATGTATACACTAGACTCGTTACCATATCGACTGCTGACTGTAGTCATGTTTATGTGCCCTGAAACTGTCAATGTCTATCATCATTGACGTGCCCCAGATCCATTAGTTCACGCCCGTCCTCTGCGGCACGGTGTGAGGTTTGTCAGACCTAAATAGCGCTATCTAACTAATGACCCGCTCGCCATTGGCCCGGCGATTAAGTCGATATAAAAATGAGGGACTTCGTGATAGAGTTTTGGTCTAGTACGAGTTATCTGTCCGTGAGGACGAGGAATTACATTCCTGAACCTTTACTGTCCTACCCAAGGAGGACGAGGAACCCAGTTCCTTAACCCCAATTCCCGACCCAGGGAATCCCATGCTTTGTAGAGGGTGTGAACTCACCTTGGTTTGCTCGGTAGAAACACAGAAAAGTCAATCAAGCAATATTGTGGCTACTCACGTCCTATCATAGTTGTATCATACCAATCAGGTTCGTATTCAAGTAGTGCACGTATGGCATACACGTATAATAGCAAGTAGCATGCAGGTATAATTTATGGCATACACTCATAACCATACGGTTCACAAGGACACTTATGAGTTCAGTATACAAGCGAACAAGGCCCAATAGTCCGGCCCAACACTTCGGCCCGTAACAGTGAGAGCCCAAATAGTGTGTACATGCACATGGGCTCGAGTCGCAACCGGACTCGCAACCACGGTTTCGGTTCGTGCTGTTTTGGTTACGAGTCGCAACCGGACTCGCAACTGTGGTTTCGAGTCACAAGATTGGTGTGCTGATCATGTGTGGTTTCGAGTCGCAACCAGGTGTTTGCGACTCGCAACCGATGTCGCAACCGGGGATTTCGACTCATCATGCGTTGGTTTCGAGTCGTAATCAGTGGTTTCGGCTGGGAACATTTGCTGAATTCCATATTGTACTTGGCCAATCAGATTTCACTGTTGTGATTTTGTGTACTATCCAATAACACTACACTAACATGTTTAATTGTCTAACACATGACCAAAATAGATCAAACATGGCAATTTCAAATATCCAAATCATGTTCATATCATGTTCATCATGTTCTTCAAGTATTCAAGTAGTTCATCATCATTCATATGAACCTAGGTCTAACAAAAATCATGAACAACAATCAAACTCTTGAACATATTCATCTAACCCACATATACACATCCGATTTCCACATATAAGCAGCCATTAATCAAGCATTTGATTTGTAACATAGGGGTATGCAATCCGATTTCATGAATATTAACAACTAGTGGTTTAGACTACATTTAAACACAAGACATCATGAGTTCATCGTGCCACATATCCGAAATCAAAGCATGTTCCGATTATCAACATCATACATACGATTCACAAGCACATCATCATTGTACAAACGGTTCTAGTTCAATCATGTCGTCCATAATCATCAAACATCATAAACACTAACAAACATCATAAACACTAACAAACATCATAAACACTAACAAACATCATAAACACTAACCGGTTGTGAGGTGGTGAAAGATGAAGCTTTGTTTGGTGTGAACAAGCAAATCCGAGAGATCCTTTTGTGGTCGGTTGGTTTGATCCGAGAAGAAAGGAGAAGAAGTATGATGCTTGGTGTCTAGGGTTTTAGTGAGAGAGTGGAGAGTGTGTGTGTAGAGGAGAGTAGGAGTGTTGTCCAAAAATGTCAAGATTAGCATCACTAGGGGTTATATAGTTGTTCCACATTGTGCACCCTAATGGGCTTTCGGCTGAAGTGCACGGCCCAACCGGCCCATACGTTACACTAGTTCACTCGAGACCACATGGTCTCGAGTCGGGTTCGTGTTGTCTCGGTTCATATACATACTCGCATACATACACATAAGCATACACATAACACATAATCATATAAATTCACATGTATTCATTTGTCATTAATCACATAAGTTTAACTAGTCACACGTTTAAGCATACAACGAAAGGTTCTAAATTTCGAGTTGTCACAATAAAGGGGTCAAAATAATCAAGAAATAGATTTATAAGTAAATGGACCGTACGGTGTAATCCGATATAAGTCGTGTAGACGAGATGATAATAAATCCATCTCGTAAAAGTAAACGGTCATATAGACCAAACGGGTCAAAATGTGAAAATATCACCCTTTGACAATATCGGCTAATGTTTTGTCGAGTTGCATGATTACAGGAATAAATATCGATTGAATGTTGACATCGCTATTACTTAGCGCCACTAAGGCAAGGTATCGTAACGGGTCAATACATTGACCCGAGCCAGGTTTGTGTAATGACTTAACTCATCATGTAGAATTTGAGGTTTTCTAAGAGTTAAACAAGGTCAAATTGGATATTTGGTTATCTTAAAGATAAACCGAATAATTCAAGTTATAATTATAGTGTTTTAGAAACATAATGATTTCTAAACAAGTTTATAGTTAAAAGACCGGATTTTAGGGTCAAACAAGTATCTGAAAGTCCTTCGTCGTAAAAGAAGGACCAAAATTGACCAAAACGCCCTTGTAGGCTAAATTAAACAAACAACCCTTAAAGGTTGTTTGGGAACGAGTTTCATGATTTGATAAATACTTAGAATAAGTGTAGAGGTTGAAAGATGTAATACGTGAGTCAAATGGCTCTTTTTGAGTCTTGTTGTAAAATAATAACCCGAGGGGTAAAACTCAGAACTTTTAGATATCCACATTAAATCCAACACACATATAGTTGTAGTTGAAGATTACTTGATAAGAAATGTAGGAATGAGATGCTATAAATGAATGAAAGCGATTTCAAGCTTTAAAGTGCTTAAAATACCCTTAACGGGTCAAAATAAGCATACGAGCGAAAACGGGTTTAATTTGTGTAATAAACCGGTGATTAGAATCTAATATGGTAGATAACATTGAGTTGAAGAAGAGTATGTGATATAAGGGTCAAATAAACACGTTTGTTGATGAAATCACGAACGAGTCACAAGTTGGTAAAAAAGGGTAATAAGCTGAAGAGCTAAAAGTCTAAAATTTTAATATGTAGGATGTTGGATTTCAACTCCATTAGATAGAGAATTAAATTACGGTCGCGTAGGAAAAAGAATCACCAAAAACGGACTACGAGTCAAAAGTTATGGTCATTTTAAGATAAAAATGACAATTTCCGGAACTGGCAGCAGGTGCAGGATTCAGCAATGAACCTGCTGGAAAACGTAATCCCCCGCGACACGCGGGGGAGACATCTTGAACTGGCGCGACACGCGGGGGCGCCCGCGCCACGCGACAAAGAGATCAGATCCTGCCGCGACACTCGACAGGATCAGTTGTGAAATTTTATTTTAATTCTTATGAGTTGATGTCGGAACTTGTTTATATGTAACATATAAGTGTCAAAACTAACATTTCTAGTGGTTTTGACCATAGGTGGCAATGGGGATCTTACGGATGACGGTCAAGCATATTTTTGAAGAACCGAATACACACTTTTGAAGCTTCCGCAATTATCTTGTTTTGTTTAGTAAAAAGACAAAGTGGAATATGTAAATATTTCGAACTATGTTTTTAGAATGTTGTAAACACGATTAAACACTCAAGATGCAAAAGTTTTTGATAAGTGGCATTTTCTCATAAAATGCTTACTTTAATTATATATTAACGTTAATTCAAGTATGGGTGTTACAGTATAGCGCTGAAAGTCGGAGCAAAAAATGTCGTAGCCCATGTAGATTCGTTGCTCGTAGCGAATCAAGTAAACGGAGAATATGAGGCGAGGGAAGCATACATGATCGAGTATCTCGAGCAAGTGAAGTAAGCTATGGCATCATTCGAAGCATGTAAAGTCGAGCATGTTCCCCGTAGCAAGAACAAGAAGGCTGATGCATTGAGCAAGTTGGCATCGGTATCATTCAGTCACCTAGCCAAAGAGGTGAGAGTGGAAGTTTTAACTGCACCTTCAATTGCAGCTCCGCAGGTTATGCAGGCCGAAGCACCGTCGCAAATGTGGATGACGCCAATAATTACCTACTTGGTGCATGACGTTTTGCTGACTGATAAAGCGGAAGCAAGAAAGATCCAAATCAACTCTCTTCAATACCAGATGCAAGAAGGAGGCTTATACCGAAAGACTTTCCTCGGGCCTCTGTTAAAGTGTCTGGACCCGGAGCAAGCCAGTTATATCATCAGGGAAATACACTATGGCATCTGCGGCATCCATGCCGGACCTAAGATGATCATGACAAAGGTAAAAAATGCAGGGTATTACTGGCTCGGGATGCACGAGAGTGCAGTAAAGGAGCTCCAACAGTGTGACGAGTGCCAAAAGCACGCACCCATATGTCTTCGAGCAAAGAACAAGATGATACCGGTAACCGCGGCGTGGCCCTTTCAAAAATGGGGCGTCGACATAGTCGGACCTTTTCCACGATCGAGCGGAAGCGCCCAATACTTGCTAGTCGCGGTAGATTATTTCACCAAATGGGTGGAAGCTCGAGCATTTACAATCATCTCCGGCTACAATGTAACAAGATTCTTCTGGGCGCAAATCGTGTGCCGTTTTGGTCTTCCACTCTATATTGTAAGCGACAATGCAAAGCAATTCGCGGAAAACCCGTTCAAATGCTGGTGTGAAAACTTGAAGATTAACCAAGTCTTTTCATCGGTTGCCCACCCACAAGGGAACGGGCAAGTTGAGCAGATAAACCGAAGAATTGTTGATGGGATAAAGAGAAGGCTTGGTTACGAAGGCAAAGGTTGGGCGGATGAATTACCGAACATGCTGTGGGCTCACCGAACGTTGCACAAGACCAGTAACGGAGAAACACCGTCTAGTCTTACGTACGGCACAGAGGCTGTGATTCCCGCAGAAATCGGACTCCCGAACCAAAGATGTAAAGCTTGGGAGGAAAATGAGCGTGAGCTCCGATCTAACCTTGATCTGCTCGAAGAACGTCGGAACATCGCAACGATCAAGGAAGCTCGATACAAAAAGAAGATTGAGAAATACTATAACGCCCGGGCCAAACTCTACAAGTTCAAGGTCGGAGATTATGTGCTCCGAAACAATGATGCGAGCCGTGTCGAAGCCCTCGGCAAGCTAACCCCTAAGTGGGAGGGACCGTACCAAGTCAAAGAAGCCAGTGAAAAGGGCTCGTACGTGTTGGAAAAAATCGATGGAACCCCCGTACCCCGGACATGGAACGGGGTGCATTTAAAGAAATGTTTCATGTGAATAGCCTGCTACGGCTAAAAAAGATCGCTATTTCTTGTTTTTATTTCCAATTTCCGTGTATAAGTCGGGAGGGTAATGCCCCGACAAATTTCCATTTTCTTTGTAACCGGAGGGTTTTCCCCGGACCTATGATTAACGAAGCAATGAATAAAGCGATCGGTACTTTTATAAGTATAAAGAATAGGATGTGTGTAAGTTCGAACAATTTCATAAATGTGCACAAACGGGCCTCGACCCATGCCTCGCGCCGATTGAGAAGGCTTAAATAGTTCAAAAATAACAAAATCTATTAAGCAAAACAGCCCGTATTTGAAACGGCCCGATTATAAACAATCCATTAAGCAAAAGAAATCAAAAAGGTTCTTACTATGTCCCGGTCACCTAAGATGACCGAATAAAAAACCTGGTCGAACAGTGAAGTTTGGACGCAAACTAAGAACTAAGTAGCCAGGAATGAATGGCTATTATCAAAGTCATGATTTCATGCAAAACTTGTTAGTCGAATATTTTCAAACAAAAATAAATTGTGCGGATTACATGCCAAAAGAAACAGAAATTTAAAATTGTGCGATTACAATAACGAGGTAAGGTCAAAAGTTATACGACAAGAGAGATCGAGCTTCAAGCTTCAAAGTATTCCTTCACGATTGGGAGCTCGCTTTTTTGTTTAATAACGGATAGGGATTTATCCACCAAGTCTGCAACCTGGCCAAGCACGGAGATGTGAAAATTTTCGAAAGCCTTTATCGCGGCACTTAACGTATCTTGAGCACTCTCATCATACCCTGGGACTTCTTCGAAAGATCGAACAGCCTTAGCGGCTTCGAAGACGTGCTTGATACCTTCGTTCGCCCCAACCGCATTCACACTATTCACCAAATCCACAATAACTTTCTCCAGTTCTGGGCTTTGATGCACCAGTTTGACTACCAACGCGACCCCGTCTGTCAAGAACCATTGCTTGGTAAGCATGAGCTCCGACAGTTGAGCATACGATTCAACCATTTCACCTTCACAACGAATCAACATCTCTTTCGCTTCGTCAATCGTCGTTTTATGTGACTCAATCTCCCTGTCACGAGCCCTCTCTAATTCATCTTTAACTAAAGAAAAACCAGGTTCAATAGTAGGAAAGGGAAGCAATAAAAAACGAATTATGAACGTACCATCAACCAAGCGGTGATAATCAGCCAGAAGCTGATCGTGAGATGTCTGCATTTCCTTCAACTCAGCCGCATGCTTCTTCTCCGCACCAGATAACTTTTTCTCCAGATCAGCGAATTTCAACTTGAAAGTTTCCAAATCTTGAAGAGCTTTGTCTCGAGCTTCATAAGCGGCCGCAGCCGAAGCCTGAGTAGATTTGTTAACTTCTTTTGCCTCCAAGGTTTGCTCCCTCAAACGCTCAATCTGAGATCGGAGAGAGTTTAGCTCCTGTTTCGTCTTCGATCGGACATTGTCTTCATTCTTCAAATTAGCAACTTCACGCTCAAGCTTGCTGCAATTTGATTCCGACTCAATCCAACGCTTATAAGTCTCCACCACCAAAGAATTTGACTGAGCTTGATTCAGCATCAGGGCATTTCCAAGCTCCGGACCTCTCATCTTCCGATAATGTGCATGCTCGGCCGGAGTCCCAAGATGAAACAGAGCCATCTTTGCTGATAATTCATCCACAATTCTATCTTTATTCACCAGCGACCACTCGGGAATATACTTCTCCAGAGCTCGAGCCGAATCCATATCCCCAACGTCGCCCGAACCTAACTCCCGGGACAAGAAAGCAGCTTCAGTTTTAAACCACAAAGGGGAAGAAGAGGCACTATCCCCACCATCAAATGGTCGTGGACTCGGCCTTGAAACATTAGAAGCAACCCCATTTGTGAGCTTACCCGAAGGAGAAGGATCAATCTTTTTGAGAGGCAATGGATCGGGCATATGAATATCGTCGATAACCTTAGTAGCCCCCCCTCCGAAAGATAACAGACTCGTCGAAATATTTACCGGATGATCCCTCGGGGTACGACCGCCATGAAGATGGGCATCCAAATTTTCCATCAAATCCCCGGCAGTAGAAAACTCTGTAACTTGATCATATTCATCATCCAGTGTAATGGTTTTAAAATCTATCTTCTTCTTCTTCACCTGCTTGGGATTTGGATCGGACTTCGAAGAGATGGCCCGTCTTCTTTTCAAACTAGCTTGAGGACGCTCCTCATCATCGTCGTCGTCGCCCTTTTCTCCCCCTTCAGCATGATCTCCTTCGTCTCCAACAGAGAGATGCACCCCCTCGTCTTCAATAATGATTTTGGAACCGGATCCTTTCGACCCACTCGAGCCAGTCTTCTTGCCCTTACCACTGCCAGTCACCATCACAGTCTGAGCCGGAGCAACATCCGCTATTTGTGCTGCAGGAACTGAACCCGAACCCCCCTGACCAGCCGAACCTCCTTGATTATCTGGAGCCTCGGGTTCCCGAATCTGATAAAGATTCTCCTGCACAATATTTAGATACGGAGGATCATCCTTTGGCGTCCTAGTGGCCCGGAGGTCAAGCTCCTTGGAATCAAAAGACTTTAGCCTTAAAGCTTCTCTCAAACCCATAGCTGCAAAAGCAAACAACAAGTAATATCTGTAGTCCGGCATGATGAAGGGCACACAACGTGTATGCGCATATATACAAAAAAAAATGTACAACTATACGAGCGATGTGACAAACACCATATAAAAAATAAAGACATTACTAACCCTTTCCATTCCACTTAAGGGTAGGATACCACTCGGGTTCGGCCCAAATCGTGCTGATCCGTCCCATGACAAGAATGTGTTCCGGATAACTCTGTATGCGACCAGCTTCTTTGATCAGATTCGCATATAAATCTCTGTCATATTCGAAGTCTTCAGGAAGGGGGGTGGAAGTTTGGATTTCTTTAATCTCCACGTCATAAACTCCGGAACGCACCGGTCATCAACATAAAAAAAGCATTCTTTCCAATCTTTTATACTAGTAGTAATCCATGTATAACAACAAGAATTTTTATCTCTAACCTCGAAGGTATACCAGTTACCGGACCGATTCAACTTGTAAAAAGCCCGGAACACATCCAAATCCGGGTCGGATCCCACACCACGACAAGCTAACTCAAAATGGCACACCTTGGCAAGGCCGAAGGGGTTCATTTGAGAAAGATGAACCTCGTGAAATGCAAGGACTCCGATCAAGAACTTCGTTAGAGGAAGTCGATAGTTGCAATAATCAAACAGGCGAGTATAAACTCCTATCTTCCCCGGGGGAAAAAAGGATAAATAGGCGTGTTCTTTTCGGGGAGAACAGGGTGTAAAGAAGCAGGAACTGCATATTTATCGACGTACCAGGCTAAGCCATTTCTATTCAGAATGTTAAAGCAACCGGACAAGTTGTTTTTCACCATTATGTAAGGAAGACACTAACCTGTGTGGCGAATCGTCTGTCTCAGAGAAAAGAGTGAAGAAGATGAAGTAAAAAGTGAAAGCGAAAAGTTACTTTTTCTCCTCTTTTATAGAGATGTGAAACCGCCTCAAAACTGCCAATCAGGTGGCGACACGTCATGACAGCTGACGCACACCAAACGTCACATCAAGCGGGAAACATAAAGTGACCATCGGTTACCCAACAAAGGTCACCGCCTAGAAGTTTAAAATTCAAAAAATCAACAAAAACGACAAGTTAGGGGGTCAGCCCGCCAAAATTACGCCGTTATAGTTCGAAGCTTTTACCTAAGAAACGCTACGAACTAGGGGGACTTGATGAGGATACATCCTTGGTCGGACCGAACCATCACCAAATATAGAACCGAGCCATAGCATAAGGGTCGGATCGAGCCCCATGCTATGGATGGAACGACCAAGGACACTGCTACGCCATAACTAACTGGGCCCCACGGTCATAACTGCCATGACAGTGATTGGTCCGACCCTAACTAACTTGCCACGTCAGCACACCCAAAAACTATAAATACCCCGCCAAGACTTACAGCAAGGGGTAATCGCTACTTTCTCTCTCTAAACTCTCCTCTCTCTCTCCCTGACCCATTTCCTCCTCACAAATACTTATTCTCACGCCCGAGCTTGGTCACAGAGAGGCCCCCCTCCCTGTGACGAGGCTAACGGTGTGCTTGTTTTCTTGTGATCTTGTAGGTTCCTTGCTAGGTCATCTGAAGCTCTGCTCTAACCAGGTCGGACCAACTGGTTTTGAGTCATCAGATAGCAAGGAGCACTTGTTTTAAAAAATTCGTAAACTTTATTAGAAAGTACAAAATGTAAAGCACGAATTTGCATATAGTCGATGTCCTTTTCTAGCATGGAGGATTGAAATCACCCACTCTTCAAACAACTCTTGCATAGTTATGAAGCTATTTTTATAAAAGTCAATGTCAGTTAAAGAAATAATATGGGTTTAATAAAAAATAAGAGTAAATTACAAGTTTTATCCTTTATGTTTATACCAAATTGCAAGCGCTATCCTTTAGCGCAAAAGTTGACAAGTTTTACACTTAATGTTCCAAAATCTTGCACGTTATTTCCTTTAGGCCTAACTCAGTTAGATTTTTAGTTAAGATTGGTCATATGGACCCCATATAAGGGTAATGTTGTCTTTTCACATCTTAATATAATAAATAAACCATTTTTCTATAAAATATATAAAAACCCTTTTCCACCCACTATCCTCTCTCTCTCTCTCTCTCTCTAAAACCCAGACATCCCCCCCCCTCTCTAAAAACCCACCATTAACACCACCAATTGAACACACAAACACATTGAACAAATAAACACAGTGAATAATTGAACATGAACTCCGTTCAATTACTTCAATATTCGCACAACATATACAAATCAACTGAACAAGTAAACACACCTTCAATCGCTTAAGATTTATGCACAAATTATACAACAAACACTCAGTTCAAATCATTCATTATACACACAATCAATCGAACAAACAAACTCAAACACGATGAGTAATGGTTCTTGCGGTCCAAGATCTGTTTCAGACTTTTAGGTGCGGCGGGGGAGGTTGTGGTTGCAGGGGAGGCAGTGATGGACGGCGGGTGCAGGGGGAGCGATGATGGACGGCGGGTTGTAGAGGGAGTGTAACACCTCGTAAAATCATGACCAATATGATAAAGACACGTGTCATGGACTTAAACGTGTAATGAATTAATTCCGAGGGACTAAAGTTGTCAAACAATGTAAATATGCAAGTAAAAGAATCAAACGTGTCATCATGCCAAACGAGTGCCTCTGAATGACTACATAGGATGTTCGTATTCTTTGATGAATAAAATTATCGGACATAAAAAGCCGTTTGCGCTTAAATTTAAAACTTTACGAAGCATAGGGGTTAAAAGTGTCAACATGTTAAAAGTTACCTCTGAGTGACCTTTTAACGATCCCAAAAACACTGTAATAATTTAATATTTCGCTCTTAAGAATATTGGATAGTAATTTTGTGGAGTTCGATGAAAACAAGACTTTTCGGGTGATCTTACAAATAACCGGGAGCTTAACGGAGTTAAATAATGACCCAGGGCCATTAAAAGTTAACTATAGGGGTCATAAGTGCAATAAACGAAAGTTATTTTAATTAAAAATGGACCAGAGACTGAAACTGCAAAAAATGAAAGATGTTTTCCGGTTAAAGAGGAGCCATGTGACAACTCGAGTTTCCGACTTTCTTTTTTTTCGCATTTAGTGCACGTTGACTTTGACTTTGACTGTGTAGTTGTTTGACTTGTTTAACTTGTAACTGTATACGTTAATTTATAATGAACAATTGTGGTTGCATGATTTTGTGTTTGGCTGTATATCATGAAACACCTGTTGAAAACTTAAACTGTTTAAAACATGGAAGGACCTGACGAAACAGACTGTTTCGCCATATACATTCCGACGAAACTGGTGTGTTTCGCCATCAAGCAACTCGACGAAACAGTGTGTTTCGCCATATCACCTCACGACGAAACTGATGTGTTTCGTCGGCCCATTGATTCGCAAAGCCCATTAAGGGCCCAGAACGGTAATTCGTGGATATTAAGTGAAACCGACTTCCTGTTTCACACTTTTATCAAAAATAGAAACCCTAGAACTCTCTCTTTTGAAAAGGCGATACCCATCATCAACCATCATCTTTCTCTCTCGAATCCTCCCTTGTTCATCCCGAATATCTCGGTTAGTGCGTGCTTGTCTAAATCGGTTTCTTTGTCCCTTGATTTCTTTATACATGTTGTGTTTATGCTTGATTTCTGGATTATAGGAGTGTATGTGTATGATGAATACTTAGGGTTTCATGAACCTCTCAATGATTATGCATGTTAGCGGGTATGCATAGAGTATGGATTTTATGAGTGTTGTTTTGTGATGATTACATGATTTTATTGATGAAGATGATGATATGATCCCTGGTTCATTGATGTTTCGGTTGTGATGCATAGATTAATGGTTGGTAACATAAGACTCATTATATTGAGCGAGGATTGAATGATTTCTGTGTTGAACGATTTCTGTATGATGAGGAATTGCTGTTTTACGGCTGTTAGGGTTTATGTGTTTTTCGCTCTGCTGTAACTGATGTCTGCGAAACTGAACTGTTCGACGAAACAGAACTCTCGGCGAAACAGAATGTGTTTCGCCAAGAGTAGTCGACGAATCAGAAGTTCTGTTTCGCCAGGGGACACCTCGACGAAACAGAATGTGTTTCGCCATTATATGTGTTTCGTCATTATCTGTGTTTCGCCAACATGCGTGTTTCGCCGAATAGCTGATCTGTGCAGTAACTTGAGTTAATTATGTTAAGTGTTAACTGGAATATTTGACTGCTGATAAGTGTAGCCATCTTGTATATGATTGTGATTACGTGCTACATGTTTATACGTGCATAACTTGGACGCAAACTGATTTCACATACGTGCATACTTTAGGACGTGATTGACTTACTTTGAGCACATACCTAGCATACCGAGCAAACAAGGTGAGTTCACACTTCTACCAAGGCATGGGATTCCCAGGGCTTGGGAATGGGATTTAAGGAATAAGGTTGAATGGATTCATGCGGACATTATTACTAGACTACCATACCATCGTCCTCGGTTGTGAAGGATACTTACGTAAAACCTACGTATACTTATGCTATTTACTATCCTCGGTTGTGAAGGATACTTACGTAAAACCTACGTATACTTATGCTATTTACTATCCTCGGTTGTGAAGGATACTTACGTAAAACCTACGTAACACTGGTACGTATTACTGTTCTCGGTTGTGAAGAACACATAGTGGTTACAAATAGTCTAGTGGTTATACAACACGGGAAGCCCCCACCAATAGAACTTACTACCGGCCCAGTAGAGCCACATGTTACAAACAAACTTACTATTACGCATTACCTTCTGTGAGCTCGCTCAACTTTTTGTTGACCCTCTGTTACATGCCTTGCAGGACCATAGGTACTTTTGGAGCTTGCACGGGAGGCACAGTCGTTGTGGACATGGATCGTGATTGTGTTGTTAAACATTATAACATTTTGTACTTAAACTTTTGTTGGGTTTACATTAAATGCTTCCGCTACACACTTGTTTATATTTGGTTTTGTAAACACCTATCGTATTGATGAATGACTTTTGAGATACATACTTATGTTCAATATGATTGGTGGCTTGATCCTGGTCATGTCACGCCTCCAAGCGGTAGTACTCCGCGTGTGGAATTTGGGGGTGTGACAGATTGGTATCAGAGCCATTGGTTATAGAGAACTCGGTTTTAATAAGGGAAAAACGTTTTTATTAAAACCAGACTATAACCAGAACAGTGCTCAACGATCCACAACGACGCCTCGCTCCACGTGCAAGACTCATCACTCTAGGTAATATGGTACATGTCTTATTGCCTACTTGCTAGAATTGCATAGAACTTTGCTCCGGGTATGCTTAGGTTAACTTGACACTATTGCATGAGAACACTTGTGTGATTACTCCCTTTTGTTATCGCACTACTCGCGAACCTCTCTCACTTATGTCATATTTACTATGAAGATCATGTCTGGACGTATCAACATGACGCAAGCCCAACTGACGGCTCTTATTAACGAGCGAGTTGCTGAGGCACTTACAGCCGCACAAGCAGGAGGTCAGCATGCTCAGCCACCTGTTTGTACCTTCAAAACTTTCATGGACTGTCGTCCTACTACTTTTAGTGGCACGGAAGGAGCGGTTGGACTCCTCCATTGGTTTGAAAAGCTCGAGTCCGTATTCGAAATGTGCGAATGCCCTGAGGCTCGCAGGGTGAAGTACGCCACTGGTACACTAGAAGGCATTGCGCTGATTTGGTGGAATGCGCAAGTGCAGATGTTAGGATTAGCTGTTGCTAACGCCACACCTTGGAATGATTTCAAGGATTTGATTAAAGAGGAATACTGTAGCCGTGATGATATTCATAAGCTGGAGGTAGAGTTTTATCACTTGAAAATGACTGGGTCAGAAATTGAAGCGTACACCAGAAGATCGAATGAGTTGGCTATTCTGTGTCCTACTATGGTGGACCCTCCCATTAAGCGTATCGAACTGTATCTCAATGGCCTGGTGCCGGAAATTCAAAGCCACGTAACCTCAGCGAATCTTGGCACTATTCAACAGATCGTCAATCTAGCTCATCGCCTCACCGATCAGGCAGTGGAACAGAACAAGCTGCCTAAACGCATCAACGCTACTACTACTGCTACTGTTTCAGCAACTACTCCTGCTACCCCCAGTGATAACAAGAGAAAATGGGAGGGGGATTCCAGCAAAGGTTCAGCTTTAGTACAGTCTCAAGCTCAGCAGCGAAAGACTGACAACTATCAGAGCCCAAGTCAGCAATCTTCGGGCAGTCACAGGCAGGGTGGTTATCAAGGGAACCTCCCAAAGTGTAACAACTGTAACAGGCATCACAGTGGCCAGTGCAACAAGGGTCGTTGTCGGAGGTGCCTCAGGATGGGCCATGAGGCCAAGGATTGTAGGAGCCCACGGCCTGTAACTCAGAATCAACAGCAGCAGCAAACGCAGCAGAACCAACAACAGGGTAACAAGGGATGTTTTCATTGTGGTGCTGAAGGTCACTTCAAAAGACACTGCCCTCAGTTAAACCGAAACCAGAACAACAACAACAATGGTGCAAAGGGTCGTATGTTTGTGATTGGTCAGAGTGACGCAAGGAACGATCTTAATGTGGTTTCGGGTAAGTTTCTTCTCGACGACTTTTATGTTACGGTATTATTTGATTCGGGTGCGGATATCAGTTATATGTCTCTGAAAGTTAGTAAAATGCTTAAACGCGCACCAACACTGTTAAGCACCAAACATGTAGTAGAGTTAGCTAACGGTAAAAGTCTAGAGGCCACACATATAGTTCAGGGTTGTAATCTTATCCTCGCTGGTCAGACTTTCTCTATCGATCTCATTCCTATAACTCTGAGTAGTTTCGACATTGTCATCGGTATGGATTGGTTATCCCAACAGCAAGCAGAGATCCTATGCAAGGAGAAGATCATTCGTATTCCTCGTTCTGGCAAAGAACCTCTCGAAGTTCAAGGTGACAAGAGTGGTGTCGTGAGTGGCATCATCTCCTTCTTGAAGGCTCAGAAGTGTCTGCGAAAGGGCCACGTAGCTATTTTAGCACTCGTTACTGATACATCGACGACAGAGAAAAAGATTGGGGATATTCCTGTAGTACGCGACTTTCCTCAGGTGTTTCCTGAAGAGTTACCTGGGTTACCGCCTCATCGCCAAGTCGAATTTCAGATCGAGCTAGCTCCAGGAGCAGCACCTATAGCTCGAGCGCCTTACCGCTTAGCTCCAACTGAACTGGAAGAACTGTCTAAGCAATTGCAAGAACTCTTGGAAAAGGGTTTCATACGTCCTAGCTCTTCGCCCTGGGGAGCTCCAGTATTATTTGTAAAGAAGAAAGACGGTACCTTTCGTATGTGCATAGATTACCGTGAACTGAACAAGGTGACGGTGAAGAACCGTTATCCACTTCCACGTATCGACGACTTATTCGACCAGTTGCAAGGGTCGAGCTATTACTCAAAGATTGACCTAAGGTCGGGTTACCATCAACTGAGAGTCCGGGATGAGGACGTCTCCAAAACAGCATTCAGAACTCGCTACGGCCATTACGAGTTTTTAGTCATGCCTTTCGGGCTAACGAACGCGCCTGCGGTTTTCATGGATCTTATGAACAGGGTGTGCAAACCTTATCTTGACAAGTTTGTTATTGTTTTCATTGACGACATCCTGATTTACTCGAAGAATCGGGAGGAACACGAACAGCATTTACGACTTATTCTGGAACTCCTTCGAACGGAACAACTGTACGCTAAGTTTTCAAAATGCGACTTCTGGCTTCGTGAAGTCCACTTTCTAGGCCACGTGGTAAACAAGGATGGGATACATGTTGATCCATCCAAGGTAGATTCGATCAAGAATTGGCCTGCGCCTCGTACACCTACAGAAATACGCCAATTCTTGGGTTTGGCGGGTTATTACAGACGGTTTATTAAAGACTTCTCAAAGATTGCACAGCCGCTTACATTACTGACACAGAAAGGTATTGCTTACCGTTGGAGTGATACACAGGATACAGCGTTTCAGCACTTAAAGGATAGACTTTGTAGCGCACCTATCCTCTCATTGCCTGAAGGCACGGACGACTTTGTAGTCTACTGCGATGCATCTATCCAAGGTCTTGGATGTGTGTTGATGCAGCGGGATAAAGTTATTGCTTATGCTTCACGCCAACTTAAGATTCACGAACGGAATTACACTACACACGATTTAGAGCTTGGAGCTGTTGTTTTTGCGCTCAAGATATGGCGACATTATCTGTATGGCACCAAGTGCACCATTTACACCGATCACAGGAGTCTTGAGTATATTTTCAAGCAGAAAGACCTGAACATGCGACAGCGTCGATGGGTCGAGCTACTGAACGATTACGAATGTGCTATAAAGTACCATCCAGGCAAGGCCAATGTGGTGGCCGACGCCCTCAGTCGAAAGGATACTATACCTAGACGTGTACGAGCGTTGCAACTCACTATTCAGTCTAGTCTTCCTTCACAGATACGAGATGCTCAGGTAGAAGCATTGAAACCGGAAAATGTCAGGGCTGAAGCTCTACGCGGCTCAAGACAACGGTTAGAACAAAGGGCAGACGGCGCCTATTATGTAACCGGACGCATCTGGGTCCCACTCTATGGCAACCTACGCGAGCTTGTAATGGATGAAGCTCATAAGTCTCGCTACTCAGTACATCCTGGTTCAGATAAGATGTACCACGACCTCAGAACTACATATTGGTGGCCTAGCATGAAGGCCCACATAGCAACTTACGTTAGAAAGTGTTTGACTTGTGCGAGAGTCAAGGCAGAATATCAGAAACCATCAGGCCCACTCCAGCAACCTGAGATACCACAATGGAAATAGGAGCAAATTTCCATGGATTTTGTTACTGGTCTACCCAGATCTCAACGTGGGAATGATACTATTTGGGTGATCGTGGATCGACTCACAAAGTCTGCTCACTTCTTGGCTATCAAGGAAACGGATAAGTTCTCCACTCTAGCAGACATATACCTTAAGGAAGTTGTTTCGAGGCACGGGGTGCCCACATCTATTATCTCTGATCGTGATGCACGTTTTACTTCAGAACTGTGGCAAGCAATGCACAAATCTTTTGGCTCTCGTTTAGACATGAGCACAGCTTATCATCCTCAGACCGATGGGCAATCTGAGCGCACTATTCAAACTCTAGAAGACATGCTTCGGGCGTGCGTAATTGACTTTGGCAAGGGCTGGGAAAAGCATCTGCCACTTGTGGAATTTTCATACAACAACAGTTACCACACCAGCATTAGAGCTGCTCCATTTGAGGCATTGTACGGGCGTAAATGCCGATCACCTCTTTGTTGGGCAGAGGTGGGTGACAGTCAGATCACAGGTCCAGAAATGGTAGTTGATACTACTGAAAAGATTGCTCAAATACGACAACGCATGGCGGCAGCACGTGACCGTCAGAAAGTATACGCCGATAAAGACAGGAAAATACTCGAATTCCAAGTTGGGGATCGAGCACTACTCAAAGTTTCGCCCTGGAAGGGTGTGGTTCGTTTTGGCAAACGAGGCAAGCTCAATCCGCGTTATGTCGGACCTTTCGAAGTTATAGAGAAAATAGGCAAAGTGGCCTACAGACTGAACTTACCTGCTGAACTCAGTGCAGTTCACAACGTCTTTCACGTGTCGAATCTGAAGAAGTTTCAGTCAGATGAGACCCACATAGTTCCTCTGAAGGAGCTCACTATCGACGAACGATTGCATTTCGTCGAGGAACCAGTTGAAATCACGGACCGGGATGTTAAGGTCCTCAAGAACACTAGAATACCTCTTGTACGAGTTCGTTGGAACTCCCGTCGCGGCCCAGAGTTCACCTGGGAGCGCGAAGATCAAATGGAACTCAAATATCCCCAGTTGTTCGAAAACAATGCAACTACTACTGAGGCTGAAGCTACTACAGAAGTTCGGGATGAAATCCCAACTCAACGGGGGGATGATGTGACACCCCAGGAAAACCAGTAAACGATAACTTACCTAGCTTCCTCAGTAACCGCATGCTAAATTTCGGGACGAAATTTCTTTCAAGTTGGGGATAATGTGACAACTCGAGTTTCCGACTTTCTTTTTTTTCGCATTTAGTGCACGTTGACTTTGACTGTGTAGTTGTTTGACTTGTTTAACTTGTAACTGTATACGTTAATTTATAATGAACAATTGTGGTTGCATGATTTTGTGTTTGGCTGTATATCATGAAACACCTGTTGAAAACTTAAACTGTTTAAAACATGGAAGGACCTGACGAAACAGACTGTTTCGCCATATACATTCCGACGAAACTGGTGTGTTTCGCCATCAAGCAACTCGACGAAACAGTGTGTTTCGCCATATCACCTCACGACAAAACTGATGTGTTTCGTCGGCCCATTGATTCGCAAAGCCCATTAAGGGCCCAGAACGGTAATTCGTGGATATTAAGTGAAACCGACTTCCTGTTTCACACTTTTATCAAAAATAGAAACCCTAGAACTCTCTCTTTTGAAAAGGCGATACCCATCATCAACCATCATCTTTCTCTCTCGAATCCTCCCTTGTTCATCCCGAATATCTCGGTTAGTGCGTGCTTGTCTAAATCGGTTTCTTTGTCCCTTGATTTCTTTATACATGTTGTGTTTATGCTTGATTTCTGGATTATAGGAGTGTATGTGTATGATGAATACTTAGGGTTTCATGAACCTCTCAATGATTATGCATGTTAGCGGGTATGCATAGAGTATGGATTTTATGAGTGTTGTTTTGTGATGATTACATGATTTTATTGATGAAGATGATGATATGATCCCTGGTTCATTGATGTTTCGGTTGTGATGCATAGATTAATGGTTGGTAACATAAGACTCATTATATTGAGCGAGGATTGAATGATTTCTGTGTTGAACGATTTCTGTATGATGAGGAATTGCTGTTTTACGGCTGTTAGGGTTTATGTGTTTTTCGCTCTGCTGTAACTGATGTCTGCGAAACTGAACTGTTCGACGAAACAGAACTCTCGGCGAAACAGAATGTGTTTCGCCAAGAGTAGTCGACGAATCAGAAGTTCTGTTTCGCCAGGGGACACCTCGACGAAACAGAATGTGTTTCGCCATTATATGTGTTTCGTCATTATCTGTGTTTCGCCAACATGCGTGTTTCGCCGAATAGCTGATCTGTGCAGTAACTTGAGTTAATTATGTTAAGTGTTAACTGGAATATTTGACTGCTGATAAGTGTAGCCATCTTGTATATGATTGTGATTACGTGCTACATGTTTATACGTGCATAACTTGGACGCAAACTGATTTCACATACGTGCATACTTTAGGACGTGATTGACTTACTTTGAGCACATACCTAGCATACCGAGCAAACAAGGTGAGTTCACACTTCTACCAAGGCATGGGAATCCCAGGGCTTGGGAATGGGATTTAAGGAATAAGGTTGAATGGATTCATGCGGACATTATTACTAGACTACCATACCATCGTCCTCGGTTGTGAAGGATACTTACGTAAAACCTACGTATACTTATGCTATTTACTATCCTCGGTTGTGAAGGATACTTACGTAAAACCTACGTATACTTATGCTATTTACTATCCTCGGTTGTGAAGGATACTTACGTAAAACCTACGTATACTTATGCTATTTACTATCCTCGGTTGTGAAGGATACTTACGTAAAACCTACGTAACACTGGTACGTATTACTGTTCTCGGTTGTGAAGAACACATAGTGGTTACAAATAGTCTAGTGGTTATACAACACGGGAAGCCCCCACCAATAGAACTTACTACCGGCCCAGTAGAGCCACATGTTACAAACAAACTTACTATTACGCATTACCTTCTGTGAGCTCGCTCAACTTTTTGTTGACCCTCTGTTACATGCCTTGCAGGACCATAGGTACTTTTGGAGCTTGCACGGGAGGCACAGTCGTTGTGGACATGGATCGTGATTGTGTTGTTAAACATTATAACATTTTGTACTTAAACTTTTGTTGGGTTTACATTAAATGCTTCCGCTACACACTTGTTTATATTTGGTTTTGTAAACACCTATCGTATTGATGAATGACTTTTGAGATACATACTTATGTTCAATATGATTGGTGGCTTGATCCTGGTCATGTCACGCCTCCAAGCGGTAGTACTCCGCGTGTGGAATTTGGGGGTGTGACAAGCCACGCGGCCCGCGTAGACTCCTTAAGAGTCTTGCGCGGCCCGCGAGGGAAGCACCAACGACCAAAAATAAGGACAGCTGCATATTCAGCCTGTTACACCGCCTTTGCATGCAATTTTTCGATACCAGGGTCTGAGCCAACAGTTTTTCATGCACTAGGGACACCTGGTAACATCTGGGATCAATGTAGGGACATGTGGTTTGATCTTGATGCATCAAAGTTCCTATATAAGGCCTTGTTCTTCATTTGTTCAATTGCACACTTTGAAAATCACTTCACAACTCATTCTCTGGAGTCCCTTGGAGCTCTAGGAAGCTTTCCTCAGTTCAATACTCGTCCTAAGGACCATAGTAAGTGTTCTTAGCTCCCTAAGTTCAAGTTTTATTAGTTTAATGACCAAAAGTCAAAGCCATCGTAATTAAGCTTTGGCTTAGTGATTAATCACTAATGGTCCAACCATTATTCGAATTGAAAGTGGCTATGAGTTGATAATAATGTAGGTAATAAACCCTTAAGAGGGCACCTACTGATTATCACTCTAACTTGGTCAATTGTTGGGTCAAACTTATTAATAAAAAGTCAACAGAAGCAATTTTTACAAATAAATCCATAACTGATAATGTAGAAGTTATGGACCATGTTTTAACACTAAAATAACTTGGTAAATAATATAAGAACATGTTTAGGCATGTTCAACCCGAAAATTCTGAGTTTAGGCTCGGTTCGCAACCGAAAGTCGCAAAAGTAGACTTTTGCTTTGACTTTCAGTTCTGACCCGAGTTAGCTTGTTTTAGATACGCCTTAGGGTTCCTTTAGGACCATATTTTATGTTAGTATAACCCTCTGAGATTATACTATATGGTTCCTCAGAAATCCGAATCATTTGCATGTTTCCGTTAAATGCTTAAATGTTAACCATAATACCCTTTTGATATTAAAACGAGATTTTTGAAAATGTGAGTGGACAAAAATCTTTATTACTGATATTTAAGTATGTCCTAAAAGTTTGACATCAGTTTATGGTCTAAAATGAGAGTTATGCACAATATCGTAAATGAAAGCTTTTTATTAATTAAATGGAAATTTCGACATAAATCCTATTTAAACCCAAATTTTGACACCAAACCTTTTACCCACTGATGTAATATAATATTTAGGGATTTTTGGAAATTTTTATTAAATTTTAAACTGATCATAACATAGAGTTCTTGCATAGGCTCGGTAATTGACGATAATGCCCTAATAAAATGAGTTTTACACATCCTTTACATATCAAACCTTTTTCTATTGATTTTATATAACAAATAAGTTATTTTAAACTGTAAAGGCTGGTCAAAATCTCAGATTTCCTTAATCAACCCGAATATCGTCAAATACCGACTTTTATGTGATTTAGGCGCATAGTATGGTTTAAAACCATATTAGGTACCTAAGACTTGTTACCTACATATGTTATGAATAATTTTTTATACTTTAACAGTAAGTAGAAGTTTTGAACTCAGATTTTCAAATTTGACCCTTATAGCATGTGTGAAATGACCAAAATGCCCCTACGATGCATAGTTTGGTCATAAAAGATAAATTTGACATATATATGATATCCTACTAATATAACTCATTAAAATAAATATTTTAGACCAGAACCTCAGTTCACTATTTAACCTCTTTTATAAACATTAAAATGGCCAAAATACCCCTACGGGGCATAACTTGGTTTTAAATTCGTTTTGGGCATAATGGAAGGTATCCTACTGATATCACAACATATTTAAAGCATATTAACTTGTGGAACCTGTTCATGACTCATTTGGTTACCCGTTATGCAATTTCGCGTTCGGTACAGTTTATGTGACTAGTTTGCATAAATTAACCGAAACGGGTCAAACCTTATCATTTTTACTTCAAAATCCAGAATGTGTTTAGTTTACCCATATTATACAAGTCTTCAAACTTGTCGGGTCTAAATTCTAATCCGGTCTTCGCTTAATCTTGCGTTTTGAACCGTAAACCTTTCTTTAAAACTAACCGGTCTAAGTTAAGACTTAAATAAGACCCGTTAGGAATCTAATAGGTTATTAAAACCTTCGTTCCAGATTAGGAGCCCAGTAAAAGCTATTTGTACTTATTGATTTGATATACGGCTGGGATTTAATTTATATTTTAGCTCAGGTAAATACTTTTAACTTATTTCCCCTTATACAGGGTTGGGATACGGTATTATAATAATACCGCTTGGTCGGGTATGAAGTCATACAATCAGAATGTGATTAAAAAGATGCATAACCCGTTTTAATATGTTTTGTTTGATGCAATGCCTTTGGGGAGTTAATGACCATGTCCTGGATATTCTCGGCTCATTCATTAGAAATGGCCACGAGTTAAGCACGGGGTGTAGGCATACACCTGATAGTTGCGTATGTAAAAAGGTACCCCACTCGTAAGGAAACATCTTGTGGGTATTATACCAAGTGGTGTGTCTATTAATCTTAACCGGCTCTTCTAACCGGGTCCTAAATGGACGACAAACATGTAAAACTGTATACAAGATTATTTTTTAAATAATTGTCCCAAGTTAATAAAGAAAATTTTTTATGCCTTGTGCATTTAAATCAATTTTTATAAACACTTTTCAAAAGAGTCAGTTAATTATATTTACCAGTGTAAACTGACGTATTTTCAAAAGGTTAAGTGCAGGTACTACTCGAAATGGGCTAGCTACTCCTAGTATCAAATAAAGAGTCTTGCAAGCTTTTGATACCTAAATCTGTTGAACACTATTTCTTTTTATTTTAGATCCGCCTGTGGATCCATCTTACAACCCGTTGTATAATATTTTATTGTACTTTCGAATCGGTTTGTAATATTATTACTTTAGACTTCCGCTGTGCGTTAAACTGTGCTTATTTGACCATGATGATATCAACTACGTCACGATACTCCCCACCGGGCCCACCGGTAATACGTGGAAATATCGGGGTGTGACAGGTTGGAATCAGAGCCAACATTGAGTGAATTAAACACTAGCCTTTTGTGTTTAATCTCAATGACACAGTTTGCACATTCCTTGACCTCCGAGTCTAGGCTAATGACTTAGGACTAATCCTAATCTTATTGTTTTCTTTTTGCTTGTTTCTTTTGTTTGTTTTGACAGGAACAAGACAGAATGTCGCCACGTTTCAGAGGAAGAGGCGGACGAAGCAAAGCACCAATTACTGCACCAAATGATCACGAGGCCGGGCCGTCACACCGGCGAACTCCTTCAGCAACCATGAGCTCAAGTCCTCAAGAAGACTGGAGGACATATTTGGAACCCGCGAGGCGTTCTGTCTCGCTTAGCTCTTCACCCTCATACCACCACTCATTTGGGCCACACTCAGAAAATGAGCCCAATGATTCTCACCACTCATTCATACCGCTGCAACGGTCAAGTTTACACCGGGCTTTTCCGGACCCAACCCCGTACTTTCAGAGCCGGTTTAACCCGGCAAACGTGAGTGAAGAACCAATGGGCCATAACCCATTGGGACCCGAAGACCACTTTCCTAGAGCCCAGGATATGGAGATGGATGATGACCCCGATCCTGAGATGCCACCAACTAGGACGCCCACGCATCCCATCGAGATTTCTGACGGATCATCTTTTCATGGTTCGCCATACAGGGGCCCAGATAGTATTGCTGAAAGGTGGGCCACATACCACTGGAAGTAGACTCCCCCTTTCAACCCACCTCAACAGCAGCAGCATGATCCCTCTGAGGATTCGCGTTTCCAGGCGGTTACTCCACCGCCACCGCGACCGCTAGAGCAGCAGTTGCCTCCGGAACCACCGAGGCGAAGAAGAACAGGTGCACGGATGTCCGTGCGAGGAGGGGATTTTCATTTCAGCACCCCTCAACACTCCAGTGGCTGCCACTACCCGCCACTGTATGAAGACCCGCAAATGGGTGGGCCTTCAAACCCAGTTTCAGAAGTCGACTCTGCGCCAGTCGCACCACTACCACCACCACACATGGGTTATGATAACCCAATTCCTTCATACGCCGGTACAGCGGCGTATAACCCTTTTGAGCAGCCAGCTTATCCTGGCTACAACTACAACAATGCCCCTGCCGTTGACCCATACCTCGAGGCGGCCAACTACAATGCTCTCCATCCAGAAGGGCCTTATGCAGCTTCGTACCAGTCTGGGTACCAAGCATATGGGTATCAAGACCCACCACCTCCTCAACCTCCGCAGCAGCAGTCGCACAGCCGCCACTGATCCAGCCACCGCAGCAGCAGGAGATTCTTCAGAGGTTGAACCAGGTAGAGAGAGAGAGGTTCAAGAAGAGCGTAGAAGCCGCCGGGGTCTACTTAAGGGTTTGGCAGACCTAATCAAGGGGAAAAGAAGAGGGATTACTGAAATTCCATATTTATTTATTTTTTTGTAATTTTAAATTTCAATCAAGTCCCTGCGTGGACAATTTTTATTTATGTAATAGGTCCCTGCGAGGACTAGTATTTCTTATTTTAGTCCCTACGTGGAGAGTGTTATTTCTTTCAAGTCCCGTTTAGGGCAATTATGTACTTCATTTAAATTTATTGGAATGTTTTATTTAAATTTCACTTGTCATCATATGCATGAATATAATATATGAAATAAATCAAAATATCATTCCTTTTTTTAATTGATCTACCTTTAAATATTAAAAAGAATCTTAAAAGGGTATAACCTAGCCTATATGTCATTATAGACCTGGCCATGATGGTAAAACCTATTTAAAAAGATTCAAATTCTCGTTAACATCTAAAAACACGTTAGCACTCCTGGCAGATGTGATTCGGTAAAGTCACACATGTCATCCTTATATTGGATTCTTCCAGATTTCTTATTTAGCCTAATAATCTATAAATCATAGGTTCAAATCATCAATTAAGATGATCACATATGAAACATCCATTAGTGATGAAGTGCCTACGGGCCATGATAATTGTCAAATAAGACAAAAGACAGTTGTAGTCTACGACTCCCTGTCAATAAAAGGTAATGAACTACGTTCAAACCTTAATGCCTCGATTATCTGAAATCATGGCTTAAAACTGTCCTTGTGACTAGGCCTTTTGTGCCACTTTAATATCTTTAATGGTTATAATAAAGGATAATTTATAATGAAAATCCTAAATAAATATGATTAGCAAATTAACCAATATGGTTTATATTACCACGGTTAATAAATCATCAAAAATGATGATTCCATAGTAACCTCTGAAAAAAATATTGTCAATTGTTTTGTAGCAAGCAAGCTACATGGCTGTATCAGAGAAGGTTAACAGTCACCCGAGAGAGAATAATGATACCACCAAGATTAATGTAGCTGGTGCAGATCTTCAGGTATTAATAGACAATGTTGTTACTAGGGCACTTGACAGACAGTTCAGGGAATCAAGTGGTACTCTAAGACTCAATCTACGGCTCATAGTAAGCCCCCTTCTAAAATGAATGAGTCAAAGAAGGACGATGCTCGTCACTCGTTGAATCAGCAGAGTGTCCCGTCTAAGAAGATTGTGCTCAATCAAGAGCCACGTGTTAAGACCTGCTCTTATAAATATTTCGTCTCCTGCAAGCCAAGAGACTTCACAGGAGAGAAAAAAGCCATTGATTGTATGACTTGGCTCGATGAGATGGATACTGTGGTTGATATTAGTGGTTGTGCAGAGCAGGACATTGTGAAGTTTGTTTCACAATCTTTTAAAGGTGAAGCATTAGCTTGGTGGAGGTCCCTAATCCAAGCTACAGAAAAGATCCCGTTGTATAATCTGACTTGGGATCAGTTTGTTGCTCTAATCAAAGAAAATTGATGTCCTCAACATGAAGTTGATAAAATTGAGACTGACTTCTTGACCTTGGTCATGAAGAACTTAGACTGTCAGGCGTATCTTACGAGTTTCAACACCATGTCTCGATTGGTTCCCTACTTGGTCACACCGGAACCAAAACGAATAGCTCGTTTTATTGGAGGTTTAGCTCCGGAAATCAAAGCAAGTGTGAAAGCATCAAGACCTACTACCTTTAGGTCAGTGGCTGATCTGTCCTTATCTCTTACCCTCGATGTGGTCAGGCAGAGATCGCTTAAGAATACCGAAGAAGGAAAAAGGAAACGTGAGGATGAGAACTCATGACGTTCTGATAAGAAACATAAAGGGAACTCTGATCACAAGAAGTGTTCGGGGTTCAAGAAAGACAACCAACAGTCGGGTGAGAAACCCAAATGCAAAACCTGCCATAAGCATCACTTTGGGAAACGTAGGTTGGAATCGAAATCGCAGTCACAATCAAAGACTTTTGGATGTGGGATCTGCAAGTCCAAGGAACATAAGACCTTGGATTGCAAGAAGTTAAAAGATGCGACTTGTTACAATTGTAACGAGAAGGGGCATATCAAGACTAACTGCCCAAAATATGCGAAGAAGCCTAAGGAGGCTAAAAAGACCAGTGCTCGAGTCTTTCAGATGAATGCTCAGGAGGCCATTCAAAACGATAACGTGATAACAGGTATCTTTCTTATCAATGATGTTTATGCTAGAGTATTGTTTGATTCGGGTGCAGACAAGTCTTTTGTAGACAATAAGTTTTGTAAATTGTTAAATCTGCCTGTTAAGACTCTAAGTATAAAGTATGAAGTAGAATTGGCCGATGGTACCATAGAAACTGCCTCAACAGTTCTAGATGGATGTTTTATATCCATTAGGAATCACTCTTTTCCACTATCCTTACTTCCAATGAAATTGGCAGGATTCGACATAGTGATTGGCATGGATTGGTTATCTCATAACCAAGCCCAGATTGTATGTGATAAGAAGCAAGTGGTTATTAAGACTCCTTATGGTGAGCCACTTACGATTCAAGGAGATACTCAGTATGGATTGCCTAAATAAGTGTCTATGCTTAAGGCATCAAGGTGTATGAAGAAAGGTTGTGTCATTTATATGGCACAGGTAACCATTGATGAACCGAAGCCCAAGATTGAAGACATCCCCGTTATATCCGAATATCCTGATGTTTTTCCTGAAGAACTACCTGGTTTACCTCCAGATAGGCAAGTGGAGTTCAGAATCGGTATTATTCCTGGAGCAGTTCCAATTGCAAGAGCACCTTATCGGTTGGCACCAACCAAAATGAAAGAGTTAAGGACACAGTTGGATGATTTGTTGGCAAAGGGTTTTATTAGACCGATTCTATTTGTGAAGAAGAAGGATGGCTCGATGCGTCTATGCATCGATTATCACAAACTAAACAAGGTTACAATCAAGAACATATATCCGTAACCCAGGATCGATGATCTATTCGATCAGCTTCAAGGAGTAAGTTACTTTTCAAAGATTGATCTGAGGTCAGGATATCACCAGTTGAAGGTCAGAGATGAAGATGTACATAAGACTGCATTCAGAACTCGTTATGGTCACTATGAGTTCTTAGTGATGCCTTTTGGGCTCATTAATGCACCTGTAGCGTTCATGGATCTCATGAATCGCATTTGCAAGCCATACTTGGACAAGTTTGTCATTGTCTTTATTGATGACATTCTTATTTACTCAAAGAATCAAGCCGATCATGAAAGACATCTCCAGTGTATCCTTAAACTTCTACATCAAGAGAAACTCTACGCAAAGTTTTCAAAATGTGAGTTTTGGCTTCGAGAAGTCCAATTTCTTGGACATGTGGTAAATGAGCGTGGTATCCAGGTGGATCCCGCTAAGATTGAAGCGATTATGAATTGGCAAGAGCCTAAGACTCCTATAGAGATACGCATCTTCTTGAGTCTTGCAGGATACTACAGGCGTTTCATTGAAAAAATTTCAAGGATTGCTGCACCCCTAACCTCATTGACTCGCAAGAATATAAAGTTTGACTGGGGTACCAAGCAGCAAGAATCCTTTGATACTCTTAAGCAGAAATTAAGCAATGCTCCTGTGTTGACATTACCAAAAGGAATTGAAGAATTTGTGGTTTATTGCGACGCATCGCACACATGTATGGGTTGTGTGCTCATGCAGAAAGGCAAGGTCATTGCTTATGCATCTCGTCAATTAAAAGTGCACAAGAAGAATTACACCACCCATGATTTGGAGTTGGGTGCCGTTGTATTTGCACTGAAGCTTTGGACGCATTATCTTTATGGAACCAAGTGTGTGATCTATTCTGATCATAAGAGCCTTCAGCATCTGTTTAACCAGAAGGATCTTAACATGAGACAACGCCGATGGATGGAGACACTGAATAATTACAATTGTGAAATACGGTATCATCCTGGCAAAGCGAATGTAGTCGCTGATGCTTTGAGCAGAAAGGAAAGGGTTAAACCCATCAGAATCAATGCCAAGAGCATTGAGTTGAAGAAAAACTTTAATGAAAGGTTGTTAGCCGCTCAAAAGGAAGCCGTATTAGAAGCTAACTATCCGAATGAGAAGTTAGGAGTAACTGCAGATCAATTGTCATATGGCAAGGATGGAATCCTAAGATTGAATGGTCGAATATGGGTTCCAATTTATGGAGGACTACGAGATGTAATTCTTCAAGAAGCTCATAGCTCCAAATATTCAGTTAATCCTGGCAGTGATAAGATGTACCAGGATTTAAAGGCAAATTATTGGTGGATAGGTTTAAAGAAATCTATAGCCACTTATGTAGCCAAATGTCTGACATGCGCACAAGTTAAAGCAGAGCATCAGAAACCGTCTGGCTTGCTACAACAGCCTGAACTTCCCACTTGGAAATGGGAAATGGTAACTGTTATGGGTGGTTTTTTACTCATATATCCTGAATAATTTTCTGACTATGTTTCTTTTATTTGTGATCAGGATACCGGATCAGGATATTGGTAACATCCTGATACAGTATCCTGGTGGTGACTAATTAATCCACATGCATATTAACGATGCAAGTTTATGACGTTCAAGTGGACTTTTTCTCCCAAAGACTCAGGCAAATCTGTTGGAATATGAACGTTGAAGCCGGAAGATGTAGACTACAACGTTCACAAAGGGAATATTCGTTGTATCCCGGATTTGTAGGCTTGTTAGTTAGTTTTGTTTTACTATAAATAGGAGTGATCGGATCAGATAAGAACACACACAATCTCTCGCACACTCTTGCTCTCTAGTTGCAAACACTCACAATACACTTACACTTGTAATCAAATCACATTGTAACACCTAGTCAATCCGCATTATATCCTGCACTGTATCCTGATATTTGAAGTAATAAGAAGAACAAGGCAGCTGCGATTATCAGCTCCCGAGGTTTTGTGACGGCGATCTAGATTGATCAAGGGCTTTCCTCGTACATCTCGTGTCAACCTTTACCTTTTTGCTCATTGTTTGATCATAGACACAGCTCAATATCCTGAGCCGTATCCTGAAAATTGTTTTTGTTAAACAACTTAATCAGCACATTTTCAATACACATTCTTAGCACACTACCTCACTTAACTAATTTGATCACTTAATTTCTTCGGTAATTTTTTACCAAAACAATTTGGCGCCCACCGTGGGGCAAGTGGTGCTATTTCTACTAAAAGCTTTTGCAAAATCATTGCTTGGTTTTCTATTTTCAAAACTTTTTGCTACACTATTTTCAATGGCTTCAAGATCAAACATGAGCTCTTCTACCGTGTCTGCTACAACATTTGCAACGATTAGTTCGGTGCTTCCACCACCTCCTCCAAGGACGCAAGCTTCTTCACAGCCTCAGGATATTTTCCCCACTCGGAATATTCAGGGATCTGCTCCTGTTTTGGCCTCTAATGATGAAATTCTGACTTTATTTGGTAGTATACAGGATCAGATGAAGCAGCAGCAGGAAACAAATCAAATGTTGATGAGAGAAATAAAGCTCTTGAAGTCTGGTCCAGGTAGACCTGCTAAGGATATTGTCACTACCCTGCAGCCAAGAGCGTTGAACTTCAGTTCAGCAGTGTACACCGAGGATAACAGGGGGAATATTGTGCCTAGTCATTCCCAGAATCATACTCTTGAGATACCCTCCTTAGTTAGGGTGTCAACTGTGAGAAGTTCAGGATATGCTTCGGGATATGGCCAGAATCCTCAGACTGGTAACATGTCTAATAATAATAATACTCTTGCTACTAATAGAATTGGATCTTTGCAGGATGCAGGTATGACATCAGCATTTTCTAGGGAGCTTTAGAAATTGGTGGACATGATATCCAGTGTACCTGGGGTGGTCCAGCCAATTCCAGAAGTGTCCCAAGATAGCCACAGGATATCCTGGTTTGCATATCCTATTTGTGATGCTGAAATCCCAAAAAGATTTCAAACCCCCAACATGAAGCTCTACGACGGAACTACGGATCCCGAAGAGCATATCGCTGAATATAGGGAAAGAATGGAAATTAATCCTATTCCCCCAGATCTTAAGGAAGCATGCCTCTGCAAGGGTTTTGGTTCTACCTTAACAGGATCAACCTTAAAATGGCTCTTAAACGTTCCTCCTCATTCAATTACATCATTTGCTCATTTAGTCAATTTATTTAACAGTCAATTTTCTTGCAGTCGAAGTTTCGAAAAACTAACCAGTGATCTCTACAGGATAACTCAACGACCTCAGGAATCCTTGAGAGATTATGTGAACAAGTTTAGCAGGGAATCTCTGGACATCCCACACCTTGATGTTGCAACAGCTGTGCAAGCATTCAAAATGGGTTTGCAAAAGGATTCCCAATTTTACCAGGATCTTGTAATGAATCCCTGCAGGAACCTGGATGAGGCTCGGAACAGGGCTTTAAGGTATATTCGGCTGGAAGATGACAAGAAGATGCAAGAGAGGATGAATTCATCTTCATCCTACGAGTCAACCAAAAGAAAATCAGAATCCTCGTACAAGCCATACCGCTCTAAGCCATATGGCAGAAATGACAGCAAGAAAGTGAATGCTGTTGAAGACGAGGATCCTGAGGAGTATCCTGAGTTATCAGAATATTGTTTTTCTGTTAATATACCTGAACTGGTGTATGCTATGCAGGGTTTAGGAGACAAAGCAAGATGATTAGGGAAGTTAAATTTCCCAAATGGCTAGCAAATGTAGTTGTAGGATCGTTTGCACGACCAAACGAGTCGTTCAGAAGAGATCTCGTCCAATACGAGAGGCGGAATCAAACGTATCAGAGTTATTTCAGCTGTATACACACTAGAATCATTTAATCTATCTCTTGTACTGATTTGATGACGATTACAGACCTGGAGATACTTCGGCAGAGCTTCGCTACCGGAATGACAAAAGTTACAAATGAAAGACTCAAGCTCACTATATATAGGCCAGCCACTTCACATGAAGTGGACATGTTCCATTCCACATGGAGTGACCTTGTTCCAGTCCACATGAAGTGACCTAGTCCAGTTCATGTGAACTGGCCACTTCGTGTGAACTGACTTGTTTTGGCCTGTTTCTCGTTTTTCTCATTCTATGTGACTTGATCTATCAAACCTATTACAAGCCTCGATACAAGACGAAGTCGACAGACATATGCACCAACAGACTCCCCCTTGGATGTTGACGAAGTCTTCGGTGTCGAGTCTTTAGTATGTCAACTCTTCAGTCTTTATCAGTCTTTTTGCTCTTCAAAGTATCCGACAATGTAAGCATCCTCAATCTCTTTCTTCTCTATCTTTTAGAATCGCAACCTGGCTCTATACTCCTCTTGATCAGGTCTCTTGATTCCTTAAGCTTTTCACAGGATCAGAAACGTCTCCTGGCTCTCCGTAGCAACAGGATCTGAAACCGGGCTTTAACGTCTTTAGACTCCCCCTTTCGATAAGCTGGGATCGTAGTCTGGAAGTCACAATCTACATGTTTTGCATCGGAAACCTAGCTCTTCCAAAGCTTTTACCTGCACCATCTCTACCTCAAAATAAATTTCACAAATTTACAAATTTTGACAAATTTAAATTTCACTTGTAGATATCACTCTATCATCAACAATTTATAATCTCTGATGATCACTTTGTAAAAATATCATTTTTCTCATTTCAACAAACTCTTCCAACCCTGTTGTTCATCATGTTTAGCACTCGGAATTTTGAAAATCAGCTTTTCAACATCAGTTGTCGAAAATAAGATGAACTAAAATCTTTTTGAATTTTCAAAATTTTATGCTAAAACACATTCTTTTTGGATTTTTGTTTTAATGAAAAGCAGTAAAGAAATATTTACAGACAATATTTTTGTGAGTTTGTGTAAGAGGATCATATCAGATTTTGAGACAAATCACTAGCACCGTTGAGCTTTAAATTTTCACACAAATTTTCACACAAAGTTCTAAACGATTCACTTAGATTGTCAGTATACTGATCCACTTAAATTTTCACACAAAATTCAATTGATTCGAGATACGAGATTAATGTTTTAAGCACTTGAACTTATTCGAGTGTCCCACCTCAGAATATACTCCCGTATCCAGATCCCAATATTCAGTCTTACAGGTGAGTATACCTAGATGATATCTGTAAAGGGTTAAATGCGAGACCATGAGAGCTCAGGCTATTGCTTCTGCAAAATCAGAGAGATGATGGTTCGACTTTTAGGTATGTTCCCTTTAGAGAATCTTTTCTTCAACAGCACATGATTAGCATTTTGCAATGTTTCATCATTTTTTATGCTGAGGGTGGTGCTTTTATTTCAAGCAAGCGAAAAGTATTATACGGGGACTAGGCCATTGCTTTCACAAAATCAGAAGTCCCGGGATAATACCCCAGATATCACTAAGCATAAAGACCTAGTATCTCAGAAAGAGGGGTCTTTCAAACAAGATTTCGGGGGTTACCTATATATTCGAGAGATGTTCCCCATGAAATAAGTTAGTATGATATTTAGGTTTATATCTCGAATACAATCTACTAAGCGTGCAAAAACCTACTGGCATATCATCAGTGAGACCGTTTATCACATTTTAACTTTCCAGTTCTTTAGCGTGCTGTGATAGTCCACTAATGTACTATCATTTCCTCTTTTTCACAACAAAACTCATTTTTTATTTTTCTCATGTTTTTGACTTTCTTCAAATTTTCTAATGTTTTTGGATTTTCTGAAATTTCTTACTCCCCCTAAAATTCAAAACCATTTAAAGAAAATTTGACAAACTGATGAGAATCACTTCAATTCGCCATCCACTTGGCATAAACAATCAGAACTCCCCCTAACAACAAACTATTTTCCCATTATGATTTCAAAACACTTAAGTTTGTTTTAATCAAATGGTTTTTCCGGAAAATAAGTTTTGTTGATAACACATGTAAGATCGGGGATATGATCATCACTTTGTTTCTTCAACCATATGTATGAAAGTTAAATCAAGTTCAACTTAATGACCTTGATTAACCACTTGTAGATGAAAACCTCTTTTTTCAACCACTTGTAGGTTCACCCATCAACCAATACCATTTGTACAATTGAAATATGACAATTTTCAAGAATACTACCACTTGTAGGTTTTTCAAAAAAACATATTCAAGAATGGTGCCGATTCCTGCTCCACGATTACCAACTTGGGAGCTCCGGCAAGTCCAGAGTTTAGTCATGATAGATTCTATCCTAGTTACTAACCTGGGATGACCCATCTCCATCTGGTTTCTTCGTTTTCTTTTCATAAAACTCCTTTACCCCTTTGACCTTCCCGTCAACCATTTTACCAAAGATATGTTTCACCTTGGGGTTAAATGCTTTTTCAACATCAAAATCTCTCTTTTCAGAGAAAAATTGATTTGAAATCTCAACTTTGCCAACTTTTTGTTTAAAATTTTCAGCTCGCAATGGTGGAAAATTTGCATCATCCATTGGCGAAACTGATTTTTCTTCTTTTATCACAAATTGTGGCTCTTTTGACTTTGACGAGTCAGATTCATCGCCATAAAATAGCTCCTCTGATTTTGACGAATCAGAATCATTGCTCGAACTATCATCTGATTTCTTAACAACCCACTTGTGGTTGTCAAGATTCACCTTTCTTTTGTAAAAACTTTTTGAACTTTCACCAACCTCAAACTTTGAATTTTTGAAAACTTTAAATTGTTTGGTTGGTGATTCATTCTCAGCCATCTTTTCCTTCAGTTTTTCAGAGACTCCCTGTTTTGTGTTGGTTGCCTTTGGACAATTCCGGGCAATGTGACCAATTACTTTGCAGTTATAACAGGTTCTTGTCTCTTTCTTCTATTGTGCAACATCTTTCTTCATTTCCTCTTGCTTCTTAGCAAGGGATTCTTTGTTTGTCTGTTTCCAGAATGAGCTCTTTTCTTCTTCTTCTTCCGAGCTTGACCCTGAAACAAATACAGTTTTTGTTTTATAAGTTTTCTCATTTTTATAATTTTTGGGTGGAATAAAACCTAAACCTTTCTTTTTGAAATTACCGTTATGGTTTGGTTTCTTTTGAAAACCAGAACCAGAACTGTAACCATTTTTCTTATTTAACCTTTGTTGATCTCTTGAGGTGTACTTTTTAGGTTTTTCAGAAAGATTTACATCTTTTATTTCAGAAATAGTAATTTCTGTTAGTTTGAAAACCTTGTTGATCATTTCAGTTTTAACACCTCTTATTGGAAATTCTTCATCAGAATATAATTTGTCAGAATCATTCAAAGTATATGCTACTTTGAATGTTTCGCCATTCAAATTATTTTGTGATAACAGAAATTCTTTATTATAAACTCGTTTGCCCTTTTTGACTGTTGGACTTGAAGTGTCAGACTCAGACTTTGACTCCTCCGTTTCATCTTTATCTAACACCTGATCGACCACTTTCTAAACTAACTCTGACTCATGATCAGTGTCGGATGATGTGAAAGTGACATCAATGTTGTCTGGAAAATTATCTGAATGCTCAGATTCCCATTGTAAGTTGGTTGCCTTTTTGACTCTTTCAGAATTTGGATTTCGTGGAGAATATCCATTTTCAAGCGGGGGTGGACACTTGTTATAGCAAAAACTTTGTTTCTTACCAGAATTCTTCACTTCAGTATCTTCTTTTGTTTCGAACTTCACTTCAGATGTGTCTTTTTCAAATGCCTTCATGCCTTCAACTGTGGGATAAATCCTGTCAATCACATAAGAAGCACATGAGTAACTTCTCAATAATCTCTTAACCCTTTAAGTATCTATTCTCTGGGTTTCCAACTTTTGTTCAAGCTCAGCACATTTATCAATGTAATGATTTATGCATGACTGCTTCGACATGAACGCTCCTTGAAGTGTTTTCAATGGAGTTGCTTGTTCACTACTTGATTCATTGTATTGATTCATAGCTTTGTTCAGAATATCATACGATTCTTTCAACCTGTTCATGTTGTGAATCAACTCGCTGTTTTGTTTTTTCACAATCTCACAATTTTCACAGATTTCAGGTGTCTTTTCTGCAACAGTTTTCTCATCAACCTTGAAAGCTGGAACTTCTTTGACTTTTATCACTCGAACCTCTTCTTCATCATTCTTACCTTTCATTCTTTCTGCATCTCTTTCTGCTAAAAATTTTAAATGCTCTTTCATTTTCTCTGCATAATAATCATCTTCACTATCATCTAGTTGTTTAATCTCCTTTTCCTTTGCTATTCGAGCATTTTCAGCATCTCTCTCGGCTAGATATTTTAAATGCTTTTTCATACTATCTGCCCAATAATCATCTTCAACAACTTTAGCAACAAAAGCTTTAGCCAAGAATTCTTTATCTGGACAGTAATTGTCCCAGCTAAAACCTTCTGGTAATCTTTCATCATCTTGATTTATCAGACATGCTTTACAATCAGCTGAAATATATTTGTCCCAACTGAATTCTTTTGACGATTTTCCATCATCTTGATTAACAAGATAACCTTTCTTTGATTCTTCAATCTCCTTCCTAGCATGTGCAGTTTGTGGCTGTTGTTGTTGATACGGCTGTTGAGCAACTTGATGATAAATCGCTTATCGATAGTAGTCATTGTTATTGAAAGGATTTTGAGCTCCATTTGCTTCGCGGTTTGTGCATTCTCGCTTGAAATGCCCTTTTTCCCTACAACGAAAACAAGTAACTTTAGATTTATCAAAGCCTAAAGTAGAAACATTTGCATCACGAAAATCATCTCTTCCCGTAATTTGTTTAAACTTTTCAGCTTTTCTCAACACGCTCTCCAAACACCACCTTATATCCATTAACTCCATCTCTTCAGCATCAACCTGATCGTAATCCTCTTTTGTCAACATTGGATTTCCGATCCTTCCTGCAACTAAACTCCCATAAGACTCTAACACAGTCACCAACAACGACATATGACTTTTGGCTACTTCTTCAGAATAATTTTGATCATTCTCAAGATTTAAAGCAATGTTGCATTGAAGAACTTTGCCACTCTTTGTTGCAGAAAAATGTGGATCAAATGACGGATATGAAGAAAATCCCATTTTGCTACTTGATCCTTGAGATGAACTTTCAGAAGAACTTTTTGCATTGAAAGCCGTTTCAATCTTTGGTGCAATGTTGGTCTTATCACTTACACCACCTTTGTAATACAAACCAATATCTTGTTCTCCATCATAGTTCTTCATTCTCACTATCTTTCTTTGTTCCATCTCTTGAGCTTCGAGTTGTTCGATAAAATCGCTCAGCGATAGATTGTCAAAATCAGGTTTATTTCTCAACATCATAAGATATGTGCCCCAAACATCATGTGGCAACGCATCGGCCAATTCGTCAATCAATTCATCTTTATCATTATTGATGCTCAATCTTTTCATATTCTTCACCAAATTGCAGTATCTTTCTATAATCTGTTTGGTGCTTTCATTTCTTAATCCTCGAAATAGATCAAATTCTTTCTTCATAAGTGACGTTTTGTTCTTGATCATTTCTTTACTACCAACAAACTTAGATTTCAATTCTTTCCATATTGATTATGCACTATCGTTGTGTTGAAGTAAAATCAAGATTTCATCTTTAATGGCTTGCTGCAAGAGACTAACCATCAACTTTTCATTTTTGTATTTCTGTTTCTCCTCAACACACAGATCCTTAATCTCAACCTTCTGTCCGTCGTCCTTAACTGGTCTAATATATCAAAATTCAGTATAATCCCATGCATCCAAATAATATGCCTGAACCCAGTTTGCAAAATGTTCAGCCCATCCACTATACTCCTCAATACTCATGAGCTTAGGCGGTTTTTGCGTGGTGCCCGTTTCATTTTCTAGCATCGTGTTCTGAGTTATAGTGATCGGGCTAGCAAAGGCATTGTAGAACTCGTTTTCCATGATTCGGTTTCCAAAATTTCACAAACACGGACTTTCAAGCGAGCTGAGTTTGAAACAAACTAATTTGATGCGATCTGGTTCACCTCGTGAAACACCTGGAGATACAAAACAAATGATCAGTTTAAATGAATTGAATATGTGAATGTGTGTGACGATTGAATGGACTCGTGTCGAAGATTCGCGGACTCGACACTCCTTGATTTTTATCAATTGCTGATTGGGCCGACACTTCTTGATATTTATCAATTGCTGATTGGGCCAATAACAATTAAAGTCAATCCAAATCACATGCAATCTGTTTACACTTTTTGAACTTGGCCCTAGAATCACATGTACTGACTCTATTTAATAGCCGACAACTTGATTCACAACACAATTCTCATTGGACCTCTCATTTGAATCACATGGGCCAACAAATTTATGTCTTCTAAATTCTCATTGGGCCGAAAGAAATAACAATCTTATCAATTGCATGTGTTTGTCAGTATCCTTCTCTTAGTTCAACGAGAATCAATTCAGAATATTAGTGACCGACATACTTTAATCAATTCTCAAGCAATCTTAGATTCAATTGGGCCGCTATTATTCGAAGTCACATGGGCTTTCAATCTTAAACAACTTTGATTGGACCGATGACTATGTACTTATCTATTTAAGAGAAACTCATGACCATGAATTCAAACGAACTGATACAACCAATGCGACCTGAGGGTTCAATTTACACGATCTGGATATGTTTACCACTTCACACGACCTGGACTTAATACTCCACTCCACACGAACTGGACATAATACTCCACTCCACACGAACTGGACTTAATATTCCACTCCAAACGAACTAGGCTTAATACTCCACTCCACATGAACTGGTATGGTCTAAATCCACTCCATGTGAACTGGTATGGTCTAAATCCACTCCATGCGAACTGGTATGGTCTAAATCCACTTCATGCGAACTGATGTGTCCAAACCACGCGAACTGGAGATGATGTCATACTATCGGCTCGGTTTTTGACAAAATTGATCAAGTTCTAGGTCGAATTAAGTGCTGATTCTTTCAAGGATTGTTTAAAACTGTATTTCGCATGATATATGTGAAAATCAATCCATTTTATCCGTAAAATCTTGTTTAATTTTGAAAAATGTGAAGAAAGTGAGTAGAAATCAGAAATTTTCGGCGAAAAACGGCTGAAAACGGTAAGAACTCTTCCTCCTGAGCTCTGATACCACTTGTAGGATCGTTTGCACGACCAAACGAGTCGTTCAGAAGAGATCTCGTCCAATACGAGAGGCAGAATCAAACGTATCGGAGTTATTTCAGCTGTATACACACTAGAATCATTTAATCTATCTCTTGTATTGATTTGATGACGATTACAGACCTGGAGATACTTCGGCAGAGCTTCGCTACCGGAATGACAAAAGTTACAAATGAAAGACTCAAGCTCACTATATATAGGCTAGCCACTTCACATGAAGTGGACATGCTCCAGTCCACATAGAGTGACCTTGTTCCAGTCCACATGAAGTGAACATGTTCCAGTCCACATGAAGTGACCTTGTCCAGTTCATGTGAACTGGCCACTTCGTGTGAACTGACTTGTTTTGGCCCGTTTCTTGTTTTTCTCGTTCTATGTGACTTGATCTATCAAACATAGATACAAGACGAAGTCGACAGACATATGCACCAACAGTAGTTGTGGTTCAAAAGAAAAATAGGAAATGGAGAGTTTGTGTAGATTACACAGACTTGAACAAAGCTTGTCCCAAAGATCCATTTCCTCTACCTCATATCGACTCAATTGTGGATGCTACTACCGGTCATGAAATGTTAACCTTCATGGATGCATCCTCAGGATTTCAACAAATACAAATGGAACCTTCGGATCAGGAGGATACCGCTTTCATGACACCAACAGGAATTTATTGTTATACTGCTATACCTTTTGTTTTGAAAAATGCAGGTGCAACATACCAGAGATTGGTGAACTTGATGTTTAAAGACAAACTGGGGGACACCATGGAGGTATACATTGATGATATGGTGGCAAAATCGGAGAAAGCTAAGGATCATCTCTGGGATATTGGAGGAGCATTTGATATCTTGGACCAATACAATATGAAGCTGAATCCTGCCAAATGCCATTTTGGAGTGGGGGCAGGAAAATTTCTAGGATATATGGTGACTAAAAGGGGTATCGAAGCGAGCCCGGAACAGATCAAAGCTATCCTATATATCAAGTCACCTTCCAACATGAAAGATGTACAAAGACTAACAGGGTGATTAGCAGCATTAAACAGGTTTATATCGAGATCCTCGGAAAAGTTCAAGGAATTCTACGATATCCTGAAGAAGAATAAGAAATTCGAATGGGGGGAGAAGCATGAAGCAGCCTTGCAGGAATTAAAGCAGTATCTTTCAACTGCACCACTATTGATGAAGCCCGAGGATGGTGAACCATTATCCCTATATCTTGCGGTATCAGGGAACACAGTAAGTGTTGTCTTGGTAAAAGATTACGAAGGTCAGCAGTATCCTGTTTATTATGTTAGCAAAAGTTTATTTGATGCTGAAACTAGATATTCTCATTTAGAAAAATTGATATTGGCTCTAGTTATGGCATCGACAAAGCTTAGACATTACTTTGAGACACATAGGATACATGTTAAAACTAATTATCCTGTTAAGAATGTGCTTAGGAAACCTGAGATGTCGAGTAGGATGGCTAAGTGGTCAGTGAAATTAAGTGCCTATGATCTAGTATATGAACCTAGAAATGCCATAAAGTCTCAAGCTCTAGCTGACTTTGTGGCTGATTTCAGTAGTGATATTCAAAATGAAGTAGACCTAGTAGTACAACAGGTAGGAGAAAACTTAGAATCCTGGACATTATATACTGATGGTGCATCTAATGTGAGAGGTGTAGGATTGGGTATACTACTAAAATCGCCACATGGGGACATATTACCCCAGGCTATTAGGTGTGAATTTCCTGCCACTAATAATGAAGTAGAATATGAAGCTTTGATTGCATGATTAGAAATGGCTAGGAATATGAATATTAAATGTTTGCAAGTATTTGTTGATTCCTTGTTAATTGCTAACCATTTTAATGGATCCTATGCAGTTAAAGGTGAGAAGTTAATCGAATATCTCAAAATTCTCAAAAAATTAGCAAGATATTTCGATGTTTTTATACTTGAACAGGTACCGAGGGAGGATAATGCTGAAGCAGCTGCTTTGGCAAATCTAGGATCATCAGTCAGGATACCGGAGGGAACCCAAATACCAATACTACATATCCTGTATCCTACGACGGATCTTCTCAAATCTTAGGATAAGGAAGTAGTAAGTATCCGGGATCCTGATGATGAGTATCTCGAGGAGGATCCTAAGTCCTGGACGGCTCCAATCATGAGATACCTCAAGGAATGACACATCACAAAGGATGAGAATCCTAAGGCCTTTAGGATGAAGGTATCACGATTCACTATTATAAATGATGTTTTGTATAAGAAATATCTTGCAGGACCATACCTGAGGTGCTTGGAGGATCCCAAAACCAAGGAAGTGCTACAGGATATACACGAAGGGGATTGTGGCAACCATACTGGGGGCAGATCATTATTCTCAAAGGTGTTGAGAACATGATATTATTGGCCGACGAAGAGGAAGGATGCTGCAGAATATGCTCAAAGATGTGATGCATGTCAAAGGCACAACAATATATTACATCAACCTGCTGAACCACTATATCCTATTGCTTCCCCTTGGCCATTCATGAAGTGGGGGATGGACATAGTGGGAAAATTGCCAAAAGCTCCAGGAGGAAAAGTCTTTATGCTGGCAATGACTGATTATTTCTCTAAATGGGTTGAAGCTGAGGCATTTGTTCAAGTTAGAGACCAAAAAGTAGTATCCTTCATAAAAAGGAATATCCTGACTAGGTTTGGGGTAGCAGCTGAGATAATTTGTGACAACAGTTCTCAGTTTATCAGTAAGAGGACAACCGATTTTTGTAAGAGTTGGGGAATCAAAATGATCACATCTACTCCAGTACATCCTCAGGCAAATGGACAAGCATAATCCTCGAACAAGATAATTGTCAACAATTTGAAGAAAAGACTTGGAGCTAAGAAAGGAAGATGGACAAAAGAATTACCCTTTGTTTTATGGGCTGATAGGACGACAGTAAAAAGTGCAACTGTGCAAACCCCATTTTCCTTAGTATTTGGAGCGGAGGCTGCGATCCCGACAGAAATGGTGATACCTACAGCAAGATCCAGTCTCAAGGATCCTGAGAAGAATCCTGGAGCCCTGTGTTAGGAATTGGATACTGTGGATGAAATAAGAGATGCGGCAAAGCTAAGGATGGCAGCATATCAACAGAGAATATCCAGAGCCTATAACAAGAATATAAGGACTAGAAGGTTTCGAGTTGGAGATTGGGTGTTAAGAAAAGTTTTTCAGAATACTACTAATCCTGCTGATGGAAAATTAGCTCCAAAGTGGGAAGGACCATATGAAATTGAATCAGAATCTGGGAAAGGAGCATACCGGCTTAAGGATATGGAGGGGGATATGTTGCCAAGATTCTGGAATGCTATACACCTTAAGTTCTATTTCAAGTGAGTTTAGAATTTAATTTCTAACTCAGGATCGTATGAATTCTATCTCTTTTAAATATGTTTGATTTATTCTTTGAGACCCAATACTGACTTAAGCATCGAAGGGGTGTTAGCCAGGCTAACACCCACCTTATTTTAAGGTTATTTTGTAGAATATGCTTCGGGATATAGCTTCAGGATATACACTCAGGATAAATTAGAAGATTAGAGGATTGGCCCACTCTCTCACGTTTAAGGGATCCTGATCCCTTCACAGGTTTAAAGGTGTTTTGGCCAAAACTTACCGAAGCAATTAAGTGATCAAATTAGTTAAGTGAGGTAGTGTGCTAGAAATATGTGTTGAAACTATGCTAGTTAAGTTATTTGCAAAAACAGTTTCAGGATACAGTTCAGGGTATAAAGCTGTATCTATGATCAAACAATGAGCAAAAAATGTAAAGGATGACACAGGATGTACGAGGAAAGCCCTTGATCAATCTAGATCGCCGGCACAAAACCTCGGGAGCTGACAATCGCAGCTGCCTTGTTCCTCTATTATTTCAAATTTCAGGATACAGTGCAGGATATGATGCGGATCAACTAGGTGTTACAATGTAATTCGAGTATAAGTGTTTGTGTGTAGTGAGTGTTTGCAACAGGAGAGAAAAAGTGTGCGTAAGAGTGCGTGCCTTAACCTGATCCGATCAATCTATTTATAGTAAAAGAAAATAACAAACTACCCTATTAAACCGGGATACTTCGAATATTCCTCAAGTAAACGTTGTAGTCCACTTCTTCCGGGTTCAACGTCTATAACCCAACTGATTTACCCGAGTCTTGAGGAGAAGAAGTCCACTTGAACGTTGGAGACTTGCACCTTCTAATCTGCACGTGGTCAATTGGTTAGTACCAGGATATCGCATCAGGATGTTACCAATATCCTGATCCGGTATCCTGATCACAAATAAACAATCAAAGCCAGAATATTAGTCAGGATATATATGCAGAAAATGACCCATAACAATTGTCCTCAAAATATACCTGTTGGAATTCTGAATTGAAACAGATATATTTTAAACTTTATCACCTGGTTCGAGGCAATCAATACGACGAGACTCTTGAAATGACAATGTGCAACTTCCAACACGTTATTTACTCTTTACCCCTATTACTCAGCCTATAATTAGCCGAAATACTTTGCACTATGATCATTACTCCTCAAGCAAATCTCAGGTATTTCTCTTTTCTTCTCTGTTTTTCTTTTCTTTGAATTTCTTGTTTCTTGGTCGATACCCCTTATGGCATCTCGAACAAGATCTCGGTCAAACGAGCCAGTCGCAACCCTCACGAGTCAAAACCTTATCCGAGAACCACAAAATGAGATATGCTCTTTCAACAACGCTGATATCGCCGCTTTGAAGGATTTCGGTGCCTTTCCTGCCGGAGTGGTCATTCGCCCTTTTGATCGGGAAGTCCGATCAGATGCGTCATCAAACGAGTGGGTCTGCTTTCTTGCCTATCCCTTTTCTTTGGGACTCCGGTACCCATTTCCACCCTTTATCTCTCGTTTCTTTGAGCTTACCGGCCTCAGTTATGCCCAGACTATGCCAATGGTATGGCGAGTTTTAATGGTGTTAAACCAAATTAAATCTCGTCATTGCCCTGACCTATGCATCGAAGACCTTCCCATAGCATACCGACTGAGATCCCATGGCAACAGCCGCTTTCTTTTGTTCTCCACTTCCAAGAACCCCCTAGTCCATAAGGCCACCAAGAATGAAGATCAGTGGCAACGAAAGTTCTTTTTCATAAAAAGAGACTCTATTGACAAGGGTTTTGATCTGCCAGTTAGATGGTTAACCAAGGGTAGGATTTAGGGTTGTAAGAATATCCCCAAATGTATCCTTAAACTATATCCTTGACTGATATCCTGATATTTTGTACAGCGAATTTCAAAGATCTAGCACCCCCAAGCGCGGAATCAGAACCCAAGATCAAAGAGATCTACCGACTTCCTGCTAGTGAAAGAACCTTCTCCCTGTCTCTCACAAACTCAAGTAAAAAATCAAGCTCAGAGATGCCTGGTAAGCATACGATTATAGTGATTATAAAGTATAAGTGTTACAAACTAAACATTTCTTCCTTCGTTCAGTGCCGGTCATTAACCTCGAAGGCTTCCAGCTTGACGAGTTGGACAGTTATTCCAGCCTCGCACCTGCCCAGCAAGAGACCAACCCAAAACCAGCTACCACACCAAAGCCTACCGGTTCGAAGACCGCTACTGCTCCAAAAGCTCCTCCAGCATCCAGGACCCGGGCCTCCAGCTCCCGGAAGAGAAAAGAAGTAGAGCCTCCCGCTACACCCCATGTATTCCCATTTGAGAACCATGGGTTTACGGAATCCAGCAAATTCATGACCGGCTTCCTCAACCAGGTTAGTATGCTGACCCATATCCTGCAACATATGCTAGTTATTAAAGCTAATTAAAGTCAATACCTGTTTCTTTATTTTGCAGGGTCTCGAACGCCTGGTGTTCCTCTATGAAGACGCATGTGGCCTGAACACCATGTTAGAGAGCAAGCTGAAGAAGGCCGAAGCCACTATTGCGGACCAAGCAGCGGTCGCCAGCGCTAAATCGGAGCATTACGAGGCTAAATATAAGGCAATGGTCCAAGAGCACCAGGCTGCCATCCAGAAGGTCACTCACGAGGCTCAAGCCAAGTCCGATGCAGCCCAAGTTAACATGAGCAGGACATGGCCTCATACTAGGAAAGCCTCAAGAATTCTGTTATCATCTCCCTTCTCCAGGCCAGACTGAAGATGGCTTACGAAGCCATGGCTTTGGGTGTTCAATGCCCTTCATGGAATATCAAGGCTTGGGAGACGAAACTGAAAGATCTTGGTGGTAATCCCGTGGAGCCCCCTTCAAAGCCTGCTGCAGAGGAGCCCACTAAGGCGACCGAGAAGGTAGATGATGCCGGTGCTTCAAAGGATGCTGGTAGCGACGCTGGAGGTGATGCTGAAGGTGATGCTGGAGGAAATGTTGGGAAGGATGCTGCTGACGAGGTCATGATGGAAGGAGGAGCTGCCCCTTAGAGGCAGCGAAGTGGGCGATGATGGATATACGTGCCAAGGCCGGAGCCCACTTTTTTAAATTCAATGGTTGTCGTCTGTTTGAACAATTTACTTTTCCTGTCGTTGAAAAATTTACATTTCCTGCACTAGAACAATATGATGACCAAAGGTGGATGGGTCCTGGATTTCAGGATGAAGCCCTTGGTCATCAATTAGTATAATCTATTTTGAATGATGCAACGGTTGTAGGCGGATGGGTCTCGTTTTGAGATGAAACCTTCAACCGTTGCGTAGATATGGTAAAAAACTAATCGTGCTTTTGGCGGATGGGCCTCGGTTTGGTGAAACCAAAAGCACAACTTTTGACATGTTAATAATATAACCACTTTTTGACTTATTTGTTGTTCTTTTTAATTTTTTTGTCATGCATTACTTAGTTTAGATTTCAACTTTGCAAAATTATCTTTTGAAAATATCCTGATCAACATACTCGGCGGTATCCTACGAAGACTTTCGCCAAGCAGGGTTTTTCAAAATTTCAAACAATTTAGATAAAGTCTTTAAAGAATAAAGGATATTTTATTTTTCAAGATCCGTTTTGATAATACCTATTTGTCATGAACTCAACTTTGATTTTAAATCCATGCATTATATCCCAAATATTGCAATCAAATATCCTGAAACATATCCCGAAAACAGATTTTGAGAATATATCCTAAGGATATATCCCAATCAGGATATTTAAGCCTTTAAACATAGTTTCGAAAGTTCAAACAACTTATGTAGAGTTCACAAAGGAAAAATCATACCAGGAATAGAGTATAAGCCTAGTATCGAACTTCACTCCTTTTGCAACTTCTTCCACTAAGATGTCCCCAGTCCGAGACACTTAGTATACTAGGTCCAAATTTGATTCTTTGAGCCTTACACACTCGCCTTAGGAGGAATGTCCCCTGTGCATAAAGTCTTCGAACACTTAGAATTTTTTTTAATTCAAGTTCTAACTGACTGGACAGTTCTTGTGCTACTGGGGTAAAAACCCAAAAACATACTGGAGATAAATCCTTAGTATCCTGGGGAAAATCCCATAAGTATCCTGGGGAAAATCCCACATTTTCATGCGCTACAGGCGGGAGTGTATAAACTCCAAGACTTAAAAAGGTGATAACCTTTAAACCTTAGAGAGTATGAAAATACCCTTTCATGAGAGAGGGTGATCAATCCTCATATACCTTTAGGATCCAGGATATAGCCAACAATAACGAAATTGTCAGTCACTTTTACATGGACTGGTCCCGCTATCTTGAACTATCCCTGGATAACTTGCGCTCCAGGCGGGGTGTTTAAACCCAATCCGAGAGAAAGGTGAATACCTTTAAACCTGTGAAGGGATCAGGATCCCTTAAACGTGAGAGAGGGGGGCAATCCTCTAATCTATCGAAGTATCCTGAATGTGTATCCTGGAGCTATATCCCGAAGCATATACTGCAAAACAACCGTAAGCTAAGGTGGGTGTTAGCCTGGCTAACACCCCTCTGATGCTTAAGTCAGTAATGGGTTCAAAAGAATAAACAATATCAAAACATATTAAAAGAGATAGAATCCATACCATCCTAAGTTAGAATTTAAATTCCAAACTCACTTGAAATAGAGCTTTAGATGTATAGCATTCCAGGATCTTGGTAGGATATCCCCCTCCATATTCTTGAGTCGGTATGCTCCTTTTCCTGATTCTGATTCAATCTCATAGGGTCCTTCCCATTTCGGAGCCAACTTTCCATCAGCAGGATTAGTAGTATTCTGAAAAGCCTTCCTCAATATCCAATCTCTAACCTGGAACCTTCTAGTCCTTATATTCTTGTTATATGCTTTAGATATCCTCTGTTGATATGCTGCCATCCTTAGCTTTGCGGCGTCTCTTGTCTCATCAATAGTATCTAATTCCTGGCATAGGACTTCAGGATTCTACTCAGGATCCCAGAGGTTGGACCTTCCTGTAGGTATTACCATTTTTGTCGGGATCACCGCTTCTGCTCCAAATACTAAGGAAAACGGGGTTTGGCCAGTTGCACTTTTCTCCGTCGTCCTATCAGCCCACAAAACAAAGGGTAATTCCTCTGCCCATCTTCCTTTTTTAGCTCCTAGTCTCTTTTTCAGGTTGTTGACAATTATCTTGTTTGAGGATTCTGCTTGTCCATTTGCTTGAGGTTGTACCGGTGTGGATGTAATCATCCTGATTCCCCAACTCTTACTAAAGTCAGTAGTCCTCTTACTTATAAACTGAGATCCATTTTCACAAATTATCTCAGGTGGTACTCCAAATCTAGTCAGGATATTCCTTTTTATGAAGGATACCACTTCTTTATCTCTAACTTGAACGAATGCTTCAACTTTGACCCATTTAGAGAAATAATCGGTCATTGCCAGCATGAAGACCTTTCCTCCTGGAGCCTTTGGCAATTTTCCTACTATATCCATTCCCCACTTCATGAATGGCCAAGGGGAAGCTATAGGATAAAGTGGCTCGGCCAGCTGATGTAATATATTACTGTGTCTTTGACATGCATCACACCTTCGAGCATACTCTGCAGCATCTTTTCTCATCGTCGGCCAATAATATCCTGTTCTTAATACCTTTGAGAATAATGACCTGCCCCCAGTATGGTTACCACAATCCCCTTCATGTATACCCTGAAGCACTTCTTTGGTTTCGGGATCCTCCAAGCACCTCAGATATGAACCTGCAAGAGATTTCTTATACAAGACATTATTTATAATAGTGAATCGTGATACCTTCATTCTAAAGGCCTTAGAATTCTCATCCTTTGGGATGTGTCCTTCCTTGAGATATCTCATGATTGGAGCTATCCAGGACTTGGGATCCTCTTCAGGATACTCATCACCAGGATCCTGAACACTTACTACTTCCTTATCCTAAGGATCCGTCGCAGGATATAGGATATGTAATATAGGTATTCGGGTTCCTTCCGGTATCCTGACTGATGATCCTAGATTTGCCAAGGCATCAACTTCAGCATTGTCCTCTCTTGGTACCTGTTCAAGTGTAAAAATATCGAAATATCCTGCTAATTTTTTGAGAATTTCGAGATACTCGATTAACTTCCCACCTTTAACTGCATATGATCCATTAAAATGATTAGTAATTAACAAAGAATCAACATATACTTGCAGACTTTTGATATTCATACTTTTAGCCAATTCTAATCCTGCAATCAAAGCTTCATATTCTGCTCCATTATTAGTAGCAGGAAACTCACATCTAATAGCCTGGGGTAATATGTCCCCCTGTGGCGATTTTAGTAGTATACCCAAACCTACACCCCTTACATTAGATGTACCATCAGTATATAACGTCCAGGATTCTAAGTTTTCTCCTAGCAGTTGTACTTCTAGGTCTACTTCACTTTGAGTATCGCTACTGAAATCAGCCTCAAAGTCAGCTAAAGCCTGAGACTTTATGGCATTTCTAGGCTCATATACTAGATCAAAGGCACTTAATTTCACTGATCATTTAGCCATCCTACCTGACATCTCGGGTTTCCTAAGCACATTTTTAACATGATAGTTAGTTTTAACGTGAATCCTATGTGTTTCAAAATAATGCCTAAGTTTTGTAGACGCCATAACTAGGGCTAATATCAGTTTCTCTAAGTGAGAATACCTAGTTTCTACATCTAATAAACTTTTACTAACGTAATAAATAGGATAATGTTGACCTTCATGATCCTTTACAAGGACAGCACTTACTGCATTCCCTGATACTGCAAGATACAGGGATAATGGTTCACCATCCTTAGGCTTCATCAATAGGGGTGCAGTTGAAAGATATCGCTTCAAATCCTGCAAGGCTGCTTCATGCTTTGCTCCCTATTCGAACCTCTTATTCTTCTTTAGGATATCATAAAATTCCTTGCACTTTTCCGAGGATCTTGAAATAAATCTATTTAATGTTGCCACTCGTCCTATCAATCTTTGAACATCTTTCATGTTAGAGGGTGATTTGATATCCAAGATGGCTTTGATCTGTTCTGGGCTTGCTTCTATCCCTCTTTTAGTCGCCATATATCCTAGAAACTTTCCTGCCCCCACTCCGAAATGGCACTTAGCAGGATTTAGCTTCATATTATACTGATCCAGGATATCAAATGCTCCCTTAAAATCCTGGAGGTGATCCTCAGCCTTCTTAGATTTTACTACCATATCATCGATGTACACCTCCATGGTGTCCCCTAGCTTTTCTTTGAACATCATGTTCACCAATCTTTAGTATATTGCACCTGCATTTTTCAAACCAAAGTGCATAGCAGTGTAACAATATATACCTGTTGGTGTCATGAAGGCAATATCCTCCTGGTCTGAGGGTTCCATTTGCATCTGCTGGAATCCTGAAGATGCATCCATGAAGGTTAACATCTCATGGCCGGCAGTAGCGTCCACCATTGAGTCAATATGAGGAAGAGGAAATGGGTCTTTGGGACAAGCTTTGTTTAAGTCTGTGTAATCTACACAAACTCTCCATTTCCCATTTTTCTTTTGCACCACAACTACATTCGCCAGCCATTTAGGAAACTTCACTTCCCTAATCATCTTGCTCCTTAGTATTCTTTCAACTTCCTCTTGGATCATCATATTTCACTCCGGAGCAAACTTCCTTCTCTTTTGTTGGACAGGCTTGAATGACCTGTCAATACCGAGCTTATGTGTTATAATGTCCTTGGAAATACCTGTCATATCCTTGTGCTTCCACGCGAATGTTGACATCCTGCATTTCAAAAAATTAGTCAATTGATCTTCAATATCCTGAGGGATATTGGTTCCCACGAGCAGTGAGATATCCGGATTATTCTGATCCAGGATCACTTTCTTTACATCCTGCTCTGAAGCCTCCATGATATCCTGGCCTCGAATCTTTAATTGCTATGCTGCACTAAGCTTTGTTGAGGATTTCATCGAAGAAGAATAACACTCCTTTGCTTCCTGTTGATCACTTTCCACTTTGACAACTCCCCAAGGAGTAGGATTCTTGATGCATTGATGGTAGGTTGACGGAACAGCTTTCATATCATGGATCCAAGGCCTACCTAGTATAATATTATAGCAGGATAAAGAGTCCATGACACAAAAGCGCTGCATTGAGTTGACCCCTTGAATATACACGGGCAACTTTATCTCCCCTACGGTATACCTAGCTTCTCCACTGAAACCAACGAGCACAGTGGACTTCGAAGTAATGTCCATCGGAGATACATTCATCCTCTTCAACGTTTCCAGCTGAATTATGTTGACTGAGCTGCCATTATCCACTAATATCCTGCGTACAAAATGGTTAGCAACATATAACGTTATCACTAAAGCATCATGATGGGGATCCTGGATAGTATCCCTGTCATCATTATCGAACGTGATGACTTTGTCAGTTGTGAGGGTTGACATCCTTGTCGGCTTATCTCCCCTCTCTGCTTTGGCTTCCTTCGCGTGTCTTTTTGCTGCAGAATATGATGTGCCGCAGATGTCGGATCCTCCTGAAATAAAGTTAATTATTTTTGCATCCGCAGGAGGTGATACTGCCCGTTCAGGATCCTTCTCAGGATCCTGACCCTTATTCTTCTTTCTTCCCAAGAGGTCCTTCAGATATCCCTTACTCAAGAGATAGCTTATTTCTTTTCTTAAAGCGATGCAATCCTCAGTAACATGTCCGAAGTCCTCTTGGAAAGCACACCATTTGGACTTGTCCTTCCAATCAGCCTTTTGTTGATTCTTTCGGGGCCATCTTGCTTTGTTTCCTAAACCCTGCATAGCATACATTAGTTCAGGTATGTTAACAGAAAAAAATATTCAGACAACTCAGGATACTCCTCAGGATCCTCGTCTTCAACAGCATTCACTTTTTTGCTAACATTTCTGCCATATGGCTTTGAGCGATATGGTTTATACGAGGATTCTGATTTCCTGTTGGTTGACTCATAGGTTGTGGACGAATTCATTCTCTCTTGCATCTTTTTATCATCCTCCAGCCGAATGTATCTTAAAGCCCTGTTACGAGCTTCGTCCAGATTCCTGCAAGGATTCATAACAAGATCCTGATAAAATTGAGAATCCTTTTGCAACCCCATCTTGAAGGCTTGTACGGCCGTTGCAACATCAAGATGTGGGATATCCAAGGATTCCCGACTAAACTTGTTCACATAATCCCTCAAGGATTCCTGAGGTCCTTGAGTTATCCTGTAAAGGTCACTGGTTAGTTTCTCAAAACTCCGGCTGCAAGAAAATTGACTATTAAATAAATTAACTAAATGAGCAAATGAAGTAATTGAGTGAGGAAGAACGTTTAAGAGCCATTTTAAGGCTGATCCTGTTAAGGTAGAACCAAAACCCTTACACAAGCATGCTTCTTTGAGATCTGGAGGGATAGGGCTGATTTCCATCCTTTCCCTATACTTGGCAAAATGCTCCTCGGGATCCGTAGTTCTATCATAGAGTTTCATGTTGGGGGTTTGAAATCTTTTTGGGATTTCAGCATTACAAATGGGATATACAAACCGGGATATCATGTGGCTATCCTGGGACACTTCAGGAATTGGTAAGAGAGAATGAATTCGTCCACAACCTCGAGGCCATTAAAAATAGCCGAATAGGTTGCAGAGGTTGTAGCAGACACGGTGGAAGAGCTCATGTTTGATCTCGAGGCCATTAAAAATAGTGTAGCAAAAAGTTTTGAAAATAGAAAACCAAGTAACGATTTTGCAAAAGCTTTTAGTAGAAATAGCACCACTTGCCCCACGGTGGGCGCCAAATTGTTTTGGTCAAAAATTAACGAACCAATTAAGTGATCAAATTAGTTAATTGAGGTAGTGTGCTAGAAATATGTGTTGAAAATGTGCTAGTTAAGTTATTTGCAAAAACAGTTTCAGGATACAGTTCAGGGTATAGAGATGTATCTATGATCAAACAATGAGCAAAAAATGTAAAGGATGACACAGGATGTACGAGGAAAGCCCTTGATCAATCTAGATCGCCGGCACAAAAACCTCGGGAGCTGACAATCGCAGCTGTCTTGTTCTTCTTTTACTTCAAATTTCAGGATACAGTGCAGGATATGATGCGGATCAACTAGGTGTTACAATGTAATTCGAGTATAAGTGTTTGTGTGTAGTGAGTGTTTGCAACAGGAGAGAAAAAGTGTGCGTAAGAGTGCGTGCCTTAACCTGATCCGATCAATCTATTTATAGTAAAAGAAAATAAAAAACTACCCAGAGCAATTCCTTCTTGCTCAATGATCCTTTCAAGGGTATATAGGACCCTCCAGATCATTGGCATAGCTTGAATGTAAGAGATGCCGGTGAGGGAGAAGAAAGAATGGGTGAATTCAGGGAAAGGATATGAATATCCTATTGTGAATGGTGTGACCGGGAAGGCTACCCAGGTTTCAGAATTATAATCACTGAGAACGGTGGGATCAAATGGTTTGAAATCGGTGTTTGCCGGAAAGCAATGTCGGATCCTGTCTATCTGTGGATCGGTAAAGCAGCATCTTTCTTTTGCTGAATCTTTGATGATCCCCTGGCTCTTGAGAGGACTGTCTTTCGTGTGATCCTTAGTCGGAGAGGATCTTAGCATCATCTTGGTCATGGTGGTAGAGAAGAAGATGAACAGAGAAATAAAACGTAAAGAGAGAAGAGGAAGAGAGATACCTGCTCGATCTGCGGATGTGGATTTAAAGGGAGTTTCTCTTGAATTTAAATGCGAATTGATTGCTATCCAGAACTTCAATTTATAATGATGGTTTTGCAGGATAGTCACCTCAATGACGTCATGCTCATAACGGCTAGTCCGACTCCAACGGCTAGTTATCCGTTGATTCATTACAGATAAGAACAGAAAATACAAATCGTTTATTTACATAATTACTCCTTATATTTTGGGGGCAATTGTTAGGGGAGGATTTTCTTATGATCAGTGATCCTCAATTACTGTTGGGTTTAGTGATCCTCACTTCTGTTAGAATTGGTGATCCTCAGAAGTGTTGCAGGATCAGGATCATGGATCATCTTAAGGATCCTTATGCTAACGATTGTCTACTTTGAATATGATGATGTTTTGCAGGAACACGAGCTTGGACTTGGTCTTGGCGATATTCCTGGAGCATATTCCATAATTATTCCGCACGTGCATAGCAAAAATGGACGTTATGGGGGTCGTGGGGGACTTGCACCAAATGCGGAATGTTTGTTAGCTTAGATATTTTTCCATATTTAAACGGGATAGCGAGCTAAATAGAAACACTTGGCTATTTTTGGCTACACACACACTCTTGCAACTGCTCTCACCAGCTCTCAATAATTCACTTGGCGATTACACACTTTTTTACACAATACACTATAGTGATCCTTGTAATTAGTTCGCTATCATCCGAAGTTGTAATACATTCATTGTTTAATTTGAGTTGGTGATCGGTAGTTTCCATCACCCGAGGTTTTTTATGCCGGAGATCATTCATTGATCAAGGGCTTTTTCCTCGTATAAATCTTCGTGTCACTTGTTCATTACATTTTAGAGTGATCCTTAGTGTTGTTCATTCATTCAAGCATCATACCTCACAACAGAAAGTTTGGTTGCATTATCATTGCTTGATTTTTTTACCAAAACAAAAGGCATTCACCTTTCTCTCGAATTGGGTTTAAACACCCCGCCTGGAGCGCAAGTTATCTAGGAATAGTTCAAGATAGCGGGACCAGTCCACGTAAAAGTGGCTGACAATTTCATTATTGTTGGCTATAACCTGGATCCTAAAGGTATATGAGGATTGATCACCCTCTCTCGCGAAAGGGTATTTTCATACTCTCTAAGGTTTAAAGGTTTTCACCTTTCTAAGTCTTGGAGTTTATACACTCCCGCCTGTAGCGCACGAAAACTTGGGATTTTCCCCAGAATACCTATGGGTTTATCCCCAGAACACTAAGGATTTATCTCCAGGATATTTTAGGGTTTATACCCTGTAACACAAAAACTATACAAACAGTTGCAGTTGAAGTCCATAAAATTTCTAAGTATTCAAAAACATGATGCAGAGGGGACATTCCTACTAAGGTATTATGGAGAACTCAGGGGATCAAGTTTGGGCTTAGTTTACTAAGTGTCCCAGACTGGGGACATCTCCGGTGGAAAAGTTGCAAAAGGATTGAAGTCTAAGGATAGTGTTATACTATGTATCTGGTATGATCTTTCCTTTTTGTTCCTTTAAAAGCCTTATCTAAATTGTCTAATTTTCTGGAACTGTATTTGACTAAAGTTTGATTAAAACATTTATGAGTATAATACTTAGATTGAAGATATTCTCAAGATATATTTTCAGGATATACCTTAGGATATATTTCAGGATATATTTTCAGGATATATTTAGAATGTTTAAGGCATGGTAATTAGATTGAAAAATTGAAACTATACTTGAGTCAAACATCTATTATCGAAACAAGCTTTGAAAAATAAAAGTGAACTATCCTTTTTCTTTGAAAACGTTATCTAAGTTGGTTGAATTATAAAAACCCTATTTGACAAAAGTCTTAATAGGATATTTACGGGTATCCTGATCAAGATATTTTCATTTGGTTGGGACATTTGAAATATTACACTAAGTTTGGAACATTGAAATTCTATTTAAACTAAGCAATGTATAACAGGAATTGAAAAAGGACAATGACAGATAAGGTCATAAAAGTGATCACGTTCGACAAAGTGACAAAGTGATCACGTTCGACAGTGATGACGGGGATACTATCCAGGATCCTCACCATGATGCTTTGGTAATAACTTTATATGTTGCTAATCATTTTGTGCACATGATACTGGTGGATAATGGCAGCTCCGTCAACATAATTCAGCTGGAAACACTAAAGAGGATGAATGTATCCCCGATGGATATTACCTTGAAATCCACTGTGCTTGTTGGATTCAGTGGAGAAGCCAGGAATACCATGGGAGAAATAAAGTTGCAATTGTATGTTGAAGGGATCAACTCAATGCAACGCTTCTGTGTCATGGACTCCTTATCCTGCTACAATATTATATTGGGTAGGCCTTGGATCCATGATATGAAAGCTGTGCCATCTACCTATCACCAGTGCATCAAGATACCTACCCCTTGAGGGGTTGTCAAAGTGGAAAGTGATCAACAAGAAGCGAAGGAGTGTTATTCTTCTTCGATGAAATCTTCAACAAAGTCCAATGCAGCATAGTAATTAAAGATGCGAGCACAGGATATCGTGGAGGCTTCAGAGTAGGATGTTAAGAAAATTGTCTTAGATTAGGATAATCCGGATATCTCGGTGCTCGTAGGAACCAATATCCCTCAGGATATTGAAAATCAATTGACTAACTTTTTAAAATGCAGGATGTCAACATTCGCATGGAAAGATGAGGATATGACAGGTATTTCCAAGGATATTATAACTCACAAGCTCGAAATTGATAGGTCTTTCAAGCCTGTCCAACAGAAACGAAGGAAGTTTGCTCCTGAACGGAATGCAATAATTCAGGAAGAGATTGAAAGATTGTTGAAAAGCAAGATGATTAGGGAAGTTAAATTTCCCAAATGGCTAGCAAATGTAGTTGTGATTCAGAAGAAAACTGGGAAATGGAGAGTTTGTGTAGATTACACAGACTTGAACAAAGCATGTCCTAAAGATCCATTCCCTCTGCCTCATATCGACTCAATGGTGGATGCTACTGCCGGTCATGAAATGTTAACCTTTATGGATGCATCCTTAGGATTCCAGCAAATACAAATGGAACCTTCGGATCAGGAGGATACCGCTTTCATGACACCAATAGGTATTTATTGTTATACTGTTATGCCTTTTGGTTTGAATAATGTAGGTGCAACATACCAGAGATTAGTGAACATAATGTTTAAAGACAAACTGGGGGACACCATGGAGGTATACATTGATGATATGGTGGTAAAATCCAAGAAAGCTGAGGATCATCTCTGGGATATTGAAGGAGCATTTGATATCTTGGACCAATATAATATGAAGCTGAATCCTGCCAAATGCCATTTTGGAGTGGGGGGAGGAAAATTTCTAGGATATATGGTGACTAAAAGGGGTATCGAAGCAAGCCCGGAACAGATCAAAGCTATCCTAGATATCAAGTCACCTTCCAACATGAAAGATGTACAAAGACTAACAGTGCGAGTAGTAGCATTAAACAGGTTTATATCGAGATCCTCGGAAAAGTGCAAGGAATTCTACGATATCCTGAAGAAGAATAAGAAATTCGAATGGGGAGAGAAGCATGAAGCAGCCTTGCAGGAATTAAAGCAGTATCTTTCAACTGCACCGCTATTGATGAAGCCCGAGGATGGTGAACCATTATCCCTATATCTTGCGGTATCAGGGAACGCAGTAAGTGCTGTCTTGGTAAAAGATCACGAAGGTCAGCAGTATCATGTTTATTATGTTAGCAAAAGTTTATTAGATGCTGAAACTAGATATTCTCATTTAGAAAAATTGATATTGGCCCTAGTTATGGAATCAATGAAGCTTAGACACTACTTTGAGACACATAGGATACATGTTCAAAACTAATTATCCTGTTAAGAATGTGCTTAGGAAACCTGAGATGTCGGGAAGGACGGCTAAGTGGTCAGTAAAATTAAGTGCCTTTGATCTAGTATATGAAACTAGAAAAGCTATAAAGTCTCAGACTCTAGCAGACTTTGTGGCTGATTTCAGTAGTGATATTCAAAATGAAGTAGACCTAGAAGTACAACAGCTAGGAGAAAACTTAGAATCCTGGACATTAAATACTGATGGTGCATCTAATGTGAGAGGTGTAGGATTGGGTATACTACTAAAATCGCAACAGAGGGACATATTACCCCAGGCTATTAGGTGTGAATTTCCTGCCACTAATAATGAAGCAGAATATGAAGCTTTGATTGAAGGATTAGAATTGTCCAGGAATATGAATATTAAATGTTTGCAAGTATTTGTTGCTTCCTTGTTAATTGCTAACCATTTTAATGGATCCTATGCAGTTAAAGGTGAGAAGTTAATCGAATATCTTGAAATTCTCAAAAAATTAGCAGGATATTTCGATGTTTTTACACTTGAACATGTACCGAGGGAGGATAATGCTGAAGCAGATGCTTTGGCAAATCTAGGATCACCAGTCAGGATACCGGAGGGAACCCAAATACAAATACTACATATCCTGTATCCTGTGACGGATCTTCTCAAATCTCAGGATAAGGAAGTAGTAAGTATCCAGGATCCTGATGATGAGTATCCCGAGGAGGATCCTAAGTCCTGGACGGCTCCAATCATGAGATATCTCACGGAAGGACACATCCCAAAAGATGAGAATCCTAAGGCCTTTAGGATGAAGGTATCACGATTCACTATTATAAATGATGTATTGTATAAGAAATCTCTTGCAGGACCATACCTGAGGTGCTTGGAGGATCCCGAAACCAAGGAAGTGCTTCAGGATATACACGAAGGGGATTGTGGTAACCATACTGGGGGCAGATCATTATTCTCAAAGGTGTTGAGAACAGGATATTTTTGGCCGACGATGAGGAAGGATGCTGCAGAATATACTCAAAGATGTGATGCATGTCAAAGGCACAACAATATATTACATCAACCCGCTGAACCACTATATCCTATTGCTTCCCCTTGGCCATTCATGAAGTGGGGGACGGACATAGTGGGAAAATTGTCAAAAGCTCTAGGAGGAAAAGTCTTTATGCTGGCAATGACTGATTATTTCTCTAAATGAGTTGAAGCTGAGGCATTTGTTCAAGTCAGAGACCAAGAAGTAGTATCCTTCATAAAAAGTAATATCCTAACCAGATTTGGGGTACTAGCTGAAATAATTTCTGACAATGGCTCTCAGTTTATAAGTAAGAGGACTACTGACTTTTGCAAGAGTTGGGGAATTAAAATGATTACATCCGCACCAGTACATCCTCAAGCAAATGGACAAGCAGAATCCTCGAACAAGATATTTGTCAACAATTTGAAGAAAAGACTTGGAGCTAAGAAAGGAATATGGGCAGAAGAATTACCCTTTGTTTTATGGGCTGATAGGACGACAGTAAAAAGTGCAACTGGGCAAACCCCATTTTCCTTAGTATTTGGAGCGGAGGCAGTGATCCCGACAGAAATGGTGATACCTACAGAAAGATCCAGTCTCAAGGATCCTGAGAAGAATCCTGAAGCCCTATGTCAGGAATTGGACACTGTGGATGAAATAAGAGATGCGGCAAAGCTAAGGATGGCAGCATATCAACAGAGAATATCTAGAGCCTATAACAAGTATATAAGGACTAGAAGGTTTTGAGTTGGAGATTGGGTGTTAAGAAAAGCTTTTCAGAATACTACTAATCCTGCTGATGGAAAATTAGCTCCAAAGTGGGAAGGACCATATGAAAATTGAATCTGAATATGTAGAGCCTCAGGGATCCTATTTTTAGCCATCGGGATCCTCTGTTCAGCATCAAGGATCCTTCAGCTCATGAGGATATTTGGGAATGCATGCAGTTCAAGGATCCTCCCAGGTCCAAGGATCCTCCCAGGTCCAAGGATCCTCCCCGATCCAAGGATCCTTCCATGTCCTAGGATCCTCTATGGTTCCAGGATCCTTTCAGGTTCAAGGATTATCTCAACTTCAAGGATCCAACGTCTTTCAGGATCAAGGATTCTTGAGAAGTATGCAGCCTCAGAGCTCGGATGTTCATCAAGGAGACTTCATACCAATGCAAACCATTGCTTCATCTGGTCCTTTGATCATACCAGAATCCCGCCAATATGGATACACGTCTGGGGTTCCAAACACGAATCCTGTGGGAGGTAACACTTTTAATAATTCATACAACACTAACCATGGCTTAATGCAGGATACAGGTATCAATCAGGCTATGGCCAGGGAGTTACAGAAGCTCAAGGATATGATATCCAGTGTTCCAGGAGTGGTTAAACCCATTCCTGAAATTGCAAACGGTAGCCATAGGATATCTCGTTTTGCACCACCCTTATGTGATGCTGAGATACCCAAAAGATTCCAGATAGCATCCATGAAACTGTATGATGGTTCAACGGATCCAGAGGAGCATGTAGCTCAATACAGGGAGAGGATGGAGATCAATCCAATTCCTGAAAGGTTAAAAGAAGCATGTCTATGCAAGGGATTTGGATCCACACTCACAGGATCTGCTCTTAAATGGCTGCTAAGTCTTCCCCCTTACTCTATTACTTCATTTGCTAATCTAGTTAACTTGTTTAATAGTCAATTCTCTTGTAGTGGAAAATTTGAACGATTAACTAGTGATCTATATAGGGTAACATAGGGTCAAAATGAATCACTTAGAGATTACATCACTAAGTTTAGTAAAGAATCCTTAGATATTCCTAATTTGGATATTGCTACGGCTGTAGAAGCCTTTAAAATGGGATTGCTTAGGGATTCACTATTCTATGATGATCTTGTTATGACACCTTGCAGGAATCTTGATGAAGTAAGAACCAGGGCCCTTAGGTTCATCCGCCTAGAGGATGACAAAAGGATCCAGGATTGATTGACAGGATCCTCAAAACAGGAGAAGCAAGTATCCTACTTCAGGAACAACAAATCAAAGTCTTACAACAGATCTGATAACCAGAACGTGCATGCAGTGGAACAAGAAGAGGATGATGAGGATTATCCTCCAATTTCTGAATACTGTTTTTCTGTTGATAACAATGAACTAATCCTTGCAATGCAGGATCTAGGTGAGAAAGCTAGGTGGCCGAGAAAAAAGTGATAAACCAGCTGCTACAAAGGATAAATCCAAGTGGTGTGCATATCATGAGGATTTCGGGCATCTCACTGAAGAGTGTATTGCACTAAGAAAGGAAATTGGTTACTTATTGAGCAAGGGGTATTTGAAAGAGCTTTTGGGACGGAAGAAGTCAAGGATCCAGGATCCTGAAAGGATCCCGGAAAGGGCTCCTGCTCCTCCAGCAGATGCACAACTCATAAACTTCATATCCGGTGGATCAGATATCTGTGGTACCTCCTTCTCAGCAGCAAAAAGACACGCTAAGGAAACCAAGATGGATAATGGAGACAGACCCGTCCGGACCTCCGTTGTCACCCAGGATAAAGTCATAACCTTTGATGAGGATAATCGTGTTGATGTCCAGGATCCTCATCATGATGGTCTTGTAATTACATTATTTATTTCTAACCAATTTGTTCGCAGGATCCTTATAGATGGAGGAAGCTCTGTGAACATCATCCAACTTGATGTCCTCAAGAAGATGAATATCCCGGAGTCTGACATTATGTCACACCCCGACCACGTGGAACAACCAAACGTGGCGGAAACGTCGGGGAGTGTTGTAACAGAATTAATTGTTTCAAATCCATGGCAATTGAAGTTTTGTTTTATTAATCAAATATGAGAGTTTACATTGTTTTAAACAAGAAACAAAGAGTACATAACAACAATTAACTAGTTCTTGTCTCGTTTTAAGTCACTAAGGCACAGGTCCGCCTAAGTATGTCTTGATAAGTCCTATGCATTATCTCCTGAAAACACATGTGAAAATAGGTACGTCAGCATAAAAATGCCTGTGAGATACATAGGTTTTGTGAAAACAGAATTCATGACTTATGTTTGAGAAAATGTTTAGTCATGAACCTTGTAATTTGCTTTGTCTTGTAAATCATTTGAAAAACGATAAGATCAGATGATAAGTATAAATAAATGTCAGGTTAAATGAATAACCATGTAAAAATGTGTTTGTATAAGATAAGTTGTTTGTAAATCAATGTCTTGTGAAAAGTATGATATTTGTATAAAATGTTATATGTCTCAAACTGAAATGATTCAAATAACGCTACGATATGGAATACCATACAAACACTTATATATAGGAAGTACCAGCGGCGTATCCACCATGCTTGTATCATATTACACACGCATCGTTACTTAATCACTTAATCAAACCAAACCACCAAAGTAATGTTTAACAATTGTAGAAATGTTTATGTATTGTTAAATGTCTATTGTCAAATGTAAATCCTGTCAACAGATACAAATGGTTCACACGGTTTAATAGTTACAAACGGTTCATAAAATCAAACGGTTACGACGGTTCACATAGTCAAAAGGTTACAACGGTTCAAAATGTAGTATAATGTGTTCACATGCTGGATGAGCATATGCAACAGAAATGCAATGTAAAACAATGTACTAAGCATGCACACAATGGACATACATAGCATAAGTGTAATGTAAAACAATGTACTAAGTATGAACTAAATGGACATACATAGCATAAAATGTAATGTAAAACGATGTACTAAGTACGCACACAATGGGCATACGTAGCATGAAATGTAATGAAATCATGTACTATATGTGTACTAATGAACATAGCAAGTATATGATGTGAAAGCAGGAAAGCACGAAAGTAACAAGTAGGCACATGTGTTTCACCCCAAAACGTTTGGAAAACAGTAAAAGAGGGGTCTATGTACTCACTTGAGAATGCTCAGTAGTCCTTGAGTGTAGGGATGGCAAAAAAGCCCAAGCCCGATGGGTTTACCCAAAACCCGAAACATACGGGCCGGGTATAACCGAAGCCCGATGGGTATGGGCCGGGTATGGGCTTAAGAAGGGAAAAAATTTGGGTACGGGTACGGGTATGGGATTTAGTGATACCCGCCCGATACCCGGCCCGATGTTTGGCCCATTTACCTGAATAATACTCGAAAGTATCACATTATAAATTCCCATATATATATGAACTTAGTACATACACTTATTACCTTCTCTATAGTACTAGGGTCTAGTCTTCTCTTTACCGGTAGTCATCTCTTTAAAATTATATTGGATATGGAAGCTAGTACTTCATATGGATATAGAAGTACTAGCTTATTTTTTAGCAAGTATAAGCTTACTAAGTGAACAAATATGTTATTTTTGAGCATGTATATTGGATATGGAAGCTAGCACCCTTTATTATGTGGATATTTATGCAATTAGGTGGTCCTAATACAATTAATTAATTAAGTAATCGTTTTGATTTAGTTTGGTATATGTGGTCTGAATATGATAAGAAAGTATTTAATCATATTTTCATTTGTTATAGTTATTAAAATAGTAAATTATATAAACATCAAAGTAAAAATTGCACATTTGTCCCAACGGATATTTTTAAGAAATTAACGGGTATACCCGATACCCGCGGGTAAGCCCGATACCCGACGGGTAATTACCCGACAAATACCTGACGGGTAACGGGCCGGGTATGGGCCAAAGAATTAGAACCGGGTACGGGCCTGGGATTACTAATACCCGGCCCAAACCCGGCCCATTGCCATTCCTACTTGAGTGACAACCAAACAATGCTAGAGATCACGGATATCAAACGGCACCTAATATAGGTAACTATGTTAATAAACCGGACCTAAATCGGAGGATCGGATAGAATGAGGGTTCGTAAACCAAACGAGTGTGGAGACTCATGTAATATGATTTAACAAAGCCCACATACTAAAACGAAACCTAACCTAAGTGCTTGCGACCCATTACGACCCGTTTAGGTAGCTTATGCTACTTTAACGCGTCGTTCGCGTGAAACACGTTCGGACCGCCTAACTAGTCCTATGACAAGTGTTATATGCCTAAACATGTTACATAATCAGTTATGTGACAAAAGTTTAGGTTACATATGCTTAATTACCAATTATACATGAAAAGGGTATTCTGGTAATTTACCTAAGGCATATAAACTACCTATCGTACAACTACTCAAACGATGTGACCATAGGGTATAACCTCGGAAGGTTATTCCCTATATACTATGGTCACCTAATGTGTTTGGTCGGATCCTAATGATCGACCAAATGGGTCGGGTTCGAAGGTATAAGCGATTTATTAGATCGCTTACCCTACGACCCTAGACAACGTGGTAATCAGTAGGCATAGTCCCAAGGGACTATAACCAACGTGATTACACTCACGTTGCGAAGTTCAAACGAACTTCGCATTGACCATAGACTGGTCAACGCAGAAAGTCAAACAAAGTTTGACTTTCAAACTCGAAAAGACTCGAAAAGCAATAAAAGAACGAAGGAATACTTACGAAGGGTCCCCGAATGCTAATCTAGATCAAAATAGCTCAGGTATGAAACAAAGGTTTCAACTTAGAGCACAATTGATCAGATTCTAGTGAGAAATGAAGTGAAGTGAGTTGGGTATTTATAGTATTTCCCGAACCGTTAAGATCGTTTCTTGAATAACGTGATTTAATCTTGTGCGTACATTTGTCAAAATGTTGTGGTAACTAAAAATGGCCTTTTATAAGCTGAAAGGGCAAGTTAGAATGTGTGGATGAGGTTTAATCAGTTGAATTATGCTGACTAATCGATCTTATCTGTTCTGGGAGGCTGATGCGGCCCGCTTCAGGATCAGACAAAACTCAGGCGGGCCGCCTGGAGCTTCTAATCAGAAAACAAGTTTCAAAAGTGACTGTTTTGGTCCCTGTTGTGTTTTAAGCCCATTTCCGGCACTTCTAAGGCCCGTAAAGCCAACTTTAAGGCCCTAAAATGATGCCTAAACATTGTGGACATGAAATATGCTCAAAAATATGTCGGATGTTGGTTCGTTTGGTCGTACGAACGCGATGTTCGCTTAATTACGACGGAATGCGCATAAGCGCGAAAAACGATCCAAAATGCGTGACGAATGGATTTTTCTTATGCCAAACACTAAAATAAAATATTTTAGTGCTTGCATAAATTTTTGGATGTCTGGATGTATTCAGAACGTAAGTTATGCGCGAAAATGCAAACTTGTGCACTTTTTTGACGCTTTTAGTCCCTGAATGACCCAAAAGTTTATTTTAGCACACCGAACCCCTCAAAGCCTATTTCTAAGCTATGTGAAGGATATTTAGGGTATGTTCAACTTATGTTCATGTTCCGGAATGTCTGTTACAGTTCAAATTGGCATACTTTCGCAGTTTGTCAAGTTTAGTCCCTGTAAGCGAATAAACTAGATTTTGCCATACCAAAGCCTTCAAAACTTATTTCTAAGTTATGTAAAGGTTACTTAAGGTATGTTAAGCCTATTTCACTATTCTGGAGTGTTCGTTGCATTAAATTGGTTATATTTACGCATCAGTGCGCGTATAACCCTCCAGAAAGCGATTTAAAGCTTGTAATCGAACAAGAGTTGATATGTGTAAACGATACACATATTTTTACAAATATCAAGAATGAAATACAATATTTCATTGGTTTGGCATTTGTTTGATGGTTGAAGTGACACAGGTGTCACAGTCTCCCCTACTTTAGGAAATTTCGTCCCGAAATTTATTCGTAGGAGTCTATTTGTGACTTTGTGTCAAATAACCACCAGAGATATGTAAGGCATAATCCTGTCATTTCCTTAACGGACATTCTTCAGAACGAAAAATGAACAGACGGAGTCATTTTCCTCAACGAGTATTCTTCAGAAGCGGAAATGAAGGAATAAACAAATGGGGATTCATTTCCTCAACGGACAATCTTCAAAAACGTAAAATGAACTTACGGAGTCATTTTCAACGGGTGCTTCATCAGAAATGGAAATGAAAAGGAGAAACAAACGGATATTCATTTCCTCAACGGACAATCTTCAGAAACGAAAAATGAACTGACGGAGTCATTTTCAACGGATGCTTCCTCAGAAATGGAAATGAAAATGATAGACAAACGGATATTCATTTCCTCAACGGACAATCTTCAGAAACGAAAATGAACAAACGGAGTCATTTTCAACGGGTGCTTCCTCAGAAATGGAAATGAAAATGATTGACAAACGGATATTCATTTCCTCAACGAACAATCTTTAGAAACGAAAATGAACAAACGGAGTCATTTTCAACGGGTGCTTCATCAGAAATGGAAATGAAAATGATAGACAAACGGATATTCATTTCCTCAACGGACAAATCTTCAGAAACGAAAATGAACAAACGGAGTCATTTTCAACGGGTGTTTCCTCAGAAATGGAAATGAAAATGATAGACAAACGGATATCCATTTCCTCAACGGACAATCTTCAGAAACGAAAATGAACAAACGGGGTCATTTTCAACGGGTGCTTCCTCAGAAATGGAAATGAATAGAGTTAACTTCTAGGCACATGACAAAGCTCGCTGTGGTTTCTGTGTACTAAATTCCATAATTATGTATGCATCCATAATTACGTAATTCCTTGCACAGTCCGCACAGTTTGTCTTGTAATGTTCATAAGCACATAATCACATAGTTGTTTAACTTGGTTATTAATTTGTTATTAATTTGTTATCGATAGAGAACGGATATGGAAACCAGTCGATGGACTTCAATGTCCTCTGGGATCTATCTGAAGAGATAGGAAGATCTCCCAAAAATTTGATTTTGTTTTCAAAGAAATGTAATATTCGAATTTAAGGAACACAACAATTTTAGGATTTACGGAAATACCCTTAGGTACCCTATTAAGGATTTATAGTGGTACTTTGGGTATTCGTCCAGTGTTGTAACTTGCGCCTTGTACTTCGTTTCCTTAGAATAAACGGGTACTTAGGAATTTCGTGGAAACGCAAGAGATCATAGAATGGGAAAATTTTGGGGGTAGTTTGTTCTTCAAGGAATACGGTTCCTTGATTGTCGGTATTGTAAGAGATATGTTGTTTATACACGCAACCACATAAATACATTGCAATATATATAAAAGATTTATTTATAAACAATGATAACAACTGTTTCTTGGACCTTGACAACTAAAGAAAATAATACATAAGGATTGATTATTTCTAAACAGCGTTGTCTTCCATTCGGTCAGATGCTCATCCCTGTGCTGGATTTGCATTAGCAAGTTTTGGGCAATTTCTTCGGAAATGACCCATCTCGCCACAGTTGAAGGAAGAACCTGGTAGAAAACGATCTTGAGCAGGATTGTTGCCAGCTTGGTTTGGTGCAGCTGCAGCTGGGCAAACTCTTGCTGTATGGCCTATAAGTCCGCAAGTTTGGCATTTGCGGCACTTTACATTGGCATGATGATGGATGCTACATTGGTTGCACAAGGGTGTAGTTCCATTGTATGGCTTCCTAGCAGGGGGTTGAGCTGGTTGGTTGGGGACAGCTTGATCATTGTGAGTAACCATGGCGAAGTTCTGAGAAGCCTTTCGCTTCTTTGACTTTTTAGGGGATCAAGTCTGTTCATCCATGGTCTTTGATTCCTCGATTGGGTTCGATTCCTAGACCGGTTTCTTGTCACCTTTTCGGAAAAGTTTACCTTTCCTGATCTTTGATTCAGTTAAGGTTGCAGATAGCTCAATGGCCTGTCTAACTGTAGTAGGGTTGCTACCAGTCTCAATGTCTTGTATTGAGTCAGGGAGGCCATCAATGTACTTTTCGATTGCCTTATCCAAAGGCGTGACCATGTTTGGGTATAACAGACTTAACTCCTCATAACGGTCCGTGTAGGCTCGATGCTCACCGCTGTCTTGCTCAAGAATGTCGAATTCCCTTTCAAAGGCCCTGATCTCATGACGAGGACATAATTCCTTCATCATAAGGGCCCTAAGTTCAGCCCATGTCTGTGCTAGAGCAACTTCTGCACCACGATCTCTCATAACCCCGTTCCACCACGTAAGGGCTCTCTTCTGGAACACACTCGAAGCAAACTCGACCTTGCGATTGTCAGGACACTGCACGTAGCAGAAAGTATTCTCAATGCTCTCGAACCATTGAAGAAGCCCAGTCGCTCCCTCAGAACCGCTAAACTTGAGTGGTTTCGCCGAGTTAAAACTCTTGAAATTGCATGGACCATTGTTGTTGTTGTTGGCTTGGTTCCATTGAGCAAAGAGGTTTGGGAATTGAGCAGCCATTTGCTGCGCAATGATTTCTGCCAATTCGGCAGTCGCTATCTGGCTTTCGCGTCGAGGAGGCATTCTAAAAGAGGAAACATGAAAGGAAACGAGTGAGAGGATTAGACGAAAAGAATGAGATGAAACAAATCTGATGAAAGCAAGGATAGTGGTCATTTGTTTGTTACCACAAGGTAAACAAACGACACACAGTGACTAATCAAAGTAAATGGGTCAAAAATAATGTATCGCGAAGACATGCTCGCCTATAAGTGAACACTCATCCCAAGAATTCCCAGGTAAGCACAACTGGTCTCGCGTCTGATGAGATGTATACGAAGTGCTTTCCTAGACAGAAAACCCAGAATACAGGCATTCACCCTTCCAGTTTGCACGTGTTCACATTATTTAAAACCCAAAACCTTGACGAGATTTTGAAAACTCAAAGGGGTTCAAAACCATATAACAGAGGGTTCAAAACCTTACAATAGAGGGTTCAAAACCTACAAATAGATCATCCTAGAACAGATGATTAGTTTTCAAAGCGGTTTTGAAATTTATGTTCTTGTTGTGGTCGTCGCCTAAGGATAGGTGACGGTATTGTTTTATGACTAAACGCAAGTAAACTCGCGTTAGGGTCCTAAGAAGGTTATAGACTAGGTCAAAGCATTACTAATAACCTAATTCCCTATAACCATTGGCTCTGATACCATCTTTTCTGTCACACCCCGACCACGTGGAACAACCAAACGTGGCGGAAACGTCGGGGAGTGTTGTAACAGAATTAATTGTTTCAAATCCATGGAAATTGAAGTTTTGTTTTATTAATCAAATATGAGAGTTTACATTGTTTTAAACAAGAAACAAAGAGTACATAACAACAATTAACTAGTTCTTGTCTCGTTTTAAGTCACTAAGGCACAGGTCCGCCTAAGTATGTCTTGATAAGTCCTATGCATCATCTCCTGAAAACACATGTGAAAATAGGTACGTCAGCATAAAAATGCCTGTGAGATACATAGGTTTTGTGAAGACAGAATTCATGACTTATGTTTGAGAAAATGTTTAGTCATGAACCTTGTAATTTGCTTTGTCTTGTAAATCATTTGAAAAACGATAAGATCAGATGATATGTATAAATAAATGTCAGGTTAAATGAATAACCATGTAAAAAATGTGTTTGTATAAGATAAGTTGTTTGTAAATCAATGTCTTGTGAAAAGTATGATATTTGTATAAAATGTTATATGTCTCAAACTGAAATGATTCAAATAACGCTAAGATATGGAATACCATACAAACACTTATATATAGGAAGTACCAGCGGCGTATCCACCATGCTTGTATCATATTACACACGCATCGTTACTTAATCACTTAATCAAACCAAACCACCAAAGTAATGTTTAACAATTGTAGAAATGTTTATGTATTGTCAAATGTCTATTGTCAAATGTAAATCCTGTCAACAGATACAAATGGTTCACATGGTTCAATAGTTACAAACGGTTCATAAAATCAAACGGTTACGACGGTTCACATAGTCAAAAGGTTACAACGGTTCAAAATGTAGTATAATGTGTTCACATGCTGGATGAGCATATGCAACAGAAATGCAATGTAAAACAATGTACTAAGCATGCACACAATGGACATACATAGCATAAGTGTAATGTAAAACAATGTACTAAGTATGAACTAAATGGACATACATAGCATAAAATGTAATGTAAAACGATGTACTAAGTACGCACACAATGGGCATACGTAGCATGAAATGTAATGAAATCATGTACTATATGTGTACTAATGAACATAGCAAGTATATGATGTGAAAGCAGGAAAGCACGAAAGTAACAAGTAGGCACATGTGTTTCACCCCAAAACGTTTGGAAAACAGTAAAAGAGGGGTCTATGTACTCACTTGAGAATGCTCAGTAGTCCGTGAGTGACAACCAAACAATGCTAGAGATCACGGATATCAAACGGCACCTAATATAGGTAACTATGTTAATAAAACGGACCTAAATCGGAGGATCGGATAGAATGAGGGTTCGTAAACCAAACGAGTGTGGAGACTCGTGTAATATGATTTAACAAAGCCCACATACTAAAACGAAACCTAACCTAAGTGCTTGCGACCCATTACGACCCGTTTAGGTAGCTTATGCTACTTTAACGCGTTGTTCGCGTGAAACACGTTCGGACCGCCTAACTAGTCCTATGACAAGTGTTATATGCCTAAACATGTTACATAATCAGTTATGTGACAAAAGTTTAGGTTACATATGCTTAATTACCAATTATACATGAAAAGGGTATTCTGGTAATTTACCTAAGGCATATAAACTACCTATCGTACAACTACTCAAACGATGTGACCATAGGGTATAACCTCGGAAGGTTATTCCCTATATACTATGGTCACCTAATGTGTTTGGTCGGATCCTAATGATCGACCAAATGGGTCGGGTTCGAAGGTATAAGCGATTTATTAGATCGCTTACCCTACGACCCTAGACAACGTGGTAATATGTAGGCATAGTCCCAAGGGACTATAACCAACGTGATTACACTCACGTTGCGAAGTTCAAACGAACTTCGCATTGACCATAGACTGGTCAACGCAGAAAGTCAAAAAAATTTTGACTTTCAGACTCGAAAAGACTCGAAAAGCAATAAAAGAACGAAGGAATACTTACGAAGGGTCCCCGAATGCTAATCTAGATCAAAATAGCTCAGGTATGAAACAAAGGTTTCAACTTAGAGCACAATTGATCAGATTCTAGTGAGAAATGAAGTGAAGTGAGTTGGGTATTTATAGTATTTCCCGAACCGTTAAGATCGTTTCTTGAATAACGTGATTTAATCTTGTGCGTACATTTGTCAAAATGTTGTGGTAACTAAAAATGGCCTTTTATGAGCTGAAAGGGCAAGTTAGAATGTGTGGATGAGGTTTAATGTAACACCTCGAAAATTTACGTCCAATAATGTATTGACACGTGTCATGGGCTTTGAATATGTGAAAACATACTTTAGAGGGACTAAAGTTGACAAACGGTGAAACTATGTGAATGTAAGGGTCCAAAGTGTCATCAATGGATAAATAGGCTCTAAAATAGCCCTACATGATGTTTATAATCTTAAACGGATAAATCATGGATCATACGAAGCGGAAGATGTAAGAAAGTGAGGAATTACAAACTACAGGGGCTAAAAGTGTGAACATGTTGAAAGTATACCTCTGAATGATCTTTTGGCAAACCCGAAGCTTTGTAATGATAAAATATACTCACTAGAATATGTGATAAAAATTTCGTCGAGTTTCGTTATCGTATGAGAAAGTTATGAGCAAAACCGTACACGAAGGGTTAAATACGTTAACGTTGATTTCGTGACTTTTTGGGTAAGCGCAAAGTTAACCGAGGACTTTACCATGTTTATAAAAGTCCCAAGGTTCTTAAAAACCAGATTTGAGGGTTTAGAATGCAAAATAAACAGCCAAAAACACGTTACAAAGATCAGGGACTGATTTGTAATTTGCTGAAACTTGTTAATCTGGTCGACCAATGGGACGCAGCCCGCGAGGGGCCTGTCGCGGCCCGCCTGCGACCTGCCAGTGACGAAAATGACTTACAGCTGCCAGTTCTTGTCTGAATTCGAGTTGTACACAGCTGTGATCGATTCAGGGCCTCACCAATCGAATTTCATGCAGCTAGGGACACTTGTATGCTTCTCATATCAGTCCTAGACTCACATGGCAGCCTCTAAACAAGATCAAATCTGCATATAAGGGTCTTGAGTTAGAAACATATGAACACTTGAACTTTCAAAATTCACAAGAACGATTCTGGAGCTTTCTGGTCGACAAGGCTGCTTTATAGTGATCTCTAAGCTTGTTTAGGACCATTGTAAGTGTTCATATCATTCTCTAATTCGTTCTAGCTTAGTGTATTAACCGAAAGTCAAACTATCGTAAATTAAACTTGACTTTAAGTTTAACCGAGATTGGCTCTGTCATTTCTCAAATTGAAAGTACCCACATGTTGGTATTTATGAGTGTAACAAACCCCTAAAAGGGTATTTTCAGATTCACACTCTAAGCATGTTAATTGTCGAGTCAAAGCTTTTCTTAAAAAGTCAACAGAATGTGTTTTTGCAAATTTAAGCATGATTAACAATGTAGGCTACATGCAACCTGTTTGATCATCAAAATAACTTTATAATTAATGTAAGAACATGTTTTAACATAATCAATTCGACAATTTTCAGTTTAAACTCGAATCGGAACCGAAAGTCACATAAATTGACTTTTTCTTTGACTATCAGTTCTGATCCGTACATGCATGTTTGAGATCTGAATTAGAGATTATTTTGGACCAACTTTCATATAAGTTTAACTCTCTGAGATTTTACAACTGGGTTCAACACTTATCCGCTTCATATGCATGTTACCGGTTTATGCTTAAATATGACTATTTTGCCCTTTTGACTATAAAACGCGATTTTTGAAAAAGCGAAAGAGTAGAAACATTTGTTACTGATTTATAAACTTGCACCGAAAATTTGATATCAGTTTGAGGTCCAGAATAAGAGTTATGCTCATTATCGTAATTTGCAAGCTTTATGTTACATAAACGGCATAATTAGCGTAAAACCTATTTTAACCCACTTTTTGATACCAAACTTTTTACCCACTGATATAATATAATATTTTGGGATTTTTAAAGATTTTTATTTAATTTTTGCTGATCGTATCATAGGTCTCTAAGTTTAATTCGGTAAATACCGAATTTACCCTTTTAAGCCATAAAATGAGTTTTATAAATCCTTTTGACCTCAAACCTTTTTCTACTAATTTTATTTGATAAATAAAATATGTTAACCATTCTGGAAATATAAAAATCTCAGCTCTCTTTAAAAACCCGGAAACGGCTCTAAATCGCCTTTTTAAGCGTTTTTAACGCCTAGTATGTACTATAACCATATTAAACATATAAGGTTGATACCTACTGATGTTCTTAGCATATTTTTATAAAATAACAGTGAGTATAAGTTTTTGAACTCAGGTTTCCAGTTTTGACATTTTTAGCCCTTGTGAAATTACCAAAATACCCCTAAGGTGCATAGTTTGGTTTTAAATGATGATTTTCACTTATGGGTCATACCCTACTGTTATAATATGTTAAATTAAGTATATTTACTGTATGAACCAGACCTGTAACTCAGATTTGCAAATAAACTCTTTTATAATCTTTTAAATGACCAAAATGCCCTTATGGGGCATAAATTGTGTTTAAATCCGTTTTGGGCAAAATAGAAGATAACTTACTGATATTATAACATATTTAGAGCATATTATCTCAGGGAACTTGCATATGACTCTTACGGTTACCCGTAACGCTCTTTTCGCGTTCGGTTCGGTTTATGTAACTAGTTTGCATAAATTGACCGAGACGGGTCAAACATTATCATTTTTGTCTCAAAATCCAGAATGTATTTAGTATACCCATATTATACAAGTATTCAAACTTGTCGGGTCTAAATCACATTCTATCCGGTCTTCGCTTAATCGTACGTTTGAACCGTTTCGTCCTTAAAGCTAACCGGTCTAAGCTTAAGCTTAAATAAAGACCCGTTAGAAATCTAATAGGTTATTATAAACCTTTGTTCCAGAATAAGAAGAACCAGTAAAAGCTATCTGTACTTACTTGATGGTATACGGCTGAGATTGAATTTATATTTAGCTCAGGTAAATACTTTTAACTTATTTTCCCTTATACGGGCTTGGGGTACGGTATATAAAACACCGCTTGGTCGGGCATTCGACCTTAATCGATTGGTGGTTAAGTATTATCGAGATGACCCGTTTAAAAATTTGTTTTGTTTGCTTAACGCCTTTGGGGGGTTAATGACCATGTCCCGGATATCCTTAGCATCATTCATGAAATGGCCACGACCTAAGCACGGGGTGTAGGCGTACACCTGACAGCTGCATATGTAAAAACTGGTATCCCACTTAAAGGAATCAGCCTTGTGGGCACTATACCTGTGGTGTGTCTATTAATCTTTAACCCGGCACAAACCGGGCTACTGAACACATAAGTAACATGTAAATCCTTTACAAGATTATATTATATAATTATCCCAAGTTATCAAAAGGTTTTGTGCCACGTGCATTCAAATCAATTTTCAACCATTTTCAAAATGAGTCAGTTAAATTGTATTTACCAGTGTAAACTGACGTATTTTCCCAAAAGGTTAAGTGCAGGTACTACACGTAATAGGCTGGCTGTCTTCTAGAGCGTCCACAATAAGTCTCGCAAGCTTGGATGACAATAAACTGTTGAACAATATCTTATTTTATTTTGATCCGCCTGTGGATCTGTTTCAACTCTTAGTGATATTTAATATTACACTTTATTAAAGTTGAAATGAATCTATCTTTGCTTCCGCTGTGCATTTATATATATTGTGTTGTTTGTCTATGATGATACCAACTACGTCACGATACTCCCCACCGGGCCCACCGGTGACACGTGGAAAATAGGGGTGTGACAGGTTGGTATCAGAGCCAACATTGAGTGAATTAAACACTAGCTCTTTGTGTTTAATCTCAATGACACGATAGCACATTCATTGACCTTCTGAGTCTAGACTTAACATAGGAATACTCTCGTCCCTATTCGGAGGATTATTACCTTCAATTATATTTTAATATGTCGCCAAGCAAGAAGCTGTAATGGAAATTCTCCCCATTTGAAGCCTAGGAAAGGCCCAGCTTCGTGTTGCGACTAGGATTAACGTACGACCAAGGAGAGGACATTCAGAACTAAAATGAAGAAGAGACTCCTTTTACTGAAGATCGTTTCCTTAAAAGTCTTTATAATGATATTTATCTTTTGGTCCCTTTGAGGATAACATCATTTCTTTTAAGTCCATTTTTGGGCAATTCTATACCTCTTTTTAAACCATTGGGATGTTTTATCTAAATTCATTTATATCATTATATATGAATATAATATAGGAAATAAATTAAAATAACATTTCTGTTATAAGATCTACCATTATAATAAAATGGAAAAATCTAAAAAGGACAAGACCTAGCCTCGTGTCATATTAAGACCGGCCAAGATGGCAGTTCCTCAATTTAGATTCAGATCCCTATTAACAGTTCAATTTGGAAATTGTTCTGCGATGAATATTAAAAGAATCTTAAGAGTGAAACCTAGCCTGAGTGTCATTATAAAGACCTGGCCAAAATGGTAAGACCTGTTTAAAAGATTCGTATCCCAGTTAACATCTGAAAACATGTTAATACTCCCGACAACAGTGATACGATAAAATCACGATTGTCATCTTTGTATTAGGAACATCCAAACCCTTTATTTAACCTATATAATCAATAGGAATCATGACTAATAAACGTCGAACATGATGTACACATCTAAACATCCACCTGGGATGTATACCTACGGGCAAAGATGCATACATGAAAACGATAGTTTTATTTCATAATTTCTTGTCAAGACAATGAATTATGAAATTTTCCGATCCAAAGGAATCATTGATTATGTTTTAAAATTTCCCTAGTGACAAGGCGTCTGTGCCATCGAAAAGTCCTTTGGAACAAGCCGTTGTGCTATATAAGATGTCAGTATGACATTGACAGTCGTGACTTATGTCCCCTGTCTAGTAAATATGAAGGATTATATTCCGTTTAACCGCCAAAGATGGTTTATTTAAAATACTTAGGCAAAACATAATCAAATAAATTAAATACTATCTGTTGGCCATATGGTTTATTCGCACCATGGCTACCTAATTATCAAGTTCGACAATTCGTTATATAATTAAACCAATTTATTACTACTTGGTTTGTAGCCTTCAAAGCTTCAGCATGGCCGACCCTTCTAAAGCTCACAATCATCTAGTTGGTCAGAATGATGATGCAAGACTGAACTTAACAAGCACCGAGTTACAGGCTATGATAGATACAGCCGTAAACAACGCTGTGGACCGTGTGTTGAATGATCATAAGCGAAAGTGCGATGATACCCCAAATAAATATTGTAAAAAGGGTAAGACCGGTTCGAACTATAACCAGTCCAAACCAAAGGAGGCAAAACCCAAATGTAAAACTTGTAAGAAGAACCATTTTGGGAAGTGTCGATTGGAGTCGAAAACCCAGTCTCACACGAGGTCTTGTGGGATTTGTAACAAGAAAGGGCACAAGACCTTGGAATGCCAAGACATAAAGGACGCAACCTGCTATGGTTGCAATGAAATAGGGCACATCAAGACAAATTGCCCAAATAAAACCAAGAAGCCTGGGGAGGCTAAGGAGACCAAAGTTGGGGGCTCTCAAATGGATGCTCAAGAGACTGTTCAGGATAACAATGTCACAACAGGTATTTTCTTTACCAATAACGCTCATGCTAGAGTATTAATTGATTCAGGTTCAGATAAGTCTCTCGTAGACAATAGATATGGTAAATCATTAAATCTGCCTATTAAAACTCTAAGCATTAAGTATGAAGTAAAATTGGCCGATAGTACCTCAGAAACTATTTCAGCAATATTAGATGGATGTTTTATATCCATTAGGAATCATTTTCCCGATGTCCTATTTTTCCGTTAAAATATAAGGACGCGATATAGTGAAAAAAAATCGATGGGTTGCCTTGAAAAATCAAGCCCATATTATGGGTGATAAGAAGCAATTAATTATCAAGACTCCTTATGAGACAACCCTCATCATTACATGTATTAGTACGATCAATTAATATTAAACATAAAAAAATGGTGGAATTGGCCGTCCCCGGAATCGAACCTGGGTCTAGGCCGCACCCTTTCGCGCGCCTAGCCAACCGAGCTAGGTGCCTAGTTTGTGAAATTTCTATTTTGATTAAATATAAGCACATGTACAATCTAATAACACTTCTTAGGAATGTTCATATGGTTTAATAATACCATGGTCGAAGTATGATCAGTTGTCAGGATGATGACTAGCTGTGAAATGCACTCAATTAATTGTTAAATTGGTATTTAATACCAAAAGATTTGAGTACGGAAAACTCAGAAGAGACAAACAACAGTCACGATGCTAGAGATGCGACAAATGATTAATAGTGCATCAAGTGTGAACCTCAATGTTAACGGAATACATCTCCAAAACTGTAATTATCACTGCTAAGAAGGGCTATGAGAAACGCCATGAAGAGCCAAACGCTGCTCGCTCTAAAACTCATGACACTGCTCATGAGAAGAGCTTTATTCATACTCCATATGCGAAGAATGACCCAAATAGAATCATATGTGGCAGGGAACCATTCTTTTTAGGATGTACTTAAAAAAGTACTTCGTCTCTTGGAAGACAAGAGACTTCAATAGTTTAAAGGGGGCCATTGATTTCAGGAAATTGTTGAAAGAAGTAGAAACCACTAGGTATATCAGTGGTTATGCTGGAAAGCACACGGTAAGATGTGCGTCACAATCATTCGGTGGAAATACCCTTGATTAGTGAGGACACTAATGGAGTCCACTAGAAAGAACCCCTTATACAGTATGGGATGGTCCAAATTTTAAGGACCTTATTAGAAAAACCTGGTATTCGCCCTGAGAAATGGAAAAGATGGAATAAGAATTTTTCCGACTCCCCCCATAAGAGCTATACACTATCGGCAGTAGGTTGCAAACTTTGGTTCATTGGTTGAAATGGTGCTCTTATTCGGTTAACCTAGAACTTAAGCATAATGCACTATATATATCAATGATTTAGCATCGGCTATAAGAGGGAACTTTAGGGTTTCAAAAACCTGCTCATTACAAATCCCTTTATGGACCTAACTCAGCTACCCATGTTATATAGATTAAGAAATAACCAGTCATAGCTGAGACTGCCCTAAAAGTTTGTCAAAGATTTTGTAGCTAAGTTTAAAAGGATTAAGAATGAAGGCGTTTAACCTTCCTGATGTATGATTAGAGGCAGCTCACATTAATAATGACGCCAGATAAACCTTATTGTGATTTCTTTTGGCTAAGAGTTACGTTTGGATTCAGGTACTGCTAAGTCTCTCACAAGATTTTAAGCTTAGCAAACTTTTAAAAATTTTCCCGTAAGAACCCCATATATTAAGTGTAAGGTAAAACTTACAGGCGAAATCATAAGAACCATTTCTTCTGTTCCTGTTAGAAATCTCTAATTAAGGAATTCTAGAAATATCCTATCTCTAGAAGAAGTGTGTCAGCATATATAGTTGATATCTCCTGGATCTCTATCAATTGCGAAACCAGATAGTATGATAAAAGCGCCATATGAGGATTGATGTATCTTAATAAGTTCCATAGATTGCTTCCATGCCTGATCAGTATGGAGGTTTAATGCATGGAACCGCAAGGATATTCTAATAGTCATATGGTACTAAAGTCAACTAATGGTATTCAAGGAAGATATCCAGAATGGAATTTTCCAGGTAAATGTCTTCGATTAGAGAATTCGTGGACTCGTAACATAAATGTGTTACCTATCTGACACAAACTATGATAGAAGAATTGGAGCCTGAGATTTGGAAAATCTCTGTAACCTCCTGGTATCTTGATTATCTCCTCCTAAGATTACCCTGTTTACCTCCTGAGAGACCAGTAGAGTTAAGATTTATACCCCATTTAGGGCTGTATCATTATGAAGTCTCCAAGACGGCTAGTACCATCATTGGAAGAATCGAAACCTTGATTAAGTAAGTTTTAAAATAAAGAATTCATATAGCCTAACCCTATATTCTAAGAATTCGGTATTGTTAATTAAGAAAGACGGTTCATTTTGCTTATGCATTGAATACCGCAACCCAAATTAGGCAACAATTAAGAATTTCCATCAGCTGCCCAGGATCTTCGATTTGTTTAACTAACTGTGAGGATTAACTATCCCTTAAAATTAGTTTTAAGTGATGGTTGGAATAACCATTTCAAATTGAGATAAGCTTTTCTATAATAGTTTATGTGTAAGTATCAAGGCTGCTCTTTTGGAGACCTTGCTTAGATGGAATGTTGAATACCTATTGTTAAATAGAAGATTGGTACGTCTAATCATCAGGGTCTGAAAATTTCCTTGGAAACAACGAATAGGATCATACAAATCCATGATCATCTGTAAGATTGCCAGTTTTGGCAGAAAATCAATGATTAATGAAAATAGCAACCCTCCTAAGTCCTTGTTAAGGAATAAGGTTCAACAAAGATATCACTCTGGAAGAGTGTGCCAATTTGTTAATTACCAGACTAGTTAAGCTCTGATTATATAAAATCATTCGAAGGAATTGAATGTATTAAGGATCAAATATTCTGTTCATCCTGGAGCTGATAAAATGTACCAGGATCTAAAGGCAAACTACTGGTGGATTGGTTTGAAAAAAGTTTGTAACTGCTTATGTAGATAAATGTTTGACCTGTGCGCAAGTCAAAGCGGAACACCAGAAGCCGTCAGGTTTATTACAACAACCTGAAATCCCCACATGGAAGTGGGAGATGGTGACGATGGATTTCATCACCAAATTGCCAAAGACGAGAAAAGGAAACGATACTATATGGGTCATAGTGGACAGACTGACGAAATCAGCACATTTCCTACCCATTAAGGAAACCTACAGCTCAGACATGTTAGCTCAATTATATGTAGATAAGATCGTAGCTCTACATGGTGTACCATTGTCGATTATCTCTGATAGAGATACGAGATACACCTCTCATTTTTGGAAAAGTTTCCAACAGTCTTTAGGCACGCGCTTGAATTTTTAGTACGGCATACCACCCCCAGACAGACGAACAGAGAGAGCGTACCATTCAAACATTGGAAGACATGCTTCGTGCATGTGTGATTGATTTAGGTGGCAGTTGGGATAAGCATCTGCCATTAGTCGAGTTCTCCTATAACAATAGCTACCATACTAGTATTATGGCTGCGCCCTTTGAGGCATTATATGGTAGAAAATGCAGAACACTCATTTGTTGGGCAGAAGTAGGAGACGTTCAATTGTCAGGACCAGATTTGGTCTTTGAAACAACGGACAAGATTGTCCAAATTCGCGATCATTTGAAAGCTGCCAGGGATAGACAGAAAAGTTATGCGGATCCAAAGCGCAAATCGTTTCACTTCGAAGTAGGTTACAAGGTATTGCTTAAAGTATCACCCTGAAAGGGGGTGATGCGATTTGGTAAGAAAGGCAAGCTAAGCCCAAGATATATAGGACCTTTCGAGGTTATCGAACGTATCGGTTCAGTTGCTTATAAGTTAAACTTGCCCGAAGAACTTAGCGCTATCCATAATGTGTTCCACATCTGTAATTTGAAGAAGTGTTTCGCTGATGAATCACTGGTTATACCGCATACGGATGTACATATAGATGAAAGCTTGAAATTTGTGGAAAAGCCGTTGTCAATTGAAGACCGACAGGTAAAGAAGCTTCGAAGGAAGCACGTACCTATTGTTAAGGTCAAATGGGATGCCCGTAGAGGTCCCGAATACACATGGGAGGTAGAATCCACGATGAAAGAAAAATACCCTCATTTGTTTCAGTAAATCTCGGGGTCGAGATTTCTTTTAAGGGGGTGAGGATATAACACCTCGAAAATTTACATCCAATAATGTATTGACACGTGTCATGGGCTTTGAATATGTGAAAACATACTTTAGAGGGACTAAAGTTGACAAACAGTGAAACTATGTGAATGTAAGGGTCCAAAGTGTCAACAATGGATAAATAGGCTCTAAAATAGCCCTACATGATGTTTATAATCTTAAACGGATAAATCATGGATCATACGAAGCGAAAGATGTAAGAAAGTAAGGAATTACAAACTACAGGGGCTAAAAGTGTCAACATGTTGAAAGTATACCTCTAAATGTTCTTTTGGCAAACCCGAAGCTTTGTAATGATAAAATATACTCACTAGAATATGTGATAAAAATTTCGTCGAGTTTCGTTATCGTATGAGAAAGTTATGAGCAAAACCGTATACGAAGGGTTAAATACGTTAACGTTGATTTCGTGACTTTTCGGGTAAGCACAAAGTTAACCGAGGACTTTACCATGTTTATAAAAGTCCCAAGGTTCTTAAAAACTAGATTTGAGGGTTTAGAATGCAAAATAAACAGCCAAAAACACGTTACAAAGATCAGGGACTGATTTGTAATTTGCTGAAACTTGTTAATCTGGTCGACCAATGGGACGCGGCCCGCGAGGGGCCTGTCGCGGCCCGCCTGCGACCTGCCAGTGATGAAAATGACTTACAGCTGCCAGTTCTTGTCTGAATTCGAGTTGTACACAGCTGTGATCGATTCAGGGCCTCACCAATCGAATTTCATGCAGCTAGGGACACTTGTATGCTTCTCATATCAGTCCTAGACTCACATGGCAGCCTCTAAACAAGATCAAATCTGCATATAAGGGTCTTGAGTTAGAAACATATGAACACTTGAACTTTCAAAATTCACAAGAACGATTCTGGAGCTTTCTGGTCGACAAGGCTGCTTCATAGTGATCTCTAAGCTTGTTTAGGACCATTGTAAGTGTTCATATCATTCTCTAATTCGTTCTAGCTTAGTGTATTAACCGAAAGTCAAACTATCGTAAATTAAACTTGACTTTAAGTTTAACCGAGATTGGCTCTGTCATTTCTCAAATTGAAAGTACCCACATGTTGGTATTTATGAGTGTAACAAACCCCTAAAAGGGTATTTTCAGATTCACACTCTAAGCATGTTAATTGTCGAGTCAAAGCTTTTCTTAAAAAGTCAACAGAATGTGTTTTTGCAAATTTAAGCATGATTAACAATGTAGGCTACATGCAACCTGTTTGATCATCAAAATAACTTTATAATTAATGTAAGAACATGTTTTAACATAATCAATTCGACAATTTTCAGTTTAAACTCGAATCGGAACCGAAAGTCACATAAATTGACTTTTTCTTTGACTATCAGTTCTGATCCGTACATGCATGTTTGAGATCTGAATTAGAGCTTATTTTGGACCAACTTTCATATAAGTTTAACTCTCTGAGATTTTACAACTGGGTTCAACACTTATCCGCTTCATATGCATGTTACCGGTTTATGCTTAAATATGACTATTTTGCCCTTTTGACTATAAAACGCGATTTTTGAAAAAGTGAAAGAGTAGAAACATTTGTTACTGATTTATAAACTTGCACCGAAAATTTGATATCAGTTTGAGGTCCAGAATAAGAGTTATGCTCATTATCGTAATTTGCAAGCTTTATGTTACATAAACGGCATAATTAGCGTAAAACCTATTTTAACCCACTTTTTGATACCAAACTTTTTACCCACTGATATAATATAATATTTTGGGATTTTTAAAGATTTTTATTTAATTTTTGCTGATCGTATCATAGGTCTCTAAGTTTAATTCGGTAAATACCGAATTTACCCTTTTAAGCCATACAATGAGTTTTATAAATCATTTTGACCTCAAACCTTTTTCTACTGATTTTATTTGATAAATAAAATATGTTAAGCATTCTGGAAATATAAAAATCTCAGCTCTCTTTAAAAACCCGGAAACGGCTCTAAATCGCCTTTTTAAGCGTTTTTAACGCCTAGTATGTACTATAACCATATTAAACATATAAGGTTGATACCTACTGATGTTCTTAGCATATTTTTATAAAATAACAGTGAGTATAAGTTTTTGAACTCAGGTTTCCAGTTTTGACATTTTTAGCCCTTGTGAAATTACCAAAATACCCCTAAGGTGCATAGTTTGGTTTTAAATGATGATTTTCACTTATGGGTCATACCCTACTGTTATAATATGTTAAATTAAGTATATTTACTGTATGAACCAGACCTGTAACTCAGATTTGCAAATAAACTCTTTTATAATCTTTTAAATGACCAAAATGCCCTTATGGGGCATAAATTGTGTTTAAATCCGTTTTGGGCAAAATAGAAGATAACTTACTGATATTATAACATATTTAGAGCATATTATCTCAGGGAACTTGCATATGACTCTTACGGTTACCCGTAACGCTCTTTTCGCGTTCGGTTCGGTTTATGTAACTAGTTTGCATAAATTGACCGAGACGGGTCAAACATTATCATTTTTGTCTCAAAATCCAGAATGTATTTAGTATACCCATATTATACAAGTATTCAAACTTGTCGGGTCTAAATCACATTCTATCCGGTCTTCGCTTAATCGTACGTTTGAACCGTTTCGTCCTTAAAGCTAACCGGTCTAAGCTTAAGCTTAAATAAAGACCCGTTAGAAATCTAATAGGTTATTATAAACCTTTGTTCCAGAATAAGAAGAACCAGTAAAAGCTATCTGTACTTACTTGATGGTATACGGCTGAGATTGAATTTATATTTAGCTCAGGTAAATACTTTTAACTTATTTTCCCTTATACGGGCTTGGGGTACGGTATATAAAACACCGCTTGGTCGGGCATTCGACCTTAATCGATTGGTGGTTAAGTATTATCGAGATGACCCGTTTAAAAATTTGTTTTGTTTGCTTAACGCCTTTGGGGGGTTAATGACCATGTCCCGGATATCCTTGGCATCATTCATGAAATGGCCACGACCTAAGCACGGGGTGTAGGCGTACACCTGACAGCTGCATATGTAAAAAATGGTATCCCACTTAAAGGAATCAGCCTTGTGGGCACTATACCTGTGGTGTGTCTATTAATCTTTAACCCGGCACGAACCGGGCTACTGAACACATAAGTAACATGTAAATCCTTTACAAGATTATATTATATAATTATCCCAAGTTATCAAAAGGTTTTGTGCCACGTGCATTCAAATCAATTTTCAACCATTTTCAAAATGAGTCAGTTAAATTGTATTTACCAGTGTAACCTGACGTATTTTCCCAAAAGGTTAAGTGCAGGTACTACACGTAATAGGCTGGCTGTCTTCTAGAGCGTCCACAATAAGTCTCGCAAGCTTGGATGACAATAAACTGTTGAACAATATCTTATTTTATTTTGATCCGCCTGTGGATCTGTTTCAACTCTTAGTGATATTTAATATTACACTTTATTAAAGTTGAAATGAATCTATCTTTGCTTCCGCTGTGCATTTATATATATTGTGTTGTTTGTCTATGATGATACCAACTACGTCACGATACTCCCCACCGGTGACACGTGGAAAATAGGGGTGTGACATTTAATCAGCTGAATTATGCTGACTAATCGATCTTATCTGTTCTGGGAGGCTGATGCGGCCCGCTTCAGGATCAGACAAAACTCAGGCGGGCCGCCTGGAGGTTCTGATCAGAAAACAAGTTTCAAAAGTGACTGTTTTGGTCCCTGTTGTGTTTTAAGCCCATTTCCGGCATTTCTAAGGCCCGTAAAGCCAACTTTAAGGCCCTAAAATGATGCCTAAACATTGTGGACATGAAACATGCTCAAAAATATGTCGGATGTTGGTTCGTTTGGTCGTACGAACGTGATGTTCGCTTAATTACGACGGAATGCGCATAAGCGTGAAAAACGATCCAAAATGCGTGACGAATGGATTTTTCTTATGCCAAACACTAAAATAAAATGTTTTAGTGCTTACATAAATTTTTGGATGTTCGGATGTATTCAGAACGTAAGTTATGCGCGAAAATGCAAACTTGTGCACTTTTTTGACGCTTTTAGTCCCTGAATGACCCAAAAGTTTATTTTAGCACACCGAACCCCTCAAAGCCTATTTCTAAGCTATTTGAAGGATATTTAGGTTATGTTCAACTTATGGTCATGTTCCGGAATGTCTGTTACAGTTCAAATTGGCATACTTTCGCAGTTTGTCAAGTTTAGTCCCTGTAAGCGAATAAACTAGATTTTGCCATACCAAAGCCTTCAAAACTTATTTCTAAGTTATGTAAAGGTTACTTAAGGTATGTTAAGCCTATTTCACTATTCCGGAGTGTTCGTTTCATTAAACTGGTTATATTTACGCATCAGTGCGCGTATAACCCTCCAGAAAGCGATTTAAAGCTTGAAATCGAACAAGAGTTGATATGTGTAAACGATACACATATTTTTACAAATCCCAAGAATGAAATACAATATTTCATTGGTTTGGCATTTGTTTGATGGTTGAAGTGACACAGGTGTCACACATTATCCCAAGATCCTCAGTACTTATGGGATTCAGTGGAGAAACTAAGAATACATTGGGGGACATCAAACTCCTAATCTATATTGAAGGGTTGCATTCTTATCAAAAGTTTTGTGTTATAGATTGCTTATCATGTTGTAATGTTATCCTTGGAAGGCCGTGGATACATGACATGAAGGCAGTCCCATCCACCTATCATCAGTGTGTAAAGCTTCCAAGTCCATGGGGAGTGGTGAAAATTGAGAATGATCAACAAGAAGCTAAGAATTGTTATACATCCTCAATGAAGCCAGCCTCAAGACCAAGGGAGCAATAGCAATTAAAGTATCCTTCAAGAGATGTCTTGGAGGCAAGAGAACAGGATTTGAAAGAAATCCTGATGGATGCTGATGATCCTGAGTCCAAAATCTTCATAGGATCAGGGATCCTTAGCGACATTGAACAGGAGCTAGTATCCTTCCTTAAAAGAAGGAAAACTACCTTTGCCTGGAAACATGAGGATATGACAGGTATATCTAGAGATATAATTACTCACAAACTTGGCATTGACAGGTCATTCAAGCCAATTCATCAAAAGAGGAGGAAGTTTGCACCTGAAAGGAATGCTATTATCCAGGAAGAGGTAGACAAACTACTTCGGGCAGGTATGATAAGAGAGGTTAAGTATCCAAGATGGTTAGCCAATGTGATTGTTGTTCAAAAGAAAAATGGAAAGTGGAGGGTATGTGTCGATTTTACTGATTTAAACAAGGCATGTCCCAAGGATCCTTTCCCATTACCCCACATTGACTCCATGGTGGATGCTACCGCGGGTCATGAATTGTTGACTTTTATGGATGCTTCATTTGGATTTCAACAAATTCAGATGGAACCATCTGATCAAGAGGATACAGCCTTTATGACCCCAACTGGTATATACTGTTATATTGCTATGCCATTTGGATTAAGGAATGCAGGTGCTACTTATCAAAGGCTAGTCAATATGATGTTCAAGGAACAAATTGGACACACAATGGAAGTCTATATAGATGACATGGTGGTTAAGTCCAAGAAAGCTGAGGATCACCTTAAAGACTTGGAGGAAGCATTCAATATCCTTGACAAATTTAATATGAAACTAAATCCTTCCAAGTGTCATTTTGGTGTTAAGGCAGGTAAATTCTTAGGCTATATGGTGACAAAGAGGGGCATTGAAGCAAGTCCAGAGCAAATCAAGGCTATTGTGAATATCAAATCTCCTGCCAATGCTAAGGATGTGCAAAGATTGACAAGCAGGATCGCAGCCTTGAACAGGTTCATATCCAAATCCTCGAAAAAGTGCAAGGAATTCTATGACATCCTGAGGAAGAACAAGAAATTTGAATGGACTGAGAAGCATGAAAGTGCCCTCAAAGCTCTTAAGGATTACCTATCCTCAGCCCCGGCCCTGATGAAACCAGAAAAAGGGGATATATTATCCTTATATTTAGCAGTATCCTCAAAAGCAGTAAGTGCAGTCCTTGTTAAGGATCACCAAGGTATACAACATCCTGTCTATTATGTAAGTAAGAGTTTACTTGATGCTGGATCCAGGTATTCACACTTAGAGAAACTTATCCATGCATTAATAATGGCATCTACTAAATTAAGACATTATTTTGAGACTCATGTTATTATTGTTAAGACTAATTTTCCAATGAAGAATGTTCTCAGGTGTTAGGGGAGGATTTTTGAATGACCCGTGATCCTCAATTGTTATCCTGTTTGGTGATCCTTACTTCTGTGTCAGTTAGTGATCCTCAAAAGTGCTTCAGGATCAGGATCATGGATCATCCTAAGGATCCTTATACTAATGATTGTCTGCTTTGAATTCGATGTTGTTTTGCAGGAATACCAACTTGGACTTAGTCTTGGTAACGTTCCTGAAGAATATTCCACGCTTATTCCGCACGTGCTTGACCATGGTGAACGTTATGGTGATCGTGGGGAGAAGGCATGAATTGCGGATAGTTAGTTATTTAGATATTTTACTAAATTTAAAAGGGGTAGCGAGCTAATTAGACAACACTTGGCTATTGTTTGGCTACACGCACTCGTACAACTGCACTCACCAGTTCTCGGCAAAACACTTAGCATTTTTCATACATTTCTACACGATACACTATAGTGATCCTTGTATCTAGCTCGCTATCATCCGAAGTTGTAAAAGAATTATTGTTTAATTTGAGTTGGTGATGGGTAGTTTCCATCACCCGAGGTTTTTTATGCCGGATATCATTCATTGATCAAGGGCTTTTTCCTCGTATAAATCTTTGTGTCTCCTGTGCAATTCATTTCATAGTGATCCTCATTGTTGTTTACCAATTCAAGCATCATACCCCGTAACAGAGAGTTTGGTTGCATTATCCTCGTCTGATTTTTGACCAAAACAGTTTGGCGCCCACCGTGGGGCAATTGGTGCTTCGTTCCTAAGAAATTCTCATTTTTGTGATCATTTCGATTCGTTACATCCAAGCAGATGGCTTCATCATCAAAGAACACATCCAGTGCGATGTCTGCAGTCAATTCATCCCAGGGCATTCCACATTTGCCTCCACCACCTTCTGGACCTCAGAAAAATGCCGAGAAGAAACCAACTCCCATTTTCTCAAAACCTCCAACTTCTTCTGCTTCTTATACTCCTACTACTAGTGACTTGTTTACTCTGATTTTGCAGATGAAGGAGCATATGCAGCAGCAGGATAAGACCAATGAAAGGATTCTTAGAGAAATTGGAGACATCAAGAAACAGAAGAGATCGGCAGAGGATCATTCCCCGCTGATGCCCAGATCTTTGAATTTCGATACTCCGGTTATAACTTCTCAGCCTTCAGCGGTTCCAGATGTTCAATATGTGGGAGGGCCAAAAGGAGTGCATTACGGATCATCAGCAATGACTCAGGCTTCAGGGTCATACTTCCAACCAGCAGGATCCCATCCTCAGCTTATAGGATCCTTCGTAAGCTCAGGAGGATATTCAGGAGCGCAGCAGATTCAAGGATTCTGGCCGTTTCAAGGATCCACCCAGGTTCGTTTCAAGGATCCTCCCAGGTTCAAGGATCCTCCTATGTTCAAGGATCCTCCCAGGTTCAAGGATCTTCCTACGTCCCAGGATCCTCCCAGGTCCAAGGATCCTCTCAGTTTCAGGGATCCTTCCAGATTCCGGGATCCTTAAGGAGTTTGCAATCAGGGAGTTCCGATATCCATCAGGGAGATTTCATTCCAATGCAGACCATAGCTTCTACTGGTCCATCGGTCATTCCAGAGCCCCAACAATATGGATTCACATCCGCTCTTCCTAATTTGAATCCAGTGGGATGTAACACTTTCAATAATTCTTATACCACTAACCATGGCCTTATGCAGGATACAGGTATCAATCATGCCATGGCCAGAGAATTGCAAAAGTTAAAGGATACGATATCAAGTGTCCCAGGAGTGGTCAAGCCTATCCCGGAGATTGCAGATGGGAGCCACAAGATATCTCGTTTTGCACCACCAATCTGTGATGCTGAGATACCCAAGAGGTTCCATGTGCCTACCATGAAGTTGTATGATGGTTCAACAGATCCTGAAGAACACATAGCACAGTACAGGGAAAGGATGGAGATTAATCCCATCCCAGAAAGGTTAAAGGAAGCATGTCTGTGCAAGGGATTTGGATCCACCCTTACTGGATCGGCTCTTAAATGGCTGCTAAGTCTTCCCCCTTACTCTATTACCTCGTTTGCTAATCTAGTTAACTTATTTAATAACCAGTTTTCTTGTAGTAGAAAATTTGAGCGTTTAACTAGTGATCTGTATAGGATAACCCAAGGTCATAATGAATCATTAAGGGATTATATCACTAAATTTAGTAAAGAATCCTTAGATATCCCTAACCTGGATATAGCTACGGCTGTTGAAGCCTTTAAAATGGGATTGCTTAGGGATTCATTATTCTATGATGATCTTGTTATGACACCATGCAGGAATCTAGATGAGGTAAGAACCCGGGCCCTTAGGTTCATCCGGCTAGAGGATGACAAAAGGATCCAGGAGAGGTTAGCAGGATCCTCAAAACAAGATAAGCAAGGATCCTCATTCAAGAACAGCAAGTTCAAATCCTATAACAAATCAGATAACCAGAATGTGCATGCTGTTGAACAAGAAGAGGATGATGAGGATTATCCTCCAATTTCTGAATATTGTTTTTCTGTTGATAACAATGAACTAATCCTTGCGATGCAGAATTTAGGTGATAAAGCTAGATGGCCCAGGAAAAATGACAGACCAGCTGCAACTAAAGATAAGTCAAAATGGTGCGCATATCATTAAGATTTTGGGCATCTCACAGAAGAATGCATCGCACTGAGAAAAGAAATTGGATACTTGTTGAGCAAGGGGCACTTGAAAGAACTATTGGGGAGAAAGAAGTCAAGGACTCAGGATCCTGAAAGGATCCCAGAGAAAGCTCCAGCCCCTCCAGCAGATGCACAAGTTATAAACTTTATTTCTGGAGGATCAGACATTTGTGGAACATCCTTCTCTGCAGCTAAAAGACATGCAAAGGAAACCAAGATGGATAATGGAGATAGACCCATTCGAACATCCAGTGTCTCCGAAGGAAAAGTTATAACTTTTGAGGAGGATGATCGTGTTGACATTCAGGATCCTCATCATGATGGTTTGGTTATCACTCTTTTTATTTCTAACCATTTTGTTCGCAGGATCCTTATAGACGGAGGAAGCTCTGTGAACATTATCCAGCTTGATGTCCTCAAGAAGATGAATATTCCTGAATCCGATATCATACCAAGATCCTCTGTGCTCGTGGGATTCAGTGGCGAGACTAAGAATACTCTGGGGGACATTAAACTCCCAATCTATATCGAAGGCCTACATTCTTACCAAAAGTTTTGTGTTATTGACTGTTTATCTTGTTGTAATGTTATCCTTGGCAGGCCTTGGATACATGACATGAAGGCAGTCCCATCCACTTATCATCAATGTGTAAAGCTTCCTAGTCCTTGGGGAATAGTGAAGATTGATAGTGATCAGCAAGAGGCTAAGAACTGCTACACCTCATCAATGAAACCAGCATCAAAGTCAAGGGAGCAATAGCAATTAAAGCGTCCTCCAAGGGATGTCTTGGAGGCAAGAGAACAGGATGTAGTAGAAATCCTTATGGATCCTGATGATCCTGAATCTAAAGTTTATATAGGATCAGGGATCCTTGGCGAAATAAAGGAAGACCTCATATCCTTCCTCAAAAGGAGAAAGACTACCTTTGCATGGAAACACGAAGACATGACAGGTATATCTAAAGATATAATTACTCACAAACTTGGCATTGATAGGTCGTTCAAACCAATCCATCAAAAGAGGAGGAAATTTGCACCAGAAAGAAATGCCATTATCCAGGAGGAGGTAGAGAAATTACTCCGAGCAGGTATGGTTAGAGAGGTCAAGTATCCAAGATGGTTGGCCAATGTGGTTGTTGTTCAAAAGAAAAACGGAAAGTGGAGGGTATGTGTCGATTTCACCGATTTAAATAAGGCATGTCCCAATGATCCTTTCCCATTACCCCACATTGACTCCATGGTGGATGCAACTGCGGGTCATGAACTGTTAACTTTTATGGATGCTTCATCTGGATTTCAACAAATTCATATGGAACCATCCGATCAAGAGGATACAGCCTTTATGACTCCAACTGGTATATACTGCTATATTGCTATGCCATTCGGACTAAGAAATGCAGGTGCAACTTATCAAAGGCTAGTGAATATGATGTTCAAGGATCAGATTGGACAAACTATGGAGGTTTACATAGATGATATGGTGGTAAAATCAAAAAAGGCTGAGGATCACCTAAGAGACTTGGAGGAAGCATTCAATATCCTTGACAAATATAACATGAAACTTAATCCTTCAAAATGTCACTTTGGTGTTAAAGCAGGTAAATTCTTAGGATATATGGTGACAAAGAGAGGCATCGAAGCCAGTCAAGAACAAATCAAAGCCATAGTAAACATCAAGTCCCCTGCCAATGCTAAGGATGTTCAGATGTTAACAGGCAGGATTGCGGCTTTAAACAGATTCATATCCAAATCCTCATAAAAGTGCAAGGAATTCTATGATATCCTAAGGAAGAACAAGAAATTCGAGTGGACTGAGAAGCATGAAAGTGCCTTAAGAGCTCTTAAGGATTACCTATCCTCGGCCCCGGCCTTGATGAAACCAGAAAAAGGAGATGTGTTATCCTTATATCTCGCGGTATCCTCAAAAGCAGTAAGTGCCGTCCTTGTTAAGGATCACGAAGGTACACAACATCCTGTCTATTATGTAAGTAAGAGTTTACTTGATGCTGAATCCAGGTATTCACACTTAGAAAAACTTATCCTTGCATTAATTATGGCATCTACTAAATTGAGACATTATTTTGAAACTCATGCCATTATCATCAAAACTAATTTTCCAATTAAGAATGTCCTCAGGAAACCTGAAATGTCAGGAAGGATGGCTAAGTGGGCAGTGAAGCTTAGTGCATATGATATAAGATATGAGCCCAGGACAGCCATTAAATCCCAAGCATTAGCCGACTTTGTGGCAGATTTCAGTAGTGATTTGCAAAAGGAAGCTGAGTTAGAAGTTCAGCAGCTAGAGGAGACCAAGGATCCTTGGATACTCCATACTGATGGATCCTCAAATGTCAAAGGAACAGGGCTTGGAATACTACTAAAATCGCCACAGGGGGACATAATACCCCACTCTATAGCTTGTGAGTTCCAAACCACTAACAATGAGGCTGAATATGAAGCCTTGATAGCTGGCTTGCAAATTGCTAAGCATATGAGGATCAGGTATCTTGAGGTACATGTAGATTCTTTGTTAATCACTAATCACTTTAATGGATCCTATGCTGTTAAAGGTGAAAAGCTAATCAAATATTTGGAGATAGTCAAAGAATTGGCACTCTCTTTTGTATCCTTTAGCTTGACACAGGTACCAAGGGAAGAGAATGCAGAGGCAGATGCATTAGCCAATTTAGGATCATCCTTGAAGATCCCGGAGGATATCAAGATCCCTATTATCCATATCCTGACCCCGGCTATCGAGGATCATGTGGCTACGGAGATAGGAGAGGATTCTGCAATCATCCCTAGTGATGATAATCAATCTCATTCAGGATCATGGATCCTTCCAATCATGAGATACATACAACATGGAGAGATTCCTACAGGAGAAAACCCTAGGGCTTTCAAAATTAAGGTATCTCAATTCACAATTTTAAATAATATGTTGTATAAACGATCTCTTGCAGGACCATATTTAAGATGCATTGAGGATCCTGAAACCCAAGAAGTTTTAAAAGACTTCCATGAAGGAGATTGTGGAAACCACACTGGGGGCAGGGCATTATTCTCAAGGATCCTGAGGACAGGATACTATTGGCCAACTATGAAGAGAGATGCTGTGGAGTATGCTAAGAAGTGTGATCCTTGTCAGAGACACAGCAATATCCTTCATCAACCAGCTGAATTATTGCATCCTATTTCCTCCACTTGGCCATTCATGAGATGGGGCATGGATATAGTTGGTAAGCTCCCTAAGGCACCTGGTGGAAAAGTGTTCATGCTTGCTATGACTGATTACTTCTCCAAGTGGATAGAGGCTGAAGCTTTTGCCCAAGTCAGAGAAAAGGAAGTTATATCCTTCATTAAAAGAAATATTATAACTAGATTTGGTATTCCTTCTGAAATTATATGTGATAATGGTTCCCAATTCATTGGGGGCAGAACTACTAACTTTTGTGACAGCTGGGGGATTAAGATGATAACATCAACACCAGTCCACCCACAAGCTAATGGTCAGGCAGAATCCTCCAATAAGATCATCATCAACAATTTGAAGAAGAAGCTTAGATCCAAGAAAGGGAAATGGGTAGAAGAACTACCTTATGTGCTTTGGGCTGATAGGACAACTCCTAAGAATGCTACAGGCCAAACTCCATTCTCTTTGGTATTTGGGGCAGAATCAGTGATCCCTACAGAAATGGTGGTTCCAACTGCTAGAACAAGTATTCGTGATCCTGAGGAAAATGATGAGAACTTGGTTCAAGGCCTGGATACTATAGAAGAAATCAGAGATTTGGCAAGGATAAGGATGGCCAGTTATCAGCAAAGAATGGCTGGAGCCTACAACAAAAATGTCAGGATCAGGAAATTCCAAGTTGGTGATATGGTACTAAGGAAAGCATTTCAGAATACCACCAATCCTGCTGATGGAAAATTGGCTCCAAAATGGGAAGGACCTTACTTGATTGAAGCTGAGGCAGGAAAGGGGGCATATCGATTGCTAACAATGGAAGGTGATTTGCTACCTAGAGCCTGGAATGCTGTCCATTTGAAGAAATACTTCATGTGATAAGGATCCATGATCCTCACATGATAAATATCCTTAAAGGATCCTTAAAGCACAGATGATCCTCATTTTGGTAACATTCTAATCTTAAACTATTTCATTTCCTTACTTTCTCACATAAGGATAAGGATCCTGCATCCTTTATCCCCCTTTCACGTGATTTTGAGTTTTGAAGGTTCAGGTACTCTTAGCAAAAGGATGATTATCCACAAAAGCAACCAGTTACTTGGGTTTGACCCCAGTTATTTGGGCTTGACCCCAGTTCCGCCAGTAGCGCACGATGATCCTAGTATAGTTCATGGCAGTGGGACCAGTACTCGTTTTAGGGGCTGATAATTCCATTGTACTGGCTATACTTAGGATCCTACGTATAATGGTAGACGTACCATACATCCGTTCTTAAGGTTTCTAACGTTTTCACGTTAGCTAAGGTTTTGGCATTTTCATGCCACTAAGTTTGGATAGTCGCCAGTTAGGGCCATACTCCAGTTCACAGACGATCCTTGGGCTTGTCCCCAGTTATCCTTGGGCTTGTCCCCAGTTATCCTTGGGCTTGTCCCCAGTTATCCTTTGGGCTTGTCCCCAGTTGCTAACTTTTATCTTATAATGGCTTAGTCCCAAGTTATGTTCTATTTCAGGTGTTCGAAGTTAAACAACAAAGGATCCTTAATCCTTACCTCTTACTAAGGTTTGTCCTATGGTTATCCTGGTTATAGTATTAAGGGTTAGGATCCTAACTTGGATCCTCAGGTAAGATCCTTAACAATTTTGATTTTATTCATTGATTATTTGTATAACCCTAATACTTTGACAACCGAACTCATGATCCTTAAAATATACTACTTTTTGCAATTTTTCAACTATAGGATATTTTATCCTGGATCATATCCTAAACTTTTTATCTAATTTGTTCAACTTTTCTTATTCAGACAAGTGTACATCAAAACAATTGAAAATTAAAAGGACAAACAAGGATAATAACACAAGATAAGCCAAAAAAGATTAAAGTTATTTGATTAACAAAGGTTTAACCGTCGAAGGTTGTCAAAATTGCCAACCCACGTTTCTACCAGCAAAACGTGGCCCGTCCACATGGGTTGGCAACGGGTGTCCATTGTTAATGCGGTTATAGCAAGTGTAGGAAATCAAAAGGCGGCAGGATCACAATGGCTTCATCCCCCAAACAGAGGATCCCTCCACCATTTGTAATCCTACCTATTGTTCAAAGGATCCTAGATCCTTAATCCTAAAACTATTGTTCAAATACAGACCATCATTGTTTTAAAACAGCACAACCACAAAACAAACTACTACCGAATTTAAAAAATTGGGCTCCGGCTACGTCTAGGAATGTCCATCATCGCCCAATCATGCAGCCTACACCTTCATTGCATCTTCATCCCCTCCAGCTTCGGTATCCTTCACCTGATCCTTTCCACTGCTTCCAGCCTCGATCGCCAAAACCTCATCAGCCTCCTCATCATCTTCCAGATCAGCTAACCTCGCCTTCCAACCCTCAACATCCCAGCTGCTTCTGTCGAAGTCAGGATCTTGAGCCTCCTCGGCCATCTTCAGTTTTGTCTTGTACATTGTGATGGCAGCGGAGACCTTTGCACCTTCTATGAGATCATGCTTCTCGTAGTCGATGTCGATCAAGATTTTAGCTGTCTTAGTCTTGGCGTCTTGAAGGGCTTTTTCGAGATCAGCAATCTTAAGATCCTTGAGCATTGTAACTTGTTGGAGGTCAGCAGTCTTCTTATCCAGCTCCTCAACGCTCCCCACGTAGTCTTCAATCTCAGCAAATTTCTGCAAAAGAGACAAAGCAGTTCAAGATCAGGTGATCCTCAGATAAGTAGGATACCTAGGCAGAATTGGTGATCCTCACGTCATTGAAGTATTCAAGGAACTGGTGGCGGATCAGTGGCAGGCCTTGTAGGTCCTCTATCTCAGAGTTTTTCCTCTTCTTGCCACCCCTTCCTTTAGTGGGTGCCTTGGGGATGGAGACACTAGGGCTGGCAATGGCCTTCTTCTTTCTGGATCGAACAGTGTCAAGGTCGGCCATGTTGAACTGGGAGGCAGGCTTGGAAGCTTTTCCGGCAGCTACACATTCAAAGCAAGATAAGTATCCTTATCCTATTTCTATTTAACTATTTATTTAAATCTTTAACTATATAAAAAGCAGGATACTTACTTGACATGGTGACTGAGCCTGAGGATACCTCTTGAGAATCCTGGGTGATTGTCTTGAATGATCTTGTTTCAGGACCGAGTCTTCTAAAAACAGCAAGCCTTTCCTTAGTATCAGGAGATGGTATGAGGTGTGAAACAGTGACAGCTGCATAACATAAAACAAAAGGGAGTTAGTGATCCTATCACGAGAGCAAGATTACCTGGTGATCCTTCTCAGGATCCTCTGTCCTACCATGGGTGGACCACTTCCTTGGTGGATCCTTTCCGTTTGGAATGGTATCCCTTCTGACAAAGAAAAAGCGTCGTTTCCAGTTTGTATCGTTCTTGGTGGCTTTAAAAATGGGATGCTCTTCGCCGGGTTTTCGCTTAAACAGATATCGGTGGGATCCAAACGTCGTGAGATCATACATCTCAGCCAGTTCCGACATTCCTAAATCAATCCCTTCCTGCTCTATGATCCTTTCAAGGGTATATAAGACCCTCCAGATCATCGGCATAGCTTGGATGTAGGAGATGCCGGTAAGGGAGAAAAAGGATTAGGTAAAAGCTGGGAAAGGATAGGTGTATCCTATGGTGAATGGGGTAACCGGAAAGGCAACCCATGTCTCAGAAATGTAGTCGCTCAGAACAGTGGGATCGATGGGTTTGAAAAAGGTGTTCGCCGGAAAGCAGTACCGGATCTTATCTACTTGTGGATCAGTAAAGCAACACCTCTCATTCTCTGAGTCTTTGATGATTCCTTGACTCTTCAGGGGGCTATCCTTCTGGTGATCTTTGGCGGGGGAGGACCGGAGCATCATTCTTAACATGATGTTGGTAAAGAAAGAAAAACAGAGTAAGAGAATGAGAAATAGGAGAAGAGATACCTGATTGATCTTCGGCTGAGAATTTAAAGGGAGTTTCTCTCGGATTTAAATGCAAATTGATCCTATCTCTAACTCCTATTTATAATGATGATTTGCAGGATTGTCACTTCAGTGACGTCAGGTTTGCAACGGCTAGTCCGTCTTCAACGGCTAGTTATCCGTTAGTCGGTTACGGATAAGATCAACAAAATACAACTCGTTTATTTACAATATTACTCCTTATATTTTGGGGGCAATTGTTAGGGGAGGATTTTTGAATGACCCGTGATCCTCAATTGTTATCCTGTTTGGTGATCCTTACTTCTGTGTCAGTTAGTTATCCTCAGAAGTGCTTCAGGATCAGGATCATGGATCATCCTAAGGATCCTTATACTAATGATTGTCTGCTTTGAATTCGATGTTGTTTTGCAGGAATACCAGCTTGGACTTAGTCTTGGTAACGTTCCTGAAGAATATTCCACGCTTATTCCGCACGTGCTTGACCATGGTGAACGTTATGGAGATCGTGGGGAGAAGGCATGAATTGCGGATAGTTAGTTATTTAGATATTTTACTAAATTTAAAAGGGGTAGCGAGCTAATTAGACAACACTTGGCTATTGTTTGGCTACACGCACTCGTACAACTGCACTCACCAGTTCTCGGCAAAACACTTAGCATTTTTCATACATTTCTACACGATACACTATAGTGATCCTTGTATCTAGCTCGCTATCATCCGAAGTTGTAAAAGAATTATTGTTTAATTTGAGTTGGTGATGGGTAGTTTCCATCACCCGAGGTTTTTTATGCCGGAGATCATTCATTGATCAAGGGCTTTTTCCTCGTATAAATCTTTGTGTCTCCTGTGCAATTCATTTCATAGTGATCCTCATTGTTGTTTACCAATTCAAGCATCATACCCCGTAACAGAGAGTTTGGTTGCATTATCCTCGTCTGATTTTTGACCAAAACAATTTGGCGCCCACCGTGGGGCAATTGGTGCTTCGTTCCTAAGAAATTATCATTTTTGTGATCATTTCGATTCGTTACATCCAAGCAGATGGCTTCATCATCAAAGAACACATCCAGTGCGATGTCTGCAGTCAATTCATCCCAGGGCATTCCACCTTTGCCTCCACCACCTTCTGGACCTCAGAAAAATGCCGAGAAGAAACCATCTCCCATTTTCTCAAAACCTCCAACTTCTTCTGCTTCTTATACTCCTACTACTAGTGACTTGTTTACTCTGATTTTGCAGATGAAGGAGCATATACAACAGCAGGATAAGACCAATGAAAGGATTCTTAGAGAAATTGGAGACATCAAGAAACAGAAGAGATCGGCAGAGGATCATTCCCCGCTGATGCCCAGATCTTTGAATTTCGATACTCCGGTTATAACTTCTCAGCCTTCAGCGGTTCTAGATGTTCAATATGTGGGAGGGCCAAAAGGAGTGCATTACGGATCATCAGCAATGACTCAGGCTTCAGGGTCATACTTCCAACCAGCAGGATCCCATCCTCAGCTTATAGGATCCTTCGTAAGCTCAGGAGGATATTCAGGAGCGCAGCAGATTCAAGGATTCTGGCCGTTTCAAGGATCCTCCCAGGTTCAAGGATCCTCCTATGTTCCAGGATCCTCCCAGGTTCAAGGATCCTCTCAGTTTCAAGGATCCTCCCAGGTTCAAGGATCCTCCTATGTTCAAGGATCCTCCCAGGTTCAAGGATCTTCCTACGTCCCAGGATCCTCCCAGGTCCAAGGATCCTCTCAGTTTCAGGGATCCTTCCAGATTCCGGGATCCTTAAGGAGTTTGCAATCAGGGAGTTCCGATATACATCAGGGAGATTTCATTCCAATGCAGACCATAGCTTCTACTGGTCCATCGGTCATTCCAGAGCCCCAACAATATGGATTCACATCCGCTCTTCCTAATTTGAATCCAGTGGGATGTAACACTTTCAATAATTCTTATACCACTAACCATGGCCTTATGCAGGATACAGGTATCAATCATGCCATGGCCAGAGAATTGCAAAAGTTAAAGGATACGATATCAAGTGTCCCAGGAGAGGTCAAGCCTATCCTGGAGATTGCAGATGGGAGCCACAAGATATCTCGTTTTGCACCACCAATCTGTGATGCTGAGATACCCAAGAGGTTCCATGTGCCTACCATGAAGTTGTATGATGGTTCAACAGATCCTGAAGAACACATAGCACAGTACAGGGAAAGGATGGAGATTAATCCCATCCCAGAAAGGTTAAAGGAAGCTTGTCTGTGCAAGGGATTTGGATCCACCCTTACTGGATCGGCTCTTAAATGGCTGCTAAGTCTTCCCCCTTACTCTATTACCTCGTTTGCTAATCTAGTTAACTTATTTAATAACCAGTTTTCTTGTAGTAGAAAATTTGAGCGTTTAACTAGTGATCTGTATAGGATAACCCAAGGTCATAATGAATCATTAAGGGATTATATCACTAAATTTAGTAAAGAATCCTTAGATATCCCTAACCTGGATATAGCTACGGCTGTTGAAGCCTTTAAAATGGGATTGCTTAGGGATTCATTATTCTATGATGATCTTGTTATGACACCATGCAGGAATCTAGATGAGGTAAGAACCCGGGCCCTTAGGTTCATCCGGCTAGAGGATGACAAAAGGATCCAGGAGAGGTTAGCAGGATCCTCAAAACAAGATAAGCAAGGATCCTCATTCAAGAACAGCAAGTTCAAATCCTATAACAAATCTGATAACTAGAATGTGCATGCTGTTGAACAAGAAGAGGATGATGAGGATTATCCTCCAATTTCTGAATATTGTTTTTCTGTTGATAACAATGAACTAATCCTTGCGATGCAGAATTTAGGTGATAAAGCTAGATGGCCCAGGAAAAATGACAGACCAGCTGCAACTAAAGATAAGTCAAAGTGGTGCGCATATCATGAAGATTTTGGGCATCTCACAGAAGAATGCATCGCACTGAGAAAAGAAATTGGATACTTGTTGAGCAAGGGGCACTTGAAAGAACTATTGGGGAGAAAGAAGTCAAGGACTCAGGATCCTAAAAGGATCCCAGAGAAAGCTCCAGCCCCTCCAGCAGATGCACAAGTTTTAAACTTTATTTCTGGAGGATCAGACATTTGTGGAACATCCTTCTATGCAGCTAAAAGACATGCAAAGGAAACCAAGATGGATAATGGAGATAGACCCATTCGAACATCCAGTGTCTCCGAAGGAAAAGTTATAACTTTTGATGAGGATGATCATGTTGACATTCAGGATCCTCATCATGATGGTTTGGTTATCACTCTTTTTATTTCTAACCATTTTGTTCACAGGATCCTTATAGACGGAGGAAGCTCTGTGAACATTATCCAGCTTGATGTCCTCAAGAAGATGAATATTCCTGAATCCGATATCATACCAAGATCCTCTGTGCTCATGGGATTCAGTGGCGAGACTAAGAATACTCTGGGGGACATTAAACTCCCAATCTATATCGAAGTCCTACATTCTTACCAAAAGTTTTGTGTTATTGACTGTTTATCTTGTTGTAATGTTATCCTTGGCAGGCCTTGGATACATGACATGAAGGCAGTCCCATCCACTTATCATCAATGTGTAAAGCTTCCTAGTCCTTGGGGAATAGTGAAGATTGATAGTGATCAGCAAGAGGCTAAGAACTGCTACACCTCATCAATGAAACCAGCATCAAAGTCAAGGGAGCAATAGCAATTAAAGCGTCCTCCAAGGGATGTCTTGGAGGCAAGAGAACAGGATGTAGTAGAAATCCTTATGGATCCTGATGATCCTGAATCTAAAGTTTATATAGGATCAGGGATCCTTGGCGAAATAAAGGAAGACCTCATATCCTTCCTCAAAAGGAGAAAGACTACCTTTGCATGGAAACACGAAGACATGACAGGTATATCTAAAGATATAATCACTCACAAACTTGGCATTGATAGGTCGTTCAAACCAATCCATCAAAAGAGGAGGAAATTTGCACCAGAAAGAAATGCCATTATCGAGGAGGAGGTAGAGAAATTACTCCGAGCAGGTATGGTTAGAGAGGTCAAGTATCCAAGATGGTTGGCCAATGTGGTTGTTGTTCAAAAGAAAAACGGAAAGTGGAGGGTATGTGTCGATTTCACCAATTTAAATAAGGCATGTCCCAAGGATCCTTTCCCATTACCCCACATTGACTCCATGGTGGATGCAACTGCGGGTCATGAACTATTAACTTTTATGGATGCTTCATCTGGATTTCAACAAATTCAGATGGAACCATCCGATCAAGAGGATACAGCCTTAATGACTCCAACTGGTATATACTGCTATATTGCTAGTGAATATGATGTTCAAGGATCAGATTGGACAAACTATGGAGGTTTACATAGACGATATGGTGGTAAAATCAAAAAAGGCTGAGGATCACCTAAGAGACTTGGAGGAAGCATTCAATATCCTTGACAAATATAACATGAAACTTAATCCTTCAAAATGTCACTTTGGTGTTAAAGCAGGTAAATTCTTAGGATATATGGTGACAAAGAGAGGCATCGAAGCCAGTCCAGAACAAATCAAAGCCATAGTAAACATCAAGTCCCCTGCCAATGCTAAGGATGTTCAGAGGTTAACAGGCAGGATTGCGGCTTTAAACAGATTCATATCCAAATCCTCAGAAAAGTGCAAGGAATTCTATGATATCCTAAGGAAGAACAAGAAATTCGAGTGGACTGAGAAGCATGAAAGTGCCTTAAGAGCTCTTAAGGATTACCTATCCTCGGCCCCGGCCTTGATGAAACCAGAAAAAGGAGATGTGTTATCCTTATATCTCGCGGTATCCTCAAAAGCAGTAAGTGTCGTCCTTGTTAAGGATCACGAAGGTACACAACATCCTGTCTATTATGTAAGTAAGAGTTTACTTGATGCTGAATCCAGGTATTCACACTTAGAAAAACTTATCCTTGCATTAATTATGGCATCTACTAAATTGAGACATTATTTTGAAACTCATGCCATTATCATCAAAACTAATTTTCCAATTAAGAATGTCCTCAGGAAACCTGAAATGTCAGGAAGGATGGCTAAGTGGGCAGTGAAGCTTAGTGCATATGATATAAGATATGAGCCCAGGACAGCCATTAAATCCCAAGCATTAGCCAACTTTGTGGCAGATTTCAGTAGTGATTTGCAAAAGGAAGCTGAGTTAGAAGTTCAGCAGCTAGAGGAGACCAAGGATCCTTGGATACTCCATACTGATGGATCCTCAAATGTCAAAGGAACAGGGCTTGGAATACTACTAAAATATCCACAAGGGGACATAATACCCCACTCTATAGCTTGTGAGTTCCAAACCACTAACAATGAGGCTGAATATGAAGCCTTGATAGCTGGCTTGCAAATTGCTAAGCATATGAGGATCAGGTATCTTGAGGTACATGTAGATTCTTTGTTAATCACTAATCACTTTAATGGATCCTATGCTGTTAAAGGTGAAAAGCTAATCAAATATTTGGAGATAGTCAAAGAATTGGCACTCTCTTTTGTATCCTTTAGCTTGACACAGGTACCAAGGGAAGAGAATGCAGAGGCAGATGCATTAGCCAATTTAGGATCATCCTTGAAGATCCCGGAGGATATCAAGATCCCTATTATCCATATCCTGACCCCGGCTATCGAGGATCATGTGGCTATGGAGATAGGAGAGGATTCTGCAATCATCCCTAGTGATGATAATCAATCTCATTCAGGATCATGGATCCTTCCAATCTTGAGATACATACAACATGGAGAGATTCTTACAGGAGAAAACCCTAGGGCTTTCAAAATTAAGGTATCTTAATTCACAATTTTAAATAATATGTTGTATAAACGATCTCTTGCAGGACCATATTTAAGATGCATTGAGGATCCTGAAATCCAAGAAGTTTTAAAAGACTTCCATGAAGGAGATTGTGGAAACCACACTGGGGGCAGGGCATTATTCTCAAGGATCCTGAGTACAGGATACTATTGGCCAACTATGAAGAGAGATGCTGTGGAGTATGCTAAGAAGTGTGATCCTTGTCAGAGACACGACAATATCCTTCATCAACCAGCTGAATTATTGCATCCTATTTCCTCCACTTGGCCATTCATGAGATGGGGCATGGATATAGTTGGTAAGCTCCCTAAGGCACCTGGTGGAAAAGTGTTCATGCTTGCTATGACTGATTACTTCTCCAAGTGGATAGAGGCTGAAGCTTTTGCCCAAGTCAGAGAAAAGGAAGTTATATCCTTCATTAAAAGAAATATTATAACTAGATTTGGTATTCCTTCTGAAATTATATGTGATAATGGTTCCCAATTCATTGGGGGCAGAACTACTAACTTTTGTGACAGCTGGGGGATTAAGATGATAACATCAACACCAGTCCACCCACAAGCTAATGGTCAGGCAGAATCCTCTAATAAGATCATCATCAACAATTTGAAGAAGAAGCTTGGATCCAAGAAAGGGAAATGGGTAGAAGAACTACCTTATGTGCTTTGGGCTGATAGGACAACTCCTAAGAATGCTACAGGCCAAACTCCATTCTCTTTGGTATTTGGGGCAGAATCAGTGATCCCTACAGAAATGGTGGTTCCAACTGCTAGAACAAGTATTCGTGATCCTGAGGAAAATGATGAGAACTTGGTTCAAGGCCTGGATACTATAGAAGAAATCAGAGATTTGGCAAGGATAAGGATGGCCAGTTATCAGCAAAGAATGGCTGGAGCCTACAACAAAAATGTCAGGATCAGGAAATTCCAAGTTGGTGATATGGTACTAAGGAAAGCATTTCAGAATACCACCAATCCTGCTGATGGAAAATTGGCACCAAAATGGGAAGGACCTTACTTGATTGAAGCTGAGGCAGGAAAGGGGGCATATCGATTGCTAACAATGGAAGGTGATTTGCTACCTAGAGCCTGGAATGCTGTCCATTTGAAGAAATACTTCATGTGATAAGGATCCATGATCCTCACATGATAAATATCCTTAAAGGATCCTTAAAGCACAGATGATCCTCATTTTGGTAACATTCTAATCTTAAACTATTTCACTTCCTTACTTTCTCACATAAGGATAAGGATCCTGCATCCTTTATCCCCCTTTCACGTGATTTTGAGTTTTGAAGGTTCAGGTACTCTTAGCAAAAGGATGATTATCCACAAAAGAAACCAGTTACTTGGGTTTGACCCCAGTTATTTGGGCTTGACCCCAGTTCCGCCAGTAGCGCACGATGATCCTAGTATAGTTCATGGCAGTGGGACCAGTACTCGTTTTAGGGGCTGATAATTCCATTGTACTGGCTATACTTAGGATCCTACGTATAATGGTAGACGTACCATACATCCGTTCTTAAGGTTTCTAACGTTTTCACGTTAGCTAAGGTTTTGGCATTTTCATGCCACTAAGTTTGGATAGTCGCCAGTTAGGGCCATACTCCAGTTCACAGACAATCCTTGGGCTTGTCCCCAGTTATCCTTGGGCTTGTCCCCAGTTATCCTTTGGGCTTGTCCCCAGTTGCTAACTTTTATCTTATAATGGCTTAGTCCCAAGTTATGTTCTATTTCAGGTCTTCGAAGTTAAACAACCAAGGATCCTTGATCCTTACCTCTTACTAAGGTTTGTCCTATGGTTATCCTGGTTATAGTATTAAGGGTTAGGATCCAAACTTGGATCCTCGGGTAAGATCCTTAACAATTTTGATTTTATTCATTGATTATTTGAATAACCCTAATACTTTGACAACCGAACTCATGATCCTTAAAATATACTACTTTTTGGAATTTTTCAACTATAGGATATTTGATCCTGGATCATATCCTAAACTTTTTATCTAATTTGTTCAACTTTTTTTATTCAGACAAGTGTACATCAAAACAATTGAAAATTAAAAGGACAAACAAGGATAATAACACAAGATAAGCCAAAAAAGATTAAAGTTATTTTATTAACAAAGGTTTAACCGTCGAAGGTTGTCAAAATTGCCAACCCACGTTTCTACCAGCAATACGTGGCCCGTCCACATGGGTTGGCAACGGGTGTCCATTGTTAATGCGGTTATAGCAAGTGCATGAAATCAAAAGGCGGCAGGATCACAATGGCTTCATCCCCCAAACAGAGGATCCCTCCACCATTTGTAATCCTACCTATTGTTCAAAGGATCCTAGATCCTTAATCCTAAAACTATTGTTCAAATACAGACCATCATTGTTTTAAAACAGCACAACCACAAAACAAACTACTACCGAATTTAAAAAATTGGGCTCCGGCTACGTCTAGGAATGTCCATCATCGCCCAATCATGCAGCCTACACCTTCGTTGCATCTTCATCCCCTCCAGCTTCGGTATCCTTCACCTGATCCTTTCCACTGCTTCCAGCCTCGATCGCCAAAACCTCATCAGCCTCCTCATCATCTTCCAGATCAGCTAACCTCGCCTTCCAACCCTCAACATCCCAGCTGCTTCTGTCGAAGTCAGGATCTTGAGCCTCCTCGGCCATCTTCAGTTTTGTCTTGTACATTGTGATGGCAGCGGAGACCTTTGCACCTTCTATGAGATCATGCTTCTCGTAGTCGATGTCGTTCAAGATTTTAGCTGTCTTAGTCTTGGCGTCTTGAAAGGCTTTTTCGAGATCAGCAATCTTAAGATCCTTGAGCACTGCAACTTGTTGGAGGTCAGCAGTCTTCTTATCCAGCTCCTCAACGCTCCCCACGTAGTCTTCAATCTCAGCAAATTTCTGCAAAAGAGACAAAGCAGTTCAAGATCAGGTGATCCTCAGATAAGTAGGATACCTAGGCAGAATTGGTGATCCTCACGTCATTGAAGTATTCAAGGAACTGGTGGTGGATCAGTGGCAGGCCTTGTAGGTCCTCTATCTCAGAGTTTTTCCTCTTCTTGCCACCCCTTCCTTTAGTGGGTGCCTTGGGGATGGAGACACTAGGGCTGGCAATGGCCTTCTTCTTTCTGGATCGAACAGTGTCAAGGTCGGCCATGTTGAACTGGGAGGCAGGCTTGGAAGCTTTTCCGGCAGCTACACATTCAAAGCAAGATAAGTATCCTTATCCTATTTCTATTTAACTATTTATTTAAATCTTTAACTATATAAAAAGCAGGATACTTACTTGACATGGTGACTGAGCCTGAGGATACCTCTAGAGAATCCTGGGTGATTGTCTTGAATGATCTTGTTTCAGGACCGAGTCTTCTAAAAACAGCAAGCCTTTCCTTAGTATCAGGAGATGGTATGAGGTGTGAAACAGTGACAGTTGCATAACATAAAACAAAAGGGAGTTAGTGATCCTATCACGAGAGCAAGATTACCTGGTGATCCTTCTCAGGATCCTCTGTCCTACCATGGGTGGACCACTTCCTTGGTGGATCCTTTCCGTTTGGAATGGTATCCCTTCTGACAAAGAAAAAGCGTCGTTTCCAGTTTGTATCGTTCTTGGTGGCTTTAAAAATGGGATGCTCTTCGCCAGGTTTTCGCTTAAACAGATATCGGTGGGATCCAAACGTCGTGAGATCATACATCTCTGCCAGTTTCGACATTCCTAAATCAATCCCTTCCTGCTCTATGATCCTTTCAAGGGTATATAAGACCCTCCAGATCATCGGCATAGCTTGGATGTAGGAGATGCCGGTAAGGGAGAAAAAGGATTGGGTAAAAGCTGGAAAGGATAGGTGTATCCTATGGTGAATGGGGTAACCGGAAAGGCAACCCATGTCTCAGAAATGTAGTCGCTCAGAACAGTGGGATCAATGGGTTTGAAAAAGGTGTTCGCCGGAAAGCAGTACCGGATCTTATCTACTTGTGGATCAGTAAAGCAACACCTCTCATTCTCTGAGTCTTTGATGATTCCTTGACTCTTCAGGGGGCTATCCTTCTGGTGATCTTTGGCGGGGGAGGACCGGAGCATCATTCTTAACGTGATGTTGGTAAAGAAAGAAAAACAGAGTAAGAGAATGAGAAATAGGAGAAGAGATACCTGATTGATCTTCGGCTGAGAATTTAAAGGGAGTTTCTCTCGGATTTAAATGCAAATTGATCCTATCTCTAACTCCTATTTATAATGACGATTTGCCGGATTGTCACTTCAGTGACGTCAGGTTTGCAACGGCTAGTCCGTCTTCAACGGCTAGTTATCCGTTAGTCGGTTACGGATAAGATCAACAAAATACAACTCGTTTATTTACAATATTACTCCTTATATTTTGGGGGCAATTGTTAGGGGAGGATTTTTGAATGACCCGTGATCCTCAATTGTTATCCTATTTGGTGATCCTTACTTCTGTGTCTGTTAGTGATCCTCAGAAGTGCTTCAGGATCAGGATCATGGATCATCCTAAGGATCCTTATACTAATGATTGTCTGCTTTGAATTCGATGTTGTTTTGCAGGAATACCAGCTTGGACTTAGTCTTGGTAACGTTCCTGAAGAATATTCCACGCTTATTCTGCACGTGCTTGGCCATGGTGAACGTTATGGAGATCGTGGGGAGAAGGCATGAATTGCGGATAGTTGGTTATTTAGATATTTTACTAAATTTAAAAGGGGTAGCGAGCTAATTAGACAACACTTGGCTATTGTTTGGCTACACGCACTCGTACAACTGCACTCACCAGTTCTCGGCAAAACACTTAGCATTTTTCATACATTTCTACACGATACACTATAGTGATCCTTGTATCTAGCTCGCTATCATCCGAAGTTGTAAAAGAATTATTGTTTAATTTGAGTTGGTGATGGGTAGTTTCCATCACCCGAGGTTTTTTATGCCGGAGATCATTCATTGATCAAGGGCTTTTTCCTCGTATAAATCTTTGTGTCTCCTGTGCAATTCATTTCATAGTGATCCTCATTGTTGTTTACCAATTCAAGCATCATACCCCATAACAGAGAGTTTGGTTGCATTATCCTCATCTGATTTTTGACCAAAACATCAGGAAACCTGAAATGTCAGGAAGGATGGCCAAGTGGGCAGTGAAGCTAAGTGCATATGATATAAGATATGAACCAAGGACTGCCATCAAATCCCAAGCCTTAGCTGACTTTGTGGCAGATTTTAGTAGTGATTTGCAAAAGGAGGCGGAGTTAGAGGTCCAACAGCTTGAAGAAACCAAGGATCCTTGGATACTATTCACTGATGGAGCCTCCAATGTAAAAGGAACAGGACTTGGAATACTACTAAAATCGCCACAGGGGGACATAATACCCCACTCCATAGCTTGTGAATTTCAAACTACCAACAATGAGGCTGAGTATGAAGCCTTGATAGCTGGTTTACAAATTGCCAAGCATATGAGGATCGGGTATCTTGAGGTACATGTAGATTCATTATTAATCACTAATCACTTTAATGGATCCTATGCTGTTAAAGGTGAGAAGCTAATCAAATATTTAGAGATAGTCAAAGAATTGGCACTCTCTTTTGTATCCTTTAGTTTGACACAGGTACCAAGGGAAGAGAATGCAGAAGCTGATGCATTAGCCAATCTAGGATCATCCTTGAAGATCCCGGAGGATAAAAGGATCCCTATTATCCATATCCTGACCCCTGCCATTGAGGATCATATAACTATGGAGATAGGAGAAGATTCTGCAATCATCCCTAGTGGTGATACTCAACCTCATTCCGGATCATGGATCCTCTCAATCATGAGATACATACAACATGGAGAGATTCCTACAGGAGAAAACCCAAGGGCTTTCAAAATTAAGGTATCTCAGTTTACAATATTAAATAATATGTTGTATAAACGATCTCTTACAGGACCATATCTAAGATGCATTGAGGATCCTAAAATCCAAGAAGTCCTAAAGGATTTCCATGAAGGAGATTGTGGAAACCACACTGGGGGCAGGGCATTATTCTCAAGGATCCTGAGGACAGGATGCTATTGGCCCACTATGAAGAAGGATGTTGTGGAGTATTCCAAGAAGTGTGATCCTTGTCAGAGGCATAGTAATATCCTTCACCATCCAGCAGAGCTCTTGCATCCTATATCCTCTTCCTGGCCATTCATGAGATGGGGAATGGATATAGTTGGAAAGCTTCCTAAGGCACCTGGTGGGAAAGTATTCATGCTTGCTATGACTGATTACTTCTCTAAGTGGATAGAGGCTGAAGCCTTTGCTCAAGTCAGAGAAAAGGAAGTTATATCCTTTATTAAAAGAAACATTATTACTAGATTTGGTATCCCTTCTGAGATTGTTTGTGATAATGGATCCCAATTTATTGGGAATAGAACCACTAACTTTTGTGACAGCTGGGGGATTAAGATGATAACATCAACACTAGTCCACCCACAAGCTAATGGTCAGGCAGAATCATCCAACAAGATCATCATCAACAATTTGAAGAAGAAGCTTGGATCCAAGAAAGGAAAATGGGCAGAAGAACTACCTTATGTGCTTTGGGCTGATAGGACAACTCCCAAGAATGCCACAGGCCAAACTCCATTTTCTTTGGTATTTGGGGCAGAATCAGTGATCCCAACGGAGATGGTGGTTCCAACTACAAGAACAAGTATTCGTGATCCTGAAGAGAATGCTAAAAACTTGGTTCAAGATTTGGATACTATAGAAGAAATCAGGGATTTGGAAAGGATAAGGATGGCTAGTTATCAACAAAGGATGGCTGGAGCCTACAACAAAAATGTCAGTATCAGGAAATTCCAAGTTGGTGATTTGGTATTGAGGAAAGCATTTCAGAATACTACCAATCCTGCTGATGGAAAGTTGGCACCAAAATGGGAAGGCCCCTATTTGATTGAAGCTGAGGCAGGAAAGGGGGCATATCGATTGCTAACAATGGAAGGTGATCTGCTACCAAGAGCTTGGAATGCTGTCCATTTGAAAAAATATTTCATGTGACAAGGATCCATGATCCTAACATGACAAGTATCCTTGAAGGATCCTTATAAGACAGATGATCCTCTTTCTGGTAATATTCTGATATCTAACTATTTCATTCTTTAATTATCTCATATAAGGATAAGGATCCTGTATCCTTTATCCTCCTTTTACATGATTCTGAGTTTTGAAGGTTCAGGTATCCTTAACTAAGGATTGAGTATCCACAGAAGTATCCAGTTATTTGGGCTTGACCCCAGTTATTTGGGCTTGACCCCAGTTATTTGGGCTTGACCCCAGTTTGGGCCTGTCCCCAGTTTCGCCAGTAGCGCACGATGATCCTGGTATAGTTCATGGCAATGGGACCAGTACTCGCTTTAGGGGCTGACAATTTCATTGTGCTGGCTATATTCAGGATCCTACGTATAATGGTAGACGTACCATACATCCGTTCCTAAGGTTTCTAACGTTTTCACGTTAGCTAAGGTTTTGGCATTTTCATGTCACTAAGTTTGGATAGTCGCCAGTGAGGGCCATACTCCAGTTCACACACGATCCTTTGGGCTTGTCCCCAGTTATCCTTTGGGCTTGTCCCCAGTTATCCTTTGGGCTTGTCCCCAGAATTGTTGGGCTTGTCCCCAGTTACTAACTCTTATCTTATATTGGCTTAGTCCCAAGTTGTATCCTATCTCAGGTTTTTGGAGATAAACGACCAAGGATCCTTGATCCTTACTTTCTACTAAGGTTTGTCTTTTGGGTTATCCTGATTATAAGTGTGAAAGGATAGGATCCTAACTTGGATTCTCAGGTATGATCCTTAACTATTTTGATTTTATTCATTATTCATTTGAGTAACCCTTATCCTTTGACAACTGAACTTATGATCCTTAAAATATGTTACTTTTCAGAACTTGTCAACTATAGGATATGTGATCCTTGATCATATCCTAAACTTTTTAAGGATATTTATTAAAGTTTTTCTTTACTTAACAAATTTAAACAAAATGAATATCACAACAATTGGAAAGTAAAGAAACTAATAAGGATAGTAACACGAGAGATAGCCAAAAAGTTAAAGTTATTTTATTCACAAAAGATTAAACCCTTTAAGGTTGTCAAAATTGCCAACCCACGTTTCTACCAGCAAAACGTGGCCCGTCCACATGGGTTGGCAAAGGGTGTCCATTGTTCATAGGTCTAGAAAGTGCAGGAATCAAAAGACGGCAGGATCACAATGGCTTCATCCCCCAAACAGAGGATCCCTCCACCATTTGTTATCCTACCTATTGTCTGAAGGATCAGTGATCCTTAAACCTAGATACTATTGTTTAAGTACATACCAGCATTGTTCAGAAAACACCATAACCAAAATAAACTACCAAATTCTAAATAATGGGCTCCGGCTACGTCTAGAAATGTCCTTCATCGCCCATTCATGCAGCTTACCCCTTCGCTGCATCACCATCCCCTCCAGCTCCAGTATCCTTCGCATGATCCTTGCCACTGCCACTAGCCTCGATTGCCAGAACCTCTTCAGCCTCTTCATCATCCTCCAACTCAGCCAGCCTAGCCTTCCAGCCCTCCATGTCCCAATTGCTCCTGTCAAAGGCAGGATCCTGAGCTTCTTGGGCCATCTGCAGCTTGGTCTTGTACATGGCAATGGCAGCGGAGACCTTAGCATCCTGCATGATCTCGTGCTTCTCATAGTCAGCATTGATTTGAGCTGCAACCAATTGAGTTTTGGCATCGTTGAAGTCCTTTTCGAGGGAGGCAATCTTGTGATCCTTGAGCACCGCCACTTTTTGGAGATCAGAGTATTTCTCCTCAAGCTCCTCAACATTCCCAACATAGTCCTCGATTTCGGCAAATTTCTGCAAAAGAGACAATATAAAGTTAGGATCACATGATCCTCAAGTGGATAGGATAACTAAGCTAAGTTAGTGATCCTTACATCTGCAAAGTACTCGAGGAACTGATGGCGGATCAGAGGCAAGCCTTATAGGTTGTCAGCTTCAGAGGTCTTCCTTTTCTTTCCACCTCTTCCCTTTGAAGTGGTTACCTTGGGGATTGTGACGGAGGGGCTAGCAGCGGACTTTTTCTTTGAGGATCGCACAGTGTCAAGATCAGTGACACTGAATTTGGAGGCAGATCTTGAAGGTTTTCCAGCGCCTACATACCCAAAACAGATAAGTATCCTTATCCTATTTCTATTTAACTATTTATTTAAACATTTAACTATACAAAAAACAGGATACTTACTCGACAAAGTGACAGAACCTGAGGATACTTCCTGAGAATCCTGGGTATTTGTTTTAAATGATCTTCTTGCAGGATCAAGTCTCCAGAAAGCGGCAAGCCTTCCCTTTGTTGCAGGTGTTCCTTCTCAGGATCCTCTATCCTACCATGGGTGCTCCACTTCCTTGGCAGATCCTTTCCATCAGGGATAGAATCCCTTCTGACAAAGAAGAATCGCCGTTTCCAGTTGGTATCATTCTTAGTGGCTTTGAAGATGGGGTGTTCTTCACCGGGTTTATGCTTGAGTAGATATCGGTGGGATCCAAATGTTATGAGGTCATACATCTCTGCCAACTCCGACATACCCAGAGTAATTCCTTTTTGCTCAATGATCCTTTCAAGGGTATATAGGACCCTCCAGATCATTCGCATAGCTTGAATGTAGGAAATGCCGGTGAGGGAGAAGAAAGACTGGGTGAATTCAGAGAAAGGATATGAATATCCTATTGTGAATGGTGTGACCGGGAAGGCTACCCGGGTTTCAGAAATATAATCACTAAGAACGGTGGGATCAAATGGTTTGAAATCGGTGTTTGCCGGAAAGCAATGTCGGATCCTGTCTATCTGTGGATCGGTAAAGCAGCATCTTTCTTTCGCTGAATCTTTTATGATCCCCTGGCTCTTGAGAGGACTGTCTTTCGTGTGATCCTTAGCCGGAGAGGATCTTAGCATCATCTTGGTCATGGTGGTAGAGAAGAAGATGAACAGAGAAATAAAACGTAAAGAGAGAAGAGGAAGAGAGATACCTGCTCGATCTGCGGATGTGGATTTAAAGGGAGTTTCTCTTGAATTTAAATGCGAATTGATCGCTATCCAGAACTTCAATTTATAATGATGGTTTTGCAGGATAGTCACCTCAATGACGTCATGCTCATAACGGCTAGTCCGACTCCAACGGCTAGTTATCCGTTGATTCATTACGGATAAGAAGAGAAAATACAACTCGTTTATTTACATAATTACTCCTTATATTTTGGGGGCAATTGTTAGGGGAGGATTTTCTTATGATCAGTGATCCTCAATTACTGTTGGGTTTAGTGATCCTCGCTTCTGTTAGAATTGGTGATCCTCAGAAGTGTTGCAGGATTAGGATCATGGATCATCTTAAGGATCCTTATGCTAACGATTGTCTACTTTGAATATGATGATGTTTTGCAGGAACACGAGCTTGGACTTGGTCTTGGCGATATTCCTGGAGCATATTCCATAATTATTCCGCACGTGCATAGCAAAAATGGACGTTATGGAGGTCGTGGGGGACTTGCACCAAATGCCGAATGTTTGTTAGCTTAGATATTTTTCCATATTTAAACGGGATAGCGAGCTAAATAGAAACACTTGGCTATTTTTGGCTACACACACACTCTTGCAACTGCTCTCACCAGCTCTCAATAATTCACTTGGCGATTACACACTTTTTTACACAATACACTATAGTGATCCTTGTAATTAGCTCGCTATCATCCGAAGTTATAATACATTCATTGTTTAATTTGAGTTGGTGATCGGTAGTTTCCATCACCAGAGGTTTTTTATGCCGGAGATCATTCATTGATCAAGGGCTTTTTCCTCGTATAAATCTTTGTGTCACTTGTTCATTACATTTCAGAGTGATCCTTAGTGTTGTTCATTCATTCAAGCATCATACCTCACAACAGAAAGTTTGGTTGCATTATCATTGCTTGATTTTTTGACCAAAACAAAAGGTATTCACCTTTCTCTCGAATTGGGTTTAAACACCCCGCCTGGAGCGCAAGTTATCTAGGAATAGTTCAAGATAGCGGGACCAGTCCATGTAAAAGTGGCTGACAATTTCATTATTGTTGGCTATAACCTGGATCCTAAAGGTATATGATGATTGATCACCCTCTCTTGCGAAAGGGTATTTTCATACTCTCTAAGGTTTAAAGGTTTTCACCTTTCTAAGTCTTGGAGTTTATACACTCCCGCCTGTAGTGCACGAAAACTTGGGATTTTCCCCAGAATACCTATGGGTTTATCCCCAGAACACTAAGGATTTATCTCCAGGATATTTTAGGGTTTATACCCTGTAACACAAAAACTATACAAACAGTTGCAGTTGAAGTCCATAAAATTTCTAAGTATTCAAAAACATGATGCATAGGGGACATTCCTACTAAGGTATTATGGAGAACTCTGGGGATCAAGTTTGGGCTTAGTTTACTAAGTGTCCCAGACTGGGGACATCTCCGGTGGAAAAGTTGCAAAAGGATTGAAGTCTAAGGATAGTGTTATACTCTGTATCTGGTATGATCTTTCCTTTTTGTTCCTTTAAAAGCCTTATCTAAATTGTCTAATTTTCTGGAACTGTATTTGACTAAAGTTTGATTAAAACATTTATGAGTATAATACTTAGATTGAAGATATTCTCAAGATATATTTTCAGGATATACCTTAGGATATATTTCAGGATATATTTTCAGGATATATTCAGAATGTTTAAGGCATGGTAATTAGATTGAAAAATTGAAACTATACTTGAGTCAAACATCTATTATCGAAACAAGCTTTGAAAAATAAAAGTGAACTATCCTTTTTCTTTGAAAACGTTATCTAAGTTGGTTGAATTATAAAAACCCTATTTGACAAAAGTCTTAATAGGATATTTACGGGTATCCTGATCAAGATATTTTCATTTGGTTGGGACATTTGAAATATTACACTAAGTTTGGAACATTGAAATTCTATTTAAACTAAGCAATGTATAACAGGAATTGAAAAAGGACAATGACAGATAAGGTCATAAAAGTGATCACGTTCGACAAAGTGACAAAGTGATCACGTTCGACAGTGATGACAGGGATACTGTCTAGGATCCTCACCATGATGCTTTGGTAATAACTTTATATGTTGCTAATCATTTTGTGCACATGATACTGGTGGATAATGGCAGCTCCGTCAACATAATTCAGCTGGAAACACTGAAGAGGATGAATGTATCCCCGATGGATATTACCTTGAAATCCACTGTGCTTGTTGGATTCAATGGAGAAGCCAGGAATACCACAGGAGAAATAAAGTTGCAATTGTATGTTGAAGGGGTCAACTCAATGCAATGCTTCTGTGTCATGGACTCCTTATCCTGCTACAATATTATGTTGGGTAGGCCTTGGATCCATGATATGAAAGCTGTGCCATCTACCTATCACCAGTGCATCAAGATACCTACCCCTTGAGGGGTTGTCAAAGTGGAAAGTGATCAACAAGAAGCGAAGGAGTGTTATTCTTCTTCGATGAAATCTTCAACAAAGTCCAATGCAGCATAGTAATTAAAGATGCGAGCACAGGATATCGTGGAGGCTTCAGAGTAGGATGTTAAGAAAATTGTCTTAGATTAGGATAATCCGGATATCTCGGTGCTCGTAGGAACCAATATCCCTCAGGATATTGAAAATCAATTGACTAACTTTTTAAAATGCAGGATGTCAATATTCGCATGGAAACATGAGGATATGACAGGTATTTCCAAGGATATTATAACTCACAAGCTCGAAATTGATAGGTCTTTCAAGCCTGTCCAACAGAAACGAAGGAAGTTTGCTCCTGAACGGAATGCAATAATTCAGGAAGAGGTTGAAAGATTGTTGAAAAGCAAGATGATTAGGGAAGTTAAATTTCCCAAATGGCTAGCAAATGTAGTTGTGATTCAGAAGAAAACTGGGAAATGGAGAGTTTGTGTAGATTACACAGACTTGAACAAAGCATGTCCTAAAGATCCATTCCCTCTGCCTCATATCGACTCAATGGTGGATGCTACTGCCGGTCATGAAATGTTAACCTTCATGGATGCATCCTTAGGATTCCAGCAAATACAAATGGAACCTTCGGATCAGGAGGATACCGCTTTCATGACACCAATAGGTATTTATTGTTATACTGTTATGCCTTTTGGTTTGAAAAATGCAGGTGCAACATACCAGAGATTAGTGAACATAATGTTTAAAGACAAACTGGGGGACACCATGGAGGTATACATTGATGATATGGTGGTAAAATCCAAGAAAGCTGAGGATCATCTCCGGGATATTGAAGGAGCATTTGATATCCTGGACCAATATAATATGAAGCTGAATCCTGCCAAATGTCATTTTGGAGTGGGGGGAGGAAAATTTCTAGGATATATGGTGACTAAAAGGGGTATCGAAGCAAGCCCGGAACAGATCAAAGCTATCCTAGATATCAAGTCACCTTCCAACATGAAAGATGTACAAAGACTAACAGTGCGAGTAGTAGCATTAAACAGGTTTATATCGAGATCCTCGGAAAAGTGCAAGGAATTCTACGATATCCTGAAGAAGAAGAATAAGAAATTCGAATGGGGAGAGAAGCATGAAGCAGCCTTGCAGGAATTAAAGCAGTATCTTTCAACTGCACCACTATTGATGAAGCCCGAGGATGGTGAACCATTATCCCTATATCTTGCGGTATCAGGAAACGCAGTAAGTGCTGTCTTGGTAAAAAGATCACGAAGGTCAGCAGTATCATGTTTATTATGTTAGCAAAAGTTTATTAGATGCTGAAACTAGATATTCTCATTTAGAAAAAAATGATATTGGCCCTAGTTATGGCATCAATGAAGCTTAGACACTACTTTGAGACACATAGGATACATGTTCAAAACTAATTATCCTGTTAAGAATGTGCTTAGGAAACCTGAGATGTCGGGAAGGATGGCTAAGTGGTCAGTAAAATTAAGTGCCTTTGATCTAGTATATGAAACTAGAAAAGCTATAAAGTCTCAGACTCTAGCAGACTTTGTGGCTGATTTCAGTAGTGATATTCAAAATGAAGTAGACCTAGAAGTACAACAGCTAGGAGAAAACTTAGAATCCTGGACATTAAATACTGATGGTGCATCTAATGTGAGAGGTGTAGGATTGGGTATACTACTAAAATCGCAACAGAGGGACATATTACCCCAGGCTATTAGGTGTGAATTTCCTGCCACTAATAATGAAGCAGAATATGAAGCTTTGATTGCAGGATTAGAATTGGCCAGGAATATGAATATTAAATGTTTGCAAGTATTTGTTGCTTCCTTGTTAATTGCTAACCATTTTAATGGATCCTATGCAGTTAAAGGTGAGAAGTTAATCAAATATCTCGAAATTCTCAAAAAATTAGCAGGATATTTCGATGTTTTTACACTTGAACAGGTACCGAGGGAGGATAATGCTGAAGCAGATGCTTTGGCAAATCTAGGATCACCAGTCAGGATACCGGAGGGAACCCAAATACAAATACTACATATCCTGTATCCTGTGACGGATCTTCTCAAATCTCAGGATAAGGAAGTAGTAAGTATCCAGGATCCTGATGATGAGTATCCCGAGGAGGATCCTAAGTCCTGGACGGCTCCAATCATGAGATATCTCAAGGAAGGACACATCCCAAAAGATGAGAATCCTAAGGCCTTTAGGATGAAGGTATCACGATTCACTATTATAAATGATGTTTTGTACAAGAAATCTCTTGCAGGACCATACCTGAGGTGCTTGGAGGATCCCGAAACCAAGGAAGTGCTTCAGGATATACACGAAGGGGATTGTGGTAACCATACTGGGGGCAGATGATTATTCTCAAAGGTGTTGAGAACAGGATATTATTGGCCGACGATGAGGAAGGATGCTGCAGAATATACTCAAAGATGTGATGCATGTCAAAGGCACAACAATATATTACATCAACCCGCTGAACCACTATATCCTATTGCTTCCCCTTGGCCATTCATGAAGTGGGGGATGAACATAGTGGGAAAATTGTCAAAAGCTCCAGGAGGAAAAGTCTTTATGCTGGCAATGACTGATTATTTCTCTAAATGGGTTGAAGCTGAGGCATTTGTTCAAGTCAGAGACCAAGAAGTAGTATCCTTCATAAAAAGGAATATCCTAACCAGATTTGGGGTACCAGCTGAAATAATTTCTGACAATGGCTCTCAGTTTATAAGTAAGAGGACTACTGACTTTTGCAAGAGTTGGGGAATTAAAATGATTACATCCGCACCAGTACATCCTCAAGAAAATGGACAAGCAGAATCCTCGAACAAGATAATTGTCAACAATTTGAAGAAAAGACTTGGAGCTAAGAAAGGAAGATGGGCAGAAGAATTACCCTTTGTTTTATGGGCTGATAGGACGACAGTAAAAAGTGCAACTGGGCAAACCCCATTTTCCTTAGTATTGGAACGGAGGCAGTGATCCCGACAGAAATGGTGATACCTACAGCAAGATCCAGTCTCAAGGATCTTGAGAAGAATCCTGAAGCCCTATGTCAGGAATTGGACACTGTGGATGAAATAAGAGATGCGGCAAAGCTAAGGATGGCAGCATATCAACAGAGAATATCTAGAGCCTATAACAAGTATATAAGGACTAGAAGGTTTTGAGTTGGAGATTGGGTGTTAAGAAAAGCTTTTCAGAATACTACTAATCCTGCTGATGGAAAATTAACTCCAAAGTGGAAAGGACCATATGAAAATTGAATCAGAATATGGGAAAGGAGCATACCGGCTTAAGGATATGGAGGGGGATATGTTTCCAAGATCCTGGAACGCTATACACCTTAAGCTTTATTTCAAGTGAGTTTAGAATTTAATTTCTAACTCAAGATGGTATGAATTCTATCTCTTTTAAATATGTTTGATTTAATTTATTCTTTGAAACCCAATACTGACTTAAGCATTGGAGGTGTGTTAGCAAGGCTAACACCCACCTTAGTTTAAGGTTGTTTTGCAGAATATGCATCGGGATATGACTCCAGGATATACACTCAGGATAATTCGGAAGATTAGAGGATTGCCCCCCCCCCCCTCTCACGTTTAAGGGATCCTGATCCCTTCCCAGGTTTAAATGTATTAACCTTTCTCTCGAATTGGGTTTAAACACCCCGCCTGGAGCGCAAGTTATCCAGGAATAGTTCAAGATAGCGGGACCGGTCCATGTAAAAGTGGCTGACAATTTCGTTATCATTGGCTATATCCTGGATCCTTAAGGTATATGAGGATTGATCACCCTCTCTCGCGAAAGGGTATTTTAATACTCTCTAAGGTTTAAAGGTTTTCACATTTCTAAGTCTTGGAGTTTATACACTCCCGCCTGTAGCGCACGAAAATTTGGGATTTCCCCAGGATACTCAAGGGTTTATCCCCAGAATACCTATGGGTTTATCCCCCAGAATTTTAAGGATTTATCTCCAGGATACTTTAGGGTTTATCCCCTGTGATAAGGAAGTTATACAAACTATTGCAATTGATATCCAAAAAATTCCTAAGTGTTCAAAGATACCATACATAGGGGACATTCCTATTAAGGCATGGTGAAAATTCAGAGGATCAAGCTTGGGCTTAGTTCACAAGGCATCCCAGACTGGGGACATCTTCGGAGGAAAGGTTATAAGAGGATTAAAGTTTAAGAATATGGTTATACTCTATTTCTGGTATGATCTTTCCTTTTTCCTTTTAACCTTATCTAAATTGTCTAAATTTTTTAAACTACGCTTAACAACAAATTGAATATAATATTTATGAGTATCCTGATGGGGATATATTCTCAAAATATATTCTCAAGATATATCCTCATGATATACTTCAGGATATTCGGTTGGAATGTTTGAGATATGACACTTAGAGTGAAAATTGAAACTATGTTCAAGTCAAACAACAAGTTTTTTCTTTGAAAACTTTATCTAAATTATTTGAGTTGTAAAAACCCTATTTAACAAAAGTTTTAATAGGATATTTGCGAGTATCCTAATCAAGACATTTTCATGATATTTGGTTAGGACATTTGAAATATTACACTAAGTTTGGGACATTGAAATTATAACTAAGCAATGCATAACAAGAATTGAAAAAGGACAATGATAGATAAGGTCATAAAGAGGTTATATTATTAACATATCAAAAGATTGTGCTTTTGGTTTCATCTCAAACTGAGACCCATCCACCAAAAGCACAATTAGTTTTTTACCATACTTACTTAACAGTTGAAGGTTTCATCTCAAACCGAGACCCATCCGCCTCCAACTGTTATATTGTTCAAAATAAACGATACTAACTGATGACCAAGGGCTTCATCCTGAAACTCGGGATCCCTCCACCTTTGGTCACCATATTGTCTAATTGCAGGAAATATAAATTGTTTGGAAGACAGGAGATAGAAATTGTTCAACAACCAACAAACTTAAAAAAGTGGGCTCCGGCCTCGGCATCAACATCCATCATCCCCCATTTTGCTGCTTTCAAGGAGCAGCACCTTCTTCACCAGCAACGTTTCCTCCAGCACCCGCATCAGCATCACCCTCAGGATTCTTCTCGGCATCACCACCAGCATCAGCCGCCTTTTCTGCCGCCTTGGAAGGCTCCTCACCAGTGGGCTTTGCAGAATGTTCCACGGGACGGCCTCCGAGATCTTTTAATTTCGCTTCCCAAGCACTGACATTCCAGGAGGGGCATTCAAAGCCCAAGGCTTTGGCCTCATAGGCCATCCTTAACCTGGCTTGGAAAAAGGGTATGACGAGAAACAGATCCACTCCTCGGAAGATACGTCGGAACGGATGCTCCGATCGAATGGACGTATAATCGTCGTGTCAGAGAAAGCACCGGACGTTCTTAACGCGTTGATATCAGCGTTATCGAAGGAGCACATCTCCTTCTCGGGGTTCTTAAGCAGGTTCTGGTTGACAAATGACGAGGAAGACTCGCCGGAATGAGAGCGTGTTCTGGTGGCCATCGGAAAATCTGGGTGACGAAATTCAAAGAGATAAGAAGGAGGAAGTACCTGAGAATTCTGAGGAAGATGATCGTTTATCAACAAGGAAGAGAGAAGATATAGGGGCTAAATGGATAGCCATCGAGTGAAAAACGCGTTGGAAGTTGCACGATGTTACCTCAATCGTCACTTCAATTTAATTGCCTCGGTTCGCGAGAAAATACTTTAAAATATATCCGTTGGAATTGGTATACCAACATATATATTTTGGGGACAATTGTTGTGGGTGATTTTCCGCTTATATATCCTGAATAATATTCTGACTATGTTTCTTTTGTTGTGATCAGGATACCGGATCAGGATATTGGTAACATCCTGATGCAGTATCCTGGTAGTGGCTAATTAATTCACGTGCAGATTAATGGTGCAAGTCTATAACTCAAGTGGACTTCTTCTCCCAAAGACTCGGGCAAATCTGTTGGAATATGAACGTTGAAGCCAAAAGACGTGGACTACAACGTTCACAAAGGGAATATTCGTTGTATCCCGGATTTATAGGCTCGTTAGTTAGTTTTGTTTTACTATAAATAGGAGTGATCGGATCAGATAAGAACACACAGAATCTCTCGTACACTCTTGCTCTCTAGCTGCAAACACTCACAATACACTTACACTTGTAATCAAATCACATTGTAACACATAGTCGATCCGCATCATATCCTGCACTTTATCCTGATATTTGAAGCAATAAGAAGAACAAGGTAGTTGCGATTGTCAGCTCCCGAGGTTTTGTGCCGGCGATCTATATTGATCAAGGGCTTTCCTCGTACATCCCGTGTCACCCTTTACCTTTTTTGATCATTGTTTGATTGTTGATACAGCTCGATATCCTGAGCCGTATCCTGAAAACTGTTTTTGTTAAACAACTTAATCAACACATTTTTAATACACATTCTTAGCACACTACCTCACTTAACTAATTTGATCACTTAATTGCTTCGGTAATTTTTGACCAAAACAGTGGGAATGATACTATTTGGGTTATAGTCGATAGATTGACCAAGTCAGCCCACTTCTTGCATATTAAAGAAACTCACAGCTATGACAAGTTAGCTCAGCTATACGTGGATGAGATTGTATCTCTTCACGGAATGCCAGTGTCTATTATCTCTGATAGGGATACAAGATACACATCACATTTTTGGAAAAGCTTTCAGCAATCTTTAGGCACTCGATTAAATTTCAGCACTGCATATCATCCTCAAACGGATGGGCAAAGTGAGCGTACGATTTAAATGCTTGAGGATATGCTACGAGCTTGTGTTATTGATTTAGGAGGGAGTTGGGATGACCATCTTCCGTTGATTGAATTTTCGTACAATAATAGCTATCATTCGAGTATTCAAGCAGCGCTATTCGAAGCTTTGTACGGAAGAAAGTGTAGGACGCCAGTTTGTTGGGCGGAAGTTGGAGATGTCCAACTATCAGGACCAGATATAGTCCTGGAGACAACGGCTAAGATCGTGAAAATCCGTGATCGTCTCAAATCTGCCAGGAATTGGCAGAAAAGCTACGCGGATAAAAGGCGTAAACCTCTGAAATTCAAGGTAGGTAACAAAGTGTTACTCAAGGTATCACCCTGGAAAGGGGTGATGTGGTTTGGCAAGAAGGGCAAGCTAAGCCCAAGATACATAGGACCATTCGAGATTATCAAATGTATCGGAACTGTAGCCTACAAGTTAAATTTGCCAGAAGAGCTCAGTGGAATTCATAATATATTCCACATCTGCAATCTAAAGAAATGTCTAGCCGATGAGTCGCTAGCAATGTCGCATAAAGACGTGCAGATAGATGAGATCTTGAAGTTCGTTGAAAAACCTTTGTCGATCAAGGATCGACAGGTAAAGAAGCTTCGAAAAAGCATGTGCCAATTGTCAAGGTAAAATGGGATGTCCGAAGAGGCCCAGAATACACGTGGGAGGTTGAATCCACAATGAAACAGAAGTACCCTCATTTATTTTAGTAAATCTCGAGGTCGAGATTTCTTTTAAGGGGGTGAGGATGTAACACCTCGTAAAATCATGATCAATATGATAAAGACACGTGTCATGGACTTAAATGTGTAATGAATTAATTCCGAGGGACTAAAGTTGTCAAACAATGTAAATATGCAAGTAAAAGGATCAAACGTGTCATCATGCCAAACGAGTGCCTCTGAATGACCGCATAGGTTATTCGTATTCTTTTATGAATAAAATTATCAGACATAAAAAGCCGTTTGCGCTTAAATTTAAAACTTTACGAAGCCTAGGGGTTAAAAGTGTCAACATATTAAAACTTACCTCTGAGTGACCTTTTAACGATCCCATAAACACTGTAATAATTTAATATTTCGCTCTTAAGAATATTGGATAGTAATTTTGTGGAGTTCGATGAAAACAAGACTTTTCGGGTGATCTTACAACTAACCGGGAACTTAACAGAGTTAAATAATGACCCAAGGCCCTTAAAAGTTAACTATGGGGGTCATAAGTGCAATAAACGAAAGTTATTTTAATTAAAAATGGACCAGGGACTGAAAATGCAATAAATGAAAGATGTTTTCCGGTTAAAGAGGAGCCACGCGGCCCGCATAGAATCCTTAAGAGTCTTACGCGTCCCGCGAGGGAAGCACCAGCGACCAAAAATAAGGACAGCTGCATGTTCAGCCTGTTACACCGCCTTTGCATGCAATTTTTCGATACCAGGGTCTGAGCCAACAGTTTTTTCATGCACTAGGGACACCTGGTAACATCTGGGATCAATGTAGGGGCATGTGGTTTGATCTTGATGCATCAAAGTTCCTATATAAGGCCTTGTTCTTCATTTGTTCAATTGCACACTTTGAAAATCACTTCACAACTCATTCTCTGGAGTCCCTTGGAGCTCTAGGAAGCTTTCCTCAGTTCAATACTCGTGCTAAGAACCATAGTAAGTGTTCTTAGCTCCCTAAGTTCAAGTTTTATTAGTTTAATGACCAAAAGTCAAAGCCATCGTAATTAAGCTTTGACTTAGTGATTAATCACTAATGGTCCAGCCATTATTTGAATTAAAAGTGGCTATGAGTTGGTAATTATATAGGTAATAAACCCTTAAGAGGGCACCTACTGATTATCACTCTAACTTGGTCAATTGTCGGGTCAAACTTATTAATAAAAAGTCAACAGATGCAATTTTTACAAATAAATTCATAACTGATAATGTAGAAGTTATGGAACATGTTTTAACATTAAAATAACTTGGTAAATAATATAAGAATATGTTTAGGCATGTTCAACCCGACAATTCTGAGTTTAGGCTCGGTTCGCAACCGAAAGTCGCAAAAGTAGACTTTTGCTTTGACTTTCAATTCTGACCCGGTTTAGCTTGTTTTAGATACGCCTTAGGATTCCTTTAGGACCATATTTTATGTTAGTATAACCCTCTGAGATTATACTATATGGTACCTTAGAAATCCGAATCATTTGCATGTTTCCGTTAAATGCTTAAATGTTGACCAAAATGCCCTTTTGATATTAAAACGAGATTTTTGAAAATGTGAGTGGACAAAAATCTTTATTACTGATATTTAAGTATGTCCTAAAAGTTTGACATCAGTTTATAGTCTAAAATAAGAGTTATGCACAATATCGTAAATGAAAGCTTTTTATTAATTAAACGGCATTTTCGACATAAATCCTATTTAAACCCAAATTTTGACACCAAACCTTTTACCCACTGATGTAATATAATATTAGGGATTTTTGGAATTTTTTATTAAATTTTAAACTAATCATAACATAGAGTTCTTGCATAGGCTCGGTAATTGACGATAATGCCCTTTTCGCAAATAAAATGAGTTTTACACATCCTTTACATATCAAACCTTTTTCTACTGATTTTATATAATAAATAAGTTATTTTAAACTGTAAAGGCTGGTCAAAATCTCAGATTTCCTTAATCAGCCCGAATATCGTCAAATACCGACTTTTATGCGATTTAGGCGCATAGTATGGTTTAAAACCATATTAGGCACCTAAGACTTGTTACCTACTGATGTTATGAATAAATTTTTATACTTCAACAGTAAGTAAAAGTTTTGAACTCAGATTTCCAAATTTGACCCTTATAGCATGTGTGAAATGACCAAAATGCCCCTACGGTGCATAGTTTGGTCATAAAAGATTAATTTCACATATATATGATATCCTACTGATATAACTCATTAAAATAAATATTTTTACTGATTATTTTAGACCAGAACCTCAGTTCACTATTTAGCCTCTTTTATAAACATTAAAATAACCAAAATACCCCTACAGGGCATAACTTGGTTTTAAATTCGTTTTGGGCATAATGGAAGGTATCCTACTGATATCACAACATATTTAAAGAATATTAACTTTGAAACCTGCTCATGACTCATTTGGTTACCCGTTATGCATTTTCGCGTTCGGTACGGTTTATTTGACTAGTTTGCATAAATTAACCGAAACGGGTCAAACCTTATCATTTTTACTTCAAAATCCAGAATGTGTTTAGTTGACCCATATTATACAAGTCTTCAAACTTGTCGAGTCTAAATCACATTCTAATCCGGTCTTCGCTTAATCTTGCGTTTTGAACCGTAAACCTTTCTTTAAAACTAACCGGTCTAAGTTAAGACTTAAATAAGACCCGTTAGGAATCTAATAGGTTATTAAAACCTTCGTTCCAGATTAGGAGCCCAGTAAAAGCTATTTGTACTTCCTGATTTGATATACGGCTGGGATTAAATTTATATTTTAGCTCAGGTAAATACTTTTAACTTATTTCCCCTTATACGGGCTTGGGATACGGTATTATAATAGTACCGCTTGGTCGGGTATGAAGTCGTACAATCGGAATGTGATTAAAAAGATGCATACCCCGTTTTAATCTATTTTGTTTGATGCAATGCCTTTGGGGAGGGGGGGTTAATGACCATGTCCTGGATATCCTCGACTCATTCATTAGAAATGGCCACGACTTAAGCACGAGGTATAGGCATACACCCGACAGTTGCGTATGTAAAAAGGTACCCCACTCGTAAGGAAACTTCTTGTGGGTATTATACCAAGTGGTGTGTCTATTAATCTTAACCGGCTCTTCTAACCGGGTCCTAAATGGACGACAAACATGTAAAACTGTATACAAGATTATTTTTTAAATAATTGTCCCAAGTTAATAAAGAATATTTATGCCTTGTGCATTTAAATCAATTTTTATAAACACTTTTCAAAAGAGTCAGTTATTGTATTTACTAGTGTAAACTGACGTATTTTCAAAAGGTTAAGTGCAGGTACTACTCGAAATGGGCTGGCTACTCCTAGTATCAAATAAAGAGTCTTGCAAACTTTTGATGCCTAAATCTGTTGAACATTATTTATTTTTATTTTAGATCCGCCTGTGGATCCATCTTACAACCCGTTGTATAATATTTTATTGTACTTTCGAATCGGCTTGTAATATTATTACTTTAGACTTCTGTAGTGCGTTAAACTGTGATTATTTGACCATGATGATATCAACTACGTCACGAAACTCCCCACCGGGCCCACCGGTAATACGTGGAAATATCGGGGTGTGACAGGGAGGCAGTCAGGCAGGGGTGGTGGTGATGGTAGGTACGGTGGTGATGGTTGGTGTAGTAGGGTTGGTGGTCGATAGGTGGGGGTGGAGGTGGTGAAGGCTGAGGTGGGGTAGGTGGCGGCGATGAAGGTTGTGGGGTGGTAGTGGTGGTGCTAGGTTGAGAGAGATTAGGTTGTGGTGGTGGGTTCAGATTAGAGAGAAAGAGAAAGAGTTTATATTTTTTTTTCAGTTCTGTAGATATAGTCCCTCAATAATAAGTGTTTACAAAATAACCCCTAGGATGGTGAAATGACAAGTATGTTCTCATGTGCAAGGCACATGACCATATTTAACTAAAAAATCTGACTAGGTTATGGCTAAAGGACATAACGTGCAGGATTTTGAAACATTAAGTACAAAACTCGTCAACTTTTGCTTTAAAGGACAACGCGTGCAGTTTAGTGTAAACATAAAGGACAAACCTTGTAATTTACTCCAAAAATAAACTTTAAAGAGTAGAAAAAGTATGGTATCTAGAATTGTATTGAGCCTTTTATTTATGATATACTTGCAAATGAAGAGTTACTTATTCTAGATGTAACACAAAAATAGAAGCATAATAGATAGAAAAATATTATTATTAAAGTGTGGATTGTCTATAAAGACAAAGGGCGCTCAATTTCCTAGTAAAGAGATTCTTTGAAAAACTGCATGAGCACAATTTGTGAACTGCTTTTGGCCAACCTAACCCAACCACTTTCAACCCTACTAAATTGTTATCCGTTTGATCTATATCAAATTTGTCTAGTTTCCCAACCCGCTCATTTTTTACACTTCAATGGCCTGCTTTTATACAAATAGTTCAATTATGATATATACTAAAATCGGAATCATGTATAGACTTCTAAACAATAATATGGTTTCATATAGCCGTAAAAGAATCCTAAATCTCAAGTCTCAACCTAAGAAAACGGTAATCACATCAACAAAAGAACCTTAAACCGGACAAATACAAATCAATTCCTATTTCTAAATTTAATAGTAAGAATAAAAGATTTACCTAACACTAATTAAACAAATAACAAAAAAAAAAAAAAACAATTCTTACCTGAAATCTTAAGCTGAAAATCGCAATGGAGAGCCGTAGTAAGCAGTAGAGAGTTAAATGGTAACACCAGTCACTTATATATAGCTCCATTAGACTAACATATATAGTCGATATAAATTTGAAATATGAAATCGGGATGAACCTGATGTTTCGCGAATGGGGTTTGTATGCAATTGAGAGGGAATTGAACGATATACATTGAAACGTCGGTGATTTAGGGATTCAAATTGAATTGTGAGTGTCGATCAGGAACGGGAATGGCGGATTTATCTATATTATTATTGTTATTTGTTTACTTAATTAATTAGTTTTTTAATCCTTTTAATAAATCTTTAACAAAACAAACTGGAACGGGAATGTCGGATTTATCCCGATTTTTTGTTTACTTAATTAGTTAGTTATAATTAATCTTTTTAATAAATCCCAAAATTGTAGAAAAACTTCCCTCCAAAATGGTGGATTGTTAGGGGTGCCACGTGGTAACCCAAAATTTTCATTTATTAGATAGGATTGATTAATATACCGTGATACAATCTTATGTATTAAGATAAATATAATATTATATAATTGATAACAAAAAAGTTATGTTAAAAAACATATATGTTATACGTTTGAATAAACCGATGTATTATATTAATAGAATAAAATATAATGTAATTTGTTAATATATATTATATAATTGATAACAAAAAAGTTATGTTAAAAAACATATATGTCTGCAAGCATGCTTGCTTTATCTGGTGCAATGTACAACCCATCTTCATATCCCTGTTTCTTCCACTGCTTTAATTTCTCCCCCTTTTTGGCATCAGCTGGTGGTGGGTTGTCCACAAAGATGATAGAGGGAGGAGCAGTGCCAGTGGTTTTCAACAAATGGGCCTTGATAGCCTTAATATCTGCCTGAGTATCCATAAACCTAGCTTCCATCATATTTCTTAGCTTTTGAAGTTGTATCTCATGTTGCTGATCAGCAATTTCTCTTTGGTGGATGAGCATAGGTTGAAACAAATTCCAGAGCTCATTTGCAGCAGGTGCAGGTGGTGGTGCAGGTGCTTGAGCTGTAGTAGCAGTGGGTGGTACCTTTTGAACTTTCAACAACTGTTGCAGCATGTCTTTGATTTCCGCAACAGATGTATCCAGTTTGTCAACTCTAGCCGTCAATTCTCGGTACATTAAACCATCTCCCAACTTAATGGGATCATCTGATTTCCCACTAGCAGTGGTTGTAACAGTGGTTGATTGAGGAAATGTATCCCAAAAATCATCCACTGATGCCCCTTTTTCTTGGTACTGGGGACTTCTTCCTTCAAAATGAGAGACACTTTTTAGTGAACCAGTGAAAACTGGATACACAAATGTTCCCAGAGAAGAAATTGCCTCCAAGGAAGTCTTATTTATGAAACCACTGTCCAAGTGCAAACCAGTGGGTTTAGCACTTGTAGTGGCTGCTTCACTTGAACTACCACCAAGAGTTCCTTGTAACTCAAGGGGTGTAACCTCCTCAGGTGTTGTTGGTGGGTTAGCAATGATTGAAACACCAGACCCAGTCACTTGTTGGGGTACATTCTCATTGACAGGTGAGTGAGAAGGACTGGTTTGTGTCTGGTTCAAATCAAGAGCATCCAAAAAAAGTTTTGTTTGTGGGGGAATTGTGAAAGTGAGTATGGGTGTAGAAAGCAAATTTGCCCCGGGCATTGGGCTGTGGATGATAGAATCAAGTGATTCTGGAGCATCATAGTGTGGTGTCCCTATGTGTACAACCTGTTCTTTTTGAGAAGAAGTAGGAGGAGTTTGAGGCATGGGTTGAGATCTTTCTACCAACTGCTGTGAGGAAGGAGCAACAGTGGTTTCTGGTGACTTTTGTGTTGTCACTGGCAGTTGCTATGGGATCTCATCTTCCAGAGTTGCCTTTGTTTTTGGTTTGGGGGGCTTTTGATTTTTCTTTTGTTTTGGTTTTCTGGTGGTTTTAGGTGTGGGTTTCACAGCAGTTGTTTTGCTGCTGTGATCACCTAGAGCAGTGGGCTCAGCAGCAGATACCTGAGGAGTAGTGGTAGCTGCTAAAATTTGCTCAGGATCCCCTGCTTTTGTTTTAGAAACTTTTGCTAGCCTTGTAAATGTTTCAAATGTAAGGCCATTTATTTGAAAATGTTCACCTTGGATAAGCACATGAGCATTATCCTTACCAAATTTCTTTAGAAAATAAAAGCTCAAGAACCTTGGAAACAGTAAAAATGATTTTTTATCAACATTTTTTACCAAATCATCAAAGATCTCATGGGAATAATTAAAATTTTCTTCAAGTAAAATAGCATAACCCAGGTATTGGATCTTTAATGGAATTTCATTAAAAGCAGTGGTCTTATTTGAAACACACATCAAAAGGGTATGAAATAAAAATCTTGTTGCAGGAGGAAAGCTACCTTTTTGTAAGGTATCCTTTTTCATTTCCTCAGTATACCCCCTCTCAATAAAATCTGTTTGATACTCAATTTTAGGAACAGAAGTTTTACCTTGCTGATCATCGAGTTCAAATACCTCTGAAATGGATTGTGGAGTGATTTTAACTGATACGCCCTTTATCGAGGAATTGATGGCTATGGTCATTTTATCTTGAAGTTCAAGTGTGGCATTTTTCCAAAATTCTCTCTGGTTTTTTAGATAAATCGGAGCATCGGCAGTCAACAAAGTTTTGTACTTTGAGGACGAAAGAGCGTCTATGATGGAATTGAAAGTTTCAGTATGACTGGGTTTTGTGAGTAGACCCAAGTAATTGTGGGGAGCTTTGTATGGAATTTCAGGGGTTTCGATGGCCATTTGAGTGTCTTTTTGAGAAGCCGAAGACGGTGATTTTGGAGAAGAAGACATGAATGATTTGAGAGAGAAATGGAAGATAACTACTTTGAGAAAGGAATTTTTGAATTCGATTCAACAGTGAAAACCCTGTTTGGGGGTTTGAGGAGGGTTTTATAAAGGGAAAAAGTGAATGCTGATGTGGCAGCGGTTACAAAAGATCTGACCGCTATGTACTGGCCACGTGCCAACCCTTGATGAATAATGGAAGACAGGTGTTTAAGGAAACCACTGATGGAGCAATATCAGTGGTTGCAACGGTCATAATGAAAACAGTGGGTGATTTTTACTATCAGTGGATAGCCTATCAGTGGATGAAAACACTGATTTTGAACAACAGTGATTACCAAAGAAATGAGAGAACAGGAGTTGACTTTCAGCAGTGGACAACTTTTAGTGGAACAGATGTTTGAACAAAACAGTGGTTATGGCAGACTTTTAAGGATTTAATGAAAAATTCATTTTTAGCTATTTTTTAAGGATGGATTTTTTATTTTATGAAAACATTTTAATGCTTTTATTCATAGAAAAAACAGGATTTTGCCTGTTATTCCATGTTCAGCATGCCAATCCTAGAGATCAAGCTTTCAAAGGTGGATGTGTCTAATGCTTTGGTTATCACATCTGCCAGCTGATCTTTAGTTGGTACATGATGCAGAGAAATCAAACCTTTTTCATAGCAATCCCTCACAAAGTGATGTCTGAAATCAATGTGCTTGGTGGTTGAATGGGATACTGGATTTTTGATGATATTTTCTGCTGCCTGACTGTCCAACATGGGAGGTGTCTTTAGGGCAGTGATACCAAAATCCAGTAATTGATTTTAAATCCAAAGCAGTTGGGTTGTACAGCTTGCAGCAGCTATATACTCTGCCTCAGCAGTGGATGTGGAAACAGCTGCTTGCTTTTTTGCTTTGCCAAGACACTAAGCAATTGCCTAGGAATTGGCACCCTCCTGAAGTGGACTTCCTTGTCTTGTCACATCCAGCAAAGTCACTATCTGAGAAACCTGAAAGCTTGATATTTCCATCAGCTAGATACCAGATACCAAGTGTGGGAGCACTTTTTAGGTATCTGAATATCCTTTTTACAACAATTAAGTTTGACTTTCTAGGGGCTGATTGGGATCTTGCATAAAATACATGTTGCAAACGTGATGTCTGGCCTAGATGCAGTTAGGTACAATAAGGACCCAATTATGCTTCTCTATAAAGTTTGATCAACCAAATCATCCTTTTCATCAGACATGACTATTTTATTGGTTGCAATGGGTGTACTGCATGGCTTACAATCATCCATTTCAAATTTCTTTAAAAGTTCTTTGGCATATTTGCCTTGATGGATAAAAGTGCCATTTTGCAGTTGCCTTACTTGGAGACTAAGAAAGCATTGGAGTTCACCCATTGCACTCATTTCAAACTCAGCTGTCACGAGTTGCCTAAATTCTTCACCCATTTTATTACATGTGCTTCCAAAGATGATGTCATCCACATAAATCTAGACAATCATCAAATCCTTTCCTCTCCATTTTAAAAATAGTCTTTTATCTATTTTACCTCTTGTGAAACCAATGGAAAGTAGAAAGGTGGAAAGAGTTTCATACAAGGCTCTTGGTGCTTGTTTCAGGCCATACAAAGCTTTATTTAGCTTGTAGACATGATTTGGATTAAATGGATCCTCAAAGCCTGGAGGTTGACAAACATAAACCTCTTCATGAATCTTACCATAGAGGAATGCACATTTGATAACCATTTGATACACCTTGATGTTGTGGTTGATAGCAAAGGCCAAGAACAGTCTGATAGCTTCCAATCTGGCTACAGGGGCAAATGTTTCATCATAATCAATGCCCCCTTCCTGTCTGAAACCTTGAACCACAAGCCTAGCTTTATTCTTGACAACTATACCCCTTTCATCAGTTTTGTTTTTGAAGACCCACTTTGTGCCAATAGGACTCACACCCTCTGGCAATGGTACAAGCTCCCAAACTTGTTGTCTTCTGAATTGTTGGAGCTCTTCTTGCATGGCTTCTACCCAGCTGTTGTCTTTCAGTGCCTCTTGGTACTTGACTGGCTGATGGAGAGATAGGAAACCAACAAAAAGACAGATGTTTTGGGATTGACTTCTTATGAGCACCCCTTCACTGATGTTGCCAATGATTTGGTCAGGTGGATGAGACTTCAAGAAGATTAGATCTCCTTTGTATGGAACAATGGCATTTAACGGTGAGGGCTGCAGATGTGAATCATCTGAGCTAACCACTGCTGGTGACTTTGATGATCCAGCAGTGGCTTCAAACGGAGGTGGAGGAATAGGAGGAACTGTTGTGAAACCATGTTGACTTTTATCCACTATTTGATGGCCTTTGTCAACAGTGGTTGAAGATGTGGAAGCAGGGGTTGATGGGCTACTTTGGTCAACAACTGTTGAGGTAGCAGTGGATGAGCTTTGAGAGCTGTTTTGAACATCTGCTGCTCTTCCCATTGAAGCAGACTTTTGTTGAGGAATGATGACTTCATACCCATAGTCTGATGGAGGATTTTCTGATGGACCTGCATTGTTAGACTTGACAGCAACATTTTCAAATGTGAATTTATCAAGAACAAATAATTATGCAGGGTTTGCTGGAATTTTCATTGATGAAAGTTCATTAAACTTTACATTCAAAGTCTCTTCCACTGTTTTGGTCCTTGTGTTAAACACTTTGTAGGCCTTAGCAGTGGTTGAGTATCCCAGATGATAACCACAATCAATTTTTGCTGCAAACTTTGAGATAGAATCTTTTAAGTTTAAAATGAAACATGGGCAGCCAAAAACTTTGAAATATGATATTAATGGCTTTATTTTATACAGTAGTTCATAGGCAGTATTTTGATGCCTGGGGTTGATTAAAACTCTGTTTTGGACATAGCAAGCAGTGTTTACTGCCTTTGCCCAAAAAGTTAATGGCAAACCTGAATCAGCAAGCATGGTTCTGGCAGCCTCAATCAAAGTCCTGTTCTTTCTTTCAACAACCCCATTTTGTTCTGGTGTTCTTGGAATGTTGTACTGCCTTACAATTCCTTTTGACACACAGAAATCATTTAACTCCTTGTTCCTGAACTCTGTGCCATTATCACTCCTGAAGACTTTTACTGGTAAGTCAAACTGCTTTTCAACCTGTGTAACAAAGTCTTGCAGAATGCCTGCAGTCTCATCTTTGGAGTGTAAAAAGTAAGTCCATGTAAATCTACAAAAGTCATCAACAATAACCAAAGGGTTATTGGATTATATCACCCCCAACTATCAGCATTTGGCCGTTGCCACCCGCAACTAACACTTTGTAACCCGGTACCCCCAACTTGACTTTTTGTTTGCAATGGCACCACTCAGTTAAATCTCCACTAACTAGGTTTGTTTTTTAGGCTGACATGGCATATTTTGATGACGTGTCTGATGAGGTGTCATCATGATGTATGAGGTGGCCACTTATATATATATAACAATATGTATAGGTAATCTCCCAAATCAAAAACCCTGCTCAATATAAAAAATCAAATCATCATCATCTTCATCGTTCTTCATCTTCACCCCAAAATCAAATCATCATCAACTTCATCTTCAACGGTTCATCATCATCTTCAACGGTTCACCATACAAAATCGAATCATCATCATCTTCATCGGTTTATCATTACACGCAACCACCGATTTACAGCCACCACCCTCGAATCATCATCATCTTCATCGGTTCACCAACAACCACCTCCCGCCAGCACCCTCCAAACCCATAACCACCGATTTACAGCCTCACAAATAAAACCTAAATTAACCTCCGATTCAAGCCTTCAAACAGATCTGCAAATCGAAAAAAAACCCACTGCTCGTTTCCGTTTCGAAGAACCCAAAACCGAATATAATGGTGGTCGGAGATAATGGTTTTAGGGTTTCATGTTTTGTTTCTGTTTCTATGACGTATTTGTGATTTAGGGTTTCGTGTTTTGTTGTTGTTCGCCGGAGATGATGGTGGTTAGTGGGTCTATTTCGATGGCGGAAGGTGGGGCAGTGGTGGGCGGTGGTAGTTGGTGGAGTGGTTTTTGATGGTTGACGGTGGTGGTGTAGAGGGGTAGAGAGAGATGTAGAGAAAGGGGCGATGGTGGTCGGTGGAGACAATGGTGGTTCTTGATGGTTGAAGGTGTCGGTTCTTGGTGGTGGTGGTGGAGAGGGGTTTAGAGAGAGATGTAGAGAGGGGGTTGTGGTGGTGGTGGCTAGTTGTATATGAAGGTGTCTGTACATATACATACACATATTGTTATATATATATATATATATATATTATAGTAATTAAAATATACACATAAGCCCCCTATAGTAATTAAAATATACACATAAGCCCCCAAATATCCACCTCATCTTGCCACATAGGAAATAAAGTGCCACGTCGGACAAAAAAACAAACCTAGTTAGTGGAGATTTAACTGAGTGGTGCCATTGCAAACAAAAAGTCAAGTTGGGGGTGCCGGGTTACAAAGTGTTAGTTGCGGGTGGCAACGGCCAAAGGCCGATAGTTGGGGGTGATATAATCCAATAACCCATAACCAAACAATACCTTTTCTTCTTAAGACTCATGACTTTTACTGGACCAAACAAATCCATGTGAAGCATTTGCAAGCACTTGGTTGTTTTGGACTCTTCAATTGATTTGTATGATCTTTTATGTTGTTTTCCTTTTAGGCAGGAAACACAATGCTCAGGACAGGTGAATAGTTTTTGAGGTAAGCCTCTTACTAACCCCTATTTTGAAATGACAGTGATTGTCTTGAGATTTGTGTGCCCCAATCTCCTGTGCCATAATTCTGTCTCTTTGTTAGAGGCAGCTGAGAACAGACAGGCATCAGTCCTGGGGCTCTCTTTTGACATATCCACCACATAAACATTGCCATTTTTTTTTAGCAATAAGTTGAGTTTTTCCATTTTTTATTATTGCTTCAATCTTTTCAACCATTTCTGGTCCAACAATCCTACAACACTCTTTTGTAAAGAATGAGCCATAGCCCTTATCACTCATTTGAGAGACACTTAAGAGGTTGAATTTTAGATTGTCTATTAGATTGACATTTTCAAACTTAACTTTACCAAACTGAACTGTGCCAAACCCCAGAACCTTCCCTTTACTATTATTGCCAAAGAATATCACCCCCTCCATGAGTTTTGAAATCTTTGAGTAGGGCTTTACATCCTGTCATGTGCCTGGAGCCTCCACTATCTACATACCAAAGACTATCTAAGCATGCAGAAGCTCCCTGCACATGTAGTAAAAGGTTAGTTCATTAGGGTCTCCAAAGCCAATAAGGCTTTGGATGGGGTCTCAACAGTGTCTAGGTCAAGTTCAGGTGGATGGACAGTGGTTAGATCAGGGGTTTGGACAGTTTTTTAGCAGTTTTTCTCTAACCACTATTGGGGGTCTTGCCCCATCAGCTGTTGATACCCAAAGGGATGCCTATTCACTCTTGGTTTTGAGGGCCTTTTGTAGGCTTCATAGACATGTGGGACCCTTGGGTATGGTGGTTGACCTTTACCTCTTCGGTATTGGTTTGCAGGGGGTGTATCAGTCACCTGAACATCTCTTTTAACAGAGGTTTGGTTCAGCTGTTTGGTAACAACTATTTGGATTGGCACAAACAGTGGTTGGTTCTTTGTGAACTTGACAGATGAATTTGATGAACTCAAGGAAGTTTTTGCAGTGTACTCATTCTTTTTTACATCAAAGGATTTGAGATACACACATTCTTGAGTTTTGTGGTTTGATTTACCACAGATGGTGCAACTCTCAGCAGGTACAATAACACTTGTTTTGTTGATATCATATGCTTTTAGATGAAAGCAGTCTTTTGTTAGATGATTCTTCTTTTCACAGAAATCACAAAACAGGTTTTTGATCTTTTCTCTTTTCTTCCTCTTTTCAGACTCCTTTGCAACAGAGTTTTGAACTATTGTTGGGATGTATTTGAGAGGAATGACCTTTGCTTTAGGAGCTTTTACACCATCAGTAGTTGTGAAGTCCATGGGCTTAAAGTTTTCAAGAATGTCACACTCATCAGACCATGTGGGTTTAAATTGATACCTTTCAAGCTCCTCAAAAGTTGAGGACCCCACAGATCTTTCCAGAGTGATTTTGTTACCAAGTTTGTCAGTTATCTTAACTTCTTGGCCATTCTTGTTTGTTGGAATAATTTCAACTGAACCAGCTTGATTTGCAGCATTGTTTTCAACTTCATCATTTTTTTCTAAATCTAATGCCAAATTTAACATTGCTTTCAAGCTGTTTCTCAAGCATTATCTCATAGCCTTTACAAGATTCCACCCATTTTTCACAAGTGATTTGGGTGGCCTCCAACTCCTTTTTACAAACTTGATATTTTTCTATCATAGTTTGGAGTTGGTTTTTGGTAATGCTATGCTCTTCTTTTAGACTGCAGATTTCTTTATCTTTTACAGCCAATTTGATTTTAAGTTCTTTTAAAGACTTCTCAAATTTGACTTCATCATTTAACACTCTATCCCTAAGGTTTTCATTCACCTCTTTAATGTTAGCAAATGCTATGATGCATTTGTCTGAACACAGATTTTCAAGAACCTGAGATGATACCTTAGCTACAGCCATCATGGCACAATCACATTGATGAGCACTTTCTTCGCCAGCTCTCTCTCTTCTTTCTCACCATCTTTCTTCTCTTCTTTTTCTTCTTTGTCTTCTTTGGACCAGGGGTCAAACAGTGGTTCAATCAGTTTTTGAATTTTCTCCCAGCAGTATTTCACCAGCAACTGCAGTAACCACTGCTTCAGCCACTTCATCCACTGTTTCAGCACTTAGCTGTTCTCCTTCAGCTTCCAACCCTTCTGGTATTGACTCTAATGCCATAAAACAAAATTCATCATTAGGAGCATCATTAGAAGCATAGAGTGCAAAATTTTCATCACCAAGCTCATCAGGCATACTGCTCCAGTCAACAAAGCCTTGGGTGAAAAAGCTTTGCTGATCTGGTTGAACCACTGCTGGAGCAGCTTGTTGAGGTGCAACTGGTTGCAGTTGAGCCTGAGGAACAAGGGCTTGAACATACTGAATTTGTGGAACAGTTTTTTGAACATAATGCACAGGAACAGGGGTTGCAGCATAGTGAGCAGTGTTAACATGGGCTGCAGGGGTATATTGGGCATAGTGCACAGTGCTTTGGTTTTGTGGTCTACGGTTTGACCTGGGATGAGTAATAATTGGACCAGTGGTTTGACTCCTACATTCCTTAGCAAAATGACCTAGCCTATTGCACTTATAGCACTTGATTTTTGACTTATCCAACCCCACTTTTAAATTCCCATGTAACCCTGGGAATTTTCTCCATGTCCTTTTATAGAATTTGCTTGTTCTTACACTAAGCAAAGCCAATTGATGCAAAATGTCCATTTCTTCTAAGTCAGTGGGATCAAAGTGCTGTAAATCATTGAGTTCAAAACACAGATTATCAGAGATCTGGCTTTCTCCATTTGCTGTGAAAGCAAAGTTGGATGAGTGAGGATCAGAGTTGAAGTTTGCACTAACAGTTATGTTAATAAAATGATCATAACTCTGATCCTTACTGCTGCCAGTCTCTTCCTGACCAAAAAGAGCTGTGTTGCCAAATGTGTAGTCATATGCAACTTTGCCAGACTCTTGCAACTTCTTTTTCTGGTTTAACTCCCTTTCATATGTCAGGAGTCTACCATGAAGTTGGGTCAGTGTCAGATCTTTGAACTCAACAGAGTTTCTGGTCACAAATGCAATTGTATCCCATTTTTTAGGTAGTGATCTAAGAAACCTGTTGTTTTGAGTTGAATTTGAAAATTTAACATCAACAAGTCTTAGTTCACTAATGAGACAACTGAATCTCTCAAACTGTTGGGTTAATGTTTCACCCTTAACATGACAAAACGTTTCATACTGCTGATTCAGAATTTCCCTGTTATTTTCAATAACTTCTTCAGTTCCCCCAAATTGTTCCTTAAGTGCACCCCATAATTCCTTGGCACTGTTACAGTGTAACAGTCCAGCATAGATTTCATTGGGCAAAGCAGATGCAACGATGCTAAATGCTTTGGCATCCAGTTCGAAATTTTGAAAATCAGTTTCAGTATAGTTTTCAGGTTTCTTAGGTTCGAACTTCTTTGAATCCTCAGCACTCGGCACCATTGGAACATGGGGTCCAAAGATAACCGACTTCCAACATCCGGTATTCTGTTGAGCAAGGATGTGACCCATCCTTCTCTCCCAGATGAAGTACTCATTTCGCTTTAGCATGGGTGGTTTGAAGAGTGAACCGATGCTATTGTTAGCATCTTATGATTGTGACGCCATCTTGGTTGTTTTACAGACACTGATTAATCAACTTTGTTCGTGATTAATCCTTGCTCTGTTTTTCAACGAAACGAACAATAATAAGTATCAACGACTTTGAGCTGAACTTTTACGTCAAAATGATTGTTAGATCAAATTTGACTGTCCTTGCTCTGATACCAATTGTTAGGATCTGAGTTTCAATTGATTGTGTTTTACGTTTGATTAAAGTGAAAATGAATAAGTAATTGCAGCGGAATATAAATGGAAACAAACTTTTACACGCAATCAAATAGAAGAAATGCTTTCAACACACATTTTAACATAGAACCGAATGATTGAATTTATTTCAAGCAACGATTACAATGCATGCATGTATTACAAACTCCCCCTCAGCCTGAGCTCTCAGTGATTGTTCGTACAAGAAGACAAGTGGTGAAAGAGCCAATAGAACAGTACAGGGTACTGTTCTATTTATAGGCACGAGCAAACCCTTGAAGCATCTTGGCTGACGTCACCATGAAAGCGACATCTAACCTCCTAACAAACTCTAACTACTGATCTAATACAAACACTGCTTAGCAAACTACTGATAACAATACATTACAAAGGAAAGACTAAGCTACTGCTTTCTCCTTCCACTGTTGTGACTCCAGCAGTACTTTGTATCATTGGCAGTGCTTGACCTATAACAGTAGATTGATCAACATGTCTTTCATCTTCATCAGTCTTTATGCATGATCAGCAAATGTTTGTAGAACAACACTTGTATATGGACAGTAGATAGAGGCCATCAGTAGTTAGAATCATTTTCAAGGGGAGAGACTTGTCTACAACAATACTTATGCTGGATCCACTGCTCTGATCCAGTTTTGGCTTTAATCAACTGTTCCTCTGATAGGGTTCAATCCCAACAATACATCTTTCACGTGATGCATTTGTACTATTGTGCAATCATTTTAAAGAAAAAAATTGGTTGCGAAGTAGTAGGTCAATAAGATTTGAAGAAAAGTTGGCTATGTTTTTTACAATCATAGGCCATAATGAACATTTTCGAATGGTTAAACGAAGGTTTCAGCACTCAACAAAAACAAATCATAGATGTTTTCAGGAGGTCCTAAATGCAATGATGAATTTTGCAAGACAAGTTATAAATCCAACATCTTCTAATTCAATCGCAAATACCTCAGAACGACATAGAAAGCTAAAACAAATATTCCCTGGAGCAATAGGTGCGTTAGATGGAACTCTTGTATATGTAGTCGTGCCTGTTGATCAACAGACTCGTTACTGGGGAAGAGGAAAGGGTGAATGCTTTCAAAATGTCTTAGCAATTTGTGATTTTGATATGATATTCACATTTGTATGGGCCGGATGGGAGGGGATTGCATATGATTCACGAGTTTTAAAAGAAGTTGCATTTAACCCGACTTCCGGTTTTTCCTTCCCCCCACCAGGTTTTTAATCATTTTAACTTTGATTATTAATAAATTATCTATTTTTTATGTAATAGTTTTGATACTAACGTTTATAGATAAATATTATCTTTGTGACGCCGCATACACCAACACTCGTGGATTTATGACTCCTTATCGTAATACGAGGTACTGGTTAGCTGATTTTCGACGACAACGTGCGTTAACTAAGGAAGAAAGATTCAATCATGCTCATGCACAACTCAGAAATGTTATTGAACGCTCATATGGTGTTTTGAAGGCGAGATTCTCAATCCTAAAGCAAATGGCTCCCTTTTCTTTTCCAGTACAAAAGGGACATACTTATTGTGTGTTTCGCCGTCCATGATTTTATAAGGAAATGCAATATTCAAGATCAATTATTTATGGACTACGGAGAGAACACTGTATTTTCAGATGTACAGAGAAAGTGATGGTCAGTTCGTTCACGACATTGAATAGGGTTCACAAGGCATCGAGTATATGGCTACTTTGCGTAACCAGATAGCTAGTCGATTAATTTGAAATGATTAAAATTAAAATTGCACGCAAAATATTAATTTGTATTTAAAATTTAGTACATTTTCATGGATTTTGAAGGATTTATGTGTAATTTGGATTTTTTTTTTTTTAATGTTTAGTATTTTCCTTTTATAATTATTCATCATTTTGTTCAGTCATTCGAGAGCATTAGCCAAACAGATAGATTTCATTCAGTATAAAATAGTTCAGATGGGTAAAGTAGTCATTGTGCATAGTCATTCAGAGGTTCAACCAAACAACACTTATTGGCTCAGCACTTACTGATTCAGAGTCTCTTACTCATTCAGACCTCTTACTGGTTCAGCTCTTATTCAGATTGCCAAAGAGCCCCTAACAACGATCAATTTTGCAGATTAGATCCATTTCAATCCTTCATTGGTGCTAAGGTGCCTCCCTCGTGGAAGTCAACATCCCAAGTCAAGCCAATTTTGAGTCTTGCTTCTTCAGTATTTTTATAATTGTTAAAATATAATCAACAATTTTAGATATGAGATATCGAGGATTTCAAATTCTTAAGGTGTACAATAATTAATAAAAAAAAAATTCAATTGATGTATGATAACGAATATACAGGGAGGCTCTAAGGGGGGCAATGTGGGTGCTCGGCCGGTAGGGATGGCAAAAAAGCCTAAGCCCGACGGGTATACCCGAAACCCGAAACATACGGGTCGGGGATACCCGAAGCCCAATGGGTATGGGCCGGGTACGGGCTTAAAAATAGAAAAAAATCGGGTACGGGTATGGGATTTAGTGATACCCACCCGATACCCGGCCCATTTACCTGAAATTATCATATTATAGATTTCCATATATATAAACTTAGTACATGTACTTATTACCTTCTCTATAGTCATATGTGACTATGTATATGGCAAGTGTTTAGTGAACATATAACTTATTTTTGAGCATGTATATTGTACATGGAAGCTATCACCCTTTATTATGTGGCTGTTTTATGCAATTAGTTGGTCCTGATACAATTACTTAATTAGGTAATCGTTTTAATTTAGTTTAGTATATGTGGTCTGAAAATGATATGTAAGTTAATAATAATATTTTCATCTACTATAGTCATTAAAACAGTAAATTATATAAACATTAAAGTAAAAATTTCACATTTGTCTCAACGGGTATTTTTAAGAAATTAACGGGTATACCCGATACCCGCGGGTATGCCCGATACCAGACGGGTAATTACCCGAAAAATACCCGACGGGTAACGGGCCGGGTATGGGACAAAGAATTACAACCGGGTACGGGCCTGGAATTACTACTACCTGGCCCAAACCCAGCCCATTGCCATTCCTATCGGCCGGGGCACGTTTTCTCTTCAAAGGACACCAAAATTACTATATATTATTATTACTACTATATATTATTACTACATATTACTATATATTATTACTATATATTAATAAACGAATTCTCCTATATATTAATTTTAGAACTGAATGAACAGTAAGTTCATTATTAAGGGATGAACAAATAGTATTAGGTACCGGTACCCGCTTTTACCAAATTGGGTGTATTTTCGGTACCGGTTCGGCACCGGTACTTACTGATTTTTACCCTCACATACCGGTTCCGTACCAGTACCGACCGGTACCGAGCCGTACCGTACCGTACCAGGTATATTCGGTACCGGTACACACTTTTGGATATTTCGGTAACGATATTTTCGGTATCGGTTGGTACCGAGCTCATTAAATCCTGTAGCAACGTAGCAATGCAAGTAATTGCACCGTTTAGATTATTTTTCATACACACAGTAACTTCATTAAGGGATGAACAAATAGTATTGGGTACCGGTACCCGCTTTTACCAAATCGGGTGTATTTTCGGTACCGGTATTCACCGATTTTTACCCTCAAATACCGGTGTCGTACCAGTACTGACCGGTAACGAGCTGTACCGTACCGTACCAGGTATATTCGGTACCGGTACACACTTTTGGAGATTTCGGTTACGGTAGTTTTCGTAACGGTATTTTCGGTACCAGTTGGTACCGAGCTCATCAAATCCTGTAGCAACATAGCAATGCAAGTAATTGCACCGTTTAGATTACTCTTCATACACACAGTAAGTAAACTGTATTTCGTTTGATTGAGATTTTATATACACAACAACTTATTTTGCTTTCTTTTTTGTCTTTTTCTGTAATGAATGAATTGTAGCATGTAAAATTAACTTGAATATTTAGATTATTGATGAGCAAATCGTATCAAATCCTGTAATCAAACCGGTATCGTATCGGTACCAAATTTACTATTACCAAATCATTTTCGTTACCAATTTGGTACCCACCTTTTGGCGTTTTCAGAATCGTTACTTTCGGTTCGACACCGGTCTAGCACCATACATGTATTTACCGAGCATTTTCGTTACCAATTTGGTACCCACCTTTACCTTTAAATACCATACCGTATTGTACCGAGCATTTTCAGTGCCGATACCTAATTTCGATAATTTTCCGGATCGGTACTTTCGGTGCCGTTACCGGTACCGAGCTCATCCATATTTTAACGTGTTAGCACCGTAATAACTAAATTGAAAACAACCGAATTTTCAACGTGTAGGACGTGTGGGTCCTATTATTATTTATTAGGTTATTTAAAATCGCTTTTTTTATGACGGAGTGACCATCCTTACCACGTCATTTTTATTTATGTTTTGATATTCGGTATCTGCTGCTGACACGCGTTTTGCAGACATTGGGTCCCCGCCGCAACGCGCGGGCAGAAAATCAACTAGTTGAAGTAATAAACGAATTGAAATGAATAGTGATTTTAATATTATAATAATATATAGTTTTTTTAATATTTTTATTATTTTAATATTATAATAATATTTATTTTCTTTACTTTTTAACTTTAATCCTTTTTTTATATATTAATAAACGAATTGAAATGAATATTGATTTTAATATTATAATTTTCGTTACCAATTTGGTACCCACCTTTACCTTCAAATACCATACCGTATTGTACCGAGCATTTTCGGTGTCGGTACCTAATTTCGATGATTTTCCGGATCGGTACTTTCGGTGCCGTTACCGGTACCGAGCTCATCCATATTTTAACGTGTTAGCACCGTAATAACTAAATTGAAAACAACCGAATTTTCAACGTGTAGGACGTGTGGGTCCTATTATTATTTATTAGGTTATTTAAAATCGCTTTTTTTATGACGGAGTGACCATCCTTACCACGTCATTTTTATTTATGTTTTGATATTCGGTATCTGCTGCTGACACGCGTTTTGCAGACATTGGGTCCCCGCCGCAACGCGCGGGCGGAAAATCAACTAGTTGAAGTAATAAACGAATTGAAATGAATAGTGATTTTAATATTATAATAATATATAGTTTTTTTAATATTTTTATTATTTTAATATTATAATAATATTTATTTTCTTTACTTTTTAACTTTAATCCTTTTTTTATATATTAATAAACGAATTGATTTTAATATTATAATAATATTTATTTTGTTTACTTTTTAACTTTAATCTTTTTTTATATCAGGGGTTGGGATAAGATTGGTGTCAACCGGTATGGAACCAGTACTGGTATCGAAAATACCGGGACGGTCCTGTTCGGTATTAGTACATGAAGATAAAAACCGGCACTAATACAGATCACGCCAAAAGTTGGTGCCGAATTGATATTGAAAATCTTCTGGTTCGGAAAATTCAGTGCTGCTACCCGGTATCATTTACTCATCCCTGATCACGGTTACCGTACAAACAACAATATCGTACAACTTTTTTTTGTTGATTTTCTTCAACTTTTATTTTTTTTTTATTTTTTTAGTTTCAGGGGTAGGGATGAGCTCGATGGCAACTGATACAGAATCGGTACTGATACCGAAAATACCGGTTACGATACCGGTATATGAAAGTAAAAACGGTAGTGAACCGGTACCAGGAACGCCAAAAGTCGGTACCGAATTGGTACTTAAGATCTTTCGATTCGGCAAATTTGGTACCGGTACCCAGAACAATTTGCTCATCTCTGACCACGGGTTTCATACGAACAACATCGTTACCATACAACGTTTTGGTTAATTTTCTTTCGGTTATCTTTTAGTGTTTTTTTACCTTTTCTTTTTTTTCTTGTCAGCGGTTCCGTTCGCAACACGCTCGTAGTGATTTCAAAAAAAATATAAACACAGACTAAATAATAAAAGAAATTCGCCGCAACGCGGCGAACTTCTTTAAACCTAGTTTTATAAATTCCTGATTATATATAGATGCAAATGATCGTTTAGTAAAACTTAGACGATTTTCTTTTGTATCTAACGTGTTCAAAGTGAAAAAAAAGATATGATAGGTTAATTTTTGATTTACAGTGACATATATGATAGGTTGATTCTCGGTTAGCTATTAGCCTACTATTATGGTATGTTATACGCTCATTCTAATACCATGATTTTGCTAATTTCTATTTTTATTGCTTTAACTTTAATGGTCATTTAAAAATAGTTTAGATTTTTTAATTTGTTAAGGCCTTAAGATAAAGGCCATATTTTTTTGGCTCGACCGGGACACCTAATACCTTAGAACCGCCTATGAGAATATAAAAGTTATAATTTCGTAACCAGATCATCAAACCGTATTATTTAGGATGATGAAAGCGGGGATAATAAAGCTTTATAATGTATTTAAATAGTGGAATTGAGAAACCTAGTGGGTCATATCATATATATATATATATAGAGGACAAAGATCCGTTAGGAACCACCCTTTATTTCGAGAACCGCGAGAACCAGTGTGAACACAAACAGTAATTCCTAAAAAAATCTAAAAAACACCCAAATTTTTTTTTTTACTATTTTTTTTTTTGAAAAAATCGCTATATTTTGTTAACAAAAAAATTCAAAAAAAAATCCGTTTAACAGTTATCCATGCACATGTGCATATGTATCATTTCTTTGTCAAATTCCGTAATTCATTACAAATAATAGTTAATTGCACTTTCATTTACACTACCACGTGCAATACACTACTTTTTACGTTAACAATGTTAGAAATGCACATGTGCATCTATATGTATCAACATGAAATAAGGTGTTTTGGTACACTACTTTCTCTTTTATCTATCATTCCATCCATAATACACAAGCATGCACATGTGCATTTTTTTCATTTTTTTGACAAATTCCGTAATTCATTACACATATTAGACAATTGTACTTTCATTTACACTACCATATGTAATACACTACTTTTTACATTACCAATATTATAAATGCACATGTGCATTTATATGTATCAACATGAAATAAGGTGTTTTGGTACACTACTTTGAATACACTTTCCCTTTCATCTATCATATCATCCATAATACACTACTATTACCTCCTAGCATCCATAATACAATATCATTACCTCCTACCATCTATAATACAATACCATTAACAATATTTTCACTTTATTACATGTATGTAAACACCATTTATACCATCCAATCAACATATTACATCAAAAATTGACAACTATAACCAAACCATCAACCACTAGATATAACTATCCAAAAAACATGTATATGGGCCTACTTCTCCATTCAAAATCACAAACTTTTTGTACCAAAACACGTTATATCATGGTTATACCTAATGATGCACATGTGCATTTTGAATATTGGTAACGTAAAAAGTAGTGTATTACTAATGGTATTGTAAATTAAAGTGCAATTGTCTATTCCTGATAACGTATTACCAAATTTGTTGAAGTAATGATACATATGCACATGTGCATGGATAACTGTTACTCGAAAAAAAAAAGTTTTTTTTTTATGGAAACGAAATATAGCGATTTTTTAAAAAAAATATTAAAAAAATAAACAATTTTTTTTGAGTGCTTTTTTTATTTTTTTTAGATTCTATTTTGTGTTCACATTGGTTCTCGCAATAAGGGTGGTTCTCGCATGAACTTTACCCTATATATATATATATATATATATATATCTTTCTCTTTCTATACTAATAAATGAAAATCTTTTTTGGACACGTGTCACACTCTGGTGCTTTCTTATCTTATTTTCTTATTTATCTCTTATATTAAATATTAATAATTTAAAACAAAAATTAGATAAGAATAAATATTTGTTTTTTCTATAAATAATATTTAAATAAATATTTAAATAAAGATAAATGTTTGTTTTTTATATAAATTATAAAGTTAAATTCCGAATATTACGAGTAGATATATATACTTTCGAGTTCGGTGATTGAAATTAAGGTAAATTAGAAATCAAAGGTTCCCATTTGATATATACTTAACTAGATTAGAACCACGTGTATTACACGGGTTGAATAAATATAATTTTATATACTAAGTAATAAAATAGTTACGTCTTTTAAAAACTCGTGTATTGCACGATTTGAATAAACACATGTCTTACACGAATAATGAAATTCGTTAACACATTTAGTGATCAAGATGTGTTTTCTAACAAAATAAACTTTGAGGTACTATTTACTTATTGTAACATCTTACTTTTTTTTTAGGTTAGAGAGTTGTGTATTACATGGTTTATAACATTTTACTTTGTTTTTTTATTTATTATTATGTTAGAAACTTACGTATTACTTGATGTTGGATAATCAGCAAAAAAAAGAAAAGAAATATTTTAGTAAAAAAATATTAAATATACAAAAGATAAGCTGGATATTATAATTTAATATTATATTTCATTGGAGTGTAAAACAGGATAATGGAATCTTTTATTAGAAGTAGGATTCTAAATATACCACATGTATAAAATCTATATATGTTCTACATGTATTAAATAAATCCTTTTAACGAAATAGATGATTAAAATAAATATTTTTATTTTAATATGTGATTATCAGTTATCTTTATCCTTATCATCAAAATATAAAAACAATTAAAACTACCAATTAAATAAAATCTGTATCTTTATAAATATTTAAAACACTAATATATATTGTTTTTTAGATTTTAATGATTAATATATGATTATAATAATTAATATTTTATTATCAGTTATCTTCGTCTTTATCATTAAAATCTCTTCTACAAATTTTAAATTTTAAATTAATATTATCAATAATTGATTTTCCATAATAAATATTTAGAAAAAATAATTAAGACCGCCTCATAAAGCGCCATGTGTCCCTAACATGGTTTCTTTTATTATATAGTATAGATAATTCTATTATTGTTTTTCTAATAGAATAAATAATTATTCTAGGTTCGAGGCATATGCTTATATCAAATTATGCGTGATTTTAGATGCATTGCTATAATGGTTTGAACTCACCATTATAGTCGCATAATTCTTTCAAATGTCAAATCTTGACTCCTTGGTTTCCCCTTTGAAATGTTAGACGTACTTTTATAATTGGTTTAAACTCATCATTATTGCATCAATGTTTAGAAAGAACATAATTTTTAAATATAACAATTCTATACTCCATTCAAAGAAAATTTATTTCTCGATTTTACGGTATAATTCATAAAAATAATGATGAAATATTTAAAAATGTAGGGGTCGATCTCCACCTTTTGCACTGTAAACTCCCTTGAATACAAATTTGAGACCATTGTTTTATGAATAAAATAAACAAATAAGCATGAAGGTGCATAAAACTAACTAAATAATTTTATCTCATAATTTGAACGTATCATAAAAACGAGATTCAACCCCATGTAATACATGTGTATTTACCAAATATAATAAATAAAAAAACGAACTAAAATGTTATAATAAGTAAATAGAACACCAAAGTTCATTTTTAAAAGATAAATCTTGACGATTGTATGTGTTAACATATGACATTCTATTTTATTCAACACGAGTTTTTTTTTAAAGATATTTCTTTTTTTTATTATTTATTATATAAAATTATATTTATACAGCCCGTGTAATACACGGGTTCAAACCTAGTATATATTTAGGATGATGACACGACCTAACATGTTGGGTTTAATTCCTTTGAAGAAATACGTTGGTCTTATTGGATAGGTGGGAATTGGGATGTATTCAAAACTTCATATGTTTATATTTATTGTTTCCAGAAACTTGCCATGATAGACTTTAAACCAATATTGAAAATCTATTAAAATCTTTATATTCTTTGTCAAATTTGGATTCTCTTATTTTTGAAAATCTATTAAAATCATTAATATTCTTTGTCAAATTTGGATTCTCTTATTTTTGAACATGTGGCGTGCCAAATTTTTAATTTCAGACATTTTCTTCAAAAAATAATTAAATAACATTTATTCCTATGGATTAATACGATTACATAATATAAATTATTGAATATTTTTTGTGATCAATTTTACCTACTCTTCATCGGATTGAAGATATATCAGTTTTCAGCGATGAACGCGACAACGAGGACATCCAAATCACCATTGAGGGTCAAGTGGTTCCACATGCAAGTAAGTTCAAGTATTTGGATTGTATATACAGAGAGATGGGGAGATAGATAATGACATAACTCATCGCATCCAAGCGGGATGGTGTAGGTGGAGAGTGGCTATTGGGCTATTGTGTGACAAGAGGTTCCTGGCTAAATTAAAGGATAAGTTTTATTAGGTTGTAGTTAGACCTGCTATGTTATATGAAATAGATTGTTGGGCTATTAAGAAGACATGGACACGTAAGCTGGAGGCAGCAGATATAAGGATGTTAAGGTGGATGTGTGGACACACTAGGTTGGATAAGATAAGAAATGAGGTCTTTAGGGAAATATTAGGGGTAGTTAGTATAACTGATAAAATAAGAGAGGGGAAGTTGAGATGTTTTGGGCACATTAGGGGGAGACGTGTGGCGGCCACAGTTAGAACCGTGAAAACTCATAGTGTGGACGGAATGGGTAGAGGTAGATTGGAACTAACTTGGGAAGAGTGGATTAGACAGGATTTGTTAGACCTGCATCTCTCTAAGGACATGGTCGAGGATAGGAGTTCTGAAGACGTAGAATTAAGGTTAAAGACTTTTAGGAAGAGGGTTTTTTTTTTTTGTTCTTACCTTATGAGCATAGTTATTATTTTTATTTTTGTTTTTTTTATTATTATTATTTTATTATAGTTAGTAGCTTTGTACACCTTTTTTACTTCTATGACTTGTTACGAGTTCGCAGTTTACGGTTTCAACGGAAGCAGTCTTTCTATACTTTAGGATAGAGGTGAGATTTGTCTACATCTCACCTTCCCTAGACCCCACCAATAGTTTTACTATGGGTGGAATTCTACGGGGTATATTGTTGTGACTCGCAAGTTTATGTTTGTGCTTGTATAACTTTTATGTAGTTAAATCTGATACAATTGTAAACACTATTTTTTGTTTTGTTAGTTTGTAAATATACCGAATTTCCATCGCGGCATTCACGATGATACATTCTATTAGTTGACATCTATTTTATAAAGTGTTTTTAGATCATTAAATGTTATTGGTGTTGTTATAGTGAAGATTTAAGGCAAGGCCCATGTTGCACTCAAGATACGGTCCAATGCCCACACAAGTATTAAGGATTTGAGATGTGTGTTTGTTTGAATGCTCAAAAGTAATGTGTTAGTAAAATGAAAGCTGTATAAACATTCGAAAGCTGATTTCACTTAAATTTACCTAGCCATATAAGTTAGTCCAGCCACTTATAATCTGCTTGGCTTCGGTTCCCTAAAAACTCAAATTGAACCAAGCTTAAGCTCAATATTATTGAAGCTCATTTAATAAACAAGTTTGACATGAAGTTTATAACAACTCTCCCAAAATACTTATAACACCCCTATACGTCCTAAAATACACCCCGTATATGAAAAACGGCCCGAAATACATTTAATTTTACAAAAATTAAATAAAAAACAAAATCTATAGGGCTCTCGCAGCCGCGACCCCCTTTACTGATTCTGTCACGGGGCCCGACAACCTGGCTGCCAGGCCGCACCCTGAGCTGCCACGTGTCAGCATCGTGTCAAGCCTAGTGGTCGAATCAGCCAAGCTAGGGCCTACCCTAGACTTGCTCGCGGGCCGCGAAGGCCTTGCCTTCAGTTCTCGCAGGGCGCGAGAAAGTGCTGGATCAGCACTATAAATAGGATCGATCAGCTTCAGTTGCAAATCGTTCCTCACACAATTCTCTCTCTAAATTTCTGAATAGCTAAAGTAATACTCGGGCATAATACCCACTAAAATAGCGAATCTTTGCCTCGATGTAAGTATTATAACCCCTGGTTACGTATTAGATACTCTGTCCGATTGATCTAGTGCTCTGTAACGCATGTCGAGGCTCTGCCTGACTTCGTCGTTGGAGTTCTGTCTCGGGAGGGGGTATAGCTAATGTAAATTGGGTTATTATACTAACGCATGTGCATTGTTTAAAATAATAGATTATAACCAGTAAGTCACAAGGAAATACCTAAATTAGCAATGTCACACCCCAACCAATGGCGGAATCATTGGAGCGAGACTTGTTCGAGATTGCAAGAGACGTCATAACACTATTGGTGACGATATTTAAATAAACCAATTTCATTTCATAAAGTAAATTGTCAAAACATTACAAGAAATTCAAATAACAATATTGTTCATAACAATAACATAACAAAATTGATACAACACTTTAACCTAAACGTCTAAGTGAGTATTTAGGCATCAAGCTATTCCATTTCATAGCATCATCAATCATCAACCTGTAACATGTTTAAAATACAATTCAATGCAAAAACAAAGGTGGGTATACAAGTTTAATACAATTTAGAATGACCCATCTTTCTTTTTTACGAACAGAACGGGAGCGCCCCAAGGAGAAGTACTAGGGCGTATAAAGCCTTTATCAAGAAGCTCTTGAAGTTGACTCGAGAGCTCTTGAATATCAGAGGGTGCTAACCGGTAGGGAGACTTAGCAACAGGCGTTGCGCCAGGCACCAAATCGATGCGAAAGTCGACAGAACGAGCAGGAGGCGGACCAGGAAGATCGTCGGGAAACACATCAGGGAAATCACGTACGACGGGAACGTCGCTTATGCTTGGGCCTTTGTCCTTCTTTTCCACAATGTGGGCGAGAAAGGCGAAGGTACCCTTGCGCAAGCATTTGTTCGCTTGGATACACGACATAAGCTTAAGACCTTGAGAAGGTTTTTCACCATAGACGTGTTGGGAATCACCATTTGGAAGAGGAAGACGAATAAACTTCTCAGAAGAGACAACTTCAACACGAACTCGCCTAAGCCAGTCCATACCTACTATGACGTCGAAACTACCCATTTGCATAGGTATAAGATTGATTGAGAACATATGATCGTTAAGGATCAAAGAACAATTGGAAAGAACGGAATCGACAGCGACGGTTTTACCATTAGCGACTTCGACAGCGAAAGATCTTGGCAACTTAGAGCGTTTACACTTAAGCAAAGATTCGAATTCTAACGACACAAAACTTTTATCAGCGTCAGTATCAAATAGACAAGAAGCATAAACATGGTTCACAAGGAACGTACCAGTAATGACGTCATTCGCGTTTTGAGCCTGAGCAGTAGTGAGAAGAAAGGCTCTGACTCGAGCGGGTTGTTGAGCCTATTGCTGCTGTTGCTGTTACGGTGGCTGTTGCTGTTGTTGCTGTTGAGGCCGGTTTCGCTGGGGACAGACGTTAGCCAAATGGTTGAGGTTACCACATTTGAAACACACTCGCACAGGAGCGACTTGGTTCTGAGCTTGATTGGGGACAGGGTGGTTCTGAGCTACCACAGCTTGGTTTTGATTGGCCACAGGCGATATACGGCAGTTCTGAGAAATCATGTAGGAGGTAGGAAGAACAAGTCTTCCATTTAGGCACCTCTAAGTGTTCACCACTACACTTGACGTAAAAACATTCAAGGAGGGTCATGAACTACAAGTAATACAAGAATATTAAAAACTAATCTATAAGAAATATGTTGGATCGTTCGGTGACCCTAAACAGTCAATCTGAGTAGTTCATCATCATTTGCAAAGGCAGAATCAATGTAAATGACGTCAAACAGCTTGTTTCCTTTTAATCTTTATCTATTGATGATTTCCTGAGCTTTTACAGTTCTGATTACAATTCGGCAGCACCTCAGCTCTCAAACACACACTGGTAATTCCGTATGAAATGAACAATGCACAATCCTATATATAGGCAACATGATTTCACTTGAGGATGTCACAGCCATGTTCAAGCGAAATCACATGTGTTGATTTCGCTTGAACATGTCCATGTCACTCTTCAAGTGAAATTACATACTAACATGCAATCTAACCCTAATTTCCACTCTGTTGTGCACTCGTTTATCCTATCTAGACATAAGACTTGATTAAGACGAAGTTAACAGACTCTAGATGCACCGACAGACTCCCCCTTGGATGTTGACGAAGTCTTCGGCGTCGAGTCTTTAGTCTTAGTCTCTTTCCAAATTGTCTTGACATTGTAAAGCTCCCTTCAATCTTTATCTTCAAACTTTAATCTTCAATCTCCCCTTTGAATGTTGATCCAGAATTCTTACTCCCCTTTTCGCAGACTCCCCCTCTCGATAAGCTAGGACTTGAATTCTGGTTCAAACTTTGAAATTTTCTATGCCATGGGGATTCCTGTTACCTGCACAATCTCTACCTAAATATAAGATATATGACAATAACAGTTTCAATCCAAACTTACCTTTTAACCTTCAGTGTTAAGCAATCCACTTAAGTATTCAGGTCCAATCTAATGACCCTGATTACTCAATTTGTCTACCAAGTCCAACTTAATGACCTTGGTTGATCAGAGATAATTCACACTGACTTTTTGTTTAACTTTTTCTGAAAATTTACAAGTTTCAAATTAATGAACTTGCTTTAACTTATCAATTTCTCAAACTTATCATGTTAAGCTCCAAACTCATCCTCCAGCCCAGAAACTTCCTGCATCTGCTTCAATTCGAATCAGAAGATCAGCTTTCCACTTTGGTCTGTCAGAAAATAAAGCAAAAATGAAAAATCTTTTTGGATTTTTACTAAAGTTTCTATGCTGGAAATGAATTACAGAAATAAAATGCAATAAAAGTAAACTATTTACAAACATATTTTTGGTTGAGCGTGTTAGGGAATCATATCAGCTATTTGACAAGTCACAAGTACCGTTAAGCTTTAATTTCATACTCAGAATTAAACAATTCACTTAGATTGTCGATATACTGATCCACTTAAATTCTCACACAATTTTCAATCTGTCCAGGATACTGATTTAGATGTTTTAGAGACTTAAACTTACTCATGTGTCCCACCTCTTGAATATACTCCCGTATCCAAATCCCAATATTCAGTCTTACAGGTGAGTATACCACAGATGATATCTCTAAGGGAATAAATTACAAAACAGTACGAAACCGTGAGAGCTCAGGTCAAAACTACCGTTCAGCAGAGAGATGACGGTTCGACTTGGGTGTGTCCCCTTTAGAGGATCTTTTTTACAACAGCATTGATTTGCAATTTTATTGTCTCATCATTTTAAGCTGAGGGCGGCGCTATATTTCAAGCATGTAGTAAAGTATTCTCCGGGGACTAGGCCATTGCTTCAGCAAAATCAGAAGTCCCGGGATAATACCCCAGATATCACTGAGTATAAAGACCTAGTATCTCAGAAAAAAGGATTTTTCAAACGAGATTTCAGGGGTTACCTATATATCCAAGTAGTGTTCCCCACAAAATAAGTAAGTAAAGATTTAGGTTTATATCCCGAACAAACCTACTAAATGTGCAAAAACCTATCGGCACATCATCAGCGAGACTGTTTAACCTTTTAAACTTTACATATCTTTAGCATACTGTAACTATCAAGCCGATGTACTATCATTTTCCCTTTTTACACAAGCTCTTTTTCAGATTTTCTATTGTTTTTGGATTTTGAAAATATCTCATGTTTTTTTATTTTTGAAATTTTTACTGTTTTTGTATTTTCTGAAAAAAAATATTACCCTACTCTCCCCCTAAATACCAAAACAAGTAAAAAATTGACAAACCATTGCAGATTGCTTCTCAACATCATCTACAATGTCTCCTTCATCAACGCCAATAATCTCTTCCAACACCGATAAAAGCTTCATATCGTTCAATTTTAGCAAATATTGAAAACGATTTTTATCAAACGCTTTGGTATGTAAATCAGCTTTTTGCTCGTCAGTGTGGATTTTCTCAATTCGTATCAACTTCTTCTCGAAACAATCGCGAATGAAGTGATGACGAATTTCAATGTGTTTCATTTTAGCGTGATGAACAGAATCTCTTCCATGTCAAACGAATCCCACAAATTATCATAATGAAAACGCCATGAATCTCCAGGATTCTGCGGTGGCATTGTGTAACCTTGACACTCAACATTGTGTGCTTCAATAATCCGCTTCAAACTTGGAACAAAGACTCGTTTCAATGGACTTGTGTAACCCACGAAAATTCCTTCAATGCTATTTGAACCAAACTTTCCAAAAGGCTCTAGAACTGTGCAGGGTGACCCAAACGATTCTAAATACTTCAGATTAGGTTTGCAGTTATTGATCAGCTCAAAACACATTTTATTGAATTTCTTAACAGTGAGAACCCGATTGAGTGTATAGCATGCGGCGGATACTGCTTCTGCCCAAAAGTTTACTGGTAGCTTTGAATCAGCAAGCATCGTCCTAGCCGTTTCAATTAGCGTCCTGTTCTTTCTTTCAGCTATTCCATTCTGCTGCGGAGTGTAAGGCGCGCTAAATTCATGCAATATACCTCTTTCATCACAATATTCTTCCATCTTGTTGTTCTTGAACTCAGTACCATTATCACTTCTGATTCTTTTGATACGCCTTTGGTACAAGTTTTCAATTTTTCTGAACAACGCCATCAAACTATCAAATGTCTCATCTTTCTTCTTCAGAAATGAAACCCATGAAAACCTTGAAAAATCATCCGTGACAACCAAACAATAGTAATCACCAGTGATGCTTTTGACGTTCACTGGACCAAAAAGATCCATATGAAGTCTCTCTAAAGGTTTTGAGACTGAGTTGACTTTCTTTCTAGGGTGAGATTTCTTCTTTTGCTTTCCTTTGACACAACTGATACACTCTCCCTCAAGATGAAAACCTTTGACATGAACACCAATAACTAAGTCATTATGCACCAAGTGATTCATTTTTCGCAAGTGAATATGGCCCATCTTTCGATGCCATAATTTTGATTCTTTTTCTGTTGCTCTTGACACAAAACAGTGTGCTTGACCCGTAGTAGTAGTTGTTACACTCATGTCCAACACGTACAGATCATTCACTCTAGGCGCTCTCATGATCACCCATTCTTCGGGAACAACAAATCCTGGTTTCAAGATCAAACATTCTTTGTTTGTAAAGTGCGTTGTATACATATGATCATAAATCTGAGAAATACTCAGAAGATTGTTTTCAAGCTCGTCGATGTAGTTAACTCTTTCAAACGTAACAATCCCATTGGATAACGTTCCTTCACCAACTATTCTACCACCTTGATTGCCTGCGAATCCCACGTAACCACCATTGAAATTTCTAACATCGTACAGCAAAGCTGTTTTCCCCGTCATGTGCCGAGAAGCTCCACTATCCATAATCCATCATGAAACAGATCTTGGAAGCTCCTGCACATATCACAAACACTTAGTGAGATTTTGATGCTACCCAAGCCTCTTTCGACTCAGGTAACTGAACTTTAATGTGAGATTTTGTAGTGTAAAGTGGCGGAAAGTTTTTATCATTCATCTTTAAGCTCTCTGCAGGCCCAACCTCAACCTCTTTGTATAAGAAAAATTCATCTTTTTGAGGTTGACCAGATGGTTGGTCTTTTTTCGAAATAACCTTCTTCTCAGAAGTAATAGCCTCTTGTGGATCAAGTTTCTCATAATAATCCAAAGAAACATCCATCTTTACTGGAGTGGTAGAAGACGATTGTTTTTCTTTCTCAAAAACCTCTGGTTTTGGAACACTTGATTTCTTTTCAACTACTTTTGGCTTCCATGTTTGTTGAGACGAAGCAACTCGTTTGTAAAATTTGTCATTTTTAGTTACCATATTCTTAACAGGTTCAGTTTTGATCTTGGTGTTGTCATTTTTCAAAACTTTCTTCTGAACAACCAATGGTGCTTTGCCCTTTACATCAACCTTCTTCCTTGAGTTCATCACAACTTCAGTCTTAGGCTTCAAGTTGGTACATTTTCGTGCAATATGTCCAACTTGATTGCATTTAAAGCATGTTCGGGTGTCAACTACCCGACTTGTACCTTCAGACTGAGGCTGCGATGCTTTCTTCTCAAAGAACTCTTTGTTTGATTTTGAAAAAATCTCAGATTCTTCATCAGAAAGTGAACTTGAACCATTCACAGACACCTTTTTCTCAGTAAACTTATTGTTTTGAACATTCCTTTTATGATAATTCTTACCACCCTGATAACCACCCGACCATCTGTTTCAATTGTTGTTATAAAAACGCGGTGGAACAACAGGTTTCTTGTAGTAAGCTTTATCTTTTTCAAAATTCATTTGCCTCTTCGTCTGTTTTAGACCTTCAATCTCAGACAGATCAATTTCAACCAATTTGAAAACATTTGTCAATTTAGCAACATTGACATTCTCCAGTGGAAAATCACGATCCGAATACAACTTATCAGATCCAGCCATCTTGTACATCACAAGACCCGGTTCATCACCTAAGTTATTTTTGGATTTTGATTTTGGAATGCATTTATCCAGAAAGCATTCATCATCCTCAGTAGTATCACTTTCAGATTTCAAAACACTTTCAACTACACTTTTAACAACTTCAGATTGGACACTTCCTTCATCGGATGACGAAGTGAATGTAACATCAATTGTATCTGGAAGTTTAACCTCATTTTCATCTTCATCATTAACCAACCCGGACTTTTTCTTTGAATAATTGTTTAACACTGGCGGTGGAACCTGATGAAACCCAACCCCAGTTCCATCCGAGTAAACATCTTCGCCTGCTTTGTTTTTCCCAATGGGTTTAGGAACAATGTGTTGTAAAACAAAGCTTGCGGAGCTGTAACTGGTTAATTTCAGATTGATACGCTCATTCTCAATCTTAGCTTCTTCAAACTGAAGCTTCAATTTAGCAATCTCATCCAGTTGTTGGTTGATTTGCTCTTCTTTGTGTCTAAGAACAACAATTAAATGCTCATTTTCTTTATTGGTTTTACCGTTTCTTTCATCAGAGTCCTTTACTGTTCATTTTAATTTTTCAAAATTTTCTGAAATTTTACGATTTTCAAGAACCAATTTTTCATTTTCTTTCTTAATTTTCTCTACTTAAATTTTATCTTTTTCAATTTTCTCAGTTAAATTTTTAGCATGATCATTTGAAGCTTTGAGCATTTTATCACGGTCTAGAATCTGATCTTCAACCTTTCTGACTCTTGTTGTCAGTTCTACAACCTTTGTATCACTAAGGTAAGTGAGTGTACTACAAAACTTGCAGTTTTTCATGCAACTTTTGCATTCACTATCACCTTTGACTTTCTTACCTGTCTCACTTATTGAAACGTTTGAACTGACCTTGCTTTTAGACTCAGTTTCAGACTTAGAGTCTACCTCAAGTTCCTTTGCAGCAAGCACTTTGTCAGCCATCTTCATCAGATTTTCAGCGGTGAAATCCTGTGATGTATCAATAATTCCATCATCTACTTTCTTTGACTGCGGTTCTTTTGCTGTCTCTTTCTCTTTCTCATCAGATTCTCCTCCTCCCCACCATTCTCTCTGTCAAGCATCTTCTTCTGCAGCATATTCCTCAATGAAAGTTTCTATACTAAGAGTTTTCGCATCAATAGCAATGTTTCCTTGAGGATCAAGGTAACATTCTCTATCAGTATCCCATCTCTTTGCTTTCTTGGCATCACTGTACACCTTAGATAATCTCATCATCTTGAATTCTGCTTTTTTGCTTTCTTGCGATGTATTTATGTTCTTCAGATCTGGTGTCTTTGAAAGGAACAATCTTTTCTGCTGCAAAAGCGTATCCTACTGCATCTTCCTCTGGTAGCAATTCACTCCAATCAAAACCTTCATCATCATGAATAACAGCAAGAGCTCTTGATTTTTCTTTGGGGGCATCCTCAAGCTGCTTCATTCTGGGCGGTTCTGATTTATTCTGATGATAGATCGCTCTTTTATAGTAATCCTCGCGAAATGGATTTGCAGTATCATCAGCAGGAGCGTTATGACATTCACGTTTAAAATGTCCTTTTTGTTTACACCTGAAACACGTGACTTTTGATTTGTCAAAGCCAAGTTTTGTGGATGGCCCTCCGATAGAATGTCTGCCCGTAATCTCCATAAACCGTTGTGCTCGTCGAACTGCACTGGCCATACACCACCTGATATCGATCAGTTCCATCTCTTCAGGATCTATTTGATCATAGTCCTCCTTAGTCAGGTTGGTGTTTCCAATCTTGCCTGCCACGAGGCTCTCGTACGATTCTAACACCGAAGCTAAGAACACCATCTGCTGTTTTGCTGACTCTTCACTGAAATTTTGAGCGTTCTTCAGATCCACAGCGATGTTACATTGGAACAGATTCTTTGATGCAGATTGGTTTGGATTTGTTGAAGAAGATCCACTATGAAAACCACTGTGAGGAATTTCTTGATTCACATTCTTTGAACTCTCTGCAGAAAATGTTGTTCTTGGAGAACCAGTCTTTGGTAGATTTCCTCTATTGTACAACTCCACATTCTGCTGATAAGATGTGTTATTGACTTTGTTAGATTTCTTGATCTCCAACTCGTGACTCTCCAGTCTTTCGATAAGCCGATCCACTGTCATATCTTCAGACTTGATTGTATTCTTCAGCATTAATGTAAAGTACTGCCAATCTTGTTCATTCGGCAGTGAGTCGAACAATTTATCAACCAACTCTTCTTGAGTATATACAATCTTTTGTCTTGCCAGCTCCAATTTCAAATGCCCGAATCTCTCAATCATCTTAGAAACAGACTCGTTCTTTAAACAACCAAATAAATCAAACTCTTTACTTAACAGTTTCTTTTTGTTTTTGACTATCTCAGCACAACCTACACATTTTACCCTCAATTTATCCCAAAGATCTTTTGAATTTTCATATTCAATCAATGAGATTATATCATCTCTCACAGACTGATGAATCAACGCGATGCACTTTTTTTCAGCAATATATCTTTCAATATCATCAGTATCTGTCAAACTTTCACCAAACTTTTCTCCTCTAAGGTAACCATTCTTTAAACTTTTCCAACTTTGATATGCAAAAGCTTGAAGCCACTCGTCAAATCTTGTAGCCCACCTATTATAATCTTCTATTGCCAACAACTTTGGAGGTTTGTTGTATGTTCCATAGGCACTTTCAACACTTAATGTATCTGAAATAGTCTTTTTCACACTTGGAGCTTTCTCATTTGTGTTGTTCGATGTGTCGTTTGAAGAATCATCCCCACCGTTTCCAGCAAAGGCAAAGATATCACAGAAAGGATTCGTGTAATCATCCATCTTTCAAGTACCTAAAATGATCAACAAACACTTAGAAAATTCTTGGTTTTGAAAAATGATAAATTCAAACGGAATCTGTTCAAGCGGAATTGCTCAAACGAGATAAGCTCCTCAAGCGAAATCAGATGTTGAAACGAAATATCTAATTTCGTTTGAAACTTTGTGGCAGTTTCAAACGGAATAAGTCCCTTGAAGCGAAATCACTAATATTGTTTGGCTTTCAAGCGAAATCACAAATATGTGTATTCTTCAAGCGAAATCACTCAAAACTTTCAAGCGAAATCAGTTTAAATTGTACTTTTCAAGCGAGATTACCAAGGTATTTCAAGCGAGATTAGTATGATGTCATCATTTTTTCAAACAGTTTCAAGCGGAATTAAAGGTTTGATTAAGTTTTAATCCGAATTTTAGTCTAACTCTTTCAAGGATTAGTTGACACTCTGTTTTGCTTGGTATGTGAGAGTTTTAAGCCATTTCAACCGTGAAAAGTTGTTCAAATCAGAAAGAAAGAGTAGAAATGAGAGAATCCGGTAAAATCAAGCTGAATTGGTATGAACTCCTCATCCTGAGCTCTGATACCACTTGTTGGATCGTTCGGTGACCCTAAACAGTCAATCTGAGTAGTTCATCATCATTTGCAAAGGCGGAATCAATGTAAATGACGTCAAACTGCTTGTTTCCTTTTAATCTTTATCTATTGATGATTTCCTGAGCTTTTACAGTTCTGATTACAATTCGGCAGCACCTCGGCTCTCAAACACACACTGGTAATTCCGTATGAAATGAACAATGCACAATCCTATATATAGGCAACATGATTTCGCTTGAGGATGTCACAGCCCTGTTCAAGCGAAATCACATGTGTTGATTTCGCTTGAACATGTCCATGTCACTCTTCAAGCGAAATTACATACTAACATGCAATCTAACCCTAATTTCCACTCTGTTGTGCACTCGTTTATCCTATCTAGACATAAGACTTGATTAAGACGAAGTTAACAGACACTAGATGCACCAACAAAATCATCAAGCAATGTGTGGATTTTATGTAGGACAACCCAAGTAAATCCCTAATGACACATACATCAAGTCTTAGACTTGAACATCACTTGTGGGTTAAACCCTTGACAAAACAGAAAGTTTATGAGGATTAATCCTCTAATTTTGAATGTCTGAACCTTGTTTTTAAGCCTAACTAACCATAGAAGTGGTTGTAAGCATAAGGACATAGGGTTGAGATGAGTTAGACTCAAGTTGAACAAGTTTAGTAAAAGTTTAATCAAAACAGAAACAATCAGTGAACTTTGGAGCCTTTTTGGCGATGTTCCAGGGACTGGTTTCCTATGAAACACCCATGGAATCGAAGCTAAGGTCAATCCAAGCACATAGGAAAAAGTAGGAAGTAAAACGGACAAGAAACGAGTGAGTTATGCTCACTTTAGTGAAGATGTATGCTTTTGTCCGAACTTGTGAATTCAGCTGCGATTTAGATTATTTGAGAGTGATTTAGATGAGTTTGTAATTTTTTTAGGACTTGAATTAGCTTGGTATTTATAGGAGAGGGGTTGGGTAGGTTGTTGTTAGGGTTTAAATGCAAGAAACACAAGTTAAACCAATGCAAACACACCAAACTCGCGACCAATCCAAGGCTGTATAAGAGCTGGCTCCGGATTCATCGTCCTTATGGGGCGCGAAGGTAGAGGACCTAGTCCTTCGCAGCCCGTGACAAGGGGGTGTCTGGCAAATCAAGTTTCCATTAATTACAATTCTGCCCCTGAAGTTTATTATTTAAGGTTTTTAAGTGTTTTAAGGGCTATTTATGGCATTTAAGCAAAGTTTAAGGACAAAAATGAGTATGGAGAACATAAACCAAATATAATTAAGCGTATGAATGTCGTATTTAAGTATCGTTTACGATCAAAACATGTTTTATGCGTAAGTTTCACGTATTTACAAGTTTCGCACATTGTTTCCAAGAATTACGAATAAGCATCAATTGTTCCATAAATTCAAACGTATGAACATGTATGAAGTATGTATAAAGTATATATAACACGAAATTAAAGAAATACGATTTTTATTTATGATCCAAGTCTCGGATTTTACAATGGTTACAAAGAAAGAACGATTACAAGAACACAAGACTTCTAAAATTAGAAATACAAACAAGACTTTCTATTTATGGAAAGTATGAAGAAGCAGGGCGTTACAGTCTCCCCTCCTTTAGGGAATTTCGTCCCGAAATTTAGGAAGAAGTAGCGAAAAGATATGGATACTTCATCTTCATTTCACTCTTGAGTTCCCAAGTAAATTCAGCGCCACGTTTTCCTTCCCATCGAACCTTAACGATAGGAATTTTACTGTGCCTCAATAACTTGACTCCTTGATCCATGATTTCGACGGGTTTTTCCACAAAATGCAAGGTCTCGTTGACTTGGAGGTCCTCGAGTGGGACTTGGAGTCCTTCGTCAGCTAGACACTTCTTTAAGTTTGATACGTGGAAACAGGATGTACATTGTTGAGTTCTTCAGGCAGGTCCAGTCTATACGTAACCTTGCCAGTCCTTTCGAGGATCTTGAAAGGACCAACGTAGTAGGGTGCGAGTTTCCCTGTCTTGCCAAATCGAACCACGCCCTTCCAAGGGGATACCTTGAGAAGTACATAGTCACCTGTCTCGAATTCCTAGGGTTTGCGACGCTTGTCTACGTAACTCTTTTGTCGGCTTCTGGCTTTCAGTAAGTTGTCTCGAACCTGTAAAATCTTGTCCGTCGCTTCTTGTATAAGCTCGGGGCCAGTGAATTGAGATTCACCAATCTCGTTCCAAGGGTTTGCGACGCTTGTCTACGTAACAACATATGGGCAAGTGCACCCATCGTGAGCGTAGTATAGCGTTGGTAAGATACCGAGGTCGTCCAAGTACACAAGAGCTTTTAGTACCGGTTTATCCTCAACATCAAATCAAATCAAAATTTAGGAAAAAGTTTTAAACATGAAAAATAAAAACTAAAAATGCTGAAAAATAAAAATAAAATAAAAACAGATAGACAAGATGAATCACTTGGATCCGACTCGCCTTTAGTGTAACCTTTGATTATTTCCGCACTTGTGCACTTTTTAAGAGATTATCTTAGTTATAGTAGTAGGCCCCTCTTTTGAAGGTGACGTTACCCTCAACCCAGTAGTTTGAGTCAGCAAGGATACAATCCTAAAGGGTTGGATTATTGGAAGATAATTAATTAAGTTATTAATGCGTAATGTGGTAGGCCCCTCTTTTGAAGGTGACGTTACCCTCGGCTAAGTGGTTTGAGTCAGCAGGGATACAATCCCAAGTAGCCGGGTTAATGTATTAATAGTAGTTTACATATGAGGGGATCAAGCCATTCGCACCCCCGCCATCCAATACCAGTGGATATTGAAGGAGGTCCTAGTAAGCTTGACCCAGGTCCTTGCAGGATCTATACACTGAACAAGGCACGAACCTTACCAAACCATTCCCTTAACCCCCGACCAGGTAGCCAACATATCTCCATATAGACCGTGGAGATATGAATGGTGTAAATCTTTTATTTTATATAGACAGTAAAATAACGCCAGGACACCACGGACAAATGATAAGGAAGTTTCACCTTCAACATAAGAAACTAGTTATTAAAGTCATTAATACAAAACCAAATAAAAAGTGCGAAAAGATTAAAAATAAAAAATATTACACTAAATGCTTGTCTTCACCAAGTGATGTAAGATACTTAGGCAAACATGGCCTTTGATTGTCAAGAACTCTTACTATCAATCTTGGATCCCGAGACTACTACACACACTCTATGATGGATGATGGATGATGGATGATGGTGGTGGATGTGGGTTGTGATGGTGGTGGAGTGTGGGTGAAGTGTGAGAGAGGTGGTTTGCCAAGGGATGCCTTTGAAGTGAACCAAGCACCTCTATTTATAGCCTGCATAGAAGCCCGGACACGGCCCCGTGCCCGCTGGGCACGGCCCCGTGTCCATCCATCTTCTCTTTCTTCATTTAATGCAGTTTGTCTGTATTAGTTGGGCACGGCCCCGTGTCCGCTGGGCACGGCCCCGTGTGCATAAGCGTATCTGTACTATCAAGATTTGCTTGGATTATGTGAATCTTAGCATTGACCACGGCCGTGTGGAGCTGGGCACGCCCCCATGTTGGCGAATAGAAGCTTCTATGCTTTTTTCTTTTCTGCAGACGCTTGGGCACGCCCCCGTGTCCGCTGGGCACGGGGCGTGTTCAGCCTTCTAATGTCTTGTTTTTGCTTGGGAAGATGCTGTCGAGGGGTCGGGCAAGCCACATTTACTCCTTTTCTTGTATTTGTGTTAGATTTAGCTGCATTTTTGCTTCTTTTGTTCATTTAAGCTCTTTTAACCCTGAAAATACAAAAGGAAGACAAAAGCACACTTTTTCCAACATTAGTACTAAAAAAGGGTTAGTTTTATGGCTCGTTTGATGTCATTTATATGTTGCATTTTACACACATCAAATACCCCCACACTTGAATTTTTGCTTGTCCTCAAGCAAAACTCTTTATAATGTGGCTTTGTAACACTTCGTAAATTCATGTCCAATAATATATCAACACGTGTCATGGACTTTAAACGTGTAAAGGATTGATTTAGAGGGACTAAAGTTGACAAACAAGAAAGTATGTAAATAAAAGGGTTCAAAATGTCAACAACGGATAAATATACTTCACAATAGCCCCACATGATGTTTATACCCTTAAATGAATAAATCATGGATCATACGAAGCTAATTGTGAAAGAAAGTGAGGAATTACAAACTACAGGGGTTAAATGTGTCAACATGTTTAAAGTATACCTCTGAGTGACCTTTTAATAAACCCGAAGCTTTGTAATGATTAATTATACTCACGAGAATAAGTGATAAAAATTTCACAAGGTTTCGTTAAAGTATGAGAAAGTTATGACAATATTCGTATACGAGGGGTTAAAAGTGTCAACGTTGGAATTTAAGACTTTTCGGTGATCATATGAATAACCGGGGACTTAACAAAGTTGGTTTATGACTTGGGGTCCTTAAAAGTCAAGTTAGAGGGCCAAAAGTGCAATAAACCATGTTAAAAACGAGTTTAGAAGGACCAGGGACCAAAATTGCAATATTTGCAAACTTGTTGACCGGAGCCAACATTGACACGGGCCGCGTAAGACCAGGCCCAAGTCTTACGCGGGCCGCCTAAGGATGCCAGATGCAGATTCTTTGGACAGGTGCCTGTTTCAGCAAGTTTAACCGACTTATGGAGCTTGTTTTCGATTCTATAGGCTTGTTTGATGGTTTTAAAGGGTCTAGGGACACTTGGGATGATCAGGAATCATCCCATAGACTTATTTGTCATGATCATGTGCAATCAAAGTCCCTATATAAGGTGTTCTTGTTGCAACCATTTGAGCACCTCACTTGAAACTCTCACAACTTCATTCCTGGAGATTTTTGGAGCTCAAGGACATTTTCTAGAAGTCATTAGTCGTGCATAGGACTATTTTAAGCTTCCTTAACCTTTATTAATTCAGTTTTGTTTAGTTAATTAGCTTAAAGTCAAACCATCGTAATTAAGATTTGACTTCATCATTAATCTTAATTTGTCCAGTCAAATTCCAAATTGAAAGTACATATGAGTGGGTAATTATGCGGGCAATAAACCCTTAAAAGGGCACCCTCTGATTCCCACTCTAACTAGGTCAATTGTCGGGTCAAAGTTAATCTCAAAAAGTCAACAGAAAGCTTATTTTCAAATTAATGCATAATTAGCAATGTAGAAGCTATGCAACCTGTTTTGTCATTAATATAACTTGGTAATTAATGTAAGAACAAGTCTAAACATGTTCAACTCGACAATTTTCAGTTTAAGCTCAGTTCGGAACCGAAAGTCGCAAAAGTAGACTTTTGCTTTAACTTTCAGTTCTGACCCATTAGAGCATAGTTTAGAAATGTCTTAGAGCCTTATTAGGACCAGGTTTCATATAAGTATAACCCTCTGTGATTATACAACTTGGTTCATTAGTTATCCGATTCATATGCATATTTCCGTTAAATGCCTAAATGTTGACTATTATGCCCATATGACCTTAAAACATGAATTTTGAAAATGTAAAAGAGTAGAAACCTTAGTTACTGATTTATAAACTTGTACCTAAAATTTAACATCAGTTTGAGGTCTAGATTAAGAGTTATGCTCAGTAGCGTAATTAGAAAGCTCTTTAGTAATTAAACGGTGTATTTAGCGTATAGCCTATCTAAACCCGATTTTGATACCAAACTTTTTACCCACTGATATAAAATAATATTTTGGGATTTTTGGAGATTTTTATTTATTTTTAGGCTAAGCATAACATAGAGTTCTAAGCTTGATCCGGTAATTGTCGGTTTTGCCCTTTTAGGATATAAAATGAGTTTTACCAATCCTTTTGATACCAAACCTTTTTCTACTGATCCAATATGATAGATAGAGTATTTTAAGCCTTCTGGAATAATAAAAATATCAGCTTTTCTTATAAAACCCTGAAATAGCTTAAAATCGCCTTTTTAAGCTTTTTTAACGCATAGTATGTATAAAAAAAACTATTTCAAACATATAACGGTTTATGCCTATTGATATTTTCAGTAAATTTTTATATTTTAACAATAAGCAAAAGTTTTAAACTCAGGTTTCCAGTTTTGACCTTTTAGGCTTAAGTGAAATTACCAAAATGCCCCTTCGATGCATAGTAAGGTTAGAAATGATAAAATTCACATATAGGTTATACCCTACTGATATAACTTAGTAAATTACGTATTTTTACTGATTACATCAGACCTGAAACTCATATTTATATTTAAACTCTTTTAAAACCTTTAAAATGAGCAAAATACCCTTACGGGGCGTAATTTGAGTTTAAATCTGTTTTGGGCATAATAGAAGATATCTTACTGATGTCACAACATATTTAAGGCATATTAACTTAGGAAACCTGTCTATGACTCATTTGCTTACCCGTTACGCACTTTTTGCGTTCGGATCGGCTTGTGTAACTAGTTTGCATATATTAGCTGAAACGGGTCAAACCATATCGTTTTTATCTCAAAATCCAGAATGTGTTTAGTTTACCCATATTAAACAAGTGTCCAAGCTTTTCGTGTCAAAACCACATTCTAAACCGGTCTTCGCTTTATCATGCGTTTGAACCGTGTCTTCCTTTTGAAAACTAACCGGTCTAAGTCTAAGCTTAATTAAAGACCCGTTAGGATTCTAATAGGTTATTAAAAACCTTCGTTCCAGATTAGGAGCCCAGTAAAAGCTACGTGCAGTTCCTGTATTTGATTTATACTTTGCTCAGGTAAATACTCTTAACTTATTTTCCCTATACGGGCTTGGGATACGGTACTATAAAAGTACCGCTTGGTCGGGTGTGTAGTCATTTAAATCGGATTGTGATTGATGTATTTACATAACTCATTTTAATCTGTATTATTTGGTGTATGGCCTTTGGGGGTTAAATGACCATGTCCCGGATATCCTTGGCATCATTCAAAGAAATGGCCACGACCTAAGCACGGGGTGTAGGCGTACACCTGACAGTTGCATTATGTAAAAACTCGTAATCCACTTAAAGGAATCAACCTTGTGGGCATTATACATGTGGTGTGTCAGTTAATCTTGTCCGGCCCTACAAACCGGCCCTGATGGACGACAAATAAGTAAAACTGTATACAAGATTATTTTGAATAATTGTCCCAAGTTATAAAAGATATTTTTCCTAAGTGCATTCAAATCAATTTTTAAACATTTTTAAAATGAGTCAGTTAAGTTGTATTTACCAGTGTAAACTGACGTATTTTCCAAAAAGGCTAAGTGCAGGTACTATACGTAATAGGCTGGCTACTCCAGGCATCAATAATCAAGTCTCGCAAGCTCTAGATGTTAAAGTCTGTTGAACAATTTCCTTTTTCTTTTGATCCGCCTGTGGATCTGTTTCAACTATTTTGTGATACTTAACATTACAATTTATTCAGTTGAAATGAATCTATCGTTTGCTTCCGCTGTGCATTTAAATTTGTGTTGTTTGACTATGATGATATCAATTACGTCACGATACTCCCCACCGGCCCCACCGGTAATACGTGGAAATATCGGGGCGTGACAGGTTGGTATCAGAGCCAACACTGAGTGAATTAAACACTAACCTTTTGTGTTTAATCTCAGTTACACAATTGCACATTCTTTGATTCTCGAGTCTAGACAAAGAACATAGGACTAATCCTAATTTGTTTTATTTTGTCCTCATTTGTTTCCTTTGTTATTTTCTGATTAGCCCCTGCATGGGCAAGTCATTTCAATTAGAAGTCCCGTTTAGGGCAACCATGTATTTGTTTAAATTTTAATGGAACGGTTAGATTTAAAATAACATTCCTATTATAAGATCTACCATTATAATAAAATGGCAAAATCTAAAAAGGACAAGACCTAGCCATGTGTCACCTTAAGACATGGCCAAGATGGTAGTTCCACAATTAGATTCAGATCCATATTAGCATCTCAATTTAGGATTGTTCTGCGTTAAATATTAAAAAGAATCTTAAAGGTAAAACCTAGCCTAAATGTCGTTGCAGACATGGCCAAGATGGTAAAACCTATTCAAAAGATTCAAATCCTTGTTAACATCTGAAGACATGTTAACATAGGTGGCAAAAATGTGATTCGATAAAATTGCATAAGTCATCCTTAAATTGGATTACTCCAATTTTCCTTATTAAAAATAATCATCCCTCTAAAGATGAAGTGCCTATGGGCTATAATTAACATCCTCTGAGACTAAAGACAATGGTAGCCTACAAATCCCTGTCAAGAAAAGGTAACGAACTTTGATTCAAACCTTAATGCCTCGATTCCATAAAATATGGGCTTATAAATTATTCTTGTCTACGTGACTAGGCCTTTTTGTGCTATTATTAAATTATAACTAGGGATTGTAATAAAGATCCTGAATATGTATATACTTAACAAATTAACCAAAAATAGTTATTAAAGACCATGGTTAATAAATCGTCAAGAACGATAGTACTGTATAGGCTTCTATATAAACCTTGTCATTAATTTTCTTTTACGTAGCAATTAAAGCTACATGGCTAGGTCGGAGGAAGTAAACAGTCATCCCCTGGAGAATAATGAGAATACTAGGATTAATATAACCAGGGAAGAGCTCCGCACACTGATTGATACAGCTGTATCTAAAGCTGTGGATAGGCAATTCAGGGAGTCTAGTGGGACGCACAGTAGAACCTCATCAGCACCCCACACTAACACTAACTCTGTCCCTAAGACTCATTCAGAGGCTCATAGCAAGCCACCCTCTAAAAAAGATGAACCAAAGAAAGAGGATGTTCAACACTCCTCAAATCAACACAGTGTTCCATCTAAGAGAATAGTATTTGACAGGGAACCACGTGCCAAGTCCTGCACTTATAAATACTTTGTCTCCTGCAAACCCAGGGATTTTACTGGGGAGAAAGGAGCGATTGATTGTATGACCTGGTTGGATGAAATGGACACCGTGGTTGATATCAGCGGTTGTGCTGAAAGGGATGTAGTGAAGTATGTATCCCAATCATTCAAGGGAGAGGCACTAGCATGGTGGAAGTCTCTCATTCAAGCTGCTGGAAAGATCCCACTCTACAATCTGACATGGGATCAGTTTGTTGCTCTCATTTAGGAGAACTACTGCCCTCAACACGAGGTTGAGAGGATTGAGTCGGATTTCTTGTCTTTAGAAATGAAAATTTTAGATTGTCAAGCTTACCTCACCAATTTCAATACCCTGTCTAGGCTGGTTCCGTATCTGGTAACACCGGAACACAAGCGAATTGCTCGCTTCATTGGGGGTTTAGCCCCAGGAATTAAGGCCAGTGTTAAGGCATCGAGACCTGCTACTTTTAGATCAGCAGCTGATCTATCTCTGTCTCTTACTTTGGATGCGGTTAGGCTAAAATCGCTTAAGAACTTGGAAGACAGTAAGAGAAAACGTGAGGACGACAACTCACGGCAGTCTGAGAAGAAGTTTAAGGTAAACACTGATTCCAAGAAGTTTGGGTCTGGAAAGAGTAGTCAACGAACAGAGGAGAAGCCAAAGTGCACGACTTGCCAAAAACGCCACTTTGGAAAATGCAGACTTGAGTCCAAGTCTCAGTCAGGACCAGCTGCATGTGGGTTATGCAAGTCTAAGGAGCACAAGACTGTTGATTGCAAGAAGATTAAAGATGCCACATGCTACAACTGCAATGAGAAAGGGCATATCAAAACCAACTGCCCTAAATACGCCAAGAATCCTGATGAGATCAAGAAGACCAATGCAAGGGTCTTCCGGATGGATGCAAAGGAAGCTGTTCAGGACGACAATGTGATAACAGGTACCTTCCTCATAAATGATGTTTATGCAAGAGTGCTATTTGATTCAGGAGCTGATAAGTCGTTTGTAGATAATAAGTTTTGTAAGTTGCTGAATTTACCTGTTAAAACCTTAAGTGTGAAGTATGAGGTTGAATTAGCCGATGGAACCATAGAAACCGCATCAACCGTGTTAGATGGATGTGTTATATCCATTAGGAACCACTCTTTTCCATTATCCTTACTTCCTTTGAAGTTAACCGGTTTTGATATAGTTATAGGCATGCACTGGTTATCGCATAACCAAGCCCAGATCGTCTGTAATAAGAAGCAAGTGGTGATCAAGACTCCGTCTGGTGAGCCACTTACCATTCAGGGAGATACCCAATATGGATTGCCTGAGCAAGTGTTTATGCTCAAGGCATCTAGGTGTTTGAAGAAGGGTTGTGTCATTTATATGGCACAGGTGACTATTGATGAGCAGAAGCCTAAGGTTGAAGATATTCCCGTCATTTCTGAGTACCCTGAAGTATTTCATGAAGAACTACCGGGTTTACCACCAGATAGGCAAGTAGAATTCAGAATTGACATCATCCCTAGAGCAGCGCCTGTCGCGAGAACGCCTTATAGATTGGCACAAACAGAGATGAAGGAATTGAGGACACAACTAGATGATTTGCTAGCCAAAGGTTTTATTAGACCTAGTTCGTCTCCATGGGGAGCACCTATCCTGATTGTAAAGAAGAAAGATGGATCGATGCGTCTATGCATCGATTATCGCGAGCTTAATAAGGTTACTATCAAGAATAGGTATCCTTTGCCCAGGATCGACGATCTGTTCGATCAATTACAAGGGGCAAGCTACTTCTCTAAGATTGATTTGAGGTCGGGCTATCATTAGTTGAAGGTTAGAGATGAAGATGTGCACAAAACTGTGTTTAGGACTCGTTATGGTCATTACGAGTTCCTAGTGATGCCTTTTGGGCTCACTAATGCACCAGCAGCATTCATGGATCTCATGAATCGCGTCTGCAAACCTTACTTGGATAAGTTTGTCATCGTCTTCATCGAAGACATTCTCATTTACTCGAAAAGCCAAGCTGACCATGAGAAGCATCTCCGCTGCATTCTAAAACTGCTTCATCAAGAAAAACTCTATGCCAAATTTTCAAGGTGTGAATTCTGGCTTCGTGAAGTCCAATTCCTTGGAAATGTTGTTAGTGAGCGTGGTATCCAAGTAGATCCCGCTAAGGTTGAAGCTGTCATGAATTGGCAAGAGCCAAAGACGCCTACAGAGATTCGTAGCTTTCTAGGTTTAGCAGGATATTATAGGCGATTTATTGAGAACTTCTCAAGAATTGCAGCACCCCTGACTCTACTCACCCGCAAGGATAGCAAGTTTGATTGGGGGCCTAAGCAGCAAGAATCTTTTGATATTCTGAAGCAGAAGTTGAGCAATGCTCCAGTATTAACATTGCCTGAGGGAATAGATGAGTTTGTGGTATATTGTGATGCATCACACACCGGTATGGGATGTGTGCTTATGCAAAAAGGCAAGGTCATTGCCTATGCTTCACGTCAGTTAAAGGTGCATGAGAAGAACTACACCACCCATGACTTGGAGCTGGGTGCCATTGTATTTGCACCAAAACTATGGAGGCATTATTTGTATGGAACCAAGTGTGTGATCTATTCTGATCTCAAGAGCCTTCAGCATTTGTTTAATCAGAAGGACTTAAACATGAGGCAGTGACGTTGGATGGAAACTTTGAATGATTATGATTGTGAGATAAGATACCATCCTGGCAAAGCAAATGTAGTCGCCGATGCCTTAAGTAGAAAGGAAAGGGTAAAGCCTATAAGAATCAATGCCAAGAGCATTGAGATAAAGAATAGTTTGAATGAAAGGTTGTTAGTTGCGCAGAAGGAAGCTGTATTGGAAACTAACTATCCTGATGAAAAGCTAGGAGTAACTGAAGAACAGTTATCCTATGGCAAGGACGGAATCCTAAGGTTAAATGGACGAATATGGATTCCAGTTTATGGAGGACTTCGGGATGTTATCCTCCAGGAAGCCCATAGTTCTAAATATTCCGTTCATCCTGGAGTTGATAAGATGTACCAGGATCTGAAGGCGAATTATTGGTGGATAGGCTTGAAGAAGTCTATAGCTGCCTATGTAGCTAAATGTTTGACGTGCGCGCAAGTCAAAGCTGAACATCAGAAGCCGTCAGGTTTGCTACAACAGCCTGAACTTCCCACATGGAAGTGGGAGATGGTGACAATAGATTTCATCACCAAGTTGCCAAAGACAAAGAAAGGAAATGATACTGTATAGGTGATAGTAGATAGACTGACTAAGTCAGCACATTTCCTGCCCATTAAGAAGACTTATAGCTCCGACATGTTAGCCCAATTGTACGTAGATAAGATTGTATCTCTGCATGGCGTACCAGTGTCTATTATCTCTGACAGAGATACTAGATACACATCACATTTTTGGAAAAGTTTCCAACAATCTTTGGGCACGCGCTTAAATTTTAGTACGGCTTACCATCCTCAGACGGACGGGCAGAGTGAGCGTACCATCCAAACTTTGGAAGACATGCTTCGTGCATGTGTGATTGACTTAGGTGGTAGTTGGGATAACCACCTGCCATTGATCGAGTTCTCCTATAACAATAGCTACCATACTAGTATTCAGGCAGCGCCTTTTGAGGCATTACATGGTAGAAAATGCAGAACGCCTATTTGTTGGGCAGAAGTAGGAGAAGCTCAGTTATCAGGACCTGACTTAGTCTTTGAAACGACGGACAAGATTGTCCAGATTCGTGACCGCCTGAAAGCTGCCAGGGATAGGCAGAAAAGTTATGTTGATAAAAGGCGAAAACCTCTAAAGTTTGAGGTTGGTGATAAGGTCTTGCTTAAAGTACCACCCTGGAAGGGAGTGATGCGATTTGGTAAGAAAAGTAAGTTAAGCCCAAGGTATATAGGACCATTCGAGATCATCGAATGTGTAGGAGCAGTGGCTTATAAGTTAAACTTACCTGAAGAGCTCAGTGGTATTCACAATGTATTCCACATCTACAATCTAAAGAAATGTCTAGCTGATGAATCACTAGTCATACCATATACAGATGTGCATATAGATGAGAGCTTGAAATTTGTGGAAAAACCTTTGTCGATTGAGGATCGACAGGTAAAGAAGCTTCAAAGGAAGCATGTGCCTATTGTAAAGGTCAAATGGGATTCCCGCAGAGGGCCCGAGTACACGTGGGAGGTAGAGTCCACGATGAAAGAAAAGTACCCTTATTTATTTCAGTAAATCTTGAGGTCAAGATTTCTTTTAAGGGGGTGAGGATGTAACACTTCGTAAATTCATGTCCAATAATATATCAACACGTGTCATGGACTTTAAATGTGTAAAGGATTGATTTAGAGGGACTAAATTTGACAAACAAGAAAGTATGTAAATAAAAGGGTTCAAAATGTCAACAACGGATAAATATACTTCACAATAGCCCCACATGATGTTTATACCCTTAAACGAATAAATCATGGATCATACGAAGCTAATTGTGAAAGAAAGTGAGGAATTACAAACTACAGGGGTTAAATGTGTCAACATGTTTAAAGTATACCTCTGAGTGACCTTTTAGTAAACCCGAAGCTTTGTAATGATTAATTATACTCACAAGAATAACTGATAAAAATTTCACAAGGTTTAGTTAAAGTATGAGAAAGTTATGACAATATTCGTATACGAGGGGTTAAAAGCGTCAACGTTGGAATTTAAGACTTTTCGGTGATCATATGAATAACCGGGGACTTATCAAAGTTGGTTTATGACTTGGTGTCCTTAAAAGTCAAGTTAGAGGGCCAAAAGTGCAATAAATCATGTTAAAAACGAGTTTAGAAGGACTAGGGACCAAAATTGCAATATTTGCAAACTTGTTGACCGGAGCCAACATTGACACGGGCCGTGTAAGACCAAGACCAAGTCTTACGCGGGCCGCCTGAGGATGCCAGATGCAGATTATTTGGACAGGTGCCTGTTTCAGCAAGTTTAACCGACTTATGAAGCTTGTTTTCGATTCTATGGGCTTGTTTGATGGTTTTAAAGGGCCTAGGGACACTTGGGATGATCAGGAATCATCCCATAGACTTATTTGTCATGATCATGTGTAATCAAAGTCCCTATATAAGGTGTTCTTGTTGCAACCATTTGAGCACCTCACTTGAAACTCTCACAACTTCATTCCTGGAGATTTTTGGAGCTCAAGGACATTTTCTAGAAGTCATTAGTCGTGCATAGGACTATTGTAAGCTTCCTTAACCTTTATTAATTCAGTTTTGCTTAGTTAATTAGCTTAAAGTCAAACCGTCGTAATTAAGATTTGACTTCGTCATTAATCTTAATTTGTCCAGTCAAATTCCAAATTGAAAGTACCTATGAGTGGGTAATTATGTGGGCAATAAACCCTTAAAAGGGCACCCTCTGATTCCCGCTCTAACTAGGCCAATTGTCGGGTCAAAGTTAATCTCAAAAAGTCAACTGAAAGCTTATTTTCAAATTAATGCATAATTAGCAATGTAGAAGCTATGCAACCTGTTTTGTCATTAATATAACTTGGTAATTAATGTAAGAACATGTCTAAACATGTTCTACTCGACAATTTTCAGTTTAAGCTCAGTTCGGAACCGAAAGTCGCAAAAGTAGACTTTTGCTTTGACTTTCAGTTCTGACCCATTAGAGCATAGTTTAGAAATGTCTTAGAGCCTTATTAGGACCAGGTTTCATATAAGTATAACCCTCTATGATTATACAACTTGGTTCATTAGTTATCCGATTCATATGCATATTTCCGTTAAATGCCTAAATGTTGACTATTATTCCCATATGACCTTAAAACATGAATTTTGAAAATGTAAAAGAGTAGAAACCTTAGTTACTGATTTATAAACTTGTACCTAAAATTTGACATCAGTTTGAGGTCTAGATTAAGAGTTATGCTCATTAGCGTAATTAGAAAGCTCTTTAGTAATTAAACGGTGTATTTAGCGTATAGCCTATCTAAACCCGATTTTGATACCCAACTTTTTACCCACTGATATAAAATAATATTTTGGGATTTTTGGAGATTTTTATTTATTTTTAGGCTAAGCATAACATAGAGTTCTAAGCTTGATCCGGTAATTGTCGGTTTTGCCCTTTTAGGATATAAAATGAGTTTTACCAATCCTTTTGATACCAAACCTTTTTCTACTGATCCAATACGATAGATAGAGTATTTTAAGCCTTCTAGAATAATAAAAATATCAGCTTTTCTTATAAAACCCGGAAATAGCTTAAAATCGCTTTTTTAAGCGTTTTTAACGCATAGTATGTATAAAAAAACTATTTCAAACATATAAGGGTTGATGCCTATTAATATTTTAGTAAATTTTTATATTTTAATAGTAAGCAAAAGTTTTAAACTCAGGTTTCCAGTTTTGACCTTTTAGGCTTAAGTGAAATTACTAAAATGCCCCTTCGGTGCATAGTATGGTTAGAAATGATAAAATTCACATATAGGTTATACCCTACTGATATAACTTAGTAAATTAAGTATTTTTACTGATTACATCAGACCCAAAACTCAGATTTATATTTAAACTCTTTTATAACCTTTAAAATGACCAAAATACCCTTACGGGGCGTAATTTGAGTTTAAATCCGTTTTGGGCATAATAGAAGATATCTTACTGATGTCACAACATATTTAAGGCATATTAACTTAGGAAACCTATGTATGACTCATTTGGTTACCCGTTACGCACTTTTCGCGTTCGGATCGTCTTATGTAACTAGTTTGCATATATTAGCTGAAACGGGTCAAACCATATCGTTTTTATCTCAAAATCCAGAATGTGTTTATTTTACCCATATTAAACAAGTGTCCAAGCTTGTCGGGTCAAAACCACATTCTAAACCGGTCTTCGCTTTATCATGCGTTTGAACTGTGTCTTCCTTTTGAAAACTAACCGGTCTAAGTCTAAGCTTAATTAAAGACCCGTTAGGATTCTAATAGGTTATTAAAAACCTTCATTCCAGATTAGGGGCCCAGTAAAAGCTACGTGCACTTGCTGTATTTGATTTATACTTTGCTCAGGTAAATACTCTTAACTTATTTTCCCTATACGGGCTTGGGATACGGTACTATAAAAGTACCGATTGGTCGGGTGTGTAGTCATTTAAATCGGATTGTGATTGATGTATTTACATAACTTGTTTTAATCTGTATTATTTGGTGTATGGCCTTTGGGGGGTTAAATGACCATGTCCCGGATATCCTTGGCATCATTCAAAGAAATGGCCACGACCTAAGCACGGGGTGTAGGCGTACACCTGACAGTTGCATTATGTAAAAACTCGTAATCCACTTAAAGGAATCAACCTTGTGGGCATTATACCTGTGGCGTGTCAGTTAATCTTGTCCGGCCCTACAAACCGGCCCTGATGGACGACAAATAAGTAAAACTGTATACAAGATTATTTTGAATAATTGTCCCAAGTTATAAAAGATATTTTTGCCTAAGTGCATTCAAATCAATTTTTAAACATTTTCAAAATGAGTCAGTTAAGTTGTATTTACCAGTGTAAACTGACGTATTTTCCAAAAAGGCTAAGTGCAGGTACTATACGTAATAGGCTGGCTACTCCAGGCATCAATAATCAAGTCTCGCAAGCTCTAGATATTAAAGTCTGTTGAACAATTTCCTTTTTCTTTCGATCCGACTGTGGGTCCGTTTCAACTATTTTGTGATACTTAATATTACAATTTATTCAGTTGAAATGAATCTATCGTTTGCTTCCGCTGTGCATTTAAATTTGTGTTGTTTGACTATGATGATATCAATTACGTCACGATACTCCCCACCGGGCCCACCGGTAATACGTGGAAATATCGGGGTGTGACAGGCTTACACACCCAAATGGAATGGGTAGAAAAGAAGTTTTGGGCTTCTCTTAGAGTGTCGGGATTCCAAGATCTTTATTAGGTTTTATTTTTATTTTATTTACAATCCTATTCGTTATGATTTATTTAGAACGTTTCATAAGATAAATTACTTATTTGGGCATAACATGCCTCTTTAAAATTCCATTTATATACAAGTTCACATACCTCACGGGAGATCACTCAACACTCGGCCGAAGATGTATTTTTGTGAAACACTCGAGACCAGCATGGAACTTACTTCTACCATATGCTTACTAAGCAATCAATCCTCCTCCTTTTTAACTATACACCTTTGTGAATATCAAGAGGACTTGGGGAAGGGTTTGGCTTGGGTTAAAGGTAGGTGGTTTTGGGTTAGTGGTTAGTAGAAAAGGGCGAAAGGCGTAAAAAGCGTCGGTTTTCGTAAAACTTTTTGTTTTTGTGACTTTTTATTCAAACGAAGCACTTTTCAAACAAAGTTTCTTTTGAGGAACTTGTTTGTTTATTGCTAGACTTCATCATTTTATTCATTTTTTTATAAGGAATGTCACATGAAGACCAAGCTTTTTACTAAAATAAAGGGTTTAAAATGAAAAAGGGTTTTGGTGGGTAAAGGGTGTTTGTTTTGTGGGTTTAGAAATGAAAAGGTTTAGGCTCAAAGGGGTTAACTAGGGGGATTATGGTTAGGTGGTAAAAAAATGAAAAATAATGGTGTTGAAAAGAAAAAGGTTTAGTCCTAATGCCTCCATTATTTACTTACTTGGGTTTAAGTTGATAAGGACCGGGAATGTATTGTCATGGCAAGTTCTAGAGTCGTAAGAAACCAAGCGGCTATTCACACAACAAACGAAAGATTAGCATTTAGTCTAAGGATGTGTATTTGTATGCTCAATTAAAGGCTCAAAACTCACTTTTTGTGGGAATGGGTTTTTTAATGTGATCAAGTATATATAATCAAATTTTAACTAGATTTGTCATGCCGTTTCATAATTTTCTTATGTTGGTTCTTTTTTATCACGACGCTATCGGTTGTAAATTCGTAAAAATATAACCTTTTTAGAACTTGTTATTCCCAATTTAAACCAAGACAAGTAAAAAAAATGAAAAGTTTTTGAAAAAAAAAATTGGGGTGTTTAGCGGTTCCAATAGAGTTTTGTGTAAGGCTTGTAATTAGGACTTGCAAAATTCAAGGTTTTAGCATCCCCCCCCCCCCACACACTTAAATTACACATTGTCCTCAATGTGTCCCAAAAATAAGTTCTTTGGTTGATTGAATGTGTAAAAGGTGTGTTAAAAACAGAAATTCATGTTACTCGGCATCTAGACACGGGCCGTGGTGACCGGGCACGGCCCCGTGTTCAGGTTGCCAGTAACAGAAAGTAACAGAAGGTTGGGCACGGGGGCGTGTTCAGTGAACACACCCCGTGTCCAGTTACCTGAACTTGGCGTTTTTCTGCAGACCCTTGAGCACGGGGCGTGTTGGCTGAGCATGGCCCGTGCTGAACTTGCTGTAATGAAGAAAAATATCGGGAGGCTCTGTTTTTGTGCATGGGGTGTTGGTTCAAGTCTCCCTTAGTATCCTTCACCATCATGAGTGTGTTTTACCCATTACAACATCATCCAAATACCAAATAATTTTAAAACCATCATTCATTAAAGAGATAATCACATAAGGTCCTAGAAAAATAAAGAAAAATAGAAAGCTAAAAAGAAAGTTCCTACGATAGATAGGTCAAGTGATACATGAAATCATCCTAAGGAGTTCTACCATTATTGTAGAAATAACAAAAGCCCGGAAATAGTTTCCCGGTATTTTAAAGGTGTTGTAGAACTCGGAACCGAGAGGTGTCCCTTAGATGCCTTTGAGTCAATCCTCTATTTCTCTTGGGAGGAAAAAGGTGGGCTCATTTTCCGCAACATCTTGTGTTGGAGGAGTGACGACAATTGGGACTCCGTGTAGTATGTCTCGAGGGGGTCCGTGTGCAAGGTGTATCACTCGGCCAGTATGATAACTTCCGGTACCACATTCCATGCCCTTTGTGTAATGATTGGTACCAAAGGAGGAGAAGCGAGGATATTCAACCTTTGGTGCAAAAGGTTGACCTCTCTAAGACATCCTTCTAGACCCACCGTCAAATGATTGATACGGTCAACCAAAGCTTTCTCAACCCCCATCATTTCTTCTATGGCCTCTCTCAAGGCATAGACATAGTTGATGAGGGAGTCTTCTACCGATGACCTCCTTCCTTGTCGGTTGTTCCTGGAGTATGATGAGGATGTTCCGCTGTTTCTGCTTTCCATTCTAAGAGAACAAACCGAAAAGAGTCCATTTTAGTGAAACACTACCTTGAACACGGCCCCGTGTTCACCTCTCTGCAGATTTTTAGAACAAGGAATCTTGGATCTTTAAATTATTTATCTGACTTTTGAGGCATTTTTAAGCAGAAATAACTTAAAACAGTGTTGTAAAACTTATTTTAACAAGATTCCTTGAATAAAAATCTAACAAATATCACAATAAAGCTTGAAACTATGGTGATTTCAAGCTCTAATGGAGGTGTTGAGGGAAAAATGAAGAAGAAGGCAATGGACAAAAGTAGAAAAGACAAGATGGTTGTTGAGAACCTTCTTTAGAATATACCTAGTATGGTATGTGTGAAGATCCCACCAAATATATGTCTTTGGAATGGTTCAAATGTGTAGGAATCTTTGCTGCATTTATAGAAAATGACAGCACGCTGGACACGGCCCCGTGTCGGCTGGACACGGCCCCGTGTCGGCTGGACAAGACCCCATGTGCAGGCAAGATTCTGACACTTTTTTCCGTATTCTGACCGAAAGTCAGACGAGAATCTTTTGGTGGACACGGGGGCGTGCTGACCTGGACACGGCCCCGTGTCTAGAAGCTGTTTATGAAGTTTTGTCTATTTTCAAGGAATTTATCTGGATTGGTGGTTCCTTAGTGGACGGAACAACACCGAAGTGCCTGAGATACCTTAGTTGCCCTAGCTTTAGATGGGAACGCAAGAGGTTATCGGAAAGGGTGATTCCTATGCAAAATGTAGGTGGACAAGTCCAACCCTTATCCGGGCTCTCATTAAAGAAGGTGTATGTCGAATCGCTCAGGTCTATGTATGCATTGACGGAAGTCGATGGGGAGTCCTTCACGACACAATCAACACAGGGACGACTATCGCTCAAGTCTTCGCAAGAGTTAGAGGCGATTTCGGGAGCAACGATGTTGTTATTATTCGAACGTGGTCTCACTAGTTCTTCTTGATCGTCGTCTTGAGATGAATTTATCATATCCATCTCAAGCTCTTTTATCCATCGGAGAACTAGTTCTTCTAGTTGAAAAAATTCTTCAAGAAGCATTTCATCTAGAAGGGATGATTAAGAGCATTCGAGGGAGAGATATGGATTATTTTTACTTTCACCCATCTTAAGGCTACATGAAAACACTGGGTCTATATAGTGGGGAGTATAATTTAAAAAATAACATTTTAAATCTTCATGAGTTCCACCACATAATTGACACCACGTACCATAAGAGGAGTGAAAGTAAAAATTATCAGTATCACTCATGATTGCGTCAGAAATTACCAGCCGTCGGGATATTACGGCTCTGTTTTCAGTATCTGAAGCTTGGGCATGGGGTGTGTTCAGTGGGCACGGCCCCGTGTTCAGCTACTGTCTGACTTAAAACAGAATTGCCAGTACCAAAGATTGGGCACGGGGAGTGTTCAGCGGGCACGGCAGGTGCTGAGCTCTGCAGAAGCTTAAAATTTAAGAAAAATCCTAAAAAAACAGAAAAATAAGAAAAACGATTAGGCCGTTGATTCCTAACTTTCTTAAAATTATTGTGTCCCCGGCAGCGGCGCTAAAAACTTGATGTGCGTGTAGCATTATATAATTTTTATGTATATTTTAAGCCCTTTTTAAAACTTTAGTCAAGTTTTAAATTTATAAAACACGATATTTTACTAACACTAAACACACATATGGGCAAGTGCACCCATCGTGAGCGTAGTATAGCGTTGGTAAGATATCAAGGTCGTCCAAGGACACAAGAGCTTTTACTACCGGTTTATCCTCAACGTCTAATCAAATCAAAATTTAGGAAAAAGGTTTTAAACATGAAAAATAAAAACTAAAAATGCTGAAAAATAAAAATAAAATAAAACATATAGACAAGATGAATCACTTGGATCCGACTCGCCTTTAGTGTAACCTTTGATTATTTCCGCACTTTTGCACTTTTTAAGAGATTATCTTAGTTATAGTAGTAGGCCCCTCTTTTGATGGTGACGTTACCCTCAACCCAGTAGTTTGAGTCAGCAAAGATACAATCCTAAAGGGTTGGATTATTGGAAGATAATTAATTAAGTTATTAATGCGTAATGTGGTAGGCCCCTCTTTTGAAGGTGACGTTACCGTCGGCTAAGTGGTTTGAGTCAGCAGGGATACAATCCCAAGTAGTCGGGTTAATGTATTAATAGTAGTTTACATATGAGGGGATCAAGCCATTCGCACCCCCGCCATCCAATACCAGTGGGTATTGAAGAGGTCCTAGTAAGCTTGACCCAGGTCCTTGCAGGATCTATACACTGAACAAGGCAAGAACCTTACCAAACTATTCCCTTAACCCCCAACCAGGTAGCCAACATATCTCCATATAGACCATGAGATATGAATGGTGTAAATCTTTTATTTTATATAGACAGTAAAATAACGCTAAGACACCACGGACAAGTGATAAGGAAGTTTCACCTTCAACATAAGAAACTAGTTATTAAAGTCATTAATACAAAACCAAATAAAAAGTGCGAAAAGATTAAAAATAAAAAAGTATTACACTAAATGTTTGTCTTCACCAAGTGATGTAAGAGACTTAGGCAAACATGGCCTTTGATTGTCAAGAACTCTTACTATCAATCTTGGATCCCGAGACTACTACACACACTCTATGATGGATGATGGATGATGGTGGTGGATGTGGGTTGTGATGGTGGTGGAGTGTGGGTGAAGTGTGAGAGAGGTGGTTCGCCAAGGGATGCCTTTGAAGTGAACCAGGCACCTCTATTTATAGCCTACACAGAAGCCCGGACACGGCCTCGTGCCCGCTGGGCACGGCCCCGTGTCCATCCATCTTCTCTTTCTTCATTTAATGCAGTTTGTCTGTATTAGTTGACCACGCCCCCATGTCCGCTGGGCACGGCCCTGTGTGCATAAGCGTATCTGTACTATCAAGATTTGCTTGGATTCTGCGAATCTTAGCGTTGACCACGGCCGTGTGGAGCTGGGCACGCCCCCATGTTGGGGAATAGAAGTTTCTATACTTTTGTCTTTTCTGCAGACGCTTGGGCACGCCCCCGTGTCCACTAGGCACGGGGCATGTTCAGCCTTCTGATGTCTTGTTTTTGCTTGGGAAGATGCTGTCGAGGGGTCGGGCATGCCACGTTTACTCCTTTTCTTGTATTTGTGTTAGATTTAGCTGCATTTTTGCTTCTTTTGTTCATTTAAGCTCTTTTAACCCTTAAAATACAAAAGGAAGACAAAAGCACACTTTTTCCAACATTAGTACTAAAAAGGGTTAGCTTTATGCCTCATTTGATGTAATTTATATGTTGCATTTTACACACATCAAAGTCCATGGCAATCCTATCCCATTTCTAGACAGGAATCTCTGGTTGTTCGAGTAAGCCAGAGGGACGTTGATGCTCCGCTTTGACCTTCGAGCAGGTAAGACATTTCGCAATGTAAGTGGCGATATCTCTCTTCATTCCAGGCCACCAATAGGATGTACGCATATCTTGGTACATCTTGTCAGCACCAAGATGAACGGAATATTTCGATTTGTGTGCCTCCTTCATCAGAAAGTCTCGAAGGTTTTCGCGATTAGGAATCCAGATACGATTGTGATAGTATAGAATACCATCGGATTTAGACACGAGATCTTGCTCCATAGCACCTCGTATCTCGACAGTGAGATTGTCTTCATTAATAGAGGCATATTGGGCTTCACGAATACGGTTCTGAAGGTCGTTAATGAGTTAGATACAACGAATGCTCTTCACATGAGTTTTACGACTAAGAGCGTCGGCCACTACATTCGCCTTACCAGGATGGTAGCGAATGTCGCGGTCGTAGTCGTTTAATAGTTCCACCCAACGACGTTGACGCATGTTCAGTTCCTTTTGGTCGAAGATATGTTGAAGGCTCTTATGGTCGGTGAAGACCACACACTTAGTACTATAAAGGTAGTGTCGCCAAATCTTCAATGCAAAAAAAAAACTGCGCCAAGTTCAAGGTCGTGAGTAGTGTAGTTCTTTTCATGTATTTTGAGTTGCCTCGACGCGTAGGCGATAACCTTGTCGCGTTACATAAGGACACAACCAAGGCCAAGGTTTGAAGCATCGCAATACACGACGAAGTCATCGTTTCCATCAGGAATCCCGAGAATAGGAGCATTACAAAGCATGTCCTTGAGCGTTTGAAAGGATTCCTCTTGTTCGGGACCCCAAACAAAAGGTTTCTTCTTTTGAGTCAAGGAGGTCAAAGGGACGGTGATTTTCGAGAAGTTAGAGATAAAGCGACGATAATAACCAGCGAGACAAAGAAACGAACGGATTTCGGACGGAGATTTAGGTGCGATCCAGTTCTTCACAGCTTCGGTTTTAGCGGGGTCAATGTGGATACCAAGCTCGTTGACAGTATGACCAAGGAATTGAACCTCTTTTAGCCAAAATTCACACTTGGAGAATTTGGCGTATAGACGTTCAGTACGAAGAAGTTGAAGGATAAGACGCAACTGTCGCTCATGCTCTCCTCGCGTCTTGGAGTAGATAAGGATATCGTCGATGAAGACGATCACGAAACGGTCCAAGTGTGCTTTGCACACGCGGTTCATGAAATCCATGAAAACAGCAGGTGCATTGGTTAAATCAAAGGGCATAACCACGAACTTATAGTGACCATATCGTGTACGAAAGGCGGTTTTAGGTATATCTTCTTCGAGAACTCGAAGTTGATGATACCCAGAACGAAGATCGATCTTTGAGAAGCAGGTCGTGCCCTGCAATTGATCGAAGAGATCGTCAATGCGAGGAAGTGGGTATCGGTTCTTAACAGTAAACTTGTTGAGCTCACGATAGTCAATACACATTCGGAATGACCCATCTTTATTTTTGACGAACAGAACGGGAGCGCCCCAAGTAGAAGTACTAGGGCGTATAAAGCCTTTATCAAGAAGCTCTTGAAGTTGACTCGAGAGCTCTTGCATCTCAGAGGGTGCTAAATGGTAGGGAGACTTCGACTAAATCGATGTGAAAGTCGACAGAACGAGCAGGAGGCGGACCAGGAAGATCGTCGGGAAACACATCAGGGAAATCACGTACGACGGGAACGTCGCTTATGGTTAGGCCTTTGTCCTTCTTTTCCACAATGTGGGCGAGAAAGGCCAAGGTACCCTTGCGCAAGCATTTGTTCGCTTGGATACACGACATAAGCTTAAGACCTTGAGAAGGTTTTTCACCATAGACATGTTGGGAATCACCATTTGGAAGAGGAAGACGAATAAACTTCTCAGAACAGACAACTTCAGCACGAACTCGCCTAAGCCAGTCCATACCTACTATGACGTCGAAACTACCCATTTGCATAGGTATAAGATTGATTGAGAACGTATGATCGTTAAGGATCAAAGAACCATTGGAAAGAACGGAATCGACAGTGACGATTTTACCATTAGCGACTTCGACAGCGAATGATCTTGGCAACTTAGAGCGTTTACACTTAAGCAAAGATTAGAATTCTAACGACACAAAACTTTTATCGGCGCCAGTATCAAATAGACAAGAAGCATAAACATGGTTCACAAGGAACGTACCAGTAATGACGTCATTCGCGTTTTGAGCCTGAGCAGTAGTGAGAAGAAAGGCTCTGCCTCGAGCAGGTTATTGAGCATGTTGCTGTTGCGGTGGTTGTTGTTGTTGTTGTTGAGGCTGGTTTCGCTGGGGACAGACGTTAGCCAAATGGTTGAGGTCACCACATTTGAAACACACTCGCACAGGAGTGACTTGGTTCTGAGCTTGATTGGGGACAGGGTTCTGAGCTACCACAGCTTGGTTTTGATTGGCCACATGCGATATACGGCAGTTCTGAGAAAAGTGCCCATATCGGCCACAGTTGGCGCACTTGCGGCACGGAACATTGGGAGCCTGATGGTACTGGCATTGGCCACACTTAGGTTGTGTCCCAGTGTAACCTTTGCGTGTAGGATCAATGTTAGGAACAACATCGATTGTAGGGGTTGAGGGTTTGGTGGAGTGACAACCGCGCAATTCTGGCTCGAAGCCTTCCGCTTCTTGCCTCGGTTTTTCTTGGTGGATGAGGAGGGTTCAACAGTGGCTTAATGGGCGGTTTTCAGCGGAGCTTTTGTGGCATTTCTGCGCATGACGTGGTTGCTATTCAAACCACCGGCCAAACGAAAGGTATCCTCAATAGTACCTGGGCAAGCAACCTCTACGAGGTTCATGAATGAATCGGGTAAACAATGGATGTATTTGTTGATGGCTTTTTCAGGTGTATCAACTTGGCTAGGACGCAGGATGCTAAGTTGTTTGAAACGGAGGGTTAAACCATCATTGTCATCATCCACTTGCTTAAGGTGCCAAAATTCACTTTCCAGATTCCTCAGCTCGTGCGGCGGACAAAATTCCTCCTTCATAATCTTCTTTAATTCAGCCCATGGCAAAGCGTGGGTGGCGTCCTCACCTCTTGTGCTGCGTTCAGAGGTCCACCAATCAAGAGCCCTTGATCGGAACACCCCTGTAGCATTTTGGGTGCGCAATTCATCAGGACAACCACTCTGACGAAAAGTGATCTCCATGGTGTCGAACCAAGTGAGTAGCGCGGTAGCACCATCCTTTCCAGTGAATTCTAATGGTTTGCAAGCCATGAATTGCTTGAAGAGAAAAGGTGTCCTTGGTTTCTCCACCTTGGAGTCCACAGAGCCATGAGGTGAATCAGGGTTGGTTTGAATGCGGCTAACGATGTCGGGGATAACTCAAGCCATTTGATCGGCCATTTGTTCAGCAATGAGGCCTACGAGTTTGAGCGAGAACCCATCTTGGACTTGGGCTTTTCGGACGAGCTTGAAGAAGGCATCTAGAAGTTTGAAAGAAAAGAAAAGGATGAGACTTGATCATAAATTTTAAAACAAAATTTTTGCATGTAAAAGCATGTAAGTGTTCAAGTGGCATGTATAATTCACATAAGCATAAAGTTGCAACATGTAATCCCAAGTATAATCACGTAAGAATGCGTAAGAAGGAGTATAAATTTAGTTTGTTCACGAGAATTATTATCGTTTTTTATTGCGCGAGACGTGCGAATTGTGTAACGGTTTGAAACGAACGAGGTAACAAGTATAAATCACATATAAATTGAATCACATAAAAGAGAGGCTCATAAAACATAGGATTGTTTCGGTTTTAGAAACGTCGACTATTCCAAAGTGAATCGAAAGTCCTTTTAAATTAGAGAAACGTGCTTTGGCCTATAGGTAAGATACTCTCGTCGAGAAGCGATTAACGGTATCTTACCCTTCCAGTTACTAAACGTATCTAATCGATCGAAACAATCGAAACTTTGGCGAGATCGAAAATCGAGGAATGGGACTTAATCAACAAGGTGCGGGTTCCACCCCTAACTTGACGCTTTCGTACCCTAATGTGGTTGATACTCGTCGGGTCAAAATATAATTTCGACACTTTGACGAGGTCCACTAGAGTTTGAATTGGAAATTTACCATTAAGATGTGGATTTCACTCCTAGCTTAATGGCGAAATTTCGTGCAAAATAAGAATAAACAGAATGAGAGTCGTTCACCAAAGTGTGGGTTTCACGCCTATTTTGGTAAACTCGTCTCTTTTGTATAAAGAGTGTCTTCAAGTCTTTAAGTGTATTGTGTAAAATGTCTTAGGAAAGACATTATGTATATATTAAGACCAAAAGAAGAGAAAGAAGCAAAGAAGGAAGCATAACATTTTAAGCATGAAACAAGAATGGTCAAATCATGGTTCCTACTATAGACTAGGTCGAACATGGCAATTCTACCTAATTCCCTATAGTTATGACTCTGATACCAATCTGTCACACCCCAACCAAAGGCGGAATCATTGGAGCGGGACTTGTTCGAGATTGCAAGAGACTTCATAACACTATTGGTGACGACATTTAAATAAACCGATTTCATTTCATAAAGTAAATTGTCAAAACATTACTAGAAATTCAAATAACAACATTGTTCATAACAATAACATTACAAAATTGATACAACACTTTAACCTAAACGTCTAAGTGAGTATCTAGGCATCAAGCTATTCTATTTCATAGCATCATCAATCATCAGCCTGTAACATGTTTAAAATACAATACAATACAATGCAAAAGCAAAGGCGAGTATACAAGTTTGATACATACATAGCATAAAAATATAAGTTTTAAACAATTCCTCATAGTGGGCATGTGATACAAGATAAACATTAAATTCGGCATGTGTCTAACATATTAAACCAATGATGAAACGCAATATGCTCATGACATAACCACAACTCTATGGGCGGTGCGTTAATCCTATAGCGCTATATCTGTCACGGATAGGCTCGTACGAAGTTAATGATAAGTCTAACACAAGATGTAATTAACCCAAGTTTAAAGTATCAAGCAATCACGTATACAAGCATGTTATAGGAATGTTTGTGCATTTAAGTAAAATGTTCATGTGTAAGTTTTGGTAAGTAAACATGTTACACCCCAAAAAGTGGTAAACGTAAAGAGGGGAATCCGAGTATACTCACGGTTTTGCAAGTTGTTCCTAATTGAATCCGAGAGTAAGTTGGTTGCTTAGAGTGGAGCACCAAGTCCTTCTACACGAAGAAACAAAGTGTAAGAGTTTGGGGAAATCGGAATATTATAGATTCGGAATTTAAACAACATGAAAATAACATATGAAAATAATCACCTGGTACTTTTGATACTTGTTCTTGACAGTAGGAAACTCTAAGGAGTTTAAATGTTTTCATGGAACAAGATTCCATTAGAATCGTGACAAGTTATCAAAGTCTAGGATGATATAATCTAGTACCTTGACATATGAACACTAGTTCATCATCAAAGATTCGATTATTCAGATAATATGTTTATGTATTATATAGGTTATATTAATATGTCCAATAGTTTAATAGTTCAAGCAAGAGGTAGAAGATTAAAATCTTCATTTAGGTACCTCTAATATGTCATAGAAATCATGTAGGAGGTAGGAAGAACAAGTATTCCATTTAGGCACCTCTAAGTGTTCACCACTACACTTGACGTAAAAGCATTCAAGGTGGGACATGAACTATAAGTAATACAAGAATATTAAACACTAATCTATAAGAAATCATCAAGCAATGTGTGGATTTTATGTAGGACAACCCAAGTTAATCCTTAATCACACATACATCAAGTCTTTGGACTTGAATATCACTTGTGGTTAAACCCTTGACAAAATAGAAAGTTTGTGAGGATTAATCCTCTGATTTTGAATGTCTCAACCTTGTTTTTAAGCCTAACTAACCATAGAAGTGGTTATAAGCATAAGGACATAGGTTTGAGATGAGTTAGACTCAAGTTGAACAAGTTTAGTAAAAGTTTAATCAAAACAGAAACAATTAGTGAACTTTGGAGCCTTTTTGGTGACGTTTCAGGGACTGGTTTCTTGTGAAACACCCATGGAATCTAAGCTAAGGTCAATCCAAGCACATAGGAAAAAGAATGAGGTAAAACGGACAAGAAACGGGTGAGTTATGCTCACTTTAGTGAAGATGTATGCTTCTGTCCGAACTTGTGAATTCAGCTGCGATTTAGATGATTTGAGAGTTTTAGATGAGTTTGTAAAGTGTTTAGGCCTTGGATTAGCTTGGTATTTATAGGAGAGGGGTTGGGTAGGTTGTTGTTGGGGTTTAAATGCAAGAAACACAAGTTAAACCAATGAAAACACGCCAAACTCGCGACCAATCCAAGGATGTTTAAGAGTTGGTTCCAGATTCATCGTCCTCACGGGGCGCAAAGGTAGAGGACCTAGTCCTTCGCGGCCCGTGACAAGGGGGTGTCTGGCGAATCAAGTTTCCATTATTTACAATTTTTCCCCTGAAGTTTATTATTTAAGGTTTTTAAGTGTTTTAAGGGCTATTTATGGCATTTAAGCAAAGTTTAAGGACAAAAATGAGTATGGAGAACATAAACCAAATATAATTAAGCGTATGAATGTCGTATTTAAGTATCGTTTACGATCAAAACACGTTTTATGCATAATTTTCACGTATTTACAAGTTTCGCACATTGTTTCCAAGAATTACGAATAAGCATCAACTGTTCCATAAAATCAAACGTATGAACATGTATAAAGTATATATAACACGAAATTAAAGAAATACGAGTTTTATTTATGATCCAAGTCTCGGATTTTACAATGGTTACAAAGAAAGAACGATTACAAGAACACAAGACTTCCAAAATAGAAATACAAACAAGACTTTTTATTTATGGAAAGTATGAAGAAGCAGGGCGGTACAAGCAAAGTGAGTAATCCTTTCTTTTTATCAATATTTTTAGAGTCAAAATGTTTACCAAAACCTCAATGGTTCTAAGCAGTAATTGAGTATTTGTGATTCTACAATTATCGTCGGTATGTTGGGGTTTTGTATACAAAATTAGTTACTACACTGTGAATAGTAACATTTCCACAAGTCAGGATTGACAGTGTCGTAGGTTGTAATTAAAGTAGATGTAAACAAATGTAATTGCTGGATTGCCCTCAATGCTGTAAAATGATAAAAACTTGTTTTGATTAAATTGGGATTCACTCACCAGTATTTTCCACTGACAAATGTTTTTAAAACGCGTTTCAGGTAACAAAATGTGAAAGTCAAATGGAAGCCATCTGGAGAGCACTGAAGGCTTGGAAAAGTGGCTATAAAAGTTACCTAAATAATGAAAAAGTTTTATTTCAATAAAATAGGGTTTATCCCTATAAACATATTATGAATGGAAACTTGGGTTTTACCCATGTGTTTATGATTTATAAAATGAGGTGTTTTACTCTGATAAAATATTTTCTAACTACGGTCCTGATGTAATTTCCGCTGCCAAATAAATAAACACCGATACCACCAAATGTTCGAAGCTCGCGGCCGCCCGCCTCCCGGGGCAAGGGGTCGGGGGTTGCGACAAAGTTTCACTTATCAAACTCAACTAGTCTTACAAGCCTAAACGAACCTACTATTTATATAATACTTTATTTAATATACTTATTATTATTATTATTATTATTTGAAAGGTTAACTTTATTCAACCAAAAACACCTCTAGCGAGTCCACAAAGTGAGGACCACAAGGAAAACCAAACTACATCAATCCAAGAGGACATTTACACCAATCATTCCAAACAATATCTTTAAATCTAGATCTATGTCGAATCCAAAAATATGCCAACGACTTAATCTTGGCCACCACCACAATCGCTTTAGCTTCTTTCCTTCGGAATATCCTCTCGTTTCTTTCGGTCCAAATGCACTAAAAAGTTGTAATCACGATACAATGGAGTACCCGTTTATCTTTCTTTTGAATCTTCGATCCCTTAGATAGCAATAAAAGATCCCGGACATCGAAAGAAAAAATAGGATCCAACCGACACCATACCGCAATCCGAGCCCAAACCTCAGAAGAGAAAATGCAAGCAGTGAAAATGTGTAATGTGGTCTCCTGATCCGAATCACATGGCGGGCAACCATCATCAACAAGACCCATACCTCTCTTATTAAGTGCGCTTCTAGTCGGAATTCTATCTTGTTCCGCCCGCCAAGCCAAAATACTACATTTCAGCGGGATCCAACTGTCCCACTTCATATTAAAAACCGGACCGAAAACCCAACTAGCAATGATAACCCGTTTAGCCCCTGCAACTGTGAAAATCCCGTTGCTATCTCCTTTCCACTTCCATCTGTCTATACCTTCGGCACAATGAAAATCATGGATCTCTAAAAGTAAATCAAAAAACTCCAATATTTCCGAAGGTGTCCTCGGATTACCATTAATAAAAATATATAATATTATGTTATATGCATGATTGATAGTTATAATTACATAAAAAACAAATATAAACGTACGTATAAAAATAATTAACTACTTAAAAACCGAGCTCAAGCTCAAAGAACTACTCATAAGCCATGCTCAAGCTCTAGAATAGGGCTCAAACGAGCCAAACATGAGCTTGAACTCTACCAAGTTAAACGAGCAATATGTATTAAAAGTAAGTGGTGGTAAGCATGAACAATGCCTGCCACCACATTTATATAAACATGTGGAGTGGAATCAAGGAAGGAAAAATTGGGTTGGCCTGGTGGTAGGGTTATATTTGTGCAAGTTGGAGGTCGCAGGTTTAAAGACACGACTTCCTTTTCCCCCTTGCAGTCCACCCTTCCTCCACAGATGGTCCGTGGAGATGGACTTCACCTTGGGGAAACACGAAGTTCATGACGCTTATAATCCCTCACCGCTAGATCACCCCACAAACACAAGTTAGGCTCCACTCATGGATGGTCTATATATGATGTAGGTCCAAGTGTGGAAAATCAAGCCATGGCATTTCTTGAGGCCCATGATCATGCTACCAAGGGTGATACACGAAAATGACTATAACTTTGGCTACGGGTCTCCGTTTTAGGCGTGCTACCAGTCAAATCGAAGCTTGAAACAAGGAGCATGTCATGACAAGGCCTGGAAGGGGGGCCTTGCCCAAGTTTCGGTCCAAAATACGCATTCTAGTGAAAGTTACCGACACTTTTATGTTTTTCTTCTTGTTTTATGCACTTTGTTTTTGGGCTTGTGTTTGGTCAGTGGCCATTTTATGGCCCGTTTTGAATTTCTGTCTTTATTTAAGTACTTGTCATGTAATATGGATGGTCATTCATCAATTTTGCAATAAGAACATCCTTTCACTTCGAATTCTTGACGTTTTGGGACGAATTTGGGTGATTTGGTAATATTGTCACTGGTATTCTTAGAATCAACGTGATCAATTCTTCGTTACCGTTTCACATGCTACATCAATATAGGTTTTATAATTAACCATCGTATTTTTTTTATCCACACACGCGTAGACCCAAGTTTGAGAGGTAAGTTTTGAGGATCTGCTCTATCTTTTCTTATAAACACCAAACAAGCATGCGAGTGTATATGACTAAGCATGAAAAATTATATTAAGGAAAGAAAACTGAAAGATCCTCAGTGCAAAACCGGAACCTATCCCATGAGGGGCGGGTGGCAAAACTCGAACATGTATAACATCAATCATTTTTATTAAGAACATAATAATGAACTTAACTATTTCCCCAAACTAGGTTCGAACCCGTGACCTTCCGGTTGCCTAGTCTTATGCGCAACCATCAAGCCATAGCTCTCACCCATTCAGAATTGATTTCTTTAATACAATATCACAGGTTACAAAACGTTGTCTTCTCCTGTTGGCGGTTGCTATATATGACCATCATCAAAATTACTTTGTAACAGTTTGTTTAGTTATTACATATAGGAAACACATATTACATGATGTATTAATCGTAGGTTAGTAGGGATACCTTTAGGTAAAATAAGGAGCAGTCGATCACCAGCGAACTAGATGGTCGAAAATCTTCTGAGACGTCTTACATAGTTCACAGAACATAAACATCTTGTCAAAATGCATGGCAGGTAAAGCAGCCGCTTATGGAACCTATCTGTGGAGTCCTGATGAGTGATATGACCTTGTGTGAAGACGAAGAAGAAGAAGATCTAGGAGAAACTTGATCATGAGTCTGCTTAGATAAAACTGACCCTCTCATTTCCTGAGCCTTTTTCTGGTTTGATCTTAGTTTATTCATTATCTTATCCATCGACGATGATCTCTTCTTTTCCAGTTTCATCTATATACAACATATCCGGACTTCATTACTCACATATATCATTAAATCCAAATAGCAATACAACTTATGCAAGAAAAGTGAAAATGAACCTCAAGTTTCCGTATAGCTGCTTCTGCTTTAGCTTTCTGTAAATTCTCCCAAGCAGTAATTTTAGCTTCCTCTCGTTTCACCCTGGAAAATGAAATAAACAATATATACACAAAACATACTATAAAGGTTTCAGATGAGGAAACAAAATAGAGTAAAATGCCATTTTCGTCCCTGAGGGTTGGCCAGTTTTGCGACTTTCAACCAAAGGTTTGTTTTTCCGCATTTGGATCCAAAATGTTTAAAAACTTGTCATTTTCATCCGGCTCGTTAACTCCGTCCATTTTTCTCCGCTAGGTCAGGGGTATTTTCATCTTTTTTGTTAACTTAAAGCATTTATGAACCAGATTTGAGACAAAAAAAACTGTACATAAAGTGAAAAAGACCGAATTGCCCTTTATATTAACAAAATAGATTGAAACACCCATGTATTAATGGAGAAAAATGGATGGAGTTAACGAGCCTGATGAAATGGCAATATTTCAAACCTTTTGGTTCCAGGTGTAGAAAAAAAAACCTTTAGATGAAAGTCACAAAACTGGCCAAACCTCATGGACGAAAATGGCATTTTACTCAACAAAAAAATAACTGAAAAGTAGGCATACTTTGAGAGGTTTTTTGTCATCTCTGAAACATCCCAATCAGCAGAACGAGCCTCGAGGGATTTTCTTTTCCAGCCATCCATCATTTCTGAGGCAGACCGCCTAGCTGGAATTTGAGATCTTGTTTTCATAGACCATCTTGAGAAACCGACCTGGTCATCAACTTGTACATCCCGCATTTCTGCTTTAGAGGAACGCGTCTCCTCCACAGGTAGTATAGATGTTGACATGGAGATAGAGTTTGAGTTTCTCCTCCTAGGAGACGAGTATGGACTACCGCCAGGACTCATTTGGGTTGCCATATCTCTTCGTGAAACATCACGAGATATGTTGGTAGCAACATCCGTCACACAACCGGTTCTACCATCTATAAAAAATGGTTAAATTGTTAGAAATGATATACTTGCCAGTTCCCGATACTATAGTCCTATTAACAATTGATATACTTAACGTGAAATACTAGAATTAAGAAATGAAAAAGTATATAGTGATGTGCATTATAACTAAACTAGAGATCTTTTTTTGAAATATCGATTAAGGCATACAGAGAGGTTAATAATTAATACGACGCACCTTGAGTTATACGCAACAATGACTCACTCAGCGATTCGGAGCAACCGTGTAAGCTGAGTGACCTAGCCAAACAAGGCTCGTTAACTGAGGGTAAGTTCGCACCGTTGTCAAGTTGATTGTGATACCTAACGGACAAACCATCACCAGCGTTTACTCTACTTGAAAACGGTGATCCAGGGAATAAACTCCCGAGATTCACTGACCCTCCGTCAAACATATGCACTGTCGGGGAATACATGGAGTTGTTGTATGCAGATCGACGAGGCCAAAGCGGCCCGCTCTTAGCCTTGGGCCGCCTTTGTGGCTGTTTAACCGAAGGCCTAAAAGCACCATCTCCTGCAACTGGACTACATATCCACCTCTCGGCATCTTCCCATTTTGAAGGCAATGTTTTTCCACTATTATAAGACGTTAATACAGAACTCACCTGCCTCCGGTTAGTATTTGTATGCAACGGCACACGTTCTGAACTCCAACCTTTCTGAATCCCGCTGTTTGCAGGACTATATTTTGGTGTTACTGGACTCGGGAACATACTAGTTTGCCTGTTTGAAACAGAGCTTTTCATAGGAAGTCTTGGAGAAGAACTAGTCATATTCGGCAACTGATTGTTCAGATCCAATGATGGAGGTCTTCTCCGGTCAGACTTCTTTCGAAGAATTTCAGATCTAGACTTCCGGTTTTGGCAATCTATAAAAGAGCAACACTAATTCAGTTATATGACAATTTGTAACACTAACCAACAGTAGTTGTTAGCTTTATAAGTATCAGATTCTGATCCACAGTCTTATGGCTGACAGCCTAATGTTCTGACCAAATTACTAACTTGCAATCTATGACAGGTTTAAAGTAACCTTAAAATCTAATGCAACAGTTTAGCACTATATTTTATTGGAATAATACCTTTTACAGCCTGAGAGAAGGAGCTTCTTGCTGAATCTAGGGTTTGATTATTCTCACCATCTATTATAGCTGCATACACAATAGTAAAACAATAATCATCTACATGATTTGCACCTTCTTAAAGGAAAATCTTCAACAGTTAGTAGCTTTAATGATTAAAAAGACGTTGTAGAAAATAATATTATACATTTTGCTTTTTCCACTTTTCTGCTATGCACTGTGGAATCATTGTTTGGATCTAGATCTGGACCCCTGGAGGTGGAAAAATCACGAAAAGCACGTCCAGACAAATGCTGTTTCAAAATCAGAACACTGTTTTAATCATTTTGAACCAGAAGAATTTGAAATTTAATAAGAAACACAAATCACACTGTACAGAAACTGTAAAAACTAATCACTAAACAAGTAAACATCAATCAAATTAAACAATCTGTACACTATAATGACTAGATTTGTTGATCCAATAAGTCACACAAATCACATTACACAGAAACCGGAAACCTACTCACTAAACATCAATTGAATTAAACTACCTGTACAATATAATGACTAATGAAACGCTGTATGTGAACGAAATCAGAAACCTAATCACTGAACATGAATCAAATTAAACAATCTGTACATTATAATCACTAATAAAAATGCTGTTTCTGTATGAAATCAGCAACCTAATCAGCGAACATCAATCAAATTAAGCAATCTGTACATTATAATGACTAGTTAAAAGAAATCGCTAACCTAATCACCAAACATCAATTAAATTAAGCAATCTGTACAATATAACGACTAGTGAAACGCTGTTGTAAACGAAATCGGAAACCTAATCACTGAACATGAATCGAATTAAACAATCTGTAGAATATAACGACTACTGAAACGCTGTTCTAAATGAAATCGGAAACCTAATCACCTGTGCATTATAATGACTAGTGAAATGAAATCGGAAACTTAACCACTGAACATGATCTATTAAACAATCTGTACATTATAATGACTAATAAACCGCTGTTTCTAAATGAAATCGGAAACCTAATCACTGAACATGAATCAAATTTAACAATCTGAGCATTATAACGACTAACGAAACGCTGTATGTAAACGAAATCGGAAGCCTAATCAGTGAACATGTATCGAATCAAATCAAACAATCTGAACATTATACAAACTAACGTGACGCTGTATGTAAGCAAAATCGATGCGATAATTAACAAATTACCAGAGACATTGCGGAGACGAGAGAATCACGATCAACAACATCGGAAGCAGAAGAGCATCGATCAACGCTAGCAGAAGCGGAAGAAGATAAGAGGCTAAAATTGGAGAAAATTACAGAGTCGGGACTAGCGTCTCGAGCACCAGCACCAGCACCGCCATAGCTGGATCTCGATTGGCTGGTGGTGATGTTGAAATTGTGATCTTGAAAGGTGAACTGCTGCATTGTCAATGGTGGAATCTACAGGTTGTGTTTGGTGATTGCAGTCAATTGGTGATTTTACGGAGAAAATGGCGGGTATTTTGGAAATTGTAGAGAGAGAGAGAGAGTGAGAGACAGACAGGTGGTATCACGAGGTCGTGATGGTGTGTTGAAGTTTAAAAGATTGAAAGAAAATGGTGGGGTGGTGATCTCTATTAACAAATTTTGATAAAGACACTTGGAATATTAAATCACTCAAATTTATAGAAAAAAAATAGTATAAAATTGGCCTCAACTGTTTTTTAATTTTAATAATAGAACTGAATGAGGCGTTTGTAATCGAAACTCGTCGGCTATGTTAGTTACAGGTTTGAATTTTGGCTCATAATTTTTTTGGACGGTAAGATCACTCGGTTAGGCCTTTGGCCTTTGAGCACTCAGGTCACGAGTAGGAATCCCGTAGTTGGCATATTATTGGCAGTTTGAACCGGTGCCACTGCCACAGTTCACCCTCCTGCAAGATTTGCCCTTGAGACCTTCCGGGCAGAAACCCCACATAAATGGGTTAACCTTCCCACCTCCCCCCAAAACCAATTGGTCTACGAATCATTGGTAATTTTGGCTCATAATTAAATCAAGCAGACGTGTCCTCACACAATGTAATCCACAACTAATGTGCACAATCCGATGCGAATTGAAGATATTATTAGCGAACTGAAGTCTATTGGGTAACTTTGGGTTAGAAGTAGATCTAAAATTAAATTTGTTTTTTGGGCGAATTGGTAATAATTTGTAATTTGGTATAAGTAGTTCTAAAGTCTCACTCGGCGTGGAAGTGTTTGTGAAGAGCGACGTGGCGGCGTTGGATCGGTGGTTTGGTTAGCAATTCAACGGCTTGCAAATTTAAAAAAAAAAAAAAAAACTATATATTAAACCATTTTAGCCTATTTTTTTTCAAAAACACACAACATATCCAACCTATTTCTCTCTACCCACATATTTTTCTACTCCCAATTTTAACATCCCTCTAAAAAAAGAAAGGCTCAAGTTTATCATTTTCATCTTCATCGTCTTCGTCTTCATCTGCGCTTGAAAACCTTCTTTTATTTTCATCAGATGACGAGGGAACGGAACTAATAATTTCAACGGCTCGAAAAGTGGTTCAGACTATATTTGAAGACAAATTGATGCAAGTTCGCGTGCGATCAAATGGCTCAAGAAACTATTGATAATCAAAGACGATATGTCACACCCCGACCACGTAAAACAACAAAGCGTGGCGGAAACGTCGGGGAGTGTTGTAACAGAATCATTGTTTCATAACACATGGAAATTTGAATATTGTTTTATTGATTAAAAGTGTTACAATGTCTTGACAATCAAAGAAACATAACATAAATAACTAGTCTTGCATCTTTTATTGTCGCTAAGGCCCAAGTCCGCCTAAGTGTATCTTGATAAATCATATGCATCATGTCCTGAAACACATGTGAAAATAGGTACGTGAGCATAAAAATGCCTGTGAGATACATAGGTTTTGTGAAAATAGAATTCATGACTTATGTTTAAGAAAATGTTTAGTCATGAACCTTATAATTTGCTTTGTCTTGTAAATCATTTGAAAAGTGATAAATAAACCAAATGATATATATGTATAAAAGAATAATACATGGTTAAATGAATAACCAAGTAAAATGAGTTTGTATCAGATGAGTTGTTTGTAAAACAATGTATTGTGAAAAGTATGTTATTTGTATAAAATGTTATATGTCTAAATTGAAATGGTTTAAATAACGCTACGATATGTAATACCATACAAGCACATATATATATAGGAAGTACCAGCGGCGTATCCACCATGCTTGTATCATATTTCACACGCCTCGTTACTTAAATCACTTACGCAAACCAAACCACCAAAGTAAAATGTTTATGTATAATCAAATGTCAAAATGTTTGTGTGAAAACCATGTCTAATGTCTATGTCTAATGTAAATCATGAATTGTGTATATCAATGTCAAAATGTTTATGTCTAATGTAAATCATGAATTGTGTATATCAATGTCAAAATGTTTATGTCTAATGTAAATCATGTAATGTGTATCCAAAATATCGTGTATGGTAAGTGAAATATATCACCTAAACCATATGTAAAATGCACAAAAACAAGGTATTGAAGTAAAACATGGTTTAAATCAAAGTTATGTTTTGTGGAACAAATGCATGCTATACTGATATAAACATCTATGCAGTATTGTGAAAATGCATACATCCAAGCCTTGTGACTGTAGAATAAACCCTAGCACAAAGTCTAAGGTCCACCTAGAAATGTATTCGGATTCGGTCATTCTTTCCACCCAAACAAACCTAGGGTTCAGGAATGGGAGTTGTCAAGTCCTATGGTACCATTACCTACTAACGAGCGGCGTAGCTAATGTTAATGAATGTATATTGTCCCATTTAAACAACCCAAATGTCATACCAAAATGTAAGCATGTGATGAATAACAAATGTACTAAGTATGCAACAAATGAACATACATAGCATGTGATGTGATATAATGTAAAACAATGCACTAAGTATGCACACAATGGACATACATAGCATAAAATGTAATGTAAAACAATGTACTAAGTATGCACACAATGGACATACATAGCATAAAATGTAATGTAAAACAATGTACTAAGTATGCACACAATGGACATACATAGCATAAAATATAATGTAAAACGATGTACTAAGTATGCAACAAAGGACATACATAGCAAAAACATAATGAAATCATGTACTATAAATGTACTAATGAACATAACAAGCATATGATATGAAAACATGAAAGGCACGAAAGTAACAAGTAGGCACATGTGTTTCACCCCAAAATGTTTGGAAAACAGTAAAAGAGGGGTTTATGTACTCACTTGATATTTCTCAATAGACTTTAGATATCCACCAAGCAAAGCTAGAAGATCACGAATATCAAACGGCACTTATATAGGTATCTACATTAATAAACGGACCTATTCGGAGGATCGGATAGAATGAGGGCTCGTAAACCAAATGAGTATGGCAACTCATGTAGTATGGTTTAACAAAGCCTACATACTAAATGAAACCTAACCTAAGTGCTTATGACCCATTACGACCCGTTTGGGTAGCTTATGCTACTTTAACGCGTCGTTCGCGTAAAACGCGTTCGGACTGCCTAACTAGTCCTATGACAAGTAAAGTATGCCTTAACATGTCTAATATTGTTGCCAAATCATTTTAGATGTCAAAAGTTATGTTACATATGCTTAAAATGAATTTTGGCGGAAAAAGGGCATTTTGGTAATTTACCTAAGGCATATAAACTACCTATCATACAACTACTTAAACGAAGCGACCATAAGGTATAACCTCGGAAGGTTATTCCCTATATACTATGGTCACCTAATGTGTTTGGTCGGATCCTAATGATCGACCAAACGGGTCGGGTTCGAAAGTATAAGCGATTGTTTAGATCGTTTACTTTACGACCCTATATAAGCACTAAACTAAAAGTGACGAGCTAAGCATGTTAAAACATGCTTAACTAAGTTTAGAAAACAGGTTTGGTATCAAAACAAACGGTTTTGATACCTAAGAGTAGTTTGGTTACAAAATACGCAAGAATGCGCATTTTGGCCGAAACTACGACTCGTCACTGAGCCTAGATAACGTGGTAATCAGTAGGTATAGTCTCTAGGGACTATAACCATCGTGATTACGCTCACGTTATGAAGTTCAAACGAACTTCGCATTGACCATAAACTGGTTAACGCAGAAAGTCAAACAAAGTTTGACTTTTAACGCTAAAAGAATAAAAAGAACGAAGGAACACTTACAAAGGGTCCCCGAAAGCTTTGATTTCTCAAGTATTCTCAGGTATGAAGTGGTTTCACTTCAACTTAGAGAACTCTCAAGAAATTCAAGTGGGTTTTGATCAAGACATGGGGGGGTATTTATAGTTTTCGGAGAGCCGTTAAGATCGTTCCTCGAAAACCGTGCTTCAATATCCACCCTACACCTCAAGATTTTGCAAAACCATTTGAGCCCATAGTATTGCCCAAAACCATGTGCAAAGGTGGAATAGGCCAGATTCTATGTTTCTGCATTCTGCTGATCTGGGGACTGCTTACGGACCGTAAGGGTGATGGCTTACGTTCCGTAAGCCATCAACTTTGGCAAAATGACAATTTTGGTCCCTGTTATGCAATAAAGCCATTTCCGACACATTTAAGGCCTGTTAACCCCATTTCAAAGCTCTAAAATGAAGTTAAAGTATAGGGAACTTAAAATGTGCTCAAAAATATCTTGGATGTTGGTTCGTTTGGCCGTACGATTGCGTTGTTCGGTTAATTACGACGGAAGTCGTAACGGACGCAAAAACGGTCCAAATTGTGCGACGAATGAATTTTTCTTATGCCAAACACTAAAATAAAATATTTTAGTGCTTACATAAATTTTTGGATGTCCTGATGTATTCAGAACGTAAGTTATACGCGAAAATGCAAACTTGTGCACTTTTTGACGCTTTTAGTCCCTGAATGACCCAAAAGTTTATTTTAGCACACCGAACCCCTCAAAGCCTATTTCTAAGCTATGTAAAGGATATTTATGGTATGTTTAACTCATGGTCATGTTCCGGAATGTCTGTTACAGTTCAAATCGGCATACTTTCGCAGTTTGTCGAATTTAGTCCCTGTAAGCGATTAAACTTGATTTTGTCATACCAAAGCCTTCAAAACTTATTTCTAAGTTATGTAAAGGTTATTTAAGGTATGTGAAGCATATTTCACTATTCTGGAGTGTTCGTTGCATTAAACTGGTTATATTTACACATCAGTGCGCGTATAACCTTCCAGAAAGCGATTTAGAGCCCGAAATCGAACAAGAATTGATATGTGCAAATGATACACATATTTGTACAAATCCCAAGTATGAAATACAATATTTCATTGGTTTGGTATTTGTTTGATGGTCGCAGTGACCCAGGTGTCACACGATAAATCGAACCAAAGGTTCCAAGAACAAAGTTCTTTTTAGAATAATCAAATAAAAAACTCCCCTAAACAATAACCCTAAACATCCTATTTATAAGATATAAATCATAATTCAAAAGAAAACAAAATAACATAAAATAATAAATTCAAATAAAGAGATAATTAAAGAGATCGAGGCTATCCGTATCATTCTCCCTGTCTTAAAAAAAAACTAGTCCTCGAGTTTTTCCTGTAAACCAAAGCCACCTAGATCAAAAGTAGTAATGAACCGTCTCTTATTCATGAATGGAAAATGATGAGCACCAAAGTTAGCTAAATTAACGTGCCCTTTATTCTCTACACATATTATCATGTCCAAATTAATAAAAAGCCCTTCATTTGAATCTAATTTGCCACCAGCTTATTTATGTATCACAACTTCAGATCCACCAACATTAATTGGTTTACTCATTTCCTTGTGTTTTCCACGGGGATTACTATTAGACTTAGGTTGGACGGTATGGGGTTAGTCCCCGGTTCGTCCAGGTCCGGCGCCGAGCTAAACACCACGCCGCCCCCTCCCGGCTTCGTCCTCCCCGTCCTCTGCCAAACGTTTGTGGCGGTCCACAAAAGGACAAAAACTATCCCTCCCCCTCTCACACACCCCTATACATACACATTTTAGGTCCATCCTCCCATTTCCACACCTTCATTCTCTTTGCCCCATCCTCATGCCCATCCTACGTGTCGCTTACGTGGCGGACCATCCTCTAGGGGAGGACCATCATCATACCGTGTAGCCTTAGCAACCCCATAATTATCTCTATTTTGAATATTATCAACATAAAAGGCAACGCCAATATTATCTCTAATTTGAATATCCCTTACTTCTTGAACTTCTGGATCCATTGGAGACGAAACCTTGTGCAATTCAAAATCTAAACTTCCCTTGTTTGACGGCCTTGATATGGAGACTTCCAACTTCAGCGCAACACCACCCACAGCGACCATGCTTTGCGATTCACCACCACCACTAGGACCACTTTCGGAATCCAATCCATCATCACCGATAAACGTGACACCACCATTAACCACCGTAGCATCTTCAACTATACGATTTTTGGAACCCAATCCATCACCCGGTAAGTACCGATCACCACCGGTAACCCAAGAATACCATTCCTCATCCCCGTATTCGTCATACACGGGAGAATAATCACAGATAATGTCGCCATTGGTAGGATGCTCCTCATCCCCGGATAACTCATCCCTGACGGGTTTTTTCGGTTCTGTTTCCTTCCACGAAGACGAGTCCTCAAGATCTCGGATCCTTTGCTTGAGTCGTATGATCTCGTGTTGTAACTCGAGATCTCTGACCCGTTGCCAAAGTCGCATGATCTTGAGATCCCGTGGGTCGGAATCAACTCTGTCGTTGCCTCGGTCGACGGTTCTACGAACAGGGTGTCGTTATTCTCCACGAGCACGTTAAACAAACATACTTCTGTCGTTGCCTCTGTCGGCGAATCTACGATCGAGCAAGTATCTTCCTCCACGCAGAACCATTTGAAAACCAAAGCTCTGATGCTACCTGATGCAATTTCGCGCCCGATCAAATGGCTCAAGAAACTATTGATAATCAAAGACGATAAATCGAACCAAATGTTCCAAGAACAAAATTCTTTTTATAATAATCAAATCAAAAACTCCCCTAAACAATAACCCTAAACATCCTATTTATAAGATACGAATCATAATTTAAAAGGAAATAAAATAAGATAAAATATTAAATTCAAATAAAGAGATAATTAAAGAGATCTGATCTATCCGCATCACAAATGGTCCTTCTGAGAACCCAAAAGGAGGAAATATATAGTACGCAATCGAATCACTGCACATGAGTTATTGATAAGTGATTATCTTTCACCCAACCCAACATATGATGACAATAATTTTAGGCGTACTTTCCGTATGAGTCACGATTTATTTCTAAGAATATCATACGATTTAGATAGCAAATATAAATTTTTTTTAACAAAAAAACGGATGTGCGTGGTACTCTTGGATTTAGCACGTTGCAAAAAACCGCGGCTGTGATTAGACAATTGGCTTATGGCACAGCTTCCGACATAATGTATGAATATATAAAAATGTTAGAACGATTGGTTTGGGAAGCCTCTGTTATTTTTGTGAGTATGTCATTGATCTATGTTTAAAAAAAATATTTAAGACAACCTACGTTTAATGACATACAACAAATTTTGAAGGCTCATGAAGAGTGACATTGTTTCCCTAGGATGATCGATAGTTTAGATTATATGAAATGAGAATGGGCAAATTGTCCAACTGCGTGGAGCGGGCAACACACAAGTGGATATCATAAAAAATGGGCTATGATGCTTGAAGCCGTTGCATCACAAAATCTTTGGATTTGGCATGCATTTTTTGGTATGTCTTCTGCAAATAACGATATAAATATTCTTAATCAATCATCTATTTCAAAGACTATATAAATGGTGTTTGAACAAAGGCTTCTCTTTTTGTAAATGGTGTGGGGTACAAATACAATTATTATCTAACGGATGGTATTTATCTGGAATATGTCGTGTTTGTAAATCATTTACAAAGCGTACAACGTTAGACGAAAAGAGAACGAAGTTTAACGGTGCTATATTTTTTTTTCTATTTTTTGGATGTTGAGCCCTGAATTTGGTTGTTTTGTTGATTCGGTTACTCTAATACTATATTTTTGCTATGTTTATTACTATAAAGTTAATCACTGTTTAATAAAAATAGTTTATATAATTTGTTTGGCCAAAGGGCCTTTTTTTGGCTCAGCCGAGACACTTAAATAGTTAAATCCTCATGGACAACTCCGATTATAAATAATTTAAAACTTATGAATACATACACACATATAACGAACCCAAAACAAAATTTCGAATGAATTTTATCGTTTGTTGTGCATTTACAATGCTAACAAAATACAGAATCTGAAATGGCAAATGAAATTTTAGAAGGAAAAGAAAATAACTTTTGAAAATATTGTCTACTCTTTGATCCAAATTAAGACGGTTTAAAAGTACTCAACAAAACCAGTTATATAGGTGGTCATGGTTGCCTTGCCGGTCAAACCGTGTTGTCTAGGAACACTACTAAGTAGATGTATTATATCCATCGATATTAAGGCAGGGAGGCCCGGATGTTAGGGGCCGACTAGGATTCGCGTGAAAACCATTTCAAGCCTCAAAATTATAATCTCAACCATTCAAGAAAACTAATTATCGTGGACCAACAATAATGGACCAGGACCGTTTATTAATGTTAGATGAATTGTGCCTTTCAATAAGTGCCTTTCAATAAAAATGTTGGATGAACTGTAATGGGGCATATTAACTTTTAAAGCATTGTTTTTGCCTATAGAAAAGCCTACATTACTTCAAATCCACTGAGGGTGCAAACGAGCCGACCTACTCACGAGCTACTCGAGCTCGGCTCGAAAAAAGCTCGAACGAGCCGAGCTTAAACGAGCTTGAGCTCGAGCCCGAGCCTGAAAACAAACTCGTTTAATAAACGAGCCCGAGCTTCGCTTATCGAGCCGGCTCGCGAGCCTTAACGAGCTTTTTTTTATATATTTATTAATATATTAAACATATATTTAAATAATAATATTTACCATTTATATAAATGTAAAATAAAAACTAAATAATATGTATAACAATAATTATAATTATATAAAAATTAATTAATAAATATTAAACGAGTCGAGCCCGAACCGAGCTCGAGCTTGAAAAATTACCTTCGAGCCGAACTCGAGCTTTAGAAATAAAGCTCGAATCGAGCCGAGCTCGAGCTCGAGCTTTCATATGTTAAACGAGCCCGAGCTCGACAGCTCGTTTGCACCCCCTAAAATCCACAAAATAATTTAGACCAAGTTCAATAAACTTTATTTTAAAACTAACAGAAGTCATATGACTTAAAATATTTTATTCTTTACGAACTCAAATGTTGTTTGTGATCAGGGTCGCTTAGACCGTGGGGTATGGTGGGGCGGGGGTTTGGGGCATGGGTTGACACGTAGCTTGGGGGAGCTTTGTTGGGCTGACCCACATTGAAGACGGTATGGTGGGGCGGGGGTTTGGGGCGTGGGTTTGGTGGGCTTCCCTGGGCTGACCCAAACCGCTAGGCTATTTGAATATTTTTTAAAACAACAAATTTAATTTTTTAATATTTTTAAATAAAGAAAATTACATAAAAAAAATTCCTAACGTTTATATTTGTTATGTATCTCTTCTCTCATCTCCAAGATTAGTTGCAACTCGTGAACCTCTAGGTGATCAATGGGCTGGGATAGAAATTTCAAATCATCCCGTTTTTGTTTCAGGGCATCTCTAGCATCTTTGCTCTTTCGAAGTTCGGGCCTTTGTTGTTGGAATACGTTGAATGTATCTAACTTCCATGCAATGTCATCCAACTGATCGCTGTATATTCCCCTACGCGAGCCCGAACTCCCAGCTGAAGGCGAAGTCGTACCCGATGTTGATTTTTGAGCGCGCCTTTTTGCGGCATCTCTTCCATATTCAGGCCGGTTTGGCGAATCATCCAAAAGGTCCTCAAACTCTTGATCTCGTGCATCAGATTGGGCTTGGCCGCTTGGGACGAGGCCCTTGACCTTTTGGAAGACGTGTTCGATTCACTACCACTGGGGATATTCGCCAACTTTGGATGGAACTTACAAATCTCCCAACAATGCATGAAACGGAAGTCGCTCCCCACATTTGTTTTGAATGTAACCAAAGCATTTGTCACAATGTCGGCTTCGGTTTCACCACTTTTTGGGTTTTGCTTTGCTTTATTTAAAAAAACCACTTTGCTTTATTTAAAAAAACCACTAAATTTTGTAAGTTGGCCGCTTATCTCGCTCCACTTCGAGGATAAGCTATCGTTTTCACGATAAGCCTCCCTTCCCAGTTCTTCATGGAATGCTTTACTAGTCGCTTCCCACAAATAGGTTCGATGTTGAGATTTTCCTATTTTAATAAAAACAAAATTTAATATATTACAAAGTTATATAAAAATAACCATAAATATTAAAATAAGAGCTACAAAATATTTAAGAATACCTAAAGTTGGATGTTGAGATTGTTGACACCAAGCCCTCGCCAATGCAAGTTCTTCATTAACGACCCATTTTTGTTGTTTTCGTTTGAGGGTTTCAAGTGCTTTCTCCGCCTCGGTTTTTTTCTTATCACTTCTCTTTTTGGGAACTATTGAGGCGGAAGGACCATCGTTGGGTGGTTGAGTTTCGGGGACGGTTTCGGTTTGTGGAAGGTCGATGGAGGTTGGTGAAAGGTTGATGGGCGTTTGTGTAAACGGGGTAGGTATCGAATCGTCGGTGTGTGGGAAGTTAGTAAACACACGATTCCCGAGATACGATGCATAACTCGCTTCAACGGTCATAGGGGAGTGTATGAAAAATGGACGAGACATTGGACGATTGGGTGGTGGGCTAGGATTATTTTCTTAGAATGCAAACGGGTTGTTCGGGTCATAACCACGGTTATGAGGATGCATTTTTTCGTTTTGTAGTAGGAGAATTGAAGATGATTATAGGATAGTTGAATGTGGTAAAAATAGGAATTGAAGTGTGATATTTATAGTGAAAAAATAAAAATAAAAATTTAACATAGCCGTTGGCCAACGGCTAGTTTGGTTTAGCCATTGAGAGCCCGCCATGTCACCTTGCTAGACCCGCCCCACGTCCGGCTTCAAACCCAAGCCCCAAGGGCCACACCCCAACCCAAGCTCACCGGGATGGTGGCTTGGGCGTTTTCCCCCAACCCAAGCCCCATACCCCATAGTCTTAAAAGAAAGTGAAATAAAACTACTAGAAAGAGTAAATTAGAATAAGAGCTTTGGGTCCTCAAATTCTTAATAAAAAAAAAAGAAAAAAAATGAGTAAACTGTTATTTTGGTCCTTGAGGTTTGGTCATTTTTGCCACTTTAGTCCAAAACTCAAACTTTTTAAATCTAGATCTCTGTGGTTTCACCTTTATTGCCATTTTAGTCCAAAAATGAAATCAGTTGATTTTTATCTAATAAAATTCTGTTATTTTGTCCTTTTCCCCAGAGGCAAAATGGTCAATATACTTTTATTATAACACATTATTAATTAAATTAAATATCCCTTTGATCCTTGACCTCATAAAGAGGTAAAAGTGACCAAAAGTGTCACACCCCAACCGATGGCGGAAACATCGGGGCACGGCACTGAGCGAAACAGATTGTCCATGAGTATCCATAACAACTATTAATTACCAGATATTTAAAACGTCATGTCCCATACCATAACATATCTAAATAAAACAGTTATTACAAATAATTGTCTCATAAACAAATACTGATCCGACAACTCAGATTTTTAAATAATATAGTTTGTTTGTTTGTTTCTAGACTCATTCCTAGCCTCGATTTCATCACACAGCAAACAATGCGTCCTAGCATCTTAAGCACCTGCCACATACGTTAAAGTAAAAGTCAATACACATAGTGTAAAGGTGAGGATACAAGTTTGATAATAGCATATAGAGTTCGAAATCGTTTACGCATAACCAGCATGTACAACGTATAATGAGAAGCATGTAAGTTATCGACAAAGATCCTATCAATACCAATGAATGCGAGTTGACTGCGAGTAGCGAGTGCGCATCACATATTCACCACTGTGAACACGTGAAGTAATTGTCCTTAACAACCCCTGAGTAAACAGGTGCTGAGTCCAAACTATAGTATTATCGTTGCTAAGGTAGGTAGACAGCAATCAATGTGTTAACATAACAAACATGCATTCATCGAGTCACGTATAACATGCATTAGCGGCCAGCGTATAAATAGTGTTTGCGTTGTGTGTTCGATGTGATTTAGAATAGGTAACGTATGTAACACCCAAAAGGGCATAAAGCAAAAAGGGATCGAGTATACTCACAGTGATAGAGTTAATGGATTGAAGGGAGCGCTAGAGCGGAATTAGCCTGAACAGTTAATGATAGCATAAACGAAAGACGGCGCGTAAAATGGTGTAGGTGTACCAAGGATCGGATGGCCAGTCGATCGGGTGGCAATCCGTTCGGATGGCCATCCGATCGGATGGCCATCCGATTGGATTGTCACCTCGTTTGGTGAAGATGTGTTTGTGTATGATGGTTTGTACTTTAAAGTTTTCGTTGTAGCATTTTAAAAATAGAGAAGTATCTCTACCTTTCAGGTCGGTCGATCGAACGGTTGTTCGATCGGACAGCAATCCGATTGGCGAGGCTTCTCAGTTTGAGAACAAGTTCACAGCAGGACGGTCACTCGATCGGATGGCCATCCGATCGGGTGGCAATCCGTACGTACTGAACATGTTGAAAATTGTTTAAGTATCTAATTCCCAAACGTCACACGATCGGACGGTCACTGGATCGGATGGCAATCCGATCTGGTGGTAATCCGTTTCAACGTTCAGATCCTTGAATAGTTTAAAAAAAATAGTTTAAGTATGGAACCAAGTGCAACCTGTAACACCCCGAAAACGGGTTTGGTAATCAAACCACGTTTATACTAAAAGACGGGTAATTTACCTTTAGTGGGAAAAGAAACCCGGTGAATATTAGGATTCTTAAATAAACAAGAATTTGCTAACTAGGGATTTTAACCTAGTTAGCTAATAGTTTAGAAATAACTTATAATAGGGTTAAAATTAACCAAAGTTATTATAGAAACTAAAGTGGAGGGACCTAAGTTGTAAAACTTGAAACAAGAATTTGTTAAAACAAATTAAATAAAAACCAAACACACAAATTAGTGTTTTGGTCGATCAGAAGTGCAGGAGAGCGACCAGGAACTCTCATCAAACCCTAACTCCACAAATTTGATCAATTGAAGGCTAATTCATGTCCCAAATCGAAATTTGAACATAGATACGTGATCCTGATCACAAGGGGGTTACAAGGTATGTAAAATTTGGTGTTAATTCACTGTTTGAAAATCTCATGAAATTGGGAAATCAGAAAATTGATGATGCATGTTTGTTAATTGCATGGAATAGGAACAATATAGTGTCTAGGAGTAAGCCCTAGACAAGTATATGTTGAAATCATGCTTAGCTCAAGTTTTTGTTGATACTAAATTCATGTATGAGATGTTTTTAGGGTTTTGATTGCAAAAAAATAGTGTTATGATGTCAAGAACAAGCTTAAATTGAAAGCTGAATTCAAACGATTTTTTATCAGAATTTACAGCCGATTTGTATTGGCTGTAACCTGGACAAAAAGTTATAAAATAATGTGTTTCTTGAGTCTAGAATGTAATTCCAGGAAATATCTTTAAAACCCCACCGGGATCGCATTTTTTCGACGAAAATCGAGCGTTTTATGAATTTTTCCGTATCAAAGGTTCAAGCTGCGTTTTCTGGCAGAAATTGCAGCCCATCACGAATGTCATAACTCAATTTAGGAATTGAGTTATGATCTCAAATTCTTACTGTAGAAAGTTTTAAGCGATTAAAAGAATCGCCAATTGGAATTTCGTCAATCGGATAAACGAGGAATTTTTAATGAATTTTTCCGTAAGCTGCAGTCAGAAGTGACGAATCTGATTGCAGCTTAGTAAATGAATTTTCACGAATTTTTGGTAAAGAGTTAGATCTTGAAATTTTAACTCAAGGGCTAACCCTCCGAGAGGTACGCCACATAAAAAAATCATAATTTTTGAAGACTTGTAAACAGGTTAAACAAGTCACCAAAAACAGCCAATTTTCATTGATATGAAATGCCTAAATGAAATCGCGGCTTACTAGTTAGTATGTAAAAATTTGATTTTTGTTAAGAGTTCGGATGAAATATGCCTAAGTGAGTTCAATGAACCAAATGTGCATATGAATATGTTGGTAAGTCAATTGACTTTTAAAAGTCAAACTAACCAATGATAAAGTCAAATAGTAGTTCCGACATAGAGTTTGTAAGATGGAATAATCGTATGTGAAAATGACTAAACTAATCGTCTTACGAATTATGATGATAGTTTGACGCTTGACAAGCTAGGTGGAGGCTTGGAAAGGAAGCGAGTCAAACGAAGCAAATAAGAAGTAAAAGCATGTTTCGGATGCAAGGTAAGTAAAACTTACACCTACTTGTAGTATACGTGTTTATTTTATAGGCGATAAATACAACAAAGGATTTGGTTCGAATTATGAGTTCCAGCATGAAACGAATTGGGTTGGAACGAATAGAAACATTTTAAACCATGATTAATGGTGAAAAAGGCAAATGGTAAACTAGTCATGAATTGGTTAATAGTTTAAGAGTTTTCTTAAAGTTACCTTATAGCGTAACTAGTAATGGAAAATGGGTAAAAATGGAAATTTAGTCAAGTATTGACTAAAGTAAAATAAGTTTCAAAGGACACCCATAGCATAAGCCGAATGGGTTAAAAATATAGGAAATTGACTTTAGAAAGAAAGGGATCTAGTGAGAAAATCCGAAATGGTTCGGATGTGTGATTTGTAAATAAAAACCATGTTTTTGTTACATATGAAAATGTTGGGTTATATATAGATCGAACGGGTCAAATGGTGGGAATAACGTCATTTGACAAAATCAACTAATGTGGTTGTCAAGTCATGTGTTACAGGAGCGAATAGTAATTTGGATAATTGCGTCGCCATAGAATATCGGTAATAAAAGCAAGGTGTTGAAACGGGTCACTAGGTTGACTCGAGCCAGGTACGTATAAATACGATTGTGGTTAAACATACATTTTTTTTTTGGGTCAAATTGTAGCAAATGCCCTTCGTCGTAAATGAGGGGCTAAAGTTGACTAAAATGCCCTTGTTGGGGTAAACCGGGCAAACGCCCCTTAAGGGTTGTTGGAAATAAGTGTTTTGGTAAATTAAATCCTTAAGATAAGTATAAAAGGGATGTATGGGACCTTAGTGCATAAATACCCTTAACGGGTCAAAATAAGCATACAAACGAAAACGGGTTTAATTTGTGTAATAAACCGGGGATTATAATCTAGTATGGTAAATAACATTAAGTTGAAGAAGTATATGAGATATAAAGGTCAAATACACAAGTTTGATGATGAAATCACGAACGGGTCAAAAGTTGGCAAAAAGGGTAATAAGCCAAAGACTTAAAAGTCTGAAATTTTGTTAAACCGGATGTTAGATTTTAACTCCATATGATGGAGAATCAAATTACAAACACGTAGGAAGAAACGGTAGGTTAAACGGACGAGCGGATTGAAAGATACGAAAGTTTTCGTGTCGAAAACGGCAAAAAGGAAAGGAATGATGCAGGGGCCACCGTAACTTACGGTGCCACCGTAAGTTACGGTGGACATGATTTGGTTACGGTAAACGCCTACTGTTGTACGGTTGAATAATTGAAACACAGAGGCCACCGTAACTTACGGTGACACCGTAAGTTACGGTGGAGGTCAGAAATAAGTTTTTGTTTTGGGTTTAAGATATCCATGTTAGATTTTCCTAATTTCCCCGTTGTATTAGTTTAATTAATTATCAAAACTGACATTTAAGTTGGTTTTGATCACAGGTGAATGTCGAGAGTCCCGGATAAAGATCGAGCATCGAGCAAGAACCGAACACACATTAAACAAAGCTTCCGCAACGTTGTTTTGTCGTTATTCTAAACGGTGAATTAAATCACATTATGTATATCACTTAATTTGTAAAAGTTTTTAACAACCCCGTATTTCCGATGTATATATAATCATTAATTACATGATTATTTTCGCAAAATATACGTTAAACCTTGATTTATAAGAACGGGTGTTACACAACCCGATCGGATGGCCGATCGATCGGATGGCCGATCGATCGGATGGCAATCCGATCGGGTGGTAATCCGATCGGACGACAATCCGTCCCAACGGTCAGATCGTCTTGTAACTTGATTTCGTATGAAGTTTTGTGATTTTGAACGAGACATTTTGATGACTTGCTTGAACAACAGAACCCTTATCTCGGTCCAAGTGACCCGACCGAACAGGAATCACCCTAGTCCGACCGGTTCATGGTTCGAGTCGGTAGTTCATGTTCAAACCTGAAATCAATATCTTTCGGATAGAATTCAGATCTGGAACTAATACATCACCAAGAATGGGTAGAAGGTCAGAACGTGCTCCGATTATAACCGGTTTGAGTGCATTGAGTGTAAAAGAGTTGAAAGAAAGTTGGAAAACCATCTTTCAATCCTTTTCACCATGAATATGTTCAGATCTATGCAAGATCTTTGTTCATTCATGTGGAAATCGTCCAGATCCAAGTTGTTCTTGGTGGATTGAAACCAAAACATGAAGTTCATAAGAACACCATGATGACATCATCCTAGAACACCTCAAATCTGCTGATTTCACGGTTAAAAGTTGAGATCTGAAAGATAGAATGATGAAGAAGTGTGTGTAGATCATAAAGTACAAGATTTAGGTTGGAAACTTACAAGAATTGAGAGAAATCGAGAGAAATAGAGCTTGAGTGCGGCTGGATCGAGTAGAGAGATGTCACATCAAGTGATGTGACATGTGGGGGTATTTATAGGGTTTTCTAAAAAGGAAAGTGAGGAAAAAGGCTGGTCGATCGGGTGGTAGTCCGATCGGGTGGCAACCCGATCGGGTGGAAACTTGATCGGAATGGCCACTCGATCGGTTGGCCACTCGATCCGTGAGTTAGGCGCGATGAGTTTAGTCGTTTCGATTCGATTCGAGTGTTAAGCGTTGCGATGCGATTCGAGAGAGCGATGCGATAGAATTACCCATTAGATTACTTTTAATCCCAACTACTATATCTAACATACAATCACTATAAATAACTTGCGTTTAGCGTTTCGATTCGATTGCGATGCGATAGATTACGATTTCGATTAATACCTCAACATAAACATAACACACGTAAGACAATATCCAGAACACACAATTCGAGTTGCGGGCGCGATAGCCATAAGCGATAAATCGATCAAGCATGCGATAAATAGTGATTAAACCTCGATTATTAACAAGTACTCCACATAATACAACTAATGCGATAAAATAAATAGACTATCTACAAGTCAAAGAAGTCAAAACAGGAGTTGAGGAAGGAATGACAGATCGCAATTAGCAATCTTTTCTTCCTTTGACTTCAATTTTGACTTTGACTTTGACTTTCGAAACACGGCGTGTTACAAAAAGTGACCATTTTGCCCATTATAAAAAAGACAAAATAACATGATTTTATTAGACAATTATGAGCTGATTTCATTTTTGGACCAAAATAGCAATAAAACTGAAACCACAGGGACCCAGATTTAAAAGGTTTGAGTTTTAGACTTAAGTGGCAAAAGTGACCAGACCTCAAGAACCAAAATGACAGTTTACTCAAAAAAATTATAAGTAGGTTATATGCGCTTTAGGATTGTTGTTGGTGAGGATTGTGGTCCATAATTAAGCATTACTATATATTATTACTATATATATTACTATTATTACTATATATTACTATATATTAATAAACGAATTGAAATGAATAGTGATTTTAAAATTATAATAACTAGTTGATTTTTCGCCCGCGCGTTGTGGCGGGGACCCAATGTCTGCAAAACGCGTGTCAGCAGCAGATACCGAATATCAAAACATAAATAAAAATGACGTGGTAAGCATGGTCACTCCGTCCTAAAAAAAAACGATTTTAAATAACCTAATATATAATAATAGGGCCTACACGTCCTACACGTTGAAAGTTCGGTTGTTTTCAATTTAGTTATTACGGTGCTAACACGTTAAAATATGAATGAGCTCGGTACCGGTAACTGCACCGAAAGTACCGATCCGGAAAATCATCGAAATTAGGTACCAGCACCGAAAATGCTCGGTACAATACGGTATGGTATTTGAAGGTAAAAATCAAAAAATACAGTTATGGTGCTAGAACGGTCTAGAACCAAAAGTAACGATTCTGAAAACGGCAAAAGGTGGGTACCAAATTGGTAACGAAAATGATTTGGTAATAGTAAATTTGGTACCGATACGATACCGGTTTGATTACATGATTTTATACGATTTGCTCATCAATAATCTAAATATCCAAGTTAATTTTACATGCTACAATTCATTCACTACAGAAAAAATACAAAAAAGAAAGCAAAATAAGTTGTTGTGTATATAAGACCTCATTCAAACGAAATACAGTTTACTTACTGTGTGTATGAAAAGTAATCTAAACGGTACAATTACTTGCATTGCTACGTTGACACTGGATTTAATGAGCTCGGTACCAACGGGTACCGAAAATACCGTTGCCGAAAATACCGTTACCGAAATCCCCAAAAGTGTGTACCGGTACCGAATATTCCTGGAACGGTACGGTACGGGTCGATACTGGTACGGCACCGGTATTTGAGGGTAAAAAAACTAAACGGTACAATTACTTGCATTGCTACGTTGATACAGGATTTGATGGGCTCGGTACCAACCGGTACCGAAAATACCGTTGCCGAAAATACCGTTACCGAAATCCCCAAAAGTGTTTACCGGTACCGAATATACCTGGAACGGTACGGTACGGGTTGGTACTGGTATGACACCGGTATTTGAGGGTAAAAATCGGTGAATACCAGTACCGAAAATACACCCGATTTGGTAAAAGCGGGTACCGGTACCCAATACTATTTTTTCATCCCTTAATGAAGTTACTGCTCATTCACTTCTAAAATTAATATATAGGTAATATATATGTTGTTTAATATTTTTATTATTTTAATATTATAATAATAGTTATTTTCTTTACTTTTTGACTTTAATCATTTTTTTAATATCAGGGGTTGGGATAAGTTTCGTGTCAACCGGTACCCAATACTATTTGTTCATCCCTTAATGAAGTTACTGCTCATTCACTTCTAAAATTAATATATAGGTAATATATAGGTTGTTTGATATTTTTATTATTTTAATATTATAATAATAGTTATTTTCTTTACTTTTTGACTTTAATCCTTTTTTAAATATCAGAGGTTGGGATAAGCTTGGTGTCAACCGGTATCGAACCAGTACTGGTATCGAAAATACCGGTACGGTCCTGTTCGGTATCAGGTACATGAAGGTAAAAACCGGCACTAATACAGAAAACGCCAAAAGTTGGTGCCGAATTGATATTGGAAATCTTTTGGTTCGGGAAATTCAGTGCTGCTACCCGATACCATTTGCTTATCCCTGATCACGGTTACCGTACGAACAACGGTATCGTACAACTTTTTTTTGTTGATTTTCTTCAACTTTTAATATTTTCTTTTTTTAGTTTCAGGGGTAGGGATGAGCTCGGTGCCAACCGATACAGAATCGGTAGTGATACCGAAAATACCGGTTACAGTACCGGTATATGAAGGTAAAAAATGGTAGTGAACCGGTACCAGGAGCGCCAAAAGTCGGTACCGAATTGGTACTTAAGATCTTTCGGTTCGGCAAATTTGGTACCAGTACCCAGAATAATTTGTTCATCTCTGACCACGGGTTTCATACGAACAACATCGTTACCATACAACTTTTTTGGTTGATTTTCTTTCGGTTATCTTTTAGTGTTTTTTTCTTTATTTTCTTTTTATTCTTGTCAGCAGTTCCGTTCGCAACACGCTCGTAGTGATTTCAAAACACATGTAAACACAGACTAAATAACAAAAGAAATTTGCCGCAACACGGCGAACTTCTTTAAACCTAGTTCACATAAATAACACATAAATCATAGTGTCGAAAGCTAAATATATATTTTTTTTCAAGAAAAGGGATCCAATTTTATTATCTCGTTTAGGCCTAAAAAAGTTGAGCCACTCTTGTAAGTGAATCTTAGCATGTTTATTTTTTCCACGGTGGAGGTTGTATTATTAGAGCGTGAGGTGTGGGTGTGGGGAGGAGGTCGAGGAGCCGACGTGACCTCCTTCCCCATCGAGGAACACCCCCCTCCCCCCGCCATAATCTTAGCGTGTGTATTTTTTTTTTCCACGATGGAGGTTGTATTATTAGAGTGTGGGGTGTGGGTGTGGGGAGGAGGTCGAGGAGCCGACATGGCCTCCTTCCCCATCGAGGAACACCCCCTCCCCCCGCTATGATTTTGGTGAACTCGATGGGATACCCCGTCTGCCCGATGATTGTTGTTGGTGATATGTGTTGTTGTTTGTTGATTGGAGGGGAGATGATGGGTCAGGGGAACCATACCCTTTTATGAGGAAGGAGGAAGTGGTGACTTGAAGGTGAGGTGGAGGTGACGTGGATGTTGAGGGAAGTCCTCCCACACCCCACCTCTTATGATTGAGATGTTATTGATCCAACTCGATAAAAAAATAATATCTTAAGCATTCGAACACCGAACAACATAGTAAATCTGTGTAAAAATTATGAGTCCACCACCCTCAACACTCAAGTCAATTCATTTCATTCGTGTGGTAGCGTAAGATCCACTAAATCGAAGAAACATGTTATCATATATTACTTGTAGAACTTAATGAAAGAAAATACGTTTTTAAACACGTACCACAGATATCAACGACAGGTTTCTAATTGCCTTTGTTATCATCAACACGGTACCTAGTCTCACTTAGAAGTATCACCCCTCTACTTTCTAACTTATTTAAGTTTTACCCTTTTGTATTTTATATATATTTCTAGAAACCCCAAATGCATCTACTTGGTTGTTGTTCTAATGTTTTTCACTTTTTCTCGTTGAAACTTGGTTGTTTTTCTTTCACTTTTTCTGGTTGAATAATATGCCTATAATTGCGGACCACAAGTCTTACTCTCCTTTTTAGCAAGTTTCTTCCTAAGGACCTCCTATTTCGGATAAATTTGACCTTGTTATGGGAATAATAGGCCTATAATTGCGGACCACAAATCTTACTCTCCTTTTTAGCAAGTTTGTATGAAGGCCTGTTGTTTTAGGATAAATTGGTGATATGTATTGCATTGCCGAGGAGTTGTTACTTTGGTTATGTTATGTTAGGGTTCAAACGAGCCGAGCCGAGCCCGAGCTCGAGCTCGATCAAGTTTGATTAACTTATGAGAACTCGAGCTTAGCTTGGTTCGAGCTTTGTTTTAAAGCTCGAGCTCGGCTCGTTTATTATCCATTAATTAATGTATTAAGTAAAAGTAATATAAATAATAGACTCATTTAGGCTCGCAAGCTCGATAAGTAAAGCTCGGGCTCGTTTAGATGTTTACTAAACAAGCTTATTGTTAGGTTCGGGCTCAGCTCGTAAACAAGTTTAAATAATCTCAGCTCGGCTCGTTTAATAGACAACTTTAAATAGGGGTAAATGTTGTTAAACAACAGTAAAAAACTGCATGTGTAATGCTAATTTACTTTTTTTTAATCTTAAAAATGATAGACTTACAACCAGAAAAAAAAATTTTAAAAAAAATTGGTGTATTTTTTAAGCTTGTTTTTGTAGTTAATTAGTTTTCTCACATTTAATTAGTTTTCTTATAATTCTCTCCCCTATAAGAGTAACCCTAAATTAGGGCTGTTCATGTTTAACAACGAAAAATAAGTTTTACAATTTCAATGAAATGCAATATTAGTTCATTAGCAAGGTAATTAAGATTCAAATATGCCATGGATATCAAATTACAAGCCTAAATATATATAAATAATAACAAGTTTTTTTTTTTTTGTAATATATTATAATGTATATAAAAATAAATATATTATGAAGAAAATAATCCGAACTAAGCCGAGCGGAGCTACCAAGCGAGCCAAACCGAGCCAGCTCGGCTCGCTATGAGTCGAGCCGAGCTGGCTCACTTTCTAACCGAGCCGAGCTGGCTCGGATCACTTTCAAACCGAGCCATATCGAGCAAGGTTTTTTCGAGCTAAATCCGAGCGAGCTCCGAGCTGCGAGCTTTTTGGACAGCCCTAACCCTAATATAAATGTAAATATGTAACAACTAACAACCGCAAGTTTGAGATATATTTAGTTAGTTGAATTGTGTAAAAGCATGTCAGTTTACTTTTCTCATACTGCTAAACAAGCTTATTGTTAGGTTCGGGCTCAGCTCGTAAACAAGTTTAAACAAGTTAGTTGAATTGTGTAAATATGCCCTAACCCTAGTTGAATTTAGTTCAAGTTGTTATTGCTCATGTGTGTTTGTTTGGTTCGATTTCCAAAACAAATCCACACATAACTCTAAGCTCGGACCCCTCTTCACATGTTTTCACATCACATACCTTCCTATAGAAGATTTTTCCCTTAACGGAAATTTCAAGGCAAGACAAATTTCTAAGTGCTATATGTTTGCATGCTTATCAGGCTTTGGCCTAGTGGTTAAAAGGAATTAGTTCTTGTGAAGAGACTACGGTGCTGTTTGTTTTTTCAGATGTAAAATGTCTGTAGTCTGCGGACCACATCTGCAGGCATCTGCAAGAGAAGATGTGGACCAAATGTCTGCAGTCTGCAAGGAGAAGAGGGTTTGTTTTTTTTTTCTTCAAAAACAACTTCACACAAACACACAACACACACAACAGAGGTCTGCTCTCTCTCTCTACAAACTCCCCCTCTCTCTCTACAACCACCACCACCACCACCGCACCACCTCCGCCACCACCTCCGCCATCACAGGTCTGCTCTCTCTCTCTACAAACTCTCTCTCTCTACGGTCTCTCTCTCTCTCACCGCTCTCTCTCTCTCACAGGTCTGCTCTCTCTCTCTCTCACCGATCTGGGTTTCGTTTTAATTGATGGGTTTGGTGGTGGTGGGTTTTGAAGATGGTGGTGGTGGAGGTGGTGGTGGAGGTGGTGGCTGAGATGTGGTGGTGGAGGTGGTGGCGGAGGAACATCTTATGTCTGTCCGATCTCTCTCTCTCTCTCTCTACACGGTCTGGGTTTTGTTTTAATTGATGGGTTTGGTTGTGGTGGGTTTTGGAGATGGTGGTGGTGGAGGTGGTGGCTGAGATGTGGTGGTGGAGGTGGTGGCGGAGATGTGGTGGCAGGTGGAGGTGGTGGCGGAGGAAGATCTGTGCTTGAAGATCTGTAGGTTTGAGAAGATGAATGTTATTGGCTTTTTTTTAAGCTAATTTAAGCACTTTTCAGATCTTCTTTTAAAAAAAAACAAACGGTCTTCAAAGCCTTATGTCTGTCCGCCTACAGACATAAGCTCTTTGCAGATGTTATAAGCAAAAACAAACAGCCCCTAAGGCTCAATCTGTATAGTATTTAACGTTAAAAAAATAGTTGTTCAAAGAAAAACTATATGTTTGCACTATCTCGATATTGATTTTACTTCAACACTTGTGTATCCCCAAGCTCCCGGCCCTTTCACTTATCATAAAAGTTACCATCTTTATCTTCCATTTCATCGTATATAACTATATATTAATAACCATGTCAAACATTCTCATTTGCTTAACCCTTCGACTAACCATATTTTCTATTTATACCAGTATTAAACGTCATTTTTCTAAAGTTTGACACTCAAAATTATTATTTTCTATTTATACCGGTATCAAATGTCATTTTTTTAAAGTTTGACACTCAAAATTATCAACAAATAATAAGATAGATATACTAGGTTAAAACTCTGTTTATTATGCGTGTTGAAAAAAATGTAATTTTATATACTAAATAATAAAAAAAAATATATATTTTTTTAAAATCTTGTTTATTACACGGGTTGAATAAATATAACATTATAAATTAAATGATAAAAAAGTTAAATCTTAAAGAATCCCGTGCATTGTACGGGTTAAATAAATTTATATAAAATAAAATATTAGTAAACTTAATACATAAACTAAAAATTAATAACAAACCCAGCCATGAAATCAAACCGATGACTAGTTTGATTGGTTCCCGATTTTAGATCGAACAGTGAACACTCTTAATAATAGCTAATAGGGTTATTTTGTGTTATTTATAATGTAGTGTAGTTATTAAAATAACTTTTGAAAATAAAGTAAAACCACAAAGATTGAAGTATAAATTTTTTTATGAAGATATAACTTAATTAGTTTTATTATATATCTAAAGTTTGAATCTAGGGTTATAAACCCGGTTAAATCAGTATTTAAAGAGCACAAATATACTTTATATTAACTGCGGTACCCTATTATTTATTTACACGTGGCTTTTAGTTTATGATTCATTTGATGAAAATAATACTTTAAATACAAATTTATTATTATTTTATTAAGATAAACAAACAAATTCAAATAGAGAAAGTATCATATATATATATATAGGGTAGGGTTCATTTGAGAACTACCTTTATTGCGAAAACCGCAAGAACCAATGTGAACACAAAAAATACCTAAAAAATCCAAAAATACACACAAATTTTTTTTAATATTTTTTCTAAAAAAAAACTCTATATTTCGTTACCAAAAAAAATCGAGTAACAGTTATTGATGCACATGTGCATATGTATAATTTCTTGGACAAATTCCGTAATATACTACCAGTGGTAGAAAAATGCACTTTCATTTACATTACCATCCACAATACACTATTTTTTACATTACCGATATTAAGAATGCACATGTGCATAATTATGTATAACCATGATATAACGTGTTTTTGTACAAAAAGCTTGTGATTTTAAATGATGAAGTAGGCCCATAAACATGTGTTTTGGTTAATTATATCTAGTGGTTGATGGTTTGATTATATTTGTCACTTTATGATGTAATATGTTGTTTGGATGGTATAAAGGGTGTTGATGTACATGTAATAAAGTGGAATATTGGTAATGGTATTGTATGATGGATGGTATGAGGCAATTGTATTGTATTATGGATGGTAGAAGGTAATGGTAGTGTACTATGGATGGTATGATAGATGAAATGGAAAGTGTATTTAAAGCGGTGTACCAAAACACGTTATAACGTGTTCATACATATAGATGCACATGTGCATTTCTAGTGTTGTTAATGTTATAACAAGTTCATACATATAGATGCACATGTGCATTTCTAATATTGTTAAATTAAAAAGTAGTGTATTATGAATAGTAGTGTAAATGAAAGTGCAATTATCTGATATTAGTAATGTATTACGGAATTTGTCAAAGAAACGATACATATGCACATGTGCATGGATAATTGTTACTCGAATTGTTTTTTTTTTTTTTTTTTTTTTTTTTGTGACAAATATAGCGATTTAAAAAAAATAGTAAAAAAAAATTTTAAGTGTTTTTTTTATTTTTTTAGGTATTTTTTGGTTGTGTTCACACTTGGTTGTAACGCCCTGCTTCTTCGTACTTTCCATAATTAGAAAGCGTTGCTTCTATTTCTAATTTTGGAAATCTTGTATTCTTGTAATCATTTTTTCGTTGTAATCGTTGTAAAATCCGAGACTTTGATCATAAATGAAATTCGTATTTCGTCAAATTCGTGTTATACATACTTCATACATGTTCATACGTTTGGATTAATCGTACATGTGATACTTTAATCATAATTCGTGCAAAATATGTTAAACATACTAATACGTGACATACATGCTCAATTAATGCAAATACGATACTTATACTCGACATCCATACTTATTCATACTTGTATATATGCTTTAATTTCATAATATACCTTTACATATTGACCTTTGTGCATAAAACACCCTAAAACACCTTAAAACCTTCACATAAGAAAGTATAGGGGCCAAAGATGTTAAAAATCAAACAAAATAACCAGTCTGGGGTGGCTCACGCCCCGCAAGCGAGATGACCATATGGGTCGCGCCCCGTGAGAAGGTCTGATCCGCAGATTTGTTTAACAGCTTCGCGGATTGGCCAATTTTGAGCTAGTTTGGTGTGTTTCTTGCACTTATTACACCCAACTAACAACCCTAATCATTCCCTATAAAACCCAACACTTCTCCACACATTTTCCACTTTGCAAACACTCCGCTCTCACTCTCAAACACTCAAAAACTCAGCTGGAAATCAGTAGCAAATCAGATTGAATACAAGTTGCAAAAGTGAGCATAACCTCACTCATACTTCATCTTTTTCATCCATGCTTTCTTCTTAGCACTTGAAACAACTTTAGGTATGTTTCCACAGGTTTTCCATGGAAAACAAAGGCTGGAACATCAACCCAAATAGGGTTAAAAGTGCAAGAAAGTTTTTGTTTTGAATAAATACTTGAGTAAACATACTTTAAGTTATGATTTCTCAACACATTCCTATGTCTTTATGCCACTAATCAAGACCATGATTATGTGAGCTTAAAAACAAGGTTGTGACATGTAAATCCAGAGGTTTAATCCTCAAAAACTTTCTGTTTTAAAAGGGTTTTAACCCATAAGTGATGAACAAGTCTTGAACCTGTGAAAGTGTGATTTTTTGGATAACTTGGGCTATCCTACTCCTACCTACAAATCCACACATCACTTGATGTTTTCCTTGTTAGTTAGTATGTATTTCATTCCCTTAATGTAACCTTCATGACCATCCTTGTTGTCTTATGACAACTTGTGCATTGGTGAATACAAATGAGGTTCCAAAATGGAAGATTCATCTTCCTACCTCATGCATGACTTCTATGATATTCTTAATACACTTGATGGACAAAAGCTTATGTTATATAATATATAGAATATAATACTCATAGTAACTGAACCTTTGACGATAACCTAATGGTTATTTGTCAAAATATTAAGTTACATCATCTAAGGACTTAGTACTCGTTACGATTCTAATGGGTACTTTAACCCATGAAAACATTCAAACCCCTATGGGTTTCAGAGTGTCAAAAACGAGTATTATGTGTTAGGTGGTTATTTTCTCATATGTTTACTTTCCATATACTTTCCATTCCAAATCCCTAATCTCCCGTTATCATACGATTACTCATACACCTTGCTTCCTCGTGTAGAAGGACTTGGTGTTTCCTCCTCCAACAATCAACAACTCCTCGCGGATAAACAAGTAGAAGCTTGCAAACCCGTGAGTATACTTGAACCCCTTTTCGTTTACCACTTTTGGGGTGTAACATGTTAAACTATGAAAACTACACTTATACTTACTTCTAAAATGCATAAACATTCCTTATACATGTATGCACACTTGTTACTTGATACTTTAAACTTGGGGTTATACGTTTTGTGTTAGACTTATCATTAACTTCGTACGAGCCTATCCTTGACATATATAGCGCTAAAGGATTAACGCACCGCTTGTGAACATTGGGTTATGTTAAGAGCTTATTGCGTTTCATCTTGGTTTGACTAGTTAAACACATGTCGATTTATCGTTTATCTTGTTTCAATAGCTTACCTTGTGGAATTGTTTTAAAGTTATTTTTATGCTATGTATGAAAAACCGTATACTCGCCTTTGCTTTTGCATTGAACTTTATTTTAAACATGTTACAGGTTGAAGATGATGATCGTATGAAATCTAGTAGGGTTGACTAGAAACACACCCAAGAAATTACTAGATTTGAATATTTATGTTATGATTGAACTTGTCGCATTTGTCTTTTATTTGTCGTAATTTGATTTCCATCTAATGTAATGACAATTTGAAATTATGAAATGAAAACGGTTTTGATTTAATTATTGTCACGATTAGCGTTATGTGTGATGAGCAATCTTTCTTCGTCCCACTCTGATGATTCCGCCATTGTTTGGGGTGTGACAGATTGGTATCAGAGCCATTACTATAGGGAATTAGGTAGAATTGTCATGTTCGACCTAGTCTATAGTAGGTACCTCATTTTTTACCATTCTTGTTACATGCTTAAAATGTTATTCTTCCTACTTTGCTTCTTTATCTTCTTTTGGTCTAAATAGTTACATATGTCTTTCCCAAGACATTTTACACAATATACTTGAAGACACTCGTAATACAAATGAGACAAGTTTACCAAAATAGGCGTGAAACCTACAATTTGGTAAACGACTCTCACTCCGCTTATTCGTTATTTTGCATGAAATTACACCATTAAGTTAGGAGTGAAATCCACATCTTAATGGTAAATTTCCAATTCAAACTCTAGCGCACCCTCGTCAAAGTGTCGAAATTATATTTTGACCCGACGAGTACCAACCACATTAGGGTACGAAATCGTCAAGTTAGGGGTGAAACCCGCATCTTGTCGATTAAGTCTCATTCCTCGATTTTCAATCTCTCCAAAGTTTCGATTGTTTTGATAGATTAGAGACATGTAGTAACTGGAAGGGTAAGATACCGTTAATTGCTACTCGACGAGAGTATCTTACCTATAGGACAAAACACGTTTCTCTAATTTGAAAGGACTCTCGATTCACTTTGGAATAGTCGACGTTTCCAAACCCAAAACAATCATGTTTTATGAGCCTCTCTTTTATGCTATTTCAATTTATACGTGATTTTATACTTGTTACCTCATTCATTTCAAAACTGTTACCCGATTCGCATGTCTCCTGCAATAAAAAACAATAATAACTCTCGTGAACAAACTAAATTTATACTCCTTTTACGCATTTATACGTGATTATACTTGTTGAATACTTGTTAAATGCATGCAAACTACGTGAAACTTATGTGCCACATGACATGCTTACATGCTTATACTTGCAAAACTTATTTCGAATTATGATCAAGTCTCATCCTTTCCTTTTCTTTCGAACTTCTAGATGGCATCTTCAAGCTCATCCGAAAAGCCCAAGTCCAAGAAGAGTTCCCGCACTGGTTCTATCTCCAAGAAAGAACTCGTAGGTCTCATCACTGAACAAATGGCCGACCAGATGGCCTGAGTTATACCTGACATCGTTAGCCGAATCCAAACCAACTCAGATTCGCCCCATGGTTCTGTTGATTCCAAAATGGAAAAACCTAAGACACCATTCCTTTTCAATCAATTCATGGCCTATAAACCTCTGGAGTTTACTGGAAAGGACGGTGCCACCACGTTACTAAACTGGTTAGATGCCATGGAGCTTACGTTCCGTCAAAGTGGTTGCCCTGACGACTTGCGCACCCAAAATGCAACAGTGTTGTTCCACTCAAGAGCCCTCGAGTGGTGGACCGTTGAGCGAAGCACAATAGGGGAAGATGCTGCCCACGCTTTACCATGGGCTGAACTGAAGAAAATCATGAGGGAAGAATTTTGTCCTCCTCACGAATTTAGGAAGTTAGAACACGAGTTCTGGCATCTTAAGCAAATTGAGGATGATAACGATGGTCTAACCATTCGCTTCAAGCAACTCAGCATCCTTTGTCCTAGCCAAGTTGATACCCCTGAAAAGGCCATTAACAAGTACATCCACTGCTTACCCGATTCTTTCATGAACCTCGTAGAAAGCTGCTTCTCCGGCGACTATCGAGGAAACCTACCGTTTAGCCGCTCGCCTTAACAACAACCGTGTCCTTCGTAGGAAATCTGAAAAGGCTTCCTCGAAGAGCGCACACCAAGCCATCGCTGAAACCACCGTTGAATCACTATCCCAGTCAACCAAGAAAAACCGAGGTAAGAAGCAGAAGGCTTCAAGCCAAAACTATGCGGTCATCACTCAACCGAACCCTCAACCCTTGCAATATGTCCCTCCTGCACCCAATACCGAACCTCCACGCAAGGCTTACACTGGGACTCAACCTAAGTGTAACCAATGCCAATACCATCATCCTGCCACCGCCCCATGCCGCAAGTGCGCTAATTGCAATCGGTATGGGCACTTTTCGCAGCACTGTCACAAACCACCCATGGCCAATCAGAACCAAGCTGTTGTAGCCCAGAATCCTGCTCCAAACCAAGCTTAAGTTGCTCCTGTGTGAGCATGCTTCAAATGTGGGGATCTTAACCACCTTGCAAACGTCGCCCCCAACGAAACCAACCTCAGCAGCAACCACCGCAACAACGGCAACAACAGTAGTAGCAGCCTCAACAACCAGCTCGAGGCAGGGCCTTTCTCCTTACCACTGCACAGGCTCAAAACGCTAATGATGTTATCACTGGTACGTTCCTCGTGAACCATGTTTATGCTTCTTGTTTGTTTGATACTGGCACCGATAAAAGTTTTGTATCGTTAGAATTTGAACATTTGCTTAAGTGTAAACGCTCTAAGTTGCCAAGATCCTTCGCTGTCGAAGTCGCTGATGGTAAATTCGTCGCTGTCGATTCCATTCTTTCCAAGTGTTCCTTGATTCTTAACGATCATACGTTTCGCATTGACCTCATACCTATGCAAATGGGTAGTTTCGATGTCATAGTAGGCATGGACTGGCTTAGGCGAGTTCGTGCTGAAGTTGTTTGTTCTGAAAAGTTCATTCCTCTTCCTCTTCCAAACGGTGATTCTCTTCACGTCTATGGCAAGAAACCTTCTCAAGGTCTCAAGCTTATGTCGTGTATTCAAGCGAACAAGTGCTTGCACAAGGGTACCTATGCCTTTCTCGCCCACATTGTGGAGAAGAAGGACAAAGGCCCAAGCATGAGTGACATTCCTGTTGTACGTGATTTTCCTAATGTGTTTCCCGACGATCTTCCTGGTCCGCCTCCTGCTCGTTCTGTTGACCTTAGAATCGATTTAGTGCCTGGCGCTACGCATGTCGCTAAGTCTCCTTATCGTTTAGCACCCTCTGAGATGCACGAGCTTTTGAGCCAAATCCAAGATCTTCTTGATAAAGGATTTATACGCCCTAGTACTTCTCCTTGGGGTGCTCCCATCCTATTCTTCAAAAAGAAAGATGGATTGTTTACAATGTGTATTGACTATCGTGAGCCCAACAAGCTTACTGTCAAGAACCGATATCCTCTTCCTCGCATTGACGATCTCTTCGATCAATTGCAAGGCGCGACTTGCTTTTCAAAGCTCGATCTTCGTTCTGGATATCATCAACTTCGAGTCCTTGAAGAAGATATACCTAAAACCGCTTTCCGAACGTGTTATGGTCATTACAAGTTCATGGTCATACCCTTTGGTTTGACCAAGGCACCTGTTGTTTTCATGGATTTGATGAACCGCGTGTGCAAAGCGTACTTAGACCACTTTGTGATGGTCTTCATCGACGATATTCTCATCTACTCCAAGACTCAAGAAGAGCACGAGCGACGCTTACGTCTTATCCTTCAGCTTCTACGTACTGAACGTCTATATGCCAAATTCTCCAAGTGCGAATTTTGGTTAAAAGAGGTTCAATTCCTTGGTCACACTGTCAACGAACTTGGTATTCACGTTGACCCCACTAAAATCGAAGCTGTGAAGAGTTGGATTGCACCTAACTCTCCGTCTGAGATTCATTCTTTCCTTGGTCTTGCGGGTTATTATCGTCGTTTTATTTCCAACTTCTCAAAAATCGCCGTACCTCTCACCTCTTTGACTCAAAAAGAGAAACCTTTTGTTTGGGGTCCCGAACAAAAGGAATCTTTTCAAACGCTCAAGGACATGCTGTGCAATGCTCCTATTCTCGCACTTCCCGATGGTAACGATGACTTTGTCATGTATTGCGATGCTTCAAACCTTGGTCTTGGTTGTGTCCTTATGCAACGAGACAAGGTTATCGCTTACGCGTCGAGGCAACTCAAAATACATGAGAAGAACTACATTACACACGACCTTGAACTTGGTGAAGTTTTTTTTGCCTTAAAGATTTGGCGCACTACCTATATGGTACTAAGTGTGTGGTTTTCACCGACCATAAGAGCCTTCAACATATCTTCAACTAAAAGGAACTGAACATGCGTCAACGTCGTCGGGTAGAGTTGTTAAACGACTACGACTGCGAAATTCACTACCATCTAGAAAAAGCGAATGTAGTAGCCGACGCTCTTAGTCATAAAACTCATGTGAAGGGTATTTGTTGTCTCCAACTCGTTAACGATCTTCCAATCGCATTCGTGAAGCCCAATATGCCTCTATTAACGAGGGTAGTCTCTCCGTCGAGATACGAGGTGGTGTTGAAGATGTTGTCTCTAAATCCGATTGTAATCTATACTATCTCAATCACATCAGGATTCCTAATCGTGATAACCTTCGAAACTTCCTGATGAAGGAGGCACACAAATCGAGATATTCTATTCATCCTAGTGCTGATAAGATGTACCAAGATATGCGTACGTCCTATTGGTGGCCTGGAATGAAGAAAGATATCACCACCTTCATTGGGAAATGTCTCACTTGTTCTAAGGTTAAAGCTGAACACCAACGTCCCTCTAGCTTGCTCGAACAACCAGAAATTCCTGTCTGGAAATGGGAGAGTATTGCAATGGACTTTATCACCAAGCTCCCTCGTACTTCTTCTGGTCATGACAGTATTTGGGTGATCGTCGATCGATTGACCAAATCATCTCATTTCCTTCCCATTCGTGAAGATTTCAAAGTCGAGAAATTGGCTAGAATCTACACTGATGAGATCATTTGTCGTCTTGGTATCCCCATTGACATCATTTCTGATCGTGATGCTCGCTTTACGTCTCGTCTTTGGCAAACTTTTTAATCTGCTATGGGTACTATTCTAAACCTTAGCACCGCATTCCATCCTCAGTCTGACGGTCAAACTGAGCGTACTATCCAATCTTAGAGGATATGCTTCGTTCATACGTAATCAATTTTGGTGGCAACTGGGATTCACACTTGCCTTTGATTGAATTCTCGTACAACAACAGTTATCACGTGAGTATTCAAATGGCACCTTTCGAAGCATTGTAAGGTCGCAAATTTCGTTCTCCTATTTGTTGGCACGAGATTGGTGAAACTCATATCACTGGTCCTGAGCTTATACAAGAGACAACGGACAAGATTTTACAGGTTCGAGACAACTTACTGAAAGCCAGGAGGCGACAAAAGAGTTACGCCAACAAGCGTCGCAAGCCTTTGGAATTCGAGATAGGTGACTTTGTACTTCTCAAGGTATCCCCTTGGAAGGGTGTGGTTCGATTTGGTAAGAAAGGGAAACTCGCACCTCGTTATGTATGTCCTTTCAAGATTCTAGAAAGGATTGGCAAGATTGCGTATCGACTGGGCCTACCTGAAGAACTCAACAACGTTCATCCTGTCTTCCACGTGTCAAACTTAAAGAAGTGTCTAGCTGATGAAGGACTTCAAGTTCCACTCGAAGATCTTCAAATCAATGAAACTCTACACTTCATGGAGAAACCTATCGAGATCATGGACCGAGGAGTCAAGAGATTGAGGCACAGTCAAATTCCTATCGTTAAGGTTCGATGGGAAGGAAAATGTGGCGCTGAATTCACTTGGGAACTCAAAAGTGATATGAAGACTAAGTATCCGCACCTGTTCGTTGCATCTTCCTAAATTTCGTGACGAAATTTCCTAAAGGAGGGGAAGCTGTAACGCCCTACTTCTTCGTACTTTCCATAATTAGAAAGCTTTGCTTGTATTTCTTTTTTTGGAAATTTTTTAATCTTGTAATCGTCTTTTCGTTGTAATCGTGGTAAAATCCGAGACTTGGATCATAAATGAAATTCGTATTTCTTTAAATTTGTGTTCTACATACTTCATGCATGTTCATACGTTTGGATTAATCATACATGTGATACTTTAATCATAATTCGTGCAAAATACGTTAAACATACTAATACGTGACATACATGTTCAATTCATGCAAATACGATACTTATACTCGACATCCATACTTATTCATACTTGTTTATATGCTTTAATTTCATAATATACCTTTACATATTGACCTTTGTGCATAAAACACCCTAAAACACCTTAAAACCTTCATATAAGAAAGTATAGGGGCCAAAGATGTTAAAAATCAAACAAAATAACCAGTCTGGGGTGGCTCGCGCCCCTCGAGCGAGATGACCATATGGGTCACGCCCCGTGAGAAGGTCTGATCCGTAAATTTGTTTAACAACTTTGCGGATTGGCCAATTTTGAGCTAGTTTGGTGTGTTTCTTGCACTTATTACACCCAACTAACAACCCTAATCATTCTCTATAAAACCCAACACTTCTCCACACATTTTTCACTTTTCAAACATTCCATTCTCACTCTCAAACACTCAAAAACTCAGCTGGAAATCAGTAGCAAATCAGATTGAATACAAGTTGCAAAAGTGAGCATAAGCTCACTTATACTTCATCTTTTTCATCCATTCTTTCTTCTTAGCACGTGGAACAACTTTAGGTATGTTTCCACAGATTTTCCATGGAAAACCAAGGCTGGAAAATCAACCAAATAGGGTTAAAAGTGCAAGAAAGTTTCTGTTTTGTATAAATACTTGACTAAACATACTTTAACTTATGATTTCTCAACACATTCCTATGTCCTTATGCCACTAATCAAGACCATGATTATGTGAGCTTAAAAACAAAGTTGTGACATGTAAATCTAGAGGTTTAATCCTCAAAAACTTTCTGTTTTAAAAGGGTTTTTGTCACACCCCCAAAATACCACATGTGGAAGCACCGCGGGGCGTGTGACGTTCCAGGATCCAGCCACCAATCACATTGAACTATATTAAGATATTAAATAAAAGTTTCCATTTATTCCATAAAGCAAGTTCGAGTGAGAGAGGAGAGGAGTAGGGTTTTGTGATTAACTTGTGTTTTGGAAGGTTATCAAAACCAACACACCTAACCGAGTGTGTGTTTATGCCAACAAAGTGTACGAGTTAGGCCCGGCTTGTGGGCTTCGGGCCGTGAGCAACCCGTTGAAGGGTGAGGGGTATGTGGTCCAAGAGTGGTGTGCGGTTCGGGTCCTTACAACACATAACGATCCATGTCTAAACAATTCACACATGTCCAACACCTTCAATTTAGTTCACATAACCTATACCACATAGCAGTTACATGATTACAATGTACATCAAAACATGACAGGTTCATTACAAGAAAGAAGGGTTTTGGAAATACGAGTTGTCACATCATCCCCAACTTGAAAGAAATTTCGTCCTGAAATTCGATAAGTCAACTCAGAGAAGTGAAGTGATAGATTAGGATGACTGTGGATTTTCCTCGGGTGCCACATCATCCCCAACTTGAAAGGGAATTTCATCCCGAAATTCACCAGTTGTAACAGGATTAGACTGGTCATTTGGGAATAGATAAGGATACTTGAGCTTCATCTGTTCTTCGCGTTCCCACGTGAACTCCGGTCCACGTCTTGAGTTCCAACGAACTCTCACAATCGGAATTCGACTATGTTTACGGACCTTGACTTCCAGATCCATAATTTCGATGGGTTCTTCGACAAACTCCAATTTGTCGTCGATTTTCAGCTCTTGAAACGGTACCACAAGTGTTTCATCGGACAAACACTTATTTAGTTGCGAAACATGGAAGACATAATGGACGTTACCCAACTCAGCAGGTAACTCGAGTTTGTAGGCCACCTTACCGATCCGTTCCAGAATCTTGAAAGGCCCTACATAACGCGGATTAAGCTTGCCGCGCTTCCCAAAGCGCACCACACCCTTCCAAGGTGAAACTTTCAACATAACACGATCACCTACAACAAACTCCAAGGGTTTCCTACGCCTGTCGGTGTAGCTTTTCTGACGGTCGCGCGCCGCCGCCATACGATTCCTAATCTGAACAATCTTCTCAGAAGTTTCAAGTACAAGTTCTGGACCTGTGATCTGGCTGTCACCCACCTCAGCCCAACAAAGAGGTGAACGACATTTCCGTCCGTCAATGCTTCGAATGGAGCTGCCTGGATACTGGTATGGTAGCTATTGTTATAAGAAAACTCTATCAGAGGCAAGCGTTTCCCCCAACCCTTACCAAAATCAATCACACACGCTCGCAACATGTCTTCGAGTGTCTGGATGGTTCGTTCACTTTGACCATCCGTCTGTGGGTGATAAGCAGTGCTCATGTCGAGACGTGAGCCGAAAAATTTGTGCATCGACTGCCACAAATCTGAAATGAAACGCGGTTCACGATCAGAGATAATAGAGGTTGGCACCCCGTGCCTAGAAACCACTTCCTTCAGATAAATAGCTGCAAGTTTCTGAGAATTTATGAGTCTCCTTGATTGCTAGAAAGTGTGCTGACTTCGTGAGACGGTCAACGATCACCCAGATGGTATCGTTCTCGCTTTGAGTTCTTGGTAAACCTGTGACAAAATCCATGGCAATCTGCTCCCATTTCCACATGGGTATCTCTGGTTGTTGAAGCAATCCAGACGGTTTCTGATATTCCACTTTAACTTTAGCACAAGTCAAACACTTACTCACATATGTCGCGATGTGAGCCTTCATTTTCGGCCTCCAATACAAGACTTTGAGGTCCTGATACATCTTATCCGAACCCGGGTGAACAGAGTATCGAGACTTGTGCGCTTCGTCCATCACAATCTCTAAGATTTCCAAACAAATGGATCCATACTCGTTCCACGAAATAGAGAATACCATCAGATCTCTCTACAAGTCGCTTTTCCATGCCCCTCAAGTATTCTACTTCAATGTTTTCCTCTTTCAACGCTTCAGTTTGTGCAGAATGGATCTGGTCAGGTAGGTTAGAATGGATGGTGAGCTGCAAGGCGCGGACACGTTTGGGTTCCGTTTCCTTCCGACTAAGGGCATCAGCTACAACGTTAGCCTTACCCGGATGATACTTGATTGCACAGTCGTAGTCGTTCAAGAGTTCTACCCAGCGACGTTGTCGCATGTTCAACTCTTTCTGATCGAAAATATGCTGGAGGCTCCTGTGATCGGTATAGATAGTACATTTGGTACCGTACAGATAATGCCTCCAAATCTTTAGCGTGAAAATCACGGCCCCCAACTCCAAGTCGTGAGTCGTGTAATTCTTCTCATGATCCTTCAACTGCCAGGAAGCATAAGCTATCACCTTCTCATGTTGCATCAGCACGCAACCGAGACCCTGAATAGAAGCATCACAATATACCACAAAATCTTCAGTACCCTCAGGTAAGGACAAAATTGGTGCACTGCAGAGTTTTTGTTTCAACAACTGGAAAGCATCTTCTTGTTTCATTCCCCATGAGTATGCAACGCCTTTTTGTGTTAGTGCGGTGAGAGGCTGAGCGATCTTCGAAAAGTCTTTAATAAATCTGCGATAATACCCAGTGAGACCAAGAAATTGTCGCACCTCCGAAGGAGTCTTTGGTGCCGCCCAATTTCTGATAGCATCAACCTTAGCAGGATCCACGTGTATCCCGGATTCGTTCACAATGTGGCCAAGGAAGTGCACCTCTCAAATCCAGAAGTCACACTTAGAGAATTTCGCGTAGAGTTGCTCCTTCCTCAGAAGCTCCAAGATAAGACGCAGGTGTCGTTCGTGATCCTCCTTGCTCTTTGAATAAATCAGAATCTCGTCGATAAACACGATAACGAAATCGTCAAGATACGGTTTGCACATACGATTCATGAGGTCCATGAAGACTGCTGGTGCGTTCGTCAATCCAGACGGCATAACCAGAAACTCATAATGGCCATACCGCGTTCAAAAAGCCATTTTAGGAACATCCCCCTCTCGAACTCTTATCTGATGATAGCTCGATCTTAAATCGATTTTTGAGTAAAAACTTGACCCTTGCAACTGGTCAAACAGATCGTCGATGCGCGGCAAAGGATAACGGTTCTTGACGGTCACCTTGTTGAGTTCGCGATAATCTATACACATGCGAAAGGACCCGTCCTTCTTCTTCACAAACAGAACTGGGGCTCCCCAAGGCGAAGAACTGGGTCGAATAAAACCCCTATCCAACAATTCTTGAAGTTGATTAGATAACTCTTGCAACTCCCCAGGTGCAAGACGATAAGGAGCTCGAGCAATTGGTGCCGCTCCCAGTGTAAGATCAATCTGAAACTCTACTTGACGATGGGATGGTAAACCAGGAAGTTCCTCAGGAAACACATCAGAAAATTCACGAACAACTGGCAGGTCTTCTATCTTTCTCTCTTCAGGCTGAGGATCAGTAACAAGTGCTAAGATAGCAGAATACCCCTTTCGTAGACACTTCTGAGTTTTCATAGACGAGATGATGCCAACCATCGCCCCACTGCGATGCCCTTGAACCGATAGAGATTCTCCACTGGGGAGAGGTATACGTACGATTTTCTCTTTACAAAGGATGTCAGCATGGTGCTTAGACAACCAGTCCATACCAACCACTACGTCGAAACTACCAAGAGTAACAGGAAGTAGGTCAATGTCGAACACTTGACCTACAAGATCAAGTTTGCACCCCATAAAAACGTGTGAAGCTTCAATCGTCTTACCATCAGCTAATTCTACCACATGCTTAACTTCTAGAGGTGTTGGAGTTAACCCTAATCGTTGACTGAAGTCTAAGGACACATAACTCCAATCGGCACCGGAATCAAATAACACAGAAGCAAAGAGATTGTTCACAGAAAACGTACAAGTCGCGACATTTCCGTCGTTCCTAGCATCACCAGCACCAATCGTGAATACCCTTCCACGAGCACCATTGCCCCCATTGTTGCCGTTGTTGTTGTTCCCAGCATTGTTATTCTGACGGTTGTTGTTATCATTGGCATTTTGATTCAGCTGAGGGCAATCCCGCTTGATGTGACCCTCGTCCCCACACTGGAAACACCCCTTCCTATTGCCTTGGTTCTGATGGGGTTGCCGCCTTTGTTGTTGCTGATGCTGCTGATTCTGCTGTTGATTCTACTGCTGTTGTTGCTTTGGGAACAGAGCTCTACAGTCTTTTGCCATATGACCTACCTTATCACACCTATGGAAAGCTCGGACGCATGGTCCATGATGATGATAACCACACTTGTTGCACTTTGGCTTCCTACCAACGTAAGAGCCTTGGCTCGGATTGCTGCTCTAGCCTTGGTTAACTGAGGATGACTGACTGAAACTACGATTACTGCTGTTGTCTGGCCTTTTCTGCGATTGGCTTGCACTGGTCGCTTTGTCAGCATCGTTCCATTTACGCTTGTTGTCACCGGCAAGTGTAGCGGTAACAGTAGGAGTAGCGGAAACACGAGGCGGTAGTGAACCACGCTCGACCTCTTGGTCGGTAATCTTGTGTGCTAAACGGATGATCTGAGGCAGGTCGTTAAGATTTGCCGCAGTGACCAAATCTTTACTGGTGGTGCTAGGCCCTTGACGTACAATTCGATTCTTCGAGGTGGGGGTCGAGACAAGGTAGGGCACATATTTGCTAGTTCATGAGATCGTTTAGTGTAAGCCTCGATCTCGGACCCCTCCATCTTCAGATTGTAGTATTCATTCTCAAGTTTCTGGATCTCCTCACGAGGACAATACTCCTCCTGTATCAACTCCTTGAAATCGTCCCACGTAGTTGCATTAGCCATCTCGATACCCAACATCTGCACTTGGGCATTCCACCAAGTTAAGGCACCATCCTCCAAAGTGCCTGTAGCATACTTCACCCGGTCCCCCACGGGACAGTTACACATAGCAAATACTGATTCAGCTTTCTCAAACCAACGAAGTAGCCCCACAGCTCCTTCAGTCCCACTGAATGTCTGTGGCTTACAATCCATGAACGTCTTAAACGTACAAGCAGGCGGATTGTTTTGATTCTGATTCGCTTGTTGACCTAAGGACGAAAGGAAATACAACACACGGGTAAGAGTTGAGCACGCGACACAAGAATAATGTGTATTTGGCACATTTCGTACCAGGTTGATAGGCTGCCAATGCCTTAGCCACACGTGTATTAATCAAGTTTGTCAACTCGGCCTGAGTCATCGCAATGTGACCACGCCCATGGCCTCATCTGCTCATGATTCTATATAAGAAAAGGGAAAAGGTTAGGAGTCTGGATAAGGTAGGAGTCAATCCTCACAATGACTTCTACAGACTACTGAGTTTACATCAGACAACAGAGCGGAACCCCCTTCACACTTGTTAAGCCTTACTGGGACTCACATGCACCCCACATTATTATTATGTGTGCACCCATAATAACAATGCAATTTGCATGTTTATCTCAGCTCCTCCCAACTCATGCTAAAAGGCTCCTCAAATTCGAGTAGCAAGACAAAAGGTATCACAGTACATAAATCATGAAAGTCTAGAGGAAAGTCGCATTGTGACTCTATCAGCCACATATCATAGGCAAGTAACACATGAATTCAGTCTGTAGTGCTAAGTGTGCAATCACATGCAACGTCATACATAGGTATACACTAGATATGCTATGCAATAAGTAAACGAGAGACGAACCTTGCAATCTGGAGCTGAGTGTCATGGTCGATTTCGAAGCTGTTCGGTTATAGTCTGGTTTTATAAAAAGGTTTTAAAACCTAGTTCACTATAACCAGTGGCTCTGATACCAAACTGTCACACCCCCAAAATACCACATGCGAAAGCACCGCGGGGCGTGTGACGTTCCAGGATCCAGCCACCAATCACATTGAACTATATTAAGATATTAAATAAAAGTTTCCATTTATTCCATAAAACAAGTTCAAATCATAACTTAAACAAATGCGTTCAACAGAAGCTTAATGTAAATGTTATTCAAGAGTTCCAAAACAAATGTGCATAACCAATGAGCATGTATCCAAGAGCTACAACCCATGACCACTCCAGCACTCCCAGATAGCAAGTTCCATAACCATGAATCTAACAACCTGCAAGCATGCAGACAAGTGTTGATGTTGTTAATAACTCGATTACCGTATATGAGTTTAAAACATTTCAAAGAGTTGATGTTGTTAATAACTCGATTACCGCAGATGGCTCCAGATTATTTGCCCTTCCCCAATGCTCTATCAAACATTGGTCAAGTGGTTAAGGTAGTTAGTTTACGACCGTCCTCCCCGGTACGGTGTGAGGGTGCCAAACCTAATAGCGCTATCAACTAATAACCCCGTTGCCTCCCCGGTAACCAATTCGGTATATGATGGAACTTTATGATAGATATGAGTGTATTAACCAACATCCCAGGTTTAACATTCCAGTCAAACCCCTTTACCCGACATTCCTCCCCGGAACGTTTCCCGATGTCCCTCCCCGGGACGCATGCTTGAAAAAGGCAGTGAACTCACCATGGTTTGCTCGGTAAGATTGGTTACTTGTTTCAAGTTGGTCAATCAAGTCCTAGCGTGGTTACCAATAACAATCAGTCTTGCACTCAAGTAATACACACATTGTTGTCACACAACACGTATAGCATAGTAATTCAAAATTGCATGCAGTTTACTAACACATATACACATAGTTCATCAGTTCGAAATGGCTGGTCCAGTAAAAGAACACAAAGCCCAAATAATGCTCAGTCTGTGGCAAGCATGCGACCCAATTTCATTCCAAAACGATCATCAGTCGAGACCTTGGGGTTTCGACTCGCAACCTCATGGGTCTCGAGTCGCAACCGGCGATCTCGAGTGGTGAATTCATTTGCCGAACCCACGAGGTCTCGGTTCAGGTCTCGAGTCGCAACCGGACTCGCAACCACTGGTCTCGGGTTCTATCATATGGTGACAATTGGTCTCGAGTCGGAACCATAAGGTTTCGAGTCGAGACTAATTCCTTAACAGTTGTTCATTCCTTCAATTTAGACAATCAGTTGTAGTTATTCTTATCAGTTACACACTTTCCGAATTCATTGCAAACAACCGATCAATCATCATAGCAATATTCAAATGAATCAAGTATTATGATTTAACAGTTATTATCCAGGCTCATACAAACCCTAATCGCCGTTCATCCTCAATACTAATATCGCAACACATTATCATCGTTTCACGAAATTCCTCTTCATGTATAATTAGAATTCTAATCATGATCATATCTACAGAATTTTACTAATAATTTCAACACTAAATCAATATCGAAGTCTTGCTATTTAAGCATCTTGAATACAGATCTTAACATCTAATCCAATTCCTTAATCGTTTAAACCATTATTTACACAATTCCTTTAACACCCACCATCGATCATCATATTCAACATAACCTATAGACAAGACCCTAACCACGTTTACGGTTGATCACATAATCACGTAACAAGAAATAATCGACTAACAAATGGAATCATACTAACCGAGAAGCAGAGGGGGTGTGAAAATGCTAGAGCAAGAAGTGATGACACAATCCGAGGAGAGCTTCGAGGGTGAAGGGGTTGCCGTCGGTTCGAGTGAGAGAGGAGAGGAGTAGGGTTTTGTGATTAACTTGTGTTTTGGAAGGTTATCAAAACCAACACACCTAACCGAGTGTGTGTTTATGCGCACAAAGTGTACGAGTTGGGCCCGGCTTGTGGGCTTCGGGCCGTGAGCAACCCGTTGAAGGGTGAGGGGTGTGTGGTCCAAGAGTGGTGTGCGGTTCGGGTGCTTACAACACATAAAGATCCATGTCTAAACAATTCACACATGTCCAACACCTTCAATTTAGTTCACATAACCTATACCACATAGCAGTTACATGATTACAATGTACATCAAAACATGACAGGTTCATTACAAGAAAGAAGGGTTTTGGAAATACGAGTTGTCACAGTTTTAACCCACAAGTGATGAACAAGTCTTGAACTTGTGAAAGTGTGATTATTTGGATAACTTGGGCTATCCTACTCCTACCTACAAATCCACACATCACTTGATGTTTTCCTTGTTAGTTAGTATGTATTTCATTCCCTTAATGTTACCTTCATGACCATCCTTGTTGTCTTATGACAACTTGTGCATTCGTGAATACAAAAGAGGTTCCCAAATGGAAGATTCATCTTCCTACCTCATGCATGACTTCTATGGTATTCTTGATACACTTGATGGACTAAAGCTTATGTTATATAATATATAGCATATAATACTCATAGTAACCGAACCTTTGATGATAACCTAATGATTATTTGTCAAAATATTAAGTTACATCATCTAAGGACTTAGTACTCGTTACGATTCTAATGGGTACTTTAACCCATGAAAACATTCAAACCCCTATGGGTTTCATAGTGTCAAAAACGAGTATTATGTGTTAGGTGGTTATTTTCTCATATGTTTACTTTCCATATACTTTCCATTCCAAATCCCTAATCTCCCGTTATCATCCGATTACTCATACACCTTGTTTCCTCGTGTAGAAGGACTTGGTGTTTCCTCATGCCAACAATCAACAACTCCTTGCGGATAAACAAGTAGAAGCTTGCAAAACCGTGAGTATACTTGAACCGCTTTTCGTTTACCACTTTTGGGGTGTAACATGTTAAACTATGAAAACTACACTTATACTTACTTCTAAAATGCACAAACATTCCTTATACATGCATGCATACTTGTTACTTGATACTTTAAACTTGGGGTTATACGTTTTGTGTTAGACTTATCATTAACTTCGTACGAGCCTATCCTTGACATATATAGCGCTATATGATTAATGCACTGCCTGTGAACGTTGGGTTATGTTAAGAGCTTATTGCGTTTCATCTTGGTTTGATTAGTTTAAACACATGCCGATTTTATCGTTTATCTTGTTTCAATAGCTTCCCATGTGGAATTGTTTTAAACTTATTTTTATGCTATGTATGAAAACCTGTATACTCGCCTTTGCTTTTTGCATTGAACTTTATTTTAAACATGTTACAGGTTGAAGATGATGATCGTATGAAATCTAGTAGGGATGACTAGAAACACGCCCAAGAAATTACTAGATTTGAATATTTATGTTATGATTGAACTTGTCGTATTTGTCTTTTATTTGTCGTAATTTGAATTCCATGTATTGTAATGACAATTTGAAATTATGAAATGAAAACGGTTTTGATTTAATTATTGTTACAATCGGCGTTATGTGTGATGAGCAATCTTTCTTCGTCCTACTCCGATGATTCCGCCGTTGGTTGGGGTGTGACATTGGTTCTCGCGGTTCTCGTAATAAAGGGTGGTTCCTACGGATCCTTCTCCCATATATATATATATATATATATATATATATAGGGAGAAGATCATGCGAGAACCACCTCTTATTGTGAGAACCGCGAGAACCAATGTGAACACACCAAAAATGCCTAAAAAATAGCTAAAAATCACACAAAATTTTTTTTTTTGAGTTTTTTTAATATTTTTTATAAAAAGTAGCGATTTTAACCTAAAAAATATTAAAAAATCAAAAAAAAATTTAGATTTTTTTTTTTTTTTTTTATAGATTTTTTTAGGTTTTTTGGGGGTTTAGTTTTTAGCATTTTAGCTTGGGGGGAGGGGGGCTTAGGTTTTTGGGGGGTGGGGGAGGGGGGGTTTAGGTTTTTTTTGGGGGGGGGGGGGGGGGGGTGGGGTTAGGTTTTTGGGGGGGTGGGGGGTTAGGTTTTTTTAGGTTTTTTTTAGCTATTTTAGGTTGTGTTCACATTGGTTCTCAAGGTTCTCACAATAAGAGTGGTTTTTTTTAGCTATTTTTTTTTTTGGGGGGGGGGGGGGGTGGGGTTAGGTTTTTTTTAGCATTTAGCTTGGGGGGGTTAGGTTTTTTTTTGGGGGGGGGGGGGGGGGGGGTTTAGGTTTTTGGGGGGTGGGGGTTAGGTTTTTTTTTAGGTTTTTTTAGCTATTTTAGGTTGTGTTCACATTGGTTCTCAAGGTTCTCACAATAAGAGTGGTTCTCGCATGAGCCCCTCCCTATATATATATTATATATATATATAGGGGACCGCTAAAATGAAAACCACTTCAAGTTGTAAGAACTAAGAGAACCACTTTCTAGCCTTTAGATGAAGAAGATGGATGGATGAGATTGAAAGTAACAAAAAATAATATTAAATAGATTTTGTCTTATTATGTCTTTAATATTTTAAATCAAAATGGTAGTATAGTAAAATTACTCTATTTTGTCTTTTTGTCTTTATTATTTTTTTATTACTTTTTAGTTTTAATATATTACTTTTTATTTTTCAAGAATAATTTTTTTTATTAAACCCATGTTTTAAATTCAGATTTTTTTTAGCAAACCGAATTTTTTTTTGCGCGCCGGTTTTTGGCGTCCCGTTTTACCGCGACGTTTTTTACGTCCCGTTTTTTTTTTCGCGGCGTTTTTATGCGCCGCATTCACGCCTCTTGTTTTTTACGCGCCGTTTTTTCAAGCGTCGTTTTTTACATGTTTTTTTTAACGCGCCGTTATTTACACGTTTTTTTTACACGCCGTTTTTTACATGTTTTTTACACGTCGTTTTAACGCGCCGTTTTTACACCGTTTTTTTGCGCGCCGTTTTTATACGCCCCGTTTTTTTTTTTACACGTTTTTTTTTATACGCCCAATTTTTTTTACGCCTCGTTTTGCCAATTTTTTTTACGCCCCGTTTAGCCCCGTTTTTTTCGCGCCGTTTTTTTACGTTCCGTATTTTACGGCCCGTTGTTTTTTTCCAAAATTTTTCTTTACGGTTTACGGGATAAAATTTTTTAGCTCAATTTTTTACGATTTAAGTTTTACGTTTTAAGTTTTACGTTTTAAGTTTTACTTTTTTACGTTTTACGTTGTACGTTGTACCTTTTACGTTTTACGTTAAAAATTTATACGTTTTACGTTAAAAATTTATAACGTTTTACGTAAAACTTTTTACCTTTTTACGTTTTACGGTAAAGACTTTTTTAGTTTTTACGTTTTACGTTAAAACTTTTTACGTTTTAAGTTAAAAAGTTTACGGTTTAACATTTTTTTTACAAAAACTTTTTTACGCAACACGAACACACCCAGAAAACGCAAACTTAGTAGGTGTCTCAGATAGATTGTTATCGTCATCGACTAGGGAAAAAATTATAAAAAGCCAACAACATCAAAACAAAGCGTATCTCGAAAAAAAAAACGGGGTTTGGCTCAGATTTTCTGATAATCAAAAAGGCTGCAAAAATGGGGTTGCAGGTTCAAAAAACCTACCTTCCGCCGTCCTTGCCGTGCCTTCGTCATCAAAATCAACGTTTTTTTTTTTTTTTTTTTTTTTGCATCATCGCCCCCCAAATCCAAACCGATCAAAACCCACATAATCAAAGAATACAAATGCATCATTCAAGCAACCTGTATCCATTCAAAAAACATTCAAACAAGTGCAGTTATCACAAACAGATCAAGAATTCAAATGAACAGAATCAAAGAATTCAAATAAACCCCCCAACAAATCAACCCCAATCTCCCTTCACTCGAAACCTCCAAATCACCACCCCCAACCCCGACCGCCCACCACCACCAACACCCGTCGCACACCTCTGCAAACGTTCAGCACCACCAACAACCGTCGCCCACCTTCATCACAAAAAGCAAAAAGCAACCAGCAAACCCCCCCCCCCCCCCCCCCCCCAAACATTCAAAAGCATAAGCAAAAAAGCACCGAAAGAACCGGTACCGAAAAACGGGGAAAAGTCAGTACCGGTACCGAATACACCGGTACCGAAAACGGCGAAGAAAATAGGAACCAGTACCGAATATACCCGGTACGGTTCGGTACCGGTACGGTACCCGGTACCAAATGCTCATCCCTAATATATATATATAATATGGGACCACTAGAATGAGAACCACCTCGAGTTATGAGAACCGCGAGAACTACTTGATCCGGGGCGAGGTGGACCAATTTTTTTTTCAAAAACGTAGATGTATGTATAGGGGACACATTCGTAAAAAAAAAATTAAAAAAAAACGCTGTGTGGGTAGTTTTTTACACAACAAAGTTGTGGTTTGCGAGTTCCATAAATTTACAGAACTCGTAAACCACAACTTTGTGGTGTAAAAAACTACCCAAACGGCGTTTTTTTTAAAAAAAAATTTACGAATGTGTTTATAATACATGCATCTACGTTTTTGAAAAAAAATTTGGTCCACCTCGCCCCGTACGGTGTGGTTCTCGCGGTTCTCATAACTCGTGGTGGTTCTCATTCTAGCGGTCCCCTATATATATATATATATATATATATATATATATATATATATGGTAGGGTTCATTTGAGAACAACTCTTATTGCGAGAACTACGAGAACCGATGAGAACACAAAAAAATACTTAAAAACACCAACTTTTTTTTTTAATATTTAAAAAAAAATTGGTATATTTTGTCACTAAAAAGTAATTTTTTTCGAGTAACAATTATCGATGCACATGTGCATATGTATCATTTCTTTGACAAATTCCGTAATACATTACCAGTATTATACAATTGCACTTTCATTTACACTACCATATGTAATACACTACTTTTTACATTAGCAATATATAAAATGCACATGTGCATCAGTATATATGACAATGATATAACGTGTTTTGGTACAAAAAGTTTGTGATTTTGAATGATGAAGTAGGCTCATATACATGTTTTTAGTTAGTTATGTATAGTGGTTGCTGGTTTGGTTGTATTTGTCACTTTATGATGTAATATATTGTTTGGTATGCTATGAGGGTGTTGATGTACATGTGTATAAAGTGAAAATATTATACATATTGGTAATTGTGGTTTATTATGAATAGTACGAGGTAATGGTAATGTATTATAGATGAAAAGGAAAGTGTATTCAAAGTAGTGTACCAAAACACGTTATATCATGTTAATACATATAAATGTACATGTGCATTTCTAATACTGGTAATGTAAAAAGTAGTGTATTACGGATGGTAGTGTAAACGAAAGTGTAATTGTCTAATACTGATAATGTATTACGGAATTTGTCAAAGAAATTATATGTATGCACATGTGCATCCATAATTGTTACTCCAATTTTTTTATAGTTACGAAATATAGCGATTTTTTATTAAAAAATATTAAAAAATTATGTGTTTTTTAGATTTTTTTAGGTATTTTTGGTTGTGTTCACACTGGTTCTCGCAATAAAGGGTGGTTCATAACGGATCCTTATCTCATATATCATAGATAAGGATCCGTTAGGAACCACCCTTTATTGCGAGAACCAGTGTGAACACAACCAAAAATACCTAAAAATTAAAAACACATAAAAAAATTAAAAATCACTAATTTTCGTCCCTATATATATTAGTAACGAAATTTAGCGAATTTTAATTAAAAAAACGTTTTTAGCATTTAGCTGTAGGGTTTAGCTTTATAGTTAGTTTTTAGCATTTAGTTTGGGTGGGTGGGTGAGGGGGTTTAGGTTTTTAGGGGGTGGGGTGGGGGTTAGGTTTTTTTAGTTTTTTGTGTGTGTGTGTGTGGGGGGGGGGGGGGGGTAGGTTTTTTTCTTAGGGTTTTTGTGGGTGGGGATGAGGGGTTATGTTTTTTGGTGGAGGTGGGTGTTATGATTTTGGGTGGTGGTGAGATGAGTTTATTTTGTTGTATTCACATTGTTTCTCGTGGTTCTCGCAATAAAAATGGTTCTTAAAAGAACCATATCCTATATATATTTTTTAATTCAGTTTAGAGAAATATCAAATAACTAAATGTGCTTTATAAAAAATTACAAACTAAATCTCTATAAATATTATTGACTTTAGTAGGCCACCCATTTCTGTATTGTCATTATTAAAATAATATGTTATATTTGAACACTTGTACCTTGTCCTATGTTTGTTAGGTCTACATTGCGTATTCGTGAAAGTAGAAATTATCCATTTATGAAGATCATGTGCATGTGACACATGCATACTAAAGTGAATTGAATATGTGTTTCTATAGTTGAGGCGTCCTAATTGCACCTGCTAAAGTATTTTTGTTACATGATTCATAGAACTATATGATGCAATATTTTAAAAATCGGTTCAAACCGGCCGGTTGTACCGGTTAAACCGCCCGATACACCCGGTTAAACCGTTTTTGAGCAAAATCCGATACGGTATAAAAACCGGATTTTAAAACATTGATATGATGTATAGAATGTTTATAAACCGTTAACCAAATCGTCTAAACCTGGGCAAGTTGACAAGTTGACCAACTTAGCCTATTCAAGATTTATAAGATGTTATGAAAACTTGTACCGAAGTTAAACAAGGACCTTTCTTTTATATGAGATGAACCATCAGGATGTTTTAGTTGGCGATTATAATTGTCGACAATTCGGTTATATCAGATGGATAACCATTAGGAGAAACTACATCAGTACTAACTTGTTGACGACCAGTTGCCACCGATGGTCATTTACGAGTTACTATTGATGGTCATTTGCCACTGATGGACCAAGTTGCAACAAATTAGTAGTAACTTTATATTTATGATTACCACACCACACAGTTTCCTTGCAATTTTCCATCACTTTGATGAGTATGAAAACCCGAGAAGGAAGTCAACAAATTATTGAATTATTTGTTCTTGTTAATCTGTTATTATATCATTAACTTAAATACTTAGATGGTAAATAGTTACACAAAACTAGGACTGCAAATGAATCATACGTTCAGCGAACAGTTTGTGAACTATTCAACGGGAATATCATTTGTTCAACAATCTAACAAGAAAACCAATCCAACACATGCCCTTTTGACACTGGAATTCGCTTTGAACTGGACATATACTAATTTGAAAATAGGGACAACAACAAAAGTAATAAAAAAACCTAGTCACTCTCCACCGGTAGGAGACATGAACTATTCCCCCTCATTGACTCTTAAATACATAGATATTATTTAATAAATATTAGTGTATCGTATATTATATACGTTTTAACAATTTTGGGTAGATCTACGTAATGTTTGTGATAAAAGATGTCAATTTTATTCAAAAGCTAACATATGTTCATTTATGTTCATGAACGTTTGTTTGTGTTCATGAACGTTCGTTTGTGTTTGTTACCTAAAATAACGAAAAACACAAACGAACACGAACATGCTTATTTCCTTAATGAACGAACATGAACATAAAATCTCATTCAGTAAATGTTCAAGAATTGTTCATGAACATTATTACTTCCTCAACAAGCGAACACGGACAAGGACTTGTTCATGTTCGTCAGGTTGCGTGGTTGTAAACTGCTTCCAGTTGGACGTGCCGGTTTTGAAGGGTCACAGATGAACCACCTAACTGGGTTGGATGATTCGACCGGGATATGCTGGGAGAGGGACTCTGCGGGGACACCTGAAGCTTGGAGAGATCTGCGTTTTAGTGGTTTATACACATATGATCATAACCAAAAAATTAAAAAAATGGATATTGAAATAAAAAAAAAACATAACCATTACTACTGCTTTCTCAGTTGGTTTGGCTTTCAAAGAAAAAATGGATTTTGAAATAAAAAAACATAACCATACTACTGCTTTCTCAGTTGGTTTGGCTTTCGAAGATGTTTTATTCTGTTAATGTTCGGCGATTTGTTTTTTTTTTTTTTTTCTTTTTTTCTTTTTCTGCACACCGTCGCTACTACTATTACTATAAGAGTGAATTGCAAGTTTTGTCCTTTATCTTTAGGCCATTTTGCAAGTTTTGTCCTTTATCTTTAAAGTTGACGAGTTTTGTCCTTTATGTTTGAAATCAAGCACGTTTTACCCTTTGGGCCTTAAAAATCAAGCACGTTTTGTCCTTTATGTTTAAAAATCAAGCACGTTTTGTCCTTTATGTTTAAAGAATCAAGCACGTTTTGTCCTTAAAAATCAGGAACGTTTTGCCCCAAAGGGCAAAACGTGCTTGATTTTCAAACATAAAGGACAAAACTCGTCAACTTTAAAGATAAAGGACAAAACTTGCAAAATGGCCTAAAGATAAAGGACAAAACTTGCAATTCACTCATTACTATAATAACCAATAACCCCAAAATGCACACGCTCTCACATAAACAACAAAGAAATACCAAGATTAACAAGTTTGAACATAAATATGTGTCACAGTTTATCCTTATAACAATACTAAAAATAGAAGAGAAATTTTAACTGCAAAGAAGGTCAGAGTTCATCTTTACATTTTCTCAAAAATGTGCATAAACTTGCATTCTTGCATATGTATGCAACAGCAATACGCACGACAAAACAAAGGAAAAATCACACTAATCTTGATGCAACCTAACATCACAATAACAGGAACCTATGTTTCTTGTAATTTGCAGGCAAATACAGGTGAAAGATTTAATAAGTACGATGTAAATGATGGTTCGACTTCAATCGTTATGCCTACGCCTTCGGAAATGTCTTAGGATAAAACTGTCTGCATATAAAGGATAGTTTTTCCTGATCAAACCTTTGATGCATTTCCAATATGAAAAATCGACCATTGTTCCATCTTTTCGCACAATGAACAGACATCTTGAGCTTTCAAAGTCTGGATGGTAGCCAACCTGTAAAGAAAACAGTGTTGAAAAAACGATTTTGGTGCATGTAGGTAATTAAGAAAGATGACCATCTTAATAGCTAATATGGGATGTTATTAAACATATTGACTAAACTTACTTGAAACCTCACTAATTATCTGATTCTTCAGCATATAATCATAGAATTAAAGCCACATAATAAATGAATAAGATCTTAATCTCCGGTACTTTTAGCCCTTTATACTCAGAAGTTGAAAGGTTGGTGAATCAAAAACAGAATAAATGTAACAATTTCTCTTTATAGTAAAGTACTAGAGATTATTTATAATAGCAACTCACTTCCCAAAAGAATTTCTCAGACATCCGAAGACCGATACATGGTGACACCAGTAAAAAAAATGGAATCCACCACTTGTGATGAGGTGTCATGATTTTGCTGACATGGAGGCATTTGTTATTTTTTTTAAATTTATATTTTAACTTATTAGCTGTTAAGCAAACAATTTTGTATGTTTGTGTCATAGTTACTGTTTTTTTTATGTTTTTTAATCTTTTTAACTTATTGAACATCATCACCTAGTTCACTTATAACTTGCACAGAACTTCTTAAAAAGCCAAAATCAGAAACCACCTTTAAAATAACTAGTATTATCAGATCAAACCTAAAGCGTGGAAGTGATTACATTCCATCCATCAGCTTACAACCATTTTACTTAACTTCTACCTTTTGAATTCCTTGCTTAAAATTACTTGTAGTATTAACTAAAAATCCAATATTGTGACGCAGCGCTAAAACTGTTGATAACTGTTCCTTGTGATGACGATTATGGGTGCATAACCATTTTACAACTAGAATTTCATGCCTACTTGTTGATGACGGCTACATTAGGGTTCTACATTTAAGAAAGATACCTAGAACCCCTATGATCTCTTGAGTAATACAAAAAGAAAAAGGAAGCCCTAATTATTCCCAAACAAGAAAGAAGATAAGTTATAGAGTAAACTGCGAGAATGGTCTCTGAGGTTTGCTCACTTTTGCCACTTTAATCCAAAACTAAAACCTTTTGAATCTGGGTCCTTATGGTTTCAATTTTGTTGCCATTTTCATCCAAAATCAAAATGTCCGTCAGATTTTTCAGTTAACATCCAGCTTTTTTGTCTTTTTCCTCTTTTTAATGAAGGGCAAAATGGTCTTTTAACGTTTTATTATAACAAATATAAAAAATCTGACCATTTTGCCCTTCAAGGGAGAAAAAAGACAAAAAAGTTGGCTGTTAACTGAAAAATCTGACCAGATTTTGCTTTTGGATGAAAATGGCAACAAAATTGAAACCACATGGACCCAGATTCAAAAGGTTTGAGTTTTGGACTAAACAGGCAAAAGTGACCAAACCTTAGGGACCATTTTGGCAGTTTACTCTAACTTATATGAGACTAAAATAACAATAAAAGTTGATATATTAACTAAACTAGCCTAAGTCATCTGTCATCAGTAGCAGCCAATTTGTCCTAAACTTATTGTCCCTGATTGACTGATATCACCGTCCAGACAAACTAGGCAATCTAGCACAATCAACATAATAGACCAAGGCAGTTTGACAAAAATTTCTTTTTCTAAACTATCCTAGTACTAACTACAATGCAAGATGCTTCAATAAAGATATGTGAAATAAACAGACAAATCTGTAATATACACACACCGTCACTTTCCAAACTGAAAAATGACCGACCCTTATCATCCTTCCTTGTTCTTACCATTTCACAAGATTCACATCTTAATGCGTCAACATTGATGGCAATGAGTTAAAAACTTTGTGTGTATATACAATTATACACGCACAACACATATATATGTAGAGAGAGGGAGGGAGAGTTAACCGTGATGTAACTGATGCCACATCCAATTTTCTTCTCACTTTCCGGATGATACGGCAACAACCTCTCTAAGATAGTCCGCTCATGCTCGGGGCTTAATCTCTCACCACTTGCATATCTACACCAACAACAAAATCCATGTAGGATCAATCAGAATCAGCATAACCTCAACTCCTAACTCCTAATTCACATTCACTTATTCCGCTTCACCAATCGCAAATCAAAAACATTCACAATTTCAAATCCACATCCCAATGTTCTCTAGGGCTCAATAACAACACTAACTAATTCATAACCATAATAAACAGCTAGCTACATAACAAACACTAAACTCAATTACTACTGATATAAACGAAATTAAACAGTCTTACTTACTTGCTAGAATGAAGAATCATCCTAACAAAACCAACCAAAGGCACAGTATCTTCCAATATCTGATCCTCCCAATCAATCCACCCATCCTCCTCTCTCCTCTTCTTCACATCATCCTCACTCTCACTCTTCAAATCATCATCATCAACAACAACAACAACCTCCTCTTTCACCTCCACCACTGGCTTCCTCAACAAATCTGCCCCGCCGTAAATACCTTCATCCTGCTGGCCACTGCGACCGGTACAACTAACTCTGAACCTCTGCGGATGCAGACGGTACGGAAACGAGATGATTGTAGGGTTTGGTGAGGGTAGGTAGGGGAAGATAAGGTTTCTGTGGTGGAGATGAGTGTGTGGAGAGGAGGAGGATGGTGAGGGTGAAATTGATTCCATTTTGTGAGAGTTTTTGTTTTGGTGTGTGTGTGAATGTGTAAACCCTAGTGTTTTGCAGGTGTCGCCATTGTTGGTGTGAATTTTGGAGGTTTTAGAGAAGGGTGTTGTTGGTAACGTTCATCAGCAGACAGACAGATGCTGAATTGCTTGCGAGCGGATAATTGTTGATAACATTCTATTGGATATGGGTCGGGTAGAATCTATCGGATATATGGGTCGGGTTAACATTCTATCGGGTATGCTTTCTCGACCTTTCAAACCCCTTGAAAATCATCATATAAGATTAAGCTACAAACCTTTATGATTTGGGTCTGAGGAGGGTAACCCCTCATTCATGTCGGTCTACCTTTAGATCTCAAACAACTCCTACGTGTTAGGATTTAAGTTTGATATTTGCAAACAAATATTAATTATCAGAATTATATTCATAAATAGAGGGACATTGTCATAAACTATTTTTCAAATGATTCAAATAGTCAAAAGTTTTACAGCAATGATTTTACAATCTGTAACAACCCTCGGTAAAACCAACACCCTTATAATATTTCCGACCCTTTATTATATCTTAAATTTTCCCAATATGTCTTATATTATTCCCCGTATGTGAAAACTGAGCCTTAATTATATTATTATATATAAAATAAATAAAATTCTGAAAGTGTAAGCTGAGGCGGGCCGCGAAAGACCTCACCTCAACTTCACGCGGGCCGTATCAAGGCTGGACTTGACTGCGCTGATTTCTTAAGTTGAAGCGGGCCGCCTAAGGGTATATAGGTCTTTGACGCGGGCCGCGACAGATAATGGAACGCGGAGACATCCGGTGCTGACACGTGTCGACATCGTGTCGAGTCTAGTAGCTGACCCAGCTAAGCTAGTGTGTTGACCGGTGTTGACGCGGGCCGCGTAAGGGTCCCTTGTCTTTTACGCGGGCCGCGACAGGACTGAAATCAGCAACTATATAAGGAGGCCATCAGTCTACGTTTTCCGTCGCTCATTTCTTTCTTTCAATCTCGAAATTCTGTAGAGAAGTTATAATATTTCGGGTATTATACCCCTAATTAGCGAGGTTCTGCTCCGTTGTAAGTATTATAACCCCAGTTTCATAATAGTTACGCTGCCCGATTGATTTAAGGTTCCGTAACAACTGTCGTGGTTCTGCCCGACGTAGTTGTTGGAATGCCGTCTCGGGGAGGGTATTATTAATATTTTAAAAAGGGTTATGATACTAACCAATGTACATTTGTATAAATTATAGATTACATTCAGGAAACCCTTATGAAAAGCCTAAGACAGTAATGTGAGTTTATCCTCTTTTTGTTAACGTTTTTGGAATATTTTACAAAACCTTAAATGTTTTACAATGCGATTAAGCGGTGATTGAGTCTTTGTAATTCTTCAATTACTGCCGGTATTATGGGGTTTTGTATACAAAATTTACTACGAGTAGTAGTAAGTCTGAATGACAGTGCATTACCATTGGACGACGAGTTAGCCAATGGGTAATTTGACCATAGCCATAGATCCGGTCGAGTGGCAAATACTGAATGAGTAATTGTGTAGAAATAAACAATGTGATCGCTCTCAATACTGTTTTAATTGATAAAATGTTCTTGATTAAACTGGGATTCACTCACCAGTATTTCCGACTGACAAATGTTTTTAAAACGCGTTACAGGTAACACAATGTGAACAGCCAATTAGTGAAAAGCCAGCTGGAGAGCACTGAAGGCTTGGGAAAATGTGGCTATAAAAGTTACCTAATAAACGATGTTTTAAATTAAATAAAATAGGATTTGTCCCTATAAATGTATAGTAATAAGAAACTTGGGTTTTACCCATGTGATTATTAATATTAAATAAGGTGGTTTTACTCTGATAAACATTTCCTAACTACGATCCTGATGTAACGCTGTGAGACTAAACAAAACTGATACCACCAAACTCTGTGATCACTTCCGCCCGTTCCCGGGGAACAGGGATCGGGGGTTGTGACAGAAGGTGGTATCAGAGCCTAGCCACTGGTCTAAGCCAAAGAAGTGTTCTGCTGACACTTAAATTTTGAATTTGTGTTAGGAAATAAAATAAGGAAATACATGCATAACTGTAATTATGTGTTATGTGTTATTTGACTATTTGTTAGTTTTCAGTATGAGTGATCAAGGACCATCAGATCTGAACCGTCAGTTATCTGATTCCCCTAAGAGTGAAAGTACATCATCACAGCCTGCCCTCTCGGGGTATGTTGCTGATCAGGAAGACGGAATATTTGCTTTTAGAGCTAAATCTGAAGAGCCATTTCCTACTAAGAAACGAGGATGGTTCAGTAAAGAAGCTTTTGCTCGTAGGAAAAGAATGAGGAAATTGCAACAGCAAAGGGCTTTAGCAGCTATTAAGCGAGAGACATATGCCCATACTCAAGATATGCTAAATAGAAGCTTAGCTAATTTTCATATCTTAGCTACAACTGCTGCTGACCCAGGTCTGGAACAACTAGTAGCCCCACAACCACAAAACCCAGAACAACCCATGGAAATAGAAAATTAGGAAAACCAAGTAGAGATGCACGATTTTAACCCAGAAGAAATCCCAAGGGTACCTGCACCAAACCTACTAAACCCGAATTACGACCCCTGGTGGGACGATAATAGGGACTTTGTGCAACGTTACCCTATCCAGGATTATCCACCCATACAGAACATAGAAGCTTATCCAGGTATGGACCCTTTAGATCCCTATTACCAAGATGAATATATTAGGGAAATATTAGAGGATCCTTACCAATTTAATGAACTGTCACCCCCATATCAGGAAACCGTACCCCAGATTCCAAACCCAGTCTGAGAACCTGCACCCTCAATGAGTGCAGAAAACGTGCAAGAACTTAGGACTTTCGGGGATGAAATCTTAGAAAGCAGTGAGAGGATGCGTCAGGTGGGAGAACGTCTCGTATGGAAATACGATGAGCGCAATATGGATTTTTGGATGAATCCATATCCATGAATGTTAGAATGGAGGAAGCAGTAGTAATAATAATATAATAAAATAAAATAAGATATGTGTGTACGGATGCATATTACTATTTTATTTCTGTTGGTATTATAATCTTTATTCCTGTACTAGTGTGTAATAGACGCATAGTATATGAAAAAGAGTATAGTCGCAATGATCGACGGTTTTGGTTAAATTGCGTGTCATGTGATTAACTATATTACCTATTAATTGTGATATTAATGTTGGATAATTGTTTAAAATTCAGATGGCCGACGAAGAAAATCAAGGAAATCTGAATAACGATAACCAGAGTAACATTAACGTGGTTAATGATAACCCGAGTGTCAATAACAATGGAAACCAAGTGGACAATAGTGCTATCCAACACATAGTAGCACAGGGAATTATAGATGCTATGCCATTTATACTTCAAACTGTTAAAGATGCTGATAATAAAAGTAAGCATAGCAGTAAGCGACCAATTGAACCAGAAAACAGCGTGAACAATGGACCTGTACTTCAAATGACTATTCCCAAAAGAAGAAGAACCGTGCCTAACGGTTGTTCTTATAAAGAATTCTGGTCTTGTAAACCAATGGAATTCTCGGGCAATGAAGGGGCCATTGCAACCTTACGCTGGATAGAAAAGACTGAGGCGGTCTTAAGGATAAGTAAGTGTGCTGAAGAAGACAAGATACTGTTTGCTTCTAATCTGTTTAAGAATGCAGCACTAGAATGGTGGAACACTATCCTCCAGACAAGAGGAAGTGATCAAACCTATAATATGGAATTGGAAGAATTTAAAAACAAGGTAGAAAGGAAATTCTGCCCACCCAATGAGAAAGAACAGATAGCAAACAAATTCCTAAACCTTAGGATGACTGGTGTGGATAGCAAAGGGTACACAAAGCTATTTTTCGAATATGCTAGGATAGTGCCAACTCTTGCTTCACCAGAACCAGTGTTAATCTCCCGTTATATTTGGGGATTAATTGGGGAGATAAGACAAGTAGTCAAGGCAGCTAGACCTCAAACCATAGAAGAAGCTGTAGAATTAGCCAATACCTTGACTGATGAGTTAGTCCGTACCAGAGAAGAGGATCAAAGGAGGAATCTAACCCAGAAATTGACTCAAGAATTTCGTTCTGGAAATTCTAACCGTGGGAAAAATATAGGTTCTACCTCTGCACCCTACTATAGGTATTGCAAAAGAAAGCATTCAGGAAAATGCTCCATATATTGTAACTTTTGCAAAATGTCGGGACACAAAGAAGAAAACTGTAGAAAGAAAGCTAACAGCAGGGTATGTTACAATTGCGGAGAACAAGGTCATATCAAGCTGAATTGCCCAAAATTAGCCCCAGCCACAGACAACAAGAATACCAAAAATGCTAGAGCATTTGTTCTGACTGCAGATGAAGCCAAGATGATTCCAGACGTTATAGCTGGTACGTTTTTAGTTAATGATGTTTTTGCTAAAGTATTATTTGACTCTGGTGCAAACCAAAGTTTTATTAATACATCGTTTTGCAAATTTCTAAATCAGTCATTAACTAAACTACCACTAGAATGCGTAGTAGAGACAGCTAATGGAGAAACTATTAGAATTTCTGAAATCTTGCAGGGAGCAAGCATAGAAATTTTAAATCGGAAATTTATTGCAAACCTATATCCCATGAATCTGGTAGGATTTGATGTTGTTTTAGGAATGGATTGGTTAATAGCCAATAAAGCCAATATTTTATGTGATCAAAAGTTAATCCAAGTAAATTCACCAAAAGGTAAAACGATCACAATTAAAGGAGATAAGCCCTTTAGATCTACAAAATTCATATCTGTGATGAAAACTGCAAGTTGTATGAGAAAAGGTTCTATAGTGTATTTGATTTCTATAATCACTAACACTAAAGGAAAAGAACTAAAAGATATTCCAGTAGTATCTCAGTTTTCAGATATCTTTCCAGAAGAATTACCAGGACTACCTCCAGACAGAGAAGTTGAATTCAGAATTCACCTACTACCAGGAACATCACCAATTGCCAAAGCACTTTACCGTTTGGCACCTGCAGAAATGAAAGAATTGAAGAAACAATTAGACGAATTGTTAGAAAAAGGATTTATACGGCCAAGTTCGTCGCCATGGGGAGCGCCGATATTGTTTGTTAAAAAGAAGGACGGATCAATGCGTATGTGCATTGACTACCGTGAATTAAACAAACTCACGATTAAGAATCGGTACCCATTACCGAGAATCGATGATTTATTTGATAAGCTGCAAGGAGCTCGATATTTCTCTAAAATTGATTTAAGGTCAGGATATCATCAATTAAAGGTACAGGAAGAGGACATTCCTAAAACCGCATTCAGAACGAGGTATGGTCATTATGAATTTACTGTCATGCCATTTGGTTTAACCAATGCCCCAGCTGCATTTATGGACATGATGAACCGAATATGTAAGCCATATTTGGATAAATTCATAATTGTTTTTATAGATGATATTCTAATTTATTCTAAGAATAAAGAAGATCATGCAAAACATTTGCACGCACTTTTAAGTTTGTTAAGAAAGGAAAAGCTTTATGCTAAGTTTTCAAAGTGTGAATTTTGGTTAGAACAAGTACAATTCCTTGGACACTTAGTCAATCATGAAGGAATTCATGTAGATCCAACCAAAATCGAGGCAATTACTAAATGGAAAACCCCTGAGTCACCAACCGAGGTCAGAAGTTTCTTAGGATTGGCTGGTTATTATAGAAGATTTATTAAAGATTTTTCTAGAATAGCCATTCCCTTAACTAAGATAACCTGTAAATCTGTTAAGTTTGAATGGGGATTAAAACAAGAAGAAGCCTTTAGAATTCTTAAGCAAAGATTAACCCATATACCTATATTAGCATTACCAGAAGGAACTGAAGACTTTGTAGTCTATTGTGATGCTTCCAAATTAGGTTATGGATGTGTATTGATGCAACGTCAAAAGGTTATAGCTTATGCATCTAGGCAACTTAAGAATCATGAAGAGAATTATTCAACCCATGATTTAGAATTAGGAGCTATAATTTTTGCTCTTAAAATTTGGAGACATTACCTTTATGGTAGTAAGTTTACCATATTTACTGATCATAAGAGTTTAAGGTATATATTCAAGCAAAAGGAATTGAATATGAGACAAAGACGCTGGATGGAATTTCTTAGTGATTATGACTGTGATATTCAGTATCATGAAGGAAAAGCAAATGTAGTGGCAGATACTTTAAGTCGAAAGTATCATGAAAAACCAAAAAGGGTACGTTCTCTTAAATTAAATCTTCAAGTAGATTTAAATGATCAGATAAGAGAAGCACAAGAATCAGTAATCAAGGATGATTCTAAAAAATTAAAAGGTATGTTAAAAGAATTAAAACAGGGAACAGATGGAATTTGGAGATTCCATGAAAAGAGAATGTGGATACCTAAATTAGGAAATTTACGTCATCGTATATTAGAAGAAGCCCATAAATCTAAGTATACAATGCATCCAGGAAGTGATAAAATGTACCAGGATTTAAGGAAAATTTTCTGGTGGATAGGAATGAAAAAGGACATAGCAACCTATGTTTCTAAATGTTTAACTTGCTCACAAGTTAAAGCTGAACACCAGAAACCCTCAGGTTTGTTACAACAATTAGAAATGCCAGTTTGGAAATGGGAATTTATAACAATGGATTTTGTTACTAAATTACCCAAAACTAAGAAAGGAAATGATACAATCTGGGTGATTGTAAACAGATTAACCAAATCAGCTCATTTTCTACCAATGAAGGAAACAATTAGTATGGAACAATTAGCTAAATTGTATGTAAATGAAATTGTTTCTTTACATGGTATTCCTTTATCAATTGTTTCTGATAGAGATAGTAGATTTACCTCTCGTTTTTGGTCAAGTTTCCAAATGGCAATGGGAACCAAATTAAGGTTAAGCATAGCTTATCATCCACAAACAGATGGACAAAGTGAAAGGACAATTCAAACAATGGAGGACATGCTTAGAGCTTGTGTAATTGACTTTGGAGGTAATTGGGACGAACACTTACCTTTAATAGAATTTTCTTATAATAATAGTTATCACACAAGTATCAATGCTGCACCATTCGAAGCACTTTATGGAAGAAAGTGTCGAACCCCAGTCTGTTGGGCAGAAATTGGGGAACAACAATTATCTGGACCTGAGATAGTGCAAGAAACAACTGATAAGATTATTCAAGTCAAGGAACGACTGAAAGCAGCACGTGATCGACAAAAGATTTATGCTGATAACCGATGCAAACCCTTGGAATTTCAAGTAGGAGATAGAGTGTTGTTGAAAGTCTCTCCTTGGAAAGGAGTGGTAAGATTCATCAAACGGGGAAAGTTAAGTCCCAGGTATGTTGGACATTTTAAGATTATTAGAAGAATAGGACCTGTAGCCTATCAGCTACAATTGCCAGAAGAAATGGCAGGAATACATGATGTGTTTCATGTATCTAATCTTAAAAAGTGTTTAGATGATGAATCATTGATAGTACCTCTTAAGGATATAGAGGTAAATGAACAACTCAAGTTCGTAGAAAGACCTCTGCAAATTGAAGACAAGAAAGTCAAGAATCTCAAGCATAAGAGATTAGTTCTAGACAAAGTGAAGTGGGACTCCAAAAGAGGACCAGAGTATACATGGGAACTAGAGTCAGAAATGCAAAGGAAATACCCGCATTTATTTCAATAGATCTCGAGGACGAGCTCTAAAACAAGGTGGGGAGAATGTAACAACCGCCGGTAAAACCAACACCCTTATAATATTTCCGACCCTTTATTATATCTTAAAATTTCCCAATATGTCTTATATTATGCCCCGTATGTGAAAACCGAGCCTTAATTATATTATAATATATAAAATAAATAAAATTCTGAAAGTGTAAGCTGAGGCGGGCCGCGAAAGACCTCACCTCAACTTCACGCGGGCCGTATCAAGGCTGGACTTGACTGCGCTGATTTCTTAAGTTGAAGCGGGCCGCCTAAGGGTATATAGGTCTTTGACGCGGGCCGCGACAGATCATGGAACGCGGAGACATACGGTGCTGACACGTGTCGACATCGTGTCGAGTCTAGTAGCTGACCCAGCTAAGCTAGTGTGTTGACCGGTGTTGACGCGGGCCGCGTAAGGGTCCCTTGTCTTTTACGCGGGCCGCGACAGGACTGAAATCAGCAACTATATAAGGAGGCCATCAGTCTACGTTTTCCGTCGCTCATTTCTTTCTTTCAATCTCGAAATTCTGTAGAGAAGTTATAATATTTCGGGTATTATACCCCTAATTAGCGAGGTTCTGCTCCGTTGTAAGTATTATAACCCCAGTTTCATAATAGTTACGCTGCCCGATTGATTTAAGGTTCCGTAACAACTGTCGTGGTTCTGCCCGACGTAGTTGTTGGAATGCCGTCTCGGGGAGGGTATTATTAATATTTTAAAAAGGGTTATGATACTAACCAATGTACATTTGTATAAATTATAGATTACATTCAGGAAACCCTTATGAAAAGCCTAAGACAGTAATGTGAGTTTATCCTCTTTTTGTTAACGTTTTTGGAATATTTTACAAAACCTTAAATGTTTTACAATGCGATTAAGCGGTGATTGAGTCTTTGTAATTCTTCAATTACTGCCGGTATTATGGGGTTTTGTATACAAAATTTACTACGAGTAGTAGTAAGTCTGAATGACAGTGCATTACCATTGGACGACGAGTTAGCCAATGGGTAATTTGACCATAGCCATAGATCCGGTCGAGTGGCAAATACTGAATGAGTAATTGTGTAGAAATAAACAATGTGATCGCTCTCAATACTGTTTTAATTGATAAAATGTTCTTGATTAAACTGGGATTCACTCACCAGTATTTCCGACTGACAAATGTTTTTAAAACGCGTTACAGGTAACACAATGTGAACAGCCAATTAGTGAAAAGCCAGCTGGAGAGCACTGAAGGCTTGGGAAAATGTGGCTATAAAAGTTACCTAATAAACGATGTTTTAAATTAAATAAAATAGGGTTTGTCCCTATAAATGTATTGTAATAAGAAACTTGGGTTTTACCCATGTGATTATTAATATTAAATAAGGTGGTTTTACTCTGATAAACATTTCCTAACTACGATCCTGATGTAAATTCCGCTGCGAGACTAAACAAAACTGATACCACCAAACTCTGTGATCACTTCCGCCCGTTCCCGGGGAACAGGGATCGGGGGTTGTGACACAATCTCCCCCTCAGTCGATCGCTCATTAGAGCTATTCGAACAAAAGAGAGCGTGTGTGAAGTGATAAATATATCACTAACATGTGTGATTTATTTATACAAGTACTAAAGCTTTGTTCGTGATGTCAGCTAATGTCACTCTGATAGCGACATCTAACATTCCTAACAGAAAAGATTCTCAGATGTTTGCAAACATCTGAGCAATCTTATCGTCTGATCTAGGCTATACTAAAACACTGATGAAATAAATAATGTTACATTGAATAAACACTGTCTAAGCTTTCCATTGTTGCAGTTGTCCAAACATTTGTTTGGTCTAACAGATGTTTGGTCTTCTTCAACAGACATTGGCTTGATCAGGGCTTTGGTCTTCAATAGATGATAGTCTTCAACAATTGTTGTACTCTTGAACAACGGCTACAAGTCTTCATCAGATGTTAGCCAAGCTCTTGAACAGATGTTCTAAATATATGTTCAGGATTCACTATCTTTGGGGAGAGAGTTGTTTCATTGGCTGTTTATTTCTTGATCTGAGAGTCATGTTTTGGCTTTTGGATATCATATGTTCTTCTATAGGTCCAACACTGTGTTCCAGCCCAATTGGATCTACAGGGAGATATATGGTGGTTGATAATATAGAGACATTCAACATTGTTCTTCTACTTGGTTGGATTGACATGCCATTTGGTCGTTGGAGATTAGAGATACAAGGATTAAATCGAATCAGTGTTTGGTTTTGGGGGTTTATTTTAATGGAGAAAAGGCCATATAAAGACGCCCACATTATCTTTCATGAGGGTGCATTTCGGACTGCCATTCACCATTGTCCAACTACCATCTACCTGCTACCAACGCAACCACCACCACTGCCACCAAAATCGTCCACCATTACACATCGCTAACTCAACCTTCACCACCTACTACACACCACCGTCCACTACCAACCCCACCATTATCACCATCACCCTCACTACTTATCCCAACCTGCAACCACCACACCACACCACCAACACAACCCACCATCTCCACCACATCACCATCTCCTCTGAATCACATCAACCCCCGTGCACAACCACGACCCAGTTCGTTTCTTCCCAATGCACCACCAACAACTGCCGTACACAACCCACTGCTTTTTTATGGTTTGAGTGTTTCATAGAAAGATATAAAGAAATAAGTGTTGCTTTTGTTGTCGTTGTCCATGGGTTAACGGTGGATGATGATGATGGTTGGTTTTGCCAAATGAGTCCATGTGGTGAGGTTACAAAAATACCCTCTTATTTAACAGCAGGAGGGACGCAAAGGTAAAACGTGGCAAAAAACAGGGACTCAACATATGAGAATTAGGGGGGGGGGGGACAATAATCCCGCCACTAAACCATAGGGACGTCAATTGAAATTTACTCATTCTTAATAGTATTTTATTTATCAATCTAATAATTTTATTTGTCTTTAATAACTTTTGCTTTAGAACCTTTCTAAATAACGTTTAATATTTTTGTCAACATTTTGATATAAACTTTATTGAAATTGGAGTTTTCTTTGAGATGCAGTATTTTTTGTATCGCAAACTTTATCGAGTACATGTACCTTACCGATGTATGGTTTTTGGTTTCGATAATATTTATTTTATTTAAATTTGAGTTGTGTCAACGCCTATGAGGTTCATCAAGTACATATTCAACACTCACCTAAAAAACACTTTCTAACAGATAGGCAACAAATTTTTACCAACAACACATGTTTTTTTAGTTCTTTTAGGTATCGATGAAGACCCAAAAAGAAAAAAAATCTCATGTTACCTAAAGTTCAACGCTCGTCTTCACAACAATGTCATTTTGTAGCTCGCAACTTCATGTTTATGCCTCCACAACTTTCATGTAATGTGCTACGAATTTTAACATTCGTTTTGATGGTTTTTGGTATAAAATTATTTGAAAACAGAGCTGTATTCACAATATATTTTTATAGCTTAAGCCATAGTGAGTGTCTGTATGGTATGAGCACCATGACAAACCGAACTGCTATCATTCACTATGCTTATTAAGCCTTTCTTTTCACATCTATAGCTTTTACCGAGTTAAGTCTTATACTCTATAGAGTAAAAAAGTAATCTCCATGTTGGATTATGATTTTTTATTCAAAGTTGAGTTTTGTTAATTGTATATCGCGAGTCTTGACAGGTGATCTGAAGGTATGATCGGTGCATTTTAGGTACATTTAATTTAATATTTATTATTTTAGTTGCATTATATATTTTTATAGGTTGTTTAGATTATGTGTTAAATGGACCTTTTAATTAAATATAAGATGAAAATTTCCAATGATACATGGTTCAAACTTAGTACACTTACTGTTAGGGGTCATTTTCTTTGCATACATATCCTGACCAATATCCTGCCTTTGTTTGTTTATTTGTGACCAGGATGCTGGAAGAGGATATTGCTAACATCTTGGGCGATATCCTGAGGTTTATTGAATTAACCACGTGCAGGTTAAAGGCTGAGACTTGCTAACGGTCAAGTGGACTTCTTCTCCTCAAGACTCGGACGAGTTTGTTGAAGGAGAGACGTTGAGCCCGAAAGACCAGGTCTACAACGTTCGATGAAGGAATATTCGGTGGATCCCGGAAGTTTAGGATAGTTTGTTATTTTATCTTTACTATAAATAGATGGGGGCGGATCAGTTTAAGGCACACAATTTTCACTAACACTCTCGAACACTTTCACTCTCTAGCTCATTGCAAACACCACACTTGTATTCAAATTTCATTGTAACACATAGTCGATCCGCACCACATCCTGCACTGTATCCTGACGTTTGAAGTAATAAGAAGAACAAGGCAGCTGCGATTGTCAGCTCTCGAGGTTTTATGCCGGCGATCTAGATTGATCAAGGGCTTTCCTCGTACATCTCGTGTTGTTTACTTTACTTTTGCTCATTGTTTGATCATAGATACAGCTCAATATCCTGAGCCGTATCCTGAATATTGATTTCCTAATTAACTCAACAAGTATATTTTCAAATACACTTTCTAGCACACTACCTCACTTTACTAATTTGATCACTTAATTGCTTCGGTAATTTTTGACCAAAACAATTTGGCGCCCATCGTGGGGCAAGTGGTGCTCTCTTTACTAAAATTTTTTGTGAAATCGCTAATCGGCTTTCTATTTTCAAAGCTTTTTGCCGCATTGTCCATAATGGCCTCAAGATCAAACATGAGTTCCTCTACTGTGTCTGCTATGACTTCTGCTACTACTGGTTCGGTGCTTCCACCACCTCCTCCAAGGATGCCAGCCTCTTCACGACCTCAGGATATTATCCCTACTCGCAGTGTTCAGGAATCTGCTCCTGTTCTAGCTTCTAATGATGAAATTCTCACTTTATTTGGAAGTGTACAGGAACAAATGAGGCAACAACAGGAAACAAACCAAATGCTTTTAAGGGAAATACAACTCCTGAAGTCTAGCTCGAGCAGATCTGCTGAGGATAATGTCACTCCATTACATCCCAGAACGTTGAACTTTAGTTCAGCTGTGTATACTGAGGATAACAGGGGGAATATTGTGCCCAGCCTTCCTCAGAATCATACTCCTGAAATACCCTCCTCGGTCAGGATGTCAACCATGAGGAGCTCAGGATATGTTTCAGGATATGGACAAAATCCTCCAACGGGTAACGTGTCAAATAATAATAATACTCATGCTACTAACAATAGTGGATCTTTGCAGGATACAGGTGTAACATCAGCACTTACTAGGGAACTTCAGAAGTTGAAGGACATGATATCTAGTGTACCTGGGGTGGTCCAGCCGATCCCGGAAGTGTCCCAAGACAGCCACAAGATATCTCGTTTTGCATATCCTATCTGTGATGCTGAGATCCCAAAGAGATTCCAAACCCCCAACATGAAGCTTTATGATGGGACTACGGATCCTGAAGAACATATTGCTCAGTATAGGGAAAGAATGGAGATTAAACCTATCCCTCTGGAGCTCAAAGAAGCATGCTTGTGCAAGGGATTTGGTTCTACTCTAACAGGATCAGCCTTAAAATGGCTGTTAAACATTCCTCCTCACTCAATTACTTCGTTTGCTCATTTGGTTAATTTATTTAACAGTCAATTTTCTTGTAGTCGGAGTTTTGAGAAACTAACTAGTGATCTTTACAGGATAACTCAAGGGCCACAGGAATCCTTGAGGGATTATGTGAACAAATTCAGTCGAGAATCCTTGGATATCCCACATCTTGATGTTGCAACAGCTGTGCAAGCTTTTAAGATGGGATTACAAAAGGATTCTCAGTTTTATCAGGATCTTGTAATGAATCCCTGCAGGAATCTAGACGAAGCTCGTAACAGGGCTTTGAGATATATCCGTCTGGAAGATGACAAGAAGATGCAAGAAAGGATGAACTCATCTAACACTTATGAGTCAACTAACAGGAAGTCAGAATCCTCATTCAAGTCATATCGGCCTAAGCCATATGGTAGAAATGAAAACAAGAGAGTGAATGCTGTCGAAGATGAGGATCCTAAAGAGTATCCTGAGTTGTCTGAATATTGCTTTTCTGTTAACATTCCTGAATTGATGTATGCCATGCAGGGTCTAGGAGACAAGGCTAGGTGGCCTCGAAAGAATCAACAAAAGGCTGACTGGAAAGATAAGTCAAAATGGTGTGCTTTCCACGAAGATTTCGGACATATAACTGAGGATTGCATTGCTCTAAGGAAAGAAATAAGCTATCTTCTAAGCAAGGGATATCTGAAAGATCTCTTAGGAAGAAAGAAGAATAAGGGTCATGTTGATGCACAGAATGTCTGTTGACTGCATCTTCATCAAGTCTTAAATCAAGAAAGTCAAGATTGGATCTTAAAAGTCAAAATTAGGGTTTTTAGGGTTAATTTTGCTTCAATGTACATGTTATTTAGAGTGATTTCGCTTCAATGGTCAGTAGGTGATTCCACTTCAATGTACATAAGGTGATTTCGCTTCAGTGTCATGGACACATAAGCGAAATCAGCCTATCTATAAATACCTCATGTGTGTGACCATTGAAGGGAGACCTGATCATTAGCATTGTAACCGAACTCTGTCAAAATTGTTTCAGAAAGCTAATAAAGTGAAGGAATTGAATAGGAAAGCTGTTGTTACATTGCGTATATTGATTCCGCCTTTATACGTGATGATGAACTTTCTCAACTGATCGTTTAGGGTCACGACACGGTCCAACAAGTGGTATCAGAGCTTCAGGACGAGGAAGTTCATACTACATCAGCCGATTTGTCACTATTATCTCATTTCTACTCATATTTCTCTTTTATTTTTCGGATTAAACAAGTTTCTTTGGACAAAATGAGTTGAATCTCAAGTATATTGAGCGAAACTAGTTGTTAAACAATCCGTAACAATATCAGATCTTAAAACATACTAAAACTCAATCAATTTTATCAAAATCTCGATTTGTTTTCGAACCGAAACTTCTTCTTCAGATCTGGAACGAATTTAAGGTCGAAATTGAACATATTTCATATCATTGTGATCGGAATTAAGTATAGAATAACCCTTGAAAGTATCAGATTGAAATTCAGCGTAAAAATGAGTAAAATTGTGATTCCGCTTTTGTGTACATCGTGAGTTAATTAGCTGATTTCGCTCATAAGGACTTAGCTGATTTCGCTCATCCGGACTTAGTTGATTTCGCTCATCCGGATATCTGTTGATTTCGCTCATAAGGACAAAGTCTGATTTCGCTTATACAGACTTTGTGATTTCGCTTAAAGGGACTTTCTAATTTCGCTTATAAGGACACAAGAGATTTCGCTCAAGTGAACATTGTGATTTCGCTCGAGTGAACTTTGTTCTTGATTTCGCTTTTGTGTCACTATAAGTGATTTCGCTCAAGAGGACATTGTGTCTGATTTCGCTTATTAGTCATAATAAGTGATTTCGCTTCAGTGTCATTGTGTGTTAAAATTTCGAAAAGTTGTCTAAGTGTTTGCTGATTTTTCAGGTACAATCAAAATGGATGATATTTTCTTGAACCCGTTTAGCGATATGTACGCATTCGCAGGAAACTCGGGAGATGATACTTCTACTAACAACAACAATACGAACGAGAACGAGAATACTCCAAAGGAAAAGAAAAAGGAAGCTTGGGAATCTGAAAGCGCATTCGGAACGTTCAATAAACCCCCAAAGCTTACGGCTATCGAGGAGTACAGTCGTTGGTCCAGAAAATTTGAAGACTGGTTGATGGCATTCGCATTTTCTAGCTGTAAGAGTTTGAAAAACAGTTATGCCAATGGAAATAAAAATGGTGAGACGTTAAGAACAGCTGAGGAGATTGATTCGTTTGTAGCTGAGCAAAAGTGTGTGGCATTGTTATTTCAATCCGTTCGAGAAGACATAATTTCATTGATCGATTATTCAAATGCAAAAGATCTTTGGGCAAAGTTAGAAAAGAAATGTATAGGTAGTCAAGAAATTAAGAAAAACAAAAAGAAACTTCTTAGGAAAGAATTTGATTTGTTTGGATGTCTAAAAAACGAATCAGTTTGTAAAATGATAGAAAGGTTTGGTCATCTGAAGCTGGAGTTAGTAAGACATGATATCGACATTCCTGAAGAAGATCTTATCGACAAATTGTTCGATTCGTTGCCTGACGAGATGGATTGGAGATATTACGCGCTGATGCTGAAGAATACCATCAAAGAACCTGAAAAGTTGACATTAGATTTGCTGATTGAGAAACTCGAAAGTCATGAGTTGGAGTTGAAGAAGACGTACAAAGTCAATCATTCATCTTACCAGCAGAATTTGGAGTTGTATTATCCAAAGAGTATGATGCCAAAAGCAACTTCTCCAAAAACTGCGTTTTCTGCTGAAAATGTTTCGACAGCTGGCAAAGAAAGTCAAATTGGTCAAAGCAGTGGAAGTCACAGTGGTTATCACAGTGGATCTTCATCGTCTGGAGGTCATTCTGATGCAAAGAATCGTTTTCAATGTAACATCGCAATAGATTTGAAGAATGCTCAGAACTTTGATGAGGAATCGGCCAAGCAGCAGATGATCTTTCTAGCATCGGTGCTGGAATCATATGAAGGGCTGGTAGCTGGAAAGATAGGCAACACAAATCTGACGAAAGAAGATTACGATCAGATTGATCCGGAGGAAATGGAACTGATCGATATTCGTTGGGCTATGGCAAGTGCTGTTCGTCGTGCACAAAGATTCATGGAAATTACCGGCAGAAAAACAATTGGTGGTGCTTCCACCAAGCTGGGGTTCGATAAATCGAAGGTGACTTGTTTCAAGTGTAAGCAGAAGGGTCACTTCAAACGAGAATGCCGAAACGCTTATGCTGATGAGTCGGAGAATCCTTTCAGAGATGATTACTACAAGAAGGCAATTTATCACCAAAATAAATACGAGCCGCCTAGATTGAAGCAGGTTGAAGATAACAAAGATAAATCTAGAGCTCTTGCGGTGATTTACGATGATGAGGGTTATGATTGGAGTCAAGAGGTTTTACCAGAAGAAGATGCGGTTGGTTACGCATTCATGGCGAGAAATGACGATCCTATTCCATGGAAAGACGATCGAACTGAAGAGCAAAAATATCAATACAGGAAAATGATTGCTGAAAACAAAATCATTAGAATATCTCGTATCTATCTGGAAGCAAGGAGAGCTAATAGATGGGATCCAGATAGAGAGTGCTATCTTGATGAGTATGGAAATATTGCAATTGATGATAGTACACTTGATATTGAAGCCATAATTCAGCAATACAAAGAAGATGATGAGTATTGGCAACACAAATGGTGGGGAACTCCAACTTCGAAAATGATTGAAGAAGAGAAAGAGAAAGAGAAAGAGAAAGAAGAGATCAAGAAAGAAAAGAAGATTGATACTGGAGTTATTGACACAACGCAGGAGTTGACTGCTGAAAATCTTGGAAGAATGGCTGACAAAGTGCTAGCTGCTAAGGCACTTGAGGTAGACTCTAACTCCGTGTCTGAGTCAAAAAGCCAGGTCAGTTCAGATATGTCAGGTAAGAAAATCGATGGAAATGCTGATTGCAAAAATTGCAACAAAGATTGCAAATTTTATAGCACAGTCACGTATCTCAACGGGAAGAAAGTTGATGATCTGACAGAAAAGGTCAGAAGCGTTGAGAATCAAATTCTTGATCGTGACAAAATGGTTAAAGCTTCAACTGAACGGATAAAAGAATTAACTAAACAATTGGAAAATGATAAAATTGATCATGATAAAGTTAAAAATGAAAATGAAAAGTTGATTCTTGAAAACCGTCAGATTTCTGAAAAATTTGAAAAACTCAAAAGCACATTGAAAGATTGTGATGATCGAAATGGTAAAACTTTTAAAGAAAATGAACATCTAAGAGCAGTACTTAGAGTCAAAGAAGAATCAATCAATCAACAACTGGATGAAATCGCTAAATTGAAACTTAAAGTTCAAGAGGCTGTAATCGAAAACGAGCGAATCCAGTTGAAGCTTAACAGTTACAGCTCCGCAAGCTTTGTTTTGCAACATATCATTCCCAAACCCATCGGGAAAGACAAAGCGGGCGAAGATGTGTATTGTGATGGAACTGGGGTGGGGTTTCATCAAGTTCCACCACCTGTTCTTGATAACTACACGAAAAAGCAATCTGGGTTGGTTGAAATTGAGGAAGAAAAAGAAGTTAAACTTCCGGAAAACATTGATGTTACTTTTACATCATCTGATGATAGTGTTCAGATAGAGATTGTTAAGAGCACAGCTGAAAGTGTTTTGATGTCTGATTCACCTGAAGATGATGGGTGTTTCTTAGACAAATACATTCAGAAATCAAAGTCCAAAAACAACTTAAGTGATGAACCGGGTCTTGTGATGTACAAGATGGCTGGATCGGATAAGTTGTATTCGGATTCTGAGTTTCCAATTGAGAATGTTAATGTGAAAAAGTTGACAAATGTTTTCAAGTTAGTTGAAGTTGAATTGTCAGAAGTGAACAGTTTGAGCCAAACAAAAAGGCAAATGAATTTTGAGAAAGATAAAGCTTACTACAAAAAGCCTGTTGTTCCACGTTTTTATAATAACAATCGAAACAATTGGTCGGGTGGTTATAGGGATGGTAAGAGTTATCAGAAAAAGAGTTTTCAAAACAAAAGGTTTGCAGAAAAGAAGATGTTTGTGAACAGTTCAAGTTCACTTTCGGATGAGGAAAATGAAAATTTTTCAAAATCAAATGAAGAGTTCTTTGAGAAAAGAGCTTCACATTATCAGTCTGAAGGCACAAGTCGAGTTTTTGATACTCGTACATGTTTTAGATGTAATAAAGTTGGTCACATTGCAAGAAATTGCACCAACTTCAAGTCTAAGACTGAAACTGTGAAGATTCAACAAAAGAAAGTTGATGTGAAGGGTAAAACACCAATCGTTGTTGAGAAAAAGAATGTGAAAAATAACAACATCAAAGTGAAAAATGAACCCGTAATGAAAGTGGTAACTAAAAATGACACATTTTATAAGCGGGTTGCTTTATCTCAACAAGTTTGGAAACCAAAAACTGAAATGAAAATTTCAACTTCTGAAGTGAAAAAGGCTGAAGAATCAATTTCGGTTGATTATGATGCAAATTTTCCACCTTTGAAGGCTGAAAATTTCAAAATTCAAATTGCGAGAGTCAAGGTTACACCTAAGGCTGATGAGGCCTGGGTGGACACCATGTTCGAATAAGCAGTTTGAATTGCCGGAGCTTCCTGGATCGCGAAGCATGAATCGGCATCTTTATTGAAGTGTTTTAAAATCAACTTGTGGTATATGCAGAATCTTCCAAGAGCCATTTCAAGATGGATCATGGATAGTGGCGCATCTGGACATATGACAGGAAAAACTGCATTGCTATATGATGTGAGGAATATCAATGGTGGTTATGTGGGATTTGCTGGTCATGAAGGTGGTAGAATTGTTGGTGAAGGAACGTTATCCAATGGGATTGTGACGTTTGAGAGAGTTAACTACATCACTGAGCTGGAAAACAATCTGCTTAGTATTTCGCAGATTTGTGACAATCAGTATTCTACTCACTTCACTGATAAAGAATGTTTGATTTTGAAACCTGGTTTTGTTATCCCTGAAGAATGGATTATTATGAGGGCACCTAGAGTGAACGATTTATATGTGTTAGATATGTCTGTAGCAACTACAACTACTGGTCAAGCACATTGTTTCGTGTCTAGAGCAACTGAGAAAGAATCTAGATTGTGGCACCGCAAAATGGGGCATATTCACCTAAGGAAGATGAATCACTTGGTGCACAATGATTTGGTATTGGGAGTTAATATCAAAGGTTTTCATCTGGAAGGGGAGTGCATTAGCTGCATCAAAGGCAAGCAGAAGAAAAAGTCACACCCTACAAAGCAAGTCAATTCAGTTTCGAGACCGTTGGAAAGACTTCATATGGATTTGTTTGGTCCGGTGAATGTCAAAAGCATTACAGGAGATTACTATTGTTTGGTCGTTACTGATGATTATTCCAGATTTTCGTGGGTTTCTTTCTTGAAGACGAAAGATGAAACATTTGACAGTTTAATGGGGCTGTTCAGGAAGATTGAGAATTTGTACCAAAGGCGTATTAAGAGAATTCGAAGTAATAATGGTACTGAATTCAAGAACAACAGGATGGAAGAATTTTGTGATGAAAGAGGTATATTGCATGAGTTTAGTGCTCCGTACACTCCGCAGCAGAATGGAGTCGCAGAACGCAAAAACCGGCCACTAATCGAGACGGCTAGAACTATGCTCGCAGATTCAAAGTTACCGATTAATTTTTGGGCTGAAGCTGTTTCTGCCGCATGCTATACGCTCAACAGGGTTCTCACTGTCAAGAAGTTCAACAAAACATGCTTTGAGCTAATCAATAACCGCAAACCGAATTTGAAGTATCTAGAACCGTTCGGGTCACCTTGTACGGTTATAGAGCCTCATGGAAAGTTTGGTCCGAAGAGCATTGAAGGAATATTTGTTGGTTATTCAAATCCGTTGAGACGTGTCTTCGTTCCAAGTGAGAAGCGGATTATTGAAGCTGCAAATGTTGAATGTCAAGGATATACTATGCCGCCGCAGAATCCTGGTGATTCATGGCGTTATCATTATGACAAACTTTGGGATTCGTTTGACATGAGAGAAGAATCAGAGGATGATGAAGATTTCTTTGATGAGTTGGATATTTTGCGTGAATATGAGTCGCAACTAAGGTTCCCAGCTGAGTATTCGAGGAGACCACGGGAAACTTCAAATGATGATGAAGCAGGTCCAAGTAATGCTGGTGAACATGATGATGTCCAATAGAATGAAGTTGCTCAGGATAATCAGTCGGTTCAGAATGATAATTTAGAAGCTGAAAACATGCCAGTATTTGATCATGGTGATTCAGATTCAAATTCTGAGGGGGAGCAAATTCAGATTTCAAGTCAAACAAACCAAGTTGGTGACCAAGATGCAGAGCAGAATGTTACTAATCTGGAGGGAAATGTAGATGTTCAAAGTGAAGTGATGCCGCGAACTTTTTCATATCATCCAGAGGAGTTGATCATAGGAGAATTGCAAGCAGGCGTTCGCACTCGAAATCAGATTGATAAAGGGCTTACATGTTTTTATACAAAAGTTGCTCCTTTACAAACTGAATTCTCATTGAGTTGTTTTATCTCGCAGGTTGAGCCAAGAACTTACAAAGAGGCGCTTACTAAAGACTCTTGGGTCAATGCAATGCAGGAGGAACTTAGTCAATTCGAGAAATTGGGAGTGTGGAAGTTAGTTGATTTGCCGGATGGTCATAGGAAAATTAACACTAAGTGGGTGTTTAAGTGTAAGAGGGACGATAGAGGAGTTGTTGTAAGGAACAAAGCTCGACTCGTTGTTCAGGGATTTAGTCAACAGGAGGGGATTGATTTTACCGAAGTCTATGCTCCTGTAGCACGACTAGAGGCAATCAGAATTTTCCTAGCATTTGCGTCTTGGAAGAACTTCAAAGTTTATCAGTTGGATGTTAAATCGGCGTTTCTCTACGGGAAGGTCAAAGAGGAGGTTTATGTCGGTCAGCCACCGGGCTTCACCGATCCAATCCACAAAAACAAGGTTTACTTATTGGACAAAGCGCTGTATGGTTTACATCAGGCCCCGAGAGCCTGGTACGAGACTTTGTCTCAACACCTACTAGCCAACAAGTTCATTCGTGGAAAAGTGGATGCCACTCTCTTCACTAAAGAGGTCGATGGTCATCTTCTGATAGTTCAGATTTATGTGGACGATATAATCTTTGGGTCGACAAATGAAAATCTATGCAAAGATTTTGAATCAGTGATGAAGCAGAAGTTTGAAATGTCATCAATGGGGGAGATGAAATTCTTTCTGGGATTACAAGTTGAACAACTTCCTGAAGGAATTTTCATTCATCAGTCAAAGTACGTTCATGATATTCTAGAGAAATTTGGGATGTCAAGTTCTACTCCAGCTGCTACCCCACTTGCAACAAATCATGGGATTCACCCAGATCTCACCGGAGACAGGGCTGATGAGACATTTTACAGATCCATGATAGGTTCTTTAATGTACCTAACTGCTTCACGTCCTGATATTATGTACCCAACGTGCCTCGCAGCAAGATTTCAGTCTAACCCAAGAGCATCACATATGATCATTGTGAAGAGGATATTGCGCTACCTGAAAGGAACTCCTTCATTGGGGTTGTGGTATCCTAGGAAAGGTGATTTTACGCTCGAAGGGTATTCCGATTCGGATTTCGGATGCTGCAAAGTCAATTCAAAATCAACAACTGCAGGATGCCAGTTCTTTGGTTCTAGATTGGTTACCTGGCAGTGTAAGAAACAAACGTCTGTGGCGTTATCTACTTGTGAAGCGGAGTATGTTTCTGCTAGCAGTTGCTGCTCTCAGATCTTGTGGATACAGCAACAGATGCGCGACTACGGTTTGCAGTTTCTTAACACACCTCTTTTTGTTGATAATGAGGCCGATATAAATATAACTAAGAATCCAGTACATCACGCTAAAACTAAACACATAGAAATTCGTCATCACTTTATTCGTGATTGCTTTGAGAAAAAGTTGATACGAATTGAGAAAATCCACACAGACGAACAGAAAGCTGATTTACATACCAAAGCTTTTGATAAGACTCGGTTTAAATATTTGTTAAAACTGAATGGTATGAAGCTTCTGTCGGTGTCGGATGGCATAATTGGCGTTGATGAGAGTACTGTTGCGGATGAAGACGAGAAACAATCTGCAATGGTTTGTCGAATTTTTACTTGTTTTGGTATTTAGGGGGAGTAGATGTTTGTACATAGTTTATTTTCAGAAAATACAAAAACAGTAAAAAATGCAAAAATACAAAAACATGATAAAATCTGAAAAAGAGCTTGTGTATATAGGGAAAATGATAGTACATCAGCTAGACGATTACAGTATGCTAAAGATTTGAAAAGTATAAAAGAATTAAACAATCTCACTGATGATGTGTCGATAGGTTTTCGCACATTTAGTAGATTTATTCGGGATATAAACCTAAAATTCAAACTTGTGAATTCGTGGGGAACATTACTTGGATATATAGGTAACCCCTGAAATCTCATTTGAAAGGTCTCGTAATCTGATATACTAGGTCTTTATACTCAATGATGTCTGGGGTATTATTTCGGGACTTCTGCTGAACGGTGGTTCTGACCTAGTCCCTGGATAATACTTGCTGCAATGCTTGAAACACAGCATTAAACCCTCAGCATGCTGAAACAATAAAATTGATAAATGCTGCTGTTGTATGCAAAAAGATCCTCTAAAGGGGACACACCGAAAAGTCGAAGCTGATATCTCTCTGCGTATACGGAAGTATCGACCTGAGATCCCTCGGCCCTCGCATACCTAAATTATATACAGATATCATTGTAGTATTCTCACCTGTAAGACTGATTATTGGGATTCTGGATACGGGAGTATATTCAAGAGGTGGGACACCTGAGACCCCTGAAATCTCGTTTGAAAGGTCTCGTAATCTGATATACTAGGTCTTTATACTCAATGATGTCTGGGGTATTATTCCGGGACTTCTGCTGAACGGTGGTTCTGACCTAGTCCCTGGATAATACTTGCTGCAATGCTTGAAACACAGCATTAAACCCTCAGCATGCTGAAACAATAAAATTGATAAATGCTGCTGTTGTATGCAAAAAGATCCTCTAAAGGGGACACACCGAAAAGTCGAAGCTGATATCTCTCTGCGTATACGGAAGTATCGACCTGAGATCCCTCGGCCCTCGCATACCTAAATTATATACAGATATCATTGTAGTATTCTCACCTGTAAGACTGATTATTGGGATTCTGGATACGGGAGTATATTCAAGAGGTGGGACACATGAATGATCTAAGTTCTTAATTCATCTAAATCGTATCCTGAGTAAATTGAAATTTGTGTGAGAATTTAAGATGGATCAGTATATCGACAATCGAGGTGAATTGTTTAAATCTGAGTATGTATTGTAGCTTAACGGTACTTGTTATCTGTCTGAAAAGCTGATATGATTCCCTGACACGCTCGCAAAAATATGTTTGTAAATAGTTTACTTTGTTTACTTTCTGCAATTTTAAGTTTTCTGTATTTCATTTCTTAGTTTAGAACACTTTTATAAAATCCAAAAAGATTTTATTTTTGCTTTATTTTCCGACAAACCAAAGTGGAGAGTTGATTGTTGGATTCTTAGATGTTTGAAGCAGATGCAGGAGATTCTGAACTGAAGAATGAGGAGAGCTTATCTTTGAAGAAGTTTGATTTGTTTGAAAAGTCAAACACAAGTTCATTAATTTGATACTTGTTATTTTTCAGAATATGTTTGAAAATGTTTTCAAAATCAGTTTGAGTCGTCAAATGATCAACCAAGGTCATTAATTTGGACTTGGTAGATTAATCAAGTGATTAGGGTCATTAACTTGAACCTGAATACTTGAGTGGATTTCTAAAACTGATTAAGTTTATGAGTTATATGTGAAAAAGATAAGTTTGTAATGAATGATGTTTGAGTAACAGGTTTGGACTTCATTATTCCCAATGGAAGTTAAATGTCAAAGTTTGAACCAGATATCTCAGATTCTAGTATATCGAGAGGGGGAGTCTGTGAAAGGGGGAGTCTGGATCAACAATCTATGGGAGTGTGAAGATAGAGTGCTTATGATGAAATGACAGAGAGTTAGAGAAAAGACTAAGACTGAAGACTCAGAAGCTGAAGACTACGTCAACATCCAAGGGGGAGTCTGTTGATGCACAGAATGTCTGTTGACTGCATCTTCATCAAGTCTTAAATTAAGAAAGTCAAGATTGGATCTTAAAAGTCAAAATTAGGGTTTTTAGGGTTAATTTCGCTTCAATGTACATGTTATTTAGAGTGATTTCGCTTCAATGGTCAGTAGGTGATTCCACTTCAATGTACATAAGGTGATTTCGCTTCAGTGTCATGGACACATAAGCGAAATCAGCCTATCTATAAATACCTCATGTGTGTGACCATTGAAGGGAGACCTGATCATTAGCATTGTAACCGAACTCTGTCAAAATTGTTTCAGAAAGCTAATAAAGTGAAGGAATTGAATAGGAAAGCTGTTGTTACGTTGCGTATATTGATTCCGCCTTTATACGTGATGATGAACTTTCTCAACTGATCGTTTAGGGTCACGACACGGTCCAACAGGTCAGGATACTGAGAAGGATCCTGAACGAGCAGCATCACCTCCTGCGGATGCCAAGATAATCAACTTCATTTCGGGAGGATCCGACATTTGTGGAACTTCGTATTCGGCAGCAAAGAGACATGCAAAAGAAGCTAAGGCCGAAAGGGGAGACAAACTTGTCAGGATGACTACCCTCACAACTGACAAAGTGATCACTTTTGATGCTGATGATAGGGATACTGTCCAGGATCCTCACCATGATGCTCTGGTAATAACGTTATATGTGGCTAACCATTTTGTACGCAGGATATTAGTTGATAATGGCAGCTCCGTCAACATAATCCAACTAGAAACTCTGAAGAGGATGAATGTATCTCCAATGGATATCACTTCAAAGTCTACCGTGCTTGTTGGGTTCAGTGGAGAGGCTAGAAACACAGTGGGAGAGATAAAGTTGTCAGTATACGTTGAAGGAGTCAACTCGATACAACGTTTCTGTGTGATGGATTCTCTCTCCTGCTACAACATCATACTGGGAAGACCGTGGATTCACGATATGAAGGCTGTGCCATCAACATATCACCAATGCATCAAGATACCTACACCTTGGGGAGTTGTCAAAGTCGATAGTGATCAGCAGGAGGCGAAAGAATGCTACTCATCCTCGATGAAATCCTCAACCAAACCTAGTGCAGCATAGCAATTAAAGACGCGGGCCCAGGATATCGTGGAGGATCCGGAGCAGGATGTGAAGAAAATTATCATGGACCAGGATAATCCTGATATTTCAGTGCTCGTAGGGACCAATATCCCTCAGGATATTGAAGAACAATTAATTAACTTTTTGAAATGCAGGATGTCAACGTTTGCATGGAAGCATGAGGATATGACAGGCATATCCAAAGATATTATCACTCACAAGCTTGGAATTGATAAATCATTCAAGCCTGTGCAGCAAAAAAGAAGGAAGTTTGCTCCTGAGCGGAACACAATTATCCAGGAGGAAGTTGAGAGATTATTGAAGTCCAGGATGATCAGAGAGGTTAAGTTCCCAAGGTGGCTAGCAAACGTGGTTGTAGTACAGAAGAAAAATGGGAAATGGAGAGTTTGTGTGGACTACACAGACTTGAACAAAGCTTGTCCTAAAGACCCATTTCCTCTTCCCCACATTGATGCAATGGTAGATGCCACTGCCGGGCATGAAATGCTGACCTTCATGGACGCGTCTTCAGGATTTCAACAGATCCAAATGGAGCCTTCTGACCAGGAGGATACTGCCTTCATGACACCAACAGGTATTTATTGTTATACAGCTATGCCTTTTGGTTTGAAAAATGCAGGTGCAACATACCAAAGATTGGTAAACATGATGTTCAAAGACAAACTGGGGGACACCATGGAGGTATATATCGATGATATGGTGGTGAAATCTAAAAAGGCTGAGGATCACCTCCGGGATATCAAGGGAGTATTTGATATCCTGGATCGATACAACATGAAGCTGAATCCTGCTAAATGCCATTTCGGAGTGGGGGCAGGAAAGTTTCTTGGATATATGGTGACAAAAAGGGGGATAGAAGCAAGCCCAGAGCAGATCAAAGCTATCCTGGATATAAAATCACCCTCAAATATGAAGGACGTACAAAGATTGACAGGCCGAGTAGCAGCTTTAAACAGGTTTATCTCGAGATCCTCAGAGAAGTGCAAAGATTTTTATGATATCCTAAAGAAGAACAAAAGATTTGAATGGGGGGAGAAGCATGAAGCAGCCTTGCAGGATTTGAAACGATATCTCTCAACCGCACCTTTATTGATGAAGCCTGAAAATGGTGAACCACTATCCCTATACCTTGCTGTATCAGGGAATGCTGTAAGTGCCGTTCTTGTAAAAGACCATGAAGGTCAGCAATATCCTGTTTACTATGTTAGTAAAAGTTTGCTAGATGCTGAAACTAGGTATTCTCATTTAGAAAAATTGATATTAGCTCTAGTTATGGCATCGACAAAACTTAGGCATTATTTCGAGACACATAGGATACATGTTAAAACAAATTATCCTGTCAAAAATGTGCTCAGGAAACCAGAGATGTCAGGCAGGATGGCCAAGTGGTCAGTAAAGTTAAGTGCTTATGATTTAGTATATGAACCTAGAAATGACATAAAGTCTCAAGCTTTAGCTGACTTTGTGGCTGATTTCAGTAGTGATATTCAGGATGAGGTAGACCTAGAAGTTCAACAGTTTGGAGAATCCTCAGGATCCTGGACATTATATGCTGATGGAGCATCTAATGTAAGAGGAGTAGGATTAGGAATACTACTAAAATCGCCACAGGGGGACATATTACCCCAGGCTATTAGGTGTGAATTTCCTGCTACTAATAATGAAGCAGAGTATGAGGCTTTAATTGCAGGATTAGAGTTGGCTAAGAGCATGAGTATCAAAAATTTGCAAGTATATGTTGACTCTTTGTTAATTACTAACCATTTTAATGGATCCTATGCAGTTAAGGGTGAGAAATTAATCGAATATCTCGATATTCTCAAAAAATTAGCAGGATATTTCGATGTTTTTATACTTGAACAGGTACCGAGGGAGGATAATGCTGAAGCGGATGCCTTAGCAAATTTGGGATCATCGATCAGGATACCTGAAGGGACCCAAATACCAATATTACATGTCTTATATCCTGCAACGAATCCTCAGGATAAAGAAGTAGCGGGTATTCAGGATCCTGGAGCAGAACATCCTGAAGAGGATCCTAAATCCTGGACGGCTCCAATCATGAGATATCTCAAAGAAGGACACATCCCTGGAAATGAGAATCCTAAGGCATTTAGGATGAAGGTATCACGATTCACTATTATAAATAATATTTTATACAATAAATCTCTTGCAGGACCGTATTTGAGGTGCTTGGAGGATCCTGAAGCCAAAGAAGTACTTCAGGATATATATGAAGGGGATTGTGGTAACCATGCTGGGGGCAGGTCGTTATTCTCAAAAGTGTTAAGGACAGGATATTATTGGCCAACAATGAGAAAGGATGCAGCAAAATATGCTCGAAGATGTGACGCATGTCAAAGACATAGTAACATACTACATCAACCTGCTGAACCATTATATCCTATTGTTTCCCCTTGGCCGTTTATGAAGTGGGGTATGGATATAGTGGGAAAGCTACCAAAAGCTCTGGGAGGAAAAGTCTTTATGCTGGCAATGACGGATTATTTCTCTAAGTGGGTTGAAGCAGAAGCATTTGTTCAAGTGAGAGATCAAGAAGTAGTATCCTTCATAAAGAGGAATATCCTAACCAGATTCGGAGTACCACCCGAGATAATCTGTGACAATGGTTCTCAATTTATAAGCAAGAGAACTACTGACTTTTGCAAAAGTTGGGGAATCAAAATGATTACATCTACTCCGGTACATCCTCAAGCAAATGGACAAGCATAATCCTCAAACAAGATAATTGTCAATAACTTAAAGAAGAGACTTGGAGCCAAAAAAGGAAGATGGGCAGAAGAATTACCCTTTGTTTTATGGGCTGATAGGACAACGGTAAAGAATGCAACAGGCCAAACCCCATTTTCCTTGGTATTTGGAGCAGAAGCAATGATTCCAACGGAAATGAAAATACCTACTGCAAGATCTACCCTAAGTGATCCTGAGCAGAATCCTGAAGCCTTGAGTCAGGATTTAGACACTATAGATGAGAAGAGAGATGCGGCAAGGCTAAGGATGGCAGCATATCAACAGAGAATATCCAGGGCATATAACAAGAATATTAGGACCAGAAGATTTAAGGTTGGAGATTGGGTGCTAAGAAAGGCTTTTCAGAATACTACTAATCCTGCCGATGGCAAGTTAGCTCCAAAATGGGAAGGACCATATGAAGTTGAATCAGAAGCAGGGAAAGGAGCATACAGACTCAAGAATATGGAGGGGGATATGCTACCGAGGTCTTGGAATGCTATACACCTTAAGCTCTATTTCAAGTGAGTTTAGAATTCAATTTCTAACTCAGGATGGTATGAATTCTATCTTTTTTAAATATGTTTTGGTTTAATTTATTCTTTGAAACCCAATACTAACTTAAGCATCGGAGGGGTGTTAGCCAAGCTAACACCCACCTTAGTTTACAATTGTTTTGCAAAATATGTTTCAGGATATAGCTCCAGGATATCTACTCAGGATAACTCAAAAGATTAGAGGATTGGCCCCCTCTCTCACGTACAAGGGATCCTGATCCCTTCATAGGTTTAAAGGTATTCACCTTTCTTCCGAATTGGGTTTAAACACCCCGCCTGGAGCGCAAGTTATTCAGGGATAGTTCAAGGTGGCGGGACCAGTCCATGTAAAAGTGGCTGACAATTTCGTTACTATTGGCTATATCCTGAATCCTAAAGGTATATGAGGATTGATCACCCTCTCTCACGAAAGGGTATTTTCATACTCTCTAAGGTTTAAAGGTTTTCACCTTTCTAAGTCTTGGAGTTTATACACTCCCGCCTGTAGCGCATGAAAATTTGGGATTTTCCCCAGGATACAAGGGATTTATCTCCAGTACATCCTTGGGTTTTACCCTTGGGACCTAAAAAATTGCCTATACAATGGAAACTGACATTCAGAAGATTTCTAAGTATTTGAAGACATTGTACACAGGGGACATTCCTACCAAGGCAGTGATGTAAAGCTCAAAGGCTAAAGTTCGGAACTAGTATGCTAAGTATCTCACACAGGGGACATCTTCATTGGAAAAGTTGCGAGGAGATTGAGGTTTGATAAAAGGGTTATATACTACTCCGGGTATGATCTTTCCTTTGTAAGCGTCGTCTAAGTTTTTAGTAACATTATGTTAAGTATCCTGATATATTCTCAAAGTCCTTTTCAGGATATTTGATTAGGGTGTTTGAAACTAGTATTAGTTTGGAACTTTGATCATTTAAATATTATCAAAACTTGGTTTTGAAAAGATATATTGTTTTTCACTTTCTAAAAGAAATTTCTACAAAGTTGAAGGAACGTTTGGAAGTTCTATCTAATAAAAGGTTTTTACAGTATATCGCTGAGCATACTGATCAGGATATTTTCATAAGATAGTAATATAAAATTTTTACAGAGCTAAGAGTTACACTAAATAATGCAAGGCAATAACAAACAAATAAAAAGATGAAATTATTCTTGAAGCAATCAATACTGGTTGATAACCGAGGGTTTCATCCTGAAACCCAGGACCCATCCACCTTCGGCTATCAAATTGTTTCGACATAGAAATAAATTGTTCATAAAAACATAAAATTGTTTGAATGATTTAAAGGAAATAAGCTCTAGGGGGTAGTGCCTTCTTGGTCCATAGTGGTTTCAGCAACATCCGTCTTGGGATCCGCCTCAGCATCCTTCTTAGCATCGGTTGCTTTTTCAACTGCTTTGGAAGGTTCTTCGACAGTTGATTTGGAAGAGGTGCCGCCAAGGTTCTTCAGCTTGGTCTCCCAAGCACCAACATCCCAAGAAGGGCATTCGAAACCTAATGTTTTGGCTTCATGAGCCATCTTCAACCTGGCTTGGAGGAGAGAAATGACGACGGAACTTTTGAGGCTTTCCCGGTAGCTGACCATATCCCGTTCGTACTGCACATGGGCGGCTTCCAGATCGGCCTGGGCTTGAAGAGTAGCTTTGTTGAGAGCAACTTGGTGTTCCTGGATCATAGCTTTGAATTTCTCCTCGTAGTGACGAGATTTGGCGGCTGCAATCATGCCTTGGTCGGAGATTGTGATTTCTGCTTCCTTTAGCTTAGATTCAAGTGTTTTGTTAAGCTTGCAGGATTCTTGATATAAATGAACCAAACGCTCAAGACCCTACAAAGGTAAGAGGACAGGGATTAATATTGTTAAATCTTTGAAAATAATGTAAATCGCAGGATATGATATGAGAATACTAACCTGGTTAAGAAAAGAAGTCATAAACCCGCTGGCTTCAATGAACCCGTGCTTCTCATAAGGAAAGGTGTCAGAAATGACAGGGGAATCAGGTTCTTTCCTTTTGCGGGAACTGGAACTCCGGGGTTTGGTAGCCGGTGAAGGTTTGGGAATAATGATGGCTTTGGAACTGCTAGGTTTAGATGTGGCTGTGGTCTTGGGGCTAGGTTCTTTCTTGACCTGGATCTGGTCAGAATAGCTGTCCAATTCGTCAAGGTCAAAGACTTCAGGGATCTTAGCTGGTGCTGCATAAAGGGAAAAGTTTTACTCTTTATCTTATCATTATACTATTTTGACTAATTATTTTGAAAGTAATTCTTACCAGACATCTCGGATGATGAGTATTGACTGGAACTCGGGACGTGTGTGGTGAAAGTCCTGTCTATTGCAGGTAACTGATAAACAGTATTGATTATCTCTTCTGACTCAGCGGTAGGGGGAGCAACTTCCTTGAAGTTCACTGCATAAAGATAAAAAAGAAGAGTATTAATAGAAGATAACAATCAAATGGTCTATGAGGATATTTATGATCCTACCGGTGGTTAACCACTCCACCGGAAGGCTGGCACCCTCAGCAATGGAGTCTCGTTTGACAAAGAAAAATTTGCGTTGCCATCCGTCTTCGTTTTTGGTGGCCTTGAGAATCAGGGGTTTGCTGGAGGTCGAGAAGAGCAAGAACTGGCTAGAGCCGTGGGATCGGAGGCGATAAGCAATAGGCAAATCCTCGATGCGAAGGTCGGAACAATGGAGATTTTTTATTTGATTAAGTACAATTAGTACTCTCCAAACCATGGGCATGGTTTGAGCAAAAGAGATGCCGGTGGTTCAAAAGAATTGCATCATGAATTCAGGAAAAGGGTATCGAAGACCTAGTGAAAAAGGATATGCTGGAAAACAAACCCATTCAGTGGAAGAAACATCCGATCGGATTGACCGATCGAATGGTCTGAAGACCGTGTTATCGGGGAAAGCGCCGGAAGCTCTTAAAGCTGCAATGTCTGCGTTGTCAAAAGCAAAGATCTCCTTTTCGGGATTTTTAAGGAGATTCTGCTGGGTGAAGGTTTCGGCGTCCATTGCGAGCAAGGTGATGTAAATTGATAAAAAGTAAATCGGAAATGGAGGATTACCTGAAGGTTCTGTTGAAGATATCTGCTTTTCAAACAAGAAAAGAGAAGATATAGGGGCGTTGTGGATCTCCATTGAGTAAAAAACGCGTTGGAGGTTACGATGTGATCTTGACCGTCGCTTCGTTTTAAATGTCTTGAGTTATGGGATAAGATTTTTGAAATATATCCGTTGGATTGGTATACCAACCGATATATTTGGGGACAATTGTTAGGGGTCATTTTCTTTGCATACATATCCTGACCAATATCCTGCCTTTGTTTGTTTATTTGTGACCAGGATGCTGGAAGAGGATATTGCTAACATCTTGGGCGATATCCTGAGGTTTATTGAATTAACCACGTGCAGGTTAAAGGCTGAGACTTGCTGACGGTCAAGTGGACTTCTTCTCCTCAAGACTCGGACGAGTTTGTTGAAGGAGAGACGTTGAGCCCGAAAGACCAGGTCTACAACGTTCGATGAAGGAATATTCGGTGGATCCCGGAAGTTTAGGATAGTTTGTTATTTTATCTTTACTATAAATAGATGGGGGCGGATCAGTTTAAGGCACACAATTTTCACTAACACTCTCGAACACTTTCACTCTCTAGCTCATTGCAAACACCACACTTGTATTCAAATTTCATTGTAACACATAGTCGATCCGCACCACATCCTGCACTGTATCTGACGTTTGAAGTAATAAGAAGAACAAGGCAGCTGCGATTGTCAGCTCCCGAGGTTTTATGCCGGCGATCTAAATTGATCAAGGACTTTCCTCGTACATCTCGTGTTGTTTACTTTACTTTTGCTCATTGTTTGATCATAGATACAGCTCAATATCCTGAGCCGTATCCTGAATACTGATTTCCTAATTAACTCAACAAGTATATTTTCAAATACACTTTCTAGCACACTACCTCACTTTACTAATTTGATCACTTAATTGCTTCGGTAATTTTTGACCAAAACACTTACTATACATCTTAACTTAAATTTGTTGAAGTGAACTGATAAATATTAGTTATTTAAGATGTGATGAAAGTTCACATGAATTAATTTAATGATTCTTTTGTTGGATTATAATAAACATCAGCCAGGAGGTTACTTGGGCTTATTATTTCATTACGTTGTTGGGCCAGTAAGCAAGTTAGGAATTTCATTGAAGTCCACAAGGAAAGAGATGATACATGGGCTCTTGAGTTGGTTGAAAAGGAATAAATTTGACGGTTGTATACGGTTAAAGGGGGTTGTTTGGGAATCGCAAGAAGGGCACGACAGCTTTTGGTATTTTACGAGATTAGAAAACATGAACAAGAACAAAAGCCAAGGATCTCTAGATCAAGTGGTAGGGGGCTGCATTTCTTTTGAGAGATGCAGGTTCGACTCCCACTTGGTGCAGAGTGAGGCACTGGTGGGCAATGATAGGATACCCAGGGAAACCTGAGTTGGATCCTTGAGCCAAACGGGTTTTACTGGTAATTTCACCGTCATGCCTACGGACGGGTGGGTTACCGGGTTTTTCCCAGAATTGGTGGTGGACTCGGGTTACTCTCGGAGTACTCCGTTTGTCCAGCGGGTGCCCCGAGAGTGCTCGGGATTGAGTTTGTTGGCCGTTAAAAAAAAAAAAAAAAAAAAAAAAAAAAAAAAAAAAAAAAAAAAAAACAAGAACAAGAACAAAACATATAAACGGGTGACTAGAGGGGGTTGACTTGACACTTATAAATCGGGTAGTTGATATGATTTGATGATAAGAACCTGTTTTGATTGTTATTTTAACTAAGAGTAAATTATTTTTTAGTCTCTGTGTTTTAGTGGTTTTAACCACCTGAGTCTAAAATAAAAAAATTTAACGCCTTGAGTCCCTAGCTATTTATTTTATAACGTTTTGAGTCAAATTTTATTCATTTTATAACAGTTTGAGTCCAATTTTGTTAAAAAATTGGATTCAAAAGGTTAAAATTTGGACTCAAAAGGACTCAAATGGTTATAGAAAAAATGTCTATGGACTTAGGGAGTTAAACATTTTAATTTTGGACTCAAATGGTTAAAACCACTAAAACACAAGAACTCAAAACATAATTTACTCTTTAACTAATTTTCAAAACTATGTCTATATGGTTCCCAATTATTTAACTGAATTTTGTATGAAACCTAGAAATTTGGAGGAGGTTACCTTTCTCATCATTGTTTTTCAACTAAAAGTTAACTTTCTCAAATCAAACTAAAACCATAAATCAATAGTTTAGACCGTCCGGTATGGGGTCGTCCCCGGATCGGCGCCGTCCCGGTGGATCGTCCCACACCGCCCCCTGGGCACGTCGGCGGCACTTCCGTCGGAATAGAGATGGAGGAGACGGGGCTGTGTGGGTTTTTTTATTATTTTTTTTTATTAAAGTGTGGTGGGCCCCCTTCATTGTTTCTCTCTCTCTCTCTCCTTGACTATATATTATTTTTTTATTAAAGTGGGTAGTCCCCCCACACCCTTGGGTAGTCCAGAAGAGGATGCTCCTCCTTCCGTGATTACGTGGCGCCTACGTGACGGGTAGTCTCCAAAGAGACTATCCTCCCCATACCCACCGGTCTTAGTGAAATCAGATAAAGCTATAACTTTCCACCAATTTCTTGTGGATTTGACACCTAGTTGTTTTACTAATAAAGGTGAATATGACACTTTAAAATATTGAGCTGGCAAAATGGTTGATGATTCTTTGTTCAAGTTAGGTTGGATTGCTCCACTTCTCATCCCAAAATTTTAAATTTTCTTATAAGGTCTTATATGTGTAATATGGACAAAAGTGATGCTATGTCATTAATAAAATTAGGTGATTGCTTTTGAAGCAGAAAGAGAACATAAAATTAGGGTCAACAACACTATATCTACATGTGATTTTATCACTTTCAATCATCTTTTTTATGATAAATATCTTCTTGCGAGTGCAAACTATTTTGTTGCACCTGTATCACATTAAATCATACGCAAGTTGTAAAACTTCCAGTCTATTGTGTTCATGAACATTAGTTTGTGCTCATTTGTGTTCGTCAACATTTGTTTTTGTTCATTGCCTAAAATTAACAAACAAACACAAACGAACATGAACAAGTTCATTTCCTTAACAAACGAACACGAACATAAAATCTCGTTCGATAAGTGTTCGTGAACGGTTCACGTGATGGGAAAAACGCGACCCGATCACAAACGGCAAACTAAAACGCGGAAGCAAACTTCGTTTGACCAAATATTTTCCCAACTCGAATGAACCTGTGAGGATGCAAACAAATAGGTATAAAAGTAATAATAAAGAGACACCGAATTTTAGCGTGGAAAACCTCTAAAAAAGGAGAGTAAAAACCACGGGACTACTAGAGCCGCTTAAAATCCACTATCACCAAAATAGCAATACAAAGTCTTCCCTAGGTAAAACTAGAGGCATACAAAATCATCATATACTTAGCACAAACTAACTTCAAGTATATGGAATAAAAACAAAACAAGTAAGCGAGTAAGAGGTATCACCACGAGGAATTAACAATCTCTGGTATGTCTCTTATCTTCACAAAAGACCCAAGAATAAAACTCTTGATTTTTCTTCTTTGTTCTTCTGTGCGTCTTCAAGTCAGGCACCAAAACCACAAAGGAAGTAAACCCTATTTCTTTTCTTTCTTGCGTCCAGAAGGCTCACCAAAAAAAAACCTTTTCATATTTTTGATGCTTTCGTCAGTTGCAACCCCACCAAAACAAATTCACAATATTATTTTGGTCTTGTTCAAAGCTATGGCCCACAAGAGATTTATCACACTTAATTCATTAAACTTTTATATTTTTTTATAATAAAAATAATAATACCCATGTAGGATAAATATGTTGGGCTTTCTCATGGGCAAAAATAACCCAACATCACGAACACATATATTTCTTAATAAACGAACACGAACAAGGTTCTGTTCGTGTTTGTTCGGTTCGTTTGCTGCCCTATATGCAGGAATGGAAGGTGAAATGAAATGGATCATTAAGAGAGAATGAAGAAAAGTGTGTTTGGTTGGTTGTCGGTTGATAGAATGGAATCGCACATTCCAAAATGCATTACATTCCCTCAAAATCATTCCATCCCCCCTGTCTTTTTCATTCCATTCCCTCTTCACCCTTCATTAACAACACCACAACCCACTACCATTGCCACCACCCACCACCACTGTCGTCCGCCGCCGTCACCCACCCCAACCGTCACTCGCCACCGTCGTTGCCGCCACCCACCTCCATCCCCGCCACCACCGTCGCCGCCATTAACTATCGTCGTTGTCACCTCCGATCACCGCTACCACCCACCTTCGATCATCGCCGCCACCGTCGCCGCTGCCACCTCCGATCACCGCCGCTGTCGCCACCCACCTCCGCCATCGCTATCAACCACCACCACCCACCGCCACCACTGCTACCACCTGCCACCACTGTCGCCACCACCACCGTTGTGACCACCCGTCGCCGTCTCCACTCGCCGCCATCTCCACCTACCACCGCCGCTATAACACCCCAATCACGTAATACAACAACACGCGGCGGAAATATCGGGGAGTCACGTTACAAATTGCTCACAACTACTGGTAATAAATTTGTTTCAATATTATTAACATCGTTTTACAAACAAAGAATACATGTAATTGTCTTTTGATTAAGAAGTCTAAGGCCCGAATGCAGTCCTATGCGTTGCATGCTTGAATAGTTGAAAACCTGAAACATATGTGAAAAATAGTCAACATAAAAATGTCGGCGAATACATAGGTTTTGTTGGCCAAATAAATGGCAAAAGTTTGATATTGCAATACTTTGACAACTACAAGAGTTATCGATTGAAAAATAAATCTTGAAGCCAAGGAATGGCAAAAGTTTAGTATTGCAATACATAGTCTTAGTTGTGCAAACTCGTGACAAAAAGTATTATATATGGCAATATGATTATTACTTAGCAATTTATATGCCATTTGAAATTGTACATCGTAATCTCGTTGAAATCATCGTTAAACTCGTTCATGTATTAATAGAAATCCAATCAAGGATTATTAATAATTGTTTTGAAATAGATCAAAACTTGTGTGAGTATTATATAAATCAAGTCAATGATTCATAATAATACTTTAATTATCCTTCTAAGAATCTAACATATAAAGATATGGGAGATTCTACGAGTGTTGGAACTCATGTTAAAACATGTTTAAAGTTTGATATCAGAACAAAGTGTTTTGATACCCGAAAATAGTTTTGTCGCAAAATACGCATAAACACGTATTTTGACCGAAACTTTGACTCGTCACTTCGACTATTCAACGTCGTAATCAGTAGGTATAGTCACATGGTACTATAACCATCGTGATTACGCTCACGTTGCAAAGTTCAAACGAACTTTGTGTTAACCAAATCGTGCTCAAAGCAGAAAGTCAAACACTGTTTGACTTTCACGCTTGAAAAGCATAAACAAGCATGAAAGAATCTTACAAAAGGTCCAAGCAAGGAAGAATTGAACCAAAATACTCAGGTTTGAAGCCTTAGCTTCACCTTAGAGCAGAATTGATTCAATTTGTGTGAGGAATGAATGAGAAACCCAATTCTATTTATAGTAAGTTTGGATCAAGGAGATCATTCCATGTGTTAGGAGGTTCAATCTTGACCCTACACTTGTGGAACATGGTTTCTAATACAATGGGATGCTCTAAAACAAGTCCATAGTATTGAAAATTTGCATAAAAGACCCCCAAATTCAAGCTGGTTGCTGAAAACAGACATTTCTATCAAAAGTAGGCCATCGCGTGCCGCCACGGGTACCCCCCCTTTGATGTGGCACGACACTAGCACCAACCTGAGCCAGAAACTTTCGAAACTTGCAAGAATGGTCCCTGCAGCACATTTAAGCCATTTTTGACGCGTTTAAGCCCCGTTAACCCATTTTCAAGGCTCCACAAGGATGTTAAAACATAGGGGACTTGAAACATGCTTGAAATTATCTCGTATGTCGGTTTGTTTGGTCGTACGGTCACGTTATTCGGTTAGTTACGACGAAAAACGAACGGACGTGAAAAACGATCCAAATTACACGACGAATGGTATTTTTGCATTCCAATAACTAAAATAAAATATTTTAATGATTAAAAAATTTTTGGGTGTCCGGATATGTTCAGAACGTAAGATATGCGCGTAAATGCAAACTTATGCACTTTTTGACGCTTTTAGTCCCTATTGATCAAATAAGCATATTTTCGCATACCGAACCCCTCAAAGCCTATTTCTAAGCTATGTAAAGGATATTTAGGGTATGTTTCACTTATGATCAAGTTCTGGAATGTTCGTTACAGTACGAATCAGAAGACTTTCGCAGTTTGACGCAAATAGTCCCTGAAATCGAATAAACTTGTTTTTGACACACCAAAGCCTTCAAAACTTATTTGTAAGTTATATAAAAGTTATTTAAGGTATGTTAATCCTATATCACTATTCCGTAGTGTTTGTCGCATTAAATTGATTACGTTTACACATCAGTTTGCGTATAACTTTCCAGAAAGCGATTTAAAGCTTGAAATCAAACTTAAAATCAAAACGTGAAATTGTCAATCATAGAAAGCAAACATTGAGACCAAAAACACATTGTTTCTTGATAAAAGATATTGTCCTACATCGTGCGGTGTTTACGGGGCACAAGTGTCACAGTCTCCCCTACTTTAGGAAATTTCATCCTGAAATTTATTCGAAGGAGACCGTAGAGTGTAATTGAAACAACTGATGGATAAGCAAATTGCTAGATCCCAAAGATGCGGAGCATCATTTGGTGTTGGAAATTTTAGGGGATTCAAAATGTGATTTGGGATATTCAAAATATCTCAAGGTATTCAACCCTTTAAAACTTGTGAATTTAAAGAGAAAGTCGACCAGTGTTCAAAAATCGTTTGAGTATGGCACTATGTTACACTAAGCTCTTAGTGTAATTCCTAGCAAACAAAGGGGTGTACATTCAAGCCCTACACGTACACGGTTTCTAACATCCCACGAGGTACATCCCATGTACCATGAGCATCTCATGCATAGGAGACGGGTCAACATACCTATGGCATCAAGATCGTCATTTTTAACACCATAATATACTCCCGGTCGGCTCGATTTAAGTTAATGAATGTACTCATCATCGTCTATTGCAAATAACCATACAATTATCAAATAAGCACATAATCACATAATGGTCCAAGATAACATAAAATCACCAAGTGATCTCAGCGACGTTCTGAAGAATAACACAATAAGAACACTTATATATAGGAAGTACCATCGGCGTATCCCCCGTGTTCTTATCGCATCATACTCCTCCCGTTACCTTAATCAATCTAGATTTTATGCCACCATACTTAACAAGGCTTACTATGATTCTCATGCGTCGAATCTCATAATTAAGTGTGCACCCATAATTACTCGTTTCGTCGCATGGTCCACATAGCTCCTCTTGTTAAGCGAGGGTAAACAATAATAAGGTCGAACTATCGTCTAAATCAAATAAATATCATCACAACATAAAATCTGTCAAATCGAATCGTGTTCTATACTAGCAATGATAGCACTGCTTGTTTTGCAAACAACAAATTTAGTAGTAGGTATCTTATTCTAGTACAAATGTCTATATACGTTCCATACTAACCAATCAGGTAGAATGCAACCTATATTAATCATGCATTGTCATCATAATGTAAGCATATCGAAAAAATGTTTTCAAATCATGCGCTAGGTATGCTAAGTTAACACACTAAGCACAATGTATTTGAAAATTAGTGTACTAAATACCTTAAGTCAACATACGAAGCAAATTGTATTTATAATCATGTACTATACATATTAGATAAATAAATCATGTATGTAATGTCATGATCACAAAATAGTATTAACTTGTTCATAGTATTCGTATCGATCGTGTTGCCAAGTTCGTATGAATGCACTAGAGTGCAATCATGATATGCTAATTTACAAGATTTAGTTCCTAAAGAACGGAATCCTCAAAGTCAGCATGTAGTTGTAATCACACATTGTGTAATCACATTAGAGTTTGAAATTGGAAAATGAATAACAAGGATAAAGATAAACTTCTTTAAATTTATATTGTCATTACAAACATAGTTGAAATATGTACATTGTTTTTGAAAATAAACAGAAAATACAGAGGTTCAAATGATCATAAGTGCTTGATCATTAGCTTGAGCCTCATTGACGTTGAACACTCGTCCATTAGCATTAGCAAGCTTGGGGCAGTTTCGCTTGAAATGATTTAAATCACCACAATTGAAACATGCTCTAGGGCGACTCTGAGTAGGGGCTGCTCGGTTCTCGATACGACAGGTCACAGCTAGATGTCCAAATAGACCACAGATTGTACACTGGCGACAAGGAGAATTTGTTGCATGATGATAGTTGCAATGATTGCACCGAGGTTGCTTTCCACGATAAAATCCCTTAAACGGTACTGATTTTAGTGGACTGGTGCAGGAATTGCAAAATTCTTTGAAGTCTTGCGCTTCTTAGAATTTTTAGAAGATTCGGCTTTTGATCTTTTCGAATTTCCATTAGTAGTTTCGGTGTTTTGTTTCTTGTCTCCTTTTCGAAATAGTTTACCTTTTCTAACCTGGGAGTCGGTTAAGATAGCGGCTAATTCCTTAGCCTCCCTAAGCGTTGCAGGCTTGCTGCCAGTGACAATGTCTTGGACAAGATCAGGTAGGCCATCAATGTATTTTTCAATGGCCCGATCCAAAGGTGTGACCATAGTGGGGCAAAGTAGGCTTAGCTGTTCAAATCGGTCAGTGTAGGCACAGTTTTCCCCACTATCTTGTTTTAGATGACAAAACTCGTTTTCAAGTGCCCTTATTTTGCTTCGTGGGCAGAATTCTTTCTTCATAAGATCCTTAAATTCTTCCCACGTTAGTGCCAATGCCATATCGGCACCTCGATCTCTCGTAATACCGTTCCACCAAGTGAGTGCTCTCCTTTGAAAGACACTCGAGGCGAAATCCACCTTGCGCTCATTGGGACACTGAACGTGGCAGAATGTGCTCTCTATACTCTCAAACCATTGTAGGAGCGCAGTTGCTCCTTCAGACCCAGAAAATTTCGATGGCTTAGCTGAATTGAACGTTTTGAAGTCACACTGAGCATTATTATTATTGTTATTGTTATTTGCCTGGTTTATTTGAGTAATGAGGTTCGGAATCACAGCAGTCATCTGCTGAACGATTGTGGCTGCGAGAGTAGCATTCTCAATTTGATCGCGTCTAGGAGGCATCTTGAAAGTATAGCTATAGTGAAAATCAAATAAGTTAGATCCATCAAATTGTTATGAGTTTGTAACATCATTGTGTAGTGAAAATTTTGGACTAGTAAAAATCTCGTTCATAGGTCTCGTTCTTGTACTTAGAAAATACTGTGTTGTGGATTTTTGTTTTGAAAAAGAGTTGTTTAAAAATAAACTTTTGTAATATTTTTGGATGAGAGTATACAAGCCAAGTTAATGGTTTGTATTAAAAATTCCTTTACTATTAAAAAGATTTATTGTTTTTAAGATAAAATGTTTTAAAGTAAAAAAAAATAAAGAATTTTCTGTTTGAAATTTTGAAAATTCTCATCCAAATGGTAAAAATTTGAAATTTTAAAAGACAAATGTAGTGTTTCGAAAATGAAATAGGATCTCGTAGTGTCGTGAAATGAAATGAAATTCATTTCAATTGTCTTGAATCAAACATATCACCGAAGGTAATATGACGAAATAGTATTGTGAAAGGAAATTTGTTTCGATTGTCGTGGATAGCAAACATATTACCAAGGGTAATATGAATGAGTAGTGTTACAAAGGTCGTTTAGAAATCGTTCGGCATGGTTAGGATGGATAGGTTTTTTATAATGTTTCATGAAGACATGATTTAGCCTATAAGTGGACACTCACCCTAAGAGTTGTAAGTCCCGTAGAACGGATCTTTCAATGATATCAAACAACCTATTGATTGTGCGGAATCCAATCAATAGGTGATTCAAGAAATAAGATGAAAACAAGCAAGAACACCGAAATAACTTTAACTCACACACGTTTCGATTACTTGAACTAGCAAAAACGTCTGGTATGAGTACACCACTCCTAATCGCCTCCCTCTCTAGCTTTTCTAGAACTTCTATAACTTGGAGGTTCCAAAGGTTCAAACCTAAAAACAAGTTAGAAACTTGTTTTTATACTAACTCAAGCCCAAGTCCCTACATGGGCTCCCCTTGGGCCTGCTTGGTCCACATGGCCTAAAGCTTGGCCCAAGTGACCTATAAAGGTCCACAACCTAATATAAACTAACCCAGTAAGGCCCAGTTCGTAACCATAACCCGTTGTGTTAATTTGATGCGTCAGTCTCACACTTTAGGGCCTAACAATCTCCCCCTAGACTGATGCCATCAAATTGTCTTCATAACATGAAATCAGCAACGCCTTCAACGAAGTCTATGGTTGTCACTATGCTGCAGATGTTGTGGAAGTTCTTGACTTCTGAACTCTCAGCACTGGGTCTCTTTCTTCAGCTCTTGTGGTTAGCTTCATATCAGGATCTCGATCAGCTTTGCTTGAAAATCTTTGTCAAAAAGAATGTGAGAGGAGGATTCTCAACAGCTCTTTTCTTCTTCAGTCTTTTTCTTTCAAGAAAGTTCACGGTACTTCTTCAAATGTACTTTCACTGTCAGATGGCGTTTCGTATCCGATTCTTCTAACTCAGGTACATCTTGTTGTTATGCTGCTTCAGGCTTCTTCAGCAACTAACATCTTCTCAATCTTCATCAACCCCTGTTCTTGATTGAAATCAAGTTCTGCACATGCTCACAAACTCATAAGCAAACATTTCTTGTGCAACAGGGAGAGTACCGTATGAACACTAGGTACATCCAAGTACTTGTACTCGGATTTCACAATTTAAATTCTTTCAACTTTTGACGATCAGTCAAATCTTCAAGAACGGTTACATTTTTAATTTTAAGAAAAACAAATAGACACTCTATTTTTGGATTTTCGATTTTATAGAAAAGCAAGACACTATTTTTGTATGTTTTTAATTTTTAAGAACTAAAAACAAATAAGAACTCAAAATATAAACAACTACCATAATATACAATTACAATTGCAATGGGATCAAAATTCGTTCTCAGGCATACTAAGGAACACTTTTCAGTACGAGCCTAATCAAACTGGTCTATGCGATTGTCAATATGTTTGTCCACTTAAACTTTAACGCTCAACTTTCAATTTTTCAACTTCGTGATATGCTTAAGGTAATATTATACTATTATACCCGTGTGTCCCATTCCAAGGCATACCCCCGTGATCAAGGTAAGCACAACGATTCATCGTAACAGGTGAGTATATTGATGTCATCCTTTTTGATTTACAACGTCAGACCATTGGTGACAGGTCAGTACTTTCGTACAGCAGAGCGACCAATGATTTTATCCAATGAGGGTGAGGCAAATACCATTTTGGTACGAATTTGGCTCTTTGAGCATTTGGAATATTCTCATTTTGAGATTTTGATTCCTTAGGGTTTTTGTCCTCTTGGGATCTTTTAAGATATCCTGACTGTGTCTAGGAAATCAAATCACGAGGTTTCGGGCTTGACTTCACTTATCAACACTGATCTTTTACCGAATGATCTAGACGATTGCCAGTATATTTGTCCTCCTAAACTCATCTCCCTAGACCTTTTCCATATAACTGCCTGTAACAAATTTTATCATGTTTTGATTTCTTAACAATGAACACCCAAACAAATACTAATCAAATCCCAGAGTTATATACAGCACACTCTATCATGCAAGTAGCTTCCCTACCACATATTTCACAAGTCAGATCCAAATCTCTGAAATCTTAACTGGGAATAGATTGAGAAGAGAACAGAATAGATCTTAAGCAGAGATGGTATAATATACATATCAAATGAGTTTTTCTCAGTTTGATATAGGTTTCTTGGGTTTCTTTTGGGCACTTGAGGGCCTCTTTCGGGTGTATAATTGATCTACAGAGCGACAACGTACAGCTAGGTCAGCATGTATCTGGATGCAGCAGAAGCTGACGTTGCCTAGCACCTCCAGGTATTTGCTTTCGCAAAACAAAGGAGATACACGACTTTTTCAGAGAAGATTTCAGAGTTAGACCAAAATTGTGTGTATCGGGACAACATACAGACATTCAAATAGAAATGAGCTAATTCCAAGTGACTTTCTTTCCTGAGGTCATGTACTAATTTAGTTCTGAACAGAACAGCCAATGTTTCCAGTCTTTAAGGATAGAGCCTACCAACACATCGTGCTAAAGTCAAACTGTTTCAATACTGGTCTTACATGAGTCAGCCCTTCACCATAATGTGAAAATTCATTTACGGAAGGACAGCCAAGATATCCCCGGATGATTCAACAATATAAAGACCCGAAACCTCAGACGTTGGCTATCTATCAACACAAGATTTAAGACCATAAAATCATACGCCGTTGGTATGTTACCCACATGGTACATAGTTCGTTATGTTTATATCACTTAGTATCTTTTATCCTTTTGAGCGTCAAGCCTATCAACATATCGCAGTAGATCCTAGTCTTTTCAGCTATGGCACCTTACATGTGTTAGTCAAACCCTTTAACACGAACATTTATTTCACTTCCCATATAATGCAATTTTTCTTTTTGGCTTTTTCATTTTTCAAATGTTTTTGTATTTTTCTCAATTTCTCCCCCTAAAACAAAGCATATATATATACATCAAACTCTTTTTGTATTTTTCTTTTTCTGAGTTTTTTCCTCCTAAACTCTATATCTATCTATATGTTCCTCTCCCCCCCTAAATTTGTGCATAAATCTTGTATTTTTGCGCAAATTTACCATTTACTAGAGAAAGGACACTTTATATACAAAATAATGAACTAAGAAAGAGAAATTTTTTTTTCTTAACCGTTCTGTCATCAGATTGAAAACTAATCAATATTCAAATCAAAGTACTGAATTTAAACGGTACCTTTTGTTGATCTTATCTTACTTCTCTAATCTCCTCCAAAGGAAACATTTCATCTGTAAAAAAAAATTTGAACTTTTTGCAACAGTGAAATGTTACCCGTTTTTATCCCTGGAACAACCGCTATCAACATTCCAGAGATTGTCAACAGCTCCTCCTTAGTTGTTCCTAAAAAAGTAAGGAGATTAGTAAGACATGGGTACCCAGGCCATCGTGGTCCTGGGATTTCCTGAAGCATCAAAATAAGACACTTCCTTTAAACACAAGTCCCCTTTTGTCTCAAGGATTGGAGACGTCGCTGCTTTGGATTTGGGTTTCCAAATCTGTCTTGGTTTAACAAACGTATTTGTTGCCTTCAGTTGAGCAACTCTAGCGGTTTCAGGTTTGTTAGTTTTAGAAACACATTTTTGTTCCTGATCAGCCTTGCGTTTGTTTTTAGCAGCGTTCCAATCCCCATCAGATGGTTTAACCTTGGGATTCACATTCTTCATTGCCTTAGGTGATGATACCATCATCGGCTTAGAACGGTAGTTATCCTTAGGTGTAACCCTCTGATTTTGCATATAATAGGGTACATGGGGACGCCGTGTGCAGTTTCTAGCAATATGACCCGTAATGCCACAGTTGTAGCAAGTTTGTCTTTTCATCGGAAAGACATTTTGAGCAGCTTGATTCGCTCTAGCAGGTCCTGAAGGACAAACCGGTCCTTTCTGCGCTGGATGCGCCTCCACATTTCTCTTAGACAAAGATGAATTAGGGTGCTTGTATTTGTTGTTTGCAGAAATCTTGTTGCTCTGAGCACCATTCTTCGTCTTTTCTCCCTTATTGGAGCTTTCAATCACCTTGTCACGAGCCTTATGAGATCGTGATTGTCCTTGATAAGCAGACTTCGTATACCCCCGACTTTGATCTGCTCGTTTTGGCTCATTCCTCTTGTTGTGAACCGACTCACAAACATCAGCACACGAGTGAGTGTTGGCATTTCGTTGCACTTTTGGACGATGAACACAATTTCTAGCAATGTGTCCAGGAATTCTACAGTTGAAACATGTCTGTCGTTTCAATGTATGGAGATTTTGAGAGCAAGCAGCATTAGCCGATCTGATTGGTCTAGATGACCGAGCTTGCTTAGGTTGCTTTGGTTGTGTTTCGTGTGCCTTTTTTGAATTAATCTGTACCTGTTGATCAGAACTAGCACAAGCATGAGATTCAGACAGATGATGTTTTTCGTCTTTTATAATTTTATCAGGATCATTTTGAAAAGGCGATTCAGTTTCTGTTTTAATTTCCTTTTCAGAAACATTTTCTTGTGACTTTTCATTTAATGTGACCACCTCTTCTTTTTCAAAATCTGGTTCAGTTTTAATTTCAGAAGATGTTGAAACTTCATCAACACATGTATCATCTGAGTTTGATAATGGTTCCTTTTCAACCTCGGTTTCCAATGGGGTCCCACTAGGTTCAACATTAGGGACGTCCACTGAGACCGATTCAGAAGAAGAATCAGAACACTGTTGATTCTCTTGAGAAGAAGTTTCAGTGGTTTCACTGAATGCGTCCTGAGGGACCTCACCTGTTACACTATCATCAGCTGAAGAGTTAGAAACATTAGAATCACAATTTTCAGCTACTGAAAAACATCCATCATCACACACGTTATTCAAAGTTTCATCACAAGCATTCACAGTTTTGCCCAAAACATCAGGCCCAAAAGAAGACGAAACATAACTATGAAACGAGTTCAAAAACGATTGTCCAAACACACAACCAGAATCAGTTTTATCAAAAGTAGATTTAGAAAAATCAGAATCTAAAGGTTGTTCATTCCCAAACATATCTCCCCACCTCACTTCAGGTACTTCATCTGCACATGATGAAGAAACGTTAGGATCAAAAGTACCCTTGGACACAAAACAAACTGGTTGAACCACCTGTTTTTCAACAGGTCTGACATTTACTGATGGCTTATAGTTTTTGGGACCATAAGTCATTTTGCTTTCATTCATCATCTCCTCCTCTGTCATAGGTAAGTAAGTATAATTGTCATTATAAGGAGGAGGAGCCTGATTAAAACCTAATCCCAACCCTTTCTTTTTCTTGTATGCAAGCTGTTGATCACACAAGTTTTTGACTAATTTGCTGGAAGAATCAAATTTTTTAATATTGAGTTCATTTATTTGATATCTATCTCTGATATCTTCCAGTTCTTTAGTCACAGTGCATAATTTTTCCTGAACATATAAGAGTTGGGCTGTTTTTACACTCACATCATCCTTGAGTTGGATGATGTCTTTTCGCTGAGCTTCGATTTTCTCTTTAAAAAGTTTTTCATTATTAGCTAAAGTGAAATTTTTTCTTTTAATGTCGTTATAATCTTCGATTAGCTCAGCGTTGTGTATTCTATAGGCTTCAACTCGTTCTCTACATGCAGGAGTACAGAAAACAGAAAGTATCTCTTCTTTGGTAATTTCATGAGCCACTGGTTTGTGAAACATGAATGCCATAGTTTCAGTGGGTGGTAGATACTTTTATTCTACTCCTCAAAACACAAACCAAACGAGAACCCGTGTACTCGCTAACTCAAACACTTTGCACGCGATCGAACTCGCTTTCTGACCTGCACCTCAAAACCCTGTCAAAACTTTTATCACAAACAAATTTTTTTTTAAATAAAAGTAAAACCTAATTATTATTATTATTATTATTATTATTATTATTATTATTATCAATACTTTATATTATTATAATTAAAACCTAAAGAAGAATATGTAACGTCTAATCAACTCAAACAAAATCAAAAGTCACAAAAACTGTTTGCCTTTTTCTTTTCTGCTTATCCCGACCAAATCAAAAGTCACAAAAACTGTTTCTTCTTTTGCGATTATGAATGAGTGAATGACGGTGGTACGAGGATGGTGAAGGAGATGGTGTACGATGTTGTACGAGAATGGTTGTCGGAGGTGATGCACGGTGGTCGTTCAAGGGTGGAGGAGGTTATGAGTGACGGTGGTAATGTGACAATGGTGGTCGGAGTTGATGGTGATGAACAATGAACCAGAGGTGAACGAAGATGATGAAGATGAAGGTGGTGGTTGTCTTGTTCGTTGCAGGTGGGTAATGGCGAAGGTGGTTCGCGGAGATGGCACGGTGATGACGGTATACCGGAGACGGAATTGCAGGTTCCGGCGATTTGTGGTCGTGACGATGAAGAAGATGATGGTTGCGACTAAAAAACGAAAAGAGATGACTCGAGATCTCGGTTGCGACTCGGAACCGTGGTTGCGACTCGAGACGGTGAAAATTGACGAGTCGAGACCTATGTGAAGTGATGTTGAAGACACGAGACCAGTTGTAGAGATGTGAGTCGAGACTGTGAGTCGGAACAGCGGTTGCAACTCGAAAATGAATGACTCGAGACCTCTTTTGTTGAAGGTTGCGACTCAGAAAGCTGTCGGTGGAGTCAGAACAGTGGAGAACTCGAAACCAGAGAGATGAAGATGTGAGGAGTCGAGACCGTGAAAAGGTGACTCGGAATCTGTAGATGATGAGTCGAGACCACTGAGAGATGTGAAGTCGAAACCATGATTGAAACCAAATGAAGATTGACTCGAAACCGTGTTGTTGACTCGAGAACTAAGATGAAAGCTGATGTTGCCGGTGGTGAAGGAGGACACGGAACCTCAACACTTGTTGCGACTGGAGAAGAGGTGACTGGTTTTGTCAGACTCGAAACCTCAAATGGAGTCAAAACCGTGATGTTTGGAATAACCCGAAACAACAAAGTACTCCGAAAGATTATCAAAATCACAAAAGTTATTAAAATAGAATATGGAAGGTTTCAAACAAGTCAACAACTTTCCTCCGAAAACTTTGTAAATTTTAAAAATCAAAATATTTTCAGAAAAGTAAAAAGATTACGTTTAATCTTTTAACAACCTTTTCAAAAATCAAAGTACCAAAAAAATGTTGATTTTTCTTAAAACTTCAATGAATGCTACCAAGAACACGAAGAACGCGAAGAACACCAAACCAAAAATAACGAAATTCTTGAATCTTTGATATCACACCAAGCCTAGAAATAGGTTCTAAAGGCTCTGATACCACTTGTAAGTCCTGTAGAACGGATCTTTCAATGATATCAAACAACCTATTGATTGTGCGGAATCCAATCAATAGGTGATTCAAGAAATAAGATGAAAACGAGCAAGAACACCGAAATAACTTTAACTCACACACGTTTCGATTACTTGAACAAGCAAAAACGTCTGGTATGAGTACACCACTCCTAATCGCCTCCCTCTCTAGCTTTTCTAGAACTTCTATAACTTGGAGGTTCCAAAGGTTCAAACCTAAAAACAAGTTAGAAACTTGTTTTTATACTAACTCAAGCCCAAGTCCCTACATAGGCTCCCCTTGGGCCTGCTTGGCCCACATGGCCTAAAGCTTGGCCCAAGTGACCTATAATGGTCCACATTCTAATATAAACTAACCCAATAAGGCCCAGTTCGTAACCATAACCCGTTGTGTTAATTTGATGCGTCGGTCTCACACTTTAGGGCCTAACAAGATTTCCCAGGTAAGAGTGACTGGTCCGATAATGCGGATTTGTACGAACACTCTAGCCTTAGACAGAAAACTCGGGGTACAGGCATCCACCCTTTCAGATTGCATGTGTTCACATTATTAAAACCCAAGATTTCGATGAAAAACATTTGAGAAATCTTTTGATAAAAATTGTTTAAGATAAACACGTTTGCGAAATATTTTGATGAAAAACGTTTGAGAAAACATTTTCAGAAATATTTCAATGAAAATGTTTAGGAGAAAAACATTTTGAGGAACACCTTAAGGCATGAAGCCTAAGGTTTAGGATAAATCATCTAGGGCTAGATGATTTGTAACTCATAGTGTAGTGGCACGAATAAAGATGAGGATATTAGGAAGGAGTTCCTAAGTCTACTCATGTTTGGGTCCTAGGAAGGTTATAGACTAGGTTTAAGGCATGCTAATAACCTAATTCCCTATAACCAGTGCTCTGATACCAATCTGTAACACCCCAATCGCGTAATACAACAACACGCGGCGGAAATATCGGGGAGTCACGTTACAAATTGCTCACAACTACTGGTACTAAATTTGTTTCAATATTATTAACATCATTTTACAAACAAAGAATACATGTAATTGTCTTTTGATTAAGAAGTCTAAGGCCCAAATGCAGTCTTATGCGTTGCATGCTTGAATAGTTGAAAACCGGAAACATATGTGAAAAATAGTCAGCATAAAAATGCCGGCGAATACATAGGTTTTTTTGGCCAAATAAATGGCAAAAGTTTGATATTTCAATACTTTGACAACTACAAGAGTTATCGATTGAAAAATAAATCTTGAAGCCAAGCAATGGCAAAAGTTTAGTATTGCAATACATAGTCTTAGTTGTGCAAACTCGTGACAAAAAGTATTATATATGGCAATATGATTATTACTTAGCAATTTTTATGCCATTTGTAATTGTATATCGTAATCTCGTTGAAATCATCGTTAAACTCGTTCATGTATTAATAGAAATCCAATCAAGGATTATTAATAACTGTTTTGAAATAGATCAAAACTTGTGTGAGTATTATATAAATCAAGTCAATGATTCATAATAATACTTTAATTATCCTTCTAAGAATCTAACATATAAAGATATGGGAGATTTTATGAGGAATTTGATAATCGAACATTGAAACAATCGTACACATAATCCTAAAGTGATTCGGATAACGCTACATGAGTAATAAAATAAGACCACTTATATAGAGGAAGTACCAGCGGCGTATCCACCATGTTCTTATTTTATTACACCCGTTTCGTTATCTAAATTACAACTACCACATAAACACACAATTATCAACTTGTCAACAACTTGTAAACACGCATTAAAGTACACAATGAATCCAAATAAGGACTCCAATATTAGCACTTTAAACATCCCATATGTGTTTAGCTATGAAGATAGATAAATATTACATGGATACGGTTCTCGTTACATCGTACAGTCAATCACGCATTAAAGTACACAATGAATCCAAACGAGGACTCCAATATTAGCACTTTAAACATCCTACAAGTATCAATCTATAAGGATAAATTGATGCTAAAAGGATTCGATCTCGATCACATTGAATCATTGTATCACAACATTCTAAATCCTAATGGTGATTCGGGATAACGCCACGAAGGGTAATACAATAAACACACTTATATATAGGAAGTACCAGCGGCGTATCCACCATGTGTTTATTGTATTACTCTAGTTTCGTTATCTAAATCACCGACAATCTACACATAAACCATAACCGTCGTCCTGTAAAGTACTTTTTAAAAATCTCACTATGAAGATAGGAAGATCTAAGACTACACTTCAAACATCCTATAAGAATCTAACTATGAAGATAGATAGATCTTTTAAGGTTAATAAACATCGTATTTGCATAATCGGAATAGTACACATAAAAGCACTTAGTAAACACATATATGCCATACATTTGAAAAACAAATCGGTTACACATACTAATCACCCCGAAATATTTGAAAACGGTAAAAGAGGGGAACTATGTACTCGCCTGGGATTGCGTGTAGGTCTTGTTCAAAAGGTATAACAAAGCTCAAAGGATCAAATGTTCAAGTGTCGAAGTGTTTCCTAGTGTAACGGATACTATGTTAGTGTATCGGGACACGAAACGAGGAAACGGATAGAATGAGGTATTGTAAACCAAATGAGTGTTGGAAATCATGTGATATGGTTTAACAAAGCCTACATTCTAAAACGGAACCTAACCTAAGTGCTTACGAATCGTTATGACCCGTTAAGGTAGTCTACGCTACTTTAACGCATCATTCGCGCGAAAGCGCGTTTGAGACGCCTAACTAGTCCTATGACAAGTATTATATGCCTTAACATATTCAATTATGTTGCATAATCAGTTTAGATGTCAAAACATGCGTTACATATGCTTAAAATGAAATTATGCGCAAAAAGGGCATTTTGGTCATTTTCCTAAGGCATATAAACTACCTATCATACAACTAAGTAGACTAAGTGACCATAAGGTATAATCTCGGAAGGTTATTCCCTATACAACTATGGTCATAAATATGTTTGGCCGGATCCTAATGATTAACTAAACAGGTCGGGTTCGAAAGTCAAAGCGGTTGTTAAGACCGCTTAATTTACGACCTATACAAGCACTAGACTAAAAGTGACGAGTTAAACATGTTAAAACATGTTTAACTAAGTTAGAAAACAAGTTTGATATCAAAACAAAGTGTTTTGATACCCGAAAATAGTTTCGTCGCAAAATACGCATAAACACGTATTTTGACCGAAACTTTGACTCGTCACTTCGACTAATCAACGTGGTAATTAGTAGGTATAGTCACATGGGACTATAACCATCGTGATTACGCTCACGTTGCAAAGTTCAAACGAACTTTGTGTTGACCAAATCGTGGTCAAAGCAGGAAGTCAAACACTATTTTACTTTCACGCTTGAAAAGCATAAACAAGCATGAAAGAAGCTTACAAAAGGTCCAAACAAGGAAGAATTGAACCAAAATACTCAGGTATGAAGCCTTAGCTTCAACTTAGAGCAGAACTGATTCAATCTGTGTGAGGAATGAATGAGAACCCCAATTCTATTTATAGTAAGTTTGGATCAAGGAGATCATTCCATGTGTTAGGAGGTTCAATCTTGACCCTACACTTGTGGAACATGGTTTCTAATACAATGGGATGCTCTAAAACAAGTCCATAGTATTGAAAATTTGCATAAAAGACCCTCAAATTCAAGCTGGTTGCTGAAAACATGCATTTATGTCAAAAGTAGGCCGTTACGTGCCGCCACGGGTACCCCCCCCTTTGCTGTGGCGTGACGCTAGCACACACCTGTGCCAGAAATTTCAAAACTTGGCAAGAATGGTCCCTGCAACACGTTTAAGCCATTTTTGACGCGTTTAAGCCCCGTTAACCCATTTTCAAGACTCTACAAGGATGTTAAAACATAGGGGACTTGAAACATGCTTGAAATTATCTCGGATGTCGTTTTTTTTGGCCGTACGGTCATGTTATTCGGTTAATTACGACGAAACACGAACGGACGCGAAAAACGATCCAAATTACACGACGAATGGTATTTTTGCATTCCAATCACTAAAATAAAATATTTTAGTGATTACAAAAATTTTTTGGTGTCCGGATATGTTCAGAACGTAAGATATGCACGTAAATGCAAACTTATGCACTTTTTGACGCTTTTAGTCCCTATTGATCAAGTAAGCATATTTTCGTATACCGAACCCCTCAAAGCCTATTTCTAAGCTATGTAAAGGATATTTAGGGTATTTTTAGCTTATGATAAAGTTCCAGAATGTTCGTTACAGTACGAATCAGAAGACTTTCGCAGTTTGACGCAAATAGTCCCTGTGATCGAATAAATTTGTTTTTGACACACCAAAGCGTTCAAAACTTATTTGTAAGTTATATAAAAGTTATTTATGGTATGTTAAGCCTATATCACTGTTCCGGAGTGTTTTTCGCATTAAACTGATTACGTTTACGCATCAGTTTGCGTATAACTTTCCAGAAAGCGATTTAATGCTTGAAATCGAACTTAAAATCAAAACGTGAAATTGTCAAACATAAAAAGCAAACATTGAGACCAAAAACACATTGTTTCTTGATAAAAGATATTGTCCTACATCGTGCGATGTTTACGGGGCACAAGTGTCACAGCCGCCGCCGCTACAACTGCCACCTATCACCACCCATCATCGCCGCCCATCATTGAACACCGCCATCCGATTTTATTCCTTCGTCTTTTCTCGCATACCAAACAAAAAAAGGTAACAGTTCATTTCATTCTCTCATGGTAACCAAACAAAACATGCAATGATAATGATCAATTCCATTACCTCGTCCATTCTATTCCCTCGTCTTACTTAAAAGAAAACGGGTCAAATACGTTGAAAGTTATTTAAAGAGTTTTTTAATCCCTAATTGGGATGTGGTGGCTTTTGTTATTTCTGGTCACTATACACATCTAATTCCAATTAATAATAACTATTTTATTCATGTTGGTTCTTCTCATATGTATATTTAACTTTTGGTTATGTACACGTTTAATTTTAGTTTCAGTTAAAGCCATTAAAACTTTAGAGTATTCAGTGGTGGACCCAAAAAAAAATTTTTGGGGGTGCAAAATATTTTTAAAAATTTTAGGCTCCTAGGTATATGAAAAAAAATTCGGTTCATATCGGACCATATCAGTTCGGGTTGGGTCATGTAAAACTAAAGAGCATCAAGCTAAAATTTATATAATCATTAAAAATACATCAAACGTCGTTACAAACGTATTTAAAATGTCGCCCTACGGGTTTTTATTTTTTTTAAAATCTATCCAAACATCAGGGGCGGAACCAATGTACATTTAGCCTTAGCACGTGCTACGGCTCAACCGCTTATTCGCATTCGCAGCGTAATTTTTTTCGGTTTTATACATAAGATACCCCTAAATATATACGAAGATACCCCTAAGAGAAGATTATGAAACTTGATATTATTCATTAAGAACAAAACCTTTAGTAACTAAGCCCAAATAATTAGTTTTATGATAATTAAGCCCAAATTGTAATAACTAATAAAGCCAAAATAAAGAATAATCCATTTAAACAATGCCATGGTTTGTGCGGTTGAAAATAAATTTTTAATAAGGTAAAAGACGACAAATTGATGGAGCGATTTCAAGCTATGAAAAAAAAGAAGAGGACAAATCTATTAGGTATTTGCTTTACTTTATTTATTTATTGTCGTGTAAGACCCAAACACGTTTAATCATAATAACGACGCATCGGAAAACGAGTCTTAAAATTTCTTTTGTTCATTAACCACATTACTTACATGAGGGCCCAATTACCTAATGTCAAAACGTTTTCTAGAAGGAATATACAACACTCATATGAAAAATTAACGCTTCAAGCGATACATAATTTAAACTACGCGACCATTTCTCCGTAAAATCCCCGCTCTAACACTCGAACTATGCCCACATGTCTTCGTTAGTGATAGAAGAATTTCCGTGCGATACCTGTGGACATCACATACAACTTATTCATTAGTCACTAAAACACCATACGACATTATTCTACATAATAGGGAGCCGTTTAACAATCTATGATGTAAACATAGATTCATTCAAGCATTCTCTTAAACTCTCTTATCCCAAATTCGGCTTAATCCTTCATAACCCGACAAGCTCATACCTGCATTGCCTTCAAATCTCAAGCACAACATTAGTAAACATCAATGTCTAAGTGTGTTGAAAACATTTATCCATGCCTTTAAAACATCTCACATTCACACATGTAAACATTCCTAATTCCTACATACATACAAACATACACACCCGCATATATATATATATATACGCACACATTCACATATCCACACATACATACGAGTTCTCGCTTACCCCTTTTAATCACTTAAATGAATATACCTTTACATAATCACGAGTTACATGATTTAAATTCTATACTTACCATCCTACATATCCACTCATTCTTAGACTCGATTACTTATAGACTTCCTTCACTAATATGAAAGGAAAATCCATACTTTTGTTATCCGGAGGCTCATCACATCACTTGTGTTCTAGACCTGCTTTAAAATAAATTATGGGACATTTGAAATCATTAAAACATCGAGTTTGGATGCGAAATCAAACAAGAAATGGTTTTGATAACTTAACAATACATAGAAACAAGTTTCATGAGTCAAAATAACAAAATTCAAACAAATTTCAGAAATTTAGGGCGTCGCCGTACGCGACAGGTATAAGGGATGGGTGTCGCACGACGCCAATCCCCTTTTTCGACAGAAACTCATTTTTCTTGGGCTGCAGATTCCCAGCTCAAAATACTCAAACATAAAAACCATAAAACTTGCATAACTTTCGATTTACCCATCCGTTTACGATCCGTTTCTTCCTACGTGATCGTAATTTGATTCTCCACTACAAGGAGTTAAAATTCAACATTCGAAGTAAAGGAAATTCTAAATTTTTAAGCATTCGGCTTACAATCAAATTCATCATTTTGACCTGTTCATATTTTCATCAAACAACTCATTTATTCTAACTCAAAACTTACAAGATCATTATAACTATAATACTTTTACATCATTCGGAGTTTCGTACTTAGAGTTTACACACCCTGTAGGATCGTTTTCACGACCAAACGAGTCGTTCAAAAGAGTTTTTGCTCAATACGAGAGGCGGAAACAAACGTATCGAGTTGATTCAGCTTGCAATTCACTTTAAACTGTCTTTTGATTGATATAACAACGTTTTACAGCAAGTAGACACTTCGGCAGCAGTTCGACTCTGAAACCGGAAAGTTACAAATGACAAGGCACACCTAGTATTTATAGACAAGGGTATTTTGCACAAAATAGTTCAAACGAAATAGCCAAGCTATTTCGTACGAAATGACTATGTCATTTCGTACGAAATAACCAACATGCTATTTTGTGCGAAATAGCTACCAACACATATTTCTCGTTTTTCGTGCCCTGATCTATCTAAACACATACAAGACTCAATACAAGACGAAGTCGACAGAAATATGCACTAACAGACTCCCCGTTGGATGTTGACAAAGTCTTCAGTGTCGAGTCTTCAATCTTCAGTCTTTATCAGTCTTCTCGTTCTCTCCCGAAGTATCTAACATTGTAAGCATCCTCAATCTTCTCTCTTCTTTCTATCAACTAATCTCCCCCTTAGATGTTGATCTATCTTTTTAATTCCCTTGATTAGATCTCTTGATTCCTTAAGTTCATCAGCATTAGCAGTACCAAGATCGTAACCTGGCTCACATTCTGCTCAGGATCAGGAACCTGGCTAACCTGCACACATCTCTACCTCACAATAAGTTTCACAAATTTAAAATTTAACAAATTTATTCTCTGCTTACCACTTGTAGGCACAAACTTAAAACATCATTTGCAAGTATCGTACAAAATGATTTAACATTTTTAATCTCTGATGTATCACTTGTAAGAATAACTATTTCAAACACACTCTCCCAAACCTGTTCATCATGTTTAGCACTCGGAATTTTGAAAATCAGCTCTCCAACATCAGTTGTCGAAAATCTTTTTGAATTATTTAAAAAAAATTATGCTAAAACACACTGAAAATCTTTTTGGATTTTGTTCTAAAATGGAAAGCAGTAAAGAAATATTTACAGACAATATTTTTGTGAGTTTGAGTAAGAGGATCATATCAGCTTATGAGACAAATCACCAACACCGTTAAGCTTTAAACATTTTAAGTTCTAAACGATTCACTTAGATTGTCAGTATACTGATCCACTTAAATTTTTACACAAAGTTCAACTGTTTCGAGATACGAGATTAATGTTTTAGAGACTTAAACTTATTCGCATGTCCCACCACTTGAATATACTCCCGTATCCAGATCCCAATATTCAGTCTTACAGGTGAGTATACCTAGATGATATCTGTAAAGGGTTAAATGCGAGGGCCATGAGAGCTCAGGCTATTGCTTCTGCAAAATCAGAGAGATGATGGCTTCGACTTTAGGTGTGTTCCCTTTAGAGAATCTTTTCTTCAACATCACATGATTAGCATTTTGCAATGTTTCATCATTTTTTATGCTGAGGGTGGTGCTATATTTCAAGCAAGCTAAAAGTATTATACGGGGACTAGGCCATTGCTTTCGCAAAATCAGAAGTCCCGGGATAATACCCCAGATATCACTAAGCATAAAGACCTAGTATCTCAGAAAGAGGGATCTTTCAAACAAGATTTCAGGGGTTACCTATATATCCGAGAGATGTTCCCCACGAAATAAGTAAGTTTGAAATTTAGGTTTATATCTCGACACAATCTACTAAATGTGTAAAAACCTACTGGCATATCATCAGTGAGACCGTTTATAACATTTTAACTTTCCAATTCTTTAGCATGCTGTGATAGTCCACTGATGTACTATCATTTCCTCTTTTTCACAACAAAACTCGTTTTTGATTTTATGATGTTTTTGACTTTTTCAAATTTTCAATGTTTTTGGATTTTCGAATATCATACTCCCCCTAAAATGCAAAAGCATTTAAAAAAATTTGAAAACAAACTGTACAAAATAAAGTGATAACTGTTGTGAATTGCTTCAAATCGCCATCCACTTGGCATAAACACTCAGAACTCCCCCTTACAACAAACTATTTTCCCATTAAGATTTCAAAACACTTAAGTTTGTTTTAATCAAATGGTTTTTCCGGAAAATTAGTTTTGTTGATCTCATAAAACCACTTGTAGGTTAGGGGATCAATTCATCACCTTGTTCTTTCATCTTCAACCTTTTGAAAAATATAACATTTTTAAGATCAAACAACAAATACCATTTGTAGGAAATCAAGTACAACTTAATGTCCCTGATTCACCACTTGTAGATTTTCACAAACACACAAAATTCAAGAAAGATGCCGATACCTGCTCCACACTTACCAACCTGGAAGCTCCAGCAAGTCATACTTTTTCACATATGAAATACAGACATCAAAGCCTGACCAAACTTGGATGTGGATTCTTCAGTTTCACTCGGGGTGTAAGTTGCCTTTTTTGTTTCATAAAAATCTTTTACCCCTTTGACCTTTCCCTCGACCATTTTTCCAAAAATCTTTTTTACATTCCCATTAAAAACCTTTTCGACATCAAATTCTTTCTTTTCAGAATAGAATTGATTCGAAATCTCAATCTTTCCAACTTTTTGTTTAAAATTTTCAGCCCGCAATGGTGGAAAATTGACATCATCCATTGGCGGTACTGACGTTTCTATTTTTAGATCAACTTGTGGCTCCTCTGACTTTGATGAGTCAGATTCATCGCCAGACTTCACATCTAATTTCTTAACAACCCACTTCTGGTTGTCAAGATTCACTCTTCTCTTGTAAAATCTTTTCGAACATTAATCAACCTCATATGTTGAGTTTTTAAACACTTTGAATTTTTCAGTTGGTGGTTCAATTTTATCAACAATCTTTTCTTTGTGTTTAGAAACAACTTCCTGTTTTGTGTTGGTAGCCATTGGATAGTTCCAGGCAATATGACCAACTTCTTGACATCGGTAACAGGTTCTTGTCTCTTTTCTCTGATAAACTCCATTCTACTCAAACTTTTGTTTTTCTGCAAAAAACTTTTTGTTTGACTGCTTCCAGAATGAGCTTTTTTCTTCTTCTTCCGAACTTGTCCCTGAAACAAATAAAGTTTTTGGTTTATCATTTTTATAATTTTTATGATTTTCTGGTGAAATAAAACCTAGACCTTTCTTTTTGAAATTACCGTTAAGGTTTGGTTTCTTTCGATAACCTGAACCAGAACTGTAACCCTTTTTCTTGTTTAAACGTTGTTGAACTCTTGAGGTGTAAGTTTTAGGTTTTTTAGTTAAATTTACATCTTTTATTTCAGAAATATTGATTTCTGTTAGTTTGAAAACTTTTTTAATCATTTTAGTTTTAACACCTCTTATTGGAAATTCCTCATCAGAATATAATTTGTCTGAATCACTCAAAGTATATGCAACTTTGAATGTTTCATCATTCAAATTAGATTTTGATAACAGAAACTCTTTATTGTAAACTCTTTTAACCGACGATTTTGGACTGTCAACTGATGAACTCGAACTCTTGGATTCGGACTTTGACTCTGACTCCTCAGTTTTATCCAACACCTGATCGACCACTTTCTTTATTAACTCAGACTCATGATCAGTGTCAGGCGATGTGAACATAACATCAATATTTTCTGGTAACTCATTCATTGTTTCAGACTTTAACTTTATATTGACTGCCTTTTTGACCTGCTCCTCATTTGGTTTTCTGGGAGAATAACCTTCCCAGATCGGAGGCGGACACTTGTTATAATTTGCACTTTGTTTCTTACCAGTATCCTTCTCCTCAGACTTCTTGTCTTGAAATGCTTCAAAACCTGCAACAGTTGGATAAATTCGATCAATCAAATAATCAGAATTAGAATAACTTTGCAACAATCGTCTAATTCTTTCATTTTCAATCCTTTCTATCTCCAACTCCTGCTTCAGCTTTGCACATTCTTCAATGTAGTAATTGATAGCCTTTTGCTTCGACATCATTACTGCATTCATCATTGTTAAAGCATCTTCTCTTTCAGAATTCGTCTTTTGTAGACCAGTTACCGTTCTATTCAACACGTCATACGATTCTTTCACATAATTGAGATCGAACAATAACTTTTCCTTCATCTTATCTTGCTCACTCAACTTTTCATCCTTTTCTTCACATTGTTTGCAAGATTCTGAACATTTTAAACACGGCTTGATGACTTCAACAATTTTTTCAACTTCAATAATCTTTTCTACTTCAGTTATTTTTTCAACTTCAATTATCTTCTCAACTTCAACTGCCTGCTCAGTAGCTTTATCTTTTTTTCTTTGTTCAAAATTCTTTTCCCGAGTAATACTTTTACCCTTCATCTTTTTCTGTTCCTTTGCTGCTTGTTTCTCCTTTAGCTTTTCCAAACGATCTGCAAAATAAAATTGAAAACTTTCAGGAGATAAATGAGTTTTTGCAATATTAATATGCATTTCTTCCTCATCATCACTGTCATCAGCTGATGATTGATCAAACACTTGTGTCTGTTCTGAACTATCATCTGAAGAACTATATTCTTCATCTTGATTCTTCTCATCATCAGCAAACACTTTCATCCATTCTTTCATCAAATCTGGTTCTTGAACTATTTGTGCTATTAATGCAGTTGTTTTTGAATCAGGTGGAATATATTTGTCCCAACTAAAACCTTCTGCCATTTTTTCATCATCTTGATCAATTATACCAAAATAAGCTTTCTTATTTGATTCTTCGATTGCCTTCCTAGCATGTGCAGTCTTTGAATCTTGTGATTGATACGGTTGTTGAGCAACTTGTTGATATATAGCTTTTCTATAATAATCATTACTACCAAACGGATTCTTTGCTTCATTTGCTTCTCGATTGGTACATTCCCTCTTGAAATGTCCTTTTTCCCTGCATCGAAAACACGTAACTTTAGATTTATCAAAACCCAAAGTAGAAACATTAGCATCCAGGAAATCATCTCTTCCTGTAATCATCTTGAATTTTTCAGCTCTTCTCAACACACTCGCTAAACACCACTTGATATCCATAAGCTCCATCTCTTTAGCATCTATCTGATCGTAATCTTCTTTAGTCAACATAGGATTTCCGATCCTTCCTGCAACCAATCCCTCATATAATTCTAACACAGTAGCAAGTAACGCCATATGACTTTTAGCAACTTCTTCAGAGAAATTTTGACCGTTATGAAGATGCATCGCGATGTTGCAATGTAAAATTTGACCATTACTGTTGTTTGAACTTTGGAACTGATGACTTGAGGTTGATCCCTTCGGATTAACACTTGGGTATGAGGAAAATCCACTGCTGCTGTTTGGACTTTAATTGATTGATCCAGATGAGTTTTCTGCACTGAAAGCAGTTTGGATTTTTGGACTTGCTTCGACATCCTGAACTTTCCCTTTGAAGTACATCTTAACATCTTGTTGTGGAGTTGGATTGCTCATTCTAGCAATCTTTTGTTGTTCAAGATCTTGTCCTTCAATATTTTCGATGAACTGAGAAATTGTCAAGCCATCATATTCTCCAGTATTTTTTAATATCATAAAAAATGTACCCCATTCTTTCTGAGGTAAAGCATCAGCTAATTTGTCAACCCATTCCTCACGATCTTTGTTGATATCTAACAATGACATTGACCGTACTAAGTGACAATATCTTTCAATCAATTTCTTTGTATCTTCTCCCGACAAACTTGTAAATAAATCAAATTCTTTCTTTAACAATGATTTTTTACTCTTGATCATCTTCTCACTTCCCTCAAACTTAATTCGAAGTGCTTCCCAAATTGAACGTGAAGTCTTATCATGTTGAAGCAATATGAATATGTCTTCTTTAATAGCTTGCTGGAGTAAACTAATCATCATCTTTTCTGCTTTGTACATGTCTCGTTCTTTATCCGTAAATTCAAAAATTTTCTTTTCAACTCCCAAGTCTGTACGTGGTAGTACATACTTTTTCTCAACACACTCCTAAGATCTCAAATGATTAGCTTGAACCCAGTTTTCAAATCGGTCTTTCCAACCATAGTATTCTTCAATGCCCATTAGCTTTGGTGGTTTTTGCAAAGTTCCTGTTTCATTTTCCATGTTCATGCTCTGAGCAATGGCAACAGGAGTACTCGGGGCAGTAGCAAATGCATTATAAAATTCCTCTTCCATGATTTGATAACAAGTTTCTCAAAATCAGACACTTTCAAATGAAATCCGCTTTCACACGAAATACACTCTCACACGATATGAACTTGGTGCGAAATGACACACTGGTACGAAATAGCCTGCAAGACAACTTCAAACGAAATGAATTCACACGAAATGAGATGCTTACGTACGAAATGAAATATTTTCACACGAAATAAGGTATTTCGTGCGAAATGAACCAAAATACAGCTGATTTCGTGCGAAATAACAAACTTTCACACGAAATGAGGACACTTTGGTACGAAATGGTGTTTTCGTACGAAATAGCTCACACGATATACTGATTTCGTGCAAAATGAAGGATTTATTCCGTGCGAAATACTGCTGACGTCATCATGTCGATCAGATATTTGTTCAATTGATCAATTTTTAGGTTGATTTTAGGTCCAATTCTTTCAAGGCTTTGTTAAAACACTGTTTCGCATATAATGTGTGAAATTCAATCCATTTTAACCGTCAAATCTAGTTAAATTTTGAAAAGAAGGTGTAGAAATCAGATTTTTAAGCTGAATCGGTAAGAACTCTTCCTCTGGAGCTCTGATACCACTTGTAGGATCGTTTTCACGACCAAACAAGTCGTTCAGAAGAGTTTTTGCTCAATACGAGAGGCGGAAACAAACGTATCGAGTTGATTCAGCTTGCAATTCACTTTAAACTGTCTTTTGATTGATATAACAACGTTTTACAGCAAGTAGACACTTCGGCAGCAGTTCGACTCTGAAACCGGAAAGTTACAAATGACAAGGCACACCTAGTATTTATAGACAAGGGTATTTCGCACGAAATAGTTCAAACGAAATAGCCAAGCTATTTCGTACGAAATGACTATGTCATTTCGTGCGAAATAACCAACATGCTATTTCGTGCGAAATAGCTACCAACACAGATTTCTCGTTTTTCATGCCCTGATCTATCTAAACACATACAAGACTCGATACAAGACGAAGTCGACAGACATATGCACCAACACACCCGATTCCCAATTCTTTTCATTCAATTCTTATGAAATCAACTTTGTTAATAACAATTCCATTCACGAAATTGCTTATCCATTAGTCATAACTCACGGCCGAGTCTTTTGACTATTAATCCGCATCTCCGTTTCTCAATTAACGTACTTATGATCAATTTTACCCATTACCCGGTTATAATTTCGTAGCCATTACTTTGGGATTATCCCGTTGTCTCAACAAGACCTCATTTTGACCCTATCGGACAACTTAGATAAAATCATCGTTTTCATGCAAACAAAACCATATTTTCTTCAATCATCATTATGCTTTATTAATTAGACGCTACCTTACTTAAACCAACTAAGAAGTGATTTCGGGAATCACTTACCTTATGTATCCATGTTTGTATCCGTTTCCTTGCCTCATCCTTGAGTCCGTCTCGACATGATTCCTATACTTTCATGTCACCGAAATCACATTCTCGTTACCATACACAATTGTACATGTTAACGATCATATCAATCGCATATTTCACATTTGACTTTCATTAGTCACTTCTAACTAGCATAAGACATATAACCAAATTCATATCCTTTTAAACTCATGCAATTCATCAGGCCATTACATATAACGTGTTGTGACATAACATGTACCATACAACTTTACATAGTTGACTTTACAACAACAAATCCAATCATGCTTCTTATGCATAGTTGACTTTCAAAAGTCAACAATTCATCATATGAGCTTTCGGCTTATCCTCATATATCCGTAACGTTCTAATAAGCTATACGAACGACACTATATACATCAAGCCGTTTCATATAATTTGACCTCCTAACTACACTTACAATTTCATCATACACTTGGTGTGCATATTACTTTCTATGCACATAGTACAAGTATTTATATTACTAGTTCATATCATGATCATCAAATTCCACAAATTTTACATAGCTTTCATTCTAAATCAAGTTCATTTATCAATTTACTCTAATACACAATTCATAATTCAATTTTACATCAATTCTTTTCACCTTCATGACCATCAAGTTTCATCATAATCCTACATCAAGTGGGTATCACTTCAAATCATTCTAGTGAGCAAAATTAAACATAATTAACCTTTTATATGATGATTCTAACTAATATTCATGCCTAATTTCATACAAATTCGCGAATTACTACATAATCCACTTCATACAAGATCACCAATCTAACCTTTAAAACATACCTCATGATCCCCTCATGTAGGTGATCATTAATTCATGTTCATTCATGAATTTAAGCCTCGACTCACCCTTCAATTTGATGATCTTTCATAATTAGGGTTTGGCTCCCCCTTGTGTTCTTCTGATCGTTCCAGAACACACACGAATTGTGTGTGTTAAATTTTTACTCTAATAATTCAACTTTCATCTTATCCTACTTTATTCCCTCATGTTTGCCACTAAAACATAGTTGGCACAACTTTCATCCTTTAATAGTTTCTACCATACACTTAACTAGGTTAAATAGCCTAGTCATTTATTTCAGGTTATATTATACTAGAACATAAGGCGAATATAAGCATTCGAATTTTGGGGCGTTACAAGTCTACCCCCCTTAAAGGAGGTTTCGTCCCCGAAACCTTTCTTATTTTTACTAGACCAATTCTAGTCATGCTTTTAAATCAGTTCATCCAGGAAGTTTTCTACAACACGAGAATGCTTATGACTTCTCTCTAACAGTCCATACTTTCACATACTATTCTCATTTACTTGACCCGTTAGTAACAGGTCAAAATACATACTTCTTCAGACTTGTAATAATACATACATTTGCATGATCCCTATTTAACGGACCTATTACCTTCATCTCATCTCTTAAGATTACATCCCATACATATATTATATAACATTAAATTCTTGTTTTTTTGTTATTACAACAAAACTACTATTTCGTGTTCCCATATTTGTGCTTAGCTCCAAGGTTAAACACCATTCTACGTTTTCTACAGTTACTTGTACCATGCATACATTTACATTACCTTCAAGTCATCTCATTCATTATTATTGCTTTCACATCATGCACTACTTATTCAACATAAGTAGCGTGTCGTACAATTTCATCACACCTAAGTTTAATCAATACCCAGAACTTTCATTCAAAACGTTTGAGATTTCCTTTTTAATGAAAAAGTTTTCTTCTTATGTCAACTGTTAAGGATCATACATCCCATACCATATCATACCATACCTATTCTATCATTCATTTCGTAGGTCGTTTTCGTTCTACCAATTCATACCTATCTAACATGGGTTAAACATTTTACTAACCTCGATTTCATTGCATATATTAACGATCTGCAAACCGGATTGGTCCGCTTCTGAATGAGTCCGTGTCAAGGCCGGTTCGATCCCTTCCTTTCATGAATGGGCTTCCGCTCATGGGCATCCTTCCAACAACATCTTGTTTAAATGAACATGGCTAACAAGCCTAGTATCAAAGTTAACATTTTCTATTGGTACTTGTTATTATTACATTCTTTCCAAATTTATTCTGTTTAGTGTTTTAAACACCTACAATTCTTTCATTTTGTTAATTATTTCACCGACCCTTGCAGTTGACTTTTCAAGGTCAAACTGGCGTTTCTTAATTATCATGGATGTAATTAAGTACACGATTGTACTTCTTTCCATTCATGCTTACATACAAAGACTTTAATACATCCTTTCAGTACTTCTTGCAAAACTTACCCTTCCCGTCCATACTTAAGTTATTGTTCGGGTCATAGCCCGTCATTCATTTTGACCCGCAAAAGTCATTTAGTACTATATCTATCACGTAAATTGCTCAAAGCTTATTTTTCTCAACTAAGGTTTCTTATTACTACAACAGCTTTCATCGGTTTTACCTACATAGTAAATCAAATACTTCATGCTAATTTTACTATTACTTGCGTAATAACTATCACTTACTTTGTTTAACTGTTCAGAATCCAATTGTAAAATACATTCTGACCATATGTCTAGCAACTACCCATTTTCGGCATATCTCTCTCTAGTCGAGCTATAAGCCCCTTCTTAAAAGAAATCATAACCTTTGTACATACCTTGTGTAACGACTCTCATCAAAAGTCATAATTATTAAATTAATTTAACCAATAGGAAACCCTAATTGAGACACCCAAGTGATTCTGTGCAAACCCTAGAATTTTCATAATTTTCAGAATCAGGATTAGGGCCCCTAAAACTCAGGGGGGGCATTCCCTACTTGATGATTATCTAATTTTACGTGTTAAAGAAGTTGAAATTTATAATATCGTCGACTCATCAAGACTGGAAACACACGTGGCAAGCAGATAGCAAAAATGGAACCCATACGATGCGTAGCAGTTTAAGTGCTACGATGCGCAGCCATGTTAAAGTCCCATACGATGCGTATGGCTTGACAAAATTCAGCTATAAATAGCAGGCATTGGGACTGACTTCTGGGCACTTGTTCGACGAAAGAATTCCAATTATACGCCGAGTTCTGTCCAAATTACTTCAATTAACACACACGAAACTTCAATTAAGCATAGCGGGGTGCTGCAGAACAGGGTATTAACTTAATCGCTATTACGATTCATTATCCGATCGATCCATATATCCAATGGATGTTTAAGTGCCGCCCACATTAGGGTTATACTTTATCGTTCGTCATTAATTTGACGGATTGTCGTTAATTCGATAGGTAAAGTATTATACTTTGTCGTTCGTTGTTAATTCAACGGATCATCGTTAATTCGATGGATGAAGTATTGCACTTTGTCATTTGTTGTGAGAATATGATCTCGTGAGTTATCGTAAAATGCTATATTAAGTTACTTACCTAGTTCATGTGCATTAGGTTAAGAAGGCTAATCAATAGGCTAGGCTCTGCTCAAATTAAATCTGCAATATATCAAAGGATTATCTGTAGACTAAGCTTTGCCCGTAGAAATCTGCAATGTGAGTTCATTTCTCTTTTCTCACAGTTTGTGAGTCCATTATATTTTCTCACAGTTTATCACCTTTTTGTGAAACAAATATATTTACAAAGATTTTACAGAATCCTGAATGATTACCAGTTATACTTACAGTAATTAAGTTTTTATATTAACTGCTGGTATGAAAGATTTATATATTATTTGATTATTATTATTATTTGCCAGAAAGTTAGGTAATATTATAATGATTACAATAACAGTGGAAATTATGTATTTTTACTAAGATTATATTTTAGTCTTAGTCACGTTAAAATATTAAATAATGATATTACAATTATTTAATTATCATATTTGATAAGTTATATTAATTTGACATAAATTGATATATGTCATTATCTGGATTAAATGGTGTTATGCCAAAAGTAATATATTTGACAAAGAAATGTCACGGGACATCATTATGTCCGAAGACACTGGTTGAGAGAATGATCAACAGTGTTAAAGAATTACTAGTTGAAAGAATGATCAACAGTAATATAATCTGAGTTACTAGTTGAAAGAATGATCAACAGTGACATGACCGAAAGCACTAGTTGAGAGAATGATCAACAGTGTTATAGAATCACTAGTTGAAAGAATGATCAACAGTGATATGACCAGAATCATTAATTGAAAGAATAATCAATATTAATATGATTATAGTCACAGGAATCGCCTAGTGACAGATAAAGTGAATAATAGTCAAATAGAATTATTTGATGAATTCACTAGTGGATTAAAGTGAGTAAATAAATTAATATGATTACTGTCATATTGAACTATCATCATTTGACAAATACTGATTGAGTTGGGTAATTATAAATAAATATAAAAACCTTAATACTGTAAGGTATAACAAAATGTTTATAAAATGGAATGAATTCACTCAGTGTTATCGCTGACAAAACCTTTTTAAAACATTTTTCAGGTAAATGGAATAAGAGCTGGATACGACACTGAAAGGCTTCAAGAAGTGGCTTATTTTATTTTATTTAAATCAAATTAAGAAACATTGTAAACAAAATTCACTTTATAAAATATGGGTTTATCCCATCTCTTTAAATAAAATCCGGTGTTTTCTAAACTCTGATATTTTTCCTAACTCACGGTCCTGATGAAATTTCCGCTGCAATGTTTTTAAAATAATCACCGGTACCGCCGTGCTGTTCACGGCACCCGATTCCGTCCAGGGTGGGTCGGGGGTCGTGACAGAAGGTGGTATCAGAGCCAAACTCAAAGAGCCACTTGTTTAAGCTAATTAGGTGTTCTTTTTAATACCTAAACTTAAACAATAAAGTTAGGAAACTGATACAAATTAACATATGTGTTATATATAAATATATATATGATGCACAGATAATATCCTGGAAGTATTGTTTGTTTTCTGTGATGTTAATATGTGAAAATGTTTGCAATTCAGATGTCGAATGAAGTACCACATAATCCAGAAGTTCATGTTAATAATGAAAATCCTTTGGATAAAAATGCTATAGAAAATTTAATAGCTCAAGGAATAGCTAATGCTTTACCTTCAATAATTAAAGCTGTTAAAAATACCGTAGAACCTACCAAAGTTGTGAGTAGCAAGCATACTCGTGACGATGATTTTAGCCATAGTGTCAATGGAGGTAATGATGATATTATCAAAACCCCATTTCCCAAGAAAAAGAAGGCGATGACTCTCGGGTGTACCTACAAAGAATTTTTAGCCTGTAAACCAACTGAGTTCGCCGGCAGTGAAGGAGCCACAGCTGCTCTGCGATGGTTGGAAAAGACGGAAGCTGTTCTTACAATCAGCAAATGTGCCGAAGAAGATAAGGTGATGTATGCATCTAATCTCTTCAAGGAAGAAGCCTTAGAATGGTGGAATACAATTCTTCAGGCAAAAGGAAGTGGCATGGCTTATGCCATGAACTGGGAAAAATTCAAGGAAATGATAGAAAGGAAATTCTGTCCTCCTTATGAAAAGGAACGAATAGCTAACAAGTTCCTAAATCATAAAATGATAGATGTGAATTGTCGTGAATATACGACAACGTTCTTCGAATATGCAAGAATGGTACCAACTCTGGCTTCGCCAGAACCTGTACTTATTTCTCGTTATATTTGGGGATTAGTTAGCGAAATCCGAGACATAGTTAAGGCCACTAGACCACAGACTATTGAAGAAGCAGTCGAACTAGCTAATATGCTAACAGATGGACTAATTCGCACAAGAGAAGAAAATAAGAAGAAAGAGTTAGCCCAGAAAATTTCCCTAGAATTATACAAGAAGGCAGGAACTGAACAGTCACTGGAGCAACCTATCTGCAGAAGCTGTAACAAAAAGCATTCAGGAAAATGCCGTTTTAGGAAAACATCCTACTGTAACTTCTGCAAGATGATCGGACATACAGAGGAAGAGTGTAGAAGGAAAACTACTGTTTGTTTCAATTGCGGAGAAACAGGACACATCAAACCATATTGCCCTAAACTAACCCAAAACATTTGACAACAAGGCCAGAACAACAGACGGAGCTAAGAAGAACGCGCGAGCATTCGTACTTACTACGCAAGAAGCAGAAATGATTCCAGACGTAGTCGCTGATATGTAGTATTTAAGATAAGTTATTATTTGACCCTAGTACAAATAAAAGTTTATAAATAAATACATTCTGTCAAAGAATTTCATCTATTTAAAACCATACCAGAATTGTTTGGTTTTCACTTTCACTGAATCATTCATTTGGTCACGTTCACCTTGTGGTGACGTTTTCACAAAATTTGAAGCTTGTGCTAATCTCGTTGCATATGGGTTTAATTATTCATTATTATTGAATCCGTTTTGTTGATTTATTCTATAAAATCAATCTTAACACAATCATGTGCTAAGATAATGATACACAATTTCATTTCATATTTCAGTGTATCTCTTAAAGATTTTTATATCAGCAATCGAGCGTTTCGTAATCCTTATTGTTTTATCATCTTTGATCGAAAAAAAAAAAAAAAAAAAAAAAAAACATTATTCAAGTATTTCGATTTCAATCTTACTCGATTTATTTGAAACATTCGGATTTACTTCATTTAATTTAAAGCATGGTGAAACTCGTTTCATTCACCGCTACTATTTTCAATTCCTATGACACCTTGTAGTGGCATTTTCTTTAAATTTGAATCTTAGATATTCTCATTTTCACTCCTGATGAACGAATTTTAATTTCTGTTGGTTCATCATCTTAAACAGTCTTAATACAATTATGTGTTAAGATAAGTGTACACAAATTCATATCATATTCCGGTGTACCTCTTAACGTTTCTTTCATCAATTATCGAAAATTTTATACTATTCATTTGTTCTTTTCATTTGAAAATTTTATTCGAACTGAATATCCAAAATTACTTCAGCTGATTTCAAGGTGAAATTGTTCAGTCACCATAATTATTGAATTATTTCAAATCCTTACGATACCTTGTGGCGTCGTTATAAACTTGTAGCTTGAGCTAATCATAAGCATACGAATCTTTTAAAATCACGTATGTATTTCGTTTGACTCATCATTTGAAAATAGTCTTGATGCAATTATGTATTAAGACAATGATACACTAAACTCTATTGTATTCCAGTGTATCCTTGCAAATTCAATAATGTCAACACCCTGATTTTTCTCTTGTTATGATTCGATAGTTGACAAATTATTTTCGTGCTTCTATTTCATTTTGAACTTGTTGATTCAGAGTCTTCTTCAGTTGCCAATCAAAGTAAGCTTTCTTTTGACAAAAGAATTTTTATTTGATTCTAAAAAGTTCTTCACATTCATTTTAAATATCTATTTGATCATATATCTTTTGGCTTGAAAATAGTCACATTTGAAATTATATCATTTCATCTCATTCGTTTGACATTGATTTCTTGAACTAATTCAGTTGAACCTTTGAAATCCTACCTATTGTACAACTCATATTCACAAAATTCGATTCTGTGTCATCTACCTTAATATTGTTTTTATTGACTAGAATATGACATAAGTCTAAAAGAAATATCATAACCCAAATACACTTGGAAGCTGGAACCTGAGATGAAGAAAATATATTCCTACTTATTCCAGCAAATCTCGAGGACGAGATTTTTATTAAGGTGGGGAGAATGTAACGACTCTCATCAAAAGTCATAATTATTAAATTAATTTAACCAATAGGAAACCCTAATTGAGACACCCAAGTGATTCTGTGCAAACCCTAGAATTTTCATAATTTTCAGAATCAGGATTAGGGCCCCTAAAACTCAGGGGGGGCATTCCCTACTTGATGATTATCTAATTTTACGTGTTAAAGAAGTTGAAATTTATAATATCGTCGACTCATCAAGACTGGAAACACACGTGGCAAGCAGATAGCAAAAATGGAACCCATACGATGCGTAGCAGTTTAAGTGCTACGATGCGCAGCCATGTTAAAGTCCCATACGATGCGTATGGCTTATATGGCTACGATGCGCAGGGCTTGACAAAATTCAGCTATAAATAGCAGGCATTGGGACTGACTTCTGGGCACTTGTTCGACGAAAGAATTCCAATTATACGCCGAGTTCTGTCCAAATTACTTCAATTAACACACACGAAACTTCAATTAAGCATAGCGGGGTGCTGCAGAACAGGGTATTAACTTAATCGCTATTACGATTCATTATCCGATCGATCCATATATCCAATGGATGTTTAAGTGCCGCCCACATTAGGGTTATACTTTATCGTTCGTCATTAATTTGACGGATTGTCGTTAATTCGATAGGTAAAGTATTATACTTTGTCGTTCGTTGTTAATTCAACGGATCATCGTTAATTCGATGGATGAAGTATTGCACTTTGTCATTTGTTGTGAGAATATGATCTCGTGAGTTATCGTAAAATGCTATATTAAGTTACTTACCTAGTTCATGTGCATTAGGTTAAGAAGGCTAATCAATAGGCTAGGCTCTGCTCAAATTAAATCTGCAATATATCAAAGGATTATCTGTAGACTAAGCTTTGCCCGTAGAAATCTGCAATGTGAGTTCATTTCTCTTTTCTCACAGTTTGTGAGTCCATTATATTTTCTCACAGTTTATCACCTTTTTGTGAAACAAATATATTTACAAAGATTTTACAGAATCCTGAATGATTACCAGTTATACTTACAGTAATTAAGTTTTTATATTAACTGCTGGTATGAAAGATTTATATATTATTTGATTATTATTATTATTTGCCAGAAAGTTAGGTAATATTATAATGATTACAATAACAGTGGAAATTATGTATTTTTACTAAGATTATATTTTAGTCTTAGTCACGTTAAAATATTAAATAATGATATTACAATTATTTAATTATCATATTTGATAAGTTATATTAATTTGACATAAATTGATATATGTCATTATCTGGATTAAATGGTGTTATGCCAAAAGTAATATATTTGACAAAGAAATGTCACGGGACATCATTATGTCCGAAGACACTGGTTGAGAGAATGATCAACAGTGTTAAAGAATTACTAGTTGAAAGAATGATCAACAGTAATATAATCTGAGTTACTAGTTGAAAGAATGATCAACAGTGACATGACCGAAAGCACTAGTTGAGAGAATGATCAACAGTGTTATAGAATCACTAGTTGAAAGAATGATCAACAGTGATATGACCAGAATCATTAATTGAAAGAATAATCAATATTAATATGATTATAGTCACAGGAATCGCCTAGTGACAGATAAAGTGAATAATAGTCAAATAGAATTATTTGATGAATTCACTAGTGGATTAAAGTGAGTAAATAAATTAATATGATTACTGTCATATTGAACTATCATCATTTGACAAATACTGATTGAGTTGGGTAATTATAAATAAATATAAAAACCTTAATACTGTAAGGTATAACAAAATGTTTATAAAATGGAATGAATTCACTCAGTGTTATCGCTGACAAAACCTTTTTAAAACATTTTTCAGGTAAATGGAATAAGAGCTGGATACGACACTGAAAGGCTTCAAGAAGTGGCTTATTTTATTTTATTTAAATCAAATTAAGAAACATTGTAAACAAAATTCACTTTATAAAATATGGGTTTATCCCATCTCTTTAAATAAAATCCGGTGTTTTCTAAACTCTGATATTTTTCCTAACTCACGGTCCTGATGAAATTTCCGCTGCAATGTTTTTAAAATAATCACCGGTACCGCCGTGCTGTTCACGGCACCCGATTCCGTCCAGGGTGGGTCGGGGGTCGTGACACCTTGCGCGAATCAAAACCTTTGATTCGTTATCCATAACTTACGATGGTTATTTCTTTCCAATTGTGACATTGCGTGCCCATACATTATGCTCACCTATAAGTATAAAACTTAACAAATCAAAACATTAAATATCGGGTTCAAAAAGGCGATTGCCATCTGACCCGTATGACCCATTTATCCTTTCAACCATTCTTGCATACAATACATGAGCATATTTATATTCATATATATATATATATACATATATAAATTCAAAACATAACTTGAAAAATATCCACTTCTTAAAGAATATTTACTCGTTCGATCTGTAATTACTTACAATTTTGAGCCTTTCATTCTTGTCATTCATTCTTACTTATTTGATTCGTACCTATTTACGAATTTCAAACTTTTTCATTCTATCATTCATTCCCTTCTATGTTTCGAATCCGTCTCGCGGTTTCTAACATATCATTCATATCTTTCATTCCTTTCATGTTTCGAATCCATCTCGCGGGTTCTAACATATCATTCATATCTTTCATTCCTTTCATGTTTCGAATCCGTATAACGGATTCTAACATATTATTCATATCTTTCATCCCTTTCATGTTTCGAATCCGTCTCGCGGATTCTAACATATCATTCATATCTTTCATTCCTTCTATGTTTCGAATCCGTCTCGCGGATTCAGATATATCATTCATACTTCTCATGTGTATTTTGTACTTTCAAATTCCTGGAAGTCTTACATTTCCCTTCACCCTTACGTCCACCTACTACCTAATTCTAACGGACATACATGTAACAATTATCACGGTCTCACAAACGTCATATGTTTCTTGTGTACTGACCAGGTACACAATCCACATACTAGTTTTGTGTTTTCGTGTAATCGTCACCTTATGTCCGAAGAATTAGGTTTCGGCACGTGTAACATTATCAAAACTTCATTACCATTCTATTATTATATTTCATTTAAAATTTTCCTTCTCTTGATAGATTTTACCGTTACATGCACTTACAGGTTAAATTTACGTACCTGGGGTCAATTTGTCTTATCACATGCCTTGGTGCCGGTCCTAGACCGCATTCACGGATCATCCTCTCCAAGAAATTATGCTTACCTTACACATAACATGCTGTTAGTTTTCTTCAAATACATACTTAAGTACATACTTACCTTTGCTTCTACCCTTAGATCTTGATCGAGTCTCGGATTGTACGGGTTCCTTGTCACAAGAGCACACATGTTTGAGTTCAAGTATTTACCTCCCTATACTTGATTTCCCTCAAACCAGGGCTCTAATACCAACTTGTAAGACCCAAACACGTTTAATCATAATAACGACGCAGCGGAAAACGAGTCTTAAAATTTCTTTTCTTCATTAACCACATTACTTATGTCAGGGCCCAATTACATAATGTCAAAACGTTTTCTAGAAGGAATATACAACACTCATATGAAAAATTAACGCTTCAAGCGATACAAATTTCAAACTACGCGACCATTTCTCTGTACAATCCGTGCTCTAACACTCGATCTATGCCCACATGTCTTCGTTAGTGATAGAAGAATTTCCGTGCGATACCTGTGGACGTCACATACAACTTATTCATTAGTCATTAACACACCATACGACATTATTCTACATAACTCTGGAGCTGTTTAACAATCTATGACGTAAACATAGATTTATTCAAGCATTCTCTTAAACTCTCTTGTCCCAAATTCGGCTTAATCCTTCATAACCTGACAAACTCATACCTGTATTACCTTCAAATCTCAAGCACAACATTAGTAAACATCAATGTCCAAGTGTGTTGAAAACATTCATCCATGCCTTTAAAACATCTCACATTCACACATGTAAACATTCCTAATTCCTACATACATACAAACATACACACCTGCATATATATATATATATATATACGCACACATTCACATATCCACACATACATACGAGCTCTCGCTTACCACTTTTAATCACTTAAACGCATATACCTTTACATAATCACGACTTACATGATTTAAATTCTATACTTACCATCCTACATATCCACTCATTCTTAGACTCGATTACTTATAGACTTCCTTCACTAACACGAAAGGAAAATCCATACGTTCGTTATCCGGAGGCTCATAACATCACTTGTGTTCTAGACCAGCTTTAAAATAAATTATGGGACATTGGAAATCATTAAAACATCGAGTCTGGATGCGAAATCAAACAAAAATTGTTTTGATGACTTAACAATACATAGAAACAAGTTTCATGAGTCAAAACAACAAAATTCAAACAAATTTCAGAAATTTAGGGCGTCGCCGTACGCGACGGGTATAAGGGATGGGCGTCGCGCGACGCCAAGCCTCTTTTTCGACAGAAACTCATTTTTCTTGAGCTGCAGATTCCCAGCTCAAAATACTCAAACATAAAAGCCATAAAACTTGCATAACTTTCGATTTACCCATCCGTTTTACAATCCGTTTCTTCCTACGTGATCGTAATTTGATTCTCCACTACAAGGAGTTAAAATTCAACATTCGAAGTAAAGGAAATTCTACATTTTTAAGCATTCGGCTTACAATCAAATTCATCATTTTGACCCGTTCATATTTTCATCAAACAACTCATTTATTCTAACCCAAAACTTACAAGATCATTAAACTATAATACTTTTACATCATTCGGAGTTTCGTACTTAGAGTTTACACACCCGATTCCTGGTGTGCGTTAAACTCATTCTTTTCATTCAATTCTTACGAAATCAACTTTGTTAATAAAATTTCCATTCACGAAATTGCTTATCCATTATTCAAAACTCAGGGCCGAGTCTTTTGACTATTAATCCGCATCTCTGTTTCTCAATTAACGTACTTATGATCAATTTTACCCATTACCCGGTTATAATTTCGTAGCCATTACTTTGGCATTATCCCGTTGTCTCAACAAGACCTCATTTTGACCCGATCGGACTACTTAGCTAAATCATCGCTTTCATGCAAACAAAACCATATTTTCTTCAATCGTCATCATGCTTTATTAATTAGACGCTACCTTACTTAAACCAACTAAGAAGTGATTTCAGAAATCACTTACCTTATGCATCCATGTTTGTATCTATTTGCTTGCCTCCTCTTGACCCGTTAGCCTTTAATGCTTGAGTCCGTTTCGACATGATTCCTATACTTTCATGTCACCGAAATCACATTCTCGTTAGCACACACAATTGTACATGTTAACGATCATATCAATCACATATTTCACATTTGACTTTCATTAGTCACTTCTAACTAGCATAAGACATATAACCAAATTCATATCCTTTTAAACTCATGCAATTCATCAGGCCATTCCATATAACGTGTTGTGACATAACATGTACCATACAACTTCCTATAATCTTAACTTTACAACAACAAATCCAATCATGCTTCTTATGCATAGTTGACTTTCAGAAGTCAACAATTCATCATATGAGCTTTCGGCTTATCCTCATATATCCGTAACATTCTAATAAGCTATACGAACGACACTATGTACATTAAGCCGTTTCATATAATTTCACCTGCTAACTACACTTACACATTTCATCATACAATTGGTGTGCATATTACTTTCTATGCACATAGTACAAGTATTTATATTACTAGTTCATATCATGATCATCAAATTCCACAAATTTTACATAGCTTTCATTCTAAATTAAGTTCATTTATCAATTTACTCTAATACACAATTCATAATTCAATTTTACATCAATTCGTTTCACCTTCATGATCATCAAGTTTCATCATAATCCTACATCAAGTGGGTTTCACTTCAAATCATTCTAGTGAGCAAAATTAAACATAATTAACCTTCTATATGATGATTCTAACCAATATTCATGCCTAATTTCATACAAATTCGCGAATTACTACATAACCCACTTCATACAAGATCACCAATCTAACCATTAAACATACCTCATGACCCCCTCGTGTAGGTGATCATTAATTCATGTTCATTCATGAATTTAAGCCTCGATTCACCCTTCAATCTGATGATCATTCATAATTAGGGTTTGGCTCCCCCTTGTATTCTTCTGATCGTTCCAGAACACACACGAAGTGTGTGTTTGTGTGTGTTAAATTTTTTACTTTAATAATTCAACTTTCATCTTATCCTACTTTAGTCCCTCATGTTTGCCACTAAAACATAATTGGCACAACTTTCATCCTTTAATAGTTTCTACCATACATTTAACTAGGTTAAATTGCCTAGTCATTTATTTCAGGTTATATTATACTAGAACATAAGGCGAATATAAACATTCGAATTTTGGGGCGTTACATGTCGTTTTTCTAATATTGTATGATTGCACAGTAAAAAAAAGTTTTTGGGATACCCCTGATTTAATGGGCTAGTTCTACAACTGCCAAACATAATCTAGAGCTAATTTTCTAAGCAACTCTTTCTCTATATAACATATACAACTATTTTTTGACACTAAACACTTAAACAATCATCACCAGACTTCATAATTTTTAACTTTAAAATCAATCCCTATTTGTAATTGTTGATTCCTTGTAACTAACTATTTAAACACACTAAAATTTAACTAAAACAACAAAAGCAGCCAACTAAAGTTTCAAAAAACAACAAAACAACTAAAATTTCTAACTTTTTTTGACAATTTTATTTCTCCTAAAAATAAAAAAAACAACAAAACAACAAAAAAATCGAACCATACCCCGAAAGAGTGATGAAGATGTTTTTGTGAGTTTGATGACCAGAATTTACTATTCTTCGGCGGAATCCGAAGTTATTGCTGCTGCTTGATGAAGACCTGTTGTGCGTTGTTGTTGGTGTCTTGAGTCTGGGATCACAAAACAAAGAGCGGGATGAGAGAAGGGGAAAGAACGGTGGGTTGGGTTATTATATTCTAATTCAAATTAGATTATTAGATTGAGTTGGGATTGGGTTATGGAGTGTTTATTAGGCTAAAGGTTAAGAGAAAGTTAATTGGGTTAGGTGAAAGTTAATTAGTTAAGTGGAATGTTAATTAGTTGTATAAGGGTTCAAAATAGGGAGTGTTTTGGTGCCGCATAAGGGTTCAAAATAGGGAGTGTTTTGGTGCCGCATAAGGGTTCAAAACCTCAACCACCACTTAAAACTCCAAACCCTGCTTCCCTATCTTCAAAAATTAAGCCCAATTGTGAAGGATTCTACAACAATCGATTCTGTTGAAGGTATTTGGTAGCCCCCCCTAATGTAAATTCGTCCCTACATGGTTCGCCTGAGGTCAATTTAGAGAGAGAGAGAGAGAGAGATAGAGAAAGAGAGGAGAGGTTTGCAAAGAGAAAGAAGAGGTGCAGAGGTTTCGAGAGCGAAGTGGGTTGGGGTTTGGGTGGGTGGGGTCAAAGGTTTATATATATGTGTGTGGGTGGGAGGGTTATCTTGAGCGCTAAATACCACGAGAACCATGAGATCGAATAAAAAAACCAATCAAAATCATTTTTTTTAATACAAACCTCATGATAATTAAAATACAACATTAAAAAAAGATTTTATTCTTTAAATAAATCATAACTTCTCTCAACATCACTCTTAATAAATTTTTTACACATGTGTAAATACAACAAATTTACACATGTGTAATAGAAAACTACACATGTGTAAATTTTCTTTATTTACAAACACATGTAAATTTAAACGTATAAATAAGATTTCTAATATTGTATTCGAATAATAAGAGCAAATTGCCATTTTAGTCCTTGAGGTTTGACCAAAATTGCCACTTTAGTCCAAATAGCTTTTTTCTTGACATTTTAGTCTAAATAGTTTTGTTTTCTGCCATTTTAGTCCCTGACTTTTGTCATTTTTTGCAATTTTCATCCAACGCACTAACTCCATTTAAAAAAATTAGTTAACTTACGTGAATTTTAGTCAAACCACATTTTTCTTTCTTATTTTGCAGGTGCGATGGTATGGGATGATGTTGTGCCGGTTTAAAGTGAAGATGATGGTCGTGGTTGTTGGTTTTACGATGATGGCGGTGGTGTTGGTTGATGACATGGGTGGCGAAAAAGTGGTCGGCGTGGTGGAAATGGTGGGTGGTGATGGTGGTGGTGGGGTGGGTGGTGATGGTGCAGGCAGGTGGTGGCGATGATAGAAGGTTGTGATGGGGTGGGTGGTGGGAGTTGGTGGTGGTCGATGAAAATGGCAAAAAATGACAAAAGTCAGGGACTAAGATGGCATAAAACAAAACTATTTGGACTAAAATTGCAAAAAAAAACCTATTTGGACTAAAGTGGCAATTTTAGTCAAAACTTAGGGACTAAAATGGCAATTTACTCAAATAATAATGATAAGTGTAAAAAGAAATTTTGAATTTGAATTATATTTGACCAAGCACTCGTGGTTTTTTCATTCCTTCTCGGGATATTTAGCGTTCTCACTTAAACCATCCCTTTATATATATTCTCTCACTTTATATATATATATATATATATATATATATATAGGGTCAGGATTTAGAGAAAACGCTCAAAAGTGTGAGAACGGTGAGAACGCTTATGGGTCGTCCGAGCAAAACAATCTATGGACTAGATGACGCGGTGGTGTTTTCGTAAATAACGTCACTTTTATTACTCTGGTTCGCTTCATTAAGGGTAAAAAAGTCTTTTGACTTCGCCACACAAAACGCCATCTCATGAAAATAAAACGCCAAACATATAGCACACAACATTCTAACTAAAACGCCATTAGATATAAAACGCCAAACTTAATTATAATAAAATCGCGCCTAAAAAACCGCCAAAAAAATCCTATACATACAACATCTCAGACCTTCAATTAAAAACACACACAAAACCACCAAACGCCATATTTAATATATACCATTCGTCTTAGAAACGCCAAAAAACCCAAACTTCAAATATCTTCTAAACCAAAACGTTTATTTGAAATTCAGTTTGGTTCTCTGTAAGGTTTCACTCAATGTAATGGACAAAAAACCTTAAGTGAGGATATTGTCCATTTCATTGAGTAAAATCTTATTGACTTTATCATCAACTTCCTTCCAATTTATAACGCCAAACATACAACAACATTTGTAGGATCGTTTGCACGACCAAACGAGTCGTTCAGAAGAGATCTCGTCCAATACGAGAGGTGGAATCAGACGTATCGGAGTTATTTCAGCTGTATACACACAAGAATCAATTAATCTATCTCTTGTATTGATATAATGACGTTTTACAACCTGGAGATACTTCGGCAGAGCTTCGCTACCGGAATCCAAATGTTACAAATGAAATGATCAAGACACCTATTTATAGGCCACCCATTTCACATGGAATGGACTCACACGAAATGGTATTTCGTACGAAATGGTATTTCGTACGAAATGGGAATCACCATTTCGTGCGAATTGGCTTCAACCTACATGTTTTTCATTTTTCTCGTACAAGGTGACTTGATCTACAATTCTATTACAAGACTTGATACAAGATGAAGTCAACAGACATATGCACCAACAGACTCCCCTTTGGATGTTGACGAAGTCTTCGGTCTTCAATACATCTTCTGTCTTGATCAGTCTTCTCGTTCTCTCCAAAGTATCTGACAATGTAAGCATCATTCAATCTCTTTCTCTCTCTTTCACTTTCTCTTCCAGAAGCGCAACCTGACTCTATTCTCTCTTGATCAGATCTCTTGATTCTTTAAGTTCTTCAGCATTAGCAATTTCTCTCGAGCTTTGTTCCAGGATCTGAATCTGGCTCTTACGTCCTCAGACTCCCCCTTTCGATAAGCTGGGATCGCAGTCTGGAATTCTCTATATACAGGCTTTGGATCGGAAACCTGGCTGTACAACTTTCACATGTTCTAAGATCGTAACCTGGCTCTTTGTATCAACAGAATCAGAAACCTGGATTTACCTGCACAATTCTCTACCTAAAAGTTAAATTCAAAATTCTTACGTTTTGGGTAGAAACTACTTGAGACATTTTCAATTTTAACATAATTTCACATTTATGCTCTCTGCTTTGACCACTTGTAAGAGTAACATTTTTCTTTTTCAAAATAAACTCTCCCAAACCTGTGGTTCATCATGTTTAGCACTCGGAATTTTGAAAATCAGCTTTTCAACGTCAGTTGTCGAAAATAAGATGAAATAAAATCTTTTTGAATTTTCAAAATTTTAAGCTAAAACACATTAATGAAAAGCAGTAAGGAAATATTTACAGACAATATTTTTGTGAGTTTGTGTAAGAGGATCATACCAGTTTTTGACAAATCACTAGCACCGTTGAGCTATAATCACTTTAAGTTCTAAACGATTCACTTAGATTGTCAGTATAATGATCCACTTAAATTTTCACACAAAGTTCAACTATTTCGAGATACGGATTAGGCGATTTAAGGACTTAAACTTATTCGCGTGTCCCACCTCAGAATATACTCCCGTATCCAGACTCCTATATTCAGTCTTACAGGTGAATGTACACTAATGATATCTGTAAACGGGTAATGCGAGACCATGAGAGCTCAGGCTATTGCTTCCGCAAAATCAGAGAGATGATGGTTCGACTTTAGGTGTGTTCCCTATAGAGAATCTTTTCTTTTCAACAGCACATGATTAGCATTTTTCAATGTTTCATCATTTTTTTATGCTGGGGGTGGGCTTTATGATTAAAGCAATGCAAAGTATTATACGAGGACTTGGCTATTGCTCCCGCAAAATCAGAAGTCCTGGTATAATACCCTAGATATCACCACACACAAAGACCTAGTATGTCAGAAATAGAAAGCCTTTCAAACAAGATTTCGGGGGTTACCCATATATCCGATAGATGTTCCCCACGAGATAAGTAAGTATTGATTTAGGTTTATATCTCGACAACAATCTACTAAGTGTGCGAAAACCTACTGGCATATCAACAGGGAGACCGTTTATCACATTTTGACTTTCCAATTCTTTAGCGTACTGTGATTGTCTACTGATGTACTATCATTTCCTCTTTTTCACAACAAAACTCATTTTGATTTTTATCATGTTTTTTGCTTTTTCAAATTTTCAAATGTTTTTGGATTTTCTGAAAATTCTTACTCCCCCTAAAATTCAAAACCATTTAAAGAAAATTTGACAAACCGATGAGAATTGCTTCAAATCGCCATCCACTTGGCATAAACAATCAGAACTCCCCCTGACAACAAACTATTTTCCCATTATGATTTCAAAACACTTAAGTTTGTTTTAATCAAATGGTTTTTCTGGAAAATTAGTTTTGTTGATCATTACACAAACATTTGTAGGATCGGGGTTTCATCATATTGTTTTATCAACCACTTGAATGAAAGTTAAATCAAGTTCAACTTAATGACCTTGATTAACCACTTGTAGGAACTTATCAACAAATACCACTTGTAAATCAAAATATGACAATTTTGAAATTTCTCAAGAAAGATGCCGATTCCTGCTCCACGATTACCAATTTGGGAGCTCCAGCAAGTCCGGATTTTACTCTTGATAAGTTCTATCCCATGACGATACGAACATGGGTGAACCATCATCATCTGGTTTACTCTTTTTCAGTTCATAAAATTCCTTTACCCCTTTGACCTTCCCGTTAACCATCTTACCAAAGATATGTTTCACATTGGGGTTAAAAGCTTTTTCAACATCAAAACCTTTCTTTTCAGAAAAAAATTGAATTGAAATCTCAACTTTCCCAATTTTTTGTTTAAAATTTTCAGCCCGCAATGGTGGAAAGTTTGCATCATCCATTGGCGGTACTGACTTTTCTCCTTTTAGCTCAGCTTGTGGCTCCTCTGACTTTGACGAGTCAGATTCATCGCCAGAAAATAGCTCCTCTGATTTTGACGAATCAGAATCATTGCGAGAACTATCATCTGATTTCTTAACAACCCACTTGTGGTTGTCAAGATTCACCTTTCTTTTGTAAAAACTTTTTGAACTTTCACCAACCTCAAACTTTGAATTTTTGAAAACTTTAAATTGTTTGGTTGGTGTTTCATTCTCAACCATCTTTTCTTTCAGTTTTTCAGAGACTCCCTGTTTTGTTTGGATTGCCTTTGGAAAATTCCTGGCAATGTGACCAACTGTTTTGCATTGAAAACAGGTTCTCGTCTCTTTTTTTCTGATGTTGCTCATCATTCTTCATTCCTTCTTGCTTCTTCGCAAGGAATTCTTTGTTCGATTGCTTCCAGAATGAGCTCTTTTCTTCTTCTTCCGAACTTGATCCTGAAACAAATACAGTTTTTGGTTTATAAGTTTTCTCATTTTTATGATTTTTTGGTGGAATAAAACCCAATCCCTTCTTTTTGAAATTACCGTTATGGTTTGGTTTCTTTCGATAACCTGAACCAGAACTGTAACCCTTTTTCTTGTTTAATATTTGTTGAACTCTTGAGGTGTAATTTTTAGGTTTTTCAGAAAGATTTACATCTTTTATTTAAGAAATATTTATTTCTGTTAGTTTAAAAACCTTGTTTATCATTTCAGTTTTAACACCTCTTATTGGAAATTCTTCATCAGAATATAACTTGTCAGAATCATTCAAAGTATATGCTACTTTGAATGTTTCATCATTCAAATTATTTTGTGATAACAGAAATTCTTTATTATAAACCCTTTTGCCCTTTTTGACTGTTGGACTTGAAGTGTCGGACTCTGACTTTGACTCTGACTTTGACTCCTCCATTTCATCTTTATCCAACACCTGATCGACCACTTTCTTTATTAACTCAGACTCATGATCAGTGTCGGATGATGTGAAAGTAACATCAATGTTGTCATGCAAGTTATTTGAATGCTCAGATTCCCACTGTAAGTTGGTTGCCTTTTTGACTCTTTCTGAATTATGATTTCGTGGAGAATAACCATTTTCAAGCGGAGGTGGACACTTGTTATAACTGACACTTTGTTTCTTACCAAAATTCTTTTCTTCAGGTTTCTCTTCTTCAAACGCTTTCATGCCTTCCACTGTAGGATAAATCCTGTCAATCACATAAGAAGAACATGAGTAACTTTTCAATAACCTATTTACTCTCTCAGTTTCTATCCTATGAGTTTCCAATTTCTGTTCAAGCTCAGCACATATCTCAATGTAATAATTGACGACTTTCTGCTTTGTTATGTACGCTCCATTGAGTGTCTTCATAGCTGTTGCTTGTTAACTGCTTGACTCGTTATATTGATTCATAGCTTTGTTTAAGACATCATACGATTCTTTCAGTCTGTTCATGTTATGAATCAACTCATTGTTGTGCTTTTTCATAGTCTCACATTTTTCACATTTCTCGGACACCTTTTCTGCATCAGCTTTCTTTTCGATCTTGAAAGCTGGAATTTCTTTGACCTGCTTTTTTATCACATGAACTTCTTCAACATCACTATCATCTTTCTCAGCTCGTAATTTTTCATATTCTTTCATTCTGTCTGCATAATACGAAGTATTATCATCACTATCATCTTGTTTTGTAACTTTCTTCTGTGTCACTCAAACATTTGCATCATCATAATTATCTCTCTCAGCTAGAAATCTTAAGTGCTCTTTCATTCTGCTTGCATAATAATCATCATCACTATCTTCAACGATTGGTGCTTTTCTTGAAACCTTTTTTACTTCCTCAGCAGTTGAATCGTCAAAGATTTGATCAACAAATGCCTTAGGCTTTAAGAAATTTTCATCTGGACAGTATTTGTCCCAGCTAAAACCTTCTGGCAATCTCTCATCATCTTGATCTATCAAACCAAAACAAGCTCTTTTTGATGATGACTCTTCGATCATTTCCTTCTTAGCATGTGAAATTTGTGGCGATTGTTGTTGATACGGCTGTTGAGCAACTTGATGATAAATCACTTTCCGATAATAATCATTATTTCCGAATGGATTTTGAGCTCCACTTGCTTCGCGGTTCGTGCATTCTCGCTTGAAATGCCCTTTTTCCCTGCAACGAAAACAAGTAACTTTAGATTTATCAAATCCTAAAGTAGAAACATTTGCATCACGGAAATCATCTCTTCCCGTAATTTGTTTAAACTTCTCAGCTCTCCTCAACACACTAGCCAAACACCACTTTATATCCATTAACTCCATCTCCTCAGCATTGATCTGATCGTAATCCTCTTTTGTCAACATCGGATTTCCGATCCTTCCTGCAACTAAACTCTCATAAGATTCTAACACGGTCACCAACAAAGACATATGACCTTTTGCAACCTCTTCCGAGAAATTCTGACCATTCTCAAGATTTAACGCAATGTTACATTGTAATACTTTTCCATTCTTGGTTGCTGAAAAATTTGGATCGAATGATGGATATGAAGAGAATCCAGTTTTGTTGTTTGATCCTTGAGATGATCCTCCAGAAGAACTTTTTGCATCGAAAGCAGTTTCAATTTTTGGTGCAATGTGGGTCTTATCACTAGTACCTCCTTTGTAATATAGACCAATGTCTTGTTCACCATCAAAGTCCTTCATTCTCGCTATCTTTCGTTGTTCCATCTCTTGAGCTTCAAGTTGTTCAATGAACGTGCTCAGCGTTAGATTGTCAAATTCAGGTTTATTTTTCAACATCATAAGATACGTGCCCCAAACATCTTGTGGCAACGCATCGGCCAATTTTTCAATCCATTCTTCATTATCTTTATTGATATTCAATCTCTTCATGTTCATCACCAAATTGCAATATCTTTCTATAATCTGCTTGGTGTTTTCAGTTTTTAATCCACGAAATAGATCAAATTCTTTCTTCAAAAGCGACATTTTGTTCTTGATCATCTCTTTACTTCCAACAAACTTCGATCTTAGTTCTTTCCATATTGAATGTGCACTTCCGTTGTGTTGTAGTAAAATTAAGATTTCTTCCTTAATAGCTTGCTGTAAGAGACTAACCATCATCTTTTCACTCTTGTATTTCTTTTTCTCATCAACACTTAGATCTTTAATAGCAACCTTCTCTCCGTTGTCATTAACCGGTCTAATATATCGATATTCAATACATTCCCATGCGTCTAAGTAATTTGCTTGAACCCAATTTTCAAAACGTTCCTCCCATCCACTATACTCCTCAATACTCATGAGCTTAGGCGGTTTTTGCATGGTGCCCGTTTCATTTTCTAACATCGTGTTCTGAGTTACAGTGATCGGGGTAGCAAACGCATTGTAGAATTCATTTTCCATGATTCGTTGTCAAAAATTTACACAAACAGACTTTCAAATGAACTGGATGATGTTTCACACGATCTGGGATTGTTTCACACGACCTGGACTACTTGGTGCGAAATGGTGCAATTCGTGCGAAATGGTAACTCCTTGGTGTGACCTGGGTGCAATTCGTGCGAAATGGAAGTGATTTCAAGCGACCTGATACAACAATGTCCAATTCGTGCGAATTGGAAATGATTTCAAGCGAATTGGTTCCTTTTACCTACTTTCACACGACCTGGCGGGCCATTTCGTGCGAAATGGATGATCTAGAGGTCAAATCATGCGAAATGGATGATCTGAATGACCAACTCGTGTGAATTGGTTCTCTGAATGACCAACTCGTGCGAATTGGTGCTGATGTCACACGATCGGACAGGTTTTTTGACAAATTGATCAAGTTTTAGTTCGATTTTAGAACTGATTCTTTCAAGGATTTGTTAAAACAGTGTTTCGCATGTTATATGTGAAAATCAAGCCATTTTATCCGTAAAATCTCAGTTAATTTTGAAAAACTTGTAAAAGAAGGAGTAGAAATTAGAATTTTAGATGAAAAACAACTGAAATCGGTAAGAACTCTTCCTCCTGAGCTCTGATACCACTTGTAGGATCGTTTGCATGACCAAACGAGTTGTTCAGAAGAGATCTCGTCCAATACGAGAGGCGGAATCAGACGTATCGGAGTTATTTCAACTGTATACACACAAGAATCACTTAATCTATCTCTTGTATTGATATGATGACGTTTTACAACCTGGAGATACTTCGGCAGAGCTTCGCTACCGGAATCCAAACGTTACAAATGAAATGATCAAGACACCTATTTATAGGCCACCCATTTCGCGTGGAATGGACTCACACGAAATGGCATTTCGTGCGAAATGGCAATAACCATTTCGTGCGAATTGGCTTCAACCTACATGTTTTTCATTTTTCTCGTACAATGTGACTTGATCTACAATTCTATTACAAGACTTGATACAAGACGAAGTCAACAGACATATGCACCAACAACATTATTGAGGTTTGTTGTCAATAAAGTTTAGCTGTATGGCGTGGACAACATTGTCAGTTATCTTTCTTAAGCGAGGATTAACAATGTTGTCCATCTCATACAGCAAAACATTATTGATTTTAGCATAATCAAATTTTGAGGTTTAAGATGCTTTTGTTTAGTGGCGTTCTTTTTATCGGTAAATCGCCAAAATTAAAAAATCAAACATCATTTCATTTGAAAATTCAAGATTGTTGGTTGAAAGGGTGTAAACTCAATAACATTTTGCTGCATGAGATGGACAAATATTATAGAAAAAGAGGCTGATTTCAGACTTTGTGCTTCTACACGGCGACAAAAAAACTACTTCAAAAAAAAAAATCATACGAAAGTCGAAATAGCCAGTGAAGATGCTTCAAAAGAAGAAAGAGACTGTTGACAGTGAAGATTTGGAAGATCAATATATATATTTTTTTTTAATTTTCTTTTTCAGTTGATTGTTATATAATAAGAACGTCATATCTAATAAAAACGCCACAAAGCCAAATGCTTGTTAAAACGCCAACATGCCAAGAAACGCCCCAAAAACTACCAAACCATAATAAAACTAATTTGGACAAGAATTATAAAAAAAAACCCAAAAAAATAAAATAAAATAAAATAAATAAAAACCAAACTTGAAAATGTAACTAGAAACAGTAACTACAAATCAGTAAAACTGAAGAGAGGGAAATTTATTATATTAGAATCTAAAACGTCAAACTTGAAAGATGGGACGTGTTACAGACTTCAGAGATAAATCTTATCAAAAACAATAATTACAAACAGTAACTGAAACGACGAATACTTTATTATAATAATGCACCGCCTACCTTACGCGCCAAAATGACATCCTATAAAATGATACGTCTCAGCAACTTCCATTTGATCAAACCAAAAAAACAAACGCCAATACTACTAAATACCACTCACTGTAAAACGTCAAAAAATTAAAAAATCAAAGATGGCTAATATGCTTTCTTGGATATTCAGTATTGTTCTTCGTGAAGTTTCACTGAATAAATTGTTAGCAGGGGGGAGTAACTCAGTAAGATTTTGCTGCATGAGATGGACAAAAATTCAAGAAAAAGATACTGATGACAGTCATATATCATTTTGTATTCTTTGTTCTTGAAGAAGGCTTGGATGAGGAGAAGAGATCAATGACACTGAAGAGTGGGATGATTATAAAGATGAAGATTAAGATAAAGAAAAAAGCGAAAAACCCACCCACACATCATAGATCTATGTCCCCAAACATCCACAAAAAGCCACTTCAACAGACGAGCAGGCAAAATAATCAAACCGATGGGTTTGTTAAGTTTTACATAAAACACCAAATATTTGGTGACAATTCTTGTACGATTAAAGACGAGAGAGACTGATGACAGTGAAGATTGTGAAAAGAGATCCGACTAGGAATTTTAATTTATTTTCTTCGCTTCTATTTTTTTCCCTGTGGTTGTAATATAATCTTACAATTGTAAAACGCCAAGATACCACAAACGCAAAAACGTATATAAAAATAATAGAACAATGGGCCATCTTGTTTAAAACGCCTTGAAAAACGCCATTCAGATAGATTTCCTGACCCCCCGGGTTCCAATGCCATACGATTTGAATAAACGCCATAAACGCCAAAATTTTAACACAATGAAACCATTAAACGCCATTAATTATTGAATTTGGTTAACGCCAAAAGTCTTAAACCCCAAAAAATAAAACAATATTGTGAAAAGCGGAACTGGAAAAGCAGAAGATAAAAGGACAAAAAAGCCCCTCCGCCCTTCTCTATGCCGCGTGACACGTGTTGGGCCAGGATGCGTTGTCACCATTCTCACACTTTTGAGCGTTTTCTCCTGATCCCGTTACTATATATATATATAGGGGACCGCTAAAATAAGAACCACCTCCAGTTGTAAGAACCGCGAGAACCACTTTCTAGCCATTAGATCAAGTAGATGGATGGATGAGATTAAAAGTATTTAAAAATAATATTAAGTATTTTTTTGTCTTATTATGTCTTTAATATTATAATCCAAAAGGGTATTTAAGTAAAATTACACTATTTTGTCTTTATTGTTTTTATTACTCTTTCGTATTATTATATTAGATATTTATTTTTTAAAGATAGTTTTTTTTATTAAAACATTTTCAAATTCAGATTTATTCACTGATTTTTACGTTTAACGTTTTACGTTTTTACTCCCGGCCTTTTCACGCCTCGTTTTTTGACGCGCCGTTTTTACGCCCGGCTTTTCCACGCGTCGTTTATTCAACGCGTCGTTTTTACGATTTACGCCCCGGTTTTTTACGTTAACGTTATTTACGTTTTACGCGTCGGTTTCTTACGTTTTACGCCCCGGTTTTTTACGTTTTACGCCCCGGTTTTTTACGTTAACGTTATTTACGTTTTACGCGTCGGTTTTTTACGTTTTACGCCCCGGTTTTTTACGTTTTACGCGCCGGTTTTTTACGTTTTCCGCCCCGGTTTTTTACGTTTTCCGCCCCGGTTTTAACTTTTTTACGTTAAACTTTTTACGTTTTACGCTTTACGTAAAAAAATTTACGTTTTACGTTAAAAATTTTACGTTTTTCGTTTTACGTAAAACTTTTTACATTTTACGTAAAACTTTTACGTTTTACGTTAAAAATTTTACATTTTACGTTTTACGTAAAAAAAATACGTTTTACTTTTTACTTTTTACGTTTTACGTTAAAAAGTTTACGGTTTACGTTAAAAAGTTTACGGTTTAACTTTTTTTTTACAAAAACTTTTTTACGCAAAAACGAACGCACCCAGAAATCGCAAACTTGGTAGGTGTCTCAGATAGATTGTTATCATCATCGACTTGGGAAAAAAATAAAAAACCAGCAACATCAAAACAATATGTATCTCGGAAAAAAAAACGGGGCTTGGCTCAGATTTTTCTATAATAAAAAATGGCTGCAAAAGTGGGGTTGCAGGTTCAAAAACCTACCATCCACCGTCTTTGCCGCGCCAACGTCATCAAAATCTACTTTTTTTTTCATCATCGCCGCCCAATCCAAACATATCAAAACCTATGAGAATCAGAGAATCAGAGAATCAAAGAATACAAAGGCATCGTTCAAACAACGTGCATCATTCAAAAAAAAAAAACATTCAAACAAGTGCAACTCACTTTTTCCAGATCCCATCTTTCTTTTGTCTGTGCCAAGACTCAACAAATGCAACAACCCAAACACAAGGCACGTCATTGTTAAAAAAAATCTAAACTTTTCAAATCTTCCAAAAAGAGACCCAAGGATCAAGAACAGTACCCACTTTTTTGAGATACCCATGAAGAACCCACCACCATCAGATCAAACCCCCAAACATACCCAAATACCATCAGATTCAAGAACACACCACTGGCCGTCGCTACCTTGTCGGCATCCCACCGGCCACCCCCATTACCTCAGCCGTTCAAAAAAAAAAAAACGCCATAAAACACCCAGTTCAGAAAAACGCCATAAAACCCAGTTATTTTTTTCGAAAAGTATATCAATAGTATACTCGTTAGAAAGATAAAAAACGCTGAGTTATGGTGTAATTTTTTCGAAAAATAATCACGTATAAAAAAGTTATTGTCGTTTAAATATGATGGGGGAAAATGGCATGTGATTAGCATGTGCACCTTTGTTTAGATCTTCCTATTATACCCCTCCTGGTAGTTTCAATGCCCCTATTATTTACAAAAATGTCACCGCATCAATCTCAGCCACAAACCACTAAGATCTTGTGGCTAAGAATCGTTCTCACCGTTCTCACACTTTGAGGCGTTCTCTCCTGATCCTGTTCATATATATATATATATATATAGGGGACCGCTAAAATGAAAACCACCTCTAGTTGTAAGAACCGTGAGAACTACACCGTACGGGGCGAGGTGGACCAAATTTTTTTTTTCATAAACGTAGATGCGTGTATTATAAACACATTTGTAAAAAAATATTTCAAAAAAAAATGGCGTGTGTGTAGTTTTGAGCACCACAAGTTTGCGTTTACGGGTACCGTAAATTTTGTTTAAAATTTACGGTACCCGTAAACACAAACAAAACTACACACACGACATTTTTTTTTGAATTTTTTTTACAAATGTGTTTATAATAAACGCATCTACGTTTATGAAAAAAAATTTGGTCCACCTCGCCCCATACGGTGTAGTTCTCACGGTTCTTACAACTGGAGGTGGTTTTCATTTTAGCGGCCCCCTATATAGGTATATATATATATATATATATATATATATAATATCAGGGTTAGTTAACGTACAATTGGCCTTAACATAGGATGTGTACACGATGAAAATATAACATGCTAATTTTAGTTATAACATGTTGATTTTATGACTAACACCTGATGTTTTATAACATGCGGATTTATGGTTTTTGTTGTTTATAACGTGCGAAATTCTCATTGCGTAAGCTCGTACGTTAAGGCCAATGGTACAGTACACTTTCTTTCTCTCTCTCTCTCAATATATATACTATATACTATATATATATATATATGTGAAGGATCAAATGAGAAGACAATTATTGATAGAAGAAAGGACATATTGGTAATATACTAATTCATTTATAACTCATCTCATAAATTTTTCTCTCTTTAATTAACTAGTCAACTGATCATTAGTTATCATACATATAATCTACAAAACCTACACATATCAAAATTTTCCTGCATATACCCTACACATTATAGAATTTTATCCTACACATCTCGTAATTTATCTTACACACATTGTATTTTATTCTACACTTTATATTAAGTTGTTTTTTTAATTTGAAAAAGAAGTATCTATTTTGAAAAGTAGTTACAAATTTAATTTACTTAGTTATTAAAAAGTAAGAATACAAATTAATGATCTATGTAAATTTACCAATATACCCTTAAAATAAAATAAAATACAAATATTAAATGAAGTAAAATGAAACATTCTTGTTAGTTGAAACTTCTTTTTTCTTCTTACAAATAATTTCTTCTCATTTGAACCTTCCACTATATATATATATAGGGCTAAGATAAAATGAGAACCACCTTGAGTTGTGAGAACAATGAGAACCAGGTCTTCAAAAAGGTTTTTCCAAAAAAAAAAAATCTCAAAAATCTTTAAAAAAATCACTTGTTTCAAAAAAATAAATAAATACATAAAAATGTCGCATGCATAAATTTACATGAGGTGTAAAAAATTTTTATCGTCGTAACAAAAATTACATCAGCGCGTAAACAAAACTTACATCAGACAAAACTATCGACTCGACATTATATTTTTTGCTTTTTTTACAGATGTGTATATAATATTTTCATCTACGTTTGTCCAAAAAATTGTGACCCAACTCGCGCGGGAAGTAGGAGTTCTCATGGTTCTCACAACTTGTGGTGGTTCTTAGTTGAACCGAAGCTTGTATATATTGGTTTTTATTTAAATGTAAAAAATATATAAAAAGAAAACTAAAAAACATCAAAAATCGGGTAAAATCTCTAAATTGCTCCTAAGTTAACGTTAAAGTTAAACGATGTTAGTGATTTTAATGAAAATGGCAAAAATAAATATAAAAAATGAAGGGTAGTATGCCACAAAAAAGTTTCGTTTTGGATGAAACCGACAACCATCACCAAACCTTAGGGACGATTTTGGCAATTTACTCAAAAAAATAAACTTTTCAAAAATTAAACATTTAGACGGTTGCTTTTTTTAAATATATATATATATATATAATTTCCAATAAATATTAACCAACTTCAACTTTAAATTAAACCTACACCAATTTCACACCAACCTCAAACATTCAAAATTCCACTTACAACCTTTCACTCTCAAAGTCTCAAACTATCACACTCAACTTTTCACTCTTATCTTAAACTCTTCCATGGATAGGCTTAAGTTGATTTTTAGGTTTTATGTGTGTTTTTTATTATTTGTATGTTTTTTTTAGGTTTTAAGTGTGTTTTTATGGTATATTTTTATTTTTAGGTTTTAAGTTAGGTTTTAATTTAATTTTTTTTTGTAAGTGTGTTTATTTAATGGATTGTTTAGTTTTTAAATTTATTTTTCTCGAATTTTAATAATTTTCTAAAAATAAAGTAAATAAAAAAAATTATACAAAATAGATATATTTTGAATAAAATGTAAAAGTAGGTGATAACGTGGATAATTAGGTGAAGGTTTGGAGTGTTTTGGAATTGTTGTCCATTTGGTCCGTGGAATCTCTATAATTATAAATAAAAATGAAGTACATGTATAATCTTTTTAGCACATCTTGTCACACCCATAAATTACCACATGGCGGTTTCACCGCGAGGTGTGTGACGTACCATGATCTAGCCACTAATCTGTCGAACTAATAGTAAATAATATTAAACACAATCATCATGTCCAACATTAATAGTGTATTTCAAAATAAACGTTTCAACAAAAGTATGTATTCAGCGGAAGCAAAAGTAATTGTTTCCAAACAATCAAAACCAAATCATTTTAAAATGCATAATCTTAAATGTTCTCATCAAGTAGCACACCCTATAACACTTCCAGCTCCCCAGACTGTAAGTTCCAATGCAATGATGTACCTAATGACCTACAAAACATGTAGAAGAGTGTCAACATAAAGTTGGCGAGTTCACAGTTTTGTTCAACGTAAGTAATATAAATGTTTAGCTTTAAAGACATGTCATGGAATTTTAAACTCCGTACCGATATAATTGACTATGATTGTTGTGTCCTCATCAACGTCTATCAACATTGATCCAAATGATTAAGGTTCTTAGTTCACGACCGACTCCCTAAGTACAGTGTGAAGTTTATCAAACCTAATAGCACTACTAACTAATACCCCTTTGTCTCACAGACAACTAGCTCGGTAATAAGTAGGGACTTACATGATAGAGATTGAGTTTACCCATTGACATCGAAATTAAACTACAACATTTATTAAAAGTATTTCTCCAATGAATAATGTTTTGCCCCCCGGGACACATGCTTGTGGAAGAATAGTGAACTCACCTTAGTTTGCTCGGTACGTGTTAATGTGCTTCTACGCGTTAATAAAGTGTTAGGTCCGTTACACGCGACCTAATGTACAGTATGTATAAGTACGTATACATGTAGCGTTATGCAATACCCTGAGTGTCCAAACAACCAAGTGTTTACGGTAATCAAGTTAACAATTTTAACATACAGTACTATACAGTGGATTTCTCTAGTTGGTGACATTAGTTGGTGACAAGTAGTGTGATTTTGAGAAACACGAATATCACACAATCTTCATAACTCGGATAGTTATAATCTAGATAAACTAGGAACACTTATATAAATTCGAAACAAATGTACAACCTCGAATCCCACATATAAACTGGGACTCACTTGTAACTCGGAACAATCATATAAACTCAAATCCCACATATAAACTCAGACTCACCTGTAAACTTGGAACAACTATACAAAGTCGGACTCTTATATACTCGGACTCACATGCATAATTCAGACTCCCATGTTTAAACTCGGACAATATGCACATATATATAAACTCGGACCAAATACCAAACTCGGACAACATTATACAAACTCGGAACTATCTTATATACAAAAAATCAGACACATTATATACATGTAACTCGGACATCGTAAAAAACCCAGAACCGTATACATATACTCGGACATCATGCTAAACTCGGAACACTTGTAAACTCAGAACCATTAAATAAAACTCGGACAACATTGTTTAACAATAAATTCGGTTCAAATATAATAAATAAACTCGGAATCAATGTATAACTTGGACAAGTGTACAAAACTCAGAACAATTATACATAACTCGGAACCATTATAGAAAACTCGGAACAACATATGAAACTCGGACTTTGTGACTTCACAAAGTTGGAACCAATTATCTCCGGACTAATAATTATTCTCAAACTAACAACGCATAGTAAAACGAAATAAACACAAATCACTGTTTTTCAATGTAACAGTTACAGTTCTATGATCATACCCTAATCTCCACAATGCTACGTAACAAATCAACAAATTAGCAGTTCCAATATATCAATAGCATCTCTAATATCTGACAAACAATTATACATTCATTCACAAGCAATTACACATTCATTCAGGCATGATCAATTAACCACAGACCGATTGTTTGGATATTTAGGGTTTTGCATGAAATCAAGAGAACAAAGATATCAACGTATAACACAAAACACTTACCTTAGATTCAATCTAGTGTTTGTTCTTAATGGGTTGAAAGATCAAAGATTGGATGATTGTGTGTGAGATTGTGTCTCTAAGAATGATCAGAGAACTAACTGCCGTATGATTGAGATTATGGGGATTTTAGGGTTTGAAGTGTTTTATTATAAATTCTATATTAACCATAAAACACCCTTAGTTATATAACTTTTACACAAAAGCACATATCATCTTGCATTTTGCAATTAAAACATATAATTCACGTATTTGTCATGCAAGGTATAAGTTTCATATAACCGTCCATTTATATTAATTATTCGTGTTAGTCACCAACGTTCGAGAATTAACTTGTGTGTGTTCCGGTAATTCCTCGAATTACCAATGTAGACCCATTTAACTAACCCTTTCCCCGAATTACCAATGTAGACTCATTTAACTAACCTTAGTTAAGTGCAGTGCTATGAATGTATGTCTAAACTAACTGTGGTTAGGTTAAAGTATTAGCCTGAAATTGCGGGTTGTCACATCATCCCCAAGTTGAAAGGGAATTTCATCCCGAAATTCGCTAGTCGTATCAGTGTTAGGTTCATCGGTTTTGAATAAATGAGGATACTTGAGCATCATCTGATCCTCACGGTCCGACGTGAACTCCGGTCCATGCTTTGAGTTCCAATGAACTCTCACGATAGGTATTCGACTGTGTTTATGGACCTTGACTTCCCGGTCCATGATTTCAACCGGTTCCTCGATAAATTGTAACTTGTCATCGATTTTTAGTTCTTTGAAAGGAACTACAAGTGTTTCATCAGACAAACACTTCTTTAAGTTAGAGACATGAAAGACGTTGTGTACACTACTGAGTTCATCAGACAACTCAATTCTATAAGCCACTATACCGATTCTTTCTAAAATCTTGAACGACCCAACATAACGAGGATTAAGTTTGCCTCGTTTCCTAAAATGGACCACACCCTTCCAGGGTGAGACTTTTAATAAGACTCTGTTACCAACTTGGAATGCCAACGATTTTCTACGCTTATCAACGTAGCTTTTCTGACGGTCGCGAGCTGCCGCCATTCGGTTTCTGATTTGACCAGTCTTCACAGAAGTTTCGAGTACGAGTTCTGGACCCGTGATTTGGCTGTCACCAACCTCAGCTTCGAATGGAGCTGCCTGGATGCTAGAGTGATAACTATTGTTGTAGGAAAACTCTACTAAAGGCAGATGTCTTTCCCAGTCATTACCGAAGTCGATAACATATGCACGCAACATGTCTTCTAGGGTTTGAATGGTGTGCTCGGTTTGACCATCGGTTTGTGGGTGATAGGCTATGCTCATGTCTAGACGTGAGCCAAAGGATTTGTGCATAGCTTGCCATAAACCAGACGCGAAACGCGGGTCACGATTGGAGATGATGGAGATCGGCACCCCGTGCCTAGAAACTACTTCCTTCAAGTAGATGCTAGCAAGTCGTGTAAAGTTTTCGATTTCCTTGATCTCAAGGAAGTGGGTAGATTTAGTTAGGCGATCCATGATCACCCAAATGGTGTCATTCCCGCTCTGATTTTTAGGTAAACTGGTAATGAAATCCATGGAAATTTGTTCCCATTTCCACATTGGTAGCTCTGGTTGCTGAAGCAAACCAAACGGTTTTTTATATTCCACCTTGACTTTCGCGCAAGTCAAGCATTTGCTCACATACGTCACTATGTTAGCTTTCATGTTTGGCCACGAGTACAGGATTTTCAGATCCTAATACATCTTGTCAGAACCCAGATGAAGGGAGTATCGAGACTTGTGTGTTTCGTCCAACACAAGCTCTCTTAGATTTCCGTGTAAAGGGACCCATATTCGCTCCATGAAATAGCGAATAATGTCAGACTTGGTTTCGAGTTGTTTCTCCATGCCCTGCATGGATTCAGCTTGAAGGTTCTCGTCTTTCAATGCTTCAGTTGGGCAGAACGGATCTGGTCAGGAAGGTTAGAATGAATACTAAGCTGTAAAGCTCGAATGCGTCTAGGTTTGGTTTCCTTCCGATTGAGGGCATCCGCTACAAAATTAGCTTTGCCTGGATGATACTTGATTGCACAGTCGTAGCCGTTCAAGAGTTCAACCCAATGACGCTGTCACATGTTCAACTCATTCTGGTCGAAAATGTGCTGAAGGCTCTTGTGATCGGTGTAAATAGTGCATTTGGTACCGTACAAGTAATGCCTCCTGATTTTAAGTGCAAAGACTACGACTCCCAATTCCAAATCATGAGTCATGCAGTTCTTCTCATGAGTTTTCAATTGTCGGGAAGCATAGGCTATCACCTTCTCGCCTTGCATCAAAACACAACCGAGACCTTGAATAGAAGCGTCCCAGTATACCACAAAGTCATCCGTACCATCGGGTAAGGACAATATCGGTGCATTGCAGAGTTTTTGTTTCAAGAGCTGAAAAGCATTTTCTTGTGTCGTTTCCCACATGTAAGTAACACCTTTCTGAGTTAAAGCGGTAAGAGGTTGAGAGATTTTCGAAAATCACTCGATGAATCTACAATAGTACCCCACGAGACCAAGAAATTGTCGCACCTCCGTAGGAGTCTTAGGGGGCATTTGGTTCGCGAAACGATTTGGAATTAGAATTGGAATTTGTATAGGAATTAGAATTTAAAGGAATTGGATTTAGAATTTAAACATTCCAATTGGAATTGGAAATTGTTGGAATTGGAATCTCAATTCCATTTTTGTTGTGTTTGGTTGTCAAATGAATTAGAATCCATCACCCCAGCACCCACAACCACCAGTTCAGGTCGAAACGGTTCGATTCGAAACGGTACTGGTCGAAATGGTACGGGTCGAAATGGTTCGGATCGAAATGGTTCTCGTTGAAACAGTTTAATTCAAAACGGGTTGGGTCGAAATGGTACAGGTCAAAACGGTACCGGTTGAAATGTTCGCATTGAAACGGTACGCGTCGAAACGGTTCGCTTCGAAACGGTATGGGTCGAAACAGTTCGCGTCGAAACGGTTTGATTCGAAACGATACGGGTCGAGACCGAGACCGTTGCCATCGAAATGTTACGGGTCGAAACCGTTCACGTCGAAACGGTACGAGTTGAAACGGTACGGGTTGAAACGGTTCGGATCGAAACCAGTATGGGTCAAAATGGTGCTGGTCGAAACGGTTGAAGATTCCAATAAATTTACTTTAATTCCTTCACATATATGAAGGATTTTGAATTCTTTTAGTTAAAGGAATTTGAAGGAATACATGCCTAATTTCAATTCCAATTCCTTTGTCAACCAAACACATGAAGACTGGAATTGAGATTCCAATTCCATCAAATTCTGTGAACCAAACATTTTAAGAGATGGAATTCAAATTCTAATTTGCTTAAATTCCATTGAATTCCTACGAACCAAACGCCCCTTAGAGTCTTAGGTGCTGCCCAATTCTTAATGGAAGCAATTTTAGCTGGGTCTACATGTATTCACGTTGTGTTGACCATATGACTAAGGAAGTGTACTTCTCTAATCCAGAAATCACACTTAGAGAATTTCTCGTAAAGTTGCTTCTTCCTCAGAAGTTCCAAGATAAGACAAAAGTGTTGTTTGTGTTCCTCCTTGCTCTTAGAATAGATCAAGATGTCATCGATAAACACAATGACGAAGTCGTCAAGATATGGTTTGCACACACGGTTCATAAGATCCATGAAGACCGCTGGTGCATTGGTTAATCCGAATGGCATGACCAAAAACTAGTAGTGGCCGTACCACGTTCGGAAAGCTGTTTTGGAAATATCTTCCTCTCGAACTCTCATCAGATGATAGCCCGACCTTAGATCAATTTTCGAGTAGAAACTTGACCCTTGCAGCTGGTCAAACAGGTCATCAATACGAGTAAGAGGATAACAATTCTTAACCGTCACCTTGTTGAGTTCACGATAATCAATGCACATGCGGAAAGACCCGTCTTTCTTCTTCACGAATAGGACTGGGGCTCCCCATGGCGAAGAACTAGGTCGGATGAAACCTCTATCCAATAGTTCTTGAAGTTGATTGGACAGTTCTTACAACTCTCCCGGTGAAAGACGATAAGGAGCACGAGCAATTGGAGCTGCTCCTGGTGTAAGTTCGATCTGAAATTCCACCTGTCGATGTGGAGGTAGTCCTGGAAGTTCCTCGGGAAAAACACCCTAAAAGTCACGAACATAACTGGAATGTCTTCATCTTCTTCTCATCACGTTGATTATCGGTAACGAGAGCTAGAATAGCCAGATAACCCTTTTGTATACACTTCCGGGCTTTCATAACCGAAATGATGCCAACCATAGCATCACCCCGGTGACCTTGAACATACAATATATCTCCACTAGGGAGCGGAATACGAACGGTTTTCTATTTACATAGAAGTTCAGCTTGGTGTTTGGATAACCAGTCCATACCGATGACTACTTCAAAGCTACCAAGAGTAACAGGAAGGAGGTCAATGTCAAATTCCTGACCTAAAAGATTGAGTTTGCACCCAAGATGAACGTGGGATGCTTCAATCGGTTTACCATCAGCTAACTCCACGGTGTGCTTGGTTTCAAGAGGTGTTGAGGTCGTTCCTAACAGTCTATTGAATTTCAAGGACACGTAACTCCAATCGGCACCAGAATCGAATAAAACAGACGCGAAAAGATTGTTCACATAAAATATACCGGTCACTATGTTGTTATCATTCCTTGCGTCACCCGCGCAAATCGTGCATGTTCTCCCGCGAGCAGCATTTCCACCGTTGTTATTATTGTTGTTGTTGTTGTTGTTGTGATTCCCTGTGTTGTTGTTGTTTCCATTATTGTTGGCATTTTAGTTTAGTTGCGGGCAATCCCTTTTGAAGTGACCCTTACTTTCACACTGAAAGCAACCCTTTCGATTACTTTGCTGCTGCTATGGCTGTTGCCTCTATTACTGTTGTTGTTGCTGCTGCTGTTGTTGTTGCTACTGTTGCTTTGGGAAATGAGCTCTGCAATCTTTCGCCAAATGGCCCACCTTCTCTCATCTCTGACATGTCCTAGTGCACTGCCCATGGTGATGGTAGTTACACTTATTACACTTCGGTTGTTTGCCAGCGTACGAGCCCTGATTCTGATTAAAGCCTTGGTTTTGATTAGTAGAAGGAGACAGGTTGAAGTTGCGATTGTTATTGTTGTTATCGGCCCTTTTCTGTTGCTGGCTGGAGTTAGAGGCTTTGTCTAACAATTCCACTTGTGTTTGTTGTCGGTAATAGGAGCAATCACAACACCATGTTTCGGTAGTGTACCGCGTTCAACTTCTTGGTCAGTGATTTTGTGAGCCAAACGAATGATCCGTGGCAAGTTGTCTAGATTCACAGAGGTAACCATACTCTTGATCTGAGGCGCTAACCCGTTGAGATACAATATGATTCACTTGTATGGCGGGTTTGATAGGTTGGGGCACATCTTTGCCAGCTCCTGATAACAGTTCGTATAGGCTTCGATCTCCGATCCCGCTATCTTCAAATTGTAGTACTCGTTCTCTAGCTTTTGAATTTGATCGCGGGGGCAGTACTCCTTCCGCATCAGCTACTTGAATTCATCCCATGGTGTAGCATTTGCCATGTCAATCCCAAGCATTTGAACTTGGGCGTTCCACCAAGTTAAGGCACCATCATCCAACGTCCTTGTGGCAAACTTCACCCTATCCCTGGCTGGACAGTTACACATTGCAATGTTGATTCAACTTTCTCAAACCAACGAAGGAGTCCCACCGCTCCTTTATTCCCACTGAAAGATTGCGGCTTATAATCCATACACATCTTGAAGGTACAGACAGGCTGATTGTTCTGGTACTAGTTCTGGTTCGGGTGTTGACTTAAAGATAAAAGAACATACGACGCACGAATTTGAGTTCGAATACACGAATAAAGAACAAGAATCATCTTGTTGTAAGTGTCATCCTAGCTTGCTGAGCAGCTAAAGCCTCTGCCACATCCACCGTCGCGTCTACCGTTTTGCCCACCATTTTGTCCACTCATTATTCTACATTCACAATATACCAACATGAGAAAAATATGCAGCGCATATTATTTCCATATTCATTACAAGTAAACAAGAAAAGTGGATCATTCAGATGTTCAAATAAGTGTTTAAACAACTCAATTATATCTAAGTTCATAAGGATTCAAAAAAGAGAGGAAAGATCAAGATCGAGTAGGAGTGAATCATCGCCGTGGCTCCTATGGATTGTTTAAACCCCAATTATGTCGGATAATGGCTCAGGATCCTTTCCACACGCTAGGTCTCACTAGGACTCACATGCACCCCAAATTACTATTACGTGTGCACCCGTAATGATAATTTGATTTGCATGTTTACCCAGTTCCTCCCACCTTGTGTTAAAAGATTCCCCAGGTTTGGGTGTCAAAAGCAGATGTTGTCAAAGCGATAAAGGTCACAAAGGGTTTAGAGATAGCTACACACTGACAGTTCATCAACGTATAAATAGGTAGCACATGTAATCATGCTATAATGTTGTGTATGCAACTATATGCAATGCAATACATATGTGTGCGTTAGGTGTATAGTGTATACAGTAATAAAAGACGAACCTTGCAATCTGGAGCGTAGTGTCATGGTCTCTTTCAGAACTGAATCGACTATAGTCTGGTTTTACAAAAACTTTTTAAAACCTAGTTCACTATAACCAGTGGCTCTCATACCAATCTGTCACACCCCCAAATTACCACATGCGGGTTTCACGGCGAGGCGTGTGACGTACCAGGATCTAGCCACTAATCATGTCAAACTAATAGTAAATAATATTAAACACAATCATCATGTCCAACATGAATAGTGTATTTAAAAATAAACATTTCAACAAAAGTATGTATTCAGCGGAAGCAAAAGTAATTGTTTCCAAACAATAAAAGACAAATCGTTTTAAAATGCATAATCTTAAATGTTCTCATCAAGTAGCATGCCCCATGACACTTCCAGCTCCCCAGACTGCAAGTTCCAATGCAATGATGTACCTAACGACCTGCAAAGCATGCAAAAGAGTGTCAATAGGGGAGTTCATAGTTTTGTTCAACGTAACTAACATAAATGTTTAGCTTTAAAGACATGTCATGGAATATTAAACTCGGTACCGATATGACTAACTATGATTGTTGTGCCCTCATCAACGTCTATCAACAATGATCCAAATGATTAAGGTCCTTAGTTCCCGACCGACTCCCCGAGTATAGTGTGAGGTTTGTCAAATCTAATAGCGTTGTTAACTAATACCCCGTTGTCTCCCAGACAACTAGCTCGGTAATAAGTAGGGACTTACATGAAAGATATAGAATTTACCCACTGACATCAAAATTAAACTACAACATTTATTAAAAGTATTCCTCCAAGGAATAATGGTTTGTCCCCCGGGACGCATGCTTGTGGAAGAGTAGTGAACTCACCTTAGTTTTCTCAGTATGTGTTAACGTGCTTCTACGCGTTAATAAAGTGTTAGGTCAGTTACACGCGACCTAATGTACAATAAGTGTAAGTACGTATACATGTAGGGTTATGCAAAACCCTGAGTGTCTAAACAACCAAGTATTCACTGTAATCAAGTTAACAACTTTAACATACAGTACCATACAGTGGATTTCTCTAGTTGGTGACATTAGTTGGTGAAAAGTAGTGTGATTTTGAGAAACACGGATATCACACAATCTTCATAACCAGATAGTCATAATCTAGATAAACTTGGAACACTTGTATAAATTCGGAACAAATGTACAACCTCGAATTCCACATATAAAATCGGACTCACTTGTAACTCTAAACAATCATATAAACTCAAATCCCATATATAAACTAAGACTCACCTGTAAACTAAGACTTTATAAACTATATAAAGTCTGACTCTTATATACTCGGACTCACATGCATAATTCGGACTCCCATGTTTAAACTCGGATAATATGCACATATTTATAAACTCGGACCGAATACCAAACTCGGACAACATTATACAAACTCGGAAGTATCTTATATATAAAAACTCGGACACGTTATATACATGTAACTCGGACATCGTAAAAAACCCAGAACCATATACATATACTCGAAATCAATGTATAACTCGGACAAGTGTACAGAACTCAGAACAGTTATACATAACTCGGAACCATTATGAAAACTCGGAACAACATATGAAACTCGGACTTTGTGACTTCACAAAGTTGGACCAATTATCCCCGGACTAACAATTATTCTCAGATTAACAATGCATAGTAACATGGAATAAACACAAATCACAGTTTTTCATTGTAGCAGTTACAGTTCTACGATCAAACCCTAACCTCCACAATGCTACGCAACAAATCAACAAATTAGCAGTTCCAATATATCGATAGCATCTCTAATATCTGACAAACAATTATACATTCATTCACAAGCAATTACACATTCATTCAGGCATGATTAATTAACCACAGACCGATTATTTTGATATCTAGGGTTTTGCATGGAATCAAGAGAACAAAGATATTAACGTATAACACAAAACACTTACCTAATTAGATTCAATCTAGTGTTTGTTCTTGATGGATTGAAAGATCAAAGATTAGATGATTGTGTGTGAGATTGTGTCTCCAAGAATGATCAGAGAACTAACTGCCGTATGATTAAGATTATGGGGAGTTTAGGGTTTGCAGTGTTTTATTATAAATTCTATATTAACCATCAACCCTTAATTATATAACTCTTACACAAAAGCACATAACATCTTGTAGTTTGCAATTAAAACATATAATTCACGTATTTGTCATGCAACTTATAAGTTTCATATAAACCGTCCGTTTATATTAATTATTCGTGTTAGTCACCAACGTTTGAGAATTAACTTTTGTGTGTGTTCTGGTAATTCCCCAAATTACCAGTATAGACTCATTTAACTAACCCTAGTTAAATGCAGTGCTATGAATGTGTTCCGGTAATTCCAAGAATTACCATTGTAGACTGATTTAACTAACCCTATTTTGATGCAGTGCTATGAATGTATGTCTAAACTAATTGTGGTTAGGTTAAAGTATTAACCTAAAATTGCGGGTTGTCACACATCTTCTTTCATTTTTTACTCAATTAATGGTTTCTAAAACGTCGACACGTGTCGTAAGGTATTAGGTTTTTTTTTCTTGCAGTCTCACAATCAAGAAATGTTCTTACTGCCGCTTCCACCTGCTTCTTCTCGTCTAAAATCTCACAAAAATCACTACAATCTGTACAAATATCGATTACTGAAACAACAAATTCGATCCCTAAATGGCTTCGAAGAAATCTGAGCACGATTTCGCACCAAAGAAGATCAGACTGAATAAAGATTAAAAGATGAAATTGAAGAAGAAGATAATATCGAGTTCAAACGTAACAACATCGGCGACAATGAGTGGTATTTTTGTTTATTTTCTTCGTTTAATTTCATTGATATTTATGTGAATTTGAGTCTAAAAACCATAATTGGACTCTGGAGTATCGTTGCCCAATTTGATGGTTACCTTTTCTCTGCTAACCCTAAATTGATTTGTTAGATCTTTACTACATCATTGCTTTGGGAAATTGAGATTCGTTGATAATATGTATGTGATTCAATTCGTCTTGATGTGCGTAAGGATGAATTTGTAAGCAAATTATTGACATATTGATTCGTTAATAATCTATTTTTGTTGATTTATGTTTGAAAGAATACTAATATCATGAGGTCGAATTATATATGGTTATTTGAAAACACAAGCATTGTTCGGGTCTGTAGCCATTGTAAGCATCCACACAAACACACACATTCAGATAATATACATTTTGAATTTTTGATAGTCAATGGGTACAAAATATTGGTAAACTAATCTGATATCAGTATTAATGATTTTATTTATAGATGGAAATATGGTCGAGTAGGTAACGGGTCAAAATAGGTTCAGTTTGAAATGGGCTGGGGTCGGATAGAGGTTCACAAAAAAACCGATTCCTACCCTACCCGATCTGCGGGTACATACCAATTCCAAACTCGGGGATGGAAAAAGAACCGAACTGGACTCGACCCAATGGAACCATAACCGGTTCCACCTCTACCCGGTCAAAAACTGAACCCGAACTGACCAAAACCCGATCAAAACCCAACCAAACTGGAAAAAACCTGAATGTACCCAGCCTGGTTCTTGACTTTATTGACCAAACTCGGACCCGGTTTCCGGTTCTTGAAAAACCCGTTTTGTGCACCTCTAGGGTCAGATATGGCCCATAAAACTTTCTTTTATCTATTTTCGTTATATTTTTTAAAAAGTTATAATGCATTGATTATAAATACAAAATCAATGTTACTACAACTAAATACAAACGACTGAGGAGGTTGAGGGAATTGTAAGCAAGGATTATAACAACCCTAAATTAAAAACCGACACCCTCGAAATATTTTTTTACACCCTAATATATATTAAATTGTCCCTATGTCTTAAAATATACCCCGTACGTGAAAACCGAACCCAAAATACGTTAAAACATTAAAAATAAAATAAAAACAAAAATAATAGGGTCGTCGCGGGGAGCGACACCCCTTGCCTTTAGTCGACGCGGGCCGCGACGAGGTTGGATACCCGCCCTCTTCCGGAAGCCGCCATGTGGCGGCACGTGGTGAAGCTATACCGGTGACACATCACAGCTAGGGCCTACGACCCCTAGTCGCGGGGCGCGACGGCTTGGCCGACCAGCCCTATAAAGTTGGAGCTCTGCAGTTCATTTTCGTCGCTCAATCTTTCTAATTCTCTCTCAAATTTCACATAGTATACATTATACTCGAGCATAATACCCCCCTAAATAACGAAGTTCTACTCCGTTGTAAGAATTATAACCCCTGGATACGTATTAGATACTCTGCCCGATTAATCTAGGGTTCCGTAACGGCTGTCGTGGTTCTGCCCGACGTAGTCGTTGGAATACCATCTCGGGGAGGGTATTACTAATGTTAAAATGGGTTATTATACTAACACGTGTGCATTTTTGTAAATTATAGATTGTCGCCAAGAAACCCTAAAGGATAATCTAAGATAGCAATGTGAGTAATCCTTCTTTTTGTGTAAACCTTTTTTTGAGTAATCTCCTTTTTGTTAACTGTTTTTACAAAACCTCACACAATTAATTATATATTAAGCAGTTATTGAGTATTTGTAAGGATACAATTATCGTGGGTATGTTGGGGTTTTGTATACAAAATTAGTTACTGCCTTACGAGGAGTAATTTTTCCACAAGTCGGGTTTGACAGTACCGCGGGTGATAATTGATATGACTTGGAAACAAATATAATTGTGAGACCGCCCTCAATACTGTACAATGGTTTTTATTAAATCTTGATTGAACTGGGATTCACTCACCAGTATTTCCCACTGACAAAATATTTTTAAACACGTTTCAGGTAACAAAATGTGAAAGCCAAATAGAAGCCAGCTGGACAGCACTGAAGGCTTGGAAACGTGGCAATAAAGTTACCTAAAAAGAAATAGATGCTTTTATTAAATAAAAATAGGATTTATTCCTATGAAAATGTGTGTACTTAAAACTTGGGTTTTATCCCATGTGTTTGATATTATGAAAGTGTGGTATTTTACTCTGATAAAATATTTCCTAACTACGGTCCTGATGAAATTTCCACTGCCAAAATTAGACAATACTAGATACCACCAAAACTGGCCGCGACCGCCCGTTCCTGTATTTGTAAAGGGGGACGGGGGTTGCGACAGAAGGTGGTATCAGAGCTAAGCCACTGATTCAGCCACAGAAGCGTTCTGCTGACATCAGAATTTAAATTGTTAGGAAATAAATTACGGGAATACGTGCGCAATTGTATTTTCTTGTTATGTGTTATTTGACTATTTGTTAGTTTACAGTATGAGCGACCAAGGACCATCTGACGCGTACCATCAATTGTCTGGTTCGCCTAGAAGCGAAGGTGCCTTTTCTTAGCCTGCCCTCTCAGGGTACTCTGCTGATACGGAAGAAGGAATATTCGTGTTTAAAGCTTAGTCCGAGGAGCCATTCCCTAAAAAAAAAGAGGATTGTTCAGTCGAGGGGCACATGAGCGTAGGAAACGTATGAAAAAGTTACAAGACCAGAGAGCACTAGCAGCAGCTAAAAGAGAAACCGATGCCTATGCCTAGGATATGATTAATAGGGGTATAGCCAATATCCACATCCTAGCAACCACTGCAGCTGACCCTAACCTGGAGCAAATGTTAGCACCCCAACCACAACCACCAATTCCTGACTAACCGATGGAGATAGAAAACCCTGAAAATCAAGTAAAAATGCATGATTTTAATCCGGAGGAAATACCTAGGGTACCCGCACCAAATCCCTTAGACCCAAATTACGACCCATGGTGGGATGACAATAGGGACTATGTGCAACGTTACCCGATGCACGAAGACATACCCATGCCAAACCTAGGAGCCTACCTAGGGTTAGTGTCACACCCCAACCGATGGCGGAATCATCGGGGCGCGGCCCTGAGCGAAATAGATTGTCCAGAAGTTTCCATAACAACTATCATTACCATTTAATTAAAGCAATACGTCCCATACCGTATCATAAATAGTCAAACAAGTTATTACAGACAACATCAAAACAAATATTCTGTTCCGACAACTCAGATTTAAATAAGTAGCAATTGTTTATCTGCTTCTAGAGACCCCTAATAAGTTATCTACAGACAACTATTTGTTGGGCTCTAATGCTTTATTCTAGCTTCCATTCCCTACCACATATGCATCCTAAGCACCTGTCACATACGTTAAAATAAAGTCAATACATAAAATGTAAAGGTGAGCATACAAGTTTGATAATAGCATATAGAGTTCGAATTCGTTTACGCATAACCAGCACGTACACATAGTGAAATGAAGCACGTTAGTTATCGACATAGATCCCTCGATACCAATGACTGCGGGTTGACTGCCCGAGGCAGTTCGCAATACATGATTACCACCGTAATCCATGCAAGTAAAAGATCCTTAACAACCCACGTGTGAACGGGTGCTGAGTCCAAACTATAGTACTATCATTGCTAAGGCAGGTAGACAACATTCCATGTGTAAACATAACAAACAAGCATTCATAAGCCACGTATAACATGCATTAATGGTTTAGCGTTAAAATAGCTTGAGTAGTGTGATAGTTGTAGTTTGAATAGTCGTAACGTATGTAACACCTAAAAGTGCTAAAGCAAAAAGGGTTCGAGTATACAAACAGCGATTGTGGATTGAAGGGAGCGCTTTACAGCGAGTACGGTTAGCCTGAATAGATTCGATAACATAATGATAAGTGGCGCGTAAAACAGTACAAGGTGAGCGTGGTTAGGATGGCTGATCGTGCGGATCAGCTATCCGTGAGAGGGAGTCATCCGTGCGCATGACCTATCCGTGCGGATGGTGATGCGTGTGGATGGTGATCCATCCGGATGAGCTATCCGTGCGTACGACTGTCCGTGCGGGTGGTAACCCGTGCGGATTAGTTGTGCGTGCGGATGACTTATCCGTACGGTCCAGTTGTTGGTGTGGATAAACGTTCAAGTGGATTGTTTCTTCCTAAGTGTGAGATGTGTTTGTGTATGATGGCTTGTGCTTTGGAGTTTTCGTTGTAGCATTTAGAAATCACATAAGTGTTTCTACCTTTCAAGCCGGTAGCGCGGACGACAATCCGTGCGTATGGTAGTCCGTCCGGACAGTGGTGATCTGTACGGACAGTCTGTGCGCGCGGGAAGGGACCATCCGTCCGGATAGTCTGTCTGTGCGTACGACTTGGCCGTGCGGACGATCATTGTTTGAATTTTAGTTGAAGGCCTTAGTATCTCATGATCCGAAGAGTAATCCTTTCAGAGGTCGTCCGTCCGGATTGTTCATTCGTCGATACTCAAACCTTGTTTGGAAAGTGGGTCCCAAGGGTAGTTCGTCCGGGTGGCAACCCGTCCGGATGACCTGTGCGTGCGGATGGTGATCCGTGCGCACAACTTGTCCGTGCGGACAGCTTGTCCGTGCGGACGTCTCTGGTCTGATTGTTCCGTTCGTCTACTCTTGGTTTCTGTTGTCGTTTATCGAGACGTTCTGATTACGTGGCAACCACTTGGAATTGTATTCTCACCCGCGTGACTAGACCGGTCAGGAACCACCCTAACTTGGCCTGTCGGCGACTCAGAACGGTAGTTCCGGTTGACCCCGAAATCAGGTGTCTTGCGGTAAAATTCAGATCTGGGACTAGTGCATCACTATTAACGAGTAGAACACTAGAACCGATCAGATTCGTACCGATTTTAAGGGTAAAAGAAGGAGAGAACTTAGGTTTATTTCTTTCAACTCTTTTATCCTTAGAAAAGTTTAGATCAAGGTGAAGTTAGTGTGAAATCTTATAGAAATCGTTTAGATCTGAGTTATTCTTGGTGGAATGAGGTCAAGCTTGAAGTTCATAAGAACTTCATGATGACGTCACCCGAGAATACCTCAAATCCGGATGATTTCATGGTTAAAAGTGAAGATTTGAAAGATGGAAATGTGTAGAATGGTGTAGTGATCAAAGATGTACAAGAATTAGTGCAAGATCTTACCTGGATTGAGAGAAATCTGAGAAAAAATGAAGAATGCGTGCGGTTCGAACGTCACTTGCCAAAAGTGGAAAAAGTGGAGAGTGACCCGTGTATTTATAGGATGCCAAAAAGGGAAAGGGGTGAGCCGTGCGCATGGCACGTACCCGGATAGGCTATCCGCGCGGATAGGTCATCCGTGCGGATTGGCAATCCGTGCGGATTGGCAATCCGTGCGGATTGGCCATCTGTGCGGATGCCGCCTGCTTTGGTGTGTTCGGTGCGATGTTGCTTCGGTTTCGATTTGCGAGCGATTCGATAGGGTTTCCTAGTCAAATTACTTTCAGTCCCAACTACTTCTTATATGGTTCGACTCGGAATTCGGGTTCGGGTTCGTGTACGTTCGAGTTAGACTTCGAGTTCGATTGAGTTCGTTTGATTATCACAACATAACATAACATAAAATAAACATGCACAGGTAACACGTAAAGCACACACACACGTATAAACAACAAGTAAAATACACTGTTCGAGTTACGGTTCGATGTCGATTTGATTAGCATAGCTTGATTATCTTTATCGCATTGTTACTTCCTATCATTCACAGTCGTAGGTCGATGGGAATACGGTAAACACGATTCGATTATTGTAATGAACGAAACTTTCTCCACATAATATAAATAAAATAAAAACATTTCTACGAGTCAAGTCGCGCGAAATCGGTCGTTGGCTTTGACCTTGACTTTCACTCGTGAAAACACGGGGTGTTACCGCCTCCCTTTGTTTAGGGAATTTCGTCCCGAAATTAAGCTGGAAGCCATAACTAACCGTGGATCACATGTGAGAGTCATTCGTTCGGACTATTGAAAATCGTCAAATTAATCGGGATTTTACGGTTAAAATTGCTGATTTTTGGATATGATGTGCGAAAACATCTGATCTAAAAGCCTATAAGGTTTCAGATCTTAATTCGAAGCCGTTTGGGAGAAATTTGAATATTGTAGGTCCGGATTTATCTCCGATTTGATTGCGTAACAACACGTTCGACGTGCGGAATCCGCGAACGTGCTTAAACATGATCGTAACGTTCTTCATCTTTCATCTCTGTCACGTTTTTCTCTGAAAATCGCTAGGTTAAACGTATACAATAACCGTGATTCTATTGATTTTGATGACGTATACAAAGCCGAGAATCACGTTTTGCCTTTTCCTCTCTACTTTCTCTCTCTAACCCTAAGGGTTCTATTTATAGGCACAAGGTTATAAGGAATCTCTCCTTATTTACAATTATGCCACCTTGCCTTTCTTAACCAGACATTACTTACTCGTTAAACAACAGTGGATACTTTGTCTTCATGTCGCTTTCGAGTTCCCAAGTGAACTCCGCGCCTCGTTTGCCTTCCCATCGGACTTTCACAATAGGAATGTGTGAGTGTCTGAGTTCTTTGGTTTGGCGATCCATGATTTCGACAGGCTTTTCCACGAAGTGTAATGTTTCGTTCACTTGTAGATCATCTAGAGGAACATGTAAGTCGTGGTCGGCGATGCACTTTCGGAGGTTTGACACGTGGAAAGTCGGATGGACATTGCTAAGTTCCTCCGGTAATTCGAGTCTGTAGGCGACTTTTCCGATCCTTTCCAGAATCTTAAAAGGTCCAACATATCGAGGCGCGAGTTTCCCCTTCTTGCCGAATCGGACTACCCCCTTCCAAGGTGATACCTTTAGGAGTACGTAGTCACCAACGCCATATTCACGGGGTTTGCGCTTTTTATCGGCGTAAACTTTCTGTCGATCCCGAGCTTTCGCTAGGTTGTCTCGGATTTAGAAAATTTTGTCTGTCGTTTCTTGTAGCAGCTCCGGACCGGTTAGTTGCGAGTGACCAATCTCGTGCCACACAATAGGCGATCGACATCTTCTTCCGTATAAGGCCTCGAAAGGTGCCATCTGGATGCTAGCCTGGTAGCTGTTGTTATATGAAAATTCGACTAACGGGAGGTGTCTATCCCAATTACCACCGAAATCTAGAACACAGGAACGGAGCATGTCTTCAAGAGTACGAATCGTTCTTTCAGTCTGACCGTCGGTTTGTGGGTGGAACGCAGTACTTAGATTAAGCGTTGTACCGAGTGCCGTTTGAAACGTTTCCCACAATCGTGAAGTGAACCGAGCATCACGATCAGAGATGATGTCGCGAGGCGTCCCATGTCGACAAATGATCTCGTCGGTGTAGATTCGGGCTAATCGTTCTACCTTGTAGTCCTCTCGTATTGGCAGAAAGTGAGCTGATTTAGTCAAACGGTCAATAACAACCCAAATGCTGTCGTGACCTGATGACGTGGTTGGAAGCTTGGTTACGAAATCCATAGCTATGCTCTCCCACTTCCACATGGGAATTGGTGGTTGTTCGAGCAAGCCAGAGGGTCTTTGATGTTCGGCCTTGATTCTAGCACAGGTTAGGCATTTTCCGACGTAGAGTGCGATATCCCGTTTCATACCCGGCCACCAGTACCTATATCGAAGGTCATGGTACATTTTGTCAGCACCGGGATGAATAGAGTATCGGGATTTGTGGGCTTCATCCATGATAATCTGTCGCAGGTTGGTTCGCTTGGGAATCCAAATTCGGTCTAAGAAATGGAATATCCCATTTGATTTGCTCACAAGCTGGGCTCCATCGTGGTAGATTCTTTCTTTCTTCAAGGTGCGTTTGTTGAAACATGCATGTTGGGCGTCGCGAATGAGAGCTTTGAGGTTGTGCTGGGCTTGAACATTTCGTGTGCTAAGCAGATAGCTCCGTCTGCTAAGTGCGTCGGCAACAACATTTGCCTTGCCTGGGTGATAACGAATCTCGCAGTCGTAGTCGTTGAGAAGTTCTACCCATCGGCGTTGACGCATATTTAGTTCCTTCTGATTAAAGATGTGTTGTAGGCTCTTGTGATCGGTGAAGATCGTACACCTTGTACCATACAGGTAGTGTCGCCAAATCTTTAATGCAAAAACAACTGCGCCTAGCTCGAGATCGTGGGTTGTATAGTTCTTCTCGTGGATTTTGAGCTGACGAGATGCGTAAGCTATAACCTTGTCTCGTTGCATTAGGACACAACCGAGACCAAGGTTAGAAGCATCACAGTAGACAATGAAATTATCGTTTCCGTCGGGTAGTGTGAGAACAGGAGCATTGCAAAGCATGTGTTTGAGGGTTCGAAAGGCAGACTCTTGTTTGGTTCCCCAGACAAAAGGCTGATCCTTATGAGTGAGAGAGGTAAGCGGTACAGCAATCTTCGAGAATCCTTCGATAAATCGTCGATAATAGCCCGCTAGCCCGAGGAAGGAGCGGACTTCAGTCGGGTTCTTAGGCGTAACCCAGCTCTTAACAGCTTCAATCTTCGCAGGATCGACGTGAATACCCTGACTATTTATGATGTGTCCCAGAAACTGAACCTCCCCCAACCAAATCTCGCACTTGGAGAATTTGGCGTAGAGTTGGTTCCCCTGGAGTAACTCGAGAACCAAACGTAGATGTTGCGCGTGTTCGGCTCTCGTTTTGGAATAGATCAAGACATCGTCGATGAACACGATGACGAAACGGTCGAGATATGGTTTACACACTCGATTCATCAGATCCATGAAAACTGCTGGTGCATTGGTTAGGCCAAAAGGCATGACAACGAATTCGTAATGGCCGTATCGAGTGCGAAACGCGGTTTTGGGTATATCCTCCTCTTGTATACGCAGCTGATGATATCCTGAACGTTGGTCGATCTTCGAGAAACACGTAGCGCCTTGTAGTTGGTCAAACAAATCGTCGATTCGAGGCAGAGGATAGCGGTTCTTGATAGTTAACTTATTCAATTCCCGGTAGTCGATGCACATCCAGAACGACCCGTCCTTCTTTTTGACGAAAAGGACTGGTGCGCCCCAAGGAGAGGTGCTCGGGCGAATGAAGCCTTTTTCAAGAAATTCCTGGAGTTGGGTTGAGAGTTCGCGCATTTCGGACGGCGCGAGTCGATAAGGAGATCTGGCGATAGGATTAGCTCCAGGAATGAGATCAATGCGAAAATCAATATCTCGTTTTGGAGGTAGTCCGGGAAGATCCTCTGGAAAAACTTGAGGAAATTCTCGAACCACAGGAACATCTCTTACTTCCTTCTTCTCTTTCTTTTCCTTCTCCGCTGCTACAACGTTAGCCAAGAAAGCCCTGTATTCCTTGCGGAGATACTTGCTAGCTTGTAGGCATGACATAAGCTTGAGACCCTTCGAAGTAGTATCTCCATAAACGCGCAATGAATCACCGTTTGCGAGCGAAAAACGAATCATCTTATCGAAGCACACAACTTCGGCATGGTTTTCGCGAAGAAAGTCCATGCCTACTATGACATCAAAGCTTCCTAGTTGCATCGGAATGAGATCGATTGAGAAGATGTGATTGTTGAGCTCGAGAGTGCAATCACGAATAACAGAGTTTACAGCGACGGTTCTTCCGGTGGCGACTTCAACATCGAAGGCAGAGGAGAGTCGGGAACGTTTACGACTAAGGAGTTTCTCAAATTCGAGTGACACAAAGCAATTATCGGCTCCAGTATCAAACAAACATGAAGCATAAATACCATTCACAAGGAACGTACCATTGACCACGTTGTTGTCGGCCTGGGCTTGACGCACATTGAGATTAAAAGTTCTGGCGCGTGCGGCCTGTTGTTGCTGCTGCTGTTACTGCTGTGGTTGCTGCTGTTGCGGTTCTTGTTTCACTACCCTGTTCGGGCACATGTTGGCGAAATGATTCGAGTTGCCACACGTGAAGCATGCTCTGGCTTTGACTGCGGGTGCCGGAGGAGCTTGTTGACCCTGTGGGGCAGCGAGTAGAGCTTGATTGGCAGGAGCTTGACGAATACGGCAGTTGGCAGTAAAGTGGCCGTAGACGTTGCAATGAGCACAGAAGCGGCACTGAATAGCTGTTGGGTGATGATAGGTGCAAGTAGGGCAGAGTGGGTGTGGCCCAGTATATGCACGCTTTGCAGGCGGTGCATTGGCCACAGGCGCCGCTACTTGACGCTGTTGAGCAGGTACAGCTTGGATCGGTGCAGCAGTAATCGCACAGTTCTTGTTGGTGGAGCTGTTCTTTCTCTTGTTCTTTCGCTTGTTGCTTGACGAGGTGGTTTCAGCAGTTGGTGCAGCAGTAGTGGCTTGATGCAGATGCTTGGAGGTCTTATCCCACACCCCAGCCTTAACCCTTTTGTCATTGATTTCAGCGGCCAGCAGATAGGTTTCTTCGATCGTGGCAGTCTTTGCCGCTTGCACGAAATCAGCGACGCAGTCGGGCAGGGCTCGGATGTACTTCTTGATGGTCATCTCAGGAGTCTTGACCTGGTCAGGACAGATAATGCTGAGCTGTTTGAAGCGAGCAGTGAGGCCAGCATTGTCTCCATCCTTCTGATGTATGTGCCAAAATTCATCTTCAAGCTTTTGACGCTCGTGAGGAGGGCAGAATTCCTCTAGCATGACTTCCTTAAGCTCGTCCCACGACAACCCGTAAGCTGCATCATTCCCTCTCTTGTTCCTCTCGGCCGTCCACCAGTCCAAAGCACGGGACTGAAAGACGCCGGTAGCGTTCAGAGTTCGAAGGTCATCAGGGCAACCACTTTGTCGCAGAGTAACCTCGATAGAGTCAAACCAGTGGAATAGAGCAGTAGGACCTCCTTCGCCTGTGAATTCTTTCGGCCCACATGACTTGAAGTGTTTGAAACTGAAAGGTCTTGCGACAGCTCTAGGACCTTCAGTCCTTGATTCCTCGGATGATTTGTTGGCATTCTCATAGGCATCGCTCACTGCCTTTGCTACAGCTTTCGCGACGATGGAAGCAAGACGTATGTCCTTCTTTTCTTGGTGAGAGAGTGGATGACGGGATCCAGACGCCATGGAACTCAACACATGTATTCGAATCTCACCTCACACGTCTACCACTACTAAAGCTCAGTAACACGTACCATGTAAACGTATATAGTCACAAAATCACAGAATCGCACAAAATCACATAAACACATAGAGCACATAATCACAATATTCCTAAACAGATAAGCACAATAGCAATATACACATAGCTTAATCACTAAAAGTACCTACGAGCATACAAAGCATTCTGATTGCCTCTATTGCCGATTCGCTAGCGATGAGTTGTGTGGGTTTTGTGTTTTAGCAGAAGCAATAGTGTTAGGTCAAAACCAATAGTACCTCAAAATGTTACAAATAACAGAAAATACATAAAATTTTCATAAAGATCGATAAATCGGAGGTAGATTGTCTGTGGCTAATAGACTTCGACTAACCAAAGTGGCTCGACTATTCGCAAGGATCCTGCACAATTACCTCCAGGACTATGCCTTTGCCTCGATTCTTGGGCGTTGGCGCAATTCCCATTGGTTATATTGTGTTTTTAGATCGTTGGAGTCCAACGAACTTTAGTGGGAGTTTTTGTATAAAGGCGGGACGAGTCGTCAAGGTTAGGGTTTCACCCCTATCTTGCAACTTCCGTCCTCGTTTTTGATAAAATTAAGGAGATTATTCATCAAAATATGGATTTCACTCCTGATTTGGTATGATTCTCCTCGTTTGTAGCTAAAACGCAAGCTGTTTAGGCAACTTTAGTCGAGAGTTTGCGGTTTTCACACCTATTCTCGGCCTCATTACATGTTCACAACCTGAAAATTCGAGTGCTGTGATCGAAAAGAGTGAGTGATAGTGGCGAGTTTACGCATACGCGTGAGTTGGTCTGTTTGTTCTTAACTATAGACTAGGTCTCTAAGACTTCGACCCGGACTAGGTCGAGTCTTGCCTAATTCCCTATAGTTATGGCTCTGATACCAATCTGTCACACCCCAACCGATGGCGGAATCATCGGGGCGCGGCACTGAGCGAAACAGATTGTCTAGAAGTTTCCATAACAACTATCATTACCATTTAATTAAAGCAATACGTCCCATACCGTATCATAAATAGTCAAACAAGTTATTACAGACAACATCAAAACAAATATTCTATTCCGACAACTCAGATTTAAATAAGTAGCAATTGTTTATCTGCTTCTAGAGACCCCTAATAAGTTATCTACAGACAACTATTTGTTGGGCTCTAAAGCTTTATTCTAGCTTCCATTCCCTACCACATATGCATCCTAAGCACCTGTCACATACGTTAAAATAAAGTCAATACATAAAATGTAAAGGTGAGCATACAAGTTTGATAATAGCATATAGAGTTCGAATTCGTTTACGCATAACCAGCACGTACACATAGTGAAATGAATCACGTTAGTTATCGATATAGATCCATCGATACCAATGACTGCGGGTTGACTGCCCGAGGCAGTTCGCAATACATGATTACCACCGTAATCCATGCAAGTAAAAGATCCTTAACAACCCCCGTGTGAACGGGTGCTGAGTCCAAACTATAGTACTATCGTTGCTAAGGCAGGTAGACAGCATTCCATGTGTAAACATAACAAACAAGCATTCATAAGCCACGTATAACATGCATTAATGGTTTAGCGTTAAAATAGCTTGAGTAGTGTGATAGTTGTAGTTTGAATAGTCGTAACGTATGTAACACCCAAAAGTGCTAAAGCAAAAAGGGTTCGAGTATACTCACAGCGATTGTGGATTGAAGGGAGCGCTTTACAGCGAGTACGGTTAGCCTGAATAGATTCGATAACGTAATGATAAGTGGCGCGTAAAACAGTACAAGGTGAGCGTGGTTAGGATGGCTGATCGTGCGGATCAGCTATCCGTGAGAGGGAGTCATCCGTGCGCATGACCTATCCGTGCGGATGGTGATGCGTGCGGATGGTGATCCATCCGGATGAGCTATCCGTGCGTACGACTGTCCATGCGGGTGGTAACCCGTGCGGATTAGTTGTGCGTGCGGATGACTTATCCGTACGGTCCAGTTGTTGGTGTGGATAAACGTTCAAGTGGATTGTTTCTTCCTAAGTGTGAGATGTGTTTGTGTATGATGGCTTGTGCTTTGGAGTTTTCGTTGTAGCATTTAGAAATTACATAAGTGTTTCTACCTTCCAAGCCGGTAGCGCGGACGACAATCCGTGCGTATGGTAGTCGGTGCGGACAGTGGTGATCCGTGCGGACAGTCTGTGCGCGCGGGCAGGGACCATCCGTCCGGATTGTCTGTCCGTGCGTACGACTTGGCCGTGCGGACGATCATTGTTTGAATTTTAGTTGAAGGCCTTAGTATCTCATGATCCGAAGAGTAATCCTTTCAGAGGTCGTCCATCCGGATTGTTCATTCGTCGATACTCAAACCTTGTTTGGAAAGTGGGTCCCAAGGGTAGTTCGTCCGGGTGGCAACCCGTCCGGATGACCTGTGCGTGCGGATGGTGATCCGTGCGCACAACTTGTCCGTGCGGACAGCTTGTCCGTGCGGACGTCTCTGGTCTGATTGTTCCGTTCGTCTACTCTTGGTTTCTGTTGTCGTTTATCGAGACGTTCTGATTACGTGGCAACCACTTGGAATTGTATTCTCACCCGCGTGACTAGACCGGTCAGGAACCACCCTAACTTGGCCTGTCGGCGACTCAGAACGGTAGTTCCGGTTGACCCCGAAATCAGGTGTCTTGCGGTAAAATTCAGATCTGGGACTAGTGCATCACTATTAACGAGTAGAACACTAGAACCGATCAGATTCGTTCCGATTTTAAGGGTAAAAGAAGGAGAGAACTTAGGTTTATTTCTTTCAACTCTTTTATCCTTAGAAAAGTTTAGATCAAGGTGAAGTTAGTGTGAAATCTTGTAGAAATCGTTTAGATCTGAGTTATTCTTGGTGGAATGAGGTCAAGCTTGAAGTTCATAAGAACTTCATGATGACGTCACCCGAGAATACCTCAAATCCGGATGATTTCATGGTTAAAAGTGAAGATTTGAAAGATGGAAATGTGTAGAATGGTGTAGTGATCAAAGATGTACAAGAATTAGTGCAAGATCTTACCTGGATTGAGAGAAATCTGAGAAAAAGTGAAGAATGCGTGCGGTTCGGACGTCACTTGCCAAAAGTGGAAAAAGTGGAGAGTGACCCGTGTATTTATAGGATGCCAAAAAGGGAAAGGGGTGAGCCGTGCGCATGGCACGTACCCGGATAGGCTATCCGCGCGGATAGGTCATCCGTGCGGATTGGCAATCCGTGCGGATTGGCCATCCGTGCGGATGCCGCCTGCTTTGGTGTGTTCGGTGCGATGTTGCTTCGGTTTCGATTTGCGAGTGATTCGATAGGGTTTCCTAGTCAAATTACTTTCAGTCCCAACTACTTCTTATATGGTTCGACTCGGAATTCGGGTTCGGGTTCGTGTACGTTCGAGTTAGACTTCGAGTTCGATTGAGTTCGCTTGATTATCACAACATAACATAAAATAAACATGCACAGGTAACACGTAAAGCACACACACACACACGTATAAACAACAAGTAAAATACACAGTTCGAGTTACGGTTCGATGTCGATTTGATTAGCATAGCTTGATTATCTTTATCGCATTGTTACTTCCTATCATTCACAGTCGTAGGTCGATGGGAATACGGTAAACACGATTCGATTATTGTAATGAACGACACTTACTCCACATAATATAAATAAAATAAAAACATTTCTACGAGTCAAGTCGCGCGAAATCGGTCGTTGACTTTGACCTTGACTTTCACTCGTGAAAACACGGGGTGTTAAAGTTAGATCCTATAGATCCCTATTACGATAATGATGTATTCATTAGGGAGATTCTAGAAAATCCTTACCCATTTCAGGCCCCTATACCTCCATATCAGGAACCCGCACCCCAGATTCCAAACCCAGTCCTAGAACCTGCACCCCCAATGAGTGCAGAAAACGTACAAGAACTTAGGACATTTGGTGAGGAAATTTTAGAGAGTAGTGAAAGAATGAGACAGGTGGGAGAGCGACTCGTCTGGAAGTACGACGAGCGCAATATGGATTTCTGGATGAATCCATATCCATGAATGTGATGGTGGAAACGGTAATAATAATAATATTAATAATAAAATGATATGATATGTGTGTATGTGTATGAAAAAAAAACTACGGATGCCTATTATTAGTAGTGTAACTTTAAATTTCAGTCGGTATTGTAATTTTAATTTCAGTACTGGTGTGTAATAGATGCATATTATATGAATAGAGTAAAGTCGCAATGATCGACGCTTTTGACCAAAATGCGTGTCATGTGATTGGCTATGTTAAATATTATTTTGTGATATTAATACGTGGTAACTGTTAAAATTCAGATGACCGACGAAGGAAATCAGGAAAGTCTGAATAATGATAACCAGAGTAACATTAACTTGGTTTATGAGAATCCGAACAACAACAATAACAATGGAAACCAAGTGGACAATAGTGCCATCCAACACAGAGTGGCACAAGGAATTATAGATGCAATGCCATATATTCTTCAAACTGTTAAGGATGCGGAAAATAAAAGTAAGCATAGCAGTAAGCGACCAACTGAACCAGAAAACAGCGTAAACAATGGACCTGTACTTCAAGTGCCCATTCCCAAAAGAAGAAGAACCGTGTCATACGGTTGTTCTTATAAAGAATTCTGGTCCTGCAAACCGACAGAATTCTCGGGCAATGAAGAACCCATTGCAGCTCTACGCTGGATAGAAAAGACTGAGGCTGTTCTGAAAATAAGCAAGTGTGCTGAAGAAGATAAGATAATGTTTGCTTCTAATCTATTTAAAAACTCAGCCTTAGAATGGTGGAACACTATCCTCCAGTCAAGAGGAAGTGATAGGGTATACAATATGGAATGGGAGAAATTTAAAAATATGGTAGAAAGAAAATTCTGCCCTCCCAATGAAAAGGAACAGATAGCGAATAAGTTTCTAAACCTAAGGATGACTGAGGTAGATAGTAAGGGTTATACTACCACATTCTTTGAATATGCTAGAATAGTACCAACCCTTGCATCACCTGAACCGATATTAATCTCCTGTTACATCTGGGGATTAATTGGAGAGATTAGACATGTGGTCAAGGCAGCTAGACCCTAAACTATAGAAGAAGCTGTAGAACTAGCAAATACCTTGACAGATGAGTTAATTCGTACTAGAGAAGAAGACCAGAGGAGAAACCTAGCTCTAAGGCTTACCCAAGAATTCCGTTCTGGGAATTCCAACCGTAGGAATATAGGTTCTACCTATGCACCATACTGCAAGGCCTGCAAGAAAAAGCATTCGGGAAAATGCTCCACTCACTGCAATTTCTGTAAGTTACTAGGACACAAGGAAGAAGATTGCAGAAGAAAATCCAGTAATGGACTGTGCTTCAATTGTGGAGAAAAAGGTCACATCAAGCCCAATTGTCCGAAATTGGCCCCAACTACAAACAACAGAAACACTAAAAATGCTAGAGCATTTGTTCTAATGGTAGATGAAGCCAAAATGATTTCGGACGTCATAGCCGGTACATTTTTAGTTAATGATGTTTTTGCTAAAGTATTATTTGACTCTGGTGCAAACCAAAGTTTTATTAATACTTTGTTTTGCAAACTTCTTAATCAACCATTAACTAAACTCTCACAAGAATGTCTAACCGAGACAGCGAATGGAGAAACGGTTATGATTTCTGAAATCTTGCAGGGAGCAAGAATATAATTTTTAAACCAAAAGTTTATTGCAAATCTGTACCCAATGAATCTGACAGGATTTGATATCGTATTAGGAATGGATTGGTTAGTAGCCAATAAAGCTAATATTTTATGTGATCAAAAGTCAATTCAAGTAAATTCACCAAAGGGTGAAAATATCACAATTAAAGGTGATAAACCATCTAGATCCACTAAATTCATCTCTGTGATGAGAACTGCAAGTTATATAAGAAAAGGATCTATAGTGTACTTGATTTCCATAATCACTAACACTAAAGGAAAATAACAAAAAGACATTCCAGTAGTATCTCAGTTTTCAGATGTATTTCCAGAAGAATTACCAGGACTACCGCCGGACAGAGAAGTTGAATTCAGAATCCATCTACTGCCAGGAACAACACCAATTGCCAAAGCACCCTACCGTTTGGCACCCGCCGAAATGCAGGAACTAAAGAAACAGTTAGATGAATTATTAGAGAAGGGATTCATACAACCAAGCTCATCACCATGGGGAGTGCCGATACTGTTTATCAAAAAGAAGGACGGATCAAAGCGTATGTGTGTCGCAACCCCCGATCCCTATTCAAATACAGGAATGGGCAGCCGCGAGCCAGTTTCGGTGGTATCGTGTATTGTCTAATTTGGCAGCGGAATTTTCATCAGGACCGTAGTTAGAAAATATTTGATCAGAGTAAAATGCCACATTTTCATAATATTAAACACATGGGATAAAACCCAAGTTTGCAGTACACACATTTTCATAGGAATAAATCCTATTTTATTTAATAAAAACATCTATTTTATTTTAGATAACTTTATTGCCACTTTTTCAAGCCTTCAGTGCTGTCCAGCTGGCTTCTATTTAGCTTTCACAATTTGTTACCTGAAACGCGTTTTAAAAACATTTGTCAGTGGGAAATACTTGTGAGTGAATCCCAGTTTAATCAAGTTGAAATAAAAACCATTGTACAGTATTGAGGGCGATCTCGCAATTATATTTGTTTCCAAGTCATATCAATTATCACCCGTGGTACTGTCAGACCCGACTTGTGGAAATGTTACCCCTCCAGTAACAAATTTTATATACAAAACCCCCAACATACCCACGATAATTGTATCCTTATAAATACTCAATAACTGCTTAATATACATTTAATTATATGAGGTTTTGTAAAAATAGTTAACAAAAGGTTTACAAAAAGCGGATCAACTCACATTGCTGTCTTAGATTATCCTTTAGGGTTTCCTGAGAATTATCTATAAATTACACAAAAGCACACGTGTTAGTATAATAACCCATTTTAATATTAGTAATACCCTCCCCGAGACGGCATTCCAACGACTACGTCGGGCAGAACCATGACAGCCGTTACGGAACCCTAGATCAATCGGGCAGAGTTTCCAATACGTATCCAGGGGTTATGATACTTACAACGGAGCATAACTTCGCTATTTAGGGGGGTATAATACCCAAGTATTGCTTCTACTATTAAGATTTCGAGTGAGAAAGAAAGTTTTGAGCGAGTTTTGATGAAACCCGATGCCTGCTATATATAGTGCCATATCTCGACTTTTACGTGGCCCGCGTAAATGTTAACAAAGGGCTACGCGGCCCGCGACAAACCCGGTCAAAGGCGTAGGTGATCCGCGTCAGCTTATAGGTTCAACACGAGTCGGACACATGTCAGCACCGGGCTGCGCCACATTCTTGATCTCTAGCGGCCCGCGTAAGGGTTAAGGGGTGCCTTACGCGGCCCGCCTACACCCAAAAACATTATTTTTAATTAATTTTAATAATATTTAAGGTATTCGGGGCCCGTTTTCACGTATGTGGTGTATTTTTGGACATATTGGGATATTTTAAAATATATTAGGGTGTCGGAAAAATTTATGAGAGTGTCGATTTAGAGTTGTTATATCCTCCCCACCTTGTTTTAGAGCTCGTCCTCGAGATCTACTGGAACAAGTGTGGATATTTCTTCTGCTTTCAGATTCAAACTCCCATGTGTACTCAGGTCCTCTTTTGGAGTCCCACTTCACTTTGACCAGAACTAATCTCTTATGTTTGAGGTTTTTGACTTTCCTGTCTTCAATCTGTAGAGGTCTTTCTACAAACTTGAGTTGTTCATTTACCTCTATATCCTTAAGAGGTATTACCAGTGATTCATCGGCTAGACATTTCTTGAGATTAGATACATGAAATACATCATGTATTCCTGCCATTTCCTCTGGCAGTTGTAGCTGATAGGCTACAGGTCCTATTCTTCTAATAATCTCAAAAGGTGTAACATATCTGGGACTTAGCTTCCCTCTTTTGATGAGTCTTACTATTCCTTTCCAAGGAGAGACTTTTAAAAATACTTTATCTCCTACTTGAAATTCCAATGGTTTTCGCCTGTTATCAGCATAACTTTTCTGTCGATCACGTGCTGCTTTCAGTCGTTCCTTAACTTGAATGATCTTGTCGGTTGTCTCCTGTACTATCTCAAGTCCAGATAGTTTCTTTTCCTCAATTTCTTCCCAACAGACTGGGGTTCGGCACTTTCGTCCATAAAGTGCTTCGAATGGTGCAGCGTTGATACTTGTGTGATAACTGTTATTATAAGAAAATTCTATTAAAGGTAAGTGATCGTCCCAATTACCTCCGAAATCAATTACACAAGCTCTAAGCATATCTTCCATTGTTTGAATCGTTCTTTCGCTTTGTCCGTCCGTTTAAGGATGATAAGTTGTGCTTAGATTCAACTTGGTTCCCATTGCCTTTTGGAAACTTGACAAAAAATGAGAGGTAAATCGGCTATCCCTATCAGAAACAATTGATAAAGGAATTCCATGTAATGAAACGATTTCACTTACATACAATTTGGCTAATTGTTCCATACTAAAAGTTTCCTTCATTGGTAGGAAATGAGCTGACTTGGTTAGCCTATCTACAATCACCCAGATTGTATCATTACCTTTCCTTGTTTTGGGTAATTTGGTAACAAAATCCATTGTTATCAATTCCCATTTCCACACTGGCATTTCTAACAGCTGTAATAGACCTGAGGGTTTCTGATGTTCAGCTTTAACTTGTGAACAAGTTAAACATTTAGAAACATAGGTTGCTATGTCCTTTTTCATTCCTATCCACCAGAAATTCTTTCTTGAATCCTGGTACATCTTATCACTTCCTGGATGCATCGTATACTTAGATTTATGGGCTTCTTCTAATATATGATGACGTAGGTTTCCTAATTTAGGTATCCACATTCTCTTTTTATGGAATCTCCAAATTCCATCTGTTCCATGTTCTAATTCCTTTAGCATACCTTTTAATTTTTCAGTATCCTCCTTGATTACTGATTTTTGTGCTTCTCTTATCTGATCATTTAAATCTACTTGTATATTTAATTTAAGAGAACGTACCCTTTTTGGCTCTTCATGATATTTTTGACTTAAAGCATCAGCAACTACATTTGCCTTTTTGGCATGATACTGGATATCACAATCATAGTCACTAAGCATTTCCATCCAACGTCTTTGTCTCATATTTAGTTCTTTTTGCCCGAAAACGTACCTTAAACTCTTATGATCAGTGAATATGGCAAATTTACTACCATAAAGGTAATGTCTCCAAATCTTAAGAACAAAAATTATAGCTCCTAATTCAAGATCATGGGTTGAATAATTCTCTTCATGATTCTTAAGTTGCCTAGATGCATAAGCTATAACTTTTTGGCGTTGCATTAACACACATCCATAACCTAAATTAGAAGCGTCACAATAGACTACAAAGTCTTCAGTTCCTTCTGGTAACGCTAATATGGGTGCATGGGTTAATCTTTGCTTAAGAATTTTAAAGGCTTCTTCTTGCTTTGGTCCCCATTCAAACTTAATAGATTTACAGGTTAACTTAGTTAAAGGATGCGCTATTCTAGAAAAATCTCGAATAAATCTTCTATAATAACCGGCCAATCCTAAGAAACTTCTAACCTCGGTTAGTGACTCAGGGGTCTTCCATTTAGTAATTACCTCGATTTTTGTTGGGTCCACATGAATTCCTTCATGATTGACTAAGTGTCCAAGAAACTGTACCTGTTCTAACCAAAACTCACATTTGGAAAATTTAGCGTAAAGCTTTTCCTTTCTTAATAGACTTAGAAGTGCGTGCAAATGCTTTGCATGTTCCTCTTTACTCTTAGAGTAAATGAGAATATCATCTATAAAGACAATTATGAATTTATACAAATATAGCTTACATATCCGGTTCATCATGTCCATGAATGCAGCTGGGGAATTAGTTAAACCAAATGGCATCACAGTAAATTCATAATGGCCATACCTTATTCTGAATGCGGTCTTAGGAATGTCCTCTTCCTGTACCTTTAATTGATGATATCCTGACCTTAAATCGATTTTAGAGAAAAATCGAGCTCCTTGCAGTTGATCGAACAAATCATCGATTATAGGTAATGGGTACCGATTCTTAATTGTGACCTTGTTCAATTCACGGTAGTCAATGCACATACGCATTGATCCGTCCTTCTTTTTAACGAATAAAATTGGCGCTCCCCATGGCGATGAGCTTGGCTGTATGAATCCTTTTTCCAGCAATTCGTCTAATTGTTTCTTCAGTTCCTGCATTTCTGCGGGTGCCAAACGGTAAGGTGCTTTGGCAATTGGTGTTGTTCCTGGTAGCAGGTGAATTCTGAATTCAACTTCTCTATCTGGTGGTAGTCCTGGTAATTCTTCTAGGAATATATATGTCGCAACCCCCGATCCCTAATCCCAAGGAACGGGAGGCCGCGAGCCAGTTTCGGTGGTATCGCGTATTGTCTAATTTGGCAGCTGAAATTTTCATCAGGACCGTAGTTAGAAAATATTTGATCAGAGTAAAATACCACATTTCCATAATATTAAACATATGGGATAAACCCAAGTTCATAGTACACACGTTTTCATATGAACAAATCCTATTTTATTTAAAAAAACATCTATTTTATTTTAGGTAACTTTATTGCCACTTTTCCAAGCCTTCAGTGTTGTCCAGCTGCCTTCTATTTGGCTTTCACAATTTGTTACCTGAAACGCGTTTTAAAAACATTTTTCAGTGGGAAATACTGGTGAGTGAATCCCAATTTAATCAAGTTTAAATAAAAATCCCATTGTAAAGTATTGAGGGCGATCTCGCAATTACATTTGTTTCCAAGTTATAACAATTAACATCCATGGTACTGTCAGACCTGACTTGTGGAAATGTTACTCCTTGACCGGTGGTAACAAATTTTGTATACAAAACCCCAATATACTCATGATAATTGTATTCTTACAAATACTCAATAACTGCTTCAGATATAATTAATTAAGTGAGGTTTTGTAAAAACAGTTAACAAAAAGTGGATCAACTCACATTGCTGTTTTAGATTTTCCGTAAGGGTTTCCTGGTGATAATCTATAATTTACACAAAAGCACACGTGTTAGTATAATAACTCATTTTAACATTAGTATTACCCTCCCTGAGACGGCATTCCAACGACTACGTCGGGCAGAACCACGACAGCCATTACGGAACCCTAGATCAATCGGGCAGCGTATCTAATACGTATCCAGGGGTTATAATACTTACAACGGAGCAGAACTTCGCAATTTAGGGGGTATAATACCCGAGTATTATGCCTACAATCAGAATTTAGAGAAAGAAAAACGTTTTTGAACGAATTAGAATGAAGATCCGATGGCCTGCTTATATAGTGCTGAAACCTGACTTTCTCGCGGCCCGCGTCAAACCCTGGTCAACGTGTAGCTGGGCTGGGTCATCGACTAGACTTGCCGGGTGTTGGGCCACGTGGCCGCACCGGGCTTTGCTAGGTTTTTAAGTTCACGCGGCCCACGTGAAGGTTGGGGTGGGGTTTACGCGGCCTGCCTCAGCTTAAAAATCAGATTTTTAATTATTTTTATTAATATTTAGGGTATTCGGGGCCCGTTTTCACATATGGGGTGTATTTTTGGACATATTGGGATATTTTAAAATATATTAGGGTGTCGGAAATTATTCGAGGGTGTCGGTTTTTCTTTGAGGGTTGTTATATCCTCCCCACCTTGTTTTAGAGCTCGTTCTCGAGATCTACTGTAACAAGTGTGGATATTTCCTTTGCATTTCAGATTCAAGCTCCCATGTATACTCAGGTCCTCTTTTGGAGTCCCACTTCACTTTGACCAGAACTAATCTCTTGTGCTTGAGATTCTTGACTTTCCTATCTTCAATCTGTAGAGGCCTTTCTACAAACTTGAGTTGTTTATTTACCTCTATATCCTTAAGAGGTACTACTAGTGATTCATCAGCTAAACACTTTTTGAGATTAGATACATGAAATACATCATGTATTCCTGCCATTTCCTCTGGCATTTGTAGCTGATAGGCTACGGGTCCTATTCTTCTAATAATCTCAAAAGGTCCAATATACCTGGGACTTAGCTTTCCCCGTTTGATGAATCTTACTACTCCTTTCCAAGGAGAGACCTTTAACAATACTTTATCTCCTACTTGAAATTCCAAGGGTTTGCGTCGGTTGTCAGCATAGCTTTTCTGTCGATCACGTGCTGCTTTTAGTCGTTCCTTGACTTGAATAATCTTTTCGGTTATTTCTTGTACTATCTCATGTCCAGATAGTTGCTTCTCCCCAATTTCTGCCCAACAGACTAGGGTTCGGCACTTTCGTCCATAAAGTGCTTCGAATGGTGCAACATTGATACTTGTGTGATAACTATTATTATAAGAAAATTCTATTAAAGGTAAGTGATCGTCCCAATTACCTCCAAAATCAATTACACAAGCTCTAAGCATATCTTCCATCGTTTGAATCGTCCTTTTGCTTTGTCCGTCCGTTTGAGGATGATAAGCTGTGCTTAGATTTAACTTGGTTCCCATTGCTTTTTGGAAACTTGACCAAAAATGAGAGGTAAAACGACTATCTCTATCAGAAACAATTGATAATGGTATTCCATGTAATGAAACTATTTCATTTACATACAATTTAGCTAATTGTTCCATACTGAAAGTTTCTTTCATTGGTAGGAAATGAGTTGACTTGGTTAGTCTATTTACAATCACCCAGATTGTATCATTACCTTTCCTTTTTTAGGTAATTTAGTAACAAAATCCATTGTTATTAATTCCCATTTCCACACTGGCATTTCTAACTGTTGTAACAAACATGAGGGTTTCTGATGTTCAGATTTAACTTGTGAACAAGTTAAACATTTAGAAACATAGGCGGCTATGTCCCTTTTCATTTCTATCCACCAGAAATTTTTCCTTAAATCCTGGTACATCTTATCACAACCTGGATGCATCGTATACTTAGACATATGGGCTTCTTCTAATATATGATGACGTAGGTTTCCTAATTTAGGTATCCACATTCTCTTTTTATGGAATCTCCAAATTCCATCTGTTCCTTGTTCTAATTCCTTAATCATACATTTCAATTTTTCAGTATCATCTTTGATTACTGATTCTTGTGCTTTTCTTACTTGATCATTTAAATCTACTTGTAGATTTAATTTAAGAGAACGTACCCTTTTTGTCTTTTCGTGATACTTTCGACTTAAAGCATCAGCAACTACATTTGCCTTTCCTTCATGATACTGGATATTACAATCATAATCACTAAGCAATTCCATCCAGCGTCTTTGTCTCATATTCAATTCCTTTTGCCCGAAAACATATCTTAAACTCTTATGATCCGTGTATATGGTAAACTTATTACCATAAAGATAATGTTTCCAAATCTTGAGGGCAAAAATTATAGCTCTTAACTCTAGATCATGGGTTGAATAATTCTCTTCATGATTCTTAAGTTGCCTAGATGCATAAGCTATAACCTTTTGGCGTTGCATTAACACACATCCATAACCTAATTTAGAAGCGTCACAATAGACTACAAAGTCTTCAGTTCCTTCGGGTAACACTAGTATGGGTGTATTAGTTAATCTTTGCTTAAGAATTCTAAAAGCTTCTTCTTGCTTTGTTCCACATTCAAACTTAATGGATTTACAGGTTAACTTAGTTAAAGGAATGGCTATTCTAGAGAAATCTCGAATAAATCTTCTATAGTAACCGGCCAATCCTATGAAACTTCTAACCTCAGTTGGTGACTCAGGGGTTTTCCATTTAGTAATCGCCTCGATTTTTGTTGGATCTACATGAATTCCTTCATGATTAACTAAATGTCCAAGAAACTGTACCTGTTCTAACCAAAACTCGCACTTTGAAAATTTAGCATAAAGCTTTTCCTTTCTTAATAGACTTAGAAGTGCGTGCAAATGCTTTGCATGTTCCTCTTTACTCTTAGAGTAAATGAGAATATCATCTATGAAAACCATTATGAATTTATCCAAATATGACTTACATATTCGGTTCATCATGTCCATAAATGCGGCTGGGGCATTGGTTAAACCAAATGGCATGACAGTAAATTCATAATGACCATACCTTGTTCTAAATGCGGTTTTAGGAATATCCTCTTCCTGTACCTTTAATTGATGATATCCTGATCTTAAATCGATTTTCGAGAAAAATCGAGCTCCTTGCAGTTGATCGAACAGCTCATCGATCCTCGGTAATGGGTACCGATTCTTAATTATGACCTTGTTCAATTCACGATAGTCAATGCACATACGCATTGATCTGTCCTTCTTTTTAACGAACAGTATCGACGCTCCCCATGGCGATGAGCTTGGCTGTATAAATCCTTTCTCTAATAATTCATCTAACTATTTCTTCAGTTCCTGCATCTCTGCTGGTGCCAAACGGTAGGGTGCTTTGGCAATTGGCGTTGTTCCGGGTAGCAGATGAATTCTGAATTCAACTTCTCAGTCCGGCGGTAGTCCTGGTAATTCTTCTGGAAAGACATCTGAAAACTGAGACACTACTGGAATGTCTTTTAGTTCTTTTCCTTTAGTGTTAGTGATTATGGAAATCAAATACACTATAGATCCTTTTTTTTATAGCTTGCAGTTTTCATCACAGAGATGAATTTAGTGGATCTAGATGGTTTATCTCCTTTAATTGTGATCTTTTCACCTTTTGGTGAATTTACTTGGATTGACTTTTGATCACATAAAATACTGGCTTTATTGGCTATTAACCAATCCATTCCTAAAACGACATCAAATCCTGCCAGATTCATTGGGTAAAGGTTTGCCATAAACTTTTGGTTTAAAATTTCTATTCTTGCTCCCTGCAACATTTCAGAAATCCTAACAGTTTCTCCATTAGCTATCTCTACTAGACATTCTTGTGGTAGTTTAGTTAATGACTGATTTAGAAGTTTGCAAAACGAAGTATTAATAAAACTTTGGTTTGCACCAGAGTCAAATAATACTTTAGCAAAAACATCATTAACTAAAAATGTACCAGCTATCACGTCTGGAATCATCTTGGCTTCATCTGCAGTCAGAACGAATGCTCCAGCATTTTTAGTGTTCCTGTTGTTCACAGCTGGAGTCAATTTCGGATAATTCGGCTTGATATGACCTTTTTCTCCACAGTTGAAGCACAGTCCATTACTAGTTTTTCTCCTGCAATCTTCTTCCTTGTGTCTTGGCATCATGCAGAAGTTGCAAAGAGTGGAGCATTTTCCCGAATGCTTTTTCTTGCAGACCTTGAAAAATGGTGCAGAGGTAGAACCCATATTCCTATGGTTGTAATTCTCAGAACGAAATTCTTGAGTAAGTCTTTGGGTTAGGTTTCTCCTCTGGTCTTCTTCCCTAGTACGGATTAATTCATCTGTCAAGGTATTGGCTAGTTCTACAGCTTCTTCTATGGTTTGGGGTCTAGCTGCCTTGACTACATGTCTAATCTCTCCAATTAATCCCCATATGTAACGGGAGATTAACACTGGTTCAGGTGATGCAAGGGTTGGTACTATTCTAACATATTCAAAGAATGTGGTAGTATAACCCTTACTATCCACCGTATTTTTAAATTCTTGCCATTCCATGTTGTATACCTTATGTAAGGACTCTCATTAAAAATTACTATTTCATATCTTATTTTATTCTTTAGGAAACCCTAATTGAGACCCCCAATAAATATTGCACAAACCCTAAAATTTTCAGAACAATTAGAACTAGGATCAGGGCCCCTAAAGCTCAGGGGGGGGGGGGTATTACCCAATTGATATTATCTAAACAGTTTGTTATCGAATTCGAAATTTAACAAACCTTCGACTCACCTAAGCTACCAAAACACGAGGCTACCCTATGCTAGAGGGGGTGCCCTCGCGCCACGCGAGGGAGACTTTTTTCCAGTATAAATGCAGGGGTTTGGCACTTGAAGTTTGGCGTTGGTTCGACGTTAAAATTCAATTCGTACACTGAGATATCGTCTGTTTACTTCAAAACACACACAAAACACGAAATTCTGCCGCGATAACTGGGTAATAACTCGATCACTGCTACGATACAATGTCCGATCGATTGAAACCAATCCGATGGATGTTTAAGTACTGCCTAAACATGGGCTATACTTTGTCATTCGTTATGAATCCGATGGATGTTTGAGTGCTGCCCGAACTCGGGCTATACTTTGTCATTCGTCGTGAATCCAATGGATGTTTAAGTACTGCACTTTGTCATTCGTCGTGAGGGTTTTGATTTCGTGAGCTTATCGTAAATGTTGTATTAAGTTACTAACCTAGTTTCGTATGCATTGTCATTTAAATTAGGTTACAAGGCTAAATCAGTAGGCTAAACTCTGCCTGTCTAAACCTGCAATGTGAGTCATTCTCTTTTTATCAAAAGTGTTTTACAATACTCAAATTATTTTTAAAAGTTATAATTACAGGGATTAATTCTTGGTTATCTTGAATCACTGGCAAGTGGGGTATTGTGCACATTACTAATTTCTCACGGCTAGGTTCATCAACCTAACAGTGATAATCATCACTACTTGGGTGAAAGGACCCAATAGTGGTATGACCATCGTCACCAGGGTGTGACACGGCGCCAGATAAAAATAAGATAGTAGCCATTGTAATCGCTCTTATGCTGTAAATTATAACTATGTGTCACTTGAGTGACTCGCCAGTATTTCCCCGCTGATAAAATATTTTTAAAACATGTTTCAGGTGACCTACTGTGAATCAAGTAAAAGTGCTACGGAGCACTAACAAAGCTTGAAGTGGTGGCTCAGTTAAATCAATAAACATGTTTTGTAAAACAGGGAATTTCCTCGTGAAATTCCTCCATTGTAAATTACGGGGTTTGTCCCAATTTATGAAATAAAATAATTGGGCATTTTCAAGTTTTAAAAGATCCTGTTAAACTTCCGTTGTCAACTCAATTAATAAATACCACGGGATTTCTGTCCCGCGGCTCCTAAACCGGGTAAAACCGGGACGGGGGCCGTGACAGAAAAAGGTGGTATCAAAGCCACTGATTTAAGCCAATTAAGTATCTAGAAATACTTAATTTTTCTGATTGTCATTCTGTAATTATGAGAAAATTCAATTTACAAAGTTTTAACTTAGAATTTTGTGTGTTTCTTCATATATGCTAACAGCATGAATGAACTATCCGAAGCACTTCAAAACTTTACTATCCATACCACAGATATGGATACCACCGATACCTTCACTGACTACCAGGCTGATACTGAAGAGCCAATGATCTTTCAAGCTCAACCTCAGGAGAAACCAAAACCGAAAAAGAGGAGCAGATTCGTAGGCTGGAGGCGTGTGCGTAGGAAGAAACCAGCAACACGGAAAGCTATAAAGACTGAGGATCCGATGGATAAAGGCAAGGGAATAGAAATCGGGGAAGTTCCGGGCAAACCCAGGAAATGCCATCATGGGAAGAGCTGGATCGTAAATTGGGACTTAGTAACCTCATCGGACCTGCCGATAAAAACCTCTTCAATTACCCAGTTGAAGCACAACTTCCAGTTAATCTGGAACCTGCTATTCCAGATCCTATTATCCACCCCCGACCTCTACCAGAAGAGTTAGAAGAATGGTGGACCACTGACTGGCAATTTCAGAACCTTTTAAATAACCCTAATACCTTTTTCCTCCAGTTTGACCCTGAGCCTCCACTACACCCACCTATGAGCTCAGAAAACTTGGCTGAACTCCGCCACTATGGCGAGGAGTTGGTGGACGCCGGGAATAGAATCCGAGATGTGGGAGAGAGGATATCATGGAAATACGACGTGAGGGAACGTCGTTTCTGAGATGCCTGCTGACGGGGATGGTGTGACTGTGTGGTTGTGGTTGTATAATAACAAAATAATAATAGTAATAAAAATATAATCCTGTAAAATAACTTAAAAATAAAACTTTGTAACATATCTGGTAATGTACGGATGCATATTAAAATATATAAAATATGGAAGTCGAAAAATCGATAATTTTGGCTATATGTGTTGACGTGATTATGTGCGATTGTTTATTATGCTTGGTTGTTATTTATTTTGTGCTAATAAGTTAAATATATTAATTACCAGATGGAACACGCCGGTAATGAACCAGTTAACGAAGTTAACCAATCCGAGCAAAACAATGAGGACCATTTTCTGAATAGACAAGACATAGAAAACATCGTTGCTCAAGGAATAGCCAATGCTATTCCAGCAATCCTTGCTGCTGCCCGAAATCCAGTTGAACCTCAACCAATTATTCCTAGCAAACGTACTCATGAAGACAACTTCAGTAATAGCGTAAAGGGAGGCGACAACATTAATAATAATGATAATGATGTAATGCAAGCCCCAATTCTTAAGAGAATGAAAGCTGCAACACCTGGTTGCACTTACAAGGAATTTCTTGCCTGTAAACTTGTTGAATTTGCAGGCAATGAAGGGGCGACTGCTGCACTGCGTTGGTTGGAGAAAACCGAGGCAGTAATTAAAATAAGTAAATGTGCCGAAGAGGATAAAGTCATGTATGCTTCTCATCTTTTCAAGGAAGAAGCATTAGAATGGTGGAATACGGTATTGCAAGCCAAAGGAAGCGACCTGGCTTATGCCATAAGTTGGGAAGAATTTATACGTCTGGTGGAAAGAAAATTCAGCCCAAAATATGAAAAAGAACAAATGGCGAACAAATTTCTGAGCCACCGAATGGTGGATGTTGACTGTCGAGGATATACTTCGAAGTTTTTCGAATATGCTCGAATTGTGCCTACTCTGGCTTCGCCAGAACCGGTACTCATTTCTCGCTACATTTGGGGTTTAATTAGTGAGATCCGGGATATTGTCAAAGCTGTGAGACCCCGCACGATCGATGATACGGTGGAATTAGCCAATACTTTGACTGACGGACTGGTGCGTACACGAGAAGAAACTTGAAAGAAGGAAGTGGCCCAAAAGATTACCCAAGGATTCCGTGTGGGTAATAATAGTAATTTCAAGAAAAAGGGCACCGGGCAATCTTCCACTGTTCCATTTTGCAGTACCTGTAAAAGAAAGCATTTTGGAAGATGCAAAGGGTATTGCAATTTCTGCAAAATTTCCAGGGCATCAAGAAGAAGATTGCAGGAGGAAGAAATCAACAATCTGCTTCAACTGTGGAGAAGCTGGACATTTTAGACCAGACTACCCCAAATTGGTCAAACCAGCTGACAATAAATCCAAACCTATAGAAGGAACTACCAAAAAGAACGCAAGAGCCTTCCAATTGACCACGCAGGAAGCCGAACTGATTCCTGACGTAATAGCTGGTACGTTCCTAGTTCATGACGTTTATGCGAAAGTATTATTCGACTCTGGTGTAAACCAAAGTTTTATCAATACTTCATTCTGTCAAGCCCTTAAGCAACCTTTAACCAAACTTAGGCAGATTTATACAGTAGAAACGGCAGACGGGAATTCGGTTAACATAGATACGGTTTTGCAAAAAGAAAATATAGAACTTTCAGGTCATAAATTTTCTGCAAACCTATTACCCATGAATTTAGCGGGATTCGATGTCGTGTTAGGAATGGATTGGTTAGTAGCCAACCATGCTCGAATCCTCTGTGATAAGAATTCCATAGAAATACGTGCACCCACAGGAGAAGTAATTATGATTACAGGGGATAAGCCGCGTAAACCCATGAAATTCATTTCAGTAATGAAAGTAGCTAGTTATGAACGAAAGCAAGGAATAGTGTATATGATTTCAGTAATCATTAGCACTAAGAGTAAGGAACTTCAGGAAATTCCGGTAGTATCAGAATACTCGGATGTATTTCCAGAAGAATTACCAGGATTACCACCAGATAGGGAGGTAGAATTTAGAATTCATTTGATTCCTGGAACTACACCCGTAGCAAAGGCACCTTATCGATTAGCACCCACTGAAATGTTAGAACTGAAAAAGAAATTAGATGAATTGCTCAGTAAAGGATTTATACAACCTAGTTCATCCCCTTGGGGAGAACCAGTGTTGTTTGTGAAAAAGAAAGATGGTTCGATGCGAATGTGTATCGATTATAGAGAATTGAATAAGGTTACAATTAAGAATCGATACCCATTACCTAGGATTGATGATCTTTTCGATCAACTTCAAGGAGCTAGATATTTTTCTAAGATAGATTTACGCTCCGGATATCATCACTTGAAAGTACAAGAAGAAGACACACCTAAAACCGCTTTCAGAACTAGGTATGGTCACTATGAGTTTACAGTCATGCCCTTTGGACTAACAAATGCTCCTGCAGCATTTATGGACATGATGAATAGAATCTGTAAACCGTATTTGGATAAATTTGTAATTGTCTTTATCGACGATATACTTATTTATTCCAAAAGTCAAGACGAGCATTGTGAGCACCTGCATGAACTCTTAACATTGTTAAGAAAGGAAAAGCTTTACGCCAAATTCTCGAAGTGTAAATTTTGGCTACAGGAGGTGCAATTTTTAGGACACATGGTGAATCACGAAGGTATTCACGTAGATCCCTCCAAGATAGAAGCGATCACCAAATGGAAGGTCCCGCAATCAGCTACAAAAGTTAGAAGTTTTCTAGGCTTAGCTGGGTACTATAGGCACTTCATTAAGGATTTTTCTAAGATAGTTGTGCCATTAACTAAGCTAACCTGTAAAACAGTTAAGTTTGAATGGGGACCTAAGCAAGAAGAGGCTTTTAAGATTTTAAAGCAAAAGTTAACAAACACCCCAATTCTTGCCCTACCAGAAGGGACAGAAGATTTTGAAGTTTATTGTGATGCTTTTAAGCTAGGATTAGGATGTGTGCTAATGCAACACAAAAAGGTAATTGCGTACGCTTCAAGGCAATTGAAAAAGCACGAGGAAAACTATACGACACATGACTTAGAATTAGGGTCGATAATTTTTGCCCTTAAGATTTGGAGACACTATCTGTATGGAAGTAAGTTTACTGTTTATACAGATCATAAAAGCTTAAGGTACATATTTGGGCAAAAAGAATTGAACATGAGACAAAGGAGATGGATGGAAATTCTAAGTGACTACGACTGTGATATTCAATCGCGAAGGAAAAGCAAACATAGTTGCAGATGCCCTAAGTCGTAAGTATCACGAAAAGCAAAAAGGAGTTCGTGCTTTTAGATTAAGTTTACAATTAGACTTAATGGAACAACTGAAGAATGTTCAAGCCACAGCAATCAAGGATGATGCTGAAGGAATGAAAGGAAGAATAAAGGAATTAGAACAAGGAAGTGATGGAATTTGGAGATTCCACAAGAAGAGAATTTGGGTACCTAAGCAAAGAGAATTAAGAAATAAGATTTTAGAGGAAGCCCATAAATCTAGGTATACCATGCATCATGGAAATAATAAGATGTACCAAGATCTAAGAAATAATTTCTGGTGGATTGGTATGAAAAAGGACATAGCTAGATATGTATCTAAGTGTCTAACTTGTTCACAAGTTAAGGCAGAACACCAGAAACCTTCAGGGTTACTCCAACAATTAGAAATGCCTGTTTGGAAATGGGAACTAATAACCATGGATTTTGTTACTAAGTTACCCAAAACCAGAAAAGGTAATGATGCGATTTGGGTAATTGTGGATCGATTAACCAAATCAGCTCATTTTCTACCCATGAAAGAAACCTTTAGCATGGAAAGGTTAGCAAAATTATACGTAGACGAAGTAGTATCCTTACATGGAGTTCCACTATCCATTGTATCGGATAGAGATAGTCGTTTCACTTCACATTTCTGGACAAGTTTCCAAGAAGCTATGGGGACGCGATTAAATTTAAGTACAGCTTATCATCCCCAAACAGACGGACAAAGTGAAAGGACGATTCAAACCCTGGAAGACATGCTCAGGGCATGTGTGATAGACTTTGGTGGAAACTGGGATGACCACCTACCCTTAATTGAATTCTCCTATAATAATAGTTATCATGCAAGCATTGAAGCTACCCCATTCAAAGCACTGTATGGACGAAAGTGCAGAACTTCGGTCTGTTGGGCAGAAATAGGAGAAAGCCAATTATCAGGTCCTGAAATTGTGCAAGAAACTACCGACAAGATCACTCAAATCAAGGAAAGACTGAAAACGGCTCGAGATCACCAGAAGAGTTATGCAGACAATCGACGCAAGCCACTAGAATTTCAAGTCGGAGATAAGGTACTCTTGAAAGTTTCTCCTTGGAAAGGAGTAGTTCGGTTCGGAAAGAAGGGAAAGTTAACTCCAAGGTACGTAGGACCATTCCCAATAATCCAGCGGATAGGACCAGTTAGGTATCGTTTACAACTACCAGAAGAGTTAGTCGGGGTACATGACGTATTTCATGTATCCAACCTCAAGAAATGTCTATCTGACGAATCCCTGGTAGTACCTCTTCAAGATGTAGAGGTAAATGAAAAGTTAAAATTAGTTGAGAAGCCACTACGAATAGAAGACAGAAAGGTCAAGTTTCTCAAACACAAAAGACTAGTGTTGGTCAAAGTCAAGTGGGATTCTAAGAGAGGACCTGAGTATACTTGGGAGCTGGAATCAGAGATGAGGCGAAAATATCCCTACTTGTTCCAGTAAATCTCGAGGACGAAATTTTTATTAAGGTGGGAAGGATGTAACGACTCTCATTAAAAATTACTATTTCTTATCTTATTTTGTTCATTAGGAAACCCTAATTGAGACCCCTAATAAATATTGCACAAACCCTAAAATTTTCAGAACAATCAGAACTAGGATCAGTGCCCCTAAAGCTAGGGGGTATTCCCTAATTGATATTATCTAAACAGTTTGTTGTCGAATTCGAAATTTAACAAACCGTCGACTCACTAAGCTACCAAGACACGAGGCTACCCTATGCTAGAGGGGGTGCCCTCGCGCCACGCGACAAGCCCTCGCGCCACGCGAGGGAGACCTTTTTCCAGTATAAATGAAGGGGTTTGGCACTTGAAGTTTGGCGTTTGTTCGATGTTAAAATTCAATTCGTACACTGAGATATCGTCTGTTTACTTCAAAACACACACATAGCACGAAATTCTGCTGCGATAACAGGGTAATAACTCGATCACTGCTACGATACAATGTCCGATCGATTGAAACCAATCCGATGGATGTTTAAGTGCTACCTAAACTTGGGCTATACTTTGTCATTCGTTGTGAATCCGATGGATGTTTGAGTGCTGCCCGAACTCGGGCTATACTTTGTCATTCGTCGTGAATCCAATGGATGTTTAAGTACTGCAATTTGTCATTCGTCGAGAGGGTTTTGATTTCGTTAGCTTATCGTAAATGTTGTATTAAGTTACTAACCTAGTTTCGTATGCATTGTCATTTAAATTAGGTTACAAGGCTAAATCAGTAGGCTAAACTCTGCCTGTCTAAACCTGCAATGTGAGTCATTCTCTTTTTATCAAAAGTGTTTTACAATACTCAAATTATTTTTAAAAGTTATAATTACAGGGATTAAGTATTGGTTATCTTGAATCACTGGCAAGTGGGGTACTGTGCACATTACTAATTTCTCACGGCTAGGTTCATCAACCTAACAGTGATAATCATCACTACTTGGGTGAAAGGACCCAATAATGGTATGACCATAGTCACCAGGGTGTGACACGGCGCCAGATAAAAATAAGATAGTAGCCATTGTAATCGCTCTAATGCTGTAAATTATAACTATGTGTCACTTGAGTGACTCGCAAGTATTTCCCCGCTGATAAAATATGTTTAAAACATGTTCCAGGTGACCTACTGTGAATCAAGGAAAAGTGCTACGGAGCACTAACAAAGCTTGAAGTGGTGGCTCAGTTAAATCAATAAACATGTTTTGTAAAACAGGGAATTTCCTCGTGAAATTCCTCCATTGTAAATTACGGGGTTTGTCCCAATTTATGAAATAAAATAATTGGGCATTTTCAAGTTTTAAAAGATCCTGTTAAACTTCCGTTGTCAACTCAATTTATAAATACCACGGGATTTCTGTCCCGCGGCTCCTGAACCGGGTAAAACCGGGACGGTGGCCGTGACAGAAAAAGGTGGTATCAAAGCCACTGATTTAAGCCAATTAAGTATCTAGAAATACTTAATTTATCTGATTGTCATTCTGTGATTATGTGAAAATTCAATTTACAAAGTTTTAACTTAGAATTTTGTGTGTTTCTTCATATATGCTAACAGCATGAATGAACTATCCGAAGCACTTCAAAACTTTACTATCCATACCACAGATATGGATACCACCAATACCTTCACTGACTACCAGGCTGATACTGAAGAGCCAATGATCTTTTAAGCTCAACCTCAGGAGAAACCAAAACCGAAAAAGAGGAGAAGATTCGTAGGCTGGAGGCGTGTGCGTAGGAAGAAACCAGCAACACGGAAAGCTATAAAGACTAAGGATCCGATGGATAAAGGCAAGGGAATAGAAATCGGGGAAAGTTCCGGGCAAACCCAGGAAATGCCGTCATGGGAAGAGCTAGATCGTAAATTGGGACTTAGTAACCTCATCGGACCTGCCGATGAAAACCTCTTCAATTACCCAGTTGAAGCACAATTTCCAGTTAATCTGGAACCTACTATTCCAGATCCTATTATCCACCCCCGACCTCTACCAGAAGAGTTAGAAGAATGGTGGACCACTGACTGGCAATTTCAGAACCTTTTAAATAACCCTAATACCTTTTTCCTCCAGTTTGACCCCGAGCCTCCACTACACCCACCTATGAGCTCAGAAAACTTGGCTGAACTCCGCCACTATGGCGAGGAGCTGGTGGACGCCGGGAATAGAATCCGAGATGTGGGAGAGAAGATATCATGGAAATACGACGTGAGGGAACGTCGTTTCTGAGATGCCAGCTGACGGGGATGGTGTGACTGTGTGGTTGTGGTTGTATAATAACAAAATAATAATAATAATAGTAATAAAAATATAATCCTGTAAAATAACTTAAAAATAAAACTTTGTAACATATCTGGTAATGTACGGATGCATATTAAGATATATAAAATATGGAAGTCGAAAAATCGACAATTTTGGCTATAAGTGTTGACGTGATTATGTGCGATTGTTTATTATGCTTGGTTGTTATTTATTTTGTGCTAATAAGTTAAATATATTAATTACCAGATGGAACACGCCGGTAATGAACCAGTTAACGAAGTTAACCAATCCGAGCAAAACAACGAGGACCATTTTCTGAATAGACAAGACATAGAAAACATCGTTGCTCAAGGAATAGCCAATGCTATTCCAGCAATCCTTGCTGCTGCCCGAAATCCAGTTGAACCTCAACCAATTATTCCTAGCAAACGTACTCATGAAGACAACTTCAGTAACAGCGTAAATGGAGGCGACAACATTAATAATAATGATAATGATGTAATGCAAGCCCCAATTCTTAAGAGAATGAAAGCTGCAACGCCTGGTTGCACTTACAAGGAATTTCTTGCCTGTAAACCTGTTGAATTTGCAGGCAATGAAGGGGCGACTGCTGCACTGCGTTGGTTGGAGAAAACCGAGGCAGTAATTAAAATAAGTAAATGTGCCGAAGAGGATAAAGTCATGTATGCATCTCATCTTTTCAAGGAAGAAGCATTAGAATGGTGGAATACGGTATTGCAAGCCAAAGGAAGCGACCTGGCTTATGCCATAAGTTGGGAAGAATTTATACGTCTGGTGGAAAGAAAATTCAGCCCAAAATATGAAAAAGAACAAATGGCGAACAAATTTCTGAGCCACCGAATGGTGGATGTTGACTGTCGAGGATATACTTCGAAGTTTTTCGAATATGCTCGAATTGTGCCTACTCTGGCTTCGCCAGAACCGGTACTCATTTCTCGCTACATTTGGGGTTTAATTAGTGAGATCCGGGATATTGTCAAAGCTGTGAGACCCCGCACGATCGATGATACGGTGGAATTAGCCAATACTTTGACTGACGGACTGGTGCGTACACGAGAAGAAACTTGAAAGAAGGAAGTGGCCCAAAAGATTACCCAAGGATTCCGTGTGGGTAATAATAGTAATTTCAAGAAAAAGGGCACCGGGCAATCTTCCACTGTTCCATTTTGCAGTACCTGTAAAAGAAAGCATTTTGGAAGATGCAAAGGGTATTGCAATTTCTGCAAAATTTCCAGGGCATCAAGAAGAAGATTGCAGGAGGAAGAAATCAACAATCTGCTTCAACTGTGGAGAAGCTGGACATTTTAGACCAGACTACCCCAAATTGGTCAAACCAGCTGACAATAAATCCAAACCTATAGAAGGAACTACCAAAAAGAACGCAAGAGCCTTCCAATTGACCACGCAGGAAGCCGAACTGATTCCTGACGTAATAGCTGGTACGTTCCTAGTTCATGACGTTTATGCGAAAGTATTATTCGACTCTGGTGCAAACCAAAGTTTTATCAATACTTCATTCTGTCAAGCCCTTAAGCAACCTTTAACCAAACTTAGGCAGATTTATACAGTAGAAACGGCAGACGGGAATTCGGTTAACATAGATACGGTTTTGCAAAAAGAAAATATAGAACTTTCAGGTCATAAATTTTCTGCAAACCTATTACCCATGAATTTAGCTGGATTCGATGTCGTGTTAGGAATGGATTGGTTAGTAGCCAACCATGCTCGAATCCTCTGTGATAAGAATTCCATAGAAATACGTGCACCCACAGGAGAAGTAATTATGATTACAGGGGATAAGCCGCGTAAACCCATGAAATTCATTTCAGTAATGAAAGTAGCTAGTTATGAACGAAAGCAAGGAATAGTGTATATGATTTCAGTAATCATTAGCACTAAGAGTAAGGAACTTCAGGAAATTCCGGTAGTATCAGAATACTCGGATGTATTTCCAGAAGAATTACCAGGATTACCACCAGATAGGGAGGTAGAATTTAGAATTCATTTGATTCCTGGAACTACACCCGTAGCAAAGGCACCTTATCGATTAGCACCCACTGAAATGTTAGAACTGAAAAAGAAATTAGATGAATTGCTCAGTAAAGGATTTATACAACCTAGTTCATCCCCTTGGGGAGCACCAGTGTTGTTTGTGAAAAAGAAAGATGGTTCGATGCGAATGTGTATCGATTATAGAGAATTGAATAAGGTTACAATTAAGAATCGATACCCATTACCTAGGATTGATGATCTTTTCGATCAACTTCAAGGAGCTAGATATTTTTATAAGATAGATTTACGCTCCGGATATCATCACTTGAAAGTACAAGAAGAAGACATACCTAAACCGCTTTCAGAACTAGGTATGGTCACTATGAGTTTACAGTCATGCCCTTTGGACTAACAAATGCTCCTGCAGCATTTATGGACATGATGAATAGAATCTGTAAACCGTATTTGGATAAATTTGTAATTGTCTTTATCGACGATATACTTATTTATTCCAAAAGTCAAGACGAGCATTGTGAGCACCTACATGCACTCTTAACATTGTTAAGAAAGGAAAAGCTTTACGCCAAATTCTCGAAGTGTGAATTTTGCCTACAGGAGGTGCAATTTTTAGGACACATGGTGAATCACGAAGGTATTCACGTAAATCCCTCCAAGATAGAAGCGATCACCAAATGGAAGGTCCCGCAATCAGCTACAAAAGTTAGAAGTTTTCTAGGCTTAGCTGGGTACTATAGGTACTTCATTAAGGATTTTTCTAAGATAGTTGTGCCATTAACTAAGCTAACCTGTAAAACAGTTAAGTTTGAATGGGGACCTAAGCAAGAAGAGGCTTTTAAGATTTTAAAGCAAAAGTTAACAAACACCCCAATTCTTGCCCTACCAGAAGGGACAGAAGATTTTGAAGTTTATTATGATGCTTTTAAGCTAGGATTAGGATGTGTGCTAATGCAACGCAAAAAGGTAATTGCGTACGCTTCAAGGCAATTGAAAAAGCACGAGGAAAACTATACGACACATGACTTAGAATTAGGGTCGATAATTTTTGCCCTTAAGATTTGGAGACACTATCTGTATGGAAGTAAGTTTACTGTTTATACAGATCATAAAAGCTTAAGGTACATATTTGGGCAAATAGAATTGAACATGAGACAAAGGATATGGATGGAAATTCTAAGTGACTACGACTGTGATATTCAATATCACGAAGGAAAGGCAAACGTAGTTGCAGATGCCCTAAGTCGTAAGTATCACGAAAAGCAAAAAGGAGTTCGTGCTTTTAGATTAAGTTTACAATTAGACTTAATGGAACAACTGAAGAATGTTCAAGCCACAGCAATCAAGGATGATGCTGAAGGAATGAAAGGAAGAATAAAGGAATTAGAACAAGGAAGTGATGGAATTTGGAGATTCCACAAGAAGAGAATTTGGGTACCTAAGCAAGGAGAATTAAGAAATAAGATTTTAGAGGAAGCCCATAAATCTAGGTATACCATGCATCCTGGAAATAATAAGATGTACCAAGATCTAAGGAATAATTTCTGGTGGATTGGTATGAAAAATGACATAGCTAGATATGTATCTAAGTGTCTAACTTGTTCACAAGTTAAGGCAGAAGACCAGAAACCTTCAGGGTTACTCCAACAATTAGAAATGCCTGTTTGGAAATGGGAACTAATAACCATGGATTTTGTTACTAAGTTACCCAAAACCAGAAAAGGTAATGATGCGATTTGGGTAATTGTGGATCGATTAACCAAATCAGCTCATTTTCTACCCATGAAAGAAACCTTTAGCATGGAAAGGTTAGCAAAATTATACGTAGACGAAGTAGTATCCTTACATGGAGTTCCACTATCCATTGTATCGGATAGAGATAGTCGTTTCACTTCACATTTCTGGACAAGTTTCCAAGAAGCTATAGGGACGCGATTAAATTTAAGTACAGCTTATCATCCCCAAACAGACGGACAAAGTGAAACGACGATTCAAACCCTGGAAGACATGCTCAGGGCATGTGTGATAGACTTTGGTGGAAACTGGGATGACCACCTACCCTTAATTGAATTCTCCTATAATAATAGTTATCATGCAAGCATTGAAGCTACCCCATTCAAAGCACTGTATGGACGAAAGTGCAGAACTCCGGTCTGTTGGGCAGAAATAGGAGAAAGCCAATTATCAGGTCCTGAAATTGTGCAAGAAACTACCGACAATATCACTCAAATCAAGGAAAGACTGAAAACGGCTCGAGATTGCCAGAAGAGTTATGCAGACAATCGACGCAAGCCACTAGAATTTCAAGTCGGAGATAAGGTACTTTTGAAAGTTTCTCCTTGGAAAGGAGTAGTTCGGTTCGGAAAAAAGGGAAAGTTAACTCCAAGGTACGTAGGACCATTCCCAATAATCCAGCGGATAGGACCAGTTGCCTATCGTTTACAACTACCAGAAGAGTTAGTCGGGGTACATGACGTATTTCATGTATCCAACCTCAAGAAATGTCTATCTGACGAATCCCTGGTAGTACCTCTTCAAGATGTAGAGGTAAATGAAAAGTTAAAATTTGTTGAGAAGCCACTACGGATAGAAGACAGAAAGGTCAAGTTTCTCAAACACAAAAGACTAGTGCTTGTCAAAGTCAAGTGGGATTCTAAGAGAGGACCTGAGTACACTTGGGAGCTGGAATCAGAGATGAGGCGAAAATATCCCTACTTGTTCCAGTAAATCTCGAGGACGAAATTTTTATTAAGGTGGGAAGGATGTAACGACTCTCATTAAAAATTACCATTTCTTATCTTATTTTGTTCATTAGGAAACCCTAATTGATACCCCTAATAAATATTGCACAAACCCTAAAATTTTCAGAACAATCAGAACTAGGATCAGTGCCCCTAAAGCTAGGGGGTATTCCCTAATTGATATTATCTAAACAGTTTGTTGTCGAATTCGAAATTTAACAAACCGTTGACTCACCTAAGCTACCAAGACACGAGGCTACCCTATGCTAGAGGGGGTGCCCTCGCGCCACGCGACAAGCCCTCGCGCCACGCGTGGGAGACCTTTTTCCAGTTTAAATGAAGGGGTTTGGCACTTGAAGTTTGGCGTTTGTTCGACGTTAAAATTCAATTCGTACACTGAGATGTCGTCTGTTTACTTTAAAACACACACATAGCACGAAATTCTGCTGCGATAACAGGGTAATAACTCGATCACTGCTACGATACAATGTCCGATCGATTGAAACCAATCCGATGGATGTTTAAGTGCTGCCTAAACTTGGGCTATACTTTGTCATTCGTTGTGAATCCAATGGATGTTTAAGTGCAGCCCGAACTCGGGCTATACTTTGTCATTCGTCGTGAATCCAATGGATGTTTAAGTACTGCACTTTGTCATTCGTCGAGAGGGTTTTGATTTCGTTAGCTTATCGTAAATGTTGTATTAAGTTACTAACCTAGTTTCGTATGCATTGTCATTTAAATTAGGTTACAGGGCTAAATCAGTAGGCTAAACTCTGCCTGTCTAAACCTGCAATGTGAGTCATTCTCTTTTTATCAAAAGTGTTTTACAATACTCAAATTATTTTTAAAAGTCATAATTACAGGGATTAAGTCTTGGTTATCTTGAATCACTGGCAAGTGGGGTATTGTGCACATTACTAATTTCTCACGGCTAGGTTCATCAACCTAACAGTGATAATCATCACTACTTGGGTGAAAGGACCCAATAGTGGTATGACCATCGTCACCATGGTGTGACACGGCGCCAGATAAAAATAAGATAGTAGCCATTGTAATCGCTCTTCTTCTGTAAATTATAACTATGTGTCACTTGAGTGACTCGCCAGTATTTCCCCGCTGATAAAATAGTTTTAAAACATGTTTCAGGTGACCTACTGTGAATCAAGGAAAAGTGCTACGGAGCACTAACAAAGTTTGAAGTGGTGGCTTAGTTAAATCAATAAACATGTTTTGTAAAACAGGGAATTTCCTCGTGAAATTCCTCCATTGTAAATTACGGTGTTTGTCCCAATTTATGAAAAAAAATAATTGGGCATTTTCAAGTTTTAAAAGATCCTGTTAAACTTCCGTTGTCAACTCAATTAATAAATACCACAGGATTTATGTCCAGCGGCTCCTGAACCGGGTAAAACCAGGACGGGGGCCGTGACACCTTATCACTTCCTCTAGACTGGAGGATAGTGTTCCACCATTCTAAGGCTGAATTCTTAAACAGATTAGAAGCAAACATTATCTTATCTTCTTCAGTACACTTGCTGATTTTCAGAACAGCCTCAGTCTTTTCTATCCAGCGTAGAGTTGCAATGGGTCCTTCATTGCCCAAGAATTCTATTAGTTTGCAGGACCAGAATTCCTTGTAAGAACAACCATAAGGCATGGTTCTTCTTCTTTTGGGAATGGGCACTTGAAGTACAGGGCCATTGTTCACGCTGTTTTCTGGTTCAATTGGTCGCTTACTGCTATGTTTACTTTCGCTTCTTGAACCGTTTGAATAATAAATGGCATTGCATCTATAATTCCTTGTGCTACTATGTGTTGGATAGAACTATTTTCCACTTGGTTTCCATTGTTATTGACGCTTGGATTCTCATTAACCAAGTTAATGTTACTCTGGTTATCGTTATTCAGATTTCCTTGATTTCCTTCGTCGGCCATCTGAATTTTAACCATTTACCCCATATTAATATCACAAAATAATATTTAATATAGTCAATCACATGACACACAATTTAGCCAAAAGCGTCGATCATTGCGACTTTACTCTATTTTCATATAGTATGCATCTATTACACACCAGTACTGAAATAAAAATTACAATACCGACTGAAATAAAATTACACTAATAATAGTAGGCATCTGTACACACATATTTTATATCATTTTATTATTACTACTATTACCATCTCCACCATCACATATATGGATATGGATTCATCCAGAAATCCATATTGCGCTCGTCATACTTCCAGACGAGTCGCTCTCCCACCTGTCTCATTCGTTCGCTACTCTCTAAAATTTCCTCACCAAAAGTCCTAAGTTCTTGTACGTTTTCTACACTCATTGGGGGTGCAGGTTCTAGGACTGGGTTCGGAATCTGGGGTGCAGGTTCTTGATATGGAGGTGTAGGTGCCTGGAATCAGTAGGGATCTTCTAAAATCTCCCTAATGTATTCATCATGGAAATAGGGATCTAAAGGATCCAAACCTAGGTAGGCTCCTACGTTCTGCATGGGTGTGTCTTCATGTATCGGGTAACGTTTCACATAGTCCCTAACGTCATCCCACCAGGGGTCGTAATTTGGGTCGAGGGGGTTTGGTGCTGGTACCCTAGGGATTTCTTCCGGATTGAAGTCATGCATCTCTACTTGGTTTTCAGGGTTTTCTATCTCCATGGGTTGGTCAGGGATTGGTGGTTGTGGTTGGGGTGCTATTATTTGCTCCAGATTAGGGTCAGCTGAAGTGGTTGCCAGGATGTGGATGTTGGCTATACCCCTATTGATCATGTCCTGGGCAAAGGCATCTGTCTCTCTCTTGGCTGCTGCTAGTGCTCTCTGGTCTTGTAACCTTTTCATACGTTTTCTACGCTCGTGTGCTCCTCTACTAAACCATCCCCTCTTTTTCTGAGGAAATGGCTCTTCTGACTGAGCCTTAAACACAAAGATTCCTTCTTCTGTATCAGCAGAGTACCCCGAAAGGGCAGGATGAGAAGAGGAGGTGCCTTCGCTTCTAGGCGAACCAGGCAATTGACAGTACGCGTCAGATGGTCCTTGGTCGCTCATACTGTAAACTAACAAATAGTCAAATAACACATAACAATTAAATACAAGTATGCACGTATTCCCGTAATTTATTTCCTAACAGATTGAATTTTGATGTCAGCAGAACACTTCTGTGGCTGAATCAGTGTCTTAGCTCTGATACCACCTTCTGTCGCAACCCCCGATCCCTAATCCCAGGGAACGGGCGGCTGCGAGCCAGTTTCGATGGTATCGCGTATTGTCTAATTTGGCAGCGGAAATTTTCATCAGGACCGTAGTTTGGAAATATTTGATCAGAGTAAAATACCACATTTCCATAATATTAAACATATGGGATAAACCCAAGTTCATAGTACACACGTTTTCATAGGAATAAATCATATTTTATTTAAAAAAAACATCTATTTTATTTTAGGTAACTTTATTGCCACTTTTCCAAGCCTTCAGTGCTGTCCAGCTGCCTTCTATTTGGCTTTCACAATTTGTTACCTGAAACGCGTTTTAAAAACATTTGTCAGTGGGAAATACTGGTGAGTGAATCCCAATTTAATCAAGTTTAAATAAAAAACTCATTGTACAGTATTGAGGGCGATCTCGCAATTACATTTGTTTCCAAGTTATAACAATTAACATCCATGGTACTGTCAGACCTGACTTGTGGAAATGTTACTCCTTGACCAGGTGGTAACAAATTTTGTATACAAAACCCAAACATACTCATGATAATTGTATTCTTACAAATACTCAATAACTGCTTCAGATATAATTAATTAAGTGAGGTTTTGTAAAAACAGTTAACAAAAAGTGGATCAACTCACATTGCTGTTTTAGATTTTCCGTAAAGGTTTCCTAGTGATAATCTATAATTTACACAAAAGCACACGTGTTAGTATAATAACCCATTTTAACATTAGTAATACCCTCCCCGAGACGGCATTCCAACGACTACGTCGGGCAGAACCACGACTGCCGTTACGGAACCCTAGATCAATCGGGCAACGTATCTAATACGTATCCAGGGGTTATAATACTTACAACGGAGCAGAACTTCGCTATTTAGGGGGTATAATACCCGAGTATTATGCCTACAATCAGAATTTAGAGAAAGAAAAACGTTTTTGAATGAATTCGAATGAAGATCCGATGGCCTGCTTATATAGTGATGAAACATGACTTTCTCGCGGCCCGCGTACGAGTAGCCTAAGGGCTACGCGGCCTGCGTCAAACCCTGGTCAACGTGTAGCTGGGCTGGGTCATCGACTAGACTTGCCGGGTATTGGGCCACGTGGTCGCACCGGGCTTTGCCAGGTTTTTAAGTTCACGCGGCCTGCGTAAAGGTTGGGATGGGGTTTACGCGGCCCGCCTCAGCTTAAAAATCATATTTTTAATTATTTTTATTAATATTTAGGGTATTCGGGGCCCGTTTTCGCATATGGGGTGTATTTTTGGACATATTGGGATATCTCTACTATAATAAAGCAAATCATTTTTGGCTGAGGTGTCAAAATTCTAGCATTCAAAGCTGATGTGTCAAAATTCTATCATTTCATGTCCTATGTGTAATTTTGTTAGCCTTTTTAATTTTATCTATAATATATGTAATGTTGAGTTGTATACACGTCATTGGAATTTGAAAATCCATGTCTGCAACACCAAAAAGGCATTTTAGAAATCCCAAATCAAAAAGTAGTCTACAATACCTCATTCCAAGAATTCAAAATTCAAAAGCAAAAACACACACTCTCTCTCTCTCTTATTTACCATGAACGCATGACTTTTCATCTTCATTTCAGAGGGAAATCAAATCAGAGATGGATAGGGTTTCCATTAGTGATATCCGGTTGGATGTTCCTTCAAGAACAAGTTTGTATGTCTTATCTACAGTCAGATCTGCATCAATGGCAGGTTTGTATGTCTCATCTACGGTCAGATCTGCATCAACGACAGGTGTTTTCGGTAGAAACGAAATTCCGGTACCGATCGGGATTACCGGTGCCTGATTTGGTGGGGTTAAACTCATACTGCAGCGTCATATCAGATTCCGGTCAAGGCTAGGGTTCCGGCAAGTAATTAGGTAAGCTTTCAGTTTCATGATTATGTTTTTGGTTAGATCGCATACGTCAAGGATGTTTGGGTTCTGTTCCAGTGCCTCACGACTACTCCAGCTACGAGCTTGGTTTCTTTCGAAGCTAAGAAATCGTGTTGTAAGTTGTTTTATAATTTGTTTATTGTTCTTTGCATTCGTATCTGTTATTGATTGATAGTTAATTTGTGTTATTTGACTGTTGTTTGCACATGTTTTCACAATCTTGCCTCTTTCCCCATGTTTCTTTATTCTCTTCTTGTCGAGTTTCATGTTTATTTAAAGTTCTTGAATTTATGTCATGAGTTCTTGATTTGAAGTGGTTTACAACTTTACATATCTCAAGTTATCAATGTGAGTGAAACTTGTTTATGTTTCTTTTTTGTTTAAGTGTATGTTGTGTAGAGATGATGTTTTTTTTGTTTATTGTTTGGTATAGATTTAGTTTCTTGCTTTAGCAGAAAGTTTGTGTGACATTTGGATCTGAAATATTAGGAATTGGGTTGTGTTTTTGTTTGGTAAATGTGGGATGAATGTGTTTTTAAAGATTTTGATCTGGTATTTTTTTTTTTTGAACAGCATCTCGGTCAGGGCTATACATGACCAAAGCTCGGTTGAAGTGGGATTCGAACCTGAGCACTCCAGGGTAGGAACCTACAAGGTGGTAAACCTTCCCACCTCCATTGCATGTATTTGTGTTCTTGAATTGGGGAAAAGGGTGTTGTTTGGACTAACTTTAATAACTGGATAATTAAAGTTTTTTTTTTGGGAATTTAATTGTGAGATGTTGATTTAATTTAGGGATAAGGGTTTTTTTTATTGCTGTTAATATGTACATATGATAAATGGTAAATATGTTATGAATTATCTTTAACTTACTGGATGATTAAAGTTTTTATCTTTAATTTATTTTTTTGGGAATTTAATTGTGAGATGTTGATTTAATTTAGGGATAAGGGTTTATTTTTTTTATTGTTGTTAATATGTCTATGATAAATGGTAAATTTGTAAAGAATTATCATCAGAAATTGTAACGTTGACTATGTGTATTGTTTAAAGTATGAAGTTTTTTTTTATTGAACGGCCAACAAACTCAATCCCGAGCACTCTCAGGGCACCCACTGGACAAACGGAGTACTCCGAGAGTAACCCGAGTCCACCACCAATTCCGGGGAAAACCCGGTAACCCACCCGCCCGTACGCACGACGGTGAAATTACCGGTAAAACCCGTTTGGCTCAAGGATCAACCCAGGTTTCCCTGGGTCTCCTATCACTGCCCACCAGTGCCTCACTCTGCACCAAGTGGGAGTCGAACCTGCATCTCTTAAAGTATAAAGTGTTTGACAATTCTGGTTGAAAATATGTTTTTTTTTTCTGTTGAAATTTAGGTAGAAGATCATGGAACTATTATTTTGTGGCTTATAATTTTTCAAATATAAAATTCTAGAAATTTAGTCTTGAAATAGTAAAGTGGATTGTGTTATAAGAGTGATGGAGCAATTTTGCTATATGTGTTTTTTTCTTATTGTAGTCTAAACAAATTCCTTTGTTTGAATATTTTGAGTTTGAATATTAGTTTTGCATCAAAATATTGACTTTTGTCAATCTTATCCTTTGCTAGGTGGTATGAAACTATGAATAGAAGCATTCGTTCTTTAAAACCGAAGTGATGGATTACATTGAGGGTCTAATTAAGCAAATTCAGAACAAGTAGTGCAGGATTTTGAAGATTTTGAATCAACAAGATCACAAAAATATTGTTTATATGATTTCTGCAGTTGGCACACTAGAAAAGTGTGATAAGGGTTTGTTAGAAACACGTTTAGCGGGCATTCTAGGATTTGTGTGAGAAAAATGGGACACTCTGCAGCTGTTTGGGATACCAGGATGGCCCTTGAAACAACAAAGGACTGGAATGGAATTGAGCAAATCGTTTTTCGGAATCCACTAGGAGCTTCGGCTAGGGTTAGTTTTGTAAATTTAATAATTTCTGTTTGTTTTCAAGAAAATCTTACATTAATTAATCTATGTATATTTGCACATTTTTTTTGCAGGTTAGCTTGCTTGGAGGTTAAGTTACTTCATGGCGAAATGAAAGAGGCAAAGAACTTCTGTTTATGAGTAACAAGGTATGACCTTTTTTCATTAATTTGTGTTTTTGATGATAAAGTTGCAAGATTTCAGTTAACTTTAACATCTTTTTGTTTACCATATAGTTCGTCGGATTGATTATATGATGTAAAATAATTAGTCAATAATGCTTATATATTGATACAATTTTAGGGAATTCTTAAATCTACGAAGGCAACGCGGGGAGGTTGTCACACCCCGACCACGTATAACATACAAAACGTGGCGAAAAACGTCGGGGAGTGTTGTAACAGAATTATTGTTTCACAACCATGGCATACAAAGTTATATTTTATTTATTAAACAAGAGTGTTACATTGTCTTAAACAGGAATCAAAGAGTTCATGACATAATTAAACTAGTCTATCTTCATTTTTATTCTCTAAGGCACAGGTCCGCCCTAGTGTCACGATGATCATCCTACGCAAAAGCTCCTGAAAACACATGTGAAAATAGGCATGTCAGCATAAAAATGCCTGTGAGATACATAGGAATTGTGAAAATAGTATTCATGACTTATAAGTTTAGGAAAAGTTGTTTAACAAAAGTCAGTCATGAACCTTGTAAGTTGTTTTGTTTTGTAAATCTTTCAAAAAGTAATGATATATATAAATAAGAGAATAATGTAAGGTTAAATGAATAACCAAGAAAAATGAGTTTGTATAAGATAAGTTGTTTTGTAAATCAATGTCTTGTGAAAATAAGTTGTTTATGTAAAACGTAATATGTCAAATATTGAAATGATTTAAGTAACGCTACGACATGTAATATCATACAAACACTTGTTTATAGGAAGTACCAGCGGCGTATCCACCATGCTTGTATCAAATTACACACGCCTCGTTACTCAAATCACTTACTCAAACCAACCACCAATGTAAATTGTTTATGTATAAATGAATTGTCATGTGTTAATGTGTAAACCAAATCGAAATGTCTATGTCCAATGTAAACCACTAATTGTGTATATCAATGTAAAAATGTTTATGTTTAATGTAGATCATGTAATGTATACCCAAAAATATCATGTATGGTAAGTGAAATATATCAACTAAACCATATGTGAAATGCACAAAAACAAGGTATTGAAGTAAAACATGGTTTAAATCAAAGTTATGTTTTGTGGAACAGATGCATGCTATACTGATACAAACATTTATGCGGTATTGTGAAAATGCATACATCCAAGCCTTGAGACTGTGGCGATAAACTCTTAAACAAATTAAAGGTTTATCTAAGTTATGTGTATCGAATTCGGTCATTCTTTCCAATCCAAACAAACCCAGGATTTCAGGAACGGGAGTTGTCAATTCCTATGGTACCACTACCTACTAACGAACGGCGTAGCTAATGTTAATGAATGTATTGTTCCATTGTAAACAACCCAAATGTCATACCAAAATGTAAGCATGTGATGAAAACAACTGTACTAAGTATGCACACAATGGGCATACATAGCATGAAATGTAATGTGAAACAATGTACTAAGTATGCTCACAATGGACATACATAGCATGAAATGTAATGTGAAACAATGTACTAAGTATGCACATAATGGACATACATAGCATGAAATGTAATGTGAAACAATGTACTAAGTATGCACATAATGGACATACATAGCATGAAATGTAATGAAATCATGTACTATAAATGTACTAATGAACATAGCAAGTATATGATGTGAAAGCAGGAAAGCACGAAAGTAACAAGTAGGCACATGTGTTTCACCCCAAAACAGTTTGGAAAACAGTAAAAGAGGGGTCTATGTACTCAGTTGAGATTGCTCAGAAGTCCTAAGATAACCACCAAGCAAAGCTAGAGATCTCGGAATCAAACGGCACCTAATATAGGTAACTATGTTAATAAACCGGACCTAAATCGGAGGATCGGATAGAATGAGGGTTCGTAAACCAAACGAGTATGGAGACTCGTGTAATATGGTTTAACAAAGCCTACATACTAAATGAAACCTAACATAAGTGCTTACGACCCATTACGACCCGTTTAGGTAGCTTATGCTACTTTAACGCGTCGTTCGCGTAAAACGCGTTCGGACCGCCCAACTAGTCCTATGACAAGTAGAATATGCCTTAACATGCCTAATATTGTCGCCAAATCAGTTTAGAAGTCAAAATTTATGTCACATATGTTTATAATGAATTTTGGCATCAAAGGGGTATTTTGGTAATTTACCTAAGGCATATAAACTACCTATCATACAACTACTTAAACGTCGTGACCATAAGGTATAACATCGGAAGGTTATTCCCTACCTACTATGGTCACCTAATGTATTTGGTCGGATCCTAATGATCGACCAAATGGGTCGGGTTCGAAGGTATAAGCGATTTATCAGATCGCTTACCCTTACAACCCTAGACAACGTGGTAATCAGTAGGCATAGTCCCAAGGAACTATAACCATCGTGATTACAATCATGTTGCGAAGTTCAAACGAACTTCGCATTGACCATAAACTGGTCAACGTAGAAAGTCAAACAAAGTTTGACTTTCGGACTCGAAAAGCAATAAAAGAACGAAGGAATACTTACAAAGGGTCCCCGAATGCTAATCTCAATCCAAGTAACTCAGGTATGAAACAATGGTTTCAACTTAGAGTTTCTCAAATCAAAATTCTAGTGGGTTTTGCAATGGCATGGGGGGGTATTTATAGTTTTACTAGCACCGTTAGGATTGTTTATTGGGAAACGTGCTTTGATCTTGGCCATACACTTGCACCCATGGTATTGTAATACCATGTGCACATCAAACCAGCCCATAGTATTGAGAAATACCATGTGCAACAAGAGAAATGGACCAGATCCAATGATTCTGCCATTCTGCTATCTAGGAGCCTGACGCGAGCCGCGTAAAGGACAGCCCTGGTTTTACGCGGGCCGCTTGAGTCCTCAGATCAGGAGAAAGTTTGCTGAATTGACAGTTTAGGTCCCTGTTGGTGTTTAAGGCCATTTCCGACACTTCTAAGGCCCGTAAAGCCAACTTTAAGGCCCTAAAATGATGCCTAAACATTGTGGACATGAAACATGCTCAAAAATATGCCGGATGTTGGTTCGTTTGGTCATACGAACGCGATGTTCGCTTAATTACGACGGAATTCGCATAAGCGCGAAAAACGATCCAAATGACGCAACGAATGGATTTTTCTTATGCCAAACACTAAAATAAAATATTTTAGTGCTTACATAAATTTTTGGATGTCCGGATGTATTCATAACGTGAGTTATGCGCAAAAGTGCAAACTTGTGGACTTTTTGACACTTTTAGTCCCTGAATGACCCAAAAGTTTATTTTAGCACACCGAACCCCTCAAAGCCTATTTCTAAGCTATTTAAAGGATATTTATGGTATGTTTAACTTATGGTCATGTTCCGGAATGTCTGTTACAGTTCAAATTGGCATACTTTCGCAGTTTGTCAAATTTAGTCCCTGTAGCCGAATTAACTTGTTTTTGCCTTACCAAAGCCTTTAAAACTTATTTCTAAGTTATGTAAAGGTTATTTAAGGTATGTTAAGTATATGTTGATGTTCCAGAGTATTTTTCGCATTAAACTGGTTACGTTTATGCATCAGTTTGCGTATAACTCTCTAGAAAGCGATATAGAGTTTGAAATTGAATAAAAGTCAAAACATGAAAAATGTAAAACACAACCAAACAAACATTGGGATCAAATAACATTGTTTTATTGATAACCGAACTGTTCACAATGATTACAAGCACAGATGTTACAGTCTCCCCAACTTGTGGAAATTTTGTCCCGAAATTTATTTAGAGGAAACTCGTGGAAAAAGATGTGGATATTTCGCCTTCATTTGATCTTCGCGTTCCCAAGTAAACTCGGGTCCACGTTTAGCTTCCCAGCAAACTTTGACCAAAGGAATGCGCTTGCGTTTGAGCCACTTGACTTCACGTTCCATGATTTCCACAGGTTTCTCGACAAATTTCAGTGTTTTATCAACACGAATTTCGTCAAACGGTATGTGGAGGTTCTCATCAGCTAAACACCTCTTGAGATTGGACACGTGAAAGGTTGGATGAACATTTCCAAGTTCAGGAGGTAACTCAAGTCTGTAGGCTACCTTTCTGATTCTTTCGATGATCTTGAATGGTCCAACGTATCTAGGTGCAAGTTTTCCTTTATTTCCAAATCTGATCACACCTTTCCAAGGTGAGACCTTAAGTAATACTCGATCACCGACTTAAAATTCCAAGGGCTTGCTTTTTGGGTCCGCGTAACTCTTTTGACGGCTTCTAGCTGTCTGAAGGTTATCACGAACTTTCTTAACCTTATCTGTTGTCTCTAAAATGAGGGCAGGTCCAGTAAGCTGAGCCTTGCCGATCTCATTCTAGCAGACTGGTGAACGATATTTTCGACCATAGAGAGCTTCGAAAGGAGCCATTTTGATGATGGTGTGATAACTGTTGTTGTAGGAGAATTCAATTAACGGAAGATGTGAATCCCAACTACCACCAAAGTCGATCACACAAGCTCTAAGCATATCCTCCAGAGTCTGGATTGTTCTTTCAGATTGACCATCCGTTTGCGGATGATAAGCTGTGCTCAGATTAAGTTGGGTCCCCATAGCAGATTGCATGGTTCTCCAAAAATGAGAAGTGAAACGAGCATCTCTGTCAGAAATGATGTTCAAAGGAACACCATGTCGAGCTACAATTTCATCCACATAGATTTTTGCAAGTCTGTCAGCAGGAAAGTCCTCACGAATTGGCAAGAAATGTGCTGACTTAGTAAGACGATCAACGACTACCCAGATGGCATCATGACCTTTCTTTGTGCGTGGAAGTTTGGTAACAAGATCCATAGTAATGTTTTCCCATTTCCAAACTGGGATCTCTGGTTGCACCAATAAACCAGAAGGACGCTGATGTTCAGCCTTAACCTTAAGATATGTAAGGCATTTTGATACATATAAGGCAATGTCTTTCTTCATACCAGGCCACCAATACTGAATACGAAGATCCTTATACATTTTATCTGAGCCAGGATGAACAGAATAATGAGACTTATGGGCTTCATCCATAAGCAAGGTGCGGAGGTTACCTTGGCTTGGGACCCACAAACGGTCCATGAAGTAATACGATCCATTGTCCTTCAGTTCCAGAGCAGGTGTTATGTGATAGGGATATTCCTTATCCATTAAACCTTGTGAAACACAAGATTGTTGAGCCTGAGAAATGCGGGCTTGGATATCAGATCGAGCTTGAATAACATATTGAACACGTACACAATGAAGCTTAGTACGTTCCTTACGACTCAATGCATCGGCTACGACATTCGCCTTACCAGGATGGTAGCGAATTTCGCAGTCATAGTCGTTTAGTAGCTCAACTCAACGTCGTTGCCTCATGTTGAGTTCTTTCTGATTGAAGATATGTTGAAGACTTCTGTGGTCAGTGAAAACCACACATTTTGTTCCGTACAAATAGTGTCTCCAGATCTTGAGAGCGAAAACAACTGCACCTAACTCAAGATCATGAGTGGTGTAGTTTTTCTCATGTATCTTCAACTGCCTCGATGCATATGCTATGACTTTGTTCCTTTGCATTAGAACACAGCCAAGACCCAATTTAGATGCATCGCAATAAACGACGAAACCATCATTGCCCTCAGGCAAAGTTAGAACAGGCGCATCGCAAAGCTTCTGCTTCAAGTTTTCAAAAGCTTCCTCTTATTTGAATCCCCAATCAAAGGGTTTGTTCTTCTGAGTTAGAGCAGTTAGAGGAACTGCAATCTTCGAGAAGTTTTCTATGAAGCGGCGAGAATAACCCGCTAGACCAAGAAAAGAACGAACCTCAGTAGGAGTAGTAGGCGTATCCCAATCCTTAATCGCACTGATCTTGGAGGGATCTACATGAATACCTTGTTCGTTGATAATATGTCCTAAGAATTGAACTTCTTTAAGCCAAAATTCGCACTTGGAGAATTTGGCGAAAAGTTGCTCTTTCTTTAGGAGTTCTAGAATAAGACGAAGATGTTGCTCGTGATCAGCTCGCGTCTTAGAATAAATCAAGATGTCGTCAATAAAAACAATGACGAACTGATCCAAATAAGGCTTGCAGACCCTATTCATTAAGTCCATGAAAACAGCAGGAGCATCAGTCAGACCGAATGGCATGACTGTGAACTCATAATGCCCATAACGAGTGCGGAAAGCTGTCTTGGGAATATCTTCTTCATGCACCCGAAGTTGATGATATCCAGATCGCAGATCAATCTTTGAAAAATAAGAAGCGCCCTGTAACTGATCAAAGAGATCATCGATGCGAGGTAGGGGATATCGATTCTTGATGGTAAGCTTGTTAAGCTCACGGTAATCGATACACATCCTAAACGATCCATCCTTCTTTTTGACAAAAAGAACGGGAGCACCCCAAGGTGAAAAGCTAGGACGGATAAAACCTTTGTCAGAGAGCTCCTGAAGTTGCTTAGACAACTCTTGCATCTCAGACGGTGCAAGACGATATGGAGCTCTGGCAATGGGATTTGCACCAGGTACAAGATCAATACGGAACTCGACTTGGCGTGCTGGAGGTAGACCAGGTAAATCTTCAGGGAATACTTCAGAATAATCCCGAACGACAGGAATATCTGAAATGGACTTACCCTTGCCTTTATCTGCTGTAACATATGCTAAGAAGGCCACATAGTTCTTCCGCAGATATTTCCGAGCTTTAAAACAAGACATGAGCTTGAGGCCACCAGACGGTTTCTCACCTTGAACCTGTAGGATCTCGCCTGTCGAAAGCGGCACACGAACGATCTTCTTGAAACAAACTACCTCTGCGTGATGCTTGGATAACCAATCCATACCCACTATGACGTTGAAGCTTCCAAGTTGCATAGGCGTGAGGTTGATAGGAAAAAGATGGTCGTTAAGGTTCAACTGGTAGTTGCGTAAAACAGAATCAAGAACAATGGGTTCACCACTAGCAACCTCTACTGTCAAAGGTTTACCTAGTTTCGTTCTAGACACGCGAAGCATTGGCTCAAAAGACAATGACACAAAACTCTTGTCGGCACCCGAATCAAAAAGAACAGATGCAGGCTGATTATTAATAAAGAACGTACCGTTCACCACATTATTGTCCGCCTGCGCCTCTTGGGCATTCATGTTGAAGACTCACCCTTGAGCCTGAGCCTGATTCTGGTTTGGATTCTGATTCTGGTTAGCTAGCCTTGGGCACCGGTTTCTGTAGTGGGTCAGATCCCCATAATTGTAGCACGAACCGGGAGGAAAATGAGGTCGTACAGCTTGACCTTGTTGCTGAGCAAGAGGCTGAGCAACTTGTTGGGCTTGGTTCTTAACTGCCTGGTTCTGGTTAACAGGAATGTGACAAGTAGCGGCAAGATGACCCGACTTCCCACAGTTATTACAGAAACGGCACGGATGTTGCGGCTGATGGTGACTATTGCATCTATTGCACAAAGGTGCATTCCCTGAATAGGGCTTCTTCGCTGGAGGCTGTGCGGGTTGGTTGGGAGCTGCCTGGTTAGCTTGGGCAGTGACAGCAAAATTTTGGGAAGCCTTACGCTTCCTTGACCCTCTTGAAGAACCAGAATTCTTTCCATTCTTGTTTTGACCTTTCTTGCTATCCTCTTTGTCAGACGATTGTTTCTTGCCCTTGTCACCCTTCCTGTGTAACTTATTCTTCCGAATCTGCGACTCAGTCAATGTCGCTGCTAACTCGATAGCCTGACGGAGTGTGGCAGGGTTACTACCAGTAATGATGTCTTGTACTGAGTCAGGTAGACCATCGATGTACCTTTCGATAGCCTTGTCGAGTGGGGTAACAATAGTCGGGCAAAGCAGACTCAACTCCTCAAATCTATCAGTATATGCCCTGTGCTCGCCACTGTCTTGTTTCAAGTCATCAAACTCTTTCTCCAACGCTCGCTGTTCATGACGAGGACAGAACTCCCTCATCATAAGAGCCCTAAGTTCGGCCCATGTCTGTGCTAGAGCAACTTCTGCACCTCGGTCTCTCATAACCCCGTTCCACCATGTGAGAGCCTTCTTCTGAAACACACTCGAAGAAAACTCGACCTTGCGATTGTCAGGACACTGCACGTGGTGAAAAGTATTCTCAATGCTCTTGAACCATTGAAGAAGCCCAGTCGCTCCTTCAGAACCACTAAACTTGAGTGGTTTAGCCGAGTTAAAATCCTTGTATTTGCATGGAGCATTGTTATTGTTGTTGGCTTAGTTCCATTGAGCAAAGAGGTTTGGGAATTGAGCAGCCATCTGCTGCGCAATGATTTCTGCCAGTTCGGCAGTCGCTATCTGGTTTTCGCGTCGAGGAGGCATTCTAAAAGAGAAAAACATGAAAGGAAACGAGTGAGATAATTGGATGAAAAGAATGAGATGAAACAAAAATTGACAACAGCAAAGATGGTGGTCATTTGTTTGTTACCATAAGGCAAACAAACAACACACAGTGACTAATCAAGGTAAATGGGTCAAAAATAATGTATCGCGAAGACATGCTCGCCTATAAGTGAACACTCACCCCAAGAGTTCCCAGGTAAGAGTGACTGGTCCGATTATGTGGATTTATACGAACACTCTAGCCTTAGACAGAAAACCCAGGGTACAGGCATTCACCCTTCCAGTTTGCACGTGTTCACATTATTTAAAACCCAAAACGTTGACGAGATTTTGAAAACTCAAAGGGGTTCAAAACCTTATAACAGAGGGTTCAAAACCTTACAATAGAGGGTTCAAAACCTTGTAATAAATCATCCAAAAACAGATGATTGTTTTTCAAAAATTGTTTCGGAAAATTTGGTTTTTGTTTTGATAATCACCTAAGGATAGGTGATGTGCATGTTTTAAGATCAAAACACAAGATAACATGTGTTAGGGTCCTAGAAAAGTTATAGTCTAGGTCAAATCATTACAAATAACCTAATTCCCTATAACCATTGGCTCTGATACCAACTCTTCTGTCACACCCCGACCACGTATAACATACAAAACGTGGCGGAAAACGTCGGGGAGTGTTGTAACAGAATTATTGTTTCACAACCATGGCATACAAAGTTATATTTTATTTATTAAACAAGAGTGTTACATTGTCTTAAACAGGAATCAAAGAGTTCATGACATAATTAAACTAGTCTATCTTCATTTTTATTCTCTAAGGCACAGGTCCGCCCTAGTGTCACGATCATCATCCTATGCAAAAGCTCCTGAAAACACATGTGAAAATAGGTACGTCAGCATAAAAATGCCTGTGAGATACATAGGATTTGTGAAAATAGTATTCATGACTTATAAGTTTAGGAAAAGTTGTTTAACAAAAGTCAGTCATGAACCTTGTAAGTTGTTTTGTTTTGTAAATCTTTCAAAAAGTAATGATATATATAAATAAGAGAATAATGTAAGGTTAAATGAATAACCAAGAAAAATGAGTTTGTATAAGATAAGTTGTTTTGTAAATCAATGTCTTGTGAAAATAAGTTGTTTATGTAAAACGTAATATGTCAAATATTGAAATGATTTAAGTAACGCTACGACATGTAATATCATACAAACACTTGTTTATAGGAAGTACCAGCGGCGTATCCACCATGCTTGTATCATATTACACACGCCTCGTTACTCAAATCACTTACTCAAACCAACCACCAATGTAAATTGTTTATGTATAAATGAATTGTCATGTGTTAATGTGTAAACCAAATCGAAATGTCTATGTCCAATGTAAACCACTAATTGTGTATATCAATGTAAAAATGTTTATGTTTAATGTAGATCATGTAATGTATACCCAAAAATATCATGTATGGTAAGTGAAATATATCAACTAAACCATATGTGAAATGCACAAAAACAAGGTATTGAAGTAAAACATGGTTTAAATCAAAGTTATGTTTTGTGGAACAGATGCATGCTATACTGATACAAACATTTATGCGGTATTGTGAAAATTCATACATCCAAGCCTTGAGACTGTGGCGATAAACCCTTAAACAAATTAAAGGTTTATCTAAGTTATGTGTATCGAATTCGGTCATTCCTTCCAATCCAAACAAACCCAGGATTTCAGGAACGGGAGTTGTCAATTCCTATGGTACCACTACCTACTAACGAACGGCGTAGCTAATGTTAATGAATGTATTGTTCCATTGTAAACAACCCAAATGTCATACCAAAATGTAAGCATGTGATGAAAACAACTGTACTAAGTATGCACACAATGGGCATACATAGCATGAAATGTAATGTGAAACAATGTACTAAGTATGCACACAATGGACATATATAGCATGAAATGTAATGTGAAACAATGTACTAAGTATGCACACAATGGACATACATAGCATGAAATGTAATGTGAAACAATGTACTAAGTATGCACACAATGGACATACATAGCATGAAATGTAATGAAATCATGTACTATAAATGTACTAATGAACATAGCAAGTATATGATGTGAAAGCAGGAAAGCACGAAAGTAACAAGTAGGCACATGTGTTTCACCCCAAAACAGTTTGGAAAACAGTAAAAGAGGGGTCTATGTACACACTTGAGATTGCTCAGAAGTCCTAAGATAACCACCAAGCAAAGCTAGAGATCTCGGAATCAAACGGCACCTAATATAGGTAACTATGTTAATAAACCGGACCTAAATCGGAGGATCGGATAGAATGAGGGTTCGTAAACCAAACGAGTATGGAGACTCGTGTAATATGGTTTAACAAAGCCTACATACTAAATGAAACCTAACATAAGTGCTTACGACCCATTACGACCCGTTTAGGTAGCTTATGCTACTTTAACGCGTCGTTCGCGTAAAACGCGTTCGGACCGCCTAACTAGTCCTATGACAAGTAGAATATGCCTTAACATGCCTAATATTGTCGCCAAATCAGTTTAGATGTCAAAAGTTATGTCACATATGTTTATAATGAATTTTGGCATCAAAGGGGTATTTTGGTAATTTACCTAAGGCATATAAACTACCTATCATACAACTACTTAAACGTCGTGACCATAAGGTATAACATCGGAAGGTTATTCCCTACCTACTATGGTCACCTAATGTATTTGGTCGGATCCTAATGATCGACCAAATGGGTCGGGTTCGAAGGTATAAGCGATTTATCAGATCGCTTACCCTTACAACCCTAGACAACGTGGTAATCAGTAGGCATAGTCCCAAGGGACTATAACCATCGTGATTACAATCACGTTGAGAAGTTCAAACGAACTTCGCATTGACCATAAACTGGTCAACGTAGAAAGTCAAACAAAGTTTGACTTTCGGACTCGGAAAGCAATAAAAGAACGAAGGAATACTTACAAAGGGTCCCCGAATGCTAATCTCGATCCAAGTAACTCACGTATGAAACAATGGTTTCAACTTAGAGTTTCTCAAATCAAAATTCTAGTGGGTTTTGCAATGGCATGGGGGGGGGGGGGTATTTATAGTTTTACTAGCACCGTTAGGATCGTTTATCGGGAAACGTGCTTTGATCTTGGCCATACACTTGCACCCATGGTATTGTAATACCATGTGCACATCAAACCAGCCCATAGTATTGAGAAATACCATGTGCAACAAGAGAAATGGACCAGATCCAATGATTCTGCCATTCTGCTGTCTGGGAGCCTGACGCGGGCCATGTAAAGGACAGCCCTGGTTTTACGCGGGCCGCTTGAGTCCTCAGATCAGTAGAAAGTTTGCTGAATTGACAGTTTAGGTCCCTGTTGGTGTTTAAGGCCATTTCCGACACTTCTAAGGCCCGTAAAGCCAACTTTAAGGCCCTAAAATGATGCATAAACATTGTGGACATGAAACATGCTCAAAAATATGCCGGATGTTGGTTCGTTTGGTCGTACAAACGCGATGTTCGCTTAATTACGACGGAATGCGCATAAGCGCGAAAAACGATCCCAATGACGCAACGAATGGATTTTTCTTATGCCAAACACTAAAATAAAATATTTTAGTGCTTACATAAATTGTTGGATGTCCGGATGTATTCAGAACGTGAGTTATGCGCAAAAGTGCAAACTTGTGGACTTTTTGACACTTTTAGTCCCTGAATGACCCAAAAGTTTATTTTAGCACACCGAACCCCTCAAAGCCTATTTATAAGCTATGTAAAGGATATTTATGGTATGTTTAACTTATGGTCATGTTCCAGAATGTCTGTTACAGTTCAAATTGGCATACTTTCGCAGTTTGTCAAATTTTGTCCCTGTAGCCGAATTAACTTGTTTTTGCCATACCAAAGCCTTTAAAACTTATTTCTAAGTTATGTAAAGGTTATTTAAGGTATGTTAAGTATATGTTGATGTTCCGGAGTATTTTTCGCATTAAACTGGTTACGTTTATGCATCAGTTTGCGTATAACTCTCTAGAAAGCGATATAGAGTTTGAAATTGAATAAAAGTCAAAACATGAAAAATGTAAAACACAACCAAACAAACATTGGGATCAAATAACATTGTTTTATTGATAACCGAACTGTTCACAATGATTACAAGCACAGATGTTACAGAGGTATTCCAATTTGTTTTCCACAGGTATGTTTATGATTCCCATGTATATATATATATATATATATATATTTAACATATATAGATACATGTTTATTTCGTTGGAGTGGGATCAAACAAGAAGACTTAGCTTCTAAGAATCCTTTTTATGTTATCATTTCTTTATAAAAAATATTTTTATTTTATCGTCCGAGTCGTTCGTAACGAACGTACGTCCGTAACTTGCATCGAGAGTCCGTAACGAGTCGTAAATATGTAATATTTTTATTTTATCGTCCAAGTTGACCGTGACGAGCGTACGTCCGTAATTAGCGTTGAGTCCGTAACGAGACGTAAATATATAATTTTTTTATTTTATCGTCTGAGTCGTCCGTAACTAGCGTCGTCCAAGTCGTAAATATATAATATATTTTTATTTTAACTAACGAGTCGTAAATATAATATTTTAAATGGAATTTTATTATAAAAAATATATAATATTTTTATTTTAACTCTAAAAATGTAGGTGATTGGCTTCGAAAGTTGTTGTTAATCTCATGAATCTGACCATATAATTACATTTTAACATGTTACTTCTGATTCTGGTCATGCTTGTAGGCCTTTTATAATTGTGAGAACTGTTAGAATTTTTAAGTGCTTTACTCCAAATTCCATTATTTGAAATGAGTATCATTTTTAACTTACAATTTGAGTATGGAATGACTGTACAAAAACACTTGGTATTTATATTGTTCGATTAAGTTTAAAAAAATACTTACTTTTTTTTGAAGATCAACTTTCATTCAACCACAAAACCGACAAGCTATACCCAAGACGGGAAAATACTTACTGTTATTGTTACTCTACGGTAGTGAAAGTTCGGTAAAGGTTTCTGGAATCAGTTTCATATCTTGGTTTTGGAGGCCGCCGCCATGAACTCTGAATCCACCTCCGACGTGCTGGTGCAGTACGTAGTTCTCCGACGAGATCTGATTGACACGTGGCCGTTAGGTAGTGATGTGTTCAAAATGTAACATATAAATTTCATCAAATGAGGCATAAAACTAACCCTTTTTTAGTACTAATGTTGGAAAAAGTGTGCTTTTGTCTTCCTTTTGTATTTTCAGGATTAAATGAACTCAAATTAACAAAAGAAGCAAAAAGACATCAAAATCTAACATAAATACAAGAAAAGGAACAAGGCGTGGCATGCCCGACCCCACGACAGCATCTTCCCAAGCAAAACAAGAGATCAGAGGCCTGAACACGCCCCGTGCTCAGCCAACACGGGGGCGTGCCCAAGTGTCAGCAGAAAAGACAAAGTGGTAGAAGCTTCTATTGCCCACCACGGGGCCGTGGTCAACTATAAGATTCGCACAATCCAGGCAAATCTTCATAGTACAAAGATTCTTCTGCACACGGGGTCGTGCTCAGCGGACACGGGGGCGTGGTCAACTAATAAGACAAAGCTGCATTTAATGAAGAAAGAGAGGATGTGGACACGGGGCCGTGCCCACTGGACACGGGGCCGTGCCCACTGGACACGGGGCCGTGCCCGAGCTTCTGTTCAGCCTATAAATAGAAGTGCTTGGCTCAAGCTCAAACCATCCCTTGGCACACCACCTCTCTCACACTTCACCCACCACCCACCACCACCATAACACCATCATCCACCACCATCATCCATTGTCCATCGTAGAGTGTGTGAGTCATCTCGGGATCCAAGATTGATCGTAAGAGTTCTTGACAATCAAGGCCATGTTTGCCTAAGTCTCTTACATCACTTGGTGAAGACAAAGTGTCTAGTGTAATACTTTTTATTTCTAATCTTTTGCACTTTTTATTTGGTTTCGTATTAATGACTTTAATAACTAGTTGCTTATGTTGAAGGTGATCTTTCTTTATCGTTTATCCGTGGTGTCTTGAAATTATTTTACTGTCTATATAAAATAAAAGATTTTCACCATTCATATCTCCACGGTCTATATGGAGGTATGTTGGCTACCTGGTCGGGGGTTAAGGGAACGGTTTGGTAAAGGTCTTGCCATTGTTCAGCGTTTAGAGGTCTTGCAATGGACCTGGGTCAAATTTAGTAGGACCTCCTTCAATACTTCACGGTATTGGATGGCGGGGGTCCAAACTCTTTGATCCCCTCATAAGTTAACTACTATTAATACTATAACCCGGCTATTTAGGACTGTATCCCTGCTGACTCAGACTACTTAGTCGAGGGTAACGCCACCTCCAAAAGAGGGGCCTACCATAATATTGCATTAATAACTTAATTAATTATCTTCCAATAATCCACCCTTTTAGGATTGTATCCTTGCTGACTCAAACTACTGGGGTGAGGGTAACGTCACCTTCAAAAGAGGGGCCTACTACAATAACTAAGATAATCTCTTAATTATGTGCAAAAGTGCGGAAATAATCAAAGGTTACACTAGATACGAGTCGGAACCAAGTGATTCATCTTGTCTATCTGTTTTTATTTTTATTTTCAGCATTTTAGTTAGTTTTTATTTTTCTTAGTTTAAAACCTTTTTCTAAACTTTTATTTTGATTAGACGTTGAGGATAAACCGGTATTAAAAGCTCTTGTGTCCTTGGATGACCTCGGTATCTTACCAACGCTATACTACGCTCACGATGGGTGCACTTGCCCATATGTGTGTTTAGTGTTAGTAAAATATCGTGTTTTATAAATTTAAAACTTGGCTAAAAATAAGTGTTAAAGGGGCTTAAAATATACACCTAATATATATAACACTTCACACGCATCAAGTTTTTGGCGCCGCTGCCGGGGACACAAGGATTTTAAGAAAGTTAGGAATCAACGGCCTAATCGTTTTTCTTGTTTTTCAATTTTTTTAGGATTTTTTTTTTTAGATTTTTCAGCTTCTGCAGAACTCAGCACGGGCCGTGCCCGCTGAACACGCCCCGTGCCCAATCATTGGAACTGGCAATCCTGTTTTAAGTCAGACAGTAAGCTGAACACGGGGCCGTGGCCACTCAACACGCCCCCGTGCCCAAGTTTCAGTTACTGAAAACAGAACCGTAAGATCCCGACGATTGGTAATTTCTGACACAAACATGAGTGATACTGATACTTTTTACTTTTGGCACTCTTATGGTACTATGTGGTGTCAATTATGTGGTGGTAACCATAAAGAATTAGAATGCTTTTTTCTAAATTATAAACCCCACTATATAGACCCATCATTTCCTAGTATCCTTAAGAGGGGCGAAAGTAAAAATAATCCCTATCGCTCCCTCGAATGCGCCCAACCGGATATTCTAGGAGAAATGTTTCTCGATGAATTATTTCAACTAGAAGATCTAATTTTTAATTGGTTAGAAGAACTTAGGAAAGACCTCAATAATCTTTTCCAAAGCGATAACCAAGAAGAGAGGTTGGAACCGCATTCAAACAACTTCATTGCTTCCAATGATACTTCTAACTCTAGTAAGGACTTGAGCGATAGTCGTCCCTGTGTCGATTGTGCCGTGAAGGACTCCCCATCGACTTCGTTCGATGCATACATAGACCTGAGCGATTCGACATACACCTTCTTTAACGAGAGCCCGGGAAAGGGTTGGACTTGTCCACCTACATATAGCATAGGAATCACCCTCACCGACAACCTCTTGCGTTCTCGTCTCAATCTAGATCAATTAAGGTATCTTAGGCACTTTGGGGTTGTTCCATCCAGTAAGGAACCACCCGATCCAGAAAAGTTCCTTAAAAATAGACGCACTTCATAAAACAGTTTTTCGACACGGGGCCGTGCCCAGGTCAACACGCCCCCGTGTCCACCAAAAGATTCCCTTCTGACTTTTGTCAGAATACGGACAAAATGTGTCAGGATCTTGCCTGCACACGGGGCCGTGTCCAGCCGACACGGGGCCGTGTCCAGCTCGCTGTCGTTTTCTATAAATGCAGCCAAGAACCCTGCACATTTGGACCATCCAGGGACAGAGATTTGGAGGGATTTTCTGACTTACCATCCTAGGTATGTTCTAAAAGAAGGTTCCTATGAAGCATCTTGTCCTTTCCTCTTTTATCCATTGCCTTCTTCTTCATCTTTCTTGCACCAAGAACTCCATTAAAGCTTGATTTCAAGCTTTGTTGTGATGTTTATTGAATTTTTGTTCAAGGAATCTTGTTAAAAATAAGTTACATAACATTGTTTTAAGTTATTTCTGCTCAAAAAGCTTCATAAGTTAAGAAAAATAATTTGAAACCCCAAGATTCCTTGTTCTAAAAATCTGCAGAAAGTTGAACACGGGGCCGTGCTCATTGAGCACGGGGCCGTGCCCGCAGTACTGTTTCATTAAACCGAACTGTTTTTGGTTTGTTTTCGTAGAATGTCTAGCCAAAACAGCGGAACCTCTTCTGCGCACTCAAGGAACAGCCGACGGGAAAGGAGGCCATCGATTGAAGCAACTCTCGTAAGATACGTAATGGCGCTACGTGAAGCACTCGACGAGATGACTTCAGTGGAGGAGGTCCTAATTGACCGTATAAACTATCTCTCGGTGGGGTTGGAAAACAGTTTCTGGGAAATAAACCTCTTGCACCAGAGGTTAAACATTCTGGTAACACCTCCTATGGAACCAATCCTCCCTCAAGAGGATTGGAACCTCGCACTTGGAATTCAAAATCCTACCGGTTGGGACGACATTCCGGCAGAACCTCCTCTTGAAGAACTCCAAGAAATTCCGGTGGAAGTTACACCTCCTCAACCCGATGCTCATGAGCCCGCTTTTCTTCTCCCTAGGGAGATCGAAGAGTGGCTCGCCGATGTATGAGGAGCCCATACCCGTAGGAAGAAGTTATCAAGCCACTTTTAACCGAGAGATCTATCTTTTCGGAAATTTTGCTAGTAGAATAAATAGTAGGCTAGAAACTTCTTGGATTTCTGGTGTTTCTTTGACCTAACTAACTAGTATTTTAATTTTTAGGACTATTATGTAATTCTCTCTATGATTAATGAATGATGGTTTTAGTTAATTTGGTGTTTTGGATGGTGTTGAAATGAATAAAACACACTTGAGATGGCAAAGGATGCAAGGGAAACTTGAACCAACACTCTATACAGGAAAACAGAACCTTCCGACGAATTTCTTCATTTACAGTAAGCTCGGTACGGGCCGTGTCCACCCAACACGGCCCCGTGCTGCACAGTCTGCAGAAAAAGACCCAGTTCAGGTAACTGGACACGGGCCGTGTTCACCCAACACGCCCTCGTGTCCAGACTTCTGTTTCTCTTGTTTTAAATTTGTTACTGGCACTTGAACACGGGGCCGTGCCCGGATAACACGGGGCCGTGTTCAGCGCCCAGTAACACAAATTTTTTTTTGCTTTTTCACACCTTTTTACACATTCAATCAACCTAAAAACTTATTTTTGGGACACATTGAGGACAATGTGTAATTTAAGTGTGGGGGGGATGCTAAAACCTTGAATCTTGCAAGTCCTAAATACAAGCCTTACACAAAACTCTATTGGAACCGCTAATCACCCCAAATTTTTTCAAAAATTTTCATTTTTTTTTTTACTTGTCTAGGTTTAACTCGGGAAATTCAAGTTCTTAAAAAGGTTATATTTTTACGAATTTACAACCGATAGCGTCGTGATAAAAAGAACCAACATAAGAAAATTATGAAAAGGCATGACAAGCTTAGTTAAAATTTAATTATATATACTTGATCACATAAAAACTCATTCCCACAAAAGTGAGTTTTGAGCCTTTATTGAGCATACAATTACATATCATTAGAACTAATTGCTCATTTTTCGTTTCTTGTGTGAATAGCCGCTTGGTTCTTACGACTCTAGAACTTGCCATGACAATACATTCCCGGTCCTTACCAACTTAAACCCGAGTAAGTAAATGATGGAGGCATTAGGACTAACCCTTTTTTATTTCTACACCATTATTTTTCTTTTTTTTTTACCACCTACCCAAAATCCCCCTAGTTAGCCCCTTTGAGCCTAAACCTTTTCATTTCATAACCCAAACCAAACACCCTTTTTTACCCACCAAAACCTTTTTCATTTTTACCCCTTTGTTTTAGTAACAAGTTCGGTTCTTCATATGACTTTTCAAAAAAAAAAAAATTCTGATGAAGCAAAAGAAAATAAACAAACAAGTTCATCAAAAATAACTTTGTTTGAATAATAGCTTCATCAAAATAAAAGTTACGAAAATAGAAAGTCTTACGAAAACCGACACTTGTTACGCTTTTTAACCCTTTTTCTACTAACCACCAACCCAACCACCTACCTTTAACCCTAGCCTAACCCTTTACCCACAAAGTCCTCTTGATATTTACAAAGGTATATAAGTTAAAAAGGAGGAGGATTGATTGCTTAGCAAGCCTATGGTAGGAGTAAGTTTCATGCCGCTCTCGAGTGATCCACAAAAATACATTTTCGGCCGAGTGTTGAGTGATCCCCGTGAGGTATGTGAACTTGTATATAAATAGAATTTTACAAAGGCATGTTATGCCCTAATAAGTAAATTATCTTATGAAAAGTTTTAAATAAATCATGACGAATAGGATTGTAAATAAATAAAAATAAAACTAAATAAAGAATCTTGGAAATCCCGACACTCTATGACAAGCCCAAAACCTCCTTTTCTACCCATTCCATTTGGGAGTGTAAATAGCCACATATTAAAGAGTTTTGCTTGAGGATAAGCAAAGATTCAAGTGTGGGGGTATTTGATGTGTTCAAAATGTAACATATAAATTTCATCAAATGAGGCATAAAACTAACCATTTTTTAGTACTAATGTTGGAAAAAATGTGCTTTTGTCTTCCTTTTGTATTTTCAGGATTAAATGAGCTCAAATTAACAAAAGAAGCAAAAAGACATCAAAATCTAACATAAATACAAGAAAAGGAACAAGACATGGCATGCCCGACCCCACGACAGCATCTTCCCAAGCAAAACAAGAGATCAGAGGCCTGAACACGCCCCGTGCTCAGCCAACACGGGGGCGTGCCCAAGTGTCAACAGAAAAGACAAAGTGGTAGAAGCTTCTATTGCCCACCACGGGGCCGTGCTCAGCGGACACGGGGCCGTGGTCAACTATAAGATTCGCACAATCCAGGCAAATCTACATAGTACAAAGATTCTTCTGCACACGGGGTCGTGCTCAGCGGACACGGGGGCGTGGTCAACTAATAAGACAAAGCTGCATTTAATGAAGAAAGAGATGATGTGGACACGGGGCCGTGCCCGAGCTTCTGTTCAGCCTATAAATAGAAGTGCTTGGCTCAAGCTCAAACCATCCCTTGGCACACCACCTCTCTCACACTTCACCCACCACCCACCACCACCATAACACCATCATCCACCACCATCATCCATTGTCCATCGTAGAGTGTGTGAGTCATCTCGGGATCCAAGATTGATCGTAAGAGTTCTTGACAATCAAGGCCATGTTTGCCTAAGTCTCTTACATCACTTGGTGAAGACAAAGTGTCTAGTGTAATACTTTTTATTTCTAATCTTTTGCACTTTTTATTTGGTTTCGTATTAATGACTTTAATAACTAGTTGCTTATGTTGAAGGTGATCTTTCTTTATCGTTTGTCCGTGGTGTCTTGAAATTATTTTACTGTCTATATAAAATAAAAGATTTTCACCATTCATATCTCCACGGTCTATATGGAGGTATGTTGGCTACCTGGTCGGGGGTTAAGGGAACGGTTTGGTAAAGGTCTTGCCATTGTTCAGCGTTTAGAGGTCCTGCAATGGACCTGGGTCAAATTTAGTAGGACCTCCTTCAATACTTCACGGTATTGGATGGCGGGGGTCCAAACTCTTTGATCCCCTCATAAGTTAACTACAATTAATACTATAACCCGGCTATTTAGGACTGTATCCCTGCTGACTCAGACTACTTAGTCGAGGGTAACGTCACCTCCAAAAGAGGGGCCTACCATAATATTGCATTAATAACTTAATTAATTATCTTCCAATAATCCACCCTTTTTATGATTGTATCCTTGCTGACTCAAACTACTGGGGTGAGGGTAACGTCACCTTCAAAAGAGGGGCCTACTACAATAACTAAGATAATCTCTTAATTATGTGCAAAAGTGCGGAAATAATCAAAGGTTACACTAGATACGAGTCGGAACCAAGTGATTCATCTTGTCTATCTGTTTTTGTTTTTATTTTTATTTTCAGCATTTTAGTTAGTTTTTATTTTTCTTAGTTTAAAACCTTTTTCTAAACTTTTTATTTTGACTAGACGTTGAGGATAAACCGGTATTAAAAGCTCTTGTGTCCTTGGACGACCTCGGTATCTTACCAACGCTATACTACGCTCACGATGGGTGCACTTGCCCATATGTGTGTTTAGTGTTAGTAAAATATCGTGTTTTATAAATTTAAAACTTGGCTAAAAATAAGTGTTAAAGGGGCTTAAAATATACACCTAATATATATAACACTTCACACGCATCAGTAGCGTTGTTACTCAAGGCTGTCATGACTCCGTTGCTGCCATCTGGTCACACAAAGATGATCCTCACACTGCGCCAATTTTGCTATTTAGAATGAAAGGTTAATTTGGAAGTAAAGCCAAAATGGCACTATTAATTTGTTCACTATATGTTCATGAATGTAAAAAAGTTCCATATAATAACGATTGATTATAAAAATTCGAAAAGTATTTCTTTATAATCTATTTTTAATTAAACATTAAAAAATGGATAGTCGTTCGTCGTTTAATAAAATATGGTATACATGCTTTTCTAAACACTACCCGTGTCGGCACATAAAAGGTTGGGTTGGTTTGATCTAATACGCTTTTGTCCCAATATATATAATTAGTTAATGTGTTAAATAAAATTTACACTATTTCAACCAACGCAGTTTGGATTCATTACTCTGTAGCATCAAGTATGCTGGCATTGAACGAAAATTATTTCTTTTTTTCATGGTATAAACGTAAGGTTTAATTTGGTTATGGTCAAACAAGTTAAAACAGATATGATCACTGCAAAGGAACTGCCGAAGCAGTCCCCAGGCTTCAAATTGAATAACTGGGCTACTTCGAAGGGCAACATGTTTGTGCGGCGTGCAATTATCGGCAAAATAACAACAGCTGACGCACTGGCAATGCAAGGTGTAATATGGCGCTTTATTTGTATTTTATTTGTGCACTTATGATTCTTGAACCCGGGTTGCACCCATGGCACTTTATGCACTTTTATAGATATAGATTTTTTTTTAACGCAAGCACTTTTATAGATATAGATTTTTTTTAACGCAACCCATAACCCGTGAAGCTCACGGGTATATAACCTAGTTTTAAAATATATTAGGGTGTCGGAAATTATTCGAGGGTGTCGGTTTTTCTTTGAGGGTTGTTATAATATCTGAAAACTGAGACACTTCTGGAATGTCTTTTAGTTCTTTTCCTTTAGTGTTAGTGATTATGGAAATCAAATACACTATAGATCCTTTTCTTATATAGCTTGCAGTTTTCATTACAGAGATGAATTTTGTGGATCTAGATGGTTTATCACCCTTAATTATGATCTTTTCACCCTTTGGTGAATTTACTTGAATTCACTTTTGATCACATAAAATATTAGCTGTATTGGCTATTAGCCAATCCATTCCTAATACAATATCAAATCCTGCCAGATTCATTGGGTAAAGATTTGCAATATACTTTTGGTTTAAAAATTCTATTCTTGCTCCCTGCAAGATTTCAGAAATCCTAACCGATCTCTATTCGATGTCTCGACTAGTCATTCTTGTGAGAGTTTAGTTAATGGTTGATTGAGAAGTTTGCAAAATGAAGTATTAATAAAACTTTGGTTTGCACCAGAGTCAAATAATACTTTAGCAAAAACATCATTAACTAAAAACATACCGGCTATGACGTCCGGAATCATTTTGGCTTCATCTGCTGTTAGAAAATATGCTCTAGCATTTTTAGTGTTCTTGTTGTTCGCAGCTGGAGCTAGTTTTGGACAGTTTGGCTTGATGTGACCTTTTTCTCTACAGTTGAAGCATAGTCCATTACTGGATTTTCTCCTGCAATCTTCTTCTTTGTGTCCTGGTGCTTTGCAGAAATTGCAATGAGTGGAGCATTTTCCCGAATGCTTTTTCTTGCAGACCTTGCAGTATGGTGCAGAGGTAGAACCTATATTCCTACGGTTGAAATTCCCAGAACGGAATTCTTGGGTAAGCCTTTAGGCTAGGTTTCTCCTCTGGTCTTCTTCTCTAGTACGTATTAACTCATCTGTCAACGTATTTGCTAGTTCTACAGCTTCTTCTATATTTTGGGGTCTAGCTGCCTTGACTACATGTCTAATCTCCCCAATTAATCCCCAGATGTAACGGGAGATTAATACCGGTTCAGGTGATGCAAGGGTTGGTACAATTCTAGCATATTCAAAGAATGTGGTAGTATAACCCTTACTATCTACCCCGGTCATTCTTAAGTTCAGAAACTTATTTGCTATCTGTTCCTTTTCATTGGGAGGGCAGAATTTCCTTTCTACCATATTTTTAAATTCCTCCCATTCCATATTATATACCTTATCACTTCCTCTGGACTGGAGGATAGTGTTCCACCATTCTAAGGCTGAGTTCTTAAACAGATTAGAGGCAAACGTTATCTTATCTTCTTCAGCACACTTGCTTATTTTTAAAACAGCCTCAGTCTTTTCTATCCAGCGCAGAGCTGCAATGGGTCCTTCATTGCCTGAGAATTCTATTGGTTTGCAGGACCAGAATTCTTTGTAAGAACAACCATAAGGCATGGTTCTTCTTCTTTTGGGAGCGGGCACTTGAAGTACGGGTCCATTGTTCACGCTGTGTTCTGGTTCAATTGGTCGCTTACTGCTATGTTTACTTTTATTATTTGCTTCCTGAACCGTTTGAATAATAAATGGCATTGCATCTATGATTCCTTGTGCCACTATGTGTTGGATCGCACTATTATGCACTTGGTTTCCATTGTTATTGATGCTTGGATTCTCATTAACCAAGTTAATATTACTCTGGTTATCGTTATTCAGATTTTTCTGATTTCCTTCATCGGCCATCTGAATTTTAAACATTTACCACATATTAATATCACAAAATAATATTTAATATAGTTAATCACATGACACGCATTTTGGTCAAACGCGTAGATCATTGCGACTTTACTCTATTCATATAATATGCATCTATTACACACCAGTACTGAAATTAAAATTACAATACCAACTGAAATAAAATTACACTAATAGTAGTAGGCATCCGTACACACATATTTTATTATTATTTTATTATTATTACTACCGTTTCCACCATCACATTCATGGATATGGACTCATCCAGAAATCCATATTGCGCTCGTCGTACTTCCAGACGAGTCGCTCTCCCACTTGTCTCATTCGTTCACTACTCTCTAAAATTTCCTCACCAAATGTCCTAAGTTCTTGTACATTGTCTGCACTCATTGGGGGGTGCAGGTTCTAGGACTGGGTTTGGAATCTGGGGTGCGGGTTCCTGGTATGGAGGTGTAGGTTCCTGGAACTGGTAAGGATCTTCTAAAATCTCCCTAATGTATTCATCGTGATAATAGGGATCTAAAGGATCCAAACCTGGGTAGGCACCTATGTTTGGCATGGGCATGTCTTCATGTATCGGGTAGCGTTGCACATAGTCCCTTTTGTCGTCCCACCAGGGGTCGTAATTTGGGTCTAAGGGATTTGGTGCTGGTACCCTAGGTATTTCCTCCGGGTTGAAGTCATGCATTTCTACTTGATTTTCAGGGTTTTCTATTTCCATTGGTTGGTCAGGGATTTGTAGTTGTGGTTGGGGTGCTATTATTTGCTCCAGATTAGGGTCAGCTGCAGTGGTTGCTAGGATGTGGATGTTGGCTATTCCCCTATTGATCATGTCCTGGGCATAGGCATCTGTCTCTCTCTTGGCTGCTGCTAGTGCTCTCTGGTCTTGTAACTTTTTCATACGTTTTCTACGCTCATGTGCTCCTCTACTGAACCATCCCCTCTTTTTCTGAGGAAATGGCTCTTCTGACTGAGCCTTAAATACAAATATTCCTTCTTCAGTATCAGCAGAGTACCCTGAGAGGGCAGGCTGAGAAGAGGTGGTGCCATCGCTTCTAGGCAAACCAGACAATTGACGGTACGCGTCAGATGGTCCTTGGTCGCTCATACTGTAAACTAACAAATAGTAAAATAACACATAACACGAAAATACAATTATGCACGTAGTTCCATAATTTATTTCCTAACAGATTAAATTTTTGATGTCAGCAGAACGCTTCTGTGGCTGAATCAGTGGCTTAGCTCTGATACCACCTTCTGTCACAACCCCTGATCCCTATTCAAATAGAGGAATGGGCGGCCGCGAGCCAGTTTCAGTGGTATCGTGTATTGTCTAATTTGGCAGCGGAATTTTCATCAGGACCGTAGTTAGGAAATATTTGATCAGAGTAAAATACCACATTTTCATAATATTAAACACATGGGATAAAACCCAAGTTTGCTGTACACACATTTTCATAGGAATAAATCCTATTTTATTTAATAAAAACATCTATTTTATTTTAGATAACTTTATTGCCACTTTTCCAAGCCTTCAGTGTTGTCCAGCTGGCTTCTATTTGGCTTTCACAATTTGTTACCTGAAACGCGTTTTAAAAACATCTGTCAGTGGGAAATACTGGTGAGTGAATCCCAGTTTAATCAAGTTTAAATAAAAACCATTGTACAGTATTGAGGGCGATCTCGCAATTATATTTGTTTCCAAGTCATATCAATTATCACCCGTGGTACTGTCAGACCCGACTTGTGGAAATGTTACCCCTCCAGTAACAAATTTTGTATACAAAACCCCAACATACCCACGATAATTGTATCCTTACAAATACTCAATAACTGCTTAATATACATTTAATTGTATGTGGTTTTGTAAAAATAGTTAGCAAAAGGTTTACAAAAAGCGGATCAACTAACATTGCTGTCTTAGATTATCCTTTAGGGTTTCCTGAGAATTATCTATAAATTACACAAAATCACAAGTGTTAGTATAATAACCCATTTTAATATTAGTAATACCCTCCCCGAGACGGCATTCCAACGACTACGTCGGGCAGAACCACGACAGCCGTTACGGAACCCTAGATCAATCGGGCAGAGTATCCAATACGTATCCAGGGGTTTTGATACTTACAACGGAGCAGAACTTCGCTATTTAGGGGGGTATAATACCCGAGTATTGCTTCTACTATTAAGATTTCGAGTGAGAAAGAAAGTTTTGAGCGAGTTTTGATGAAACCCGATGCCTGCTATATATAGTGCCATATCTCGACTTTTACGCGGCCCGCGTAAATGTTAACAAAGGGCTACGTGGCCCGCGTCAAACCCGGTCAAAGGCGTAGGTGATCCGGGTCAGCTTATCGGTTCAACACGAGTCGGACACATGTCAGCACCGGGCTGCGCCACATTCTTGATCTCTAGCGGCCCGCGTAAGGGTTAAGGGGTGCCTTACGCGGCCCGCCTAAACCCAAAAACATTATTTTTAATTAATTTTAATAATATTTAAGGTATTCAGGGCCCGTTTTCACGTATGGGGTGTATTTTTGGACATATTGGGATATTTTAAAATATATTAGGGTGTCGGAAAAATTTATGAGAGTGTCGGTTTAGAGTTGTTATAATGTGCATTGACTACCGTGAATTGAACAAGGTTACAATTAAGAATCGGTACCCATTACCAAGAATCGATGATCTGTTTGATCAATTGCAAGGAGCTCGATTTTTCTCAAAAATCGATTTAAGGTCAGGATATCATCAATTAAAGGTACAGGAAGAGGACATTCCTAAAACCGCATTTAGAACAAGGTATGGTCATTATGAATTTACTGTCATGCCATTTTGTTTAACCAATGCCCCAGCCGTATTTATGGACATGATGAACCGAATATGTAAGCCATATTTCGATAAATTCATAATTGCCTTTATAGATGTTATTCTTATCTATTCTAAAAATAAAGAGGATCATGCAAAGCATTTGCACGCACTTCTAAGCTTACTAAGAAAAGAAAAGCTTTATGCTAACTTTTCAAAGTACGAGTTTTGGTTAGAACAAGTACAATTTCTTGGACATTTAGTCAACCATGAAGGAATTCATGTAGATCCAACAAAAATCGAGGCGATTACCAAATGGAAAACCCCTGAATCACCAACCGAGGTTAGAAGTTTCTTAGGATTGGCTGGTTATTATAGAAAATTTATTCAAGATTTTTCTAGAATAGCCATTCCTTTAACTAAGTTAACCTGAAAATCCATTAAATTTGAATGGGGACCAAAACAAGAAGAAGCATTTAGAATTCTTAAGCAAAAATTAACCCATGCACCCATACTAGCGTTACAAGAAGGAACTGAAGATTTTATAGTCTATTGTGACGCTTCTAAATTAGGCTATGGATGTGTGTTGATGCAACGTCAAAAGGTTATAGCTTACGCATCTAGACAACTTAAGAATCATGAAGAGAATTATTCAACCCATGATCTAGAATTAGGAGCCATAATTTTTGCCCTTAAAATTTGGAGACATTACCTTTATGGTAGTAAGTTTACCATATTCACTGATCATAAGAGTTTAAAGTATGTTTTTGGGCAAAAAGAATTAAATATGAGACAAAGACGCTGGATGGAGATGCTTAGTGATTATGATTGTGATATCCAGTATCATGAAGGAAAAGCAAATGTAGTGGCAGATGCTCTAAGCCGAAAGTATCATGAAAAGCCAAAAAGGGTACGTTCTCTTAAATTAAATCTACAAATAGATTTAAATGAGCAAATTAGAAAAGCACAAGAATCAGTAATCAAGGATGATACTGAAAAACTAAAAGGTATGATTAAGGAATTAGAACAAGGAACGGATGGAATTTGGAGATTCCATAAAAAGAGAATGTGGATACCTAAATTAGGAAACCTACGTCATCGTATATTAGAAGAAGCCCATAAATCTAAGTATACAATGCATCCTGGAAGTGATAAGATGTACCAGGATTTAAGAAAGAATTTTTGATGGATAGGAATGAAAAAGGATATAGCAGCCTATGTTTCTAAATGTTTAACCTGTTCACAAGTTAAAGCTGAACATCAGAAACCCTCAGGATTACTGCAACAATTAGAAATGTCAGTATGGAAATGGGAATTGATAACAATGGATTTTGTTACTAAATTACCCAAAACAAGAAAAGGTAATGATACAATATGGGTGATAGTAGATAGGCTAACCAAGTCAGCACATTTCCTACCAATGAAAGAAACTTTCAGTATGGAACAATTAGCTAAGTTATATGTAAATGAAATTGTTTCTTTACATGGAATTCCTTTATCAATTGTTTCTGATAGGGATAGCCGTTTTACCTCTCATTTTTTGACAAGTTTCCAAAAAGCCCTGGGAACCAAATTAAATCTAAGCATAGCTTATCATCCTCAAACGGATGGACAAAGCGAAAGGACAATTCAGACAATGGAAGACATGCTTATAGCTTGTGTTATTGATTTCGGAGGTAATTGGGATGATCACTTGCCTTTAATAGAATTTTCTTATAATAATAGTTATCACACAAGTATCAATGCTGCACCATTCGAAGCACTTTATGGACGAAAGTGCCGAACCCCACTCTGTTGGGCAGAAATTGGAGAAAAGAAATTATCTGGACCTGAGATAGTGCAAGAAACAACTGACAAGATCATTCAAGTCAAGGAACGACTGAAAACAGCACGTGATCGACAGAAGAGCTATGCCGATAACCGACGTAAACCATTGGAATTTCAAGTAGGAGATAAAGTATTATTAAAAGTCTCTCCTTGGAAAGGAGTGGTAAGATTCATCAAAAGAGGAAAGCTAAGTCCTAGATATGTTGGACCTTTTGAGATTATTAGAAGAATAGGACCTGTAGCCTATCAGCTACAACTGCCAGAGGAAATGGCAAGAATACATGATGTATTTCATGTATCTAATCTCAAGAAATGCCTAGCTGATGAATCACTTGTGGTGCCTCTTAAGGATATAGAGGTAAATGAACAACTCAAGTTTGTAGAAAGGCCTCTACAGATTGGAGACAGGAAAGTCAAGAACCTCAAGCACAAGAGGTTAATTCTAGTCAAAGTGAAGTGGGACTCCAAAAGAGGACCAGAATATACATGGGAGCTTGAATCGGAAATGCAAAGGAAATATCCACACTTGTTCCAGTAGATCTCGAGGACAAGCTCTAAAACAAGGTGGGGAGGATATAAGAACCCTAAATTAAAAACCGACACCCTCAAAATATTTTTTTACACCCTAATATATATTAAATTGTCCCTATATGTCTTAAAATATACCCCGTACGTGAAAACCGAACCCAAAATACGTTAAAACATTAAAAATAAAATAAAAACAAAAATAATTGGGTCGTCGCGGGGAGCGACGCCCCTTGCCTTTAGTCGACGCGGGCCGCGACGAGGTTGGATACCCGCCCTCTTCCGGAAGCCGCCACGTGGCGACACGTGGCGAAGCTATACCGGTGACACATCACAGCTAGGGCCTACGACCCCTAGTCGCAGGGCGCGACGGCTCCTACGGATGTCCGTCGCGAGGCGCGACGGCTTGGCCGACCAGCCCTATAAAGTTGGAGCTCTACAGTTCATTTTCGTCGCTCAATCTTTCTAATTCTCTCTCAAATTTCACGTAGTATACATTATACTCGAGCATAATACCCCCCTAAATAACGAAGTTCTGCTCCGTTGTAAGTATTATAACCCCTGGATACGTATTAGATACTCTGCCCGATTGATCTAGGGTTCCGTAACGGCTGTAGTGGTTCTGCCCGACGTAGTCGTTGGAATACCGTCTCGGGGAGGGTATTACTAATGTTAAAATGGGTTATTATACTAACACGTGTGCATTTGTGTAAATTATAGATTGTCACCAGGAAACCCTAAAGGATAATCTAAGATAGCAATGTGAGTAATCCTTCTTTTTGTGTAAACCTTTTTGTGAGTAATCTCCTTTTTGTTAACTGTTTTACAAAACCTCACACAATTAATTATATATTAAGCAGTTATTGACTATTTGTAAGGATACAATTATCGTGGGTATGTTGGGGTTTTGTATACAAAATTAGTTACTGCCTTGCGAGGAGTAATTTTTCCACAAGTCGGGTTTGACAGTACCGCGGGTGATAATTGATATGACTTGGAAACAAATATAATTGCGAGACCGCCCTCAATACTGTACAATGGTTTTTATTAAATCTTGATTGAACTGGGATTCACTCACCAGTATTTCCCACTGACAAAATATTTTTAAACGCGTTTCAGGTAACAAAATGTGAAAGCCAAATAGAAGCCAGCTGGACAGCACTGAAGGCTTGGAAAAGTGGCAATAAAGTTACCTAAAAAGAAATAGATGCTTTTATTAAATAAAAATAGGATTTATTCCCATGAAAATGTGTGTACTTAAAACTTGGGTTTTATCCCATGTGTTTGATATTATGAAAGTGTGGTATTTTACTCTGATAAAATATTTCCTAACTACGGTCCTGATGAAATTTCCGCTGCCAAAATTAGAAAATACCAGATACCACCAAAACTGACCGCGGCCGCCCGTTCCAGTATTTGTAAAGGGGGATGGGGGTTGCGACAAGGATGAACTGCAATATGTTGCTCAACTATGTAAGTCAGAAGTGGATTCCATGGGGGCGAATAACAGCTATGGTTTTGCGTGTGTTAAAGGTGGAAGGATCAATTGGCCATACACCAATGGATCGGTTAAGTAACCTTAGTAAACAATATTCACACAAGGATTTGCATTTGTGCTTAAATTAAGAAGCAGATCAGGAGAGTAACAAGATAATCTGTAAACCGTATGGGCCTTAATGCTCACGGGTTCTAGAGGCATGGATGTCATTTTGTCAGCCCTTCATGTGAAGGGAAATTCTAGAGGTGGCTAAAGTGGTGGCCGAGCAGGTTGGGTAATGGGTCAATTATAAGTTTATAGGTATGTATATCATAATTGTAATTCCATTTTGTCATTATTTAAGGCAATATGTAATTTCTTTTGTGTTTCTTTTATTTATAGACTTTTAACTTGTATAAATTAAGTTGTAAAGCCCGTGTATTACACAGGTTATAACCTAGTGTATTTTAAATGAATTGAAACTGGAAATGGAAATGGTATTAGAATTTTGAGGAATTGGAATTTATTCCAATGAAAAATTATGTTGTGTTTGGTTTGTATATTTGTAAAGGTAATTGAAATCTAAAAAAGGCTAATTATATAATTCTCTATAATAAAAGTCATCCCCAAAAGAATGATTTATTTGTGATATGAGTTTTTTTTTGTAACTATTCAACATTCCAATGGCATGTTTTAAAAATCTTTCATTAGAATGAAGGAAAGTTAAAATCCTTTGATTAATGGAAAATTTTCTATTCCATTTCCAGATTTTACTTACTAAACACAATCTTGGATAAAATGTGTTCTAATTCCAACTTCAATTCCATTGAATTCAATGAACCAAATAGACCCTTAGTGTTGTGGGGGGGGGGGGGGAAATGGGGTTTGGAATGGTGGTGGTTTGGAATGATGTGGCATGTTGACTAGGTAGTCTAGATTTGAACTTGCATATACCGTTGTGGATGTTCTAACATTGATAGGTAGGTTACGTAACCTTCTAAGTTCTAACAACCTTCATTTCTATCTTTTAAGGCTACCGAGGCCCTAGGGACACCGCACTTTCCCGATGGCCCGGATGTGGGGTTTGAGCGTGACGATTGAATATCAGTTTCACAATGTGGCAGAAGTAGAGAGTAGAAGATAAAGTACAAGTATTAAAACCGTTAAATTATTTTGAAACTTTATAATGTCAAACATTTGATACAAGTATATATATAAAAATACGTTTTTCAAACCAAAGTAAGTTGAAGAAGCGTAAAGTTAATGTAATGTAAAGCAGTGCATAAAAAAACGCCTAGAAACCAACATAAGTAAACTTATGAATGCAAACACCAAAAATAGTTTTAAATGCTATAATGTGCTCCTATCCGTGATTGAGTACCTTAGCTACCTGAGAAAGACATGCAAGAACAAGTGTCAACACTTAATGATGAGTGAGTTCACTGGTTTTTTTCACAGATGTAAAATAATTCATTTTGTTAGTTGTTTACAGTTTATAGTAGTGATTAGCAGTTTCTTGTTATATTTGTAGGTAGCTAACCTATACGTTATGCCACTAAATGTTCAAAACCGAAGCTGACTGTTTTTGCATTGTTTGCCTTTTATTACTAGGTCTATCACTGACCATGGAGATGTGATAGGAAAATTTAACACCCGTTCGACCATTACCGGTCGAGTTAGCACGACTAATTCGGGGGGGGGGGTTGTTGGGCCCAGTAGTGCTACTAAAAATTCTCTCGCTATAATCCAATATTAACGGCCCGAGATGAAGGACTTCCTGTGATAGTGTGCACTTTCGTTGTGGCACCTAGGGAAAATCCACAGTCATCCTGACCTATCACTGTACTGTTTTGGAATGCTTGTTTTGGAATGCTTATCAAATTTCGGGATGAAATTTCTTTCAAGTTGGGGATGATGTGACAACTTGTATTTTGGACTTTCCTTGCATTCAAGTGTAACCGGTATGAATGTATGTGATAGAAAGTTACGAGTTTGAAGATTACATAATTATGTGTAATATATAAATGTATATATTTAACTTAGTCGCACAAGGGGTACTCAATCGCGCAACACCCTCTGAATCGCACAAACTCTCTTTGATGTGGGCTAGTCCTCGGCCCGAAGTGAAACCCGAGAGATGGGCTCGGCCCTCACTAAACGAACATATATGTTTAGGGTGTAAGTCCTCATAATCTTTTCTAAACACAAAAAGCACGCAGACCCTAAACTCTTCTCCCTCCTCCTTGTAATCGGCGGCATCCTCATCTCCTTCGAAGCCCTCCTTGTTCATCATCCTATTCGGTTAGTATTCTATGGTTGATTTATTTTGCATGTATATGATTTGAGGTTCGATTTGTGAATGCTATGTGTTTTGCATGATGGTTATTGGATTATGATTAGTGAAATCCTTGATGAACATTATTATTATGATAATCAAACTGATAGATCTAAAACAGAAGCATGATTAATGGTTAGGATTCCTAGATATTAGAATCCGATGAGTTTTGGTCGGGTTAGTGAATCGATATAATAGACGGCAGCTTCTTAGGTGTGAACGCTGAATTGTTTTATGCATGATTGAATGATTAATCGGTGAAAATAATGGTGATTAAGATTTGTCAGAATCAACATGTTAATAAATATAGCTCTAGTAACGATTGTGTGTATGTTGATTAATATGATTGTGATGGTCTTGATGATTGTTGTTAATTGATAAAAGAATGTTTGGTATTCATATGAATTTCTGGGAAGTTGAATATAGAAACTGTTGTGATCATCCATGATTGATTGTGTAACTGCTTGACCGAAATTAATGGGATTGATAATTAATCACACACGACTGAATCGCTCAAGTTAACGTAATCGCACAAGATTAGTCAACCGCACAAGTTCTAGTCGCACAACTTATGATCAAACGCACAAGTTATATCTTTGGGCTAACTGGGTTAGGCTTCACTAACATGGACTGATCGCACAAAAGGGCTCGGATCGTACAACATCTGGTTTATTCGCACAAGTGCCTTGTGATCGCACAACCCATTTAGGCTAACTGATACTGGGCCTTGCACACAATTAATGAATCGCACAAGACCAGGATCACACACATACCGGCCCAATCCCTAAATCGCACAACCTGAATATTTGGGCTGGACTTCTAGTTGGGCCGCACATTTATATGACTTATGCGTTAACTGATTTTGTGTATGATTTATTGATGAGTCGTTTGAGATCTAAGAAATGTATGATGTGTGTTATCTGATAATTTTCTTGTGTGACTACGTGAACAACTTGTAATGCAAACATGTACGAGGCACGAACATCTGTTATGTGAATGTATGAAAGACTAATGAGTAGCATGGTTGACTGGTATGCCATGTATGATGATATGTGCTTTACTTGTTCACTACTTGTATAATGTGATACGTGATTTATGTGTACACAAAACTAACTGTCACATGGTAACCATATTAGGATTTGGTTGACCAACTGTAACAAGTAATTAGTCTTACCGAGCAAATCTAAGGTGAGTTCACTGCTCTTTTCCAAGCATGCATCCCGGGAAGGGATATCGGGTAACATTTTCAGGGAAGAATGTCAGGTTAATGGGATGTTGTTATTACTCAGTTTCTATCATATAAGACCCCTTACATCTACCGATTGTTTCCGGGAAGGCAACGAGGTATTTAGTTGATAGCGCTATTAGGTTTGGCACCCTCACACCGGGCCGGAATGGACGTGCGTGAACTATTTACCTTGACCACTTGAACAATGCTTTGATAGAGGCATTGGGGTTTGGGCAAACACATCTAGTAGCCACATACGGTAATCGAGTTAATAACATCATCAAAGCAAAACGTTGAACTGTTTTAAACACACATCTGGTAACTAAACGCGTTAACAAAACTTTGAACTCACCAGCGTCGTCTGACACTCTTGTCTGCATGCTTGCAGGTCTATAGGTTTATGTCATTTGGAACGTGCTGTCTGGGATGCTGGAGTGGTCATGGGTCAAGATACTTGGAATCGCAAGACAAGTCTAACGGTTTCGTACATGTGGTCTATGAAACATTTAACAAATGGTTTATGCTTCCGCTGTATACACTGAATTTCATTTAATGTTTTGTAACACTTAATGATAATGAATGAAAGTTTTTATTTAAATATATACTATAGTTCAATGTGATTGGTGGCTTGGATCCTGGTACGTCACACGTCCCGCGGTGTTTCCGCATTTGGTATTTTGGGGGTGTGACAGTTTGGTATCAGAGCCACTAGTTATAGTGAACTTGGTTTTAAAAACGTTTTTATAAAACCAGACTATAACCGAACAGTTCTGAAAATGAGAATACGACAATGACACTCAGCTCCAGATTGCAAGGTTCGTCTTTTCATCTGTGGTATACATTACATGAGTAACGTACATTTGTTTATGATGTAGCGTACAAACACACACTTGTCACTATAGCATGATTATATGAGTTGCTTGTTTACATTATGATGCATTGATAGCATGTCATAGCCCTTAGATTCTTGTGATCTTATCGTTTTGATAACCTCTGTTTGGCATTCGAGTTTGAGGAACCATTTTACATGAGTTAGGAGGAACTGAGATGAGCATGCAAATCACAATATTATTGTGGGTGCACACATAATAATAATGTGGGGTGCATGCGAGTCCCAGTGAGGCTTAGCAAGTGAAAAAGGGGTTCCGTTCCGTTAGTTGATCGATGTGAAACACAACAGTCTATAAGAGTCATAGCAGTGATTGTCTCTTACTTGAACGTGATTTTTTTCACTCCTCTCTGAAATCCTTACGAATCTCGATGCTATCGAGTATTACCTGAACACCCATCTGAACGCCTAGCAAACTGTGTAGAATGTTAGGTGCTTGTACGAACATCCCTGAGTTGGATGTTGCAGTGTCGAATGATTGGTCGATACCTTCTCACTCCTTTCTCATTGGTTGGAGCCCTGTGTATTGACGCCATAGATCTCGGAGTGCGATCACTTCTGCAACACTCTCGCAACATACCGTGTATCACTCAAACAACTTGCAACATCGATAGACAACAGGATGAGCGTAGTACTTTATCAACCTCAGTATTTGGATGACCCTGATTACCGGCAACGAACACCAGCGAATTGGCTTCAATCGAATCCTTAACACTAGTCAGCAACTTATGGGAGTCAACTCTTACGATTTAATCGGGACATAAACGATGACCATGGACTATGGTATGGAATATGTAGCTGCCAGCACAATGAGTAATGCCTTAGGACGTGGCACGAAAATGTGACAAGATGGACTTTGCCGGTGAAAGATCGTAGACTCCGTTTCAGACAACGACATTGGAGGCAACAGTCACGGCGACATCAAGGTATTTGTAACCATGGCCTACAGTATGGAAATGAAGGTGCCCACAACATGGATTGGCCATTGTTAGAAATCAAGACGACAACAACCAAGGGAACGATGACAATAACAACACTGGAAAAGATGCTCGTAGAAGGGCATTTAGGATTAGCGTGGGCGACGCCAGGATTATAGCAACATGGTAGCATGTATGGGTAGCTAAACGCTTTGACTCTGTTCTGTTTAACCCTGATGTTTATTGAAACCGAACCTGTTATGGAATCGGCTGATGACAAGACAAATGAACCCTCATATGTTTGTTGGGATGCAAACTCGACCTTGTGGGACAAGTGTTCGACATCGACCTTCCTTCTACTATTCTTGATGGTTTTGATGCAGTAGTTAGTATGGATTGCTTATCCAGAGATCGTGTAGATATACCCTGTGAGAAGAAAATTTCACGTATCTTTTGTCACACCCTGCTCGTAGCGGAAGTGCGAGCTGTGATCTGTTGGTTCTCATTGCATAACGATATAAGTAAACATACTAAATGAATAAAACATACTCCATTGCCATTATCATAATTGTTCAAAAGATGCGCAATATACATTAAGTTTATAATTTACAAACCATTCAAAGAAAATAAGTTGTTACTATTTCATACACCCAAAACGAAAGTTTTAAACATTAAGGCTTTGTCCACTATAACACCGCAAAGCGGCAGTATAATAGATAAACCCATCAAAAGATGGCACGGAGTCTTGATACTTGTTTCTTGAATTAGAATCCCTGACAAGGTCCACTAATTTCCAGAAATACATGTTTAAGTAGAAAAATCAACAAAGGTTGAGCGAGTTCATGCAGTTTAGTTGTGTATGATACACCCGAAAAATGTAGAATGTATATGTATTTGAATCAAATATAGTATGAAAAGCGTCAATGAAATCATGATCATTAATCTTTTGCAAGGACATTAATATGTGTGACGAAATAGGAAGCAATCCAACCCTAGACGATTTTAATTGTATCGACACCATGTCGTAGGGCAACAAACGCACTCCTAGGCAAATGAATGGCCATGATTAGGGCTCGCCAAAACCCATTAGATCTAACCCTTTTGTTCCTTGGTCCAAACTGGATTAATGGTGCTTTAGTTATGGCCCTAATTTCTCACATGATCTAAGGTGTTTCATTCCTTGACTTATCATACTATTGTACATGTATTTTCCCCGATAGTTGTAAAGCTTGAAAAGTATTTAAGACGAAAAGGGGACATGAACTCACGGTATTGCTTTAGTGAGTAGAGGTAAATATGATTTCACGTGCGGTAGTCCTGAACAGTGTTGCGACCTACAATCGTTTTTATATTTGTTAGACACTTCGGTCTTTGTAAATAACTTGAGTACAAGTCTTATGTATTAAATATGTGTAAGACTTGTATGTCTTTATTGTTCGTTGAACTTTGTATTAGATGCATTTATTTTTTAACCATTATATATATATTTTTCCAAATATATATATAAGTAATCGTGTATCTTGTATGTAATATTGTCGGATCCGGTCCTCTTGATTTTGTGCTTAGTATGAATCAATTGTATACTTGTATTTTTACAATTTATGTCATTGGGCCTAAATAATGTTGGGCTTAAATAGTGTTGGGCTTTTGGGCCCATTAGTTTGGTATTGGGTTTAGCCCATAAGTTATTGATATTGGGCTTAGCCCATGTATTTAGTTTAAGCCCATTTTAAATATAAGTCCATTAAGAGGTATAAGCCCATTTATATAAAAATAGCCCATTTGAAAAAATATAAGTCTTTCATATATAAAAAAAAACATTTTTATAATATTAACTAAATATACTTTTTAGTTAATAAAAACATAATAGTTTTTATAAGTTTCAAAATGTCCGAATTTTGTTAATGGTAACGTAATTTTTGTGTCCGTGTCGAAAGATCGTCTAGATGTCGTATTAAGTCCTCGGATTGGTAATATGTCCATAAGTTCGTCCGTGTCCGTTTTGACCATAATTTATGTCCGATTGTTCGTATTGTCCGTAACATGTCTTTAAAGCATATTTATATGTAGTTTTGTAAGACTTTAATTATAAAGTCTCTTGAGTTTATTATTACCATTTTAATCAAGTTCCTATCTTTGATATATATAACTAATACACAAATTATTACATATCACATAACTTGTTAAAATGAACAAATATATATTTTCTCAAAATATATATTTATCTAATCTTTTCTTTTTATAAAAACCTTTCTTTAAGATCTTTTTAAATCTTGTAAAGATTTAACCAAAATGATAGTTTTTATAACATAAAGTTTTTAAGAAAAATTTACCATATAACCTTTGTTTTAATCACTTTGCCATGTTTAATAAACATATCTTTTTCTTTTCAAATCAACATCAACAATTTACTCATAAGTTTTATAAACAATATACATAAGATTTGTAATAAGATTTGTAACATAATCTTATCAAGATGATCTCAAAATCATGTAGGGTTTTGAACATGATCATAACATATGTTAACTAGTGCAAAAACCAAGTTTACTTCTAGTTTTAACAACTTTTATAAAAATCTCATGTTGTATGTTACTTTTTATAATCTTGTAAAAAGTCTTGTTTTTACTTAAAAACCTTAGATACTTTAATTACACCATAAATTTTGATCATCCATTATCTTTTAAATAAAAAAAACTTTAACATATTCATGTATACTTGTTAGATCATGTTTTTAGAACATCATCTAACAAGTTATACATATCTTAATCATCTCAACAAGATCAAATGTGCAAATAACAAATCTTAATCACAACATAAACAAACATATACATATCATGATTTGTATTTTTTGCTTCTTTGTATCTTCATATTATTATGTATGATTATTTTGTTATTACTAGTTATAATAATAATCATAACATAAATAAGTAAGAAAAATAAATTTAGAAGCTCACTTCTAGCTCTAGGCTAGGGATGATCTAGATGATGTTAAGAAACAAAGAAGATGAAGATCTTGTTGGTAGAAGACTCTTGGATGGATGAAAATGCTTGATTTAGCTTGCAAGTGCTTTAGATCTTCTTAGGTTCCATGAAACTCCATGTTGATCAGAAGAAAAATGAAGAAGGTGAAATGGGTTTTTATGGTGTTCTTGGTGATATGGATGATGAAGATATGAAGATATGAAGAGAGTATTCTTTAAGTGTGTGTAAATTAAGGTGTAAGTAATGGGTAATGTGTTAGTGATTTAATGAAGAGTGTTATAACCATGCCACCACATGACTAACTCTTCCACCACATCATCCACTTAACCATTTAGATAAGTATTCAAGTAATAAAATAATAAAAAAACAATGGGTGGGGGGCCCACTTGTGGTTGACGGTCACACATGGGGGGGGGGTCATTTTGTGGTAAAAATGTGATGGTAAAAATATTATGGTAAAAACAATTTAACATGTTTAGATGTTTATGTTTATATGTATTACCAAGTTTCAAGACTTAGAATGATCACAAATAGGATGAAAATGACCAAAAATAATGTTCACTAGTTCACTACATATGTCAAATTGTAGTTCAGATAGTCTTTTGTCACTCGTTCCGCAAGAAGATAGTCGAAAGGTTTGCTTATGAAAGTTGTAGAGAAACATTTGGTTATATTTTTATATGGTGTTCTCTATGTATTTTCATATGGAATTTGAGTTTAAACAACCCATTTTATACTTTGTAATAAAAACACTAATGCTGAATTTTGCGGAAAAATATTGAAATGGTCACTTTTGGTGCTTTTTGGCAGTTTTCGGACAGCTTTTGTGCTATCGGACATTGGTAATATATTAGACCAAACCCTTGCATTTCCAATTAGGGTTTATTGTATAATTGATGTTGGACTTTCGTCTGAGTCCTAAAAATATCGTTACACTAGTTTCTGCGGATCCTGAGTTTTTGTTAGCACGCTAGTTTACTAGGCACTACTCTAGTTGTTTCGATGCACTGTTTACACTGTTTCAAATGTAACCACTAAAAATGAATCATGTGCATCATAAATAAATATTCCATAAGTATTCTAAGATGTATATCATGAAATCATGCATTTCGGATATTCTAATCACGTATTTGTATAATGTAATTCATTGCTTTAAATGTAAGTAATTTACCAGAAAGTGGCAATTGTCACATTCTCCCCCTGTTATTGAGAATTTCGTCCCGAAATTCGGGCTTTGTTATTCTTTGTAGGAGTCTTCGGAAACAGGTGAGGATATTTTGCTTTCATTTGGTCTTCACGTTCCCAAGTATACTCAGGTCCGTGACGAGAGTTCCAACGAACTTTTACTAACTTGATACGACTTCTCCGTGTTTTCTGAACCTTCCAGTCCGTGACCTCAACAGGTTCTTCAGTGAATTGGAGTTTGTCGTCAATGTGAATTTCATCAGCAGGGATGATAACGGTATCTTGTGTTGGACTCTTTCTAAGATTCGACACATGAAACGTGTGGTGCACACTACTAAGTTCATCTGGTAACTTCAACTTGTAGGCAACAGTGCCAATCTTTTCTAAGATTTCAAATGGTCCAATGTAACGTGGGTTTAGCTTTCCACGCCTACCGAACCTCGCTACGCCTTTCCAAGGCGAGACTTTCAACAAGACTTTGTCTCCGACCTCGAAAGATAATTGTTTTCGCTTTTTGTTTGCGTAGCTCTTTTGTCGATCGCGAGCCGTCTTGATACGGTCTCGGATCTGGAAAATTTTATCCGTAGTCTCTTGGACTAGCTCCGGACCAATTAACTGACTATCGCCTGTTTCCGCCCAACATAGCGGAGAGCGACACTTTCGACCATAAAGAGCTTCAAACGGTGCAGCTTGTATACTAGTATGGTAGCTGTTATTGTAGGAAAACTCAACTAAAGGTAGATGAGTATCCCAATTTCTGCCTAAATCCATAACACACGCACGAAGCATATCTTCGAGTGTTTGGATTGTCCGTTCGCTCTGGCCGTCATTTTGAGGATGAAAAGCCGTACTCAGATTTAATTGCGATCCAAAGGCCTGTTGAAATGATTTCCAAATTCTAGATACAAAACGACCATCTCGGTCCGAAATGATTGAAATAGGTACCCCATGACGAGCCACTATTTCTCTGACATAGAGTTCCGCTAGTTTCTCAGTACTATCCTTCTCCCGAATTGGCAAGAAGTGTGCGGACTTTGTCAATCTATCGACGATTACCCATATCATGTCATGGCCTTTTGAGGTCCTGGGTAACTTCGTAATGAAGTCCATCGATATTTGCTCCCATTTCCAAACGGGAATCTTGGGTTGTTGTAACAAGCCCGAGGGTTTCTGATATTCAGCCTTGATCTTCGCGCTGGTTAAGCATTTTCCGACATAATTCACGATATCACCTTTGAGTTTAGGCCACCAATAGTACTCTTTCAAATCCTGGTACATTTTATCCGATCCAGGATGAATCGAGTATTTAGACCTATGTGCTTCCTCAAAAATAACATCTCGAAGGCCTCCAAAGAGTGGAACCCAAATTCGACCCATAAGGTATAAAGTTCCATCTTCTTTTGGCACTAATTGTTTTTCCATGCCTCGAAGTGTTTCAGCTTGAATATGCTCTTCCTTGAGCGCTTCTTGTTGTGCATTATGAATCCAAGTGGTAAGATCTGTGTGAATTGTCATTTCTAATGCTCGGACTCTTAGTGTTTTAACTCGCTCCTTGCGGCTCAAGGCGTCAGCTACAACATTCGCCTTGCCCGGATGATACTTGATTTCATAATCATAATCGTTTAACAATTCAACCCAACGTCGTTGACGCATATTTAATTATTTTTGGTTGAATATGTGTTGTAGACTTTTATGATCTGTGAAAATAGTACATTGAGTACCATATAGATAATGTCGCCATATTTTCAAAGCAAATACCACTGCGCCTAATTCAAGGTCGTGAGTGGTATAGTTCTTTTCGTGAACTTTTAGTTGGCGAGACGCGTACGTGATAACTTTTTCACGTTGCATGAGTACGCAACCCAAACCTTGATGCGAAGCATCACAGTATACAACAAAATCATCGGTACCATCGGGTAATGATAATATTGGTGCAATGCACAACTTGTCTTTAAGAAGTTGAAATGCTGCTTCTTGTTTCTCTCCCCAATCGAATTTCTTGTCTTTCTGTGTAAGAGAAGTTAGTGGTTGAGCAATCTTTGAAAAATTCTCAATAAATCTCCGATAATATCCCGCTAAGCCCAAAAATTGTCGCACTTCAGTAGGAGTCTTGGGCGCTTCCCAATTCTTAATTGCTTCTATCTTCGACGGGTCTACTTGAATGCCTTTCTCGTTCACTACATGCCCGAGAAATTGTTGCGAATCCAAAATTCGCATTTGGAAAATTTCGCGTATAGTTTCTCCGTCTTTAGCAACTCCAAAATTGTTCTCAAATGTTGTTCATGTTCATCAGTCGATCGAGAGTATATCAAAATATCGTCAATAAACACTATGACGAATTTGTCGAGATACGGCTTGCACACGCGATTCATTAGATCCATGAAGACCGCTGGTGCATTCGTTAAGCCAAATGGCATAACGAGAAACTCGTAATGACCGTAACGAGTCCGAAAAGCCGTTTTCGGTATGCTTTCCTCTTGAATTCGTAATTGATGATACCCCGATCGTAAGTCTATCTTTGAGTATAAGCTCGACCCTTGTAGTTGATCGAATAGATCATCAATCCTCGGTAATGGATACCGATTTTTGATGGTAACTTTATTCAACTCGCGATAATCGATGCACATCCTGAAAGTTCCGTCCTTCTTCTTTACAAACAAGACTTGAGCTCCCCAAGGAGAGTAGCTCGGTCTAATGAATCCTTTATCCAACAACTCTTGAAGTTGTGTGGATAACTCTTGCATTTCAGAAGGTGCTAACCGATATGGAGATTTAGCTACGGGTCCGGCTCCTGGTACCAAATCGATATGAAATTCGACTTGTCGATAAGGTGGTAGTCCTGGTAAGTCTTCAGGAAATTCTTTTACTATTGGAATATCTGTCAACTTTGGCCCATCAGTCTTCTTGTCCACAACATGTGTTAGAAAAGCAATACACCCTTTCTGTAAGCACTTCTGGGCTTTCATGCTATTAATGATCCATAATGGGGTGTCGCGCTTCTCTCCATGTATCACCAGTGTCTCTTCATTCAATAGTGGTATGCGAATGATCTTTTCGTGGCAAACGACTTCGGCTCGATTATTGGATAGCCAATCCATGCCAACCACTACATCGAAACTACCCAACTCAACAGGTAAGAGATCGATAGTGAATTTTTGTTCTCCTAATTGTAAGGAACACTCCGTAACAACTTCCCCCGATTCTACTAGTTTACCATTAGCCAATTCTATAGAATATGGGACATCTAGTTTACTAGATTTTAGTCCCAGAGTATTTTTAAATTCCACAGAGATAAAGCTAAAATCGGCACCAGTATCAAATAATATGGATGCAAAATGATTGTTGAGGAGGAACGTACCAGTGACCACATTAGGGTCTTGGCGCGCATCCTTGGCTCCAATCACAAATGATCGACCACGAGCTTGGTTTTCTTTAGGGCAGTCCCTTTTGAAGTGATATTTGCTTCCGCATCCAAAACATCCTTGCTCACGCCCATTTCCATTCTTATTGTTGTTTCTATTCTCCGTTCCTGATCTCTTTCCTGATCCCCAGCATGACTCGGTACGGTGGCCAAGCTTGCCACACTTGTCACATTTCCTACAATTTCCCACATGATGATACGCGCATCGCTCACACTTGGGCATAGTACCTGAGTACTTCTTCGGGCCGGTATCATTGGTGGCTACAAACGCCTTTGCATCTCTTGCCTGAGTATTCTCTTGCTTTATGTTATAATTGTTGGGGTTGTTGTGATTGCGGTTGTTGTTATTGTTGTTGTGGTTATTGTGGTTGTAGTTGTTGTTGTTGGTATTGTTGTTGGGGTTGGTGTTGTTGTTGTAGTTGTTGTTCCTACGCGTTCCTTTCTTGAAATTTGAGTACTTCCTTTTTCCATCATTGGAAGACTCAACATGTGATTCTTTCGTCTCATCTCCTTTCACATTATATTTCTTCATCCTGATCGCGTCCTCATTAAGGCTCACAGCTAAAGTTACCGCCTGCGTGATAGTCGTGGGTTCTGCTGCAGTAACATGACTTCGGATCTCAGGAGAAAGTCCCCAAATATAGTGTTCAATACACTTGTATTCTGGTGTAACCAAATAAGGAATCACATGAGACAGGTCGTGAAACCTTTGGGTATACCCGGTAATATCAGATCCGACCATAGTAAGATTCCAAAATTCATTCTCCAACTTCTGGAGTTCAGCACGGGAACAATATTTTTCTCTCATCCTTTCTTTCAACTCTTCCCATGTCAATCCGTATGCTACACTATCACCCAAAGTTTGCACTTGTAAATTCCACCATGTAAGGGCCTCATTGATGAACAAGCCAGTGACGTAGGTGACTTGCTGATCAATAGAGCATCTGCTCATTCTTATGGTGGAATCCGTTTTCTCCGTCCAATGCACATAAGCCACAGCACCACCTGTGCCATCATAATTGAGTGGCTTGCAGTCTAGAAACTGCTTGAATGGCATCCTGAAATAGACAAATAAACGGATTAAGAATGAGCAAACAGTGAAACGCACGAAAAGATTATAAAAGGAATTGGGTAAGTTGTGACAAAACAACTAAGTGTTACCATTGGTATTGGTTCCGCCAGAGGTACCGCCATGTCCTAGGCCTCCTGATCCGCCAGTGCCACCGCTGTGTTCGGCACGTGAGGCCTCATAGAGGGCTATAGCTTGGGAAATCCTTTCTCCTATTAGTGCATTCAACTCCGCCTCATTTGTAGGCATTGGTGGAGGTGGGGTGGATTAGATGTTCGTGTACGTGAAGGTTGTCTTCTTGGCGCCATTATTCTTCCAAAAGAATATACGATTAAGTTTAGGCGTTGGTTTGTTAATAAATATTTTTACTAAGTATATAAAACACATTTATAACTTTAATAAAAATATAATCAAGCAATATATCATGCGAATAGACCAAACACAACAAGCAACAAAACATGTATCATATAACATTTAGATGCACATAAAGGATAACACCAAGTTTTCTTATATATATAACTGACAACCGATTACATGATTGTTTTTTAAAAGGAAATCAAAATAGACTCGGGCTACATCCCCCGGTCTCACTAGACTAGTACATATACAAGGTGGCAAAATTTTTCCTTCTTTCCATGCGGTCTTTAGCCTTTCAGTTGTCTTGAAACTTGGTGTGAGTCTATGTACATAAAACGCTGATATAGCTACCTGTCACAAAAGAAGTACCTGCAAACACAAAGTCTATGGTGGAAGAAAAACTGGTGGTGGAACCGGGAACAATGACCTGTAAACATGAGAAACCCTATCCTCCAAATCATGAACCAAATGGTGAAGGAAAACAATCTGCTGCTCGAGTGTCAAAACACGAGCAGGTAAATCAACTGGTGGTATCTGAGGTGGTAGTGGGGGTAATGGTGGTGACCCTGGTGGTGGTGGTGGAGCATGGGATGGTGAATGAGCTGGTGGTGGTGGAGTCAGAAGTACCAAACCCTGAAGGTGAGTAAGCTCCTCCTCGAGTTCATGAACTCGACGGATAATAAAGTCTATCTGATGCTCGAGAGTCAGCACACGAGCACGTAACTCGGTAGTAACAGATGGGTAATGCAATGGGTGGTATGGATCTGTCATGGGCATGACATGAGGTGGAGAGTGTGTCGCAATAAGAGGCTCGACAGGGACCTGTGGGACAGAGTGAAACTGCTGATAGTATAGGTCCATATCACTGGGTGGTATATGGGCATGTCCAGATGGTCCGGCCTCATCGGTATGATCAGTGCGCATGAGGCGAATGTGCTCAGGAGATATATCTGCAGCAGGGACCTGAACAGGAGCAGGGATGGCTGGCTCTGCTGGCATAACGTCATCCCCAAAGTATGCATTGCGCTGTAGGCCAAGGGCCTGCAGTGCAGACGAAGTAACGGATGCATAAGAGGAAGCATCTGAGTCGGTATCTGCATCCGAAGAAATATCGATCACTGAGACCACTGGTGATGCAATGTCTAAGATAACCACATCATAAACATCCCCGTCTCCTAAATCATCATCTATATGCTCTACGGGAATCACCGGGACAATGTCGTCATCATCCTCGTCGAGGTCGATGAAGGGCACCACAGCAAGAGGAAGTACATCCAAAGGTATAATCTCGACTACATGTTCACCCTCCGGGTGACCTATGATAACGATGTCATTGAGTAGTGGAGGTACAGCTAATACGTCATCGTCAACAATATCCCCTAGAAATGCGAATGGCTGAAAATCATCCATATCGCTATCAGATCCCGTCTCACTATCCGATGTAATGACATGAACCTCTGGTATGTAATCATCATCTGAAGAAGGTGTCATAGGATCCACATCATCATAAATATTGCTTCCATCGGATGAAGACATGATATCCTGGAAAATAATTTGTTCGACGTATGTATTAATAATTAATTTTTCAATTAATATATATATACACAAAATGTTGAAATCACATAAGTTCATTTTAAGCTATTCTATTTGTGTTATGCGGATTAACTTAATGTTTCATGTCTACCATTTAGAGACTAAGACACTTAATGTCCTTGCTTGATTTGTATGATATGAATTTTGTTTTAGTTGTGATGGACCTTGAGAAAAAAAATTGTTTATGCAATGAAAACTCTTGTTTTTGTATAAATTGTTTTCGTGAGAGGTTCCCTAGTGATTGTAGACTAGACTCGAGAAAGAATCCTGGTTCACTACAATCGAAGCTCTGATACCAATCTGTCACACCCTGCTCGTAGCGGAAGCGCGAGGTGTGATCTGTTGGTTCTCATTGCATAACGATATAAGTAAACATACTAAATGAATAAAACATACTCCATTGCCATTATCATAATTCTTCAAAAGATGCGCAACATACATTAAGTTTATAATTTACAAACCATTCAAAGAAAATAAGTTGTTACTATTTCATACACCCAAAACGAAAGTTTTAAACATTAAGGCTTTGTCCACTATAACACCGCAAAGCGGCAGTATAATAGATAAACCCTTCAAAAGATGGCATGGAGTCTAGATACTTGTTTCTTGAATTAGAATCCCTGACAAGGTCCACTAATTCCCTGAAATACATGTTTAAGTAGAAAAATCAACAAAGGTTTAAGTAGAAAAATCAAAAATGTAGAATGTATATGTATTTGAATCAAATATAGTATGAAAAGCGTCAATGAAATCATGATCATTAATGTTTTTCAAGGACATTAATATATGTGACGAAATAGGAAGCAATCCAACCCTAGACGATTTTAATTGTATCGACACCATGTCGTAGGGCAACAAACGCACTCCTAGGCAAATGAATGGCCATGAGTGGGGCTCGCCAAAACCCATTAGATCTAACCCTTTTGTTCCTTGGCCCAAACTGGATTAATGGTGCTTTAGTTATGGCCCTAATTTCTCACATGATCTAAGGTGTTTCATTCCTTGACTTATCATACTATTGTACATGTATTTTCCCCGATAGTTGTAAAGCTTGAAAAGTATTTAAGACAAAAAGGGGACATGAACTCACAGTATTGCTTCAGTGAGTAGAAGTAAATATGATTTCACGTGCGGTAGTCCTGAACAGTGTTGCGACCTACAATCGTTGTTATATTTGTTAGACACTTCGGTCTTTATAAATAACTTGAGTACAAGTCTTATGTATTAAATATGTGTAAGACTTGTATGTCTTTATTGTTCGTTGAACTTTGTATTAGATGCATTTATTGTTTAACCATTATATATATATTTTTCCAAATATATATATATATATATAAGTAATCGTGTATCTTGTATGTCATATAGTCGGATCCGGTCCTCTTGATTTTGTGCTTAGTATGAATCAATTGTATACTTGTATTTTTACAATTTATGTCATTGGGCCTAAATAATGTTGGGCTTAAATAGTGTTGGGCTTTTGGGCCCATAAGTTTGGTATTGGGTTTAGCCCATAAGTTATTGATATTGGGCTTAGCCCATGTATTTAGTTTATGCCCATTTTAAATATAAGTCCATTAAGAGGTATAAGCCCATTTATATAAAAATAGCCCATTTGAAAAAAATATAAGTCTTTCATATATAAAAAAAATATTTTTATAATATTAACTAAATATACTTTTTAGTTAATAAAAACATAATAGTTTTTATAAGTTTCAAAATGTCCGAATTTTGTTAATGGTAACGTAATTTTTGTGTCCGTGTCGAAAGATCGTCTAGATGTCGTATTAAGTCCTCGGATTGGTAATATGTCCATAAGTTCGTCCGTGTCCGTTTTGACCATAATTTATGTCCGATTGTTCGTATTGTCCGTAACATGTCTTTAAAGCATATTTATATGTAGTTTTGTAAGACTTTAATTATAAAGTCTCTTGAGTTTATTATTACCATTTTAATCAAGTTCCTATCTTTGATATATATAACTAATACACAAATTATTACATATCACATAACTTGTTAAAATGAACAAATATATATTTTCTCAAAATATATATTTATCTAATCTTCTCTTTTTATAAAAACCTTCCTTTAAGATCTTTTTAAATCTTGTAAAGATTTAACCAAAATGATAGTTTTTATAACATAAAGTTTTTAAGAAAAATTTGCCATATAACCTTTGTTTTAATCACTTTGCCATGTTTAATAAACATATCTTTTTCTTTTCAAATCAACATCAACAATTTACTCATAAGTTTTATAAACAATATACATAAGATTTATAATAAGATTTATAACATAATCTTATCAAGATGATCTCAAAATCATGTAGGGTTTTAAACATGATCATAACATATGTTAACTAGTGCAAAAACCAAGTTTACTTCTAGTTTTAACAACTTTTATAAAAATCTCATGTTGTATGTTACTTTTTATAATCTTGTAAAAAGTCTTGTTTTTACTTAAAAACCTTAGATACTTTAATTACACCATAAATTTTGATCATCCATTATCTTTTAAATAAAAAAACTTTAACATATTCATGTATACTTGTTAGATCATGTTTTTAGAACATCATCTAACAAGTTATACATATCTTAATCATCTCAACAAGATCAAATATGCAAATAACAAATCTTAATCACAACATAAACAAACATATACATATCATGATTTGTATTTTTGCTTCTTTGTATCTTCATATTATTATGTATGATTATTTTGTTTATTACTAGTTATAATAATAATCATAACATAAATAAGTAAGAAAAATAAATTTAGAAGCTCACTTCTAGCTCTAGGCTAGGGATGATCTAGATTATGTTAAGAAACAAAGAAGATGAAGATCTTGTTGGTAGAAGACTCTTGGATGGATGAAAATGCTTGATTTAGCTTGCAAGTGCTTTAGATCTTCTTAGGTTCCATGAAACTCCATGTTGATCATAAGAAAAATGAAGAAGGTGAAGTGGGTTTTTATGGTGTTCTTGGTGATATGGATGAAGATATGAAGATATGAAGAGAGTATTCTTTAAGTGTGTGTAAATTAAGGTGTAAGTAATGGGTAATGTGTTAGTGATTTAATGAAGAGTGTTATAACCATGCCACCATATGACTAACTCTTCCACCACATCATGCACTTAACCATTTAGATAAGTATTCAAGTAATAAAATAATAAAAAAAACAATGGGTGGGGGGCCCACTTGTGGTTGACGGACACACAGGGGGAGGTCATTTTGTGGTAAAAATGTGATGGTAAAAATATTATGGTAAAAACAATTTAACATGTTTAGATGTTTATGTTTATATGTATTACCAAGTTTCAAGACTTAGAATGATCACAAATAGGATGAAAATGACCAAAAATAATGTTCACTAGTTCACTACATATGTCAAATTGTAGTTCGGATAATCTTTTGTCGCTCGTTCCGCAAGAAGATAGTCGAAAGGTTTGCTTATGAAAGTTGTAGAGAAACATTTGGTTATATTTTTATATGGTGTTCCCTATGTATTTTCATATGGAATTTGAGTTTAAACAACCCATTTTGTACTTTGTAATAAAAACACTAATGCTTAATTTTACGGAAAAATATTGAAATGGTCACTTTTGGTGCTTTTTGGCTGTTTTCGGGCAGTTTTTGTGCTATCGGACATTGGTAATATATTAGACCAAACCCTTGCATTTCCAATTAGGGTTTATTGTATAATTGATGTTGGACTTTCGTCTGAGTCCTAAAAATATCGCTACACTAGTTTCTGCGGATCCTGAGTTTTTGTCAGCACGCTAGTTTACTAGGCACTACTCTAGTTGTTTCGATGCACTGTTTACACTGTTTCAAATGTAACCACTAAAAATGAATCATGTGCATCATAAATGAATATTCCATAAGTATTCTAAGATGTATATCATGAAATCATGCATTTCGGATATTCTAATCACGTATTTGTATAATGTAATTCATTGCTTTAAATGTAAGTAATTTACCAGAAAGTGGCAATTGTCACATCTTTCTCCCTAGTGGAGAATCGTTATCTGTTCTAAAGCGTCAGAGTGGTGCAAGGGTTAGCACCGTTTTAGCTATGAAGGCCCAGAAGTGTCTACGGAGGGATTACCCCGCTACGGTAGCAACCGTTACTAATGATAAAGCTAAGGAAAAGCGGATCGAGGATCCACCAGTTGTTCGTGATTACTGCTAGCGTGCTACTCGAGGAGCTTTCAGGTTTACTTCCACAACTGTTATGTAGAATCTCAGTTTGATCTCACGCCAGAGGTAGCCCTGATTACTCATACTTTTACCATCTTGCACCAGGAGGGTTGCAAGAACTGTCTAATCAACTACGAGAACTATTGGACAGGAGATTGTCGGACCTAGTTTTTCGCTTTGGGGAGCCCCAGTTATATCCGTGAAGATGAGCCTTTTTGTATGTGTTCTGATTATCGAGAACTCAGCAAGGTGACAGTCGAGAATCGTTTGCCTCGACCATGTATTGACAACTTGTAGACAAGTTGCGAGTGTCAAGCTCCCATTCGAGGATTGTCTAACAGACGAGCTATCATCAGATGGAAATTCGAGGGGAGGATGTTCCTGAAACGGCATAACAAACGCGATGTTGCCAATGCAAATTTGTATTCCATGACCTTTGGACTAATCATCACATCAGCAGCTTTATGGATCACATGAATCGGATATGCTTATTGATGACGTGTTGAATCATTTCCAGGAGAAAAAAAGGGGGCATCATGGACGACATCTGTATTTTATTTTAGAGCTCCTGAGGGAGGAGCCATTACATGTGAAGTCTTGTTAAAGGTAACATCTAGATTCGAGAGATGCAATTTGATCGTGTAACCAACGAAGTGGGAATACATGTGGATCTTGCTAGGATCCATTTTGCTAGAAACTGATCGACACCAAAGATCCCTTCGGGGATACAACAATTTCATGGTTTCGCTAGATACTATCACAGATTCATCATGGGATTTTCGAAGATCGCGTAGCTTTAATCTCTTTAACACAGCAGGGTGATGTGTTCGTGGAAGACATAACAGGAGGACGTCTTTTCAGCTTTCAAATTCCAACTCTGCATTGCACTGAGCATCGCCTTTACCTAAGGGTGCGGGTGATCTAGTGGTATACCGTGATGATTCGAATCAGAGTCCCAGTACACGTCGATACAACACGAGAAAGTGATGGCTTACGTAGTGGAATTACAAGAAGAGTTGCATGAATCACAACCTGCGATGGAAACCATGGTCATTGGATTTAAGTTGGAAGCATTACTTGGACGGTACGAGATGCGCTACTTAGACCGATCACAAGGTCCTCCTGTGTACCTTTGTTTTGAAGGATGGAACCTTTGAATGATTGCAACTGTGAAACCTAGACGTGTACGAGCCTCGCAGTACACCATCGACTTTAACCTACCAGATCAGATTTGCCCTGCTCAAACCGAAGCATTAAAGGAAGAGGAATTTCAAGTTGGGTCCATGCGGGGAATGGAAGAGCAACGTTTCGGTAAGTTGAATGATATTCGCTACTTCATGGAACGAATGTGGACCTCACTATACAGCAATCCTAGGGAACTTGTGTTGAGTGGAGCACACCAGCCTTGATATTTTAGTCGCTGGGATTTCGATAGGAGGTATTAGGATCTACAAACCTGGTACTGGTAACTGGGCATGAAGGCCCACATATCAAGGTATGTGAACGATGTTTGGCTTGTGCAAAAGTCAAAGTGGAACAACAAAGACTCTCTGGTTTGTGTCGGCTAGGGATGAGCAAATACCGATACCGTCCCAATACCGTCCCGATCCCGACCAATACCGATCCCGGATTTTGTGTAAACTTGGTACCGATACCGGTACCGAAATACGTCGGTTCGGGACGGTATCGGTACGGTATCGGTATTTTAAGGGTAAAAGTCGGTATTTTACCGATACCGAAAAATCACAAAAGTGGATACCGTTTCCGGTACCGAAAACGGATCGGGATCGGTATTTCGGGATCGGGATCGGGATGGGATCGGGATCGGGACGGTATTTTATACCCTTTGCTCATCCCTAGTGTCGGCAACCAGAAACACCTATATGGAAATGAGAACAGACTACCGTTGATTTATCACTGGTTTACTTAAAACTCAGAACGGAACCGATATCACCTGGGTGATCGTTGATTGTCTCGCGTAACCAGCACACCTTCTTGCAATCAAGGAAACTGTCGAGTCTTCACAGCTTGTGAACATTCCTCTGAGAGAGGCGGTTTTTAGGCACGGGGTTCCAACTCCTAATACCCTTGATTTTGATCTATACCTGATTTATGTCAAGCAACACGCATCACCCTTGGCTCACGTCTGGACATGAGCATTACTTATCACTGTAGGACAACCGGACAGAGTAACGAACCATCCTGACACTCGAAGACATGCTGCGAGCACGTGTGTGATTGACTTTAGTAAAATTTGAGGGATATTTACCTTTGGTTGAGTTCTACTACGGCTGTTACCATTCTAGTATTTAGACAGCTCTGTTTGGGGCATTGCATAGATGATAATACCAATCTTCTTATTGGACTAATTACGGGTCCAGGACTTGTACTCGAAACTCTTGGGAAGGTTATTTGTATCGAGAGTCGTTTGGCGGCAACGCGTGATCGGCAGGAAAGCTAATAAGTTTAGGAAACACTGGAAGATCGTTGTAGGCGATCGTATCATGTTGAAAGTCTCACCCTAGGAGGGTGTGGTATGCTTGGGAAGCGTGGCAAGCTTAAGTTACATTACTTTGAGCCATACAACATTCTGGGAAGAATAGGTAACGTGACTTACAAACTCGGGTTACCTGACGAATTGGGTAACGTACACAATGTCACTTATGTCTCGAATCTAAGGCAGTGTTTGTCCGATGAAACATTTGTGATACCTTTATTAGATAAGTTGCATTTGTCGATGTGTCTATTGAAATCCACAGTCAAATTCCAGTCATAGGAGCCCGTTAGAACTCAAAACTAAGTATCCTCAATCGTTCGAATCCGCAAAATCAATTTCTGATATCACTAATGAATTTCGGGACGAAATTCCCTTTCAAGTTGGGGATGATGTGGCACCTGGGGAAAATCCACAGTCATCCTGACCTATCACTGTGTTGTTTTGGAATGCTTATCAAATTTCGGGATGAAATTTCTTTCAAGTTGGGGATGATGTGACAACTTGTAGTTTGGACTTTCCTTGCATTCAAGTGTAACCGGTATGAATGTATGTGATAGAAAGTTACGAGTTTGAAGATTACATAATTATGTGTAATATATAAATGTATATATTTAACTTAGTCGCACAGGGGTACTCAATCGCACAACCTCTCTTTGATGTGGGCTAGTCCTCGGCCCGAAGTGAAACCCGAGATATGGGCCCGGCCCTCACTCAACGAACATATATGTTTAGGGTGTAAGTCCTCATAATCTTTTCTAAACACAAAAAGCACGCAAACCCTAAACTCTTCTCCCTCCTCCTTGCAATCGGCGGCATCCTCATCTCCTTCGAAGCCCTCCTTGTTCATCATCCTATTCGGTTAGTATTCTATGGTTGATTTATTTTGCATGTATATGATTTGAGGTTCGATTTGTGAATGCTATGTGTTTTGCATGATGGTTGTTGGATTATGATTAGTGAAATCCTTGATGAACATTATTATTATGATAATCAAACTGATAGATCTAAAATAGAAGCATGATTGATGGTTAGGATTCCTAGATATTAGAATCCGATGAGTTTTGGTCGGGTTAGTGAATCGATATAATAGACGGCAGCTTCTTAGGTGTGAACGCTGAATTGTTTTATGCATGATTGAATGATTAATCGGTGCAAATAATGGTGATTAAGATTTGTCAGAATCAACATGTTAATAAATATAGCTCTAGTAACGATTGTGTGTATGTTGATTAATATGATTGTGATGGTCTTGATGATTGTTGTTAATTGATAAAAGAATGTTTGGTATTCATATGAATTTCTGGGGAGTTGAATATAGAAACTGTTGTGATCATCCATGATTGATTGTGTAACTGCTTGACCGAAATTAATGGGATTGATAATTAATCACACATGACTGAATCGCACAAGTTAACGTAATCGCACAAGATTAGTCAACCGCACAAGTTCTAGTCGCACAACTTATGATCAAATGCACAAGTTATATCTTTAGGCTAACTGGGTTGGGCTTCACTAACATGGACTGATTGCACAAAAGGGCTCGGATCGTACAACATCTTGTTTAGTCGCACAAGTGCCTTGTGATCGCACAACCCATTTAGGCTAACTGATACTGGGCCTTGCACACAATTAATGAATCGCACAAGACCAGGATCACACACATACTGGCCCTATCCCTAAATCGCACAAGCTGGATATATGACTTATGCGTTAACTGATTTTGTGTATGATTTACTGATGAGTCGTTTGAGATCTAAGAAATGTATGGTGTGTGTTATCTGATAATTTTCTTGTGTGACTACGTGAACAACTTGTAATGCAAACATGTACGAGGCACGGACATCTGTTATGTGAATGTATGAAAGACTAATGAGTAGCATGGTTGACTGGTATGCCATGTATGATGATATGTGCTTTACTTGTTCACTACTTGTATAATGTGATACGTGATTTATGTGTACACAAAACTAACTGTCACATGGTAACCATATTAGGATTTGGTTGACCAACTGTAAACAAGTAATTAGTCTTACCGAGCAAATCTAAGGTGAGCTCACTGCTCTTTTCCAAGCACGCATCCCGGGAAGGGATATCGGGTAACATTTTCAGGGAAGAATGTCGGGTTAATGGGATGTTGTTATTACTCAGTTTCTATCATATAAGACCCCTTACATCTACCGATTGTTGCAGGGAAGGCAACGAGGTATTTAGTTGATAGCGCTATTAGGTTTGGCACCCTCACACCGGGCCGGAATGGACGGGCGTGAACTATTTACCTTGACCACTTGACCAATGCTTTGATAGAGGCATTGGGGTTTGGGCAAACACATCTAGTAGCCACATACGGTAATCGAGTTAATAACATCATCAAAGCAAAACGTTGAACTGTTTTAAACACACATTTGGTAACTAAACACGTTAACAAAACTTTGAACTCACCAGCGTCGTCTGACCCACTTGTCTGCATGCTTGCAGGTCTATAGGTTTATGTCATTTGGAACTTGCTGTCTGGGATGCTGGAGTGGTCATGGGTCGAGATACTTGGAATCGCAAAACAAGTCTAACGGTTTCGTACATGTGGTTTATGAAACATTTAACAAACGATTTATGCTTCCGCTGTATACACTGAATTTCATTTAATGTTTTGTAACACTTAATGATAATGAATGAAAGTTTTTATTTAAATATATACTATAGTTCAATGTGATTGGTGGCTTGGATCCTGGTACGTCACACGTCCCGTGGTGTTTCCGCATGTGGTATTTTGGGGGTGTGACATTCGTGACTATAACTAATATAGCAAAAACTCTAATATTAGTGACGTTACTTTACCATAACGTAAGACATTACTTTACCGTAACGTAGTACATGCTTTCTCCCCCCGTGTTTTGTAAAAGTTAAAAGAGTAGAGGTCGTGAACTCACCTTGGTTTTTCTCGGTTAGAATTATGTGACTACGAGTTGTTAGGGTTAACCACGTCCCGGTATGTTTACATAATGTATTTAGTTAAATGATTTGGTCAACAAATTGTGGTTTCACGTATACTATCGTATAACCATTCTATAGCAAGGATCATGGCAAGTTCATGCATACACGTACCACTTAGACACACATACATGCTAATCGGCATTTATTCATGTTAGACACCCCAAGAACACTTTTGTATAATCAATTAGATGCATATGCAAACGGTAACACAAAGTTCAGAACTTTCAGCTTGACATCAGTTTTTAGCTCGTTTGAGGATTTATAAATAATAGCAAACGGGTCAGAAACATTACCAATAATTTATGAGACGTGTCAACTAGTTCACATTGACATATATATATATATATTTTTCTCATGGTCTAACTGTTCACATAAAATTCACCCAAATTCATATAGCACATAAAGGTTGAATTCACCATATTATGTCGACAGTTTACGGTTTATTTTATATAAAAATCCTCGTCGACCCAATTGACGAACTTCCAGTGGAGAATTTTGTAATCTCCTAGGAATATCTACAGTAAAAATTTCGGATATTAACTCCAAATATTGACCACGTTATGACTCCTGTAATAGACTGCAATTTCCTCAGAAAAAACGCAGCTTCGACCTTTGTTTTCATTTAAATCTTTTGACTGACCAAAACACGTCGGAAAAATATGAATCCAGTGGGGTTTGAAAGCTATTTTCGTGAACTTCGTTTTAGACTCAAGAACCATTGGAATTGCTATGTTTTGACCTAGAAACAGCCGATACAAGTCGGCTTAAAAATCTGCACAGAAGCTGAAATTGTTTCAGCTCTTATTAAAACGTGTCCATGATCTTTTTAACGTGTTTTCGGGTATCCTAATCAAGCACATAACATCATGGATCAGTTCTAACACATATATCTATCAAGATCATCCTATCATGTAAAACCCTAATCAAGTTTATCAACAATTCAAACAAGTTCATGAAATCCAATTTCACCACAAACCCTAGAATCATAATTTCTCAATCTCTATTGTTCACTACAACACCAATTATCATGCGTACACACATAAGCTCATGTAATCAATCAAGAAACCAAACCCTATTTATCAAATAACACAGGAAGGACGGTTACCTAGAGAGAGAGAGCCAATAGAGATAGAGATTGCTTGAGAGAGATATCGATGAGGGAGATAAGAGCTGAGATAGAGAGATAGATCGATGGAGTAGGGATGTGCACGATACCCGTTCGGTACCGAACTGGTACCGGTTCCGAAAGTACTAGTACGGAAAAAACTGGTACCGATACCGATATTTACCGGTGTTTTACCCGTAAATACCAGTACCGTATCGGTACCGAAAAGTGAGGAAAATGGGAACCGGTATCTTTATCGAATAACCCGGTACGGTTCGGTACCGGTACCAAATGTTCATCCCTATGATGGAGGGTGGGTGTCATGAAGGTGATGGGGCAGTTAGGGTTTAGGGATTTGTTTTATAAATAAATATATATATATATATATATATATATAGGGTAGGGTTCATGAGTGAACAATAATGTATTTGTGAACAAAATGAACTTATCCTGACCATTGATTTTGTAGATCTAGAGTTTTTCTTTAGTGGCAAGATTGTAATTATCTTTTATAACTTACATGTATTTTGATAGACACAATGATATAATTGTATTTTTTTCTCTTCATTTAATTAATTGACTTTATTCTCTCTCCTGAATTCTCTTTCCAGTTAAAAGAATATTTAATTATATTCTCTATACTTTTTTCTCTCAAAATTTACCTAACTTAATATTTGATAATTAAAAAAATACAAACATTATCAAATATTGTTTCATCTAGAACAAGATTAAAAATATTTAGTTACATTATATATATATATATATATAGGGAGAAGATCATGCGAGAACCACCTCTTATTGTGAGAACCGCGAGAACCAATGTGAACACACCAAAAATGCCTAAAAATAGCTAAAAACCACACAAAAAAATTTTTTTGATTTTTTTAATATTTTTTAGGTTAAAATCGCTACTTTTCGAACCCAAAAAAAAAAAAAAAAAAAAATTTTTTTTTTAAATATTTTTTTTTTTGCTTCGAAAAGTAGCGATTTTAACCTAAAAAATATTAAAAAAATCAAAAAAAAAAAATTTGGATTTTTTTTTTAATTTTTTTAGATTTTTTTTAGAATTTTTTAGGTTTTTTGGGGGTTTAGTTTTTAGCATTTTAGCTTGGGGGGGGGGGGGGGTGTGGGGGGTTTAGGTTTTTGGGGGGTGGGGGAGGGGGGGTTTAGGTTTTTTTTTTGGGGGGGGGGGGGTGGGGTTAGGTTTTTTTTAGCTTGGGGGGGGGGGGGGGGGGTTTAGGTTTTTTTTTTGGGGGGGGGGGGTGGGGGGTTTAGGTTTTTGGGGGGGTGGGGGTTAGGTTTTTTTTTATGTTTTTTTAGCTATTTTAGGTTGTGTTCACATTGGTTCTCGCGGTTCTCACAATAAGGGTGGTTCTCGCATGAGCCCCTCCCTATATATATATGTATGTATGTATGTATGTATTAGATCAATGTTTGATGAAAAGATGCACAGTGGAAACAATATGTAATAATACACAAGTGTATACGTCTGGTATATACAAACATGTATACACATATGTACTTGAATAATACAGAGGTGTATAAATCTGGTTTATACAGACTTGTGGGAACAAGATGTAATAATAAACAAGTGTATAAGTCTTGTATATACTGACATGTATACACATATGTTAAAAAACATAATTTAATTAGGTTTAATATTTAATTTTAAAAAGAATATAACAGTTTATTTAAAAGAAAACATTAGCTTTCAATCTCTTATAATTAAAATAATGGAGAAACAATTAAAATGAGAGATAGGGAGAGTTAAGAAATGAGAAAATTAAGGGATTTTAATTAAAAATACTTGGCTAATGTTAATCTTACATTTTTAATCTAAAAATGATCAAGAGCCAAAATTAGTTCACTCAGTTCACTTTCAAAAAGTTGTTCACAAATGAACCTAATCCTATATATATATATATCATGTAATCCCTTTTGTTTCCCAAGTCTCAAACTTGGGTAGAAAGTTATCCTAAACAACTTTGTATAATGATGAAACAAGTCCCTCGTGTTGGAAAGTTAAACAAATTAACATCGTGTGTTTGTTCATGTGTTAATCACTTGTACGTATAACAAAAGCATATACGAGTAACAATTAACTGAGAAGGTTAACGGTGTTAACCTGAAAGTACGGGATGTCACATCACAAATTCCGAAGCTTTTGACAGAGCGTTATCCAACCTACTACTTTTATGTTAATCTTTAAAAACACGTCAGCGAAAGCTGGTAAATACAATTACCCGACACATTTGTAAAACATCTGAATGTCATTTGATAATCATTGGGATAATAATCTTGTTACCAGATTTACATATTTGTCAAATTCGGGATCAAGTGTTCAAACCCAGTTTATGATTAATACACACACCATATATTTTGTGTCTGTCAGGTGTATGCCTACACCCCACACTTAATGGCTATTACAATAAATGAATCGGGATGTATGGATACGGTACTATTAACCCCCAAATGTTTTATGTTAATTAAGCAATACGGATTAAACTCGGGTTATCAACATTCTATAGGCATTTGCCCATTGCAAAACCCGAACCAAGTGGTTTTGTACCATATCTCAAGTTTTTATAATAAAAGTGGTTAAAAAGTATTTACTTATATTAGCTGTGCTCACAACATATTTGGTTCGTAGTACAACCGAATTCAAAGTTTATTAGCCTACGGTGCGGTTTCCGGAGGGTTCTATAGTCCATAGTGAATGGAAATATTTATCCATTAGAATTGTTTACAGGTCATTATAAGTCCGTTGAAATTGACCGATTAACATAGATTTCAGCACAGTTCCGCTAGATTAAGTGCTGACCGGATAGAATGCGGTTTATAACCATACGAATGAAGGGCCTCGTGTGTTATGGTTGAAATAACCTTACATTCTGATTTGAAAGTGTTTCAAAAAGGTTTTGACCCGTTACGATTTGTTTATATGGTTTATACCATTTTAATGGGCAGTTTGCGTTAATACGGGTTCAAATGTCAAATGGGTCCGTGACAAGTTAAATATGTTAGAACATATTTTTATGGTGTTGTACAAACTATTTTGGTGTCAAAACTTTAGGTTATAGTGCTTAAAACTTCATTTGCCGATAATTACATAAAGTTGAGTTTGACTGTTTAGAATTTCATTTTGACGTATCATTTTGACCCATGTAGACGTGATGAACACGTAATGTGAATGTAGGGTTTTAATCTATAAATTATGAAGACCATTTGGTTGAGTTTGATTTAAAACTGGTTGACCAAAGGTCAAACAGAAAAGTCAAACTGTTAACAATTCTTTAACATTAGGACTAAACTATACTAAGAAACTACTTTCTAATGGAAAAGCTAAGAAAAGAAGACTTACTAGTTCAGAGGAGGGCTTCAAAGATCAGAAGAGAAGGCTTGAAATGCAGAAGAAAGCTCTCACACTTAACTTATGAGTGTTTTAAGATAGTGTGAGTAGAATGGCACACAAGGAGGCTATTTATAGCGAAGCCAAGATCAAGAGGGGATGATAAGTCTCCATGGAGGTCCTAGGGACTAATAAGTGTCTCTTGATGTGTCAAATGTAGGTTCAAGGTGGCAAGATTGCAAGATAGGTGGCAAAATGTTGAACAAGGCTGCTGCCAGCCATGATTCTACTGTCTAGGGACCCCTTGCGGACCGCAAGGGATACCCCATACAGTCCAACGCTTTAGAATTTCCAGACACCCCTTGAGGACCGCAAGGGGTTTCCTATATGGTCCGCAAGGACCTCTGGTGCAGGAATTTTTTGATTTTTGACAACTTTCGTCCCTCGACTTCGTAGTTTCCCTTTTTTGATGATTCTAAGCCCTCTATTTCAACATTTTGGATCATGTGAAGGGTTTCTAGACACGTGTCACTTTAGAATTTTTATCGAGGGGTCACATGGGGTTAGTAGTAGGATCATTGAGCTGCCACCTAGGACCATCAAGATCCTAAACACCACCACCCATGGCCCTAGGCTCATCAAGATCGTGGGGTATTCCACAATCTCCACGGGCCTCCTTTTTCTTCTTCTCCTTCTCTCTTCATTTAATTGTGCTCGTGGATGAGGGTGTTGTGGAGGATCATCACCACACCGCACAGGGTGGTGATGGAGGATAATGATGGAGGGGATGATGATGGTTATGGGGTTTTGGCTCATCATCGTACCTACCAGCCTAACACGTCGGTTAACACTACATGCAGATACTTATTAAAGTGCTTGTACTTTCCTATTTAAAATTGAACTTATAAAATATTTTTCTATAAACATTTTAACTTCAATTTTATAAATCAAATTTACTTAGTGTGTGAAATATAATGAAACTGGAATTAGATATAATGAAATTGGAATTAGAAATAAAATTGAGATTGTTTTTAAAATGATTTCTTTCAAATCTAGTTTGTATAATATCAATGGAACTTATATGTAAAATATATAAAACTAGTGTAACTCTTGGTTTCTGGCTCATTTTATGTCTCAATACCATGTCTGTCTATGTACTGAACTCCGGCAGCATTTTTCTGATTTGTCTGATAATTATGCTAACTTTATTTCGTGCATTATTTGAATCAATAAAGTTTGCATGCAGTAATGATATGACATTATGCAATATATGGTGCACATGTATGTATAATAACAATCATCATAAAGCAATTCAAGTCATCAATTGTAAATCAACACATTCATTAAGTCATAATTACTGTTTAATCATTGTACGGATACCTGGGATTTTGACAGTTGTCACAGCGGGTACATCGTAGACATTGAATGGATTAGTCCAAACGTTATATGATGCATTAACCATATGAAAACACACATTTCGACGTATCCAGTTGAACTCAGTGTAACCTGTATAAGTATTATCATTAGATCAAACGTAAAGTAAATGGAATTCATATAGAACAATAACTTGAATTTATACGAAAACGTACATAATAATATGCACGTAAAATGGTTTCTTTAAACGAAAACGTATTATATTTGACCTGACTTGTCTATAAAAAAGTTTACGTCGGAATGTAGAAGAAATCATATTTATACATACTCGTACATAAAATATGCACGTAAAAATAGTTTTTAAGTAAAGGAAGTATAAGGGTAAACCGAAACAAAATATTAGTAAAAAATTTAATAGGTTAAAAACATTCGTAAAACTGTGCCAAGTAGCACCAATGCAACAACGACATCGACTCTCAACATTGTAAAAATAAAATAGATAAAATGGTAAAAATTACACTGAACGAAAAGGAGACTAAAATCGTTGAACCACGTATACCCGTTACAGTGTGTTAATGCGAAGAAATTAACCAGAAACATAAAACGTAGAAAATAATAACTTAGTCAATCTAGAACCCGCCAGTTGAGGCGAAGTTTTCAAAAGGGAAAAAATGGACGCGTTGCGACGGGTCTATCAAATATGGAAAATAGAGCAAAAACGTTGAACCTCACATGCACGCTACGACAAGTTAACTCGCAAAATTTAAAATGAAACATAAAGCGAAAAACTTGCGAAAAATAAAAAGTATGGGAGACCAAAGTTGTAAATAATAAAGTGTTGTATTAAATTATAAAAGATGAAAAAGTTTGAGTTAAAAGTAAAAATTTCAAATGGGTTAAAATGTAGAAAATAAAACTTTAAGGTTGAAAGTGGAAAATCAAGTAATGGGTTAAAATGTAAAAGATAAAACTTTAATGTTGAAAGTGGAAAATCAAGTTTTTTTTTTTTGAAAAATTCCCCAAGCATAAGGTACAAGTCATAATGCATAAGAAAGTTACTAATTTATATATGGAATAATGACATAACTAACTTGTATCCAAGAAAAAAAAAAGATGTCAACAGACCATTTAGATTCGATTCAGTTCATTTTCTTAAACGAACATATAAGTAATGAAGTTAACATTCCAATTCTATTCATAATCTATTCCGTTAAAAACGAACACTATACTTTCTAATTCTATATTTGACAGAAGAATAGAAATAAAAATCATAAAATCACAAAATGCCTACGAAAGAACCATACAAGACGTGCCACGTGTAAAACGTGAGTTGATCGCCGGTCCAGGCGATATTTCGATAGGCAATCCACAAAAATATCTGGTTCACACAAATAAAAATCAACAACCCAAAAAAATATCTGACCTCCAACGTGGACCTAAGATGACGTGGTTCCATCCTCATCTCATACCACGTGTAAAAGCATATGCCAGCTGGCACTTTTTTTAATTCTCCCCCTTTTTGAACGTCCTTTTTTTCCATAATTCATTTCCTCAAACCAGAAAATATCCAAATCTACAGTTTTCTCTCACTTTTTTTTTAAATCTCTCTAACAGATTTTATTATTATTATTATATGGAAGATAAAGTTTTTTCTCCGGCGACGGAGACAGTGGTTCAGGCGAGTTCTGCGGCGTCTGAGATGACCGGCGACGATGCGGTAGTGAGTGATTTTGTGGAGTATTGCTTTTTCTTTGATTATATATGTTTTGAATTGTATGACGTTTGATTTGGATTTATAATTTTAAGATCTGTTTGTTTTTGTGTTTTCTGATCTGAATGAAGGCTATTCTTCGCTCGGTTGATTTGAATTGTCAATTATAGTTTATATTTAACGCCCCGCTTGCGGTATGCGCATATAATGTATATATATGTGGGCGCTCGGCCGGAAAAAGTGAGAGTGCACTCATTTTAACATTATTTTACTAATTTCGTGAAAATAACGTTAAAATAGAGGATGGTTAATCATGCATCATCTAGTGGCGTTGAAAGCCGAGAGACAAGGTACATGCACTGATCGGCAGTTGTCTCAATTGCTGAGTGTTATGTTCCTTATGTCCAAGGCTTGATGCAAAACTACTATCGAGTAGGGGTCTTACTGGAAGCAGCCTCTCTATTCCTACGGGTAGAGGTAAGGCTGTCTACATCTTACTCTCCTGAGACCTTAGCTTTGCTATTGGTGGGATTTACTAAGTATGATGATGATGATGAGTTTATATTTGCGTTAAGCGGTTATAACTTGTTACCTTAATATTTTTGTGTCTGTGTGTTATGTTTAGGGGTGCAAACGAGCCGAGCTACTCGCGAGCTATTTGAGCTCGGCTCGAAAAAAAACTCGAACGAGCCGAGCTTTAACGAGCTCCAGCCTGAGCCTAAAAAAAAGCTCCTTTAGTAAACGAGCCTGAGCCCGAGCTTCGCTTATCGAGCTCGAGCCGGCTGGCAAGCCTAAACGAGTTTTCTGTTTATATATTTTTATTAATATATTAAACATATATTTATATAATAATAATTACCATTTATATAAATATAAAATTTATATAAATATAAAAAAATAACTTAATTATATGTATAATAATAATTATAATTAATATAAATTAATTAATAAATACTAAACGAGTCGAGCCCGAGCTTGAAAAATTACCCGGCTCGAACTTTAGAAATAAAGCTCGAATCGAGCTGAGCACGAGCTCGGGCTTTCATATGTTAAACGAGCTCGAGCTCGAGCCTGGTCGGTTTTAATCCATACTGGAAATGTGAAGTTTTGGTTAGGTGGAGTGTTTTGTGTTGATTTGGGAGAAGTTGGTGATAGTTGGTTCAAAACAAGCTAACTATTGAGTTTTTTGCTGGATAACTAATAGCTTAGTGCTTGTTTAGGGTAATGTTTGTTTTTGTGTACTTCTGAAAGGAGGATTAGTCATCTATCTTGTTGTTGTTTACATGAATTAAGAGATGGTGTTTGTGCTCGACTAATCCTCCTTTCAGAAGTATCTTGTTCATGTGAGACAATGTAAACTGAATTACGAGTGACGCTTTTATTCTGCTGACGAATATGTGTGCCAATTCTTGGATGTATCAGTCTTGTCGGGGTGTTTTTTGTTCATTTGAGAACTTATGTTTTCGGTTCTTTTAATCACATTGAGCTGGGACCGAGGAGCATTTCTATATACATATTTTTATGCTCTACTATTTCTAACACATGAGATGCTCACTAAAACTTATTGTATCAGGACTCGCATGAAAATGCAACATCGAAATGGACCAATGAGAAACATAATTTATATCTAAAGGCGATAGAAGCATCATTCGTTGATCAGTTATACAACTCTTTGGATATGCTAAGTCGTCAAACACAAATTACCAACCGCTCAGACGCTTGTATCTCATCTGGCCAGGTTTAAAATCTGACTCATTTCTACATTATTTACTCCCTTATCCTATTTATATTTATAATTTTATATACCTCATCAAAAACTAGTTTATTTGTTCCCACCCTTATGATAAATATTCATTCCAGTGTAAGGTTCTTCGCCGCGGTTGTTGGTCAAAGAAAAGTTTCAACAGAGAAAAGTTTCAGGGTTATTGGATCCAGCATTTTAAAAAGGGGTCCTGCAAAAGGCTATCTTTAACTGCACTGCAATATCCTGTAACCGAGTCGAAGTTGGATCAACATGCTATCGTTGCAGAGGTGACGGATCAAAATTTTGTTGAAGACGCATCATGCAGCAGGAAAAGAGTGAGAGTTTCTAAGTACGATCACGCAAGTAATGATCAGGTAATTTGAGCAGTTTCTGTATCAACGAAGTTGGTTTTTAAAGTCACGTTCCATGTTTTTACTGGAAGTTATTTTATCACCAGGTTGTTCCTCAGTGTACTTCTGCCGCAACAACTGAAATCCCCGACAGTTATGTTTCACCGAAAAAGTAAGGCTCGAATCTCAAATCAGCTTCTTCACATAATCGCTATTGGTGGTAATAAAAGTACACACAAAACGAGAGGTGTTGTAGCCACTTCTAGGTGACCGCTTATAAGTTTTTAACCCATGGTACACTCGTAAGACTTGGTAATGCATGGTGCAACTCCCAAGTATGTAGATTAGATGATAACTAGAGTCAAGGATGTTTGACTCCGAGTTGGAAAATCAAGATAGTTAGGTTGATCATCAATTGGTTTTTTCATTTTTGTTATGTTTTTTACTTCGCTGTAATCGTGCATATTGGTTTCCATCACGTGATCGATCAGTAGCATGGGTATCTATTCTTGTTGGTAGTTCGTTCATGACTCTTACTGTCATGTTGACCCCACAACTCGACTCAGTCACTCAGCGGGTCAATGAAGTCAAATAATAAATGGATATTTGACTTTTCTTGTAACAAATATATGGTTTTATTCATTTATACATGATGATTAATTTTTCATTCTTTATTTTGTAGCCTACAAAATGAAAAACATTAGCATGAATTGAATTATTATAACACCATGCAAGGTGTATCTAACTATGATCTGCAGGTGGCAAAATTTAGGCACATTACCGGATCGTCTTGTTTTATTATGCAGCAGGAGCCGATGCAGGGGCTGTATATTTTTCTATAGCCGCTTTAATCCGTTCCTTATCTCTGGTAGGAAAAGCTTCCAGTAGGATCCCATTTTTATAGAAATGAAAGAGAGGAACCGTCTGTTATAATTGAAAATAAACTCGGATTACAGAATAACCAAGAAAAATAATATTTGGAGAAAGGAACTTTGAACATGTTAAATATAGTACCTTAATTCGAAGTCGTTCTGCTATATCCGATTGCTCATCATATTCATCAATCACCTGCAGAATGCATCACAAAACCATGAGTTACACGAGTAGATAAAATAATGCGCGAATATGGTTTGCGTATCATATTATATGAGAGACAAAGAAGTTACTTTAAGGACACGCGAGTACAAGAAGGTAGATATTCGAATCTTATCAGCATGGTATGCTATGCATTTGTAGAATCATTTTGTGTTATTATCAGGCATATACGCGAATAAAAGTAGATACGCAACTAAAGCTTAGCATATCTCGTGGCTATATGCGTGAAATAGTTCTGACATGATCATAAAGATATAAAACACTCACGGACATTGTTTAAGCAAAACAGGAATAGAGATGAGCAAAACTCACATTATGCTTTAAGAAGATAACTGCAGCCTCCTCATCACCTGACCCTTTGCACAATTTTGCGAAACCCTGTTCAATATACCTGCAACTACCACATGAAGTGCGATAGAAGTCGACCACAACCAATGTATTAGCCTTTTTCGCTTTCTCTAGAACTGTGAGTAGTTCCTCATCCTTCTTGATTTCTCTCACACATTCGACGGGGCAGAGCTCCTCATCTTCATCTAACAACTCTTGTGGGTCCCCGTTCGCCACACACTCGACTCGCTGAGAGTGGATCTGCAGCCTACGATAGTGTGAAACCGCGCCTCTGTTATCACACCGAGTTTGTTCCTTCAAGCGGCATGCTCTCATGGAACATTTATCCGGAAAAGTTGACGGGTTTTTAAACTCGGTTTGCGTGTTCTGAATGTTAACTTTAGGAAAACTTATCAGGCTTTGGTGATACATGGTTCTATGCTTCTGCAATGAAGTTTGTATAGACCAAGACATTGGATTTAATGTGCTAAAAACCCAGAGAAGAGAGGTGGCAGATGTTCTTCACCCCTTGTATCTTGCAAAAACCAAGAATAATGCACAACTTATTTTCAAAATATCAACTGTAACAAGTAAATAATAAAAGTATGAATTCTTTTGATCAATTCATTGTCATGAATAAGTAAATCTCTACGGGTAAATGAAACAGATTATGCCAATTATGGGTGTTTATAAACCGTTAAAACCTTCAGAAGTGTCTAAAACCGAATTCGGCTCGTTTGAGATTTTTAAGGTTCGGTTTTGCGGTTTAAATGTTAAGAACTTGAAACTAACCTCTATTACTTATTTATTAATAGTGGTGTAAACAAGCCGAGCCACACATGAGTTACTCAAGATCGGCTTACTAAAAACTCGAATCAAGACAAGCTCGAGCTTTTATTGAGACTTGTTAAATAAACAAGCACGGGCTCAAGCTTCACATATCGAGCTTGAGCCAGCTTGCGAATCTCAACGAGGTTTTCTTTTATGTATCTTATGTGATATCCTAAATATAAATTGATATAATAACTTTTATTATAAAGAAAATTATGATGAAAATAATAAATATATATATATATATATCATATTTTATATAAAAAATTATAATTATAAATACGGAGTTAACTTCCGTTTTGCTCCCTGTGGTTTGATCACTTTAACGGTTTTGCCCCAATCATTTAAAAACGGCCATTTTCCTCGATGTTTCGATCTTGTCGCCAGTTTGCTCCCCGGCTCTAACTCCATCCATATTGTATGTTAACTGGAAGGGTATTTTGGTAATTTCAAGTATAACGTAATGGTACTTGGATCTTGTATGTTAACTTGAAATTTCAAAAATACCCTTTTAGTTAACATACAATATGGATGGAGTTAGAGCCGGGGAGCAAACTGGCAACAAGATCGAAACATCAAGGAGCAAAATGGCCGTTTTTAAATGATTGGGGCAAAACCGCTAAAGTGACCAAACCACAGGAGCAAAACAAAAGTTAACTCGTAAATATATATATGTAAATAAAAAAATTATTATAAACAAGCAAAGCCCGAGCCTAAACTTGACAAACTACATAGGATCCGAGCTTGAGCTTTAGAAATAGAACTTTTAACTAGCCAAGCTCGATCTCTCTCAAAGTTAAACAAGTTAGAGCTATAGCCTACACAAACTCACTATCTTATCTTAAACACCAATATAGAAGCTATACTTTGATTATTGAAACATGAAAGTAGGTAACTGAAGATTCCGGCGATGTGAGAGTCGAAATAGTACCTGTTAGGCGGCGGAGGGAAGCGGTGGCGACGGCGGAGCAGTTGTTGTGGACGATAAAATGAGACCAAAAGTCAGTTACATTCGTCACCACACACTTCTGCAGCTAATATCAGCCACCCGCTCCAATATTCCACAGTTGAAAAATCATAATTTTGAATTTTGTTTTGTTATGTTTGGAAACTAGCCCACTTAAGTTTTGAAGTTTTTTATTCTGAACACTATAGTTTTCTAACTTCCTTTTTATGTCCGTTTTTATGAAATGTAGATGGTAAGTTTTAGATTAGCCTTTCCAATTGTAGAAGTTACCCTTAACTAGGCATCACATAACACTATTCGGTGTGGAATGGGCGTGATACGTGTCTGTCACGTTAGCAGAGAGGGGTGTTTTGTCCTTCGAGCCTCAAAAACCATGAGTGGAAAGGGTTGAAGGGGGGCGTTTTTTTTTCTTTTAGAAAACAAATCTATTAAATTAAAAAAAGTCACTTATATTAATTAAACCAATAAAGAAAATAACAATTCTACTAAAAAACATAAAATCAATTTTTTTTACATATTTTAATTATCGTGTTGTATTGCGGAAGATTCCAAATATGTTTGATGTGCCATCAATTATACATATTTTTAGTGCACAATTGCCTCCTAAATCTAAGTACTTTAATGACTTTTTAACTACAAATACCACCTAATCGTTCCAATTTAACAAATGCAAGTTTCCAAGGTCTCGTGATGAAAAGAAGTGAAAAACGAGCATAAACAAAGTAAAAATACAGGATTCTAAGGAAATCAGCAAGTTGTTAGATAAGCACATTCATGCCAGGTGATGCACGTGAGTGTTATATAGTTTTTAATGTATATTTTAAGCCATTTTAACACTTTAGTCAAGTTTTAAATTTATAAAACACGATATTTTACTAACACTAAACACACATATGGGCAAGTGCACCCATCGTGAGCGTAGTATAGCGTTGGTAAGATACCGAGGTCGTCCAATGTCACAAGAGCTTTTAGTACCGGTTTATCCTCAACGTCTAATCAAAGCAAAAATTTAGAATAAAGGTTTTTAAACAAGAAAATAAAACTAACTAAAAAATTGCTGAAAATAAAAATAAAAACAGATAGACAAGATGAATCACTTGGATCCGACTCGCCTTTAGTGTAACCTTTGATGTTTTCCGCACTTTTGCACTTTTTAAGAGATTATCTTAGTTATAGTAGTAGGACCCTCTTTTGAAGGTGACGTTACCCTCAACCCAGTAGTTTGAGTCAGCAAGGATACAATCCTAAAGGGTTGGATTATTGGAAGATAATTAATTAAGCTATTAATGCGTAATATGGTAGGCCCCTCTTTTGAATGTGACGTTACCCTTGGCCAAGTAATTTGAGTCAGCAGGGATACAATCCTAAGTAGCCGGGTTAATGTATTAATAGTAGTTTACACATGAGGGGATCAAGGAGTTTGGACCCCCGCCATCCAATACCAGTGGGTATTGAAGGAGGTCCTACTAAACTTGACCCAGGTCCTTGCAGGATTTATACACTGAACAAGACAAGACGCTTACCAAACCATTCCCTTAACCCCCGACCAGGTTGCCAACATATCTCCATATAGACCGTGGAGATATGAATGGTGTAAATCTTTTATTTTATATATACAGTAAAATAACGCCAAGACACCACGGACAAATGATAAGAAAGTTTCACCTTCAACATAAGAAACTAGTTATTAAAGTCATTAATACAAAACCAAATAAAAAAGTGCGAAAAGATTAAAAAAACAAAAGTATTACACTAAATGATTGTCTTCACCAAGTGTTGTAAGAGACTTAGGCAAACATGGCATTTGATTGTCAAGAACTCTTACTATCAATCTTGGATCCCGAGACCACTACACACACTCTATGATGGATGATGGATGATGGTGGTGGATGTGGGTGTTGTGATGGTGGTGGAGTGTGGGTGAAGTGGGAGAGAGGTGGTTTGTCAAGGGATGCCTTTGCAATGAACCAAACAGCCTGCACAGAAGCCCAGACACGGCCCCATGCCCGCTGGGCACGACCCCATGTCCACCCATCTTCTCTTTCTTCATTAAATGCAGTTTGTCTACATTAGTTGACCACGCTCCCGTGTCCGTTGGGCACGGCCCCGAGTGCAGAAGCGTATCTGTACTATCAAGATTTGCCTAGATTCTGCGAATCTTAGCGTTGACCACGGCCCCGTGTCCGCTGGCCATGCCTCCGTGTTGGGAAATAGAAGCTTCTACAACTTTGTCTTTTCTGCAGACACTTGGGCACGCCCTCGTGTTCATTGAGCACGGGGCGTGTTCAGCATTCTGATGTCTTGTTTTTGCTTGGGAAGATGCTGTCGAGGGGTCGGGCATGCCACGTTTATTCCTTTTCTTGTATTATTGTTAGATTTGGCTGCATTTTTGCTTCTTTTGTTCATTTAAGATCATTTAACCCTGAAAATACAAAGGGAAGACAAAAGCACACTTTTTCCGACATTAGTACTAAAAAAGGGTTAGTTTTATGCCTCATTTGATGCAATTTATATGTTGCATTTTACACACATCAAATACACCCACACTTGAATCTTTGCTTGTTCTCAAGCAAAATTCTTTATTTTGTGGCTTGCACACCCAAACGGAAGGTTTTGGGCTTATCTTGAGTGTCGGGATTCCAAGATCTTTATTAGGTTTTATTTTTATGTTATTTACAATCCTATTCGTTATGATTTATTTAGAACATTACATAAGAGAAATTACTTATTTGGGCATAACATGCCTTTTTAAAATTCCATTTATATACAAGTTAACATACCTCACGGGGGATCACTCAACACTCGGCCGAAGATGTATTTTTTGTTAAACACTCGAGACCGGCATGGAACTTACTTCTACCATATGCTTGCCAAGCAATCAATCCTCCTCCTTTTTAACTATAAACCTTTGTAAATATCAAGAGGACTTTGGGGAAGGGTTAGGCTTGGGTTAAAGGTAGGTGGTTTTGGGCTAGTGGTTAGTGGAAAATGGTGAAAAGGCGTAAAAAGCGTCGGTTTTCGTAAAACATTTTGTTTTTGTGACTTTTTATTCTAATGAAGCATTTTTCAAACAAAGTTTCTTTTGATGAACTTGTTTGTTTATTGCTAAGCTTCATAATTTTTTTTTGATAATAAAGATGTCACAAGAAAACCGAGCTTTGTACTAAAATAAAGGGTTGAAAATGAAAAAGGGTTTTGGTGGGTAAAGGGTGTTTGTTTTGGGTTTAGAAATGAAAATGTTTAGGCTCAAAGGGGTTAACTAGGGGGATTTCGGGTAGGTGGTAAAGAAAACGAAAAATAATGGTGTTGAAATAAAAAAGTTTAGTCCTAATGCCTCCGTCATTTACTTACTTGGGTTTAAGTTGGTAAGGACCGGGAATGTATTGTCGTGGCAAGTTCTATAGTCGTAAGAAACCAAGCGGCTATTCACACAAGAAACGAAAAATGAGCATTTAATTTAAAGATGTGTATTTGTATGCTCAATAAAGGCTTAAAACTCATTTTTTTGTGGGAATGGGTTTTTAATGTGATCAAGTATATATAATCAAATTTTAACTAGATTTGTCATGCCGTTTCATAATTTTCTTATGTTGGTTCTTTTTATCACCACGGTATTGGTTGTAGATTTATAAAAAAATATAACATTTTTAGAACTTGTTATTCCCAATTTAAACCAAGACAAATAATAAAAAAAATGAAAAAAATTGGGGTGTTTAGTGGTTCCAATAGAGTTTTGTGTAAGCCTTGTAATTAGGACTTGCAAAATTCAAGTGTTAGGATCTGAGTTTGGTTTTGATTGTGTTTTTACGTTTGAATTAAGATGAAGATGGATGAGTTGTGCAGCGGAAATAAGGTGGAAACAAACTTTGCACACAATCAAACGAGAGAATTGATTTAATCAAACATTTTCCACAAAGAACCGAAAGATTGAATTTATTTCAATAACGATTACAATGCAATGTCTGAATACAAACTCCCCCTCAGCCTGAGCTCACAGTGTTTGTTCTTGCAGGAAGAAGATGTTGCAAAGAGCTAATAGAACAGTACAGAGCACTGTTCTATTTATAGGCACGAGCAAACCACTGAGGCATCTAAGCTGACGACACCATGAAAGTGACATCTAACCTCCTAACAAACTCTAACCTCTGATCTATACAACCTCTGCTATGCTAACTACTGCTATTACATTTCATTACATAAAGACATCTAAACTACTGCTGCATCCTTCCACTGATGTGAACCCAGCAGTACTTGTCCGGATCAGCAGAGCTTGACTCAAGGCAGTAGATTGAACAGCAGAGCTTTAGTCTTCCATCAGGCTTTTACTAGATCAACAGTTTGTAGGTCAGCAGTTTGTACGATCAGTAGATAGGAGGTCAGCAGATGTTGAAACCACTTTCAAGGGGAGAGACTTGTATACTAAACATCTGCTTATTCTGGATCCACTGCTCTGATCCAGTTTTGGCTTTAATTATCTGTTCCTTTGTCCTCAATGTGTCCCAAAAATAAGTTTTTAGGTTGATTGAATGTGTAAAAAGGTGTGTTTAAACAAAATTTTTCCGTTACAGTGCATCTGGACACGGGCCGTGGTGTCCGGGCACGGCCCCGTGTTCAGATTGCCAGTAACAGAATTCAACAAAAAGTAACAGAAGGCTGGGCATGGGGGCGTGTTTAGCGAACACGCCCCGTGTCCAGCGAACACGCCCCGTGTCCAGCGAACACGCCCCGTGTCCAGTTAACTGAATTGGGCGTTTTTCTGCAGACTTCTTCAGCACGGGGCCGTGCTGGCGGGACATGGCCCGTGCTGAACTTGCTGTAATGAAGAAAAATGTTCGGGAGGCTCTGTTTTTATGCATAGGGCGTTGGTTCAAGTCTCCCTTAGTATCCTTCACCATCCAAGTGTGTTTTATTGACCACGACCATGCCCCGTGTTGGGAAATAGAAGCTTCTACAGCTTTGTCTTTTCTGCAGACACTTGGGCACACCCCTGTGTTCATTGAGCACGGGGCGTGTTCAGTCTTCTGATGTCTTGTTTTTGCTTGGGAAGATGCTGTCGAGGGGTCGGGCATGCCACATTTATTCCTTTTCTTGTATTATTGTTAGATTTGGCTGCATTTTTGCTTCTTTTGTTCATTTAAGCTCATTTAACCCTGAAAATACAAAAGGAAGACAAAAGCACACCTTTTTCCAACATTAGTACTAAAAAAGGGTTAGTTTTATGCCTCATTTGATGCAATTTATATGTTGCATTTTACACACATCACCAGGCTATAGGCATGACCGTGCATAACACCAAGAAGCACAAAGTCAACAACAGTCAACCCAGGAAATGGTCAACAGAAGTCCACCAGGAGGCACGCACGACCATCCCTACCATGCACGCCCATGCTCCGGAAGAGACAAATGCTGGAAGCTTCGAGAACCGACCAGAATGTCACTTGTTTAAGCCTTGTCGGGACACATGTCCAAGCACGACAATGCCTACCCATGCACACCCGTGCCTATAACAAAATTGCAATGGATCGCTCAAGAAAAGGACAAAAAGGTCAAGCACTGTCGAGGATCAGCACCAAGCACGACCGTGCCCCCTAGGCACGCCCTTGCTCGCCTAGCCTCTTCCAGCCTATAAATAGAGGGCCTTGGCTGCCCATATTCACCATCCCATTTCACCCACTCCTCTTCACGTTTCACACACTTACTCTCTGATCTTGGGAGGCCATAAAGGAGTTTAGGGCCACTAAAAAACACTTGTAATAGCTTAGTTTGATAGAGAAAGAAAGAGAACTTGTAATCAACAACCCTTCTTCAAGTTGTTTGATCTTACCATACTTGATCTATCATGATCCACTCTATGATCATTATTTGTGGACAAGTTATGGCCAATATTGGCTAAACCCTTTGTGTTGCTTGGGTTGAAGATGAAGTTTGGTATGAATTAAATGTTTAAATTTTGGCAAAGAGGTGTGTTGTGCCTTTAATAATTCCTTCTACTCTTCTTCTTTCGTAATGAGCTTGTGATTATTTTGGTCTTTGATCTTGTGTGAGTTCTTGATAACCAAACGAGGTGAAGCTTATTAGTACACCCATGGCGTGTAAACAACCCATGTACTAATAAGAAAAATCCCTAGTTAAGACCGTGTGTAAATTTTACATCAATCGACTCGTATAATCGTTCTGATCAAAATCCCTAAAATATCTGTTTGTAATTTGGAAAAAAAAGTAACTCCGTTAAGTTTTTTTAGCGGGAGACCGGTGGAGGAAAAATAGGTGAAAGGTTGGACTGGCAGGGGGAATATTAAAAAATGTGACTACCAATGGCCAATGACGTCTACTAGTGATTATTACAGACCAATTTCGCTTATGTTATATAAAATGTTAAAAACTCGTGTATTAACTAAGTGAATAAAGTAAATGTTAAACATTTAGTAACAAAGATTTAGAAATATAAAATGACATTTTGAGATAAAATATATTCACAGAAATAAGATATAAAATATGAATGAGTAAAACAAGAGAAACTATAAAAAATAATTGGACTCAAAGAGTTTTTACACGTGACACAACCTGTTACTTGTTTATTTGGTGTAGTTTGGGGGTGCAAACGAACCGAACTTTCAGCAAACAATTCGTGAACTATTTGGAAAGAAGTTCGTTTGTGTTCGTTCGTTTAATAAAGAATGAACACGAACAAGAATTTTTGTTTGTTTAGTTAAATGAACAAACATGAACATGTGTTGTGTTCGCTCATTTATGTTCTTGAACATTCGGTAATGTGTTTGTTTATGTTCGATAGTCCATTAGGGTTTATTATTTTAGCATATTATTTAAATAATTAAGCCTTCTCTTTTGGTCAAAAAAATCTGTTTAAGGATAATGTAACCAAATTTGTTTGTGAGATAGAGTCCTTGATTGAATGAAACAAATAATGCGTGAAAAATATAGCTAATGCACGATGATTTATACAAGGAAAAGCCCTTGATCATTAGTAGATCGCCGGCACAAAAACCTCGGGTGGTGAAAACTATCAACCACCAACTATATTAAACAATGAATATGAGTACAACTTCGGATGTTGATTGAGTGTGATACAAAGTAAAATCGCTAAGAGTGTTTGAGTGTGAGCTTTCTGCTTGTGTGTGTATGCGAATTTGAATTGTTAGCTAACAACACTCGATCAACCCCTTTTGAATAACAATAACAACTAAGTCCGATTTAGTCGCTTGACCACGTGCGCGTTCATAACCGTTTAATAATAGTCACGTGCTAGCTCCCAGTAACCTATCAGCGATTTTCCAGCTTGGACTTGGTCCACCACGTTGCTATCCTACACATAAACATAAGAAAATATCGTGAACAATTGTTAGAAACTATAAGAAATAATAAGGATCCTTGATCCTTCGAGACCCTGCACTATCCGCTAAGGATAACTTATCCGGGCGACACCTCAGAATATGGCATCCATCATAATAAAAAATTAAAAATCAAGTCCCTAACACCTTCAGTGTTGGTAGGAGAGTTATTACCCAAAATCGTCAATACTATGGGTTGGAAAAAAAAGCAAAACAAAACAAAGTAATATTCATATTGTTTTAATTTGAATGCTTGTTTTCTTGTTATGAATGTTGTTGTGTGTGTTGAGCTTACTCGTTCATGTTCGATGACTTTGAGTAGATTAAAGGAAGGCTTTTAAGTTTTTCAAAAGTTGTTCATATCGATCTATTATGTGTCTCTACATCTAGCACTGGGTAGACCTCATACACCAAATGTCCTAGCTCTACCGTATCTTCTGTTTCATTTCTTCTGCAATAGACACAAAAACTTCTTTGATTATGGATCTACTACCAGAAACTCAATGCGTAATCTCAGCATTGGGTTTTTTTGGAGACATTATTTTTCTGTTAATTATGTTACATTATGTTTGTGATGAAACATGTTGATTTTATTCGAAGTTCAATATATGTTCATTTTTATTCATGAATGTCCGTTACCTAAAATTAACAAATAAATACAAACATATTCATTTTTTAACAAACGCACAAAAACAAAAAACCCTGTTTGATAAGTTCATAAACTTTATTAACACATTTATTTTCTTAACAAATGAAAAACGTCTCTTAGTATTTGTTCAGTTCGTTTCTAGCTCGTGTAGTCTAGATGTGTTTCGATAGGAGTAATCTTCCTAAGGCTATGGGGTGTGGATGGAGCCCCATGGGGCTTTATCAAGTTCACATAGGATCCACGTCAGCGATGGAACCCCCCTTTAATTTAGAGGGTGTGGATGAAACCCCTATTAAACAAAATTAAAAAAAAAAAAAACATTTGATTGGTTGTCGAACTAGTGGGCCCCACCTGAATGGCGTTTCAGCTCGTTACCACCATGGCGGGCCTTCAATGGCGCCCCGGCATAGCGCCGGGGTGTGGTGGATGGCGGAGGGGGGCGCTATAGGGTGGCGCCCCCACACCCTCCGGCCTAAGGTAGTGAAGTCAAAAGCCAGTAGTACCATTCGTCACACTCACGTAATCCATCTCATACAAGAAACCGTTGGGGGGTTGGTGTTTATCTTTCTATATCAATCAATGCATTTCACTCCAATTTCTTGTTCCCCATCAAATCTCTCTCGAATCCTCCGTCAATGGCTTCAACCGACCTCAAATCCGCCGCCATAATGGACCAGATGAAAGCTCATCTTGCCACCGACGCCGGCAAAGCCATCACCAAAAAGATTGGCCTCGTTTACCAAATCAACATCGCTCCAAAGGTTAGTTGATTGATTTATTTATTTGTTAGAACTGGAATTAGTTGCTACTGGATTAATGTATTGTTGTTTGTTGTGATTTGTATTGGCAGAAACTTGGATTTAACGAGGAGAGTTACGTTGTGGATCTGAAAAAAGGAGATGTTACCAAAGGTATGAGAATTTGTTTGTTATTATCTGTCTGATTAACATTAGTCATTAGGTTAGCTTATTGGTTGTGTTGTATCTAGGGGTGTTTACGGTCGGGTTTTTACAGTTTTTTAAGGTCAAACTGTCTGAGCCAAAACATTAGTAACGGTTCTTGATCTTTGAAAACCGAAACCGAATCATTACTAACGCTTGCTTCCGGTTTGGTTTCATAGTTTTGGCTTAGACCACCCGTATTGGGGGGTTTTTGGGCGTTTTTCCCAAAAAAAACGCCTCTTAACGCCCATCAACCGACCCGGGGTATTTTTTTCAAAAATAAAACATATGACGTCCTTTTTCCCACTCCTTTTCTTGAATTGTTTGGCCAATCATATGTATTCTACTTTTTGGTTGGCCAATACCCTTTTTTTGATTTTTTTTATTTAATTTTGACACCTCTTTTAACATAATGACCCATAATGCCCACATCCCCACTACATCCATTTTAGAAAAACGTTCCATAATGCCCCATTGCTGACTGGACTGCCACATGGAGCAAAATGCCTAAGGGTGGGGGCATTATTTGTGTCTGCCACTACACATGGTCTTATTGGCATTTTATACAGGCTGTGAAGATTTAATTCACTATTTATTGTCTTATTTTATTGACCCATTCCATGTGTTAAAAGTCTTTGTTGTAGCTTCTAACGGTCCAGTCCGGTTTTTTCGATTGGTGTTAGTTTAAACCGCAAACCAAACCATTTACTGCGGTTTAGTTTTTTTTTTATTTTTTTTTTGTAACCGACCGAAAACTAAAAAACACCATCTGCGAAACCAAACCGATGACTGGTTTGGACGGTTTTATGGTTTTAAGCTGAATCGTGATGGTTTATGATCACAAGTCATGTTAAACTAAGAAGCTAAAATGTTGTCTTATGTTTAGAAATCGAAGAGTATCTTGCTTGAATTTTAAGTAGATTTTTTTCTTTTTCAAATTACATCAATGTTGTATCTTTGTTGTTGTGTTCTGCCATTTAGTTAGAACTTAGAACACATAAGAAACGAGGTTAATAATATATAGAGTAGTTGCTAACTTGCTCATTAAAACTACATTCGGAAATGGATGTATAGGAAAGGGTTTTTCGGATGAAATCAAAGGCTATGAGGTTAATAACGTAAGAGTAGTTGCTAGTATGTACATTAGCTTTTGTAGTAGCATGCCAGTAAGTTATGCTTGTTGGGGATTTCAACCATGAGGATTTCTTAAACGTTTCCATCTATTTTGTACTTCTTTAGATGTAAGTCCAAATTTCCTTGCCACTTTTTTGTAAGTAAATGTTTATGCTGGCTCTCGCTAACAACCTACACAAGAGGTAGAAGGAAAGGCATTTAATGAAAAGGAAGTCGAAAACATCTTTCATTTGACTTATCATGATTGGGGATACAGGTCCATATGAAGGTGGAAAGCCGGATGCCACTTTTTCTTTCACAGATGAAGACTTCTTCAAGGTTGCCACCGGGAAAATGAACCCGCAAATGGCTTTCATGAGGTAAACATTGCCATCCTCATTTCCCATGAGTCACTAAGCACTAACTTTTCAAACCATTGCATTACAAACAACACTCTTCTAGTCATAGTTATCAAAAGTTGTTGATTTTGGCGCCTAGGCGATTTTTCTGGGCGAGGCACTTTAAATGTGCTTCTACTTCCCAGGTATTTAGAGCTCAGCCTACTGATAAATGCTAATTAATCTTTTTTTTTTTTCAAAATTTGTAAATTCCTCATTATCTGCAGTATTTATAGGGATTGGCAATTGATTATATCACTAAAATATCAGCCTTTCAAAAAAAACATATATCACTAAAATATCAAGATCTCAGTTCGTATTATTCACATCCAGGTTCGAATTCTGCAGTATTTATAGTGTTTTGTTCTCTGATTTAATTCTGCATTTTGCAGTATTTTTTTTTTCTGCAGTATTTTTTGTTCTCCGATTTAATTCTGCATTCTGTAGTTTTGTGTTCTCTGGTTTAATTCTGCAGTATTTATTTATTTATTTCTTTATGAACATGTTGGTTTTGGAGTATTTTGGTATTTGAGACGATTTTGTTAATTTATGTTGAAGATTATGGTATTTTGATATTTTGGTATTTGAAGAAAATGTTATTTTCCATTACAAAATATATTTTATTTTATTTTATTTTTTTATTAAAGTGCGCTTTTATTTTCTGGGGCCCTCGCTTTTTTTGCGCTTTTCGCCTAGGCCCTAGGCGGAGCCTTAGCGCCTTTGATAACTATGCTTCTAGTGAAAACGAAAGAATAACTCTACATTTTGAAAAAATGAGCACTTTTGGACAACATTACAAACGACATGGCCCATTCCAACAAATTATAGTGTTTTTTGGCATCTAAACATGAACAATGTCTAGTTTGCAACCAAAAATCCGAAAGCAATGGTTAAAAAAGTTGGTTGCCCTAATTTGATACACTATTTGTTCGTTTCGGAAATTTGTTGGATCATATCATGGTTTGTTCTTGCACACAGGGGCGCAATGAAGGTGAAAGGCAGTTTGAGCGCAGCCCAGAAATTCACACCGGACATCTTCCCAAAACCTTCAAAGATGTAGTGTTGTTGATATATTGTGTAAACAAGGTAATAAGTACGTTACTTTCTCCGTGTTCTATTTTAAGTGGAACGTTATTCTGTGTTGTTATTTCTTTACTTCATTAACATAATGTTTCACATAATCTACTACTGCTGATCGTTTGGATACACCCTGACTTCTTGATTGAGGTGCGTATGAGTTGCGTGTGGGATTTTTCAATGGAAATGATCATACTTCAAGTCTTGTTTGTTTTGATATATTATAATTGGATATTATATGAGGCCGGTTGAAAAAAGGATCTAGGAAATATGAAGGGCATTTGTTCAAAACAAACTACTAATGTATAGGGATGACACCTCAATTGTTTAGAAAATCTTATGGGTCATGCCTAGGCGAACATCACAAACAATAGCAAGATAAGCTCAATTACAATATATTGGTATTAATACTTTTTTATTGTGTGAAAATATAATATATAATTATTTTGAGAAAATGCCAGAGAAATGTAATCAAGTTTGTACACTGTTTCAGTTAAGTCATCCAAACTTCTTTTGTATCTAAAAATAACTGAACTTTAATTTAGTGATCTAATAGTGTATAATTACCAGGTCACCGGGTTATCATTTTTTTCTCCTATTTTTTATTTTGTTTTAATGCTTATGTGAATATTATTTATATTAGGTGAATTTTATAAAATCAAAACATATTTAAAACCCTAAAAAAACAACCAAGTTTAGAATAGTTCCACTAATCTCAATCCTGAAAACCTTCATCCTCGTTCAACTTATTTCTTGTCTTTCCGGCCGGCATCTGCAACTTCCGGCGACTTGTTAGGATGGATGTCCACACCCTTTCTTCCTTCTCTACTCAACTCATTAGTCATTTCAGGTCTTCGGGATTTCGTCGCAACAAAATCCAACCCAACCCCATCTTTGATTATGATCGGCAGCTACACCACACCACACAGACACCTCGATCGAAAGCTATCGCATCCACGTTATCTCTGTATTTCCTCTGGTTCACACCAACCCATCAGACATTGCCTCTTGCCGGAGAGGACTTTCGTTTTAATCTCACCGTTCGATCTCAGATTTCGATCGGACAACAAGTTTTCAGATTGGGAGTTATGGCCTGCAAGTAAATGCATATTTCTGGTAGAAAAATGATCTCAGATCTAGAATTTGGTATCCGGAAAAAAAAAGTATTAGAGTTGCCGCTTGCCGGGAGTTTTTTTTGGCAAACTAGTGTTATGTAGGTCTTGGTTTTGGAGAATGGTGTAGTTTTAAAATCCTGTTGGATTATGGTTGTTACGCTTGTACTACAAGTGTATTGTCAGAAAAACAATCTATTGCGCTTGTACTACAAGCGGGTTATGTGAAAACCCAATCTTCAAGCCGGAAATTGTAACAGGTTGCCTGAGAAGAAGCCGGCCAATCGCCGGAGAATTTCCTCAATACCGGAATTGCAGGTTTGGCCGCAGCCATAGGCGGATCTTAGAAGGGCTGTGGCAGGGCCACGGCCCGGGCAAGTTTTTCGGCCGTAGTGCTAATTTTCCGCATTTCGATCGAAATGTTTTATATATACTATGTTTGGCCCGGGCTTGCCCGGGCTTTTTTTAGTACCCGTGTCTTTCGGCCCTGACACGTTTAACGGGCAAGATCCGCCACTGGCCGCGCTAGCCGGAGAAGATGACCTGAAGTTATTTTTTGTGATACGCTTGTTCAACTAGCGAGTTCAAGTTATTTTTTATGATACGATTGTTCAACTAGCGAGTTCAACTTTCAAGAGTCCAAAACCCACTACAATCTAACCAACTTAACTATGCTAAATATGGAACTTAACGGCCGTTTGTTTTTCTTGAAACTTGAACTCGCGAGTTGAAGAAGCGTATCACAAAAAATAACTTGAACTCGCTAGTCAAACAACGTATCACAAAAAATAACTTTCTGTCATCTTCTCCGGCAAGCTCCGGCCGAACCTGCAATTGGTAATGAGGAAATTCTCTGACAATTGGCCAGCTTCTTCTCAAGCAACCTGTTACAATTTCCGCCTTGAATATTGGGTTTTCACATAACCCGCTTGTAGTACAAGCGCAATAGATTGTTTTTCTGACAATACGCTTGTAGTACAAACATGACAATCACAATCCAAAGTGGTTTCAAACCTACACCATTCTCCAAACCAAGACCCACGTAACACTTTTGCCAAAAAAACTCCGTTTGCCGGTGTGTGGTCGGCGAGGATAACGATTCGCAGGTTCAGATGTGTGGTTATGCTTATATATTTACACTCAGGGGCACGTTGATTATTTTTAGTTTTTTAAAAGCAAAATCCATGTCTATAATTTAAATTATATATACAATCCAATAACTTAATATTAAAAATTTAGTTAAACCTGACACATCATTGTTTGTAACCTAGTAATCTTATAATTACATAATATTAGAAAAACAAATGAAACTTCAACAACTTTAAAGAGACAAAAAAAAGTTTCAGGATTTAATTGTAACAGTTATCAAACTTGATTACATTTCTATAAAGTTACCCATAATTATGAGGTCTCGCGCAAGAGGGCGAAACATTTGGTAATTTCTTTGTTTGCTTTGTCAGTTATCTATCTAGGAACAAAATCAAATCAACAACTAGCAGTGTGCACAGTCCGGTTCGATTCCGTTATTAGTATTAACCGTAACCAAAGTCATCGATTTGGTTAATTCAGTTATTTGTCGATTTTCGGGTCGGGTCGGTTAATTTCAGTTAATAACCAACTCAAACAAGGGCTATAATTTTTTCTTAGAAATACATGCAATGGAGGTATAAATACATTAAAGGGAGGTATAAAACATGAAATACATGAAACGGAGGCAGCTAAAAATATATGAAAATATTGATGGTTCGGTTAATTTTGGATAACTTTGGTACAAAAAATAACCGATAACCAACTTCCGGTTAATTCGGTTTCGTCGGTTTTTCATTCGGTTTCAGTTAACGGTTCGATTATTGCTTACCCCTAGCAACAATAATATACATATAGATTATAGTCTAGAAGTTAATATTGCTAACTAAAACAATATGGAATAATAATCCTTAAAACAAAGTTGGATACAAAACTCATGTATTAATGTAAAATCAAACAATAACATAACAACATATATTTATGCTAGAAGCTAATATCCTAAACCGAAAACAATTTTGAGTGACATAGCACAATTGGTAGCGACTCAAATTTAGCAGGAGGTTGGAGGAGTTGGGAAGTATACCGTGTAGCCTAATGGAGGATGAAGTAGTTGATTTCTTAATCAACAAGATGTATCCAAGTTTATTCCTATGTTAATGCCGTCGTCTTAATTTCACATCTACGTAAACCAAAACTTTCAAAAACATCCAATTAAAGGACAAAAAAATGTTACTCGTGAGTAAAGAGCGGAGACATAAGTGTAATTTAAAAAAAAAATATTGGGATCAAAACCATAATACAACTTACGTTATATATACCATAAGAGCGGAGACATAAGTGTAATTTAAAAAAAAATATTGGGATCAAAACCATAATACAACTTACCGTATATATACCCAGTTGATGAGGTATGCCCAGTTTGTCATAAGGCGTGTTTGGATTCTTTTGGTGAGCATGTTGTTCATTGTAGAGAGCTCCCGGGGTTCAAATACCGACATGATTTGGTTAGGGATGTCCGTTTCGGGGAGTTAAAGCGTTACGTCACTTTCACATAGACAATGAGGCTGAGCCCGAGGCTGAGGTTGAGGCTTTAACTAATCCACTCTTCAACTATCACGTGGTGGTTTAACTATAACTAAAAGGAAAAAAAAATGTGATTAGTTGCTTTTAGGTGCCCCACCAAAAAAAAAAAAGGAAAAGTTAACGCCCGTGAATGACATGGTGAAGGTGTCTTTGGCATATCCTTGGAGGCAATGTTTGGGCAGTTAAAAGGGTTGATGTTTAGATTCAAGATTCTTTGGGTTTCATAGGTTTTGATCATGTTTAGAGACAAACGATGCAAAGTAATATGTTTTGGAATACTAAATTTTCTAATGGGCATATTAGAAAAATGTATTTTGTAAACCCATATAAAACGTTTGTACACATTTACTTTCTTTTTAACGAGTGTGTTAGAAATTATAAATTTATAATTGATAAAATAATAGTGGTTCAAATGTTTTGAAACATATATATTTTCTAATGAGCGTGTTAAAAAATCGTCACTTAAAAAAAATAACAAGTTTTTAAAAACATTTATTATCTAACGAACGTGTTAGAAATGATAATGTTGCAATATAAAAAGTCTTAAAACACTATATTTTCTAATGAGCATGTTATAAATGATTATTATTTTAAAATAATAAGCTTAATGATTATTATTGTAAAATAATGAGCGTGTTAGAAAATATTACTATTATTGCAAAATAATTACTAACAAGCATATTAGAAACAACTATTTTAGATAATAATCAATTTTGAAACACATTAGTCTAAACTATTAAATTTCTAACGAGCAGGTTAGAAATGGTTTGTTGAAAAAACCGAAGTTTATGCCGTTTTATCTAAAATTATAATTGATTCCCCGCGTTGTGGGGCTCTTTTTTTAACGTGAATGTTTTTGCAATTGCTTATCAATCATAACGTAAACAACTTGAATTTATACCGACCCGCGTATAAAAATAAACACGTAAAACTCAAGTAAGTCAAAATAACATTTTACAAACTTTTTAGAAAGTTGAATGGTGTAACACCCCGAAAACGGGTTTGGTAATTAAACCCCGTTAATACTAAAAGATGGGTAAAGTACCGTTAGTGGTAAAATTTACCCGGTGGAATATTAGGATTTAAATAATTAATCCTAATAATAAATAAAAGTGAATAAAAGCTTTAAGGAAATAAAATGAATAAAAGGCCCGAGTTAACGGGACCTAAAATAAACTTAGTCATAAATATTCCCGAACCCGCTAAGTTAACTAGGAATATTAAACCTAGTCAATAAGTGAGAGTATTGTTGAAAATAATTAGGTTGTGACCTAATTAATAACTAACCAAACACGAGGGACCAAAGCCGGGTAACCTGAAACTAGAATTATAAACTTAAAAATAAAACACAACACACACAAAAAAATGTGTGTGCGTGCGTGAGGATGGTCAGGAGAAGAAGCTCTCATGAGCTCAAACCCTAACTCCAACAAATTGGTCAAATTGAAGCTCGAATCAAGATCCAAATCGATGCATGAACGCATAGAAACGATCACCAAGTCATGGGGATCATAAGGTATGTCACAAAACCTAGATTGGTTGAAGTTGAAATTTAGGACAAGTAGGTTACTTGCAAATAAATTGATGGATTATGATCCAGAGATGAAATTAGATGTTTATGTATGCCTAATTTCGTTAGTTATGATAAAATTATGAAGAATTTGATATAATGTTGCTTGTAAGTGATTAACAAGTAAACTAGGAAGCGGGTTTTGACTAAATAGCAAAGATGATGATATATTTGTTCTAAAAATTGTCATAATTGATAGTTGAAGTTAGATACTTGAACAAACTATAAGTTTGAGTAAGAACTCATGCATGACTTGAAGTGGGTTTTTGTATGATATGATGAAATTGGTAATTTCGTTCATATAAGTAGATGTATGAAATCGTGTAGTATATTAGTTCATATGAAGAACTTGATTTTTATAAGTGTTCGGATGAATGTCTAATGCTATGATGAAATGGGTTTTACATGTAGATGGAAACCTTTAGTTCTTGCATAACAAATGAATAATTAGCTTCGATAATAGAAAGCTAAGTCAAATTGGTGTTAATAATAGCATGAATTTAGACTTGGAAAGTAGTTAAAACGGTGGCGTAAGAATAATGCCTATCGGATACTTGACAAAGTTCTTAAATGAATTGTCGAGGTTTATAATATAATCACTTATGTTAATAGGCAGTTTGACCTTTAAAAGTCAAACTGACCAAAATGAAATCAAATGGTGAATTTTGATGCAAAACCCGTAAGATGGAATAGTCATAATTTATGATGACTAATCTAACCGTCTTACGAATTATGATGATAGTTTGACGCTTGACAAGCTAGGTGGAGGCTTGGAAAGGAAGCGTGTCAAACGGAGCAAGTATGAAGGAAAAGCGTAATTCGGATGCAAGGTAAGTATATCTTACATTAGACATATATTTTAGAATATCCTTTTCGTCGTGTTAATTACGAAAAAGACAATTATGACGTAAGCCATAGTAGGCCAAGAAGTGTTAAGAAATGATTTATAAGTAAAAAGACCATTCGGTATAAACCGAAGCAAGTCTTGTAGACGAGATGGTACTGAATAACATCTCGCAAAAATAAACGGTCACTTAGACCAAACGGGTCGAATGGTGAAAATATCACCATTTGAAAATATCGACTAATGAATATTGTCGAGTTGTGTGTTCACAGGAGTAAATACGGAAGGATATCTTGTATCGCCATTAAGTAGCGAGTATTAAAGCAAGGTATAAAAAAATGGTCAATATAATGATCCGAGTCAGGTACGTATAATGATTCAGCTCATTGTTTAGAACTTGAGATTCTATAAGTGTTAGACAAGGTCAAAATGAATATTCGGTTATCTTTTAGGTAAACCGAATAATTTGAGTCATAAACATGGTGTTTTAGAAACATAATGGTTTACAAACAAGAATTATAGTTAAAAGGTCAGATTTTGAGTCAAACAAGTATTTGAAGGTCCTTGTAGTAAAAGAAGGATGAAAATTGACCAAATTGCCCTTGTAAGCTAATTTGAACGAACGACCCTTAAAGGTGGTTCGGAAACGAGTCTTATGATTAAACAAATGCTTAGAGCGAGTGTAGGTAGTGAAAGATGAAATTCTTGGGTCGAAAGACTTTATTTGAGTCTTTGCCGTAAAATGATAATCCGAGGGGTAAAACTCGGAACACATAGATATCCGCATTAAATCCAACACACATTTAGTTGTGGTGGAAGATTACTAGATAAGAAATATAGGGTTACAATGCTAGAATGGAATGAAGGTGATTTCAAGCTTTAAAGTGCTTAAATACCCTTAACGGGTCAAAATAAGCATACGAGCGAAAATGGGTTTAAATTGTGTAATAAACCTATGATTAGAACCTAATATAGTAGGTAACATTAATTTGAAAAAGTGTATGAGATATAGGAATCAAATAAATACGTTTGTTTGATAAAATGCATAAACGGGTTAAAATTCGGTAAAAAGGTAACGAGTCGAAGGCTTAGAAGTCTCAAAATTTCTTATGTTGGATGTAGGATTTTAACTCCATGAGATGGAGGATTAAATTACGGACGCGTAGGAAAAAGAATCGGGTAAAACGGATCAATAACGAAGAAGTTATGGCCGTTTCCGTGAAATCAGGTCGTGCTGGGAATCTGCAGCACCAGCTGCAAAAGTTCTGATGAAATTAGGCAGTGGCGTAGCGCGACTGGCAGTGGCGCTACGCGAGCATGTGCCAGTTTCGCGAAAAATGTTTATTTTAAATTATTTTGCGTTGCGAACCCGTTCTAATACGTTTTAAGCTACGTATGACTAATCCAACTCATGTTTTATGAGTTTCAGGTAAATTTTAGCACCGGAGGATGATCAAGCGACGAGCAAGAACCGAACACGATCACGAAATAAGCTTCCGCACTATGTATCGTTATTATGTTAAACGACGAACGTACACATGATGTGTTGTATACTTTTTAAATTGTAAAAAGTTTTAATAAACCCGTAATTTCCAATGCATATATAATCTTAATTACATGATTGTTTTTCGTAAATGGTACGTTAAACCTTAATAAATAAGAACGGGTGTTACAAGGTGGTATCAGAGCCTTGGTTTAAGAGATTCAAGTATGGTGGGAAAACTATGCTTGGACTTAAACTGTATGCTCTTAATAAAGATTGGTGTTCGGTTCGAGGCTTGATCGCAAATCCGGTAAGTGCATGTATGCTAATGGTCTAGCGTATTAAAGTGTTGTAGACAACACATAGGGTTACCGTGTAATACACGTTACCCCAATTAAATGATTGATATAGTTGACAAAAATACGCGCGTTGACACGTATAGTAGAAAAAGCCTTGTATTATAATACAGGCGATTATTGAAGTTGATATTACTAATTTTTGTGAATATCTTGATTGAAGGACACTTGCATTGAAAGATGACAAGAGTTGAACAAATTAAGGATATGATAGAGGAACGGTCCGAAGTATGACGCGTATGTCCGAAAGAAATTTACGTCGAAATGCAAATGAACTCGAATTTATCCGACACACACATAAAAATAAGCATGTAAGACGCGAGGGGGTCAAAATAACATTTTAAAAAGGATTTTAAAATTTTGAGGGGTATAAATGTCAATATTTAAAGTTGAAGGGTGAAATACACATAAGCCAAAAATAAAAAAATAGAAAATGTATAAATGTCAATATTTAAATCTGAAGGGTGAAATACACATTACCCTTATTCTTAAACACAAATGTCGGTGCCCCACTCAAAAGACCATGATACCCCTCAACAAAGAAGCCCTACTCTTTACAACAGGGGATTTGTTCTAGATCGTTCACCATTCTGCTCTCTTGCTTGCTCTCGCCTCTTGCAACCATTGCTGCTATCAGGTTAGTATCAAATTAGTTTCCTTCTCTTTCGTCTTCTAGGTTTTCTGTTGAAGCTGGGTATTAGGTTGAGAGGAACTGAATTAGGGTTTGTAGAGTGTGTTTGACAAAAGAAACCAGCGGCTGCTAGACCCTTCGCCCGTCGACCATCGGAAAAGCTGCACACCGCCGTCGTCGTCGAGACACTCACCGCCGCCGGAGTGAGGGGCGGCGGCTCTGCCTGCCGTCGCTGGAGATCATCGGAGGGGGGGGGGGGGCTGTGAGTGTGGTTGTCACTGGAGATGGTGGCCGACACCACCATAGCGGCGCCGGTACCACAGAAACCCGCCGATCACCGGTGTGAGATCGAGAGAGAGCAGAGGGAAATGGGGGTTTGGTGTGCGCATATTTGATCTAGGGTTTTTGAAATGAGGGGGTGCAGGTTAGATTTGTTTATATAGTAACCCATCTCTTATACAAAATTCTTTCTATACAAAGGTCTTGACAACCAGGGTTTGAGAGGATTTACCCGAGGACATATCCAAGCTGAGTCATCGAGAAAGGGGGGGTTTGTTTTGTCTTGATATAAAAAAGGCATCCTGCTTTCAAACAAACCAGAGTGGACCTTTCCTTCTGATCAAAAAACTTTTTCCAACTTCTAATCATCAATATTATTTTAATCTATTATTAAATATTAGTTAATTATAATTTATTAATTAGGCGTGACACAAGAGTGGTTGGTCACATAAAAGGTGAACTTTAGACCGTGGGGTATGGGGGGCTTGGGTTGGGGTATTTGTTGACACGTGGAATGGGGCCCCCTCCACCATCAAAACCCACGCCCATGGGGTATGGTGGGGCTTGGGTTGGGGGCATGAATTTGGTTTGGCCATTCACAGCCCGCCATGTCACTTACTAGCCCGCCCCACGCCCGGCTTCAAACCCACGCCAATGGGGCCACGCCCAAACCCATGCCCACCCGGGATGGTGACTTGGGCGTTTTTCCCCAACCCACGCCCAAACTCCCGCCCCATACCCCACGGCCTTACATGCTGGTTAGGATTAGTTTAATACTTTATATAAAAATTCTCTTTTAGACAAAGACACCCTCTGTGTTCATAGATCATCACTAAATAATTAATCTAACTAAAGTTGAAGATATTTTGTCCCGGAGATAATATCATTTTTGGATCATACTTGGCTTTCCTCTCCTCATACACACTCCATTTGCTACCATCTTGAATATAGGATTTTGTTATGTTTTACTCTTTAGACAAGGCATAAGTATACAAATCTTTATTTTGGATATTTTTCTTCATATTTATAGATCGAGTGCATGCTAACAAGTTTGTTTCGTATGTCTCATCATCATATTTTCTATTTTCGGTTAGTTACATAGCTCCACATTTGTAGTGTCGATTTAGAAAACACACACCATATCGATATCTCTCATTTTAGAGCACCCAATATCTTATCCGAATAAGATGCTCTCAAAAGTCAAAAGGAACATAGTGGGTCTTTTTCAATGGGTCTGTATGGGTTCAATTGAGAGAGTTGAATACTTGAATATGACTAAGGACTAACAACGGTCTGGAACTCACAGGATACATTCAAAAAAGAAAAAAAGAACACAGCATGTATGGTATATCAATATATCATATCAATCGTAAAAGATATGATTGTTCTTATTTTTTCAATTATTGTTTTAGATCTTCTCGGTGAGTTTTCAAATCCTTATTTTTTCAATTATTGTTTGGATCTGTGTGTTTTTGTTGAAATTTGGTTCAGATCTGATGATTATGTGTGTGTTTTTTGTTGAATTTGAAGAGTCAAAGATGGGGCCTATGGATATTGTTGGTAAGACCAAAGAGGATGCTTCGTTACCGAAAGGTTTGTTTGATTTTTTCATGTTTACATCTGATAATAAGCTTTGATTTTGATTTTGTGGTTAATACGTGACTTTTAGATTCATTTGCAGTGTTTTTATTTTTTTAAAAGTTCGGTGCCCCAGTTCGGCGGCTAGGGTGTAGTCAGAGTTTTCCCAACGATTGAGATAAGTTTCGATCTTTTTTTTTGGTTGATTGTTGTTTGAATCAACCTTTTTATGTAATTAGGTTATTAAGGTTTGCTATTGTTGGTTTCGTCTGTTAATTGTCGACTTTGATTTCAAGTCGTTTTAGTCAAGGGTGTAAAAGGGGGTTTGCATTTGTGAAATAAATAAATCATTCGACCATATGATTTTTTGACTATATATAGCAGACAAAGAGGTTTTGGAAAAGGTATCTGGGTATGGTGAGTGATAAACGTTTACTGAATATTCTATTTACGTTTTTCCGTGTTGTAATGCAGTCAAATCAACCACATACATTTGTTGTTGTTACCCTCGATCCACCTATCCGTAAGGGTCAAACTATGTATCGTTGCAGGTATGTTGCAATTGCTCCTGATGATTGGGTTTGCTTTATTGTGAGAAAAAAAAGATGTATTTATTATCTGTTTTGGTGTGCCATAGTTTGAAACAGATTATGTGGTGGAAAGCACGTTGACCATGAATGAAGATCTTTTCGCTACCAAATACAAGGACAAGCTAGAACCAACTTATAAGGTAATTTCTTTATGTAAGTTATAAATTCTTGCTGTGATTAAAATGAATTGCCAGTCTCCCTTTCTTTCATTTATATAGGACATAAGAAGCATAGTTGTTATAGCGAATAGCGGATGATAGCGACAAGCAACCTATACGCTACGTAGCGATAGAGATGAAATAGTGGGCGCTATTTTATGTTTAGCGATACACTAGAAGAAGATTTCAGAAATATTTTATATGTATATTATATCCAAACACGGTGTTTCTATACGTATATTTAACAAAAAACCTAAAATCCAGCTATTGTATACGTATATTTTATCGCTATTTATATTAGAACAAAAAAAAGCCCTGAAATTCCGCTATTTACTCGCTATGGAGGTGTTATGAGCGCTTCGCTACGCTATTCTATTCGCTGTAGCGCTCGCTATGGACGCTATTAACAACTATGATAAGAAGTGATACTTTTGACCCGTTTACCTATAAAAAAGGTCGGTTTAGGATATTTTTTTTTATCCCCAATGGGCCATGCGAAAGGATTTAACCCATTTAACTAAATAGATTGGCTCAAACGGGTCATACAGATTGAAAGTCATCCGCAGTGTATTCTGCATGAAAATCTCCTAAAGTTAAAGTCTATTTGTAAACATGTTTAGCACATTACATATACAACTGAACAAGAAATGGATAACAAGTTGTTTGCGGGCCGGTCCAAGTTGACCTGGTTTGAGCAACGACCCAAACCCGTTTCGACTTCTTTCCGAACCCCTTTTGACTTATACCGATCCATTTGTCTCGCCCATCTTGCCATCTTATATGAGCTTTCACACCAACTTTCGTTTATTCTTAGATGGTTTTAATATTTAAAATGAACAGGGACTGATTTATGAAGTGTTTACAATGGTATTGAGAGGCTTATCAGGCACAAAACTCACAAGTCCCGGAAAATTCCATAGCTGTCAAGACGGTTACGCTGTGAAGTCATCGTTAAAAGCCGAAGATGACGTTCTTTATCCGCTTGAAAAGAGCTTTTTCTTCTTACCAAAACCACCTACTCTTATTCTATACTCTTATTCTATACGATGAGGTATTACATTACAGTCTAAAATTAAAAAAAAAAGAAGTTAATATAATATTACCTTTAGTTGAGCCACCCTAATGTTACAATTTTATCCATTTATACCTTTTGATTTTTCAAAATTTGATTCTTAGTGACTTTGGTCTTCATGATAGATGGCAAAATATTCCAAGTGCAAGCTGGAATTCAGCAAGTGTCAAAGGAAGGTAACCTTAAATAATAAAGTCAAAAAAACCAATTGGTCAAAATTTACACATTTGACCTCAAAAGTCAAATTGGCACAAACTTGAAATGCTTTTGTGTGTTTGACATGTACAGGATATAGGGTATGTTTGGCAAAAGTATTTGGTCGCAAAAGAAGAGTTCGGTGATGAAGAGGTGAACTGTGAATCTTCACCGGAACAGGCTGCAAATTTTTTATTTTGGTTTCGCTCGATCCACTTTAGATGAAGAAAGCCAAGAATGCGATCTTGAACCAACGCTACGTAGCGCGCCGCAACGCGCGCGGGGTATAAACCTAGTATGACATAAATAAAAAATGAAAACCTAACTTACTGTAGCTAAGCATTTATCATATTATATATATAATAATGTGTAATTAGATACAGTTTATTTTCTTTAAACTTTAAAAACGAATTTGTCATCGTTTACTGCTAACAAGGGTGTTAGAAACAATTTATTTTCAATAAACTTTAAAATGATTTTGGTAATCGTTTATCTCTAATAGGGGTGAGCAAAAAACCGAAATAACCACACCGTAACCAAAATAACCGACAAAACCGAATCGAAACAAAAACCGACGGTTCTAATGAGCGAATTAGAATTGGTTTATCTTGAAAACCATATACTTTAACGACTCACAATCGTTTATTTATTAATGGGCGGGTTAGGATCACGTTAACTATGATAAACCATTTAAGATGATTTGTAATCGTTTTATATATTCTAACAAGTGAGTTAGTGAATGGGTAAGGTCCCAAAAACCTCGCCTTAAGTACTTGGGACCATACCACAACCTTGTCTTTTAAACCTCTTTAGACCTTGCGCGGCCGCGCACTTGTCCTACAAAGAGGACTTAGAAGAAAGACATCAGACAACACCTGCGCGCCAAAAGGAAATTAATGAATCCTTGCGCTTGTCTCCATAACAAACAGGGATAAAAATCCCAACAAACACTCCCGCTTAAATAATACACAGACTTGGATATTATTTACTTTATTGCTACCACACGATAAGGAGTCACACTGGATTACGGTTGTAAACTTCTAGAAGACTTAATCATGCACCACCAGACGGTTATAACTGTCTGGGCCACGTGTCATCCTCCCAGGCTCCCTTGAAGTCACGATAATGGCATGGAATTGGAGAGAAACCTCCACTTGCCCACTTTCCACATGGCAATACCCCAGTCGTTGATCCAAATAATGATCCGTATGCTCTCACGACAGATTAAGAGGATCAACGAAGGAAGAAATAACGGCTTACGGAGTTAGCATCTTCCGTCAACATTTCAATAACAGGTTTTCCCGCCCAAACTCTCGGCTATAAATAGAAGAGTAATCCAGGTACAAAGGCCAAGTCACATTCACTTCACTTATACTTTTCTTCTTCATATACCGATACTTATTCTCACGCCGGAGGGTGGTCACGGAGAGAACCCCCATTCTCCCCGTGGCGAGGCTGACGGTGTTTGCTTTGCAGCTATCGAGAAGAAGAGAAGGTCTGTCCCTTTGAACCGAACGAGAGAAAACCAACCCTTTTTATGCAGAACCTAACCCCCTGGATTATTTGATTCTGGTCATTTAACCAGTGTTTCTTCATTGGCGCACACCGATTTCTCTGTTTCATTCGTTTTTTCTCGTTTCGATTCATATTTTCTTCACTCTCTGTTTCATATGGCAGAGAATTCATCATTTCACCCATCAAGTCCTCGATCTGAATTCAAGGGTTTTGCAACCCGAGATGACCAGGTCGACGGAATCATGGGGAGTAAAGGAAGCAACAACAGTCATCCAGAAGAAAATGACTCAATGATGCAAACAGGAGTTCATAACCGTTCAGATCCACTCCTAGAAAGAACTCCAGAATACTGGTTCAACAGATTCCAGATCGCTATGAACCAAATTTTCACACAAAACACCAGATCTGAGTTGTCAAATGTCAGATCTGATATTTTGACAGAAAGAAAAGATAAATCGGACACTACAGTATTGGACCCACAGATGGCTAGTCAGTGGGACATCCAATCTAGCAGTCATATTGAGAAAATTCAAAAATCAGAAGATACCAACCGTCAGGAAGCCGAACCAAAGCAGATAAACATGGTGCAAGGAGGTCCTTCACGAAGGCCGAACAAAAGAAACCATAATCAGCACTGGAGGGAACATCAAGTTGTATTTCCTTTCATTCCTGGAGGTCCTCAGGAGGAACGTCCAGTAATTATCACCGGTATCTTCGGCCGCTACAGAACCGACTACATGTTCATAGATCCAGGAAGCTCGATGGATATAATCTATGAACAATGTTTCAAATAGCTTGATCCAGAAGATAAAGCACGTTTAGAGCCAGTTGATTTTCCTCCCACTGGTTTCTGCAATGAAGCTGTGTTCCCTTTAGGACAAATTGCATTTCATGTGACTCTCTCAGATGGAGAGCATTCGCGCACAGTCACAGTAAATTTCATGGTCATGCCAGCAACATCGCGCCATGATGTATTACTAGGAAGAAGATCGCAAAGAGAATTCAGCATGATTACTTCCATTCCACACGCTGCTTGCGGTTTTCCAACGGAAACCGGAGTAGCAATCCTATATTCAAGCAAGGAAGTCATGTACGTAGACGATGAGCCACCAGCAAAGGTTGCCAAACCATCAGTACCAAATGAACCGGAAAAATGGGTCCTCAACGAAGAGTATCCAGAGCAGGCCATCTTACTAGGGCACGCCATTTCACCGGCAATACGGATACAATTGAAGGAATTACTTTCAAACAATAAAGACATATTCGCCTGGTGCCCAGCAGATATGACTGGAGTTCCACGAGATATAGCGCAACACTGTTTAAACGTCCGACCCTCAGCAGAACCTGTCGCGCAAGGAAGACGCAGTCTTAGCGCAGAAAAGGCGGAAGCAATGAACGAGCAAGTAACAGAGTTACTCAACGCCGGGATCCTGCGCGAAGTACAGTACTATACCTGGGTCGCTAACCTAGTAATGGTTCAAAAACACAACGGCGGGTGGCGAATGTGCGTCGACTTCAAAGACCTAAATAAAGCTTGTCCGAAAGATTGCTATGCGCTTCCTGAAATAGATAAAAAAGTTGACTCTTTAGCAACTTTCCGCTGGAAATGCTTTCTCGACTGTTACAAAGGCTACCATCAGGTGCAGATGAAAAAGGAAGACGAAGACAAAACGGCTTTTCGCACAGACAAGGGCATCTTCTGCTATACAAAAATGCCCTTCGGTCTGCGCAATGCCGGAGCCACTTACCAGCGATTGATGGACACAGTTTTCGGGGAAGACATTGGAAAAACAGTGGAGGTATACATGGATGACCTTGTCATCATGAGCCAAGAGGAGGAGACCATGCTCGCAAACATTCAGGCAACATTCGATTCTTTGCGCAGCGTCAACCTGAAACTTAACCCAACAAAGTGCTCCTTCGGAATAGAAGAATGAAAATTTTTGGGTTTTATAGTAACAAGAGACGGTTTTAAAGTCAACCCGAAGAAAGTGCAAGCCATCCAGCTGATGCCGTCACCTGCAACAGTAAAAGAAATGCAAAGACTCGCAGGACGATTAGCAGCCTTGAACAGATTCTTGGCAAATCACGCCGCAAAATCCTATCCGTTTATTAGTACACTGCACAACTGCGCTAAGAAAACACATTTTCAGTGGACGCCAGAAGCGGAGAAAGCCTTCAAGCAGATGAAGGAGTGTTTAATCCAGCTACCAACATTGACAGCACCGCAAGAGAAAGAGCCGTTAATCTTATATCTGTCCGCAGCAGAGGTAGCGGTCGGCGCAGTGTTAATGGTAGACAGAGAAGGCGTTCAGATGCCAATCTATTACATTAGCAAGGCCCAGAAACGCGCTATTCGATGATAGAAAAACTAGTCCTCGCGCTAGTACATGCATCACGGCGACTCCGCCGATATTTCTCAGGTCATGTTATTACAGTTCTCACTAATTATCATCTAGGCCAAATCCTGTCCAAACCCGATGTTGCGGGAAAATTGGCTAAATGGGCAATCGAGCTGGGAGGATGCAATATCCTATATAGACCTCGGCCGGCAATCAAAGGGCAAGTTTTAGTAGACTTCGTCACAGAAGTCCCTATAGACAAAGTGCAAGAATGTGAGGCGATTTAAAACCCTATTCCTGTCTTCGACGATAGAGTTTGGACGTTACACACAGATGGGGCTTCTAATGACGACGGAGCAGGTGCAGGTCTTCGACTGGTTAGCCCAGACGATCACGAGCTTACATATGCAATACATTTGGATTTCAAGAGCACAAATAACGAGGCAGAATACGAAGCGTTTCTTGAAGGCCTCCGTTTAGCGCTTAAGATGAGAGCAAAAAATCTTGAAGCTCACGTCGACTCAAAACTAGTGCCCGAGCAAGTTAATGTCCATTATAATGAAAAGGGAGAAGCTATGGTGTTATATCTAGAACAAGCGCGGATGCTTATCAGCCAATTCCAAACGTTCAAGATAATTCACATAAACAGAAGCGAAAATAAGCACGCGGACACATTAAGCAAACTGGCCGCCACCAGCTTCAAGCATCTAGCAAAGGAAGTGCGCATTGAGGTACTATCTAATCCTTCCATTCCTCTCAAACAAGTAAACATCGTTGAAGTTGGCAATCCATCCTGGATGTCTCCGATTATGATGTACTTGCAACACGGCAAATTACCAGAAGGGAAAGCGGAAGCAAGGAAGATCCAGAACAAAGCAATAAACTATGAAATGGCAGACGGTATCTTATACCGAAAGTCATTTATGGGTCCACTCCTACGCTGTGTCGACAAAACAGATGCGCAATACTTAGTCAGAGAAATCCATGAAGGATTGTGCGGGATACACGCTGGGCCGCGCATGGTTGTAGCAAAAATAATGAGCACAGGCTACTACTGGCCCGGAATGTACGTCGATGCAGTGAAGTTGTTACGTAAATGCACAGCTTGTCAGCGCCATGCACCAAAAACCCTCTGTCCAAAAAATCCACTAGTGCCAGTTACTTCCGCCTGGCCTTTCCAACAATGCGGTATCGACCTCGTTGGTCCTTTTCCTGACGCGCCAGGCGCAGTCAAATTCATTATCGTGGTGGTTGATTATTTCACAAAGTGGGTCGAGGCCAAGGCCTTAGCTTCAACCACAGCAATGGTGATCCGCAAATTTATATGGGAACATATTATTTGCAGGTTCGGATTACCATTGCGCATCATTTCTGACAACGGCACTAACTTCGCCTCGGAAGATCTCCAGAAGTGGTTCAAGGAAATGAAGGTTGAGCACAATTTTGCCTCTGTAGCGCACCCACAGGTAAATGGGCAGGTTGAAAGTGTCAACAAACAAATAGTTGATGGCATAAAGGCGAGACTAGGGACTACGCGCAGAGGATGGGTCGATGAACTCCCTAGCATCTTATGGGCTCATCGTACCATGCCAAAAACCAGTACGGGGGAGACCCCATTTAGTCTGGTATAGGGATCAGAGGCGGTAATCCCAGCCGAAATTGGCCTTCCATCACCGCGCATGCTCGCCATGGAAAAGCAAAATAATGAAAAGGAACGAAGAATGGATTTAGACCTTCTTGAAGAAAGGCGCGAGAACGCCGCCATCGCTGAAGAAAGGTATAAATCCAAACTCGAAAAGTACTATAACGTGCGCGTACGCGTGTGTACTTTTGTTCCAGGGGACTTCGTCTTACGCGACAACGAAGCTTCCAATGCAGAAAAGCCGGGCAAGTTAGCGCCGAAATGGGAAGGACCATACATTATCAACGAGGTCCTAGGCAAAGGGGCGTATACCCTAAAGAGAATAGACGGAACAACTGTTCCTCGCACCTGGAACGCGCAGCAGCTGCGCAGGTGTTACATATAGCCAAGCTATTCAGAAAGTCCAACAAAAATACAGGCAATGTATTTTTCTATTTTCCTTTGTATTATTGGCTCTACGCCCTATTAAATGCAACAGTTATCCTTTTTACAATCTACTGTTTGTTTACAAATTGCATATAAATCTTTTGGTACGCGCGAAAACAATATGGTAAACATTGTACGCCTCATGAACGGTCTAAGTAAGCACAACCTCGCGCAAATTTTAGACCCAAGTTCACACATGAGCACAATACCATTCTCATTCGCTCTACCTAAACAAAGTAATTATGCATATGCAACATATTGTAATCCAAACACAACTTATAAAACAAATATACACAACATTACATCAAAATGTTACTAGTGCAACAAAAAGCACTTTAACAAGTCATTTACAGAAAACACAACAGTGTTTCTTCAAAAAATATCAGTTACAAACATAAAGCAAACTAGGAAAGCATATCTAACACAGCAAACGGAGTATGAAGAACTTCACCATACTCAGTCAAGGGGTGAGGATCAACAACCCAAGGGTTAGCATTCTCCCCATCATCTCCAACAACGACAGCCGCATCTCCACCAGCCGGAACTTCAACCGGAGAAACAGCACGGCGACGCTGTTGGTAGACAATGGAACAACCCCCTCTCCGATCAGCCGGAAACGATCGAGTTACGAGATATGCTGACAACCTAGTAACTCCACCATTGTTGTCATCTGCAAGGCGAGAACGGATTCGATTCGAATCGAATCATAGAAGTTTGTACCAGGGACATCTTCGTCCCTAACAGCAGGAGCACTCAACGAATCCGAAAGATCAAGTAGAGCGTCCACTGCATCAAGCACCCTGAGAATTTTAGAAACTCTTCGCCGTGTCCTCATCATTTCCCCAAATTCGAAAAAGAAATACACACCTAATGTGAATATATAGGCCAGAAAGGACCGGTATCAACATCGAAAAGAGGATTGTGATGATTAAGTATCAAATCAACTGACTTCACAACGGCGCTGCCACTGCAAACGTCACATCACATTTAAAACCCTCTGACAGGGTCCACACACATTCCCAGAGCTACAGTCAGATAGTAGACGAAGAGGCAACACAAACTATATTTCTAAAGATGACGTAAGCAATCGTCAGCTCATCATCACAAAAAGCTCTTAGTCCAAAGAAACAACAGATAAAGATAAAGAGATTTAATAATCTTCCCCTGAAATATTTCCATCTTTTCCAAACAGCGATTTTTTCAAGAAATCAAGAGTATCTTCCCCAAGAAGAATCTCCATTTTCGCGCCAAAAAAACTCTACAGCAAAAAGCAACTCTCTCTCATAGTCCAGTGCTCCACTTACTTGCATAAGAGCAACACTAGACTGGGGGGACTTGAAGGGGTAAGGTCCCAAAAACCTCTTTAGACCTTGCGCGGGTAAGGTCCCAAAAACCTTAAGTACTTGGGACCATACCACAACCTTGTCTTTTAAACCTCTTTAGACCTTGCGCGGCCGCACACTGGTCCTACAAAGAGGACTTAGAAGAAAGACATCAGACAACACATGCGCGCCAAAAGGAAATTAATGAATCCTTGGCTTGTCTCCATAACAAACAGGGATAAAAATCCCAACAAACACTCCCGCTTAAATAATACCCAGACTTGGATATTATTTACTTTATTGCTACCACACGATAAGGAGTCACACTGGATTACGGCTGTAATCTTCTAGAAGACTCAATCATGCGCCACCAGACGGTTATAACTGTCTGGGCCACGTGTCATCATCCCAGGCTCCCTTGAAGTCACGATGATGGCATGGAATTGGAGAGAAACCTCCACTTGCCCACTTTCCACGTGGCAATACCCCAGCCGTTGATCCAAATAGCGATCCGTGTGCTCTCACGACAGATTAAGAGGATTAACGGAGGAAGAAATAACGGCTTACGGAGTTAGCATCTTCCGTCAACATTTCAATAACAGTTTTCCCGCCCAAACTCCCAGCTATAAATAGAAGAGTAATCCAGGTACAAAGGCTAAGTCACATTCACTTCACTTATACTTTTCTTCTTCATATACCGATAGTTATTCTCACGCCGGAGGGTGGTCATGGAGAGAACCCCCATTCTCCCGGTGGCGAGGCTGACGGTGTTTGTTTTGCAGTTATCGAGAAGAATAGAAGATCTGTCCCTTTGAACCGAACGAGAGAAAAGCAACCCTTTTTATGCAGAACCTAACCCCCTGGATTATTTGATTCCGGTCATTTAACCAGTGTTTCTTCAGTTAGATACAATTTTAAATATTAGAACTATTTTTGAAGTTATGGTCTTGACTTGTATTCAAAACATAAATAAATATATGTTATTATTAAAACAGTTGCAAACTCAAGAAATGTTTTGAAACAATAAAACATGTGTTTTTGCAAGTTGGAAAGAGTTCGATACTTGCATAAGACATATCATGTCTTGAACCGTATAGTAGTCTCAAAAAGACTATCCGGTGAAAAACAACTCGATGTTGTTAGAACTGAATTGATTCTTCTATTGAGGGAGTACCTCAAAACATGACACGAAGTGATATAATTGCTATTATTTTGGTCGAACGATAAAAATGTTAAAGATAATAACACTTTGAAATTTGATGTTTAGATATCATTAATGTATCCGTTCAAAATATGTTTGCATTATAATTTATTCTAAATGTTAGACTATCGTTTAGGTTTTATTTAGATAAACAAGTTGATAAGAAGATAATAAATGATAAATATAAAAGAAAAATGCAAGACACGTGTTTGAAGACTCATACTCTATGATTTGATTAAAAATTTATTTTAGCGGAAAGTGCAAGAAGTGATTTGCACAAACACGGTGAGTGAGTTCTGATCTTGACTAGTGTAATAAGTCATAAATGAGACATCAAATCTCTAACGACATCATGAGAGAACCATGAGAAACGTGGTGAGTGTATTGAGACGAAATGCATTAAAAGGAGATATGGCAATTAATGTTGAGAGCCTCAACATGGAAATGCACATGTATATTTTCGAAGACTATAATATATGAAAGAAATATAGGTTATTATTGTAAATGACTTTAATAAATTTAGCAAATTTATCGTGGAAGACTTACAATAGTGATGGACTTGTAGATTGTTCTACTACCATTAATGTTGTTTGAACTATGTGGAGGATTTGTTCTTCAATTTGGGAGAGTATCCCAATACATATTAATGTTGTCTAAACTATGTGGAGGATTTGTTCTTCAATTTGGGAGAGTATCCCAAATACATGGTTTTGAAGGTAACAACAATAGAAACGTGTAAATCACTTTAGGCATATGAGAAAGCCATGTTTTTTAGAGTCAATCTAATTCACTATATTTCAAGATTTTAGTGATCTATACGGATACCATTTATCTTGTTGGTGATGAATGTGTTCATCAAAGTGACTTGGATTATGACTTATGTTTAAGTCCTTATGAGTCAATGGTGAGGCCTTAGAAATTAAAGGCAAATGAGGATGAAGTTAACTATGGTTTTGAGACATTCCTAAAACCGGTGTTTTGGAATGGTAAAATAGAATTCCAATATTGTGTCTAAACTAAGAAACAAAATGTTCATAAGAGATAGTGTGTTATCTCTTAAGGTTGTGAAGATCAAAATTATGCATCTTCTATTCGCATGCTAGAGTATTGTTGTCTAAAGCATGCTAGATTAATACTTGTTAATTTAGATGCCAGGTGAAGATTAAATTAACCTTAAAATGCAAAATATGTGATGACATGAGAATGAATTTCATATAAACAAAACTATATATACAACTTCATCAGTTGAGAAGACCAATAAATATATCATTGATGATGATTCTATCTGAGGAGAACTCATATAGATCAGAAGCTCAATGACACAAAGATATAAATATTTGTTATCTTATCCCGGGTGTCCCAACTTATCATGAGGGATATTACTCAAAGTTGATCAAAAGTTTTCTCAACCTCATGTGGAAGAGAAGAAATTTTCACAACTCTTGTTGCAAGGGAGAACCTTTCACTACCCCAACTTAATGATTGGATGGTGTTTGTCCAATAAGACTTAAATGTGGGGGTAACTTGCATTTGATAACAAGAACGTGGAAGGTTTTGCAATAAGGATTTTAGTAATCCAAATAAATATTGCAAACATATGACCAAATGGAGTACACAATGTTTATATGGAGTCAATTGAGTTGATTGGACTCGGGTGCCAATTAGTTAGATTCAAAATCTAGTGAGGTGTCAGCTATGGCATACTAAAGGCATGATGGAAGCGTGCTTAGCCGTGAGTTGAGTTTCATGTCATTCTAAAAACAAGGTACTATAACTAGATCCAGGTTTAGATCAGGAGTTATACGTCTTATGAATGGACTAAGCAACAAAACTGACTAGAAGGTCAAGAACACGTTAGAACAACTTATCTTAATTGAAAATTATCATTGTTGACTTAGCGAAGTCAAAGATAATTTTTTTTGGATCCAACAACCAGAGGGTCGATAAGAGATCAAGTTGTGGAATGAGACTAAAGCCCCTAGGAAAAAGGGAACATGGGGGAAACCTAACCTAATTCCTGGAGATCCCAAAATCTAGGTTCAATAAGACAACTTAATCATGATCCGAAGCAGTCAATGTGGGGGAATAACTGATATGTATGTTTTTATATTAGCTAGTATATATGTTTATACACCCCTAGACTTAAAAAGATGTTTAAATACGTCATAGTCCATTCCTATAACAGTTAGTGACATTATTGTGAGGCTAAGCATAATATGTAGTTGAATGATTTGGGTAAATCATAGTAAACCATAATGCTTTTAATGATTGAAAGGAAAATCACCTACGTTGGAGTAAAGCGAGGTTGTTTCAAATGAAAATGGGGCATAATTCCTAGAGCTCCCTCAGAACCAGGAAAGTGTTCCAGGACCATTATTGGACGCGACAGTGAAGGGATGGTCCCATCAGAGAAAGTATTGTGTGAATGTATATTGTTGTTTACACAAATGGGGGGGGGGGGGGGTTTCAAGGACATCACGTCTACAAAACCCTAGTAGGCTAAGTATGCTTCACAAAGGAGTGTTCAAAGGCAACACCTACCTATCCTACAAAACTCGAATGTCGAATTTTCATCAGGGAATTTTGTGTGTTTTAATCGATCTCCATTCATGTGGGGAATTCTTGGAAAAATGGTAAGTGAAAGTGGTTTTTGTTACTAATGTTGGAAATAGATAAATATGTTTATACATATGTTGTATAAATATTGATTTATGGGTATGAGTTCTACGTTGTGAGAGCATCATAACGAGCTAAACTATGTCCATAATAGAGCTAAGATTAATGAGATATCGATGCTCGAATTTTTATGTTTGGAACAACCAAAGATGAGAAAAATGGATCCAACTTTGTTAACTTGTCCCACATAGGTGAGATGACAAAACTTGAAGTGGAATATAAGGATGAACACACCTTATAAATTTAAAGGCAAACACTAATGAGGACCATAAATGGTGTGTAGCAACCTAACTTGCACATGCACACGCGCGTGTGGGTGCAATGTGGCGCTTTGATGGCGCACTTTACACTTCGCAACGTCGCAGGCCGTTTTTGTATTTTTGTCCATGTGCACATGGTCAGATACATGGCGGTCTACTTATAGCGCACCTTTGAGTGGCGTAGGCAGATGGCGTGGCACATGGCACATGTCATTGGCTACGACGTATCGTGCAGGTGGTGCGCGTAATGACTTCAAATTGGTGCGCGGAGGCACTAGTCCAAACGGCGCATGGCACAAGGATGCATGTCTTTGTGAAAGCGTGGCGTGAACGCACCTGCGTGCGTGCTCGACCAGTAAAACTAGTCTACTCGCTAGTGAGTTAATGTCCGACATTATCAACTCGTGTCATGAATGAATATGACAGTTTTTTGACCGACTACTAAAATCCATTTATGAAGAGTTTAAACCCGGTTTTATTACAAAATTAATTATCTTGTTTATAACCAAGTTTAATAGGTTTGAATGGGTCATTCATTGGTGTGAGTATAAGAATGAACATGGTGGTTCATTCTAAAAGCGTGGAAAAATACACACACATAAACTTCGTTCCATGAAAATTTAGAGAGGAGTGCTCTCTAAGTTGGCTTTCTACACAGCTTCATATTTTCCTACTTGGGAGCGAGAGCCATCTTCGACGGTACAACTACTTCTTGGGTTGTTGTATTCTGAAAACAAATGCGTTGGTCTTAAGAAGAGGCATGAAATCTGTTTTAAAGGACCCGTGTCAATCACGATCCTCAACTAAAACCTTCAACCACAATTTTGTTTGTCTTGCAGCTGAGGTTCAAACAAGGTGCTGTTGAAGTTCTTTCAAAGACATGGGGGTGTTTGGCTTAGCTTTTTGAAACAACTTATTGACTTTTTGAAAAAGTCAATAAGTCAAAATAATGTTTGGATGAGTGAAAAAGACTTTTTAAAACAACTATTTGTCTAAGGTGAAAATGTCATTTTGAAAAACTAGGAAACCTTGCCTTTTTGAAACTTTTTTTAACTTTTCATGAAATATTACATTTTCCCACCTCATAACCTCATCCAAACACTTTTTTAAAACAACTTATTGACTTTTCCCACATCATAAGCCCATTCAAACACTTTTTTTTAAACTTATTTTAGATAAGTTATAAGTCAACAAGTCTTTTTGCCAAAAAGTTATTTTTGAGTTAAATAAACAAATCCCAAACACCCCCGTAGACTTGAATCAAGATTGGTACAATTAATTTGTATTTTATATTTATTTATATTTAGTTTTGTAATCGGTGTTCTACTATCATATCTCATATCAACATGAATAACGAGATTATCGTTATTATATATATTTTATTTAAAAGTGAACCTTCCTGTTTTCATGTAGAGCTAAGGACCTTCGTAGAAATTAAAATCTTTTGTATACAGGCGAGTCACGATATAACAGTCATTCCATAATCCATGGGCAATTGTGAATATGCAAAACCAACTATAAACACAACAATGAATAAAACTTACACAGTTAACACTAAGCAGACTGAATTATTTAGTTAAATGAGTTTCTCAACCAAGGGTTATTGGAGTCCCTACCATTGCTTTTATTTTAACCACGTGGTCGTGGGTTCAAGTCCCTACCAAAACAGGAAAACGATCAAGACTGAGTCGAGAAGTTACCTTTCATGAAAGTGTTATGTACAAGGTAACAAATAAATATTAGGGACATTACATGATCAAAGTTCTTTTCTTTCTATAACCTCATATGGGTCGAAATTCAATGCCATATACAACAAGACCATACATGGTTCCTTCATAACATATGAATTTCAAATTCATAGGAACATGAGCATCAATGACCTCGTTACCTGAGTTGAATTCCCACACAATAACTTCCATTAATCCATCTTCTCTGAGCTTCGGTACCCTTTCATTGCCGTGTAAGTTTACTAAACTTGGAGATCTAAAATAAAAAAAAAAAAAAAAAAAAAAAAAAAAAAAAACTCTTTGTTTTTCTTAAAGAGTAGACCTCGCACCTTCCCGGACACGGCAAACCATGACATTTTTGTGATAGCTTGAATACAAGATGACATGCATAATTTGTATCTGTCGACAACTTTGGGTTTCAATCTTGCATTTGATCCGAAATACTTGGCGTGATAAAAGCTCAGCCACTTCTACAAATCTACATTTATGAACATATGTAAGTTAAAAAGAGAACCGTGAAAAAAGTTGGCTCAAAATTCTAACCTAGATTCAGGCTCAGCAAGAGATTCGTATAAAACCATCTTTTCTTTGCTGGATGCATGTGACATTTCTTTTCGTTGGCTTTGCTTAGGGGGAAAAACTGTTCATCATAAGATTTAACAACTACATTATCACCGGACAATAAGAAGTATTTCAATTTCATATAAATATATATTTTTTTCAAAATAACAAACCTTTTCATCATCTTCTAGTTGCGTTATTTCATCATAATCAACCGACACTTGTTGCATAGAATCCGATATTAATTTCAAAACTCTTTGTGCTCCTTTTAGTTTCTCATCTACTTCTGGTTTCACCTGTGTAAAACAAATATAAGACTGAGATCATCTAAACAATCAACTCACTTATGTGTGTGAAAGAGATTACTAATGATTTTTTTCGAAATTGTATAATACGAAATAGCACCTTTAAAGTTGCATCATCGATGGCTTGAAAATGGATGCCTTCAACATAGATTGCACCACTTCCACAATAGTATCGGGATAAGCTCTCAAGTAGAACCTCAAAATCAACATCTTTCTTGTGAGGTATGAATCGGCACAATTCTATCATCATCCACTCATCACCGCATGTTGCAAAATATGCATGCAGGGTTTCACTCCCCTTTTGGTACTTGAGGTTGACATACATTAGTTTACTTGACAATTTTCTTGGCTCACAAAATTTAAAGACAAGGTGAGCACCATAAATCACATTTGGAGTTAGAAATTGAGTTTTAATCTTGATTTGAATCTTTAAATTTGAAGTATCCATCATTTTCACAACTCTTTGAAATCTGCAAATTTAAGATTTAGAGTAAATTTTTCACACCAACTATTCTCATGTCACAAAAACATGTCCAGTTTTTTATTAATATTCTTTCCATCCCAAAATAAAAGAAGAGTGGAGATACAATAGGAAGTTTATTTGGCTAGGAAGGCTAGGAAGTGATCTTGACCATCCATTTAGTTAATCAAGGGCTAAGATTAAATCAGGGAAATTGAAAGGAAGAAAAGAGGCGCGTGAGTTTGTTTAGGGGCATTCTAGTCAATCCAAGCCAATAGTTTCTCTCTCCTCCAATTCCCCCCCATTTTTTAAACGTTAATAACTCTTTCATACGACATTATTTTTTTATAAAAATTGCACAAAAAAAACGAGCGTTTTTTTATCTTTAAAACGAGTATACTATTACTATATTTTAAAAAAAAATTAAAACCCAGTTGCGTAAAACGCAATAGAAAAACCCCCAGTATCGTAAAACGCAATGAAAAAAAAAACCTAAAAAATGACATTTTTCTAAAACGCAATGCACAAAAAACACAAAGAAATGACTTATTTGTAAAACGCAATGGCCAAAAAACACAAAGAAATGTCTTATTTCTAAAACGCAATAGCCTAAAAACTCAAAAGAAAATGTACTTTCTAAAACGCAATGGACTAAAAACACATAAAAATGTGTTTTACCTAAAACGCAATGCACCAAAAACACAAACAAATGTCTTATTTCTAAAACGCAATGGCCAGAAAACACTTAAAATGTATGTTTTCTAAAACGCAATGGACTGAAAACACATAAAAAAGTGTTTTACCTAAAACGCAATGCACAAAAAACACAAAACAAATGTCTTATTTGTAAAACGCAAAGGCCATAAAACACTTAAAATGTCTGTTTTCTAAAACGCAATGGACTGAAAACACATAAAAAAGTGTTTTACCTAAAACGCAATGCACCAAAAACACAAAGAAATGTCTTATTTGTAAAACGCAATGGCCACAAAACACTTAAAAATGACTCATTCTAAAACGCAATTGCCTAAAAAACAAAAGAAAGTGTTCTCTGTAAAACGCAATGGACTGAAAACACCTAAAAAGTGTTTTACCTAAAACGCAATGCACCAAAAACACTTCAGCTCAACCCCAGCCAGGGGCTCTGCCCCTTGGACCCCGCCAGGGGCTGCCGCCCCTGGGACCCCGCTACCAGGGGCGCTGCCCCCGGACCCCCGCCAAGATCGTAAAACGCAATGACTAAATCAAAAACCCAGATCGTAAAAATGAAATTAAAGAATTTCTTACATGGATCGAAGTGATTTCTTCAACAATTGACGAATTTTGAATGATTGAAACACTTATCAGCGCTCGAATCGAACGGATCGAGTGATTATCTTCAAAATCACCGGAAAAAACGAGATTTTGTATGAAATTAAACTGGGTTTTCTTCAAAAAAACTGAAGAACACGTTGATCGGGTGTTTGAATCATTGATTGGTGATGAAAATCGCACTATAATGTAGTGATTATTGAGATAGAAAGTGAAGAAATGGTTGAAGATAGTGGGTTTTGAAAATGGTGGGTTTTGAAGTTACTGGGTTTTGAAAAGGAAAAAGAAAGAGTTGGATTGACTAAAATACCCTTTTTCTTTATTTTAAATGTTGCCACATGTCCTAATCCTATTGCTTCCTACACTTCCTAGCCAAAATAAACTTTCTATTTGATCTTTTCCCAATAAAAGAAATAAAAATATGTCCTATTTCGGCAGAAGTTAATAATTACATATTTTTAGCATATACATGATTAAAATATTTAATTAAAGCATCACATTTTTTTGTTGAAAAGATGACCAATTAAATAATTACATATTTTTAGCATATTCATAATTAAAATATTTAATTAAAGCATCACATTTGTTTGTTGCAAATATGACCAACTAGATAATTGCATATTTTTAGCATATACATAATCTGTAATGTGACAACATTGGAGTATCCATTGTACAGTTACATTCTTAATGAATGTACTGAAACAGAAAAGAAAATGAATGACAATATAATTATTAATTAACCTTCAAAATTTACATTGCAAGATAAATAAGATAGTTTTAATAGACTATAGAAAGGTAAGTACCTTGATTTTTTTAAAGATCTCCACTTATGACAACTGTGGTTGACTGGTTTCCATACGAAAACTTTGTCGCTGATACTGTTTCATTTATTTCTCCATTGCTGGCTATTACACAAAACGGAACGAATGAAGATAATGAGAATAAAAAGGATTTTGTAAGCCAACTACACAAAATGACTCAGACAAGAGAATGATGAAGGTAATTACCACTTTTCCGTCTTGAAGTAGGATTCCTTTGGAGAACATGTGGTAGAGATCTTTTTGACTTGTGTTTGAGTAGACATGAGTCAGTTTCAACATCCGCATTATTTCTTTGTAGTCACTTTGCAGTTTGGCCTCCCATATTTCGAAATCCTCCTATTATAGAGAGTTATATAATTAAAGGGGAAATTCATTTTGTTATTTCATCGAGAAATATACTATCATTAAAAATAAAATAAAAAAATATCTAACAATCTGGGTTTTAAAGCACAAGAAAAGCGTAATTTTTTGAGGTCTGAGGCGTGCCTTATGTATTTTCGGTGTTTTAATGCATACAATAGGTTTTTTTGGCTTGTACATGTCGGTAAAATCATATAGAAACCTTATTTATAGCTATATTTTTTATAAGGGATGCTAAAAAACCTATGGGATATATATAAAAATTTATATAATTTCCTTGCGCATCAGGTACGAAAAGCCCATCGCTTTTGTGCCTCATTTTTAGACGTCGTCGCTTTTATGCGCCTCTCGCTTTTTAAAATTAAGCTAACAATAAAGTGCTTTAAAGAAATAGTCAATAAACATAATAATATTTTTTTCTTAACATTTACAGAAAAAAAAAATTGTTCATCTATTTCTTGATATCTTTAAGAGTTAAATGCTTGGTTGGTCCCTGTGGTTTTCAAAAATTGCAGACTTGGTCCCAGTGGTTTACTAATTACACGCGTGGTCCCAGTGGTTTTCAAAAATGCACTCGGTTGGTCCCCAGCCCTAACATCAGTTAAATTTCTCAGTTAACTATGTGTGAAATGACTACATTACCCTTGAACAATTAAAAACCTAAAACTAAGAATTAAAAAATTAAAAAAACAGTATATAAACCCATCATCATCTTCATCACCAGGTCATCTTCATCATCTTCATCACCAAGTCATCTTCATCACCATCATCTTCATCACTACCATCATCTTCATCACAAACCCACACCCCATCTCTGTCTCTCGTTCTTTTCCGGCGACGGAGATCAGAAGCGAAGATAGAGGAGAGAGACGACAAGAGAGAGAAGAGATCGGAGAAGATGGTGGAACGGAGGTAGCGCCGTCGCTCACGGCGGCGGCGGTGGAGGCACAGGCGGTGGTTTAACCCAGATCTAGGGTTTGGATGCACAAATCGTTGGTGGTTTAACCCAAATCAGGTGCGTTTTATCAATCACTCCAATTCCCAGATCAGGTGCGTTTTACATCGATTATTGTGCCGCAAGCGAGTTTTTTGAGGCATTTGTCGGGGATTATTGTTGGGGATCTCGTGGGGGTTGATTCATGGGATGAATGATTATTGGGCGGTTTGTATGGTGGGGTGGATTGTGGTTGTGTTTGTTGTTAGTTTGAAGCAGTCGGTTTGTATGGTGGGGTGGATTGTGGTTGTGTTTGTTTGTTGTTGTATGGTGGGGTGGATTGTGGTTGTGTATGGAGGTGGTGGTGGTGGGTTGATGAAGATGATGATGGTGATGAATGGTTGTTGGGTTTTGATGATGGTTGTTGATGACGGTGGTGGCAACGATAGATGCGTTGACGGCGGAGAAAGATAGTGATGGTGGTGGTTTAGATGGTGACTGTGGTGGTTCAGAGATGGTAGCTGTTGGTGGCTGCAGGCTGGTTTGGTCAGAGATGGTTCAGATGGTGACTGTGGTGGTTTAGAGGTTGAAGAAGATGATTGGGCTTTCAGGGGTAATATAGTCATTTCACACATAGTTAACTGAGAAATTTAACTGATGTTAGGGCTGGGGACCAACCGAGTGCATTTTTGAAAACCACTGGGACCACGCGTGTAATTAGTAAACCACTGGGACCAAGTCTGCAATTTTTGAAAACCACTGGGACCAACCAAGCATTTAACTCTATCTTTAATGAATATTCTATTTCTGTTATGAGAAAGGGTAGTTGAATGGAAATTACTTACTTGGAATTTCAACGGTTTCTTCAGTTGTAAGACCATTTCCCTTGCGGTCGGCCGCTCCTCTCTTTCAACACTTAAGCACCGATAAGCAATTGTTTGGAAAGTAATCAATGATTTTGGGACCACTTTATCCTTTATACCCTCAAACACCAACTCATCAAGTTTTCCTTCTTTATAATATTGTTTAACCAAACTGACAAGAGTCTTATGTTCATCCTTATGGTCTTTTAAAATGGCCAATCTTCCACACATCATTTCAAATAAAACCACACCAAGCGAATATATACCAGATTCTTTCGTTAAGAAACGCCTTTCCATGTAAAGCGGGTCACAAAAGCTAGGTGTGCCGGAAGCATAATCGACCACAAAGTCAAATTCGTTATATACAGCAGTTATTATGGACAACCCAAAATCCGTAATTTTTGCCTTCCAATCACCATTTAATAGAATGTTATCATCATAATCATACTCAATAAATCCCACCAATAGCAAAGAAAAGGTAGGGTCTAAGGAGGGTAAAATGTAGACAACCTTACATCTAGCCCGTATGAATAAAGAGGCTACTTCCAGTGAGACCCCCGGCTCGATAGTAGTTTTGCATTAAGCCTTGGACATAAGGACATAACACTCAGCAATCTGGACAAAGACCGATTAGTGCATGTACGCTTTTGTCTTTCAGCTATCAACGCCACCACATGATGCATGATTAACCGTCCTCAACTTTTAACGTTAATTTCACGAAATTAGAAAAATAACGTTAAAATTAGTGCACTTTCACTATTGCCCCCCGATGGCCCACACATATATACATTATATACGCATACCGCAAGCGAACGTCATTTAATAGAATGTTAGATGATTTTATATCCCCATGTATTACAGGAGGTTGTGTTGTACCACCTCCGTAAAGAAAATCTAACCCCATTGCAACATCAATGCCGATCTTAAGTGGTTCCGTCCACGTAAGACTGGGTTTTATCAAATGCCTATCCAGAGTTCCGTTTATGGCATACTCATAAACATATATTCTTTCTTTGTTTTCGTTACAGTAGCCTACAAGACTGATAATATTTGTGTGCTTGTACTCAATGAATTTTCAGCTCTGTCACAAATTCTCTTTCTCCCGGAACAAACTCCGCATCATGCCGCTTTACAGCAATAGGAGTAGGTCCATTAGGACGTAGAATTTCTCCACTATAAACCTTCCCAAATCTTCCATGCCCAATTAAATTTTCATCATCAAAGTTTTGTGTGGCAAATTTTATGTCTTCAAGTGACATTCAGAGGCTGTCCTTGTGAGTTTCCTGTGAATTATGTGAATCATTTTGAGAATTATTTTAAAGTAAATCAAACATATGTAAATGTTAAGAATTAATTAGGGAAAAAACGAAACGTTCGTAGATATAGTTTTATCGCTTCACAAGTCCACATTTCTTTTAATATAATAATGAAAAACCGCACTAATTATTATAAGAGATCGAGATCACGAAAAGAAAAGTTATATTTTTTTGGACTTGCTTGAAAGTTTGATGCTTTCATAAGTTCCTCAATGACGACTTTCATTGTTGGACGCTCGGCTTGCTTTTCTGCCAAACATCTATTCCCGATTGTCAAAAACGTATTTAAAGAATCTTGATTGGGTCCTTTACTTAGTGTAAAGGTATTTTCTTCTTTTAAATTAGGATCTATCATTTCCTTTGTTGTTCCTTTCTCAAAGTTGTGTCTCACAATGGGTGCAAGACCCTGTTCAGATTCGTTGGTGTATACCGGATCAAAAGCCAATCTTCCACACAGGATCTCAAATAACACCACCCCAAAAGAGTAAACGTCAGATTCTTTTTTCAACTTGTGTGTCGTTTCATATTCTGGGTCCAGGTACACTTGTGTGCCTGCAACTTTGGTTGCGTTGATAGTGCTCGCTTTATGATCAAGTGGGTGGAATATGGAGAGTCCAAAGTCAGCAATCTTTGCCTCCCAATTCTCGCCCAATAGAATATTGGCACTCTTTATGTCACGGTGGATTATCTTTTGTTTGTTGTCCACAATTGTATGAAGGTAATCTAATCCACATGCAATACCCAAATAATCATCAAGGCTTCCCCTTGAAAAATGCTCATAAACAAGGATCATATGAGGACGTTCATAGCAGAAGCCAAGAAGAGATACAATATTAGGATGCATACAACTACTTAGCGTTTCAATTTCCGTAAAGAATCCATGTTCTCCTTGTGTGTCTTCTCTATTTAAGATATATTTTATAGCTACAGTGCTGCGTCTCCTCGGCTGTTCTGATTCGTCATTTACTTTCACTGCACCGGAATCAAAATGTTCAAGTTCTGCTTTATACACCCAACCATACCCGCCTGACCCAATGAAATATTTTTCAGCAAAATTCTCGGTCGTTGACTTTATAGAATCAAGTCCAATCTTCAAGCATTCCAAACTTTTTCCCTACAACACATCATGTGCAAAATCTTCAAGCGTCAAATGAAAAGTAGAGTTTGCAGCCCTTAAATTCTAGTAACTAAATATCTTCTGCATGCGGCCGAATTATTTTTTATTTTTTTCAAATTTGAAAATTTGAAAATTGATGTTTTTTTAAATGTTAAATTATTTTTTTTTTATTCTGAAGGATATGAACCCGGATTAGTATTTTAAATATGATAGGGAAACACCCATTAGGAAGTTTTCCCCTTTTATGGATCACCCTCATAGGTGACTCTCACCGAATATGAAAATTCAATATCATGAAATATGTTGTTATAGTTGTGTGTTGATTTAGTATATAATGTTTTCAGGACATAATCGTGCAGGAAAAAGAGTTTATTTACCTTCCAGTAGGATGTTGATGTACCTTCGACCGCAGGTGTTGAGTGTTCCTTTAGTACCAACTGCAACAATTTCAAATGAATTAATAACTAACTAAATAAATGTGATAACTAAGTAAATAAATGTGTGTGCTATTATGCTTAAAAAAAGACTCAAGAAAAGGTAAATATGGCCTTACTGAGTTTTCATGTGCGAGTTGAAGCTTCAATGCTTGGTCAAGTGCAAAGATAAGCTGATCTATATTAGGGCGTTGTGTTCGTTGCTCGTTTAAGAAGCAATATGCTGCGTCTGAGAACTTCTTTAATGCTTGCGAGTCCATTTGGTTGAGTAGACCCGGGTGGATGATATCATCGAGTGTTCCGTTTGCATAATGGGATTTGGCCAAATTAGCTAATAACACTATATTTTTGTGATCTCTTATAAATGCTTTCCTCCCAGTCAGGACTTCAAATAAAACCACACCAAATGAGTACACATCCGACTTGTGGTTCACAGTTGCAGACGCTATATGTGCTGGGTCAACATACCCGTATGTGCAAACAAATACATCAAAGATCAGATGCCTTCGAGCTGCTGGTTGCATCGTGGAAAGCCCAAAACCGGATAGCTTTGGTTCCCACTTGTCACCTAATAATATATTAGAGCTTTTTATATCACGATGTATGACGCTAAAATTTTGTTGCTTGTCATAGTGAATGTAGCTGACTGTGCGGGCAATCTCAAGACAGATCTGCAATCTTTGAGTCCATATGAATGTAACTGGGTCACTTAAGTATTGGTCAAGACTTCCCTTGTCCTCAAACTTGTTTATGATAATCTTCTCATCATTCTCGTCACAAAACCCAACAATAGAGACCACACTCCGATGCTTCGGACTAGCGAGCATCATAATCTCTGTATGAAACTCTTTTGTTCCATACATATAAATCTTAGGATCAAACCTCCGTGCAACAATATCAATAAATTTTCCGGACACTAGTTGCCCCTTGTACACGTTTCCAGGGTTTTTTATAAGATTTTCAAAAGAAGACATATTTTTTACGGCCAAAATCTTCATAAACTAATTATACATATAACTAACAAAACCCAAATTCGGTACTACTCACAGTTTTTAGTGTTCACAGCCCAATCCAATCATGATCGGAGACCCGCCTGACACGTCGTGTGGTGGCTGTACCCGGCGGTTAAGTGGTGGTGATGGCGCCGGCTTGGTCATGGTGTTGACTGTTTGTGGTGATGTCGGTGGTGGCTGTAGAGAAAGAGAGAGGCGCCATATTCATACCACAGGTCTGTTCTTTTTCATTTTTACTGGATGAATATATCGTGGGCTTCTCACAATTTAGCCCAACTTTCAATATGTTTCAAAACTAGGTTATAGACCGTGAGTTTCACGGGTTATTGTTTGTATTAAAAAAATCTATATTTATAAAATAATAACTTCACATACTAAGACATATGTTTGACAGACCTTACCGAGACAAAAAACATAAATTGAATAAATTAGGGCATTTACTTCACAGAAAAATATCTTATTTAACAGTGTTGTCGGGTACATAAATGGTATAATGACATAAGTATTTTATGCATTAATTAACTATCAAATCTAAACAATTAGCCTGAAAATGCGGCTCGGTACAAACTACACAACACATTTCAACGTACCCCAAAACTCATAACATTTCAATGTACACCGTAACCTGTAGGACTATATATTTTTATACAAATATAGCATATTATTTATAGGTTATATACCCGTGAGCTTCACGGGTTATGGGTTGTTTTTAAAAAAATTATATTTGCAAAAGTAATTTTTCTAATTGATTTCTTATAAATTAACAATTCAAGTTTTTTGGAAAAAAAAATAGCAAAGACTGTTAACGGGATTACTTTTTTGGCAAAACATTAAAAAAAAGAACACAACAAAAAGCCCCCTTCATTATCTTCTTCAACAGTCGCTCTACCTACCAAACCCAAACCAGAGTTGCTAAAACACGCTGATTTCACCATACATACTGTTCAAGTCGTCGTTCTACATTCACGTTCAACAGAAACTTCAACATCCGGTATTTGTTTTTTGATCTCATTTCTTGATTTTTTGAAGATTTTGTAGTTTATATGTTAAATAATCTGAATCTTAGTGTCCGAAAACAAAATAATGATGACCGGAACTTCAATCGTTTGTGTTTTATGTTGATTTCTTGACTTGTTTTTCGATCTAACTAATGTTTAGTTTATGTTTCATTTTTCATCAAACCCTAAATCCTTGATAACGATCAAACACTTATCTTCCGATGACATAGCATATTAGTAAATATTTTGTTAGTGGTTGTTGATTTTGATTACTTGAAACCCTAAAACGGAGATTTCGATTGTTTGTGCTTGATTAATGCCCTGTTTTTTATTACTTGTTTATGTGCGATTTTTGGATCATTATTAGTTGTGAGATTGGAATTGTAAGTATCTATTTGATTCTGTGCAGATATGGATTCAACAAAAAGGGCTCATTCATTCATAACGTTTATTGATAAAGAAGAGCCTGTGTTTTTGGTAAAAAAAAATTCATTTCGTTAGACTGTTATATGAATATTTGAGGTTATCATTTGACATGTTTGCTATTGCTTTGTTAGGCGATACCTAATGATTTTGCCACTACTCTGTGGGGAGATAAAATCCATATTATAAAACAGTTGAAATACGAGATGGTGACAATTTGAGAATGGTACGTATTAGAAAAACAAATGATGGGCCAATATTTACGGATGGGTGGATCATGTTAGTTAGGGATCATCAATTGAAATACAAAGATGGGGTATTGATAAAAGCAGTTGGCCAGTTCAAATTTGAAGTATCGTGTTTTAAAAAATTGGTATGTCAGAACTCATATCTTACAGCACAAGTTGAAACCAAACTTGGAATGTCTGTAAGTGACTTTATATTAGTTCAGTACTCATTTTAAACAACTTTTTAATATTTTGAAATTCTGTACTAATAATTTGTTGAATTTTTTTTATATCTAATGCCAGATAAATTTTTTAATTACTTTTACGGCCAAAATTTCAAAGGTGGAATGGCCACTGTTTATTTTGGAGAAAGATTTTGGAATGTAAAACTAGAAGGAGCCTTGGAGAGTGGTTGTTTCAAGGCTGGATTGCGTAAAGTGGTGGAAGAGGTCCCTTTAGACAGTGACTATTTCTTGGTTTTTACCAGGCTGGATTCAAAAACCTTTGATGTTTCTGTTTTCGATCCGGACACCGGAACAAAAGTTTTTTTTTAAAAGGTTGAGGTGGTTCTTTTAGATCACACGCTCTGCGACAATGAAAGCTTAGATATATTTGTTTGATAATATGTGGTTTACTTCCTACCAAGTGTGGCTATTTTAAAAGTATATGGAAACACATTAATTAAAACTGTTTATTATTATACTGATTTTTGTCTTATGTTTTTTAAAATTTCTAGTCTACTGCGGATGCTGATGTGATAGTTGAATCAAAGTTGCCGGCTGATGTGTCTGAAGATGATCTTGAAGGAAATCCAAAAGAGGTAAGTATTCAAGTTGTTCATTCTTAAAGTGTTTTATATGTTTTATTTTTATGAATTTATTTATTCGAATTATTATTTAACTTTTACATATTCATACTTATGACTTTTATTGTGAAGGTTAAAGGCAAGTCCATGCTAGATGATGGTCAGGTATTGATAACCAAAAATGAATATCACTTACGTCATTTCCCGTTTTATATTTCATAGTAATAGATGTATTTACAAGTTATTACTTATTTGTGTTACTTTCTGTTTAATATATATGTATAATATGTTGAAATTAACTTAATTATGTTTAGACACATCGAACTCTTCGAAGCAGAGTTGAAAAGGTTAATGCAGCGCCAATCATTGGTTCACCGGTCTTGAAATTCACCAAACTTGCGGAAGACCGAATTGTAAGTTTTTTAGACATTTATTATTGCTTAGTTAGTTCAGCTATCTCAATTACGTATCAAGAACTGAAAGTGGCTTTGGGTCAATATGGTTTCTGCAATAAATGGGTTTGGGTTTAAATGGTTGGATATAGAGGAGCAAAAATCCAGTTTTGGGTCCAAACCGGTTTGGGTTGAGTCAAACATGGTCAATTCGGGAATTTTTTGCTTAAACTGGTTCGGTTTGAAGCCGGTTTTTGAGGGGGGAAGATCCAGGTTTATCCGGTTTGAAAAACAGGGTTGACAATTTTTTTATACCGGATTCAAAATCGGGTATGGTTCCAGACCCGAATGTTTGTTTTTCACCTCTAGCTAGGTGATGTAGCTAATCATAATCGCTTCTTTTACGTTTTATATTTTATAGTAATAAAAGTCTTTTCAACTTATTACTTATTTGTCTTAATTTCTGTTGATTATATATCTATAATATGTTCGAATTAATTTAATTATGTTCAGACGAAGCACATCTCTTCGTAGTAGAACTATTGTGGCTGCTGAAAAACAATGTTATGATAGGCCTGCTAAAGTTCGAAAAGTTAAGGCAGAACCATCCATTGCTTCACTTGTTTTGAACTTCACAAGAGTTGCTTAAAACATAATTGTAAGATTTTATAGATTTTTTATTGTTTAGTTACTTCAACTTTTTATGGAGACGCTATATTTACTAATGGCTGGAATATGTTGTGTTTTTCAGCGACTACCAACGGACATGTCATCTGTGTTAGATATGTCTCCTCATAATCTTAAAGAAGTCAGGGTTCAAAACCTAAGAGGTGAAGTAAAGAAGATCATGACCAGATCCGAAAAACATGGCGAAGGGTTCCGTTATGGCTTGGTTAGATGGTCTGCTTACTTGAAAGCTTGCAAGATCAACTTCGGTGCGGAACTGTTCTTTGAGTTCCACAAGTCTAGTAAGCTCTTGATATTGTCAAAGGTTGTAGAGAAGGTTAAAAAAAAAGTTGCGTGCATGAATGTGGGAAGTGGTCCTTGTGGTTGTTATTATTAATAGTATGTGGTAGTTTTTGTGGTTGGGCTTTTGAGTCCTGGTGGTGTTGAAAAAGTTGTGGGTAAGTTAGACACATTTTGGTTGTTACTTAGTACATCTAGGTTAACATGTGAATGGTGGTTAGTTGGTCTTTTTTGGTAGAACAGCTTAACTAATTTTGGTCTTATGTGTTATGCTATAATAGACATCGCATGATTTATTAAACTTTAGTCTTATCATGGTGTTGTCTATAATAGATGACGAATGTTGTAACGACTTCATTTTTGTCTAATTATTATACATATGTTTAGCTTGTAATCGTTTATGTATTATGCTATGAAACACTAATCGATATCGTTTATGTGTTATGCTATGAAACAATAATATATAAAAACTATGCTTTTGATAACAAAACAAAATATATATAGAAATACCAATACAAATTACAAGTAAGTAAAAACTTCTTTGTATACAACATTAGATGTCCTATTAGTAAGGTTACCATCATTATCAAGAATTGATAATTTGAGTCCGTCTCTGCTCTTGACTCTCGACAAAGCCACGTAAAGTTGACCATGAGAAAATACTGGATGTTTCAAAAACAAACCAACTCTGGATAACGACTGCCCTTGACTTTTATTAATTGTCATAGCGAAGCATAAAGCAACAGGAAACTGTCTTCTTTGGAATCTAAAAGGAACCTTCTTATCCGACGTATTATACCATTTCTAGGAATAAAAATTCGGGCACCAATGTTGCTTCCAGATATCACTTTTGCTTCAATAACGCGATTTTCAAGTGATATTACCTTTAAGCGAGTTCCGTTGTACAACCCATTTTTTGATCAATATTTCGGAGGAGTATGATGGGAACACCGACCTTTAGTACTAATTTGTGATTTGGAACACCTGAGATCTTAAGACCATTTAGTACGTCGGGAGAGTATAAACTTTGATCAAAACCATCCTGTAGATTTTCTGTCTCACAAATACTATCCGAACTTAAGTATTCCTTGGAATCTCCTGGGAACATCAACAACAACTAAGAATTAATTTCGTCAACAACTTCATTCGTCGGTGCAAGAATGGCTCTTTCTTGGTAAAAGCCGGAATTTTGGTAATTTTCAAGAAGAGAGGGATAAACAAAATCTATAAGACTTGAAATAGGATTAGCGGAATCCATGATTAAAAGATCATCGGGTATGTCTATAATCGCATCACCATTGTTAGATCCGCCTGGTTTCCCTTCACCCAAATCCAACAACCACTGAGCAAAGATTTGTGTTTGCTCGACATCATGCATTCCACTTCCTGCAGTCAATCTCATGTTCTTGGTTAAAGTGAGTACTTTGCAATGGTCCCACATGTACGAAGAAGTCAACGAAGCATTAACAATATCTTGTCTAGTACCACCTTGAATGACAGGAAGAGTTTGTCGGAAATCTCCACCAACTACGATTGTTTTACCTCCAATGGACTTTCGGAATTATGAGAACCATCACATTTCAATATGTCTTTTAAAGTTCTATAGAAAGCTTCAAAACCATGTCTGTGTATCATTGGTGCTTCGTCCCATATAATCAACGATGTTTTCTTTAATAGATTTGCAACATCACTTTTAGGGATTATAGGACAAATTGAGTCTTCATTCAGATTTATCGGAATGAGAAATCAAGAGTGAGCTGTCCTACCTCCTGTAAGAAGCAAAGATGCAATCCCACTTGAGGCAACATTTAAAACAATTTCCCCTTTCGATCTTAGAGATGCAGATAACGTTTTCCAAAGAAATGTTTTACCGGTACCTCCATAACCGTAAACAAAAAAACACCACCTTTGTTGTCTTCAACGGCTTTCATGATATCATTATAAATAAATCTTTGTTTATCGGTTAATGAAACTAAAAGGTTCTCAAACTCCTCTTGAAGATCAATTCTGTCATAATCCAGCTCTTCAGTAATCAAACGATTATTTGAAGTAGAAATCAACTCATGATCAGGGTAAGGCATTGTATTAAAATTTCGTAAGCTGGAATTATTACGAACTAAAATCTTCTCAATCTCGTACAATGTGAGATTTTTAACTTGATCATCAGTAAGGCATAAATCTGAAATAACACATTAAAGATATATTTTTAGATTAACATAATCCAATGTATAAGAAACAAATATTTTTTATAATCTAAAAGAAGTGATTGGATAAAATGTAACATTTTAACGCGATTTAAAGTTTCTTCAAAGAAGTATATACATTATTATATATATAAATATATGTGGATGTGAATTACAAACATAAAGATTATAAATAAACCTAAAAAATAGTACTTATTATAAAGTACTTATACCTGTGTCACAACCCCGATCCCTTATCTGTCCCGGGAACGGGCGGCCGCGAACTCAGTGGCGGTGGTATCAGTTATTAATTTGGCAGCGGAAATTTTACATCAGGACCGTAGTTAGGAAATATTTTATCAGAGTAAAACCACCTTATTTGATATTAATAATCACATTGGTAAAACCCAAGTTTCTTGTTACAACATTTTCATAGGGTTAAACCCTCTTTTACTGAGATTAAAACATCGTATTTTAGATAACTTTTATAGCCACAGTTTAACAAGTCGTCCGTGCTCTCGAGCTGGCTTTTTACTACTTGGCTTTTCACATTGTGTTACCTGAAACGTGTTTTAAAAACATTTGTCAGCGGGAAATACTGGTGAGTGAATCCCAGTTTAATCAAGAAACATTTTATCAATTAAAACAGTATTGAGAGCGATCACATTGTTTATTTCTACACAATTACTCATTCAGTATTTGCAACTCGACCGGATCTATGGCTATGGTCAAATTACCCATTGGCTAACTCGTCGTCCAATGGTAATGCACTGTCATTCAGACTTACTACTACTCGTAGTAAATTTTGTATACAAAACCCCATAATACCGGAAGTAATTGAAGAACTACAAAGACTCAATCACCGCTTAATCATATTGTAAAACATTTAAGGTTTTGTAAAATATTCCAAAAACATTAACAAAAAGAGGATAAACTCACATTGCTATCTTAGACTTCGCGTGAGGGTTTCCTGGATATAATCTATAATTTATACAAAGGTACATTGATTAGTATCATAACCCTTTGAAAATATTAATGATACCCTCCCCGAGACGGCATTCCAACAACTACGTCGGGCAGAACCACGACAGTTGTTACGGAACCCTAAATCAATCGGGCAACGTAACTATTACGAAACTGGGGTTATAATACTTACAACGGAGCAGAACCTTGCTAATTAGGGGTATACTACCCGACTATAATATCACTTCTACAGAAATTTGAGATTGAGAATTGAAATGTGAGCGAGTTGAAATGAAATCCGATGCCTGCTATTTATAGTTGCTGATACTTGGTCTCCACGCGGCCCGCGTCAAACTCCAGTCAATGCGTAGCTTATCCTGGTCATGATATAGACCCGCCACGATGTTGACACGTGTCGGCACCGGGCTGCGCCACACTTTAGGTCACTTGCGGCCCGCGTCAACTTAATATATGGTTTACGCGGCCCGCCTCAGCCCTAGATTTAAACTTTTACATTTTATTTAAATACTATATTGTATCACGGGCTCGGTTTTTACGCACGGGGTGTATTTAAAAACATATAGGGGTATTCTAAATATATTAGGGGTGTCAGAAATATTTTGGAGGGTTGATATATCTTGGTAAAATTCCTGGATTATTTAATAGAATATATAGTGCACTCACATTAAGTATAGTAACCCAATTTCATTTTATCCCTACGTCATGAGACAGAACCCCAACGAATTTAGGCAGAGCCTTGACATACGTTACGGGATCCTACGTCACTTGGACAGGGCTTTATTATTATTATCATAGTAAAAATAATAAGAATATATATATGTGTAGAGGGTGAGATCGAGAGAACTAAGCAAGTAAAATGGTTGTCATCTGCTTTCTATTTATAGGTTGATGAAAACCTTTCAAACACGCAAAAGTTTGATTCAATCTTATCTTCTAGACATCCACATATACATTATACCATTAAATGAATTATTTTAAATTCTTTGGAAATCATACATGCAGATGTGGACGTAAGCATGTATCTTTGTAATTCAATTATAAGTTTAGATGTTATTTAATATATTATTATTATAATTAATTTAACTGCTTCACTTATTTGGCGCGTATAACTTCTAAAATATGATGTTTTATAAAACAATGAATATGTCATTAAAACGAGAATAATTTTATCTTCATTTTGAACCAAGTTTCTTTAAAAACATAGTAGGTTCAAATATAATGTATTTTTATAAATTAGTTATTAAACGGTTCCTATGCTTGCCCAAAATATCTCATATTTCCATTGGTCAACTTACCCATGATGCATTCTTTTAATAACATAAGTATAAAAATTTTGGGATTGTTACATTCTCCCCACCTTATTTTAAATCTCGTCCTCGAGATTCCCTGAAATATGGATGAATATTTTTAGTTAGTTTAGTTTCTAGGTATATTCTGGTCCTTGCTTGTAATTCTACTTTACTTTGACCAGAACTATTCTCTATGAGATTCTTATCTTCTCAAGATTTCTTAATGAAAGTAAAATTATTAGTATAAGTGTTTTAGATGTGTTGTGTCTTCGCACAACTTTTAGTTACATGTTTCCTAATGCGTTAATAATTGCAAAGGAATTCTTATACTTTTGATAACATTCCAACTTATAGAGTTCCTGTTGTTCATCTTGTCGCACGAATTTTGAGACGGATGATCAAACGAAATAGTGTTTGATATCGGAATTTAGAGACATATACGAGAGATTCCTAATAAATAAATCTAAAATTATCATTGACACACTTGTTCATGATTTATTCCTAATTGTCAATCAATATAGTCTTTGGATTTCCTCATAGACATACATGTCTATATAATATTTCATATACTGTAGTATGCACATTATCCATAATGTAAACAGACTCACAAGTCAGACATCAGGTCATGGTACTATTTAGGGAATTCCATTATTATAACACATATCCCATCTCACCCGGTCTCGCCGGAGAGGTAACCCCATCTCACTCGGTCTCGCCGGAGAGGTAACCCCATCTCACCCGGACAAGCTGGAGAGTCTACCGCACCATGCCCAGTTTTACCGGAGAGGTAATTATCATGGTATTTCCCATAAATAGACTTCTCTCAAATTAGGATTTTGAAAGCACATCGTTTATTATAGTTTGCATCAAGAAACAGGGAAATCAGTATTCTCATGATGGATCATATTCTAGAACCGAGTAGTATCAATAAACAAGAAATAACAGTGGCCAGTTGTTATTGCTTATTTATCATACATGCACTGTTCTAGTCATCATCCTCACGGGATACCAATAACCATCACACTTTATCTATGCAAGTAATTGGCTTATCTCAAAGCTTTATACTAAGGCATTCTTCTTAGGTTCAAGTCTAAATACTGTCCTGGTTGTTACTAGTGAATATCAATATCCCAATTCTTTCATTTAAACATAGATATTATTATGGTTGTGGTTTTCTTTTGGTTGGAGAATGGAGTTTCAAATATATCATTGTCTCCATTGACACTATAGCTAGGTTCAATGTAATAAGTATGCTTACAGCTAACTCTATTTATGCTTATAAAATCTTAGATCCCGTTACAAGGAATATTTCATTGAGACAAATGGCATTTTATAATAGGTTTCATGGTTTATTCTTATAATAACTTCATATTTTCATAATGACATTTTCTCTTATGTTTATCTTACAGAAGATATTATATTGGGTATACCATTAAGAAATTCTATCAGGTATATACATATATGTGTATAGAATTTTCAAATTTCTAGTTAATATTAAACTTACGTAATATTTACACACGTATATATAATACTAAATTATTTTATAAAAATAATACTATACATCCGATGGTACTCATCATCAAGCTTATTTCCATGACTTTATTTTATCCTTTGATAAAAGTAGTATATTGAAATAAACTTCTGTTTAAATTTATTGAACACAATATTTTGGAGTTTTAAGGACGGATCAATAAAAGATTTAAAGAAATGAATTACTCAAAATATGAACTTTCTGGACTCATGGGAATAAATTTATTTTTAACTAGTGGGTTGAACCATAAAGTATCAAAACTTAACTATCAGTTTATTGTATATTATATTATTTATTCAAATAAGTACTTATGGTAAGTAATACAGAGTTTGACATTTCTAAAATTGATTCTAACTATATTTGAGTAATATACATGTATTGAAATATGCATGTATATCCCATACAATAATAATTTATTTAAAGATATTACAATATTAAAATTGTATTATGATTTTTAATAAAGTTTTATAAAGAACAAACGTACTAAACACACATTTGAGTCAACTATTCTTATGTGGGGCATTCATGTTTAATTCTAGTGTGAGAAAAATGAATGTTTAGGAACATTTTAACGTGCCAGGTAAAATAAATAAATAGATACTAAATTATTGATTTAAGTAGGATAAGAAAAGATGTTTTCACTGTTGCAATATCCTTACTTCTAAAAATTTAATTATCTAATCTTTTACAATAAGTAAATGTGCAAGGATCAAAATATACAGTATATTATTTTCGTATAGTATAATATACTTATACTTATGAGAAAATAAGATTTGTATACATATTCTAGTAAAAAGATCTAATAGCCTTGTTACATTTTAATAAACTTGCGACGGACTTATAACATAAGTGCATATACTATTCTATATACTATATTATACTTATTAAAATTTATTACACCATGATATTTTATTAAAATTTTAGATATAAAATATATCTTTTACTCACTGTACTATCTTATAGTAAAATATACTATTCATATATCATTGTAAAATATTTTATCATTATACTAATAATATAAAAGGTATGGATGTACTCAAATATTATGAGTTATAAGATTATAAGTGTAATATATAAATCAAAAATATATATTAGACTTACTGTACGAGTCGAATATTTGAAAAAAAAATTATATTAGGTTTTAGATATCAAATTATTTTCCAACAGAAAACCGTGTAGGATAGATAACCATATGTACTAGTGGATTTCTATCTTTGGTCAAACTTTAACACCTGTTTGAAAAATGAATATTTTCCTCAAGTATTTCGTTAAAGATACTCCAAAGATGTATTACAAAATAAATTTAAGTTTAAACTAATAAATTATTTTGAGAAAGAACATCTTAATAAAAATAATTAATTTATGGTTTTAGGCAAGCCAACAAACCATGTGCTAATATAAAAACCAAAATCAAAAATTTCGCAACTACTTAGGGTAAGTTTAACATCCAATTTATCAATTCCACTCATTTACTAATATTGTATTATAGTGCATATATATATATATATATATATATATATATATATATTTCAAATAGTATTTTATTATTTAACTATTATATATTAACCAGCTGACTTGAATATTTTTCTTTATAATTTAGGATACAAAATCCTATAAATAATATGGCTGGTTAATCTTATAATCTTATATTTTTTTTTTCGGGCATAAGACCTATCTTGGACATACCTTAAAGATTTGTAGAAATGCTTTCAACTTTTAGTTAGGCCTTTTTACATAGTCCAACCAACCCAAATCTCTTAAAATTTTTAAATGATTGCATTAAATCATGAATACACATCATATTCATTTAACCAGCTATTTTATTACTAAGTATTTCAGTAGAAACTTTTACAAGTAATCCCAACATCAGTTATTTCATAAAACTATGAAAGTATAAAGTCTTATGGTCAACTAGTTATAAACCAGAAATGATAAAATGGAATGGTAAATTGGTACATCTGGGTTTCAAAACTTGCTTTGACTAGATCCACTAAAGCAATCTTTTAAAATTAATTCTTAAAATCCTTTCGGTTAATTTAATAGTTTCGGTTTTATTTATTTAAATATAAATTATTTTGAAATAATATTACTAAAATCATAAAGTTTTAAAGCTTTATACCATATATTTCAATATGTATTTTAAACCAAAGTAAATGATTGGTTTCAAAAGAGAATTATAAATATGACTGCTTTGTTAATAACTAACTTAGTTTGATGTATATTATGATATTATTTGAGTAGGTGGCATTAATTATCACAGACAAATTTCTAGTACAAACATTTGGGTATAATCATAAAAATGGATTGATTAAAAACGGAGAACACTGCGACTCATATATATATATATATATGTATTTATTACAAACTACAACTGGAATTCAAAATAAACTAGGGATTATGCATCCGTAACTTAATTTAGTCTATCTAGGTTATAGGAGTATTATGCTCAACATGCCTTTATGTAAAGTTTATTCTACCTCCTGTCTCTACTAAGTTGTTATCTAATAGGCAAAGTTTCTTTTAAAGTTTCTAGCTCATAGGCGGCATGGTTACTGGTACTGATTTGGCCGTTCAACTATTTAATATAAGTTAGCATTTACTGCTGTAGTGGCTAACATATGGAGATTTACCCATTGTTCATCTAATTCATCTTTCAGTAGTAGGTTATTGACTGTTTCCTGAGTTTGTGCATTTATTTCATGATTGACTATCGCTCCCTTTGGTTGTAACTTCTTTATTTTCTCTCGCCTTTTGTTAATAATCCAACTTCTTTTCTTAGTGGTAAATGGTTTCTTAGACTGTGCCTTACGAATAAATATTCCTTCCTCAATATCTGCTGAGTATCCTGAGGAATTTGGCTGAAATAAGGTTCCCTTATCTTTTGGTGAACTATCTAGTTGACGATAGATGTCCGAAATTCTTTGCTTACCCATACTGTAGACTAACAAATAGTCAAATAATATAAAACACATAAGCACATAAATTATTTCCTAACACAAAATTTAAAATTTAAGTGTCAGCAGAACACTTCTTTGGCTTGAACCAGTGGCTAGGCTCTGATACCACCTTCTGTCACAACCCCCGATCCCTTATCTGTCCCGGGAACGGGCGGCCGCGAACTCAGTGGCGGTGGTATCAGTTATTAATTTGGCATCGGAAATTTTACATCAGGACCGTAGTTAGGAAATATTTTATCAGAGTAAAACCACCTTATTTGATATTAATAATCACATTGGTAAAACCCAAGTTTCTTGTTACAACATTTTCATAGGGTTAAACCCTCTTTTACTGAGATTAAAACATCGTATTTTAGATAACTTTTATAGCCACAGTTTAACAAGCCGTCCGTGCTCTCGAGCTGGCTTTTTACTACTTGGCTTTTCACATTGTGTTACCTGAAACGTGTTTTAAAAACATTTGTCAGCGGGAAATACTGGTGAGTGAATCCCAGTTTAATCAAGAAACATTTTATCAATTAAAACAATATTGAGAGCGATCACATTGTTTATTTCTACACAATTACTCATTCAGTATTTGCCACTCGACCGGATCTATGGCTATGGTCAAATTACCCATTGGCTAACTCGTCGTCCAATGGTAATGCACTGTCATTCAGACTTACTACTACTCGTAGTAAATTTTGTATACAAAACCCCATAATACCGGCAGTAATTGAAGAACTACAAAGACTCAATCACCGCTTAATCATATTGTAAAACATTTAAGGTTTTGTAAAATATTCCAAAAACATTAACAAAAAGAGGATAAACTCACATTGCTATCTTAGACTTCGCGTGAGGGTTTCCTGGATATAATCTATAATTTATACAAAGGTACATTGATTTGTATCATAACCCTTTGAAAATATTAATGATACCCTCCCCGAGACGGCATTCCAACAACTACGTCGGGCAGAACCACGACAGTTGTTACGGAACCCTAAATCAATCGGGCAACGTAACTATTACGAAACTGGGGTTATAATACTTACAACGGAGCAGAACCTTGCTAATTAGGGGTATACTACCCGATTATAATATCACTTCTACAGAAATTTGAGATTGAGAATTGAAATGTGAGCGAGTTGAAATGAAATCCGATGCCTGCTATTTATAGTTGCTGATACTTGGTCTCCACGCGGCCCGCGTAAGGGTAGACAGGAGTCTACGCGGCCCGCGTCAAACTCCAGTCAATGCGTAGCTTATCCTGGTCATGATATAGACCCGCCACGATGTTGACACGTGTCGGCACCGGGCTGCGCCACACTTTAGGTCACTCGCGGCCCGCGTCAACTTAATATATGGTTTACGCGGCCCGCCTGGAGTTAAGAAACCAAAGGAGTCTGGTTCTAGCTTTCATACCGCCCGCGTAAGGGTTTGGGGTGGGCTCACGCGGCCCGCCTCAGCCCTAGATTTAAACTTTTATATTTTATTTGAATACTATATTGTATCACGGGCTCGGTTTTTACACACAGGGTGTATTTAAAAACATATAGGGGTATTCTAAATATATTAGGGGTGTCAGAAATATTTTGGAGGGTTGATATATCTTGGTAAAATTCCTGGATTATTTAATAGAATATATAGTGCACTCACATTAAGTATAGTAACCCAGTTTCATTTTATCCCTACGTCATGAGACAGAACCCCAACGAATTTAGGCAGAGCCTTGACATACGTTACGGGATCCTACGTCACTTGGACAGGGTATCAGTGATCAGGGCTACAATACTTAAAACGAGGCAGAGCTTTATTATTATTATCATAGTAAAAATAATAAGAATATATATATGTGTTGAGGGTGAGATCGAGAGAACTAAGCAAGTAAAATGGTTGTCATCTGCTTTCTATTTATAGGTTGATGAAAACCTTTCAAACACGCAAAAGTTTGATTCAATCTTATCTTCTAGACATCCACATATACATTATACCATTAAATGAATTATTTTAAATTCTTTGGAAATCATACATGCAGATGTGGACGTAAGCATGTATCTTTGTAATTCAATTATAAGTTTAGATGTTATTTAATATATTATTATTATAATTAATTTAACTGCTTCACTTATTTGGCGCGTATAACTTCTAAAATATGACGTTTTATAAAACAATGAATATGTCATTAAAACGAGAATAATTTTATCTACATTTTGAACCAAGTTTCTTTAAAAAACAGAGTAGGTTCAAATATAATGTATTTTTATAAATTAGTTATTAAACGGTTCCTATGCTTGCCCAAAATATCTCATATTTCCATTGGTCAACTTACCCATGATGCATTCTTTTAATAACATAAGTATAAAAATTTTAAGATTGTTACAACCTGGAGCCTTTAAAATAAGTCGTTGTTTATAAAGGATGCCATCTGATAATAATTCACATGTTTTTTGCCATACACGTTTCGACAAAGACAGAGTGTGGCACGTCAACATCGTAGCAAACAGTGTGCGAAGATAAAAACCAGAGCCTGAATGACTTGCTTCTTGGATAGCTTCTATATATTCCATGTCATCATCTAATAGAATGTGAGCATAACATGCTTCTCTAAAGGTATTAAATTTACGACCATATACAGTGAGGATATCATCAAAGGATCGTGGACCTTTAACTTTGTTTAAGAGAATCCTCAAAAAAATAAGCCTCGCCAAGAATAGGAGAAACAACATGAATTCTTCCAATTGAAAAAGCAGTAGTTTTCCTTCGTTTCCAACACCGTTCATCCTTTTTCCACACAAATTTAGTAGGGAATTCAACGTAAGTAAGCTCTCAGGCCACGTCATCACTTTGATTACAGTCCATCCAAGATGAAAACATTGAAGAATTTATTGACGGCCTGTTGAGGACTTGATCAATATCATCGTCTTCACCATATACAACATTGTGTTGGTTCGGAAGATGAAATAGGAGACGAATAACAGCTGGATACCTATAGTGAACATCATATGCGAATATACGCCATGATGCCTCACATGCAGACAAATATCGACAATCATAGTATTTTTTGATCTCATCCACCGGCGGGTCAGGTTCGTTTGATGTGTTACTTTCAACAATGGAAACGGTAACCCGATCAGGACCTTTGTTGATATATTTAAACAAATACTTTATAGATCCGGCCTGATTGCACCATTCAACATTGACGTAGGACTGATATCTCTTCAAAAGTGTTTTGTTGTAGGGAACAACACTTCTTTTGTCTAACTTAACTCCAGATTTTTCAACAAATGTTCCTGAATCTCTTCTTCTGTACAGAGGAAAACCATCCCTATCGATAGATGTATGATCACAAAATTTATTTGGAAAGCCCTTTGAACACTTATTATCTACCATGCATGGACAGTTGATGTTGTCATGACCACAAGGACCATGAATCATGAAATCACCGACAAGAGTATACAACTCTGGATCATTGCTTTTGTCCGGAATTTCAGTGGAAATGAGGAGATCAATGTGTTCAACAGTTGGAAACTTGTGATCGGGATGCATAAATAAACATATATGCGCATGCGGCAACCAACGCTTCTGAAACTCCATAGTATAAACAACTACAAAAATGAAAGGAAATAAGATATTAAATGTTTGTATTAAATTTTTAAATATCCATAAAAAATAAGGCTTCATAGTGAATACCTGCTGACATTTTGCCAAGTAATGACTTCTCCTTCAAGTCTTTAATCAACAACACTTCTGTTATCTAACTTAACTCCTGATTTTTCAACAAATGTTCCGGAATCTCTTCTTCTGTACAGAGGAAAACCATCCCTATCGATAGATGTATGATCATGAAATTTCTTTGGAAAGCCCTTCGAACATTTATTATCTACCATGCATGGACAGTTGATGTTGTCATGACCACAAGGACCATGAATCATGAAATCACCGACAAGAATATACAACTCTGGATCATCGCTTTTGTCGGGAATTTTAGTGGAAATGAGGGGATCAATGTGTTCAACAGTTGGAAACTTGTGATCGGGATGCATAAATAAACATATATGCGCATGCGGCAACGAAGGCTTCTGAAACTCCACAGTATAAACAACTACAAAAATGAAAGGAAATAAGATATTAAATGTTTGTATTAAATTTTTAAATATCCATAAAAAAGAAGGCTTCATAGTGAATACCGCTGACACTTTGCCAAGTAATGACTTCTCCTTCAAGTCTTTAATCAAAGCATTGAGCTTGATTTTAAACAATCGAGATAGGATATCAGGCCGGTCTCCAGGACTTAAATTGTTGTCCTTAAGAAATCTTTTAATTTCAGGCCATTTCGGATTACATGTTACTGTTATAAAAAAACTAGATATCCATACCACTTACATAGAGACATTGCATCCAAATAGTTCTGGATCATATTACCATGGTTACGTAAATTGGAAAGGTTCTCATAAGTATCACATCTTAGAACCTTCTGTTGATAACGTATGTAATTTAGTCTCTCAGTTTCAATCATGGTATACGCATCAACTAAGAATTGTTGAAATAGGCGATGTGAATTTAGAATTAATGAAAACACACCCTGCCTGTCTTGTATCCTGTATGCAAAGAATTCTCTCATAGTGACATATGTTCGTTTGGTTGATGTAGAAGGAGTAACACCTCTATGAGGAATGCCAATTCTGTAGCAATCATCACCATAAGGAAACAAAAGAGGATACTGGAGAGAAAGATACGAAGGATGTAACTCACTAATACGTTGTAGACCACCAGATTTCGTTTCAACAATAATATCTCTATTTTCTAAGGAATCGCCAATGTCACCAACAATTAAAGCTGCTACTTCAGAAGCGGTTGGTAAGTTGTATGTTATTCCATCTTGTTTCCTTCTTCCAATGAGACGCAACTTTAGGTCAGCCTGGCAGTTTTCTTTAAAAAAATCTCTCACAATCTGATATGTTTTAACCAAAACATTCTCCGAGTCTAACATATTCTGTATATGTTGTATAACTTGAAGATCAAGCCCCCGAGATGTTGATGAAGAAGCTTTATTAGATTCACTAAAAAAATAAACACATATAATTTTTATTTCAAAATATAACACATTCTTAACAAATGTAATGGTAACATTGAATACGTACCCAAAAACGGCTTGTCTATTTGAAACTTCATTGTCAGTGTCATATATATATATATATATAGGATTAGGTTCAAACGTGAACAAAATCCCAAGAGTGAACTGCGTGAACTGACCTGGGCCCTTGATTTTTATGATCTTGAGATTTTAAGTGAATGGCACGATGGTAATTATTTGGTTATTTGTTACTATTTAATCAAGTGAATAAGGGTATTTGTGTAATTTTCCATATTAAATTGATTGCATAACCTCATAAATAAATAAATACAATCGAATTCATCATTTCCCCCAAACTTTCTTCTCTTTCTCTCTCTAAAATCCCCGTAGCGTGAATCCTAAGCTTCCATCCATGGCGAACAGCAACCTACCTCGAAGAATCATCAAGGTATCATCGTTAATCTCTTTCTCATTTACGCTCCTCTTTTCCGGTAATCATTCATCTGTTTCCGAAAACCCTAACTTAGGGTTGCGCCGATCTTCCTCCGCCGCTAGCGGCGGTGACAGTTTAGGGCTTATGGATATGAATGCGTCTCCACCGCGTGAGGTTGACGATGATGTGCAGATCAAGGAAGAAGGACTGCCTGAAACCCTAGATTACAGAGTGTTTCTTGTTGATGATTCTGGCAAAAAGGTTGTGTTTTTTTTGTGGTTTGTTGATTAATGTTGTGGGGTTTAGTTGTTTTGTGTGATTGTTTGTTTGTTTGTTAGGGGTTGATAATGATTAGATGTTTGATTGTTGAAAAATTGGTATGATGATTCTTGATTTAGGGTTTATATAAAAGTCTGAATTTAACCGATTCTAGCAGTAACATACTAGTTGAATATGAATACGATAGATAGTATGAACTTTGAGGTCAAACCGGCTAATTTGTGACTTCGAGTTTGACTTTAAATTTTTGAAATGTCCAAAATTTAAGACAAGATAAGTCTTGATATTCTGATTGAGATGAAATGTGTTTTACTGTTTGGGAATCTGGGATGAAGAAAGATGTTTTTTTAATCATTCTATGATGTTTGATTGTTGAAAGCTACGTTAATGGTGATTATTTCCGTAGGGATACGATGATGATAACATATATGGGCTGTTTCAGGTTTCACCATGGCATGATATATGGGCCATTCATTTTTCATATTGGTTATTTTATAATTCATTCGCCAGTTATTGACTTTTGATGCTTATGATCAATCTTATTTGTGTTTATAAGTTTATTTATTTAATCTTCTAATTGCCATTGTTACTTTATTGCTCAATGCTAAATTAAATAATTGATGCGTCTCCCGTTTATATCTACATTTAGGTTTTATTGTTAAGTTGTTTAGCGTTTTTTGGAGTTGAATATTTTTTATTTTGCTCTGTGTATTCTGATTTGTTCTGTTTTTAATGCGACGTACACATGTGTATAGCGTCTGTTTTTTGTGATATCTCATTTTTTTGTGTATTGAATGTGTAAAGTTGTTGATGTACACTTGTGAATTGTGCAAAGTATTAGTTGCTGAGTTTTTTTTGCTCAGTTTTTTTATTTTGCTCTGGTTTTAACGCGATGTACACATGTGTATTCTGATTTTAACGCGATGTACACATGTGTATAGCGTCTGTTTTTGTGATATCTCAGATTTTTTTGTGTATTGAATGTGTAAAGTTGTTAATGTACACTTGTGAATTATGCAAAGTATTAGTTGCTGAGTTTTTATGTTCTATTATAGGAGATGTCGTTAACGAGAAAAGTGGAGATGGAAGGTCGATAAGGATGATTCACGTATGAGGTCGATAAGGATGATTCACATATGTTTCTTTGCTTGGTCGATAAGGATGATTCAGCATACAACGTGGCGAATAGTTGTAAAAGATTATGTTTTTTGTGTTTTCGATTATGTTGTTTTTTTGTTTGGTTTGGAAAACATTATGGAACTTGTAATTTGTTAAATATAAAATATTTTTACAGATATTGTTTCAATGTATGTATTATGTAGCTAATTACACATATGTACGATGCTGAGTACACATGAGTACTGTTCTATTTATATCCAAGTACACATGTGTATACGTTTGAAATATGAAGGTTACGTGGATCTTAAAAATCAAAATTTAAATTCTGGTGATGAAATCTGAAATAAAAATTAAAATTGAAATCTGGTGATTTGTTTTTGGTTTTGATAATTATCTTATTAACTTATTAATAAATAAAACATAATGTGGATAATTAATTTAAAATAGGAAAGATGTAACTTAATTCAATTATTAAAATAATGATTTAAATCTAATTTTTTATATAATTACAATCATACCCTTAACAACTAAAAAGGAAATCAAGGGTCCAGATCTGTTCACGCAGTTCACTCTTGGGAGGTTGTTCACGCTGGAACCCTACCATATATATATATATAGCTGGGAGAATTTTGGTTTAGATCCATCTTCTGGTAGAAGACTTCCCATTCTATGGTAATTCTGACCACCCAATCTGAATATATAAGGAGCATTGCCTCTATTAATGGTATATTCAACTTTTCCACCAATGGACGTAAATGAGAACATGGAATTGTATCGACGGATGTTCTTCAGGAATGCCTTGCTTTTTGAATCTAAACAATTAAAAAGACACTGATAACTCGGAGGTGGTTCCTTCATGTTAGGAAGTTGAACTTTACCATATGCACAACACATTGAATAACTTGAATTTAATTGGCTTTTTGTACTCATTCTACGAGCTTCGTCACCCCATAATTTTGTTTGACATATTTGGCAAGTGACATTCTGATCAAAGTGATCAACATAATATGTTGAAAATTATTTTAAAAATACTTATAATTAGAATTTTTAAAGTTGGATGCAAATTACAATTAATATTAATTGTATACTATATATTAATGTAACATGTACCTTTTGAAATGCCGACAAATTCATCTTTTTTAATACCACTTTCATGAACTTGTTCAACGGATAAGTCATTCAAATTTCTTTTATCAAAAATACTCTTGCTTAAATTTTGCCTATGTTGACTGTTATAAATGTCCATGGAATTATTTGAACCTGTAAAAAAATAATATAAAAATAAATGATAAAAATATATATTATAATATATTATAAAATTAAAAAATTATGGTGTTACCATTGGAGTACTCTGCCATTTTCCCAGAATTTTGGGTTATATTCGTGAAATCAACAATAGAGATAGTAGACATATGTTTGAAATATGAACGTGGTGTTGTATTTTTGTTTCTGTAACCGGCCATATCTATGATAATGAAAATAAAATTACATTAAGAATATATTTGTACGTGCTGTGGGGAAAAGAATTTTAATATAGTACCTGATGTAATGTCAGAGAAAGGGTTTCTCATACTTCCATTGGTACAATTACTAAAAGATAGTGAATTTTAAATGACATTCTCTTTGTTATTAAAAACATCATCTGCAACAGAACCGTTTTTAGCCTTTCTTGAATCCAAATACAGTTTTCGTAACTTTCTCCTGTGCTGACTCTCAGTATTGGTAGTGTCTGTGTTTAAACCTATACAAAAAGATAAATATGATAAGATATAGGAAATTACTTGAAAAAAAAATATTATAAATCATTAAACAAAAAACTTACTGTGAGTGTTAATAGACATTCTAGTAATATTTGACAATGGTGTTGTATTTGTGTTGGAATAATGATGTATATCTGTGAAAATAATAAAAAGAATAGTTAGTTATAAAATTATATATCCTAACTTTGAGCCAGAGGAATCATATTAGTAATTAACGTTTACATTAAAATAACAATGATTTAATTTTGGAGATATTATCTTTGAGATTCTAAACTTGTCTCCATTTATTTGGTTGTAGAATGTCAATAGATAATGGAAAATAAATATATACATATATACATATTAATAAAAGACACTGGAAAAGTATCTATACATGTCAATAATAAAATGGAGATAAGTTTAGATAATATTGCTCAAAACTCATTTTTTTTAGATTTAAAACCTAGGATAAATTTAAATAACCAAATCAAAACATTAAACATTCATTCATACAGCTGAGTTAAACAACATAAGTTTCCAAAAATACAGCTGATCTTAAACAAAATAAGTTTTCAAAAACAAATAGTAGATATCTTAAACATGGATTAATAAAAGTCTTAACAATGGATAGATATGCTCATTTTTCCTTCTTGGGAATCAAAAGTGACTTAGGTCCTTCATTCATAGATAAAGGATCTTTACTTCGAGATTTGTCACATTCAAATTCTTCCGCAAGAGTACGCTTCAGCTCAATTGGTGTCTTTATCTTTCCTCCCCTTTTGTTACGCAAAGCCATACCACCAGCACTTGAATCCATCAGCGAAACCCTTGTATCCATCAGTGAAATCGGGGTCTCATAATCAATGGTAACCGATATAGAATCCTTCATATTAAGGTAAATAGATTTGTTAATATAGATAAAAGTTTGTATTTTGAAATAGCAATGTGTTTAAAATACAAAAACATAATACCTTCGAGTAAGTAGTATGTTTTCTCGTCTTGCGCATCTCTTTGCTATAAGTGTTGAAATCTAATTTAAATAGAAAACCTGAATTAGAAATGTAGAGTTACAAAATACAAAAAGATTGATAAAACAATACAAACAAAATGTAGACCTTCATTGCAAGCTAAAGGAGCTTTTGTTGCTGATTCGTCATGATCATATGAGTCCACAAGATTACGCTTCAGCTCGGAATGTACCCTTATGTTTTCAGCATTTTTGCAGCAGCAGATATTGATCCAGTGCTTGAACCAATCAGTGATATCCGGGTATCATCCTTAATATTGATATGAAGATAATATATTATTGTAAACAATATTTGCTAATCGCTAATCAGAATCCGTAATCCGTAATTCTAAATATAAAAGTAAAAGAATAAATAGGTTTTATCAAATAGTTTGTTTAGAAATAATACCTTCAGATCGACAGTTTCAGTACTTTCAAAATCACCAGATGTGATATTCACCGAGTTTGAAAGGTCAACCTACAGTTGGTAAACAAATAAAGGAGTGTTAAAATTGATGAAGCAAGAATGTAGGTCCAATACGATATAACCGTAACGACTTAGTATAAAAAATGTTAGATAATTACATGCTCAATCCCTAACTTTGATTCAAGCTGAGAAATTATTGCGGGATCATCAGAAAATATTTTGACAGTAAATGACTTGTAGTTATTCTTCATGTTAAAGTGAGAAATCCCAATCTTAAACGCCATCTTTTTGCCAACCAAATAACTAATTTCATCTGGGAGCAAATTATCCGTTTCTAACTATATAAAAAACAAAAGATATAAAAACAGTGGTAAGGTATGAGTTTTTATAAATTATAAAAAATGGGAAAACAATAAAACCAAAACACATACATCAATAAACTTATCAACCAACTCTTGAGCACTCTTTCCAAGTAATTTTCGAGATACATGGTCTAACAAAGTTAGAGATGCAATATCTGTGACAACCCTCACCAAACCAGGTATCCGTACGAATTAATTAATATTTAATTAATGCTTAATTACTGTGCTTGCTTACAATTGTGGTTAAACTGAATCTTGATTTCTGATACATACATATACATGCATCATACCTTATTACTGTTACTCCATTATTTACACACAAACATCAGTGACAACCTTGATGCACAAAAGCACAGTGAGCACACTATACGGATAACCCAGTAAACATGCTGGCATTGCCAGTACTAGACAGATATTGTCTCTAAGGCCAGTACGAGCCGGGAATAGATTACTACACTATTAAAAAGTGTAGGGAGGTGAGGATTGTAGAACTGCGTCACTAGGTGATAGTTATAGTGACCGGATGTGCCTAAAACATGCTTTAACTACAAAAATCCTGCACTTTATGCAAAAATTCAGCATTTAACTTAACTAGTAAAGTGCAAAAACATGGGAAAATAATACTAGACACTTTCCAAAGTGTCGGGAATTTATTGTGTCACTAAAAATAATATAAACGACACTTTAAATGCTTATTTAGCACTTTAACGGATCAATATCCACCGAACAACCGGACTTTACCCGGAACATAAAAATATTGTCAATGACATTGTTTTTCCTTTTCTGAGCCAGTTAGGGTCCCCGAACACCCTAACACCCGTTATAATACACTACACACTAATAACTAATTTTAATATCTAACTAAACTCACTAATCACTTAACTATATCATTGAAATCAAACTATTAACCCCCCTCTAACCGAACGGTTCCCCAAGGGAACACCCACCACAAATTTTTGATTATTTTAATCAAGTTTGCTTAATATCATGGGAACACATTACCTAAGGGTTAATGGTAAAAGATGGTTTATAAATATGCTTATGGGACAAAGAACTTCATTTACATCAAACACTTAAAAGAATTGCTCTCTCCCTCTTCTCTCCATAGTGTTCGGTCGAGAACACTAGAGCCACCATCACCACCTTCGAGTTTCGATCAAGACATTCCACATACATACAAGTGTGCTAGAGTTCATACAAGGAGACCCGGTGCTTTCGGAATCTCAAGGACCTCACTACATTGCTTTTATCCACCTAGTTTTCGCTTTGATTCTTCCCTAGCCACGAGCTAGTAGTAAGTGCTTCCAAACACTTCCTTGTTCATGTTTAAAGTGGTTAATAGGAGGTTCAATGGTTAAAACTCAAGAACATGCGAAAACAAAACTTAAAGTCTTGCAAGAATGATAAACTTGTTGGTTAAAGGGTAAATAATGGTGTAAAACTTGTGAATCTTGTTTAGATGTGATTATTTTATGTGGTTTGATACTAGTAGTGGAACGGATCGTCATCTAACCATGCTAGGTCATGTTCATGGAACATGAACTAGCAATATGTAAAGTGTAGAAGTAGCAAGATGATGAACCCTTCCACACATGAACATGAACTTGTGTAAAAATGTTTTTTCTTGTAAAATAGAGTTTTAAACTAGTAGATCTAAAGATCTACAAGTGGTTTTTCGGAAAGAACCAAGTAAAATATACAAGTCTTGTTTAAAAGCCGGATCTTTCATAAACTAAAAGCATTTTTGTGAACAAACAAGTGTGTAAACACTTGTGTGACAAAAGGATTTAACAAAGAAATATTTTCGTAATTTTTGACTAAGAAGTTGTAAAATTGCATATTCTTTAAAAATAAAGTTTTCAGGAAACTGATTTTATTTTTAAAGATAGAAAGATCTACTAAAAATGTTATAAAGTTACTATATAATTTTACACGACTTACAAGTTCAGGTGTTTGCGATTTATACTTGTTCTGACTGATTTGATGTTTAGATATTGTATTTTGAAGATTGGGAATTGTTGGTTGAATTTTTAAAAGAAAATGATACGCTTGTAAGAGTGGCCACCTCCAGTTACAGAGGAAACTCTGGCGAAATTTTTCCAGAAATATAACACTTGGAAAATATTTTTGGTGACAAGTGTTTATGTATATATTTTTTTGACTTGTTTTCCAAACAAACTTCGCCATGATTTTTATTACAAAATAACCAAGTATTCGGAGGTGGATTTTCTTAAATAAAACTTGTTAAATATATATTGAGAATATATATTTCATAATAAAACGCTTGTGTGATTTTATGATTATTTTGTGAATTACACATATATTATTTTTAGGGTAAAAATAATATAACTCATATACACTAAAAAGTAACGACTCCAAAATAATACCAACGCCCTCACAAATAAATATTTAAGTTACACCGGTATTATTATTACCATGCGAACTGTAAAATGTAACTTACGTATTTTTCGGAAAAATACTCTTGAATGCGTATTTTGATAAAAGTATTATTTTGGAAATCGTATGGTTTAAAATATAATATTTTTGGGAAAAATATGTATATTTTGGAGATAGAATATTTTAGACAAACGAATAAAAATATATTTTAAGTGAGACTTAATAATGTATTTTTGGATTTACAAAACGCACATGTATTAAAACCCCCATCATTGGGAAGGAAAATATTTACAAAATAATTAAGAAGTGTAAATATGAAATAGTTGTCTAACTATTTCCCAAAAACTTAAAACCATAAGCCAAGGCACGGCCGTCCGTCTAATAGAAGTTAGTACGTGTAGGTCGTCACGCAGCAGGTTGTTTGGGAGATACTATTTCGAGACGCACTTCTGTGAGTTCATGTCCCCCTTTTCTCTTAACTGTTTTCAGTTTTTATACTTCGGGGGTGAAATACATGTTACTATGATTACGAATACTTTTTACATGGTATGGTTAGCGTAAGGAGGGTTACTACTTAGATCATGTGAGTGGGTAGGCGGGAACTGGAGGCCATTAATCCTCATTGTAGGACCGAGGGTCATTAGCGGTAGATCTTTCTGGGTGTAGCGAGCCCAACTCCAGGCCCAACAGTACGGACCTCGGGGTGACTTTGAGCCCGACGCAAAAATCTGCTAGGTTTGAGTCTTCCTACTGCACTTCACACATATCAATGGCCTTGCAAACCATTGGTGATCTCCTTATTTCCTTATTTGCTACATACCAGGGATTTTTATACTTACAAAGGTTTTACATACTCACTTTCACATGAACTCGCTCAACTTTATGTTGATTTTTCAACTTACATGTATTTCAGGGAATTAGGGATCTGGCAAGGTATGCACTGTCGTTACGCTGCGTAGAAGAATGGTGTCATCCAAGTTTAGGGATTGTGACTTTTACCTGGACGAGTCACAAGCCTTAAGCTGTGTTTATTTCCTGTTTTGTGGTTATGTCTTATGAACAAGGTTTTTATTATGTTGTGTTGTAAACTCGTTGCATGTGTCAACTCTAAACAATGTTGTCGTATTTTACTTTTAAAACTTGAAGTAATGGATGATCATCATGGTTTTACTTGCATATAGCTTTGTTGTGATTAAGCTATGGTATTAAGAAGTCACACCAAAATAAACCCACGCTTCCGCAAAGCCAGGGTGTGACAATATCGGTACCATCTTGTATCCTAATTTGAAGTTTCAACCTAAAACAGATTAATAAAAGAAGTTAACTTATACATTCTAAAGTATAGAATTGTTAAAGTTATCATAAGGTTACGAATTTACCTGGGAACCACATAAACACCTTTTTCATTGCAAACATCATTTATGCATCAAATGGTCTGTTTGTCCTCACTTAAATCTAATCCATCATCATCATCACTTATAAAATACAAAACAATAACCTTCTTCATACAATCCTTATAAGAATTGTAATACCACTCAACACCAGGAGGGAAACTTATGACTGTACCAAGCACAATCACATTCTTTTCATGTTCGATTTTATTAACCTCGTCTATGTTTTTGAACTCAGTTTCAAGCAAAAATTCATCATGAATACTTTTGCCAGCTTGAGATGAACCCAAAGGACGGCCTAAAGAACAGAGATCCGTTTTTTTTTCAAGTAACCTTGATATGATTAAAAAAATAATTAGTCAATAAATTATGAAAACTTTAAAAGTTGTGACATAAAATAGTAAAATCAAATAATTAAATTTCCAAAAAAAACTGTATGCATTACCTCTTTTGGAAATCAATTAAGTCATCAATGCTTTCGTTCAGATACAATGTGCTGTTTTGAAAAGAACTCGACACATATGCCTTACCTAGATAGTTAAGAAGAAAATTATATAAAAAAGTTATGCAAAATTATATAGAATCTTAATGAGCAAGATAAGGTTATTAATTAAGTATAAAACCTTCATGAAAGCTATATCTTCCAAACTGCAATATCAAAAAAACATCACTCGGATTCTTTTCCATAAACTTTGACATTTGCACCGCATAATCTCCCCACAAAGTGACATAAACATTAAGGTACCTATTCAAAAAAAAAATTATAAAACGTGACGTAATTGATCAATGTATAAAAGAATTAAAAAAAAATATATGTAACTCTAGATCACGAAGTTGTAAGCTCATTTTTTTTGTTCAGTTTGCCATTTCTGCTTGTATGATCAATCATAGGAAACCAACCATCAACGTAACCAATTATATCTATAAAGAAACAAAAAAAATAATTAGTAAAATAGAATGGGAGTAATATAAGTAAAATAGATTTGTTACTAAACATCAAATGAATATGCACTTACCAACAGGAGAGTCTAGTGGAATAGCACGATTGCGTAGAACATCAAAAGAAATAAAAGAGAATCCATGAATTGATCCACCAAAGTCATCACAATTCATGATGTCGGTAGTGAAATTGAAAAACAGTTTATGTCGATGGTTAGTCTGGCGGTACGGAGATAAGTTATCGCCAATTTCAAACTTAGTAACTAAGACACAACGTTTTTCTTGAAGTAGTTTTCCATACTTTACGAGATAATTACCAGCCACACTTGCTTGAATTTTGTAACCCTATCAAACAAATATAAAGTTTATGGTGTAACCTACAATATAAAATTAATATAAATGAATGTGTTATAAATTTATAAAGTACCTCCTCATCCATGAGGATCAATTCTACAGCATGAATAGCATTCTTCACTTTAAATGATAGTAGCTTCCAAAGCTTGACTATGCGAACTTTAATAGTCACGTCTGTCTTGGTTACATCCAATTGATTAAGAAAGGTAATGGTAGGATCCACCATTGTTGACCTTTATAGTTAAATATTTTTATAAATTAAATTAGAAGCTACCTTTTTACAAAGTTACCAAGTTATAAATATACCAAGATGAGGCAGATTCCGAATGTAAATACCCTAGCATATGCAGAACTTCAATATAAAATAGAACATCGAAAAACAAGCATTTTTTACAAGGATGTTCATAACATTCATATAACAACCATAAGTGAATAAAGAACACCGAAATAATAAGCATTTTACTGCTTCATAAACCAATAAAATCATATTATGCTAAATTTGCCCTAATAACTGAAATAAACATTCAAATTCAACCAAAATTTAAGTGAAAGGTGAAATTCACGAACCTGGTTTCTTGAAACAACAAAAAACCTTCCTTCAATAAATAACACCCTGTACATACACTTCACAAATTACAGAAAATTAAAATTCTCTAAAAAATACAATTTACTAGAAAACACAACCAGATCCAGAAGGAAGAGAGAGTATGATATGGTATAGCTTTATAGACCGAAATAATAAGCATTTTTACAAGGATGTTCATAGACTTCATATGACAACCATAAGTGAAAAAAGTAATCATTCTTTCCAACGATGTTCATATCATTCATACAAATCTGTCTACTTTTTATTCTCGTACAAAAACCATTTGCATCCATGACGTTCATACAAATCTGTCTACTTTTTGGTGTAACTTTTTAATACAAATCTGTCTACTTTGATTCTCATACAAGTTCATAGGATTCTAAAAGATTCACTAATAAACACATGTAATAGTACCTACAATACTTGTTACTAATCTCTCTAGTTTATTCTCATAAAAATCTCTCTAGTGTTATTCTTCAATGAGGTTCATATGATTCTTAAAAAATTAGTCTCCAAACTTACAACTACACCACTCATTTCTTATTAGTGCTTTACTAAAACATAGCATTCATACAACAACCATACAACAGCCATTTGCATCAAGGTTAATAGCATTCATACAGATCTGTCTAATTTGATTCTGTTACAAATCTCTCAAGTGTTATTCTTAAAGGATGTTCATAAGATTATGTATCATTCACTAAAACACATATATTAGTACCTACATAACATGTTACTAATTTATAAAATTACCTATATGAGACAGATTCATTAACAAATTGCACAAAATACTAATCATTTTTCAAGGATGTGTCAATATTTTATCAAAATCCACAAATTGCACAATAAAATATCATGTTGTGTCAATATTTACTGCTTCATAAACCAATAAAATCATATTATGCTAAATTTTCCCTAATAACTTAAACAAACATTCAAATTCAACCAAAATTTAAGTGGAAGGTGAAATTCACGAACCTGATTCTTGAAACAACAGAAAACCTTCCTTCAATAAATAACACCCTGTACATACACTTCACTAATTAACTTCACAAATTACAGAAAAATAAAATTCTCTAAAAATATAAAAAATACAACTTACCAGAAAACACAACCAGATCCAGAAGGAAGAGAGAGTATGATATGGTATGGCTTTATAGACTCCATCACAAGATTAATATGCAGAAGATGAACCGAAATTCGAAGGTGAATCCGTGTGAATGCTGATCCACACCGTCAGATTAGGTTTAAAAATCAGGGACAACCGTAGGATCTGTGTTTCTTATCTGAGATTTGTGTTTCTTGAATAGGAATTGGCATTTTATGCAAAGATGGGACTGTGTGAAACGTATATCAGAGATAAAGTGAGATACAGAACTGTTGTTTTGGGTTTTTTGAACCCTAGCTCGAAGTGGAAGTAATACAGAGGGTTACAAAATGAAAGGAATAAGAAGAAGAGGAGGAAAGGGAAAGCAGGTTGGGAGCGCTTGTGGACTTTTGACCTACAGGAAAGAGACAGCGACGTTTTGTCGCCCACCTTCTTCATCCATCTGCGCACATATTTGACTTTAGGGTTTTAAAAAAAATAAAGAAATCACAGGAACTTGACACGTGGGAAGAAGAAAGGGGGCCTTCATTTGCTGACACGTGTCCTACAAAGTTTTCCTTATTATATAGGAAGACTCGAAAATATACGGGATACCATTTTTATAATGGAGTGTTACGATAGGTTTTATTCGAAAGAAATTTAAACATAGAAGAGGCGTACTTAGGCCATGTTTGGTTTAGCTTTTCAAAAAAAACTTATGACTTTTTGTAAAAGTTAATAAGTTACAATGGATTGACTTATTTACTTTTTCCCTCACATAAGAATTTCATGCCAAACATCTTTTAACTTTTCAAAAAGTCAATAAGCTAATAAGTCACTAAAATAAGCAATCCCAAACACCCTTTTAACAATAATATATTCGAAAGCACGAAAAGCTATATCGTTATTAAAGTGTATGCTAGGAAAAACGAATAAAAGAAATTTAATGGCAGAGATGAGTGGTACCGAAAGTACCAGTATCGAAAAAGCCAAAAATTAGGTAACGATTCGGTACCGAAAAAAATCATTACGGGAAATTCGGTACTGATACCAAGTACCAAATGCCTGTCCCTATTTAATAGTAAAATATGCATATCGTGTGTACACACACACACACACACACACATATATATATATATAGGTAGAGGATCCTGTAAAAAGTGTTCAAAGTGTGAGAAGTGTATTATAACACTATATATAATACTATATAACACCATATAAACACCGTATAACAATATGTAACACCATATAATACCATATAACACTTTGTAACACTATATATCATTATATAACAAATATAACACTATAGGTTGTCTGATAGCATGTCTATGATAAATGTATAGTGTTATATTTGTTATATAATGATATATAGTGTTACATAGTGTTATATGATATTATATGGTGTTACATATTGTTATACGGTGTTTATATGGTGTTATATAGTATTATATATAGTGTTATAATACACTTCTCACACTTTAGGCCCTTTTTACACTATCCTTACCCTATATATAAATATATATAATTGATTGATAATAATATACATAAATATACTAACGAAATTAATATTTATAATAATAAGTATTATATAATGTATGAATGTAAATCTAGTTGCATGAAGCAGCAAAAAAATTTGAAAGTCAAATACACACACATATTAGATTCCGACACATGTGAGAAAAAACTATCTTGTGTGAGAGAGTAAAAGACTATCAAATGAAGGGCCGACATACAGTCGAAAACATGAAAAAAAGGAAGGCCAATAGTAGTTGGTTGGCACTGTTCATCCAAGATGATAAATGTCGTTGATATGATATAATTGTTCACACGATTTTTTTTAATTACTGAGAGCATACCCCTACAGGTGACGGGCCCAAGTCATGTCTTTGCTAACCCACAAACAGATGAGGTTTACACTTTTTGTGTCTCAAGGGACACTTGCAGGTTATTCAGTGAGGCATCTACTACACCTGTAGAGACAACAGTCTCACAGATGGATAATAGTTACACACCTAAAACCTCCTTGAAGGTAATAATTGTTGAGTCTACAATTGTACACTCTATACCAGTTGGAAGTCCTCGGTACCAAGAAAAAGGGGCACTTGGTCCAAAACCAAGTCACCACCTATGGTGGGAATTCAGATGATCCTATTAATTTAGGTGATGAATTAAGATACAAAGAATTGGTGGGTAGAGTATCTTCTGTTGCTGAGATAAAAAGACATGCTGAAGACCTTGGTGCAAAACTCTAAACCCCCCCCCCCCCCCCCCAACAAATGTAGAACCTGCTGAGAAGATTTAGTTTCATGTCCAATCCTATCTTCAACTCCAAAAGCAATCTGCAGAAACCACTCACAACCTACATATGGAAATGATCATAAACATGGTTTAAGCAAGGTACAATGATACTCAAGCTAAAATCAAAGCCATCAAAGATCATATTCTTCAAGCAACAAGCACTACTCCAACACCTAAGTATCCTGCAGATGATGCCAAAAAGGGGGAGAGTAGTGATAGCCTAAGAAAGCTTCTACCACTAAAACCTACATCTACAACCAAAAAGGCCAAAATATCCCAAACCACTGATAAACCACACCAAACATTTGTTGGCATTTCAAAAGTGTCAACAGATGTTACAACAATAACAACAACACCAACAACAACACTTACCACATTATTACCACCTATCCCACAGATCAGAAAAAAAAATCAATAACGTCACCCATTAAATCCATCAAAGCCACAACATCATCACTCCCAGCAGCATCATCTCTTCCATCTGCAAACTCTCTTAGGCCAACCAGTATCAAATAATATCTAGAACTCAAAAGAAGACAGGCTAAATGTAACGCTTCGCACTTTTGTACCTTTCTTATTTTAGCAAGTCTTGTTGTACTTTCCATTTTAGACACTTGTACTCTTGTTGTATTCTATTTTCGTTTCATTTGTAATCCGAGACTATTGATCATAATGAAAACAAAGTTATTTTAATCATATTCGTGTTAGACTTATGTGCAAACTTTTACTCAAAATTCACATGTTGAACACTATATTATGATTGATTCTTGACACTTAATTTCACTTTGATGCTTGACACTCGTTAAACTGATTAAAACACGTAAAACAATCAAAGTTGGAAATCAAAATATCGAAAACTGGTGGATTCGTACAAACCCAGGCCGGTTCATACGAACCCATCCCGTTCGTACTAACCCATTCGTAGCGAAATTCATGGAAACCCTAAGTCCCCCTTGAATCTATAAATAGAGACCTTAACCCCTCATTCCAACTCGCCATTTCTCTTGCAAGCACTCTCAAATTGTTGTTGACGATCAGAGGCTTTGTAAGAATTCCTCCCTTCTTCTCTTATCCATTTCATCTTCATTTCATGTGTTTTAATCACAAAACTCTAAACTTTCTTATAAAACCCTTGATCCAACCTATATCAAAAATGGGTTTCACTCATTTTTCCTAGGCAAACTGTTGCGGAGCATCACTTGTACGAGAACTGGATCAATGTTCATAACATTGTACAACTTAATCATAGTTTCTTTCCATTATTACACGATCTTGGTGGAATTGGGAATCCATCAGACTCTTAACTCATCTCATAGTTAAGGGCCTGCTTTAGGGTTAACTTCCATCAAGAAACGGTCTATTCTGATGGATCGAACATAACATTCTCATTAAGAACAGTGGGTTAGTACGAAGGGGCTATGCCCATTCGTACGAAGGCTCTTGGATTCATACTTTCTGTTGTGATTTCAGTTCTGTAAACACACTTGTTTGTCACGATTAAACTCTTTATTTACTGATTTAAATAAGTTAAACAAATACTTCAACATTTTTGTAACACCTCGAAAATTCATGTCCTATAATGTATTGACACGTGTCATAAGCTTGAACGTGTGAAAGAATACTCTAGAGGGACTAAAGTTGACAAACATGGAAAGCATGTGAATATAGGGGTTCAAAATGTCAACAATGGATAAATATATTTTTAAATAACCCTACATGATGTTTATACCTTCAAACGAATAAATCATGGATCATACGAAGCTAAATATGAAAGAAAGTGAGAGATTACAAACTACAGGGGTTAAATGTGTCAACATGTTTAAAGTATACCTCTGAGTGACCTTTTAGCAAACCCGAAGCTTTGTAACGATTAATTATGCTCACTAGAATGCATGATAAAAATTTCATAAAGTTTCGTTATCATATGAGAAAGTTATGATCAAATTCGTATGCGAGGGGTTAAAGCATCAACGTTGAAAATTATGACTTTTCGGGTAAACATAAAGTGACCAAGGACTTAACAAAGTGAGTATAAGTCTTGAAGCCCTTATGTGTCAATTTGGTGGGCTCAAAATGCAAGAAATAAAGGTTGGATGACCTTTCGAAGGGCCAAGAGACAAGATGCAACAACTAGAAAATGTTTAATCTGACAGCAGTCCTCAAGCGGGCCGCGTAAGCCCAAGAAGACCCTTACGCGGGCCGCGGTCGACGCCCAGATGCAGAAAGTTGGGACAGCAGCCTGTTTTCACGCAATAACCGACTTTAAACAGATATTTTCACTCCATGGGCGACCCCTAATAATTCCTAGGCACTTAGGGACACTTGTGGGTGATCCATGATCAGTTGTAGCTTTGGTTGTCAACAATCTAGTGAGTTTTAATCACTATAAAAGGCCCTCATGTTGCAACATTGTGATCACACCTTCCATCTGCATTCTTGAAGACTTCTGGAGCTCCAAAGCAGGCCCAAGTCATTCCAAGTCGTGCATAGGACTTTGGTAAGTACCCTTGACCTTCCTTAATTGATTTTTACTTAGTTTTAGCTTAAAAGTCAAACCGTCGTAATTACCGTTTGACTTAGCGATTAATCATTAATGGTCCAGTGATTTGTCGAATTGAAGGTAGTTATAAGTGGGTAATTATGTAGGCAATAAACCCTTAAAAGGGCACCCTCTGATTCCCACTCTAACTAGACCATTTGTCGGGTCAAAGTTGATTAGAAAAAGTCAACAGAATACTAATCTTCGAATTAACGCATAATTAACAATGTAGAAGGCATGTAACCTATTTTATCACTCATATAACTTGGTAATAAGTATAAGAATTGGTCTAAGCTTGTTTGATCCGACAATTTTCTGTTTAGACCCGGTTCGGAACCGAAAGTCGCAAAACTTTGACTTTTGATTTGACTTCAGTTCTGACCCGTTTTAGTAGAGTTTGGGAATGCCTTAGGACTTCCTTAGGACCAGGTTACATGTTGGTATAACCCTCTTTGATTGGTTCGTTGGTTGTCCGATTCGTTTGCACGTTTCCGTTAAATGCTTAAAGTTGACCATAATGCCCTTTTGACCATAAAACGAGAATTTTGGATATGTGAAAGGACAATAATCTTTATTACTGATTTATAAACATGTCCCTAAATTTTCACATCAGTTTAAGGTCTAGATTAGGAGTTATGCTCAATGACGTAATTAGAACGCTTTTTAGTAATTTAACGGCGTCATTAGCATAAAGCCTATCTAAACCCAATTCTTGACACCAAACCTTTTACCCACTGATGTAATATAATATTTTGGGATTTTTGAAGATTTTTAATTATTTTTAACCTGCTCATAACCTAAGGTTATGGCATTAATTCGGTAAATACCGAATATACTCTTTTTGGTTATAAAATGAGTTCTACAAAGTATTTTGATGCCAATCCAGTTGCTACTGATTTTATTTAATAAATGAAGTATTTTTGAACTTTATAACCTATTAAGAAAACTCAGATTTCCTGTATAACCCGGAAATCGCTTAAAAAGACTTTTTTAAGCGTATTAAACGCATAGTTTGGGTTTTAAACCATTTTGTCATATAAGACTTATCACCAACTGATATGACCTATTAAAATAAGTTATTTTACTGATGTATTCAGACCCGAATCTCAGGATTTCATTTAATCTCTTCTATAATCTTTAAAATGACCAAAATACCCCTACGGGGCTTAATTTGAGACTAAACTCGTTTTGGGCATAATGGAAGGTATCCTACTGATATCACAACATATTTAAGGCATATTAACTTAGGAAACCTGTAAATGACTCTCATAGGTACCCGTTACGCCTCTTGCGCGTTCGGTTCGGTTTATGTAACTAGTTTGCATAAATTAGCCGAAACGGGTCAAACCATATCGTTTTTATCTCAGAATCCAGAATGTGGTTAGATTACCCATATTATACAAGTCTTCAAACTTGTCGGGTCTAAATCACATTCTATTCAGGTCTTCACTTAATCGTGCGGTTAAACCGTATCATTCTTTAAAACTAACCGGTCTAAGCTTAAGCTTAACTAAAGACCGTTAGGATTCTAATAGGTTATTATAAACCTTCGTTCCAGAATAGGAGACCCGGTAAAAGCTACACGCACTTGCTAATTGCGATTGATACTTGCAAAGGTAAATACTTTTAACTTATTTTCCCTTATACGGGCTTGGGGTACGGTATATAAAATACCGCTTGGTCCGGCATTGAATCTTTAATCGAATAGAGGTTAAACCATTGATATGTCCGTTTTGAAATGTTTTGTTTCTTAAAGCCTTTGGGGGGTTAATGACCATGTCCCGGATATCCTTGGCATCATCTTACGAGATGGCCACGACCTGAGTACGGGGTGTAGGCATACACCCGTCAGTGCATAAATAAATAATGTGGTGTGTCTATTGATCTTTAACCCGATCTACGGATCGGGCTACTGAACGCATAAGGAACATGTAATTCTTTTACAAGTATTATATTCAAATAATTATCCCAAGTTATAAAAAGTTTGTGCCACGAGCATTCAAATCAATTTTATTAAACTTTCAAAATGAGTCGGTTGAATGTATTTACCAGTGTAAACTGACGTATTTTTCTAAAAAGGTTAAGTGCAGGTACTACGCGAACTAGGCTGGCTTTCTCCTAGCGTTCACAATAAGTCTCGCAAGCTTGGATGTCAAAACTGTTGAACAATGCTTCCTATTTATTTTTTTGATCCACCTGTGGATTATTTTCAACTGTTTGTGATACTTGATATTACAATTATATTCGGTTGAAATATATCTTTCATTTGCTTCCGCTGTGCATTTAAATATTGTGTTGTTTGACTGTAATGTTACCAACTACGTCACGATACTCCCCCACCGGGCCCAACGGTAATACATGGAAATATCGGGGTGTGACAGGTTGGTATCAGAGCCAACGCTGAGTGAATTAAACACTAGCCTTTTGTGTTTAATCTCAGTTACACAATTGCACATTCCTAAATTTTCGAGTCTAGACAAATAACATAGGACAAATTCTGCTTTGTTTTATTTTGTCTTTTATTATATATATTCTTGTTGTTATCTTTGTTTATATTGACAGGTTTAACAATGCCGCCAAGATTCCGAAGAGGAGGAAGAGGTAAAGGGCCAATCACCGCCCCTAACGATCACGAAGCCGGGCCTTATCATCGGCGAACTCCTTCCACTACAATGAGTGCCGATCCGCAAGGAAACAGGAGGAACCTTTTTGAGCCCGCTAGACGGTCTGTTTCGCACAGTTCAACGCCTCCCTATCGTAACTCCTTTGGACCGCATTCGGAAAACGAGCCCGATAACCCACAGCCTTCATATGTACCTCTCCAGCAATCCCTTTTGCACAATTCCTTTGGCAACCCCACTCCTGTCTTTCAGGGCCGGTTCAACCCGACAAATTATATTCAAGAACCAGTGGGTTTTAACCCATTGGGACCGGAGGACCACTTCTCAGAAGACAATGCTATGGACATGGACGAGGACACGGATCCCGTCGAACCTGCAAGCGGTACCCCCCACCATCCCATTGAGATCTCTGATGGATCTTCTTTCCACGGATCACCCTACGGTGGTCCCGACAGTTACCAAGCGAGGTTTAACCAACATGAATGGTACTTCACACCTTCTCACCATTCATCACCTCACCAGCAGCAGCAGCAGCAGCAGGACCCCTCTGGGGATTCACGATTCATGGCAGTCACGCCACCGCCTCCACCGCCGCCAGTTCATCAAGCACCTCCAGAACCACCAAGGCGTAGGAGAACGGGCGCACGTATGTCTGCGCGAGCAGGGGATTTCCACTTTAGCACCCCTCGACACTCCAGTGGCAGTCACTATCCGCCACTGCATGAGGACCCACAAATGGGTGGGCCCTCAAACCCAATTCCTGAGGTGAGTTCTGCACCAGTTGCACCACAGCCACCACCGATGGGTTTTGATAACCCGATTCCTGCGTACGCCGGTTCAATGGCGTACAATCCGTTTGAGCAGCCGGCTCACACCCATTATAATTATGCTGAAGACCCTTACCAAGTGGCATCAAACTACCTCGCCCTTCACCCTGAAGGACCGTATGGAGCTCCTTGGGGAGTAGGATACCCAACTCATGGATATCAAGTACCAGCTCGACCACCGATTCGGCAACAATCGCAGCCGCCACGATTTTCCCCACCAGAACAGGAGGAAATCCTCCAAAGACTAAGTCGGGTGGAGCATGAGTTCCAGGAAGAACGCAGGAACAACAGGGGATTCCTCAAGGGCCTGGCAAGCTTGCTAAAGGGGAAGAAGAAGAGGGATCATTAAATCCCCACATGTACTGTTGTATTTTCTATTTCAATCAAGTCCCTGGGTGGACATTTATCTGTATATTTAGTCCCTGCGTGGACTTGTCTTTTAGTCCCTGTGTGGACATCTGTTTAAGTAATTGGTCCCTGCGTGGACTTGTTTTATCGGTTTAGCCCCTGCGTGGGCAAATTGTTTCTATTAAAAGTCCCGTTTAAGGCGTTGTGTACTCTTTTAGTATTAATGGAATATTAAGTTTATAAATTTCAGTTTGTCATTATATGCATAGATATATTATACATGAAATAAATAAATCAAAATCATTCCTTTTAAAATAATCTGCCTATTATATATTACATAAGAATCTCAAAGGTATAACCTAGCTTACATGTCGTTATAAGACTTGGACAAGATGGTAAGACCTGTTTAAAAGATTCGGATCCCTGTTAACATCTGAAAACATGTTAACGCTCCTGGCAGACGTGATTCGTTAAAATCACACACGTCATTCTTAAATAAGGATTCTTCAAAAGATTCCTAACCTAACTTAATGATCTATAAATCATGGGTTTAAATCATCAATTAAGATGATCATATTTTGACCATACATTGGTAATATAGCGCCTACGGGCCATACTCATTGTCATATAAGACAAAAGACAGTAGTAGTCTACGACTCCCTGTCAGAGAAAGGTAATGAACTATGTTCAAACCTTAATGCTTTGATTCTCCAAAATCATGGCTTATGATTTAAAAATGTCCCTGTGACTAGGCCTTAAGTGCCACTAATAATACTGTTATTATATGATAATTAGGATAAATTATAATAAAATCCTAAATAAATGTGAGTAACAAATTAACCAAATATGGTCTATGTTTACCATGGTTAATGAATTGCCCTAAAAAGCAATTCCATAATAAACTCCCAAATAAACTATTGTCGATATCTTATGTAACAGTTCAAGATACATGGCGGACTCAGATGAAATCAATAGTCGGCCAAAGGAGAATCCTGACGCCACCAGGTTCAATGTGATTGGCGCGGAACTCTAAGCATTAATTAACAATGCTGTTACCAAAGCCTTGGATAAGCAGTATAGTGAGTCAAGTGGTACTCGAAGCAGAGCCCAATCAGTACCCCATTCAAAACCTAAGACTCATTCTGAGGCTCACAGCAAGCCACCCTCCAAGAAGGAAGAACCAAAGAAAGACGATAATGATCGTCACTCTTCTAATCAGCAAAGTGTCCCATCTCAAAGGATATTACTAAATCAAGGACTTTAGATAAGGGTTGCTCCTACAAATACTTTGTGTCGTGCAAACCCAGGGATTTCACTGGGGAAAAAGGGGCTATAGACTGCATGACATGGCTGGATGAGATGGACACAGTGGTTGATATCAGCGGGTGCGCTGAAAGAGATGTGGTAAAGTTTGTGTCTCAATCGTTTAAAGGTGAGGCCTTAGCCTGGTGGAGATCGTTGATTCAAGCTACTGGGAAGATTCCACTGTACAACATGACATGGGAACAATTTGTTGCCCTCATCAGAGAAAGCTACTGCCCTCAGCATGAGGTTGAAAAGATTGAATCTGATTTCTTATCCTTGGTGATGAAGAATCTGGATTGCCAAGCTTACCTTACGAGCTTTAATACAATATGTCAAGGTTGGTTCCTTATCTGGTGACCCCGAAACCCAAAAGAATAGCTCGTTTCATTGGAGGTTTAGCCCCAGAAATTAAGGCAAGCGTGAAGGCCTCTCGGCCAGCTACTTTCAGATATGTAGCTGATATATCCTTGTCCCTCACACTGGACGCGGTCAGACAGAGATCGCTGAGGAACACGGATGCCGAGAAGAGGAAGCGTGAAGATGACAATTCACGAAGGTCAGACAAGAGGCACCGGGGAAGCAATGACCACAAGAAGGGGTCTGGTTCTAAGAAGGATGGGCATCAATCTGGAGATAAGCCCAAGTGTAAGATTTGTCAGAAGCACCACTTTGGGAGGTGCAGACTTGACACAAAATCCCAATCTCAGCCGAGGCCTTGTGGGATTTGCAAATCTTCGGAACATAAAACCCTAGAGTGCAAGAAACTGAAGGACGCAACGTGCTACAGTTGCAACGAAAAAGGACACATTAAGACAAATTGCCCAAAATATGCAAAGAAAGCTGATGAAGGAAAGAAGACCAATGCTAGGGTCTTCAGGATGGATGCAAAGGAAGCTGTGCAGGACGACAATGTGATCACAGGTACCTTCCTTATAAACGATGTTTATGCGAGAGTGCTATTTGATTCAGGAGCTGATAAATCATTTGTAGATAATAAGTTTTGCAAATTGCTGAATTTACCTGTTCAAACCTTAAGTGTGAAATATGAGGTGGAGTTAGCAGATGGCACCTTAGAAACCGCCTCAACCATATTAGATGGATGTTTCATATCCATTAAGAACCACTCTTTTCCTTTGTCACTACTTCCTTTGAAGTTAGCCGGTTTTGACATCGTTTTAGGCATGGACTGGTTATCTAATAACCTGTAGGACCGGTTTTGACTCCGAAACGATTGCGAAACGAACGTATGACGTGCGGAATCCGTACACGAACGCGACCTAACACACACGATGTAATATAAACGTGATTCTATTAGAAATCTAACAAGAACAAGCACCTTGAATCACTTTCTCTCTCTAGATTCTCTCTCTAGATCTAGAGCTCTCCTAAACACAAATGAGCCAAAAGTCTAAATTCTAATACTAAAGCTCCTATTTATAGGCCTTGGCTTTTAATGAGATTTCTCATTAATTACAATATTGCCACCTTGCCTTTTGTCTAGATATTACATCATAACGACTCGTTTTCTTCTGTTTCTCGCTATAGCTCGGATTGACAAAGGCGATAGACATAAATGCACTAACAGACTCCCCCTTGGATATTGCCGCAGTCAATCTCGTAGCGTCTTGTTTTTCTCTCTCTCTCTTTGAATCTTCTTGAACAGAATCCCGGTGGATCTGTCTTCAGCTTCAGCTTCTCCTTTTTGTAAACACTTTTCTTCATTAGGCTCCCCCTTTCGTCAAGCTTCCGTGCTTTGGGATCGACACCTTGCTTTCCGTATACAAGCTCCTTTAGGATAGTTACATGGCTCCTTGAATCCACGCTTCCTTTTGCGTTGAGCTCGTCTTCAGACTCCCCCTTAGACTCGGCTTTCGGGATCGTAGTCTGGTACAACATCTGCAATTCTCAAACATTTATAAGTACAACCATTTTGAACATTCAATTTTCCAGACATCGTAATCTGGTTCTATTCAACTTTCTAAAACACTCCTCCTATCAACAATCTTCATAGATTTGGCAGTATTTAAGAATCCAACATCGAAAACTGACTTTTTTCAACAAATTTTAACAGTCTAGGAATCCAAATCCCTCACAGTTAATCATCCAAGTCCAAATTAATGACCTTGGAGATATCACAAGCTGTTTTTGATTTTTGATTTTTAATTCAAGTTTCAAATTAATGAACTTGTTTTATTTTCAGAAACACAATCAGCTTATTTAGATTTTGAAACTCAGCATTTCAGACATCGGTTGTCGAAAATAAAGCAGAATCAAAAATCTTTTTGTATTTTTCTGAAAATATAAAGCAGTAAAGAAATATGTACAGACATATTTACAGACAATATTTTTGTTTGAGTATGCGTCAGAGGATCATATCAGTTTTTGACAAGTCACAAGTACCGTTGAGCTTAGTTACACATTAAGAATTAAACAATTCACTTAGATTGTCGACATACTGGTCCACTTAAATTTTCACACAAACTTCAACTGATTCAGGATATGAATTAGGTGTTTTAAGAACTTAAACTCATTCATGTGTCCCACCTCTTGAATATACTCCCGTATCCAGATCCCAATATTCAGTCTTACAGGTGAATATACCTAGATGATATCTGTAAGGGGTTAGATGCGAAACCGTGAGAGCTCAGGTCAGAACTTTCGTTCAGCAGAGAGATGACGGCTTCGACTTTTGGTGTGTCCCCTTTAGAGGATCTTTTCTTCAACAGCAATGATTATCAATTTTATTGTTTCATCATTTTTGCTGAGGGCGACGCTATATTTCAAGCAATGCGAAAAGTATTATACGGGGACTAGGCCATTGCTTCCGGAAAATCAGAAGTCCCGGGATAATACCCCAGATATCACTAAGCATAAAGATCTAGTATCTCAGAAAGAGGGGTCCTTCAAACGAGATTTCAGGGGTTACCTATATATCCAAGTAGTGTTCCCCACTAAATAAGCAAGTTTGAATTTAGGTTTATATCCCGAAAAAGTTTACTAAATGTATAAAAATCTACCGACACATCCACGGTGAGATCGTTTAACACATTTTAACTTTCCAATTCTTTAGTGTACTGTAACTATCTACAGTTGTACTATCATTTCCTCTTTTTACGCAAAAACTCAATTTTGAATTTTATCATGTTTTTTGCTTTTTCAAATTTTCTAATGTTTTTGGATTTTCTGACAATTTTTCTCCCCCTAAAATGCAAAACCATTAAAAGAAAATTTGACAACCAATACTGATAGCTTTGTCTCGCCATCCATTTTCTGCTTAATGTGCTCTGTTTTGCAGAAAATCTAATATAAAGTACCCCCATGATTTACAACCCATTGATTTTCGACAGTTTGAAAATCGTTTTTCAATCTTGTGAAAGTAATCATGTTTGTTCCGCCGTGAGGGTTTCGGCGTATTCAATCAACATATTTTTGTATTTTTTTTTATTTTCTATTTTTGATAAAAATTAAAAACAAACATATTTTTGGTTTTTCAAGTTTTTAACAAACTAAAAACATATTTTTGGTTTTTAATTTTTCAATTTTTTTAGGGTTTTTGAAAATATTGTTTATTTATGTACAGAAAACAAATAAACTCCCTGTTCAACCAAACCAGGGTTCAGCAGCCTCCTCTCCTCATTGTGCCAGGCTGCTCCAACTTCCATTCTCACAGTCTTCGGTTTTGTTGAGCACCTGCACATTTAGACTACTTGATTACTTGAACAATTTAGCCCAGGTCTGTTGGACCTTAGGCATTTCAACACAATATGTATCATGCAGTTTCGGAAAATCTTTTTCATCAAAGACTTTTTCAACTTTAATTTCAACTTTCTCATCTTTTACTGAAGTCACTTGTTTCTTAATACTCCATGTTTGACCTTTTGGAGTACCTCTTTTGTAAAAATGTGACTCTTTTTGAATCTTTTGATTTTGAACAACAACTTTTGGTTTCCAAAACTCTTGTGGTTTTGTAGCATCAATAGTTGTTTTCCAACTTTGTGTTGTTCTGAATCTGGGTGTGTGAGAATTCCAGGCCTGTTTTGAATCAAACCTATTCGGGTTTGTTTTCCAAGTTTGGTTCGAAACAAACTTGTTTGTGTTGTGCCTCCAAGTTTGTTTTAAATTAAATCTGGTTGACCTTTGTTTCACATTCTCAGATTTTTGTTTCTCAACATTTTCAGACTCCTTTTTGTCAACATCCACAGGTTTCAGATTTGGACACTTTCGTGCAAGATGTCCAATTTGATCACACTTGAAACATGTTCTCTTGGACACATCTTTGACCTGTGGTTGTTGCTTTTTCTTTTGAGCACAAAACTCTTCATTAGACTGTTGTCTAAATTTGAGTTTTTCCTCTTCTTCAAAACTTTTTCCTTGAACAAAACTCATTTTTGCTTGAAACTTCGGCATTTCATTTCTTTTCCAATTCTGTTTCTTCTTATAACCCAACCCAGCCTTCATGTTTTTCTTTTTGTAACCAGGTTTGTTATAAAAAAGTTTTGTGACCTTTTCCAGCAAACTTTGAAATTTCAGATTTCTCAATCTCAACCATCTTGAAAACTTTATCAACCTTTTCTGAAATCACATTCTGAATCGGGAATACAACATCTAAGAATAATTTGTCCAATCCAATCATGGTATAAACCAATCCCTTTGAATCATCATTCAAATTCTTCTCGGATTTTGTGTTTTTCAGATATCCATCATGAAAATTACCTTCATTTTCATCCTGTGATTCAGAATTACCTGATTCAACCGACTCTTCTTTCAACACACTTTCAACGACCTTACCTACCACCTCTGAATCACTAGAATCATCAGATTTGGAATAGGTTACGTCAATATTGTCTGGCAATTGATCTACCATGTTGAAAGCTTTTTCGACCTTTTCATCATCATAAAACACAAACTTTTCCGGTGGTGGAACTTGATGAAACTCTGAGCCAATACCCTTCTTGTTTTGCTCAGAATCTTTCCCATCCAGTTTTATGTTGAAAATTCTTTCAAGCACATATGACAACGCATGATAACTTTTTAACTTGTTATTATCCTGTTCTAAATCAACAATCTGACGCTTAAGTTTAGCAACATCCTCAATGTCGGAATTAACAACCTGTTGCTTTATTTCATAATTTCGCTTATACTCATTAGTTGTTTCAGAACAATATTTCAATCTTGATTGAATAAGTTTCATTTCACTTTTTACTTTTTCATATGATTCTTTTGTAATATGATAAGCCAATTTTATTGAATCATATTCATTTTTCATTTCCTGAAAATCATTCTCTTTTTGATCACATTCTTCTGTCTTTTTCAAAATATTTTCTTTCAAAACTTCATTTTCTTTTTCTAACTTTTTACATTTTTCCAAAAAATTTTCATTATTATCTTTCAAAACTTTTTCATTTTCAAACATTTCTTTGTATTTATTTTTTAAAACAGTTTCAATTTTTGTGAACTCAAGATCTCTTGTTTTGAATTTTTCATCTTTTTCAGTACAAGCACTGCATGGTTCCATGCATTTCTTGCACTGTTCAATGATTTTAATTTCAGTTTCAAAATCAGAATTTACCTTAGTGATTGGCACTTGGGTGTTTTCTGCTACATCTATCTGATCAGTATCTTCTTTCTTTTCTTTAACACTAACTTCATCACCAGCATCACCAGCTTCCAAATTCTCATTCTTGACTACTTCAACTTGTTGTTCTTCAATAACAGCTTCTTTTTCAACAACCTTCTCTTTTTCTTCAACCTTCACATTCTCTACTTTCACAGCTTCATCTTTCACTTTTTCATCCTTGACCTCCTCAGCAGCTTTCTTCAAATTGTTTACCATCTCTTCAACATTCTTCTTCATTCGTTCTTCATTCCTCTTCCTCAGCTTTGTTGTCATAGCATCCCTGATGATTTTATCCAGCCTTTTCACATATGTCTTATCTTTTGCAACATTGGAATAATATTCGCCGGATCGAGGAATAACAAGGAGAACATCATCATGAACTATGTCACTTCTTGGAACAACCGGTTCACCTTGTTTGTTGACATAACATTCTTGTTTCTTATCCCATCTTTTGTTCGCAACAGCATTCTCATATTCTTCCTGCATTTTCTCCATTCTGCACCCCACAGTGAATCTTTCTCTTTGACTTTTCTCTTTCAAAATCTCTTCTCGAGTTTTCTCTTTTATCTCAGTTGTGCCTTTTTCTTCTTGGTTTTCATCTTTTATTTCAGCAACAAAAACAAACTGTCTTTTCTCTGTTATAGATCTGCCATGAGCTGTTTTTCGAACATTTTCCAAGCAATCTTCTTCTGGACAAATTGAGCTCCAGTCAAAACCTTCATCATCGTGAATTACTGCACAAGCTCTTGACTTGGGTTTATCTTCAATCATTTTAGGCTCTTCTTTACTTCGATGGTAGATTGCCCTTCGATAATAGTCATCATTGAAAGGTCTCTCAGATTCAGCAACTTCATAATTTCTACATTCTCTTTTGAAATGACCCTTTTGCTTGCATCGGAAGCAGGTCACTTTGGATTTGTCGAATCCAAGCTTTGTTGACGGACCACCTAACAATAGCTTCCCGGTAATCTCCATATATCTTTGAGCTCTTCGAATGCAACTTGCCAGACACCAACGGATGTCAATGAGTTCCATCTCTTCCGGATCAATCTGGTCGTAGTCTTCTTTGGTTAACTCAGAGTTTCCAATCTTGCCAGCTACCAGACCTTCATACGATTCCAGAACAGATGCTAGAAAACTCATTTGTTGTTTAGCTGCATTGATGCTCATCGACGGAGAATTCTTCAGTTTGAGAGCAGTGTTGCACAGAATCTCCTCTGCTTCATCAGAACTTGATTTTGAAGATGAATGATATCCAGAATGATAACTTGATGAGGTTGTTTGTGGTTCCTTCATCTTCTCACCACTGAATGCTGTCTTTGGTGAACTGACAACTTTCTCCGAAGGTACATTGCCTTTGTAGTATAGACCAACATTCTGATGATGCGATGAACCACTCATCTTGTTTTGCTTTTGTAGCTCCAGATCATGACTCTCAATCTTTTCTAACAACATATCAAGAGAAATCGTATCATATAAAGCATCATTTTTCAAGATAAAAACAAACGTTTGCCACTGATCAGCTCGTGGTAACGCTTCAATTACTTTATCAACAACTTCTTCTCTCGTTTTCAGAATTTTAAATCTTTCTAGTTCAATCTTTAAATGGCAAAACCTCTCAATCATTTGCCTCACTGTCTCTCCTTTTAAACTATCAAATAGATCAAATTATTTTTTCAATAACGCGATTTTGTTTTTCTGAATTTGTTTACCCCCCTTAGCTTTCGTTTTCAAAGCTTTCCACACAGACTTCGATGACCCATCATGTATTAATAATGAAAAAATGTCATCTCGAACTGCTTGCTGGATCAAAGCAATCATCTTCTGTTCGTATGAAAATTTCTTTTTGTCTTCCTCTGAATAATCTTTGATCAGAATTTCTTCTCCTTTTTCATTTACTGGGTTATCATAACCAAACTTCAAACAAAACCAACTCTCATGTGCATATGCCTTCGTCCAATTGACAAACCTCTCCTTCCACCAAACATAATCCTCAATGTTATTCAGCTTCGGAGGTTTTGAATAGGTTCCATAAAAGTTGTCATGGTTAATGTTGTCTTTGATGGTTTTCGTTATCGCTTTGGGTGTAACGTTTGAACCTTCCACTGTATCCGAGGTAAACGCGTTGTAGAAAGTATTGAAAAATTCTTCAGCCATGGTTTGAACTTCTTGAATTACCTTGAATCAACAAACAAACAAACACTTATCAGTTTAAACACTATCAAATAACTGAATCAAAATAATACTCGAACTGGTGAATATTCTGTGATGACTGAAGGTTGACAAACTGCAAGGACTGCTATGACCCGAATCAAAATCCAATGACCTGACTCACTACGTGCAGACTGAGTTCACTCTCATATGACCTGGTTCACAAAGACACGACCTGAACTGTTTCAAGCGATTTGACTGAACTGCTTTGAACCGTATGACTTTGATGCGATGAATCTTGACTTTCAATCCATGCAAACTGACATATCTCATACACACACTAATCAATGCCGACAATTCACAAAACAACTTTGATTGGACCTAGATGATAACATGTGCTGAAGATATAATGAGTCGACAAAATGTGAATGCGATCTTAAACACAATTAAATCTGATTGGACCGAACAATCACATGCAAAATGATTAACAATCTGTATATGGCCGACAACAATTAAAGATGACACAATCTAATTGGACCTTTAACAAAGTAGTAGAAATGAGGGTTCTTGGGCCGATGAATATATGTCAGACAACAACTTTTGACATTACATGATGATTGGGCTGAAAACAAACAATGAACAATATATCACATGTATTCCTTGGACCACTCAAAGGTATCACTTTTATTGGGTCAAGAATCCTATTCAATTACTTATTACTTTTGTCCTCGTGAATATAAAAGACCGGTTAATTTGACTTTAATTTTGATTCACATATGCTGATACTATCATTACCAATCAAAAATTCTCATTGGGCCACACATTAAATCTGAGTCTTATTAATGGTATGATTGGGCCGCTATTCAATGTAATCTATGACTATATGTAACCAAATTCCAACACGTTTGATTCTTCACATGCACATATGAGCTGACAAATCAGTTAATTCATCACAATTATCTAATTAGGCCTCTCAACTTTAAGTCATTTATGATTACATGGGTTGAATCAAAATGGCCGACAAACTAAATGAACTTTAACTCTTGGATCGATTAATGCACATGCAAAGTCTGAATGTTGAATTGTTATTGGACCTAACAAATCCACTTAGCCGACTTCATGTTTATATTTATTTGACCAAGAAACACATGCACACACAAAACTGACTTCAAATGAAATGACGACACATTCACACGGAATCAGCTTTCAGACAGAATACAGCTCAAGCGAAATCAGGCAATAATGTTCAAGCGGAATCACCAATTTCAATTTCAAGCGAAATCAGGACTTTATCTTTCAAGCGAAATCAACAAGTAACTTCAAGCGGAATTAGCGATTTTGGAGCGGGATCTAATTTCGCTTGAACTAACACATACAATTTCGAGCGGAATCAGGCTGTTAATCACGAAATCGCACCTAAAAACTCATATTTTCCTAAACGGCTAGGAATTAGGATCTGAAACTTGGTAGGGTTATAGATCAGGTGTTTTCGCACATCATATCAAAAAATCATGAATTTTGGACCGTAAAAACCCGTTTAATTTGACGATTTTCAGTGAAAAACGTGATAAAATGAAAAAGATGAAGAAATAGATGAAATTCAGATCTGAAATCGATGAAATCACGAGCGGAAATGTGTGTTGGATCAGTGCAATCGAGCTCCTGCTCTGATACCACTTGTAGGACCGGTTTTGACTCCGAAACGATTGCGAAACGAACGTATGACGTGCGGAATCCGTACACGAACGCGACCTAACACACATGATGTAATATAAACGTGATTCTATTAGAAATCTAACAAGAACAAGCACCTTGAATCACTTTCTCTCTCTAGATCTAGAGCTCTCCTAAACACAAATGAGCCAAAAGTCTAAATTCTAATACTAAAGCTCCTATTTATAGGCCTTGGCTTTTAATGAGATTTCTCATTAATTACAATATTGCCACCTTGCCTTTTGTCTAGATATTACATCATAACGACTCGTTTTCTTCTGTTTCTCGCTACAGCTCGGATTGACAAAGGCGATAGACATAAATGCACTAACATAACCAGGCCCAGATTGTCTGCAATAAGATGCAAGTGGTGATCAAGACTCCATCTGGTGAATCACTTACCATTCAGGGAGATACCCAGTATGGACTGCCTGAGCAAGTGACTATGCTCAAGGCCTCTAGGTGTTTGAAGAAGGGTTGTGTCATCTACATGGCACAAGTTACTATCGATGAGCCGAAGCCTAAGATTGAGGATATCCCCGTCATTTCTGAATACCCTGAAGTTTTTCCTAAAGAGCTACCTGGTTTACGACCAGATAGACAAGTAGAATTCAGAATTGACATCATCCCAGGTGCAGCACCAGTAGCAAGGGCACCTTATAGGTTGGCACCAACAGAGATGAAGGAATTGAGAACGCAACTAGATGAATTGCTAGCCAAGGGTTTCATTAGACCTAGTTCGTCTCCTTGGGGAGCACCAATCTTATTTGTCAAGAAGAAGGATGGATCGATGCGTCTGTGCATCGATTACCGTGAGCTTAATAAGGTCACTATCAAGAATAGGTACCCATTGCCCAGGATCGACGATCTGTTCGATCAGCTTCAAGGGGCAAGTTACTTCTCCAAGATCGATCTGAGGTCAGGCTATCATCAATTGAAGGTTAAAGATGAAGATGTACACAAGACTGCATTTAGGACTCGTTATGGTCATTACGAGTTCCTAGTGATGCCTTTTGGTCTCACTAATGCACCTGCCGCATTCATGGATCTCATGAATCGCGTCTGCAAACCATACTTGGACAAATTTGTCATCGTCTTCATTGACGACATCCTCATCTACTCTAAGAACCAAGCTGATCATGAGAAGCATCTTCGATGTATTCTTTCACTACTTCAGCAGGAGAAGCTCTATGCCAAATTCTCTAAATGTGAATTCTGGCTTCGTGAAGTCCAGTTCCTTGGACATGTGGTTAGTGAGCGTGGCATCCAAGTGGATCCCGCTAAAGTTGAAGCTGTTATGAATTGGCAAGAACCGAAGACGCCTACAAAGATTCGCAGTTTCTTGGGATTGGCAGGATACTACAGGCGCTTTATTGAAAAATTTTCAAGAATTGCTGCACCCCTAACTTCCTTGACTAGGAAGAAAATAAAGTTCGATTGGGGCCCTAAGCAGCAAGAATCCTTTGATATCCTTAAGCAGAAGCTAAGCAATGCACCTGTGTTGACATTGCCTGATGGGATAGAAGAGTTTGTGGTATATTGTGATGCATCACACACCGGGATGGGATGTGTGCTTATGCAGAAAGGCAAAGTTATTGCCTATGCTTCACGTCAGTTAAAAGTGCATGAAAAGAATTACACCACCCATGACTTAGAGTTGGGTGCCGTTGTATTTGCACTGAAGCTATGGAGGCACTATTTATATGGTATCAAGTGTGTGATCTATTCTGATCACAAGAGCCTCCAGCACCTGTTTAACCAAAAGGATTTGAACATGAGGCAACGACGTTGGATGGAAACTTTGAATGATTATGATTGTGAAATAAGATACCATCCAGGCAAAGCAAATGTAGTCGCCGATGCCTTGAGTCGAAAGGAAAGGGTGAAACCCATCCGAATCAATGCCAAGAGCATTGAGATAAAGAATGGTTTGAACGAAAAGTTGTTAGCTGCACAGAAGGAAGCTGTGTTAGAAGCTAACTATCCTAATGAAAAGCTAGGAGTAACTGAAGAACAATTATCCTATGGCAAGGACGGAATGTTGAGGTTAAACGGGCGAATATGGGTTCCAGTTTACGAAGGACTTCGAGATGTTATCCTCCAGGAAGCCCACAGTTCTAAATACTCCGTCCATCCTGGAGCTGATAAGATGTACCAGGATCTAAAGGCAAACTATTGGTGGATAGGCTTGGAAAAGTCTGTAGCTGCCTATGTAGCTAAATGCTTGACGTGTGCGCAAGTTAAAGCCGAGCATCAGAAGCCGTCAGGTTTACTACAACAGCCTGAACTTCCCACGTGGAAGTGGGAAATGGTGACAATGGATTTTATCACCAAGTTGCCAAAGACAAGGAAGGGCAATGATACTATATGGGTGATAGTGGATAGACTGACTAAGTCAGCACATTTCCTACCCATTAAGGAGACCTACAGCTCCGACATGTTAGCCCAACTGTACATGGATAAGATTGTATCTCTACATGGCGTACCAGTGTCTATTATCTCCGACAGGGATACTAGATACACATCTCATTCTTGGAAAAGTTTCCAACAATCTTTGGGCATGCGCTTAAATTTCATTACGGCTTACCATCCTCAGACAGACGGACAAAGTGAGCGTACAATCCAAACATTGGAGGACATGCTTCGTGCATGTGTGATCGACTTAGGTGGTAGTTGGGATAACCACCTGCCATTAATCGAGTTCTCGTATAATAATAACTATCATACGAGCATCAAGGCTGCGCCTTTCGAGGCCTTGTACGGAAGAAAGTGCAGAACGCCCGTTTGTTGAGCGGAAGTTGGAGATGTCCAACTATCAGGACCGGAAATAGTCTTTGAAACGACGGACAAGATTGTCCAGATTCGTGACCGCCTGAAAGCTGCCAGGGATAGGCAGAAAAGCTACGCAGATTTAAAACGTAAACCTTTTAACTTCGAGGTAGGTGACAAAGTGTTGCTTAAAGTATCACCCTGGAAGGGAGTGATGCGATTTGGTAAGAAAGGCAAGTTAAGCCCGAGATACATAGGACCATTCGAAGTCATCGAACGTGTCGGATCAGTTGCCTATAAGTTAAACTTACCTGAAGAGCTCAGTAGTATTCACAATGTATTCCACATCTGCAATCTGAAGAAGTGTTTCGCTAATGAATCACTAGTCATACCACATACAGATGTGCACATAGAAGAGAGCTTGAAGTTTGTCGAAAAACCTGTGTCGGTCGAGGATCGACAGGTTAAGAAGCTTCGAAGGAAGCATGTGCCTATTGTAAAGGTAAAATGGGATGCCCGTAGAGGTCCCGAGTACACGTGGGAGGTGGAGTCCACAATGAAAGAAAAGTACCCTCAATTGTTTCAGTAAATCTCGAGGTCGAGATTTCTTTTAAAGGGGTGAGGATGTAACACCTCGAAAATTCACGTCCTATAATGTATTGACACGTGTCATAAGCTTGAACGTGTGAAAGAATACTCTAGAGGGACTAAAGTTGACAAACATGGAAAGCATGTGAATATAGGGGTTCAAAATGTCAACAATGGATAAATATATTTTTAAATAACCCTACATGATGTTTATACCTTCAAACGAATAAATCATGGATCATACGAAGCTAAATATGAAAGAAAGTGAGAGATTACAAACTACAGGGGTTAAATGTGTCAACATGTTTAAAGTATACCTCTGAGTGACCTTTTAGCAAACCCGAAGCTTTGTAAAGATTAATTATGCTCACTAGAATGCATGATAAAAATTTCATAAAGTTTCGTTATCATATGAGAAAGTTATGATCAAATTCGTATGCGAGGGGTTAAAGCGTCAACGTTGAAAATTATGACTTTTCGGGTAAACATAAAGTGACCAAGGACTTAACAAAGTGGGTATAAGTCTTGAAGCCCTTATGTGTCAATTTGGAGGGCTCAAAATGCAAGAAATAAAGGTTGGATGACCTTTCGAAGGGCCAAGAGACAAGATGCAACAACTAGAAAATGTTTAATCTGACAGCAGTCCTCAAGCGGGCCGCGTAAGCCCAAGAAGACCCTTACGCGGGCCGCGTTCGACGCCCAGATGCAGAAAGTTGGGACAGCAGCCTGTTTTCACGCAATAACTGACTTTAAACAGATATTTTCACTCCATGGGCGACCCCTAATAATTCCTAGGCACTTAGGGACACTTGTGGGTGATCCATGATCAGTTGTAGCTTTGGTTGTCAACAATCTAGTGAGTTTTAATCACTATAAAAGGCCCTCATGTTGCAACATTGTGATCACACCTTCCATCTGCATTCTTGAAGACTTCTGGAGCTCCAAAGCAGGCCCAAGGCATTCCTAGTCGTGCATAGGACTTTGGTAAGTACCCTTGACCTTCCTTAATTGAGTTTTTACTTAGTTTTAGCTTAAAAGTCAAACCGTCGTAATTACCGTTTGACTTAGCGATTAATCATTAATGGTCTAGTGATTAGTCGAATTGAAGGTAGTTATAAGTGGGTAATTATGTAGGCAATAAACCCTTAAAAGGGCACCCTCTGATTCCCACTCTAACTAGACCATTTGTCGGGTCAAAGTTGATTAGAAAAAGTCAACAGAATGCTAATCTTCGAATTAACACATAATTAACAATGTAGAAGGCATGTAACCTATTTTATCACTCATATAACTTGGTAATAAGTATAAGAATTGGTCTAAGCTTGTTTGATCCGACAATTTTCTGTTTAGACCCGGTTCGGAACCGAAAGTCGCAAAACTTTGACTTTTGATTTGACTTCAGTTCTGACCCGTTTTAGTAGAGTTTGGGAATGCCTTAGGACTTCCTTAGGACCAGGTTACATGTTGGTATAACCCTCTGTGATTGGTTCGTTGGTTGTCCGATTCGTTTGCACGTTTCCGTTAAATGCTTAAAGTTGACCATAATGCCCTTTTAACCGTAAAACGAGAATTTTGGATATGTGAAAGGACAATAATCTTTATTACTGATTTATAAACATGTCCCTAAATTTTCACATCATTTTAAGGTCTAGATTAGGAGTTATGCTCAATGACGTAATTAGAACGCTTTTTAGTAATTTAACGGCGTCATTAGCATAAAGCCTATCTAAACCAAATTCTTGACACCAAACCTTTTACCCACTGATGTAATATAATATTTTGGGATTTTTGAAGATTTTTAATTATTTTTAACCTGCTAATAACCTAAGGTTATGGCATTAATTCGGTAAATACCGAATATACCCTTTTTGGTTATAAAATGAGTTCTACAAAGTATTTTGATGCCAATCCAGTTGCTACTGATTTTATTTAATAAATGAAGTATTTTGAACTTTATAACCTGTTAAGAAAACTCAGATTTCCTGTATAACCCGGAAATCGCTTAAAAAGACTTTTTTAAGCGTATTAAACGCATAGTTTGGGTTTAAAACCATTTTGTCATATAAGACTTATCACCAACTGATATGACCTATTAAAATAAGTTATTTTACTGATGTATTCAGGCCCGAATCTCAGGATTTCATTTAATCTCTTCTATAATCTTTAAAATGACCAAAATACCCCTACGGGGCTTAATTTGAGACTAAACTCGTTTTGGGCATAATGGAAGGTATCCTACTAATATCACAACATATTTAAGGCATATTAACTTAGGAAACCTGTAAATGACTCTCATAGGTACCCGTTATGCCTCTTGCGCGTTCGGTTCGGTTTATGTAACTAGTTTGCATAAATTAGCCGAAACGGGTCAAACCTTATCGTTTTTATCTCAAAATCCAGAATGTGGTTAGATTACCCATATTATACAAGTCTTCAAACTTGTCGGTTCTAAATCACATTCTATTCCGGTCTTCACTTAATCGTGCGGTTAAACCGTATCATTCTTTAAAACTAACCGGTCTAAGCTTAAGCTTAACTAAAGACCGTTAGGATTCTAATAGGTTATTATAAACCTTCGTTCCAGAATAGAAGACCCGGTAAAAGCTACACGCACTTGCTAATTGTGATTGATACTTGCAAAGGTAAATACTTTTAACTTATTTTCCCTTATACGGGCTTGGGGTACGGTATATAAAATACCGCTTGGTCCGGCATTGAATCTTTAATCGAATAGAGGTTAAACCATTGATATGCCCGTTTTGAAATGTTTTGTTTGCTTAAAGCCTTTGGGGGGTTAATGACCATGTCCCGGATATCCTTGGCATCATCTTACGAGATGGCCACGACCTGAGTACGGGGTGTAGGCGTACACCCGTCAGTGCATAAATAAATAATGTGGTGTGTCTATTGATCTTTAACCTGATCTACGGATTGGGATACTAAACGCATAAGGAACATGTAATTCTTTTACAAGTATTATTTTCAAATAATTATCCCAAGTTATAAAAAGTTTGTGCCACGAGCATTCAAATCAATTTTATTAAACTTTCAAAATGAGTCGGTTGAATGTATTTACCAGTGTAAACTGACGTATTTTCCCAAAAAGGTTAAGTGTAGGTACTACGCGAACTAGGCTGGCTTTCTCCTAGCGTCCACAATAAGTCTCGCAAGCTTGGATGTCAAAACTGTTGAACAATGCTTCCTATTTATTTTTTTGATCCACCTGTGGATTATTTTCAACTGTTTGTGATACTTGATATTACAATTATATTCGGTTGAAATATATCTTTCATTTGCTTCCGCTGCGCATTTAAATATTGTGTTGTTTGACTGTAATGTTACCAACTACGTCACGATACTCCCCCACCGGGCCCACCGGTAATACGTGGAAATATCGGGGTGTGACAATTTTCAACCAAATCAGATGAAAACTAAGATTTTCATAACAAACACAGTGGGTCCGTACGAACGGACAATGCCCATTCGTACGAACCCACACTGTTAACTAAACACGACTGTTTTATCTTCTATTTCGACACCAGATTTTACACTCGATCATTTTATTTACTGTTTTAATTAGTTACCTTACTGTTTAACACTCGAATAAGTTCGTATCACCCATAACTGTCGATTCGTACTTAACAGGAGAGCCCATTCGTACGAATGGACTGGGTTCGTACGAATGGACTGTCATACGTTTCAACTTGTTTAATTTCGTGTATTTCAATCTGATTCTACACTCATCACATCAGCATACTTATACTCTCATTTACCCATTTCAGCATAATCTCGATACTTCATCAACTCCACTCGCGGTTTAGTGTGTGTTTCCTACGCAAAACTGTGAGTATACTCGATCCCATTTTTGTTTTAAACACTTTGGGTGCAACATGTACAATATACAAAAACACGCAACACTTGACACTTATTTTAATCACACTCTATCCACATTTAAACATGGAAACATGTGATACTTATTAGTCTTATATGCTATGTGTACACTTGTATCTATATACTCATTAACTTTGCTAGCCTACCTTGACAATTATATCGCTATAGGATTAACGCACTGCCCTTGAGTATTGGGGTATTGTTAAGTAAAACATGTTAACCCCCTCTTCGTTGCGACGATGTAGGGAAGACACGATTGTGTTGGAAACTTGGGTTTGACATATAGTTTACACTAGTCCAGCATATTAGTAACTTGTATACATTATTCATGTTGGATATGAGCACGTTAAACATTTTATTCTTATTATGCTATGTATCAAAACTTGTATACTCGTCAACATTATTGTTGATCATATTTTAATACATATTGCAGGTTGATAGACGAAGTGATGAAGAATCAAGCTAGGGTGAACTTAGAAACACACCTTAGATTAAAAAATGTTGTGAATTATGTTTGATACAATTTGGATCATGTTTTGAATTAGTGTATGACATTTTTAGTATTTATGAAATCATGATTAATTTATATTGTCACAATTAGTGTTATGATGCTTTGAGCGATTTGTTTTCATCTCACTCCGATGTTTCCGACATCAGTTGGGGGGTGACACTAAAAGGATGGTCTTAGAGGGAAATCAAAGGAAGGATGATAAGCAACTTCAACAAATTCTGTCCGCAAAAGACAAAAGAGTGGATGCCTTACAAGGCTATGCTACAATGCTCTGCAGAATCCTATCCCATGATCCCATAACTGATGTGGATCTCAAAAAGTTGCTCATCGAAGATTACATTAATCACATCATGGAGAAGAAACCATATGATACTGAAAAAGATCAATTCACATGATGGCCAACTGAATCCCTACTAGATGAAATAGTAAGGACTGGAAAGTTGAAGCTATTTCCCGATATCAACCCTTTACCCCAATCTGGAAAAATGGTAGAAAACCAAATGATAAAAGGGCTCTGAAGATAAGAAGAAGGAAAGAAGAATTGGCAGCAGCCAACATGGGCACAATTAAGATAATGGCAAGATTGGATGCGCCAACAACCTTTGAAAACTATAAAAAAAACTTGAAAACAAAAGAGAAAAGGATCCCTGAACACCCAAAAAGCCAGAATATGATCAACTAGACTTCCCTATAAAAACTATGGTTGAACCTTTAGAGTTTCCATCAGCAAAATATCTTAAAAGCTGCATGGAACTTTCTCAAAAGAAAATTTAAAAAGAGGATGAAGCCAAAAGAGAAGATCTAGTTGACACTATCATAGGAAGACTTGTATCCCCAAACTCATCTACAATAACTCTGGTCCCAGCAAATCCCCCTGGCCTCAAAATTCTAAAATGGAAATCAAACAAAGATACCCATGAGTTGACATTGCTCAGGGCCAATGGGTAGGTGCAAAAGATTTCAATGAAAAGTGCCTCAGGACTAAGAAATGAAGATCTACAAGACCTAATAAGTCTTCCACTGGAAAGGGATCCAGAAGACACCGACTCTCAGGACTTTGAATTACAATTCAAAGGACAAATAAGAGACCAGTTGATGAGAAATAATGGTTGATCAAATAAACATCTGCTTTTAGCATCATCTATTCTAAGGGGAAATTGTTAGACCTACAAAAGAACATATGATATTCAAAAGCCAAAACATGACCAAGAAATAAACAGTTGATGAAGCATTCTCCTCCCAAAGATAGTGAATCTTTAACACCTAGATCAGAGCATCTATTGAAGATTTGTTCACATCTGTTTGAAGCATTGGAACCACTATTCATGAAGAATCAAGGTCTGTTCAACTCCAAAAGTCTGTTAAATCAAAGGTCTGTTCATGAAGACCAATCATCTGTTTTCGCCAAACAGATGTTTGGAACAAGGCAACAAAGGATAGACAACACATATGTTTCCTAATGTAATATTAGTTAGTTTAACAGTGTTTAGTATAGTTAGATCAGATGTTTGATTCCCATAGATGTTAGCAACATATGTGGAATCTTTTCTATTAGGAATGTTAGATGTCACTATCAGGGTGATGTCAGCCAATCACAAACAGACATTTGTACCTTGTATAAATAGATCTCACATGTTAGAGATATATTTATCTCTTCACACACATTCTCTTTTGTACGAACGGATTTGTGAGTGATCAAGCTGAGGGGTAGATTGTAGAATCGTTTAACTGTAATTTGTAATCTTTTGATTATATTGAAAAAATAGTTGTTGATGATATCTTCCTACTTGTGAATTTATTATTTGAATAGCAATCATAATTGCTTGTTTTAACTTGAACTATTTCACAAGTATCAAACTCATATCCTAACAAGGTTGTTTCCAATGTGGAAGTGAGGATCACTTCAAGAAGGACTGCCCTCAGCTGAACATAAATGGTAACAACAACAACGAGAACACCAACATTGGCAACAACAATAAGACCACCCACTATGGTGATCAAATTGTTCAGTCGGTTGCAACATGGATAGTAAGACAAAATTGGAAGAAATTATTTTTATCAAATAATTGACTTTAATGCACCACCAGGTTGTGATGGCAACCATTGTTTGCAACCAACTTTAATTCTTTTTTTCTTTTTTCTATTATTTAACTTCTATTTCTTAGTAATATTTGGATTCCTTTTTCTTTTTTTATTATTTAACTTCTATTTCTTTATATAATAAAATATTAGTTTAGGTTGGGTTGGGTTGTAAATGTGGATGAAAAATTGGATTGGGTTGGGTTATGTAGGTGGAAAAGAAAGAAATTAGTATTTTAATGAAAGCTTAGGTTGGGTCGGGTTATGATAGTGGATAGTCTAATAACAACAATGATGCTCGACGAAGGGCATTTGCGATTAGTTAGGATCAAACCTCCGTGCAACAATATTAATCAGTTTTCCTGACACTAGTAGCCCCTTGTACAAGTTTCCAGGTTTTTTTTATTAGATTTTCATAGGCAAAATTGTTGGTAGCTGTTTGTATGTCTACGAGAGGAATTTTTAGGTGATCAAACTTTTTTTCAAAAGAAGACATGATGATGATCGTTTGGGCAACTTTCGGCACAAAGTTATATATATTAAACGACTACCATAACGCACCTAAAAATAATATATTTTTAGACACTTAACTAATATATATTAACGACAACAAAAACCGGAAAGTTTAATATGTAAACGACACTAAGTATAATTATACGAGTTTACTAGTATGTTTATTTAATTATACCATACTTAGTAAAAGTTTACCAAAAATACAATAACACAAAAAAATTGGGCTTATATAATTAATATTGGGCTAGTCCAATTTCCTAAATACATGGGCCTGGCCCATTTCATTAAACACATATGTAAGGCCCATTTATAATAAAGAACTTGGGCTAGGCCCAAATACAATAAGAATAAGGGTTAGGCCCAATAACATAAAGACTTGGGCTAGGCCCAATTACACTAAAAACATGGGTTAAGCCCAATAACACAAGAATGTAGGCTAGGCCCAATGACAATCCATTTATATATATATAAATATATATTGTAAAAGAACTACATTATAAATACAGTATACCCACACGTATAAATACGGTATACATACACGTATAATACCATATACCTACATGTATAAATACGGTATACCTACACGTATAAATACGATATATGTACATGTATAAAACACGCAAATACAAGTATATATACGGTATATGTATACGTATAAAAGACTCAAGTACATGGTGATGTACTTAAATACACTTGTTGAAGTGTACTCTCACAAGGATGTCGTACACGTACATCAACGTAATTACGATGTTAAAAATAAATATTTTTAATTATATCTATAAAAGATATATAATTATATATGGGTAACAAATATACAGTCGCAAATCAAAGCATATACATAAAACAAATGCCAACATATTATTAAAATACACAAGTGTTCCAAAAATAAAATGAATATAATAAACGTTCAAGATGAGCAACGAGTACAAGGTCTGAAGAGACCAAAGTGTCTAATGAGTTAGAACACTTGTAGGTTAACTCACGTTTGGAACACCGTTACTAGCATTATATCTCTCTCAGGACGCAAAGCTGTGAGTTCATGTCCCCATTTTCTCTTAAATGTTTTCGGTTTTATAACTCTTGGGGGGGGGGGGGGATACATGTCTCGATGGTATGGTTTAGCTAGGGAATGAACTGTTAGATCATGTGAGAATAGGGTCTCTCTTAAGCGCCATTAATCTTGTATAAGACCGAGGGGCAAGAGTAGTAGATCTATCGGGTGCAGCGAACCCCACTCATGGGTCCTTGTGTGACCCATGTAGTGCTTTTGTTGTTCCAGCCGGGTGGACCGGAGGAAATCCGTTGGGGTTGAGTGCTTCCTATGTCGTCACACATATTAATGTCCTTGCAAAACATTAATGATCTGTTCATAGACGTTTTACATACCACACTGTTATATACGACCTCTCAAATGTTTTAAGATTTAATTGGAGCTCACACAAAACACATGAACTCACCAACTTTTGTTGATGTTTTCAAAACTTGCATGTATTTCAGGTAAATGAATGGATCTTGGTGCTGTCGGTTCTCTAGAAGCTTTTGGTTTATCAAGTTAACGATGTCATCCTTATGAAGGGGTTTGTTCCATATATCTCATCTTCAATGGGATATAGGAAGCAAAGCCTTATATTTCTAAATTGTATCGAACTACTCTTTTGTAAAAACTTATATCTTATGTAGTCTTGTACTTAAACAACTTATGGTGTGTATCTTTTAATTATATCAATGGATGAACATCGTGTGTTTTAATTATATAGTTGTTTACTTATATCGTATGCGATAAAAACTAATCAAGTTCACACCGCGCGCTTCCGCTGTCGAACGAGTGTGACAGTAGCACCCTAACTTTCACATGCACACAAGCGTGCGGGTGCAATGTGGCGCTTTGATGGCGCACTTTGCACGTCGCAACGTCGCAAGCCGCCTTTGTATTTTTTTCCATGTGCACATGGTCAGATATATGGCGGTCTTCTTATAGCGCACCCTTGAGTGGCGTAGGCAGATGGCGTGGCGCATGGCACATGTCATTGGCTACAGTGTATCGTTCAGTTGATGCGCGTAATGACTTCAAAATTGGTGCGCGGAGGCACTAGTCCAAATGGCGCATGGCACAGGGAGGCGTGTCTTTGTGAAAGCATGGCGCGAACGCACCTGCGTGCGTGCTCGAAAAGTAAAAGATTAATTATCTTGTTCATAACCAACTTTAATAGGTTTGAATGAGTCATTCATTGGTGTGAGTATAAGATTGAACATGGTGGTTCATTCTAAAAGTGTGGAAAAATACACACATAAACTTTGTTCTATGAAAATTTAGAGAGGAGTGTTCTCTAAGTTGTCTTTTTACACAACTTAATATTTTCCTACTTGGGAGCGAGAGCCATCTTCGACGGACAACTACTGCTTCGGTTGTTGTATCCTGGAAACAAATGCGTTGGTCTTAAAAAGAGGCGCGGAATCTGTTTTAAGGGACCCGTGTCAAACACGATCCTCAACCAAAACCTTCAACCACAATTTTGTTTGTCTTGCAGCTGAGGTTCGAACAAGGTGGTGTTGAAGTTCTTTCAAAGACATAGACTTGAATCAAGATTGGTACAATTAATTTGCATTTTATATTTATTCATATTTTGTTTTGTAATCGGGGTTGTACTATCATATCTCATATGAACATGAATAACGAGATTATCGTAATTATATATAAATATATTTATTTATACTATCTTAAAAGAGAAAGTCGGCGACAACCCTAAAAAATTTTCATATTTAATTAAAATTGTTTGTCTTCTCGCCAGTGCACCACCACCGTCTGCGACGATTCCGGTGGCTAATACCCTAATCAAAACGCCGGCCACCCTCCTCTCCTTCTTCACCCTTTCCCTCTCAGCCTCCACCAACGTGTTTTCCTCTTCTGCTATGATCTTTAAGTGCTTTCTTTCATCTTTTCCTCAGATGATAACAATCGGAAATCCTGAGTGCAACATTCAGAGGATTACAACGCATAAGAAATCAAGAAATCATCAAATTTCGCTAACCCTATAAGAAATTCCACCAATGGGTTGCACGATTTTACCTCTGGGATTTCAAATTGTGTATAGGGCTTTAAATTTTGGGGTTCCTTTTTTTGAGAAAAAAAGGACTTTTGAAAGGAAAAAGGACTTTTCCAAAGTGTTTGGCTTTCCTTTTGAAGGTCTTTTGAAGGCAAAAGTCCTTTCAAGTTTCCAAAAGTCAGGAAATCCTGACTTTTTTTTTTCCAAAAGTCCTTTTCAATAAGTTGAAAATAAGCTAAGCCAAACATGCACTTTGTAGGCTACCAGGACCTTTAATTTGCTGTTCAGGTGAGTTTTGCATAGCACGTTCCTTTTAATTCACCGTCTAGGGTTTTTTTAACTGAGTTTAGGTTTCATGTGTGGTCATATTATGTCAATTCTAAACTGAATGAACTTGATTCATGTATGCTTGGTTTTGTTTGAGTATTTGTTTGTTATTTGCTGAAGACATGTTTCTAAAATTTTGGTTGGATGTCTCGACATTTATAAATGTCTGTAAACTACGATATGGATAAGGGTACTTTCATGTCATTCATTTGTTTTTTTACCCAATTGAGTGTTGTTGTTCAGCAGACAACATATAATAAAGACTCTAAATAATGATAAGTATAGTTGATAGCATAGACAAATGTCATTTTGTGAGGTTTTGACCCATTTGGTAAAACTTTCATGTAATTCGTTTTATATGGATCAATTCACAACCAGAAATCTATCTATATACGAGCTATTAATTTCAATTACTACCTTTAGGAGTCCAGGTGCATCTTCCTCTAATGTTGTTTCAACCAAAATCCGATTGGTTCGTATCAGTGTTTTCATCAATAATGTTAATCATCTAATGTAGATGATTTTTGAAGGATCTGTTTGCAAATAAGAAAATTTTTGAGAGTTTCCTGATATAAGATGTTATATGAATGTATCTATGCTTTATGACTAAGCACAATTTGCTAGGTATACCTCTTTTCCACTTTACACACTTCTAAAGAGAGTGAAAAGGAACAAACATGTTTTGAAAGATTTCATCATCGTCTAGAATTTAACGAGGATAAGGTTTCATATATAGGCTAATCTATACTTTTATATGAAGAATTAGTAGTTTACCGTGGTTATTATGTTGACAGTAAGTTATCACATTAGTATTGAGCTCAAGCTATAGGTTTATACAAAAAAAATTTATTCAAAATTTGACCAGCTATTAGTCAAACTGTGTTATTTATAGCAACACTTACTGTTGCTGTAACGAAAGCAGATTCTGTCAAAATATTTCCGACAGTCTGAATACTTTTCCAACATGCCTTGAACGCTTTTATACATGTCAAACATGATGTTAAAGTGAAAGTGCGATAGTTCGTCTAAGGTGTCATACCCGAGAGATCGGAGAAGGCGTTGGTGGTTGCGCTCAGTGTTGACAAAGGTCGGGTCCTCCGCAGTCCCTCTCATCTTTCTCATTTCTGTAACTGATTCCGACAAAGGCCGGGTATTTTCGCCGGTCCTTCGACTAGCCTCTCCTCCCTTCTAGCTTCGTGTTGTGAGACTGCGTTCTCAGCGGCATCGTATTGATAACAAAGGATGCATCCGTCTAAGCCACGTTTGGCAATATCACACTGGATAATAATTAAAGATAATGTTTGAGCTTAGAATATGAATAAAAAAATTTAATAATCTCTAATTAGATAACACCAACAAGGAAAAAATTGGAGAACAATGCTTTTGGCAAATTTAAGCTGGTTAAAAAGTATGTACATCTTCCTCATCCAGTTTTATTAATTTTGCACAACTATTTTTAAGAATGCATGCTTTTCATATAGTGTAATTGTTTATCATCATACATAGGCTAGGAAATTGGTTACAATGTTAGCAATGGTTTGTATGTAGACTGTAGTTCATTATTTGAATTTTTTTATTTATTTTAACATGTACCTATCTATATTCTTGATGGGATTTCAATTGCAGTTTACAAGTTACAACTATTTTAGAATCACTTTGTACTTCACTGTAGTCATCTTTTTGTTGATACCTAACGTCTTTTAAGAAAGTATTTCCTTAGCTTCACCACCAGTGTTGTTAGTTAATCAAAGGTATAAGCTGATAAGTCCTTACTCCTTAGATTCCTCAATTGCAATAACATTACTAAATCCCTTGACATCTCAAACTTTGTTTTTCAATAGTTATGTTGCTATCAGTTTCACGATATATTTTTTGAGGCATGTGATCTGGCTCTTATTACGTAAAACGTAGGCACTCTCAAATTTATACTGATACGTATATAAAAATATGCACGTAAAAAAATGTTTTCTAAAAGTAAAAGAATGATTGAGATAAACAAAAGAATTTAACAAACAAAAGTAAACAAAAGTTACTGATGGAAAATTAAATTAGTAAAAAGGTAGGGGTTAAAAACGTCAAATGCCAAAGTAGAGGGGTAGTAGAAACATAGAATGAACTAAAATGGACAACTCCAAAAATGAAAAGGCCACCCAAAGCCAGTGGAAACACCAGCCAAGCCGAGGTCACTTATCTTGATCACTACCTTCATATTCATTATTTTATACACCAAAACACACACACACAAATATATTTATATATGCATGTATATAACATTTGATATATTTTCAGGAGAAGGGCAACCAGCTGATGGACAAAGCAGGCCAAGCTGCCCAGTCAGCCCAGGACTCAGCCCAGCAGGTCCCATTCATAATTCATATCCAAATAATATTGATTTAATAAAAATGTTTTACATAAGTTGATATTAAAAAACCAATTTTAATAGACTAAAAAATTGAAAAATATTTAAATTGAGCAGGCTGGACAACAGATGAAGGCAGGTGCACGAGCAGTAGATGCAGCCAAAGATGCAACTGGTATGAACAAATGAACCACCCCATGTCCGTTACCGAAGGGGCGCTACCCCACTCTCGCCAGCCCACTAACAGGCAAAATTTTGTGTGTAGCCATCCGATCAAGTTAACTTTATTTAAGTTGTCTAATTATTGATGCATTAGTATGTAGGGTTTTTTTGTTAGCTAGAACCTTAGTAGATTCAGTATCTACTGTATCACATGCTGGTGGTTTTTGCATTTATGTTGTTCTTTAGTAACAATTCCATATGCATCTAACTTTCAAGTACACAAAATACCGTGTCGCTTATACAATTATCATTTTTTATGCAACATATTGAGCAATTTCTCTTAATTATTATGCAGGGATAAATTTCGGCCCACAACAAGAATATGACATGGTTGGCGTTCAAAGAAGCGTTAGCAACATACTACATTTTCGATATCAACACAAATGGGACCGACTACAAAAGAAACTAACAAAACCAACATCTTTTGTATTAAAAAATAACCTAACAAAGACTTTGATGTTAAAAAAAAAGGTAAGTTCGATGTTTACGATGTACCCGCGCCGCAACGCGCGCGGGTCTAATAACTAGTTTTAATTAAAAGTTAACCTTCCTGTTTTCATGTAGAGCCAAGGACCTCATAGAAATTAAAATCTTTTGTATACAGGCGAGTCACCATATAACACTCATTCCATACAAATCCATGAGCAATTGTGAATATGCAAAACCAACTATAAACTCAACAATTAATAAAACTTACACAGTTAACACTAAGCAGACTGAATTATTTAGTTAAATGAGTTTCTCAACCAAGGGTTATTGGAGTCACTACCATTGCTTTTATTTTAACCACGTCAGGAAGACGATCAAGACTGAGTCGAGAAGTTACCTTTCATGAAAGTGTTATGTACAAGGTAACAAATAAATATTAGGGACATTACATGATCAAAGTTCTTTTCTTTCTATAACCTCATATGAGTCGAAATTCAATGCCATATACAATAAAGACCATACATGGTTCCTTCATAACATATGAATTTCTAATTCATAGGAACATGAGCATCAATGAACTCGTTACCTTTGTTGAATTCCCACACAATAACTTCCATTGATCCGTCTTCTCTGAGCTTGGGTACCCTTTCATTACCGTGTAAGTTTACTAAACTTGGAGATCTAAAATAAAAAAATTAAACTCTTTGTTTTTCTTAAAGAGTAGACCTCGCACCTTCACCGGACACTGCAAACCATGACATTTTTGTGATAACTTGAATACAAGATGACATGCATAATTTGTATCTGTCGACAACATTTATGAACAGTTGTATGTTAAAAAGAGAACCGTGAAAAAAGTTGGCTCAAAATTCTAACCTAGATTCAGGCTCAGCAAGAGATTTCCAATTGTAACACTTCACATTAGAAGACTCGTATAAAACCATCTTTGCTGGAAGCATGTGACATTTCTTTTCGTTGACTTTGCTTAGGGGGAAAAAACTGTTCATCATAAGATTTGACAACTACATTATCACCGGACAATAAGAGATATTTCAATTTTATAAAAATATATAATTTTTTTTCAAAATAACAAACCTTTTCATCATCTTCTAGTTGTGTTATTTCATCATAATCAGCCGACACTTGTTGCACATATTCCTTTTTTGTTATTGGTGGGATTTACTAAGTATGATGATGATGATGATGATGATGATGAAGATTTGTACTCCTTTTAGTTTCTCATCTACTTCTGGTTTCACGTGTGTAAAACAAATGTAAGACTGAGATCATCTAAACAATCAACTCACTTATGACTATGTGTGTGAGAGATTACTGGTGACTTTTATAAATTGTATAATACGAAATAGCACCTTTAAAGTTGCATCAACGATGGCTTGAAAATGGACGCCTTCAACATAGATTGCACCACTTCCACAATAGTATCAGGATAGGCTCTCAAGTAGAACCTCAAAATCAACATCTTTCTTGTGAGGTATGAATCGGCACAATTCTATCATCATCCACTCATCACCGCATGTTGCAAAATATGCATGCAGGGTTTCACTCCCCATTTGGTTCTTGAGGTTGACATACATTAGTTTACTTGACAATTTTCTTGGCTCACAAAATTTAAAGACAAGGTGAGCACCATAAATCACATTTGGAGTTAGAATTGAAGTATCCATCATTTTCACCAGTCTTTGAAATCTGCAAATTTAAGATTTAGAGTCAATTTTTCACACCAATTATTCTCATGTTACATAAACATGTCCATTTTTTAATTAATATTCTTTCTATCCCAAAATAAAAGAAATAAAAATGTCCTATTTTGGCAGAAGTTCATAGTTACATATTTTTAGCATATAAATGATTAAAATATTTAGAGTAAACTTCCGTTTTGCTCCCTGTGGTTTGGTCACTTTAACGGTTTTGTTCCAAACCTTTAAAAATAGCCATTTTACTCCCTGATGTTTCGTTTTTTTGCCAGTTTGCTCCCCACCTCTAACTCCATCCAAATTGTTTGTTTTTCCATTTTGCTCCCTGCGGGGAGCAAACTGGCAACAAAACCAAAACATCAGGGAGTAAAATGGCTATTTTTAAAGGTTTGGGGCAAAACCGTTAAAGTGATCAAACCACAGGGAGTAAAACAGAAGTTTACTCAAATATTTAATTAAAGCATCACATTTGTTTGTTGAAAATATGACCAACTAGATAATTGCATATTTTTAGCATATACATAATTTGTAATGTGACAACATTGGAGTATCCATTCTACATTGTCCAAGGGATTGATCTTGACTGCGTTGCTTTAGTTGGATGTTCATTTATAGTTTATTTGTGTTTTGTCTTTATCCAAATTAATAATCTGTTGGTTCAGGCCCTGGTTAACACACACTAGAACCCAAACTGGTTCGACTCTTTTGTATTAAATGAAAACTGATTACAAGAGTTGGAGATCTAAACTAAGCTACTTGACTCTATTTATAATTGAAACAAACAAATAAAAACACATGCTAAACAACCCACGTAACTGCATGCTCATGACTTCCACTTTTTCTCCTATTTACTCGGTCAAAACTATTTGCCAAATTAATATAAACGTGCAGCCAAATTCACCGAGATTTCCCACGTCCAAAACAGCCTTAATTGACCCTTTTACCCATGGAACAGTTATTCTCTTGACCCACAACCCGTGAACGGTTTGACCCGCTGACCCGCGAACAAACCCGATTAGCCCAACATAATCCGGTAAATTATTTTAATGTATAGTTAGTTACATTCTTAATGAATGAACTGAAACAGAAAAGAAAAAGAAAGACAATATATTTAAACTTAAAATTTACATTGCAAGATAAATAAGATAGTTTTAATAGACTATAGAAAGGTAAGTACCTTGATTTTTTTAAAGATCTCCACTTATGACAACTGTGGTTTCCATACGAAAACTTTGTTGCTGATACTGTCTCATTTATTTCTCCATTGCTACCTTGTGACAAGCACTATTACACAAAACGGAACGAATGAAGATAATGAGAATAAAAAGGATTTTGTAAGCCAAAGACACAAAATGACTCAGAAAAGAGATTGATGAAGGTAATTACCACTCTTTCGCTTGAAGTAGGATTCCTTTGGAGAACATGTGGTAGAGATCTTTTGGACTTGTGTTTGAGTAGACATCAGTCAGTTTCAACATCCGCATTATTTCTTTGTAGTCACTTTGCAGTTTGGCCTCCCATATTTCGAAATCCTCCTGTTATAAAGAGTTATATAATTAAAGGGGAAATTCATTTTCATTTTGTTATGTCATCGAGAAATATACTATCATTAAAAATAAAATAAAAAATATCTAACAATCTGGGTTTTAAAGCACAAGAAAAGCGTAGTTTTTTGAGGTCTGAGGCGCGCCTTATGTACTTTCGGTGTTTTTATGCATACAATAGGTTTTTTGGCTTGTACATGTTGGTAAAATCATATAGAAACCTTATTTATAGCTATATTTTGGATAAGGGATGCTAAAAAACCTATGGGATATATATAAAAATTTATATAATCTCCTTGCGCCTCGGGTACGAAAAGCCCATCGCTTTTGCGCCTCATTTTTAGACGTTGTCGCTTTTATGCGCCTCTCGCTTAAATTAAGCTAACAATAAAGTGCTTTAAGGAAATAGTCAATAAACATAATAATATTTTTTTTTTCTTAACATTTACAGAAAAAAAAAATTGTTCATCTGTTTCTTGATATCTTTAATGAATATTCTATTTCTGTTATGAGAAAAAGATAGTTGAATGGAAATTACTTACTTGGAATTCCAACGCTTTCTTCAGTTTAATGCCACCTCCCGTGCAGTCGACCGCTCCTCTCTTTCAACACTTAAGCACCGATAAGCAATTGTTTGGAAAGTAATCAATGATTTTGGCACCACTTTATCCTTTATACCCTCAAACACCAACTCATCAAGTTTTCCTTCTTTATAATATTGTTTAACCAAACTGACAAGAGTCCTATGTTCATCCTTATGGTCTTTTAAAATGGCCAATACACATCATCTCAAATAAAACCACACCAAGCGAATATATATCAGATTCTTTCGTCACATTTCCATGTAAAGCGGGTCACAATAGCTAGGTGTGCCGGAAGAATAATCGACCACAAAGTCAATTTCGTTACACACAGCAGTTATTATGGACAACCCAAAATCCGTAATTTTTTCCTTCAAATCACCATTTAATAGAATGTTATCATCATAATCATACTCAGTAAATCCCACCAATAGCAAAGCAGAGGTAGAGTCTAAGGAGGGTAAGATGTAGACGGTCTTACCTCTACCCCGTAGGAATGGAGAGGCTGCTTCTAGTGAGACCCCCGGCTCGATAGTAGTTTTGCATCAAGCCTTGGACATAAGGCACATAACACTCTGCAATCGGGACAAAGGCCGATTAGTGCATGTACCCTTTTGTCTTTCAGCTATCAACACCACCACATGATGCATGATTAACCGTCCTCGGCTTTTAACGTTATTTTCACAAAATTAGTAAAATAACGTTAAAATTAGTGCACTTTCACTTTTGCCCCTAGATGACGACACATATATACATTATATGCGCATACCGCAAGCGGACGTTATTTAATAGAATGTTAGATGATTTTATATCCCCATGTATTATAAGAGCTTGTGTTGTACCACCTACGTAAAGAAAATCCGACCCCATTGCAACATCAATGCCGATCTTAAGTCATTCCGTCCACGTAAGACTGGGTTTTATCAAATGCCTATCCAGAGTTCCGTTTATGGCATACTCATAAACAGAGATTCTTTCTTCGTTTTCGTTATAGTAGCCTACAAGAACGATAATATTTGTGTGCTTGTACTCAAAAAGAATTTCCAGCTCTGTCACAAATTCTCTTTCTCCTGGAACAAACTCCGCATCATGCCGCTTTACAGCAACAGGAGGTCCATTAGGACATAGAATTTCTCCACTATAAACCTTCCCATTCCATGCCCAATTAAATTTTCACCATCGAAGTTTTGTGTGGCAAATTTTATGTCTTCAAGTGACATTCGGAGGCTGTCCTTGTGAGTTCCCTGTGAATTATGTGAATCATTTTGAGAATTATTTTAAAGTAAATCGAACTTATGCAAATGTTAAGAATTAATTAGGAAAAAACGAAACGTTCGTGGATATAGTTTTATCGCATCACAAGTCCACATTTCTTTTAATGTAATAATGAAAAACCGCACTAATTATTATAAGAGATCGAGATCACGAAAAGAAGAAAACAAGTTATACATTTTTTTGGACTTACTTGAAAGTTTGATGCTTTCAGAAGTTCCTCAATGACGACTTTCATTGTTGGACGCTCGGCTTGCTTTTCTGCCAAACATCTATTCCTGATTGTTAAAAACGTATTTAAAGAATCTTGATTGGGTCCTTTACTTAGTGTAAAGGTATTTTCTTCTTTTAAATTAGGATCTATCATTTCCTTTATTGTTCCTTTCTCAAAGTTGTGTCTCGCAATGGGTGCAAGACCCTTTTGAGATTCGTTGGTGTATATCGGATCATAAGCCAATCTTCCACACAGGATCTCAAATAACACCACCCCAAAAGAGTAAACGTCAGATTCTTTTTTCAACTTGTGTGTCGTTTCATATTCTGGGTCTAGCCGTCCAGGTACACTTGTGTGCCTGCAACTTTGGTTGCGTTGATAGTGCTCGCTTTATGATCAAGTGAGTGGAACATGGAGAGTCCAAAGTCAGCAATCTTTGCCTCCCAGTTCTCGCCTAATAGAATATTGGCACTCTTTATGTCACGGTGTATTATCTTTTGTTTGTTGTCCACAGTTGTATGAAGGTAATCTAGTCCACATGCAATACCAATGCATATTTTTATTCGTTGCGCCCAAGTAAGATTAGTCATCTTTCCTTTGCTACCCAAATAATCATCAAGGCTTCCCCTTGAAACATGCTCATAAACAAGGATCATATGAGGACGTTCATAGCAGAAGCCAAGAAGAGATACGACATTAGGATGCATACAACTACTTAGCGTTTCAATTTCCGTAAAGAATCCTTGTTCTCCTTGTGTGACTTCTCTATTTAAGATATATTTTATAGCTACAGTGTTGCGTCTCCTCGGTGGTTCTGATTCGTCATTTCCTTTCATTGCACCGGAATCAAAATGTTCAAGTTCTGCTTTATACACCCAACCATACCCGCCTGACCCAATGAAATATTTTTCAGCAAAATTCTCGGTCGCTGACTTTATAGAATCAAGTCCAATCTTCAAGTATTCCAAACTTTTTCCCTACAACACATCATGTGCAAAATCTTCAAGCGTCAAATGAAAAGTAGAGTTTGCAGCCCTTAAATTCTAATAACTAAATATCTTCTGCAGGCCGCCGAATTATGTTTTATTTTATTTTTTTCAAATTTGAAAATTTTAAAACTGATATTTTTTAAATGTTAAATTAAATTTTTAATTCTGAGGGGTATGAACCAGGATTAGTATTTTAAATACGATAGGGAAGCACCCGTTAGGAAGTTTTCCCCTTTTATGGATCACTCTCGTGACTCTCACCGACTAAAATTATGAATATTCAATATCATGAAACACGTTACAGTTGTGTGTTGATTTAGTATATAATGTTTCATACATACTTATGTCATAACGACCCGGAATATGAAAATTCAATATCATGAAATATGTTGTTATAGTTGTGTGTTGATTTAGTATATAATGTTTTCAGGACATAACCGTGCAGGAAAAAGAGTTTATTTACCTTCCAGTAGGATGTTGATGTACCTTCGACCGCAGATGTTGAGTGTTCCTTTAGTACCAACTGCAACAATTTCAAATGAATCAATAACTAACTAAATAAATGTGATAACTAAGTAAATAAATGTGTGTGCTATTATGCTTAAAAAAAGACTCAGTAAAAGGTAAACATGGCCTTACCGAGTTTTCATGTGCGAGTTGAAGCTTTAATGTTTGGTCAAGTGCAAAGATAAGCTGATCTATATTAGGGCATTGTGTTTGTTGCTCGTTTAAGCAGCAATATGCTGCGTCTGAGAACTTCTTTAATGCTTGCGAGTCCATTCGGTTGAGTAGACCTGGGTGAATGATATCGTCGAGTGTTCTGTTTTCATAATGGGATTTGGCCAAATTAGCTAATGACACTATATTTTTGTGATCTCTTATAATTGCTTTCCTCCCAGTCAGGACTTCAAATAAAACCACACCAAAGGAGTACACATCCGACTTGTGGTTCACAGTTGCAGACACTATATATGCTGGGCCAACATACCCATATGTGCAAACAAATTCCTCGAAGAGAATGCTGCATTAAAGACCAGTTAAAGAATCTTGAAGAAAAACTTGCAGCAGCTCAAAACCCCATTGTTGAACAGGTCAGCTGCTGTTTATATGCCATAACCATTTATAATTGAATCCAATGAAAATATTAATGGTCCCCAATCAGATTCACAGACTTTACACAACTGAAACAAAAAGGTGGAAATATGACACAGATTACACTACACCAAATTGTTAACAATTCCCCTCGTGGTTTAAAAATGTCGTTTTCTGGTAAGGCAAAATGATGAAGATAAGAAAAAAAAAAAGTTTAAAAATCATTAATTTGTTCACCCAGTAGTCAGCCACTCATCAGATCAAACGTATTACTACCAAAATCGTAAAAAAAAAAAAAAACCTTAACTTTCTCACACAGGCATAACGTCGAACACCTTATCTACACTCTCTAATAATCTTTATCTACACCCAGATATCAGAAATTCACAGCACAAGTATAATAAACAAAAGAAAAAACAAATCAAAAGTGAGAAATCACCTTACGTATATTATCCGAACGTCGTAAGCCACATAAATCAACCGAACAAGTATGCTTCAATATTAAGTCTAACATCGATTACGAACAGAAACGAAACGAAACCCTAGAAATTGAAATTGAGAGATTAAGAGTTCACCTGAAGAACTTTTGCTTGATTTGTGTGTTGATCAGTGAATGAGTGGAAGTTTATTCGTTGATGATTTGTAAGACGATGAACAAGAAGCGTGATGATTTGTAAGAGATAGAGAAGAATCTGGATTTGTGCGATCGGGGAGAGAGAGGAGGAGAGAGAATGTGTGATGAGAGAGAGTATGGTTTAAGTGGGATGGATCGAATGGGTAACTAACAAGTCTGCCATTCATCCTTCACTTGTGGTGGAGTGGTGGAAAGGATTTGGTTTTCCTAGGATGGCCAAGTTCGATCCCCACACCCATCACATTTGGGGGAATGGCAATGAACGGGTGGAGGGCCAGTTGGTTCGAAACCCGGGAGCCACCCCGAGTTTTCTATTACAGTGCATTTACTCCAGAGAGTCCCCGACTCTTGTGGAGGGTGCAACTACACGCTCCCGGTTAATCGGGTGGGCAGTGGGCTGGAAATTTTCTCGGGGAACGCCTTAGCCAAACTCTGATGCACCAAGCGTGGGCCCGGTTAAGACAACATAGCCTTGGATGCCGGAGTGGGGCGGAGGGGCCTACCCGAGTTATAGGGTAGGTGCGATCTCTATCGCCTGTTGTAGAAATATCGCCGTTCAAAAAAAAAACAAGTCTGCCATTCATACGTGTCCATTTACTAAACCAAACATACTCTTAGGTGCGGTTTGTTTTTTTAAGAAAAACTCTTCTGGCCACTTATGTCTGCGTTGCGCAGACACGCGCAGACCTTGGGTCCTGCAACTTGTTTGTTTTCTTGAAGAGCTTCTCACCAAAAACCTCTTCCCCACCTCTTCCCTAATCAGACATGAACCCAAATCTTTAAACCTCTTCTCTCTGTCATTCAAAACAGACCACCACCACAACATCTTCTCTGCATCACCTCCACCACCACATCTCCGCCACCACCTCCACCCCCACGTTCACCCATCTCCTCCACCGACAAAACCCCCTCACCCATCTTGGCTTCCGGTCATCTGGTTCTCCGGCGGTTCATTCCGTCGACAAAGCACACCCCACCTTCTCCCTTCAAATCAATGAACGGCCGGCCACCATCACCCCCATTTGGTGGCGGCGGCGACGATATAGAGAGGCGAAGAGAGAGAGATGCAAGAGAGAGAGAGAGACCGAGGAGGTAGATGTTCAGTTCCGCCCGAAACCCTAACGCACCACCTCCACCACCATCACCACTGCATAACCACCTCCACCAACACCGCAACACCACCTTTGATGTTGAGTTGTTTTGTCAGATCTGATGGTTTAAATGGTATAGATCTGATGTTGAGTTGTTTTGTTTAGAGAGAGAAAGTTAAAGGGTAGGTGGTGGTGGTGGAAGGATGTCGGCAGTGGGGGTGGGACGGTGGTGGTGGACGGATCTCGGTGGTGGGAGTGGGACGGTGGTGGTGGTTGACTGTGATTTTGGTGGGGATGAAGGCAGAGAGAGAGGAGTGTACTGTGTTGTGTGTGTTGTGAGAAGAGAAAGAGGTTTTGTAGAAGTAAAAAAACAAACACTCTTCTCCTTGCACACTGCAGAGGTTTGGTCCACCTCTTCTACTACAGATGTCTGCAGATGTGGTCCGCAGACCGCAGACGTTTTACCTCTGAAAAAACAAACAGCACCTTAGTAAAGGATCGATTCGGATGGATCATGGATTGATCCATCTATACTTTCTATAAAAGGAGAAATCCCAATGACATAAGAAAAGCTGATGTGTCAGCAGGAGAGCATGTCCAACAATGCTTTTCTTATGTCATTCCCGATGAGGTGGCAGCCAAAGAGGGAGCATAGTGACATCATAATTCAAAGATCTGCCATCCAAACCACTGCCCCACTTTTCAATTTCAAAGGCTGGCCCACATTCAATTACGAAACCACTGATGTAATAGCTAAAATTCAAACCACTGATGTTTCGTTAAAATGGGAGGGTAATTTGAAATTTAAAACTTTATAGGGATATGTAATTTGCATTTAATGTCATCAGAGCTTCAATTCTTCTCTCTCTCAAATATAAATTCAAACCCAAATCCAAACTCGATCATAATTAAAAAACCCATTTCAATCTCTCTATCTGCTGTCTCTCAACTCTTTATCTCTAAAACTGTAGATACAGAGAAGAGGATGAAGACGACAGAGGCGTTGTATTTAACATCGATTTGAATATTATGCAGACCAACGGTAGTTTAAAAATAGATATTTTTTTATTTTTTTCTTTTTATCACAAACTGAAGGTTTGTATGCTAAATGTTCTTCAGGTAGATCTTGCTGGATTTATTATTTGGTGTTGAAGTCTTGAGTTCGTTGGCCGAGCTTCCGAATGTGATCAAGGTTATAAAATGGATCTCAACTTTATTGATGAAGAGGTAATGTCTCTTTGTGTTTAAAAATATATGTATATGTGTTTAAAATAAATCAGGTAATTGTTATTTTTTGGTAATTGTTAATACACTTTGTAATCAGTTTTTCTTCTTCTTCGTGGTTTCTTAAGCTTTGTTACATGGTTGACAGATTGAAGTTTCTTCAAATCGTCATCTTCTCCAATGCTTCCATCGATTCTTCTCTCGCTAAATCTGGTAACAATCTGTGACCTAATTTCTTTCATGAATGTATGAAATTTGATTGATATGTTTGTAGCTTTTGATTTTGTCTTTGATTTGTTATTGTTTATTCAGATGCTTGCATTGGTGTACCATGTGATTACGAGTAGATTGATTTTGATATGAAAGTAAAAGGAGAGATCCCAATGATATAAGAAAAGCTGGTGATGTCGGTTTATTCATCATGTTTAATATCGATTTGAATATTATGCAGACCAACAGTAGTTTAAAAATAGATATTTTTTATTTTTTCTTTTTATCACAAACTGAAGGTTTGTATGCTAAATGTTCTTCAGGTAGATCTTGCTGGATTTGTTATTTGGTGTTGAAGTCTTGAGTTCGTTGGTCGAGCTTCCGAATGTAATCAAGGTTATAAAATGGATCTCAACTTTATTGTTGAAGAGGTAATGTCTGTTTGTGTTTAAATCTGGTAACAATCCGTGACCTAATTTCTTTCATGAATGTATGAAATTTGATTGATATGTTTGTAGCTTTTGATTTTGTCTTTGATTTGTTATTGTTTATTCAGATGCTTGCATTGGTGTACCATGTGATTACGAGTAGTTTGATTTTGATATGAAAGTAAAAGGAGAGATCCCAATGACATAAGAAAAGCTGGTGATGTATGTTTATTCATCATGTTTAATATCGATTTGAATATTATGCAGACCAACGTTAGTTTAAAAATAGATATTTTTTGATTTTTTCTTTTTATGACAAACTTGTAACGCCCCAAAATCTGAATTTATATATTCGCTAGTATGTTTCCAATGTAAAACATAAAAACAAAATGACTAGGCTATTTAACCTAGTTAAATAGTTAGTCAAAACAAACAAGGAATGAAATTGGGACAATTATGAACAAGTAACAAACATGAGGGGCTGAACTTAAAGATTTAAGATGAAATTTGTGTAAAATACAAAGTCAGTAGTTTGTGTGTGTGTGTGTTGTGTGTGTGTGTCGACACCAACAAAGGGAAGAGGAGGAGAATGCTCAAAAGATGCAATTTGCTCAAATTGAAAGGGGAATTCAACCCAAATCTAATGCATGTACCTGAATTCTTAATCATCTAGCCCTAAAAATCACTTGGTAAGTTGTAATTTTTTATTTGGTGATTTTGATATGAAGTGGGTTTTGATCAATCCACGAATTTGTATGAAATTAAGCATGAATATGTGTTAGTATCATCCTAGGAAACATGTGTTAGGCATAAATTCGATTAATTTGATGTTTTAAGATAAAAACCCACTAGTTGGGTGATGAAGATGACATGGGTGTTTCACCATGTCCAAGCCTTGCTCAATTCGTGATGTAGTGTAAGGTATTAGATGGATTAATGTTAAATGAATTGAGTATTTTATAGAATATGCATGATGTTTGGCTATGATAATGATTTGTGAAAGATTATGTTAATCCATGGATGAACTAGGAAGAATGTGCTTTAATTAGTTGTACAATGTGCACTAAATGGTGTACACACACCAAGTGTATGATGAAATGTCTAAGTGAAGTTAAGAGGTGAGATTGTATGAAATGGCTTGATATATATGAATGAGATGAGGTAATGATGTAATTAGTAGTATACTAACTTGAAAAATGTGCTTTAGATGGAACTCATACAAGAATTCGGGTTGAATGAATGTCTTGGTCAAGACTATGCATTAAGGACTTGTACGTTGTGTTTAATATCACTAGGTGATCATGTGATTGTAAGCACATTTGCATTGTGAGTAAGAAATGTATATAGTGTCTTTGATATAGCATAAATGATGTTACGGATATAGGTGGATAAGTCGGAAGTTCATATAATAAACCGTTGACTTCTGAAAGTCAACTACACATAGGAAGCATAATTTGACTTGTTGTTGTAAAGGTAGGATATTAGAAAGTCGTATGGTATATGTTACATCAATACGCGTTATATGGAATGACATGGTAAATTGTATGAGTTTGAAAGGATGTGAAATTGGGTATATGTCTTATGCTTGTTATAATTGACTAATGAAAGTCAAATGTGAAATATGAATTGATATGATCTTTAACATGTACAATTGTGTATGCTAACGAGAATGTGAATTGGTGGCATGAAAGTAGAGGAATCATGTCAAGATGGACTCAAGCATGAAAGGCTAACGGGTCAAGAGGAGGCAAGGAAGTGGATACGGACACGGATGCACAAGGTAAGTGATTTCCGAATCACTTCTTAGTTTGTTAAGTAATGTTATGTTCTAGTTAATTAGGCATGATAATTGAAGTCAAATAAGAAGGGTTGTATGAAATTGATGATTTACGTTAAGTAGGCCGAATGGGTCAAAAATGTGGTTTTATTACTATACCGGAAGGGTTGTATAAATAATTGATTACGGTACTATAACCGGGTATGGGTAGAATTGTACATAAGTACGCTAATCAAGAATCTGAGACGCGGATTAATAGTCTAAAGACTCGGTTGTGAGTCATGGTTAATAGACAAACAATTTCGCATTTGAAATTGTATTAACAAAGTTTGCTTTCGTATAAATGAATGACAAGAATAGGTTTAACGCATACCGGGTATCGAGTGCATAAATCCCAAGTACGAACCCCCGGATAATGTAAAAGTATTATAGTTATAACGTTTATGTAAGTTTTGGGTTAAAACAAATGAGTAGTTTGACGAAAACATGAACGGGTCGAATAAGTGAAAGCGGGTATATAAAGCCGAGAGCTTTAAGTGAATATTTTTCTTAAACCGGATGTTGGATTTCAAGTTCATATGATAGAATGTGAATTTACAAGCATGTAGGAAGAAACGGGAGGTTAAACGGGTAAACGGTTCAAAAGTTATGCACGTTTTAGTGCGTACGGACGACGAAACGGAGCTTCAGAAAAATGCATTTTCTAGAGGGCGTCGCCGACGGCCTTAGGGGCGTCGCCGACGGGCTCTACAAACTCAGTTTTTGGCTGACGGGTTATTTGACTGTCTACGGAGGTTTTGGGCTACGGGCAATTGCAAGGGCCGTCGCCGACGGCCTCCCCATGTTCAAAAACCTGAAATTTGTAATCTAAGTTGATTTGGGTATAGTAGGCTTCGGTTTGTTATCCGTGGACCACAACGGGCCTCCCAAACATGATTTTGATCGTTCCTTTGATGTTTATGGGCTATAAATCTAAGTCTAAGTACCATGTAATTAACGTATGGATATATAAGAGGTATATAAGATCTTGAACGTGTACGCAAGGGTGTATGTACATATGTAGACATGTATTCAAGTTTATATGAAGGCACGTATGAGTGTATGCAAGTAAGTAGAGACGTAGTAATGTATGTAAGTATGTAGACGTGTATTTATGTATATGTGAAGATACGTATGTGTATATGTACGTATGTAGAGGCGTAGTGACGTATGTGCGTATGTAGATGTGTATATGGTATATATGAAGGTACGTATGAATGTATACATGTATGTAGAGATATAGGAAGGTATGTACGTATGTAGATGTGTATGTATGCATGTAAGAATGTATGTATGCATGCATGATTTAGATACGTCGAGTAATACGTTATTAATAGTGTGCCTTGAGAATGAAAAGTAATGCAGGTATATTATTGAAGGCTCACCAGAATATGGATACACAGATGGAATGCTTAAAGTTAGAAAGTTAACGAAGTGGGAAGTGTACGAGATTGAATCTTGTTTATGTATTGTGTACTAATGTTATGAATGTATGTGGTGAGTGCAGGTTGTACGAATCACGGGCGGTTATCACGAAGAATAGAGATCGAAGACCGAGTCACAAGATAGATTGTACGGGAATAATTGAGTATGTGCTTTAGCAAACAGGACTTATACCTTATTTTTGTAAAAGATACATATTAAAACGAACTTTCAAGTAAGTCAAGATATTGTAATGAAAGAAATTTTTTGGCACGAATTTCCGCTGCGACTTTTTGTTAAATACGTATTAGGGTCTTACAAAACTGAAGGTTTGTATGCTAAATATTCTTCAGGTAGATCTTGCTGGATTTGTTATTTGGTGTTGAAGTCTTGAGTTCGTTGGCCGAGCTTCCGAATGTAATCAAGGTTATAAAATGGATCTCAACTTTATTGATGAAGAGGTAATGTCTGTTTGTGTTTAAAAATAGATGTATATGTGTTTAAAAATATGTTTGTAGCTTTTGATTTTTTTCTTTGATTTGTTATTGTTTATTCAGATGCTTGCATTGGTGTACCATGTGATTACAAGTAGATTGATTTTCAGTTGGTATATTGGGATTAAATACTCAACTGGTGGAATGACAGCAAGTCCAGGTTATGCTTCAAGCTGTCTCGATTTCTTTGGAGGCGGATTGGTGGCTTTGGGAGGTCTGAAAAACAGAATTGATAAATTTATGGAAAATGGGGTTGAAAGATGATAACCCAACAGTTGAGGATCTCATTCTACATCTTCGATAAATTCAAGGTTATTCTCAAATATCTAGGAAGCATTATTTGAGAATACCATTGAATTTATCGGAGCTGTCGAATGAGATCCTCCACTGTTGGGTTATCATCTTTCAAACCCATTTTCCCTAAATTTATTGATTCTGTTTTTCAACAGGGATGTAATGTAATGATTCCTCTCAATTGAATAGACGGGCACTTGCTGCCTCTCAAAGGGTTATTGAGTGGTTATAACAGCTGATCCTAAAGCCAAGGACTGTTATAACTAACCACTGCTCACAATAAAGACTGATGGACTTAAAGACTGATTAGACCTATCCACTGTTGAAGACAAAGCTCTTAAAGACAGGCACTTATGTACCTAAGGCCTGATCAACCAAAGGAAAACCACTGCTCAGTATCAGCAGTGGTTCAGTATCTGCAGCGGATTCAACATCAGTAGTTATGTATCAGTTTTTCTTATGTAACAGTGTTTAGTGTATCGGTATTTAGATTTTGTTACAAATTCGATGATGGTTGTTACATTTATGAAAATGTCTAACAATTTCGGATTGGGTATATTCGTTCACAGTTTTATGATACTCCAGTGTCTATGATGAAAATTATGTTGCTTCCATGATTGACTGGTCCCCATGTTGATTCGATTAATGTTATGTTATGTATATACAATCTCTCGAGACAAACCCTAGAGTTTATGTATTACAATCTCCCCATGTTGATTCGATTAATAGTATGTTGATTCGATTAATGGTATGTTATGTAATTGCTACAGTTTGAATATTATTATTATTATATTATCATATTTTGATCATGGTCTGTTAAAGCATAGAGGGAACATAGTGACATCATAATTCAAAGATCTGCCATCCAAACCACTGCCCCAGTTTTCAATTTCAAAGGTCTGACCCACATTCAATTATGAAACCATTGCTGTTCATTCAAAATTCAAACCACTGATGTTTCATTAAAATGAGAGGGTAATTTGAAATTTAAAACTTTATAGGGATATGTAATTTGCATTTAATGTCATCAGAGCTTCAGTTTGAATATTATTGTTATTATATTATCATCTGTTGATCATGGTCTGTTAAGCATTCTCTGTTGAACTGCATCATCTGTTAGTCCATAGCAGAGGTTCTCTTTGGCAGACCTTTGCTTGAACCGTGTCGGTGTTTATCAGCAGATGTTCATCATGAGGCGTGTGTAAACAGATGTTTGAAATCCTCTGTTGAACTGCATCATCTGTTAAGTCACAGCAGATGTTAGCAATCTATACTGTGGAATGATCAGCAGATGTTATGTTTGGCAGACCTTTGTTTCAACAGCAGATGTGTGCTTTATGATGCTTTTGTATTCATATTCAGCAACAGAGGTTGTTTTATCTGCAGAGGTTATTTGCTATAACAGTCTTTGTGTTTATCAGCAGAGGTTATTTGCTATAACAGTCTTTGTGTTTATCAGCAGACTTTATCTAAATAGAGGTTGAGTGCATAAATTTGTTTGTAGTCAGAAGTTTGTATCAGAGAGGTTATGACAATGATCACCCATAAATTTGTTGAAGCCTTTTAAGTGTCGATGACTGCCCATAAATTTGTTGAAGCCTTTTAAGAAAAGCCTTTTAAGTAACAGCAGATGTTAGCTTTATGATGCTGTTGTATTCATATTCAGCAGCAGAGGTTGTGTTTATCAGCGGTTATTTGCTATAACAGTCTTTGTGTTTATCAGCAGAGTATAATTGAAGTTGTAATGTATCATGAATAGCCAATTAAAATATATGGAGAATGTACAACAAAAGTTTAAGTTAATATAAATAACAAGATAAGCATACATGATTATAATTTAAATATTCGTAAGTCGTAAGTTTTCAAAATATAGAAGTTTGATACATCACCATCCCATAATTTATCTCAAATGAGATAATACCAACAACCACAACTATCTGTAGACTTTCTTTAAGATCAGCTTGGCTTTTTCTTCAGAGTAGACAAATTTGCATCTCATATTTCTGTAGATACCATTGGGCTTCGTGAACTTCTTGGTGAATTGACAAGTCGCGTATCTAAATCCTTTGCCATGCTTCTCCCGTCGAAAATCAATTACAGTGTCAACTCCATTCAGATTTTCAACTGTCATCTTCAATGTTCTATGAATCCTTGATAAAGACGCTACTTTCACATCCAGACACTTAAAAATAAATATAAAATACCACTAATTAATAAGAAATACATAATGTATTTAAGTAAAGTAACAAAAAAAAAACGCTTAATTGTAACAAACATTTAACATCCAAAGAATGAGGAATAATAATATATTAACAAAATAAACTTACAAAATGTTTGCTGCAGTACCATAAGAATTGTAAGGGGTATACATCAGGATCAACTTCATAATCTGAGACAGGGCCATCAAAATCTGCGTCGTCAATATGATCGGATGATTTATTCGATACCACATAATCACTATCAGAATCTGTGTCATTGGATTCTTCAACATCCGACTGGTGATGTAGATCCTCGGTAATTTGAGGAACTTCTAAATTGGGTAAGGAAGTATCGTCTATCGGACTGTCATTGGATTTTGGTGCAACAATCTCACATCCATTCAAATCAAAGGCAGTAAGCAGAAAGATGTAATCCGCTACGTATCTTAAAACACCAATTCCTGTTTGCATACCCAGGTAGTGTACAACCTTTTCCCATCCATCGGTTATAAAGTAACAATTCCGAAGAGGATCACGTTGAAGTAGTACATCAAAAGAGTCCCACTGATTCACATAGATCTTAAATGTCTCTTTAAGTTTACCAACTCCAATACTGACGTTGACTAACTCCTTGGGTATTAGCTGAACAAAAACGTATAAAATTATGAAATCAACAAAGGTACAGTAAAATTAACAACTATATCACTAATTACTATAGTAACATTTAAGTATTGGATTAAAATACCAAAACTTACCAACACGTCCTTACAAACATCAGTAAAACTATGGGAGAATGAATCCATACATCCAAACTTCCTCTCAAACAATATTGATGTGAACATAGAAATCATTGGGAGTTTTGTTGGATAATGATGAACTTTTTCAAAAGGTGTCAGCAGATATGTATAGGGTGCAGTTTTTTTAAATACCAACAGACATCATTCTTTCAATGAAAGGTCAGAGACAACTGAGGGCCATCCTTCTTTTAGAGCAAAAGTTCCATTGTGTTTTAAGAATCGGTAATCCCATCTCATACCGTTTACACACTCCATAACGCCAACGTTACCAGGAACTTCTTTGAGTAAATGATTGTTTGCAAAGTTTTGTGGTATTATCTGTTGAGTTCAAGTATTTAAGTATTGGCAAGTGTTATATGTGAATTAATTGTTAACAATAAAACTGTAGAAAATGGTTTTAATGTAATAATCTTACCAAGATTTTGGAATTAAGAGAATCCAAATATTTATAAAAAGACATCTTCCAAGATATGATGTTTCTGGTTAAAAATCAAAGAAAAAATGAGACAATGTATTTTATCAGATACTTCATTATTTATAAAGACTGTGATAACAAATGTGAACCACCAATGTTTAACATATCTATGTCATTCAGATAACGCATTTAATATTTATCGATTTATCTAGAGTATAACAATAAATAAATATTCCTCTAAAAACTGTAGAATCGAGTACCACTGTCAATAACTTTTTTTTGCAAGTCTATAATTAAAAAGATTTGTCATTTAATCATATTCTTTAATATCAAGTAAGAAAAGAAACAAAATATACCTTATCGATTGCTTTCAAGAATCCAAATGTAACACCATATCAAACAAAACTTCAAATCGGAAACATTATAAAAAATAAAAAAACTTGTACAATTAAATTGATATATCATCTAAAACATGCAATACATTGAGAACAGTCTTCATAACAGTTGTTAATCATGTGCATATGAAACTAATGTATATACAAATTTTAATAAATATTATTATACCTTGATCGAAGTTGTTGATGATGTCAAAAGTAAGAAGAATTCAAGTGGAGTGATTCAATATTGAAATGGACATGGGTGATTAAAACTTGAAGCACTTTTTATGAGATCAGACAAACAATTTTGTAAAGGGGATTTGGAGAGTCGTTAAAAATGTAAAGTATGTTTCTATCTGCCTCTATGTAAAAAGGTAATCCGCCATTGGAATAATAAATTACATTTTACCGCCATTGAGATAAGGAACTTACATTTTACCCCCTAATAATATAGCTTTCTTTTTCAAATAATTCAAATCATTTTCAAATAATTCAAACCATTTTCAAAATACTTTGAAAGTCTTTTTCTTGAGTGCTCAACAATCTTCTTCATTCAGATATTTGAAATTATGGCTACAGATAATAGAATTTCAAGTAAGTATGAAGTGTTCTTTCAACCAAGTCAAAGTCAAGTCTGTGCTGAAGCAAGGAAAAAAAGGAAGCGTGTTCTGCAACAAAAGTGAAAGAATAGTGGTTTTCATCGTACATCGACATCCGATTCTGTTAAAAGGATTCCATTATTAAACACTCCAAGTGGTATGTCTTATATGTTTGTAAACAAAATTTTACAAGAAATATATATTTATATGTTATCTTTTGGGAATCCTTACACATGTTTCGTATTTTACAAGTTTCAACAACCAATGTTGAGAGAATGAATGTGTATCATTTTCCTGCTTATGCTACTCCAAATATTAGCAGTAATTTGTTTCACTCATCTACAGAAGTAAAAGGTATACTTACTGCAGATATTTTTTGGTAATTTCAAAAAATTTTCACAATATGTTCAAAGTTCTTTCCTTGAGTGGTCAACAATCTTCTTCATTCAAGTATTTTAAAGTATGGATACAGATAACACAATTTCAAGTAAGTTGACCTTCAAGCAAGTCAACGTCAAAGTTGCGCTGAAGAAAGAGAAAAAAGGAAGTATGTTCTTCAACAAAAGAGAAACAACAGAGGTTGTCATCCTGCATCAACATCTGATTCTGTTGAAAGGATTCGATTTTCAAATACTTCAAGTGGTATGTGTTATAGTTTTACAAACAAAATTTAAAAGAAATATATATGTATATGTTATGTTTTTGGAATCCTTATATATGTTCTATTTTACAAGTTTCAGCCACCAATGTTGAGAGAAGGAATGTGTATCATCTTCCCGCTTATGCTACTCCAAATATTAGTAGTAATTTGTTTCACTCATCTACACAAGTAAAAGGTATACTTACTGCAGATATTTTTTTGGTAATTTCAAATAATTTTCACAATACTTTCAAAGTTCTTTTCTTGAGTTGTCAACAATCTTTTTCATTCAAGTATTTTAAAATATGGATACAGATAATACAATTTGAAGTAAGTATGAAGTTGACCTTCAAGCAATTCAACGTCAAATGTGTGCTGAAGAAAGAGAAAAAAAGGAAGTATGTTCTTCAACAAAAGAGAAACAACAGAGGTTGTTATCCTGCATCAACATCTGATTCTGTTGAAATGATTCCATTTTCAAATACTTCAAGTGGTATGTGTTACAGTTTTGCAAACAAAATTTAAAAGAAATTGGATTTAAATAATCCGAACTTTCACCTGTTGGCCAATAACACTCCGAACTTTCAGTTTGGCCAGCAGCACTCTCAACTTTCATCCTATTTTCCCAAAACACTCCCAAACTAACATATCACTAACCAAGTTAGTTTCCATTGCTGATGTGGACATTTTGGGTGACGTGGCTGCTTATGTGTATCATCTCTGTAAATATGTGTTGCTGAGGTGTATAAAACATGCCATGTCTTCATTACTCAGCTATTTAAACATGAAAAAATCTCTTGAAACCCTAGTTTATCCCCTGCATCGATGAACATGAAGAACAAACCCTAAACACCAATTTCTGTTGAATCGTATGCAATTGGTGTATGATATGAGCTCATCCTCGACCTCTCAATGCAGCGACACTAAAAACCCTAAAATCTTTAAGGTTGATTTGAGTGGAAACGTCTATTGCCACCATGACATGCTTGCCGTCGTTCGACTTAGACTTTGCCAAATCAAGTTGTTCTTTAAGCTCAGTGTTTTCTTGTTGCAACATTAAATTCTTCAACTCCAAATTCTCTATCTTCATGTCTTCAAAGCTGCTAGGAGATTGAATCACGGTATTGCAGCTTCGATTCCCATGTTCTTTAAATACTTTGTCAACCTCTTGTTTCCACATAAAAAACTTGCAATCGTATCTCTACTCAACAAACACAGAGATTTAGAATTGAAATTTATCTACAATAAGAAAGAATCAAAAAGGAGAACTTACTGGCCAAAGAGAGCATCCATAAAATTCGTGACCTTTTCGAACACTCTTTGAGCCTGTAACTCGAACGACGGCAAGCATGTCATGGTGGCAATAGACGTTTCCACTCAAATCAACCTTAAAGATTTTAGGGTTTTTAGTGTCGCTGCATTGAGAGGTCGAGGATGAGCTCATATCATACACCAATTGCATACGATTCAACAGAAATTGGTGTTTAGGGTTTGTTCTTCATGTTCATCGATGCAGGGGATAAACTAGGGTTTCAAGAGATTTTTTCATGTTTAAATAGCTGAGTAATGAAGACATGGCATGTTTTATACACCTCAGCAACACATATTTACAGAGATGATACACATAAGCAGCCACGTCACCCAAAATGTCCACATCAGCAATGGAAACTAACTTGGTTAGTGATATGTTAGTTTGGGAGTGTTTTGGGAAAATAGGATGAAAGTTGAGAGTGCTGCTGGCCAAACTGAAAGTTCGGAGTGTTATTGGCCAACAGGTGAAAGTTCGGATTATTTAAATCCAATTTCCCAAAGAAATATGTATGTATATGTTATATTTTTGGAATCCTTACATATGTTCTATTTTACAAGGTTCAACCAACAATGTCGAAAGAAGGAATGTCCATCACACTCCTTTTGGAAGTACTAAGCAAATATCCAATTTTGTTGAGAGGACTCCATTATCAGATATTACAAACTGTATGTTTTAAATTTAACGAAACAAAATATTTGTTTAATCTTAGGTTTTATGAATTGTTATATATATCTTATTTTACAAGCTTCAATATAGGTGGAATATTTAAAATTGAATTACAAATGAGTGATGAGATGTTACCAGATTTTGTGGTTAAGAAGATTCATGGAATTTCTAAAGGTATAAGATACGAATGTAAATTCCTGTTAAGTTTTCAATATGTAGAAAACTTATGTTGACTTATAAATTTACTAAGTCTGTAGATTATATTGATCATGGAGATGCCATCTTTGTGTGTTCTAAATGTGATGCAATGTTATGGGAAGATGAAATGCTTAGGGGAAATAAAAAATGTAAGAAAACATCCTATTCTCTTTATTGTTCAAATGGAGATGTTGAGCTACCACGACCGCCTACACCTCCTCCATTACTACGTTATTTATATAAAAGTCATACCTCACAGTCTCGCAATTTCATGGATAATATTCGAGCATATAACATGATGTTTTCCTTCACATCTCTTGGTGGGAAGGTTGACAAAAGTTATCAGAGAGGTAAAGGTCCTTATGTATGTAGACTACAAGGTCAAAATTATCATCGAATGGGTAGTCTACTTCCGGACGATGGGGAAGAACCTAAATTCTCCCAGCTTTACATATATGATTCACAAAACGAAGTTGTAAATCGTCAAAAAGCAGTAAGGTAATTTCTTTATGATAATTGTGGCATTTATGAATATATATTTTGCTTTTCAGTATATTTACATTCATTATCATTTGAAATGAATGTAAATTTTAACATTTTATATTTATGGCAGTTCTCAGATAGAATGCAAAACTACAAGAAACAACCAGCTTGATAGTACAACCATAGAGGGTCTTAAAGATATGTTGGATTCTAGCAATCCTCTTGTCCAGTCCTTCAGAATGGTAAGAGATTGTTTTCAAGAAAATGAGTTTCAAGATGTAAGCTTGAAGCTTATTGGAACAAGAGATAAGGATGGAAGAGTTCACAATTTGCCAACAGCATCAGAAATTGCTGCGTTAATACATGGTGATTTTGATGGAGCATTTGATAAACGGGACATTGTTGTTAGAAAGAAGTATGGTGGTCTTCAAAGAATTAATGAGCTTCATCCCTCTTACCTTGCTTTGCAATATCCACTTATTTTCCCATATGCGGAAGATGGTTATAGAGTTGGTATTAAACATAGAGGGATTGCAATTGATGATGAGGTACTTAGAACCAATCTTACAATTAGAGAATTCTTTTGTTACAAAATTCAAGATAGACAGAATCGGTTTTCATTGTTAGTTAATGCGAAAAAACTATTTCAGCAGTTTTTGGTTGATGGATACACGATGACAGAATCTGCCAGGTTGAATTATATAAGGACACAACAACCTAAACTTAGAGTGCAAAATCTTAAGAACTTGAATGCTACTGTTGAAAGTGGAGAGAATAATGCCTCAAGTTGTGGTAAACCTATACTTTTACCTTCATCATTTACTGGTGGTTCTAGATATATGATGCAAAAGTACTTGGATGCTATGGCAATTTACAAGTCTGTTGGATATCTCGATTTATTCATAACGGTGACTTGTAATCCAAACTGGCCTGAGATTTACAGGTGTTTGCACGATAAAGCTCTTAATGCTGAAGACAGACCGGATATTATCTCTAGATTATTCAAGTGTAAATTGGATCATCTTATTAAAGATTTCAAGAAACATAAATTCTTTGGTGATATACAAGCAGGTACCCTTTAGTTATATTTTTTACTTTGAACATCTAATTATATATATCTAACAGCCCACTGTTCAAAAATTTCAGTTATGTATACAGTGGAATTTCAGAAGCGTGGTCTGCCACATGCTCACATATGTTTTTTCTTGGGTGCTGAACGCAAATTTCCAAATGCATCTGATATTGATCGTGTTATTAGTGCTGAGATACCAGATAAAGAAAGAGATCCTGAATTATATAAGCTTGTCAAGCAATTTATGATTCATGGACCATGTGGTACAGACAACCCACTTTGTCCATGTATGGTTCAGCAACAATGTTCTAAAAAGTTTCCCAAAAAATATGTAGATGAGACTTGTGTTGATTCTGAAGGATATCCTATCTATCGTCGCCATCAAACAAGTAATACAGTAGTAAAGAATGGTGTGACACTTGATAATATATTTGTAGTTCCTTACAATGCTCTCCTGCTCAGAAAGTATCAGTGCCACGTTAACGTTGAATGGTGCAACCAGTCAGGTTCTATCAAATATTTGTTTAAATATATTAATAAGGGGCCTGATAGAGTCATTGCTTCTGTTTTTCAAGCCAATAGCACCAAGAATGATACGGAACAGAATGTAGCTGTAGATGAGATAAAAGCATACCTTGATTGTAGATATATCTCTGCTTGTGAAGCTGCTTTGAGAATATTCATGTATGATATACATTATAGATATCCAGCTGTTGAAGTATTACCTTTTCATTGTTAAGATGGTCAGAGTATTGTGTATAACGATCATGATAATTTGTGTGATATTGTTACTGATCCAACTGTGAAAATGACAATGTTTAAAGAGTGGATGAATTGTAATAAAGTCGATGAATTTGCCAGGACATTGAGGTATGTTCAGTTTCCGGGATATTATGTATGGAATGCTAAAAATCTCAAATGGAATCGAAGAAAGCATCCGTATGGATCAATTGGGAGGATACATTATGTCCCACCATCACTTGGTGATTGTTATTACATAAGGATTTTACTGAATCATATTAAGGGACCAACCTGTTTTAAAGATATAAAAACAGTTGATGGGTAGGTTTTTCAAACATTTAAAGATTCATGTTTTGCACGGGGGCTGTTGGATGATGATAAAGAATATGTTAATGTTGTCAAAGAAGCTAGCACATGGTCAACCGGAGATTTCTTGAGGACCTTTTTTCTAATGTTGTTGTTGTCAAATTCGATATCTCGTACTGGTGTTTTTTGGTCGGAAACGAAGTCCCTGTTATGTGAAGACATTCTGTATCAGCAACGAAAGATAACTGGTATTGCAGGTAATGTTATTATTTTATTAAAGTTATATACAACCACATTAAAATTATGCAATAGCTCTGTTATTGGGAAAAACTAATATTTTTTTCAACATTTGTTTTAGATTTGGATCTTCAACAAGAAGAACTTGAAAATATATGTCTATCTGAAATTGAAAAGTTGCTACTTACCAGTGGAAGTACAGTGAGAAATTTTGATGATATGCCAAGTTTTCCGGACAATTATGTTTCATCGTCGAACAATCGATTGATAATGAAAGAATTATCGTATGACAGACTAGCTCTTCAAAGGGAACATGATCGTTATGTAAAGTGTTTAGCTGCCGAACAGGAAAGGATATATAAAATTGTTATGGAAGCGATTGAAAAAGGTCATGGAGGTGTGTTTTTTGTATATGGTTATGGTGGAACTGGAAAGACGTTTCTTTGGAAGACATTCTCAGCTGCATTACGATCAAAAAGTGAAGTTGTATTGAATGTTGCATCCAGTGGAATTGCTTCACTTTTGCTGGATGGTGGTAGAACTGCTCATTCAAGGTTTGTAATTCCAATCAACATTAATGAGAATTCAATATGTTCGATAGAGCCTAATACTGAGTTAGGTGATTTAATTAAAAGAGCAACATTGATTATTTGGGATGAAGCACCTATGACTCACAATCATTGTTTCGAGGCTCTTGATAGAATAATGAGAGATATATCACGTTCCAGTCAACCGAACATGCAATCAAAGCCGTTTGGGGGAAAGGTCATTCTATTTGGTGGTGATTTTAAACAAATTCTTCCGGTCATCCCTAAAGGTACTAAAACAATGATAGTCAATGCTTCTTTGAATTCTTCTTATATATGACGGCACTGTCAAGTACTAAAGCTAACTGAGAATATGAGATTAAGAGTTGGTTGTCAGGAAGCAGATTTGAAAGAAATAAAGGAATTTGGAGAATGGATTTTAAAGCTTGGTGATGGTCTGCTTGGTGAAGAAAATGATGGTGAGATTGATATTGAAATACCAGATGATTTACTTATTCATGACCAAGTCAATCCTATTTCTTCTCTCATTTCATTTATACATCCGGACATGAATAAGTTTTTGTGGGATTTAACGTATTTCCAACAAAGAGCGATTCTTGCTCCAACTAATGAAGTAGTGGATTCAATAAATAAAGAGTTGTTAGAGAGTCTGCCAGGTGAAGAAAAGGTTTATTTTAGTTCAGATAGTTTATGCCAATCGGAGGAAGAATCAAAGCTTAATATGGCATTGTTTCCTCCTGATGTGTTAAACAATCTTCGTTTATCTGGTTTACCTAACCATAAATTAGTACTGAAACTTGGTGCTCTGGTGATGTTACTCAGAAACATTGATCAGGCAAATGGATTGTGTAATGGTACACGTTTACAAGTCACGAAGCTCGGAAAAGTTGTGATTGAAGCAAAAATTATCACAGGGACTAATATAGGTCATCATACTTTGATTTCAAGACTGAAGATGATACTTTCAGATAAAAGAATACCAGTGAAGATTTCTCGAAGACAATTCCCACTTTCACTGTGTTTTGCTATGACAATAAATAAAAGTCAAGGACAATCATTGGAGCGTGTTGGTTTATATCTTCCACGTCCAGTGTTTAGTCATGGCCAACTCTATGTTACTGTATCTAGAGTAAAAAGTAGGAAGGGGTTGAAAATTTTGATTTGTGATAAAGAGAAACGAGTCTGTACAACCACTACTAATGTGGTTTACAAAGAAGTTTTACAAAATCTATGATGATACTAAACATCTGTCAACCTGACAACGTCTGTTGGGTATAATGGAGGAACTGTTGTTAGGAAATGTTTGTTTGAAAGCATTACAACTTTTTGAAAGCATCTGATACTTGCTCTGCATTAAGCTTATCCTGAGAACACATGTTGTTAATAACATTATTCTCTTAACATCTGTTAACTAACCTTTGTAATTTCTGTTGACTGACCTTTTTAACATGGGTCGACTAACATCTGATAGTTACTATCTATCCATCTGGCAAGCTCTGTTGGAGATAATGGATGATTGTTCTTAGTAAAGTCTGTTGGAAAGCAACAGAAGTTTTTAACAGGTAATAGACAACAGTGGTTTCCTATCAACATAATGGAATTGCTGTTGAATAAACCTATTGATCATTAATTTATATCAATTTTGTAAGTCTGCAGTAATTATTTTTTTACTCTCTGTCAATATGTGTTATGCATGGTTTTCTAAGAAACAACAGTGGTTTGCTATCAACATAATGGAATTGCTATTGAATAAACCTATTGATCATTAATTTATATCAATTTTGTAAGTCTGTACTAATTATTTTTTTACTCTCTGTCAATATGTGTTATGCATGGTTTTCTAAGAAACGACCCGTGTTTGCACATGGGTCTTACCGCTAGTATAATTAATTGGATAAATGGATCGATTCATTGGACTAATTAATGGATTAGTGGATATTTTTTATGATCCAATAAGTGATTTAAATGAATCAGATTGGATTGGATATGGATCAATATTCAATCCATTGACAGGCCTAAGTCCATGTGAATGTAAATGGGTTACTTAAGTATTTGTCAAAACTTCCCTTGGCCTCAAACTTGTTTATGATAATCTTCTCACCATCCTCGTCACAAAACCCAACAATAAACACCACATTTCGATGCTTTCAGACTAGCGAGCATCATAATCTCAGTATGAAACTCTTTTGTTCCATACATATAGACCTTAGGATCAAACCTCCGTGCAACAATATCAATCAATTTTCCGGACACTAGTTGCCCCTCGTACACGTTTCCAGGGTTTTTTATTAGATTTTCATGGGCAAAATTGTTGGTAGCAGTGTGTATGTCTACGACAGGAATTTTTAGGTGATCAAACTTATTTTCAAAAGAAGACATGATGATGATGATCGATTTGTGTTCACAAAGTCAACGAGATAAGAACTAAGGCTAGAAACGAATGTGAAAGTAGTACTATAATGATCTAATGTCAATTGCTCAAGTCCTTAACTAACTGTTAGCCTTGCATGTTGTATGTAAAAACAACATATTGTTACGGCCAAATCTTCATAAACTAATTATACATATAACTAACAAAACCCAAATTCGGTGTTACTCAGAGTTTTGAGTGTTCACAGCCCACTTCAATCATGATCGGAGACCCGTCGTGTGGTGGTTGAACCAGGCGGTTAAGTGGTGGTGTTGCGGTGGTGATGTAGGCTTGGTCATGGTGTTGACTGTTGTGTGGTGATGTCGGTGGTGGTTGTAGAGAAAGAGAGACGACGGTGACATACTGACTTATAAAAAAATATTAAATGAAAAGGTAGACACGATACTTGGTAAGGAATGCTGAAATTCAGGTTAAACGCTGTGGGCGTGTAAGAGCTGTTTATGCCTTTTCACGCCGTTATGTCAAGCCCTTGAAGAATCCTATCGGCGTTGTGTTAATTGGACGTTGATGTGACGTGCATTGGTTGGATGTGGCATGTAGTCGTTGGACCCCAACAAGATTATTTAAAAAAAAGATTTTTTATTATAAAAACCAGTCACTCCACCTATGTAAAAAACTCACCATTTTCAAATCACTCTCTTCTACCCAACATTCATTTTTATTAAAATCTTTCAGGCTTTTTATAAAAAATAATGCATCCACACAACCGCAACTTTGATTCGAACAACTCGTATGGTTTCGGTGAAATACCGAACACTGCTTCGCCGCCTCAATGGTCTCAACCGAACCAATCATGTTTTAACGATGCGATCATATTAGCGTACGGTCATCTTCTTGGCAACCTACTTTTTATGTTTCCACAACAACCGCTCACTCCTCTATCACAATCTCCACCTACACCCGAATCCGTACCAGAAACTCAACCTACACCACCCGAATCCTCTACGCGAAGAAAACGAAACCATAAAAAGAAAACTGAGTCCGAAAAGAAAAAGCAAAAAAGGATCGTCGTGTACATCCGTGGACAAACGAAGAAGAGTTGTTGTTGATGAAAGTTTAGCTTTCGATTTCATAGAATTCGGTTATAGGTATATTTTTTTATTGTAAAAATACAATCCATGACTATAACATATTTTTTTAAAATGTATATTTTTATAGGTATCAACAACATAGTGACGATTTTTGGAACCGAATTAACGATCTTTATCACAATACTTTGGGACGAGATTTCTATCGGAAAAATGATAGTCTCTCGTCTAAGTTGCGTGAAATAAACACAGCCATGACCGCCTTCAACGGCCACTACAACAACCTAAAGAAAAAACAAAAAATGGTGAAACGGGCATCGATTTGTTGACACGTGCGATGTCTTTGTATTCGGAAGGCAAAAATGGACCACCTTTGGATATAATCGATTTGTACTCGCCAAAATGGGCACGAGTACCTTTAGCGGGACAATCGTCCTCCAAAAGTTGTCCTCCACTAGTCTCTCGGATGCTCGTACCGACTTTGAGATCAACTTAAGCGACGGTGATTTTGAAGCCGAACGGCCACCGGGAAGAGATATGTCAAAAAAGTAGGCCCAAAAATCATCCACTACGATTGATGACAAAAAACCGCTTTGGCCGACATCCAAGAAGAAATCAACGTGTTCAACAACATCCAACAAGAAAGAAACACTAAAAAAATAAAGGCTTTTAGCCTTTACCAAGAAATTTTAGATATATTTTAAGCACTTTTTACTCGTGAATCAATCTTTAAATTTATAAAACACGATACAATATTATCACTCTACACACGTTAGGGCAAGTGCACCCATCGTAGATGTAGTATAGTGATGGTAACATACCGAGGTCGTCCAAGAACACAAGAGTTTTTAGTACCAGCTTATTGTTAACGTCTAATCTAACCAAATTTTGATAAAAGATTTAAAAGTTTTAAAAGATAAACTAGAAAATAAAAATGTAAATGTAAGGAAAACAAATAGACAAGAAGGAATCACTTGCTTCCAACTCCTCTTTTATGTATCCTATGATGATTTTCGCACTTTGGGCTTTTTAAGAGATTATCTTAGTTATAGTGGTAGGCCCCTCTTGTGAAGGCGACGTTAACCTCAACCTATTGGTCTGAGTCAGCAGAGATACAGTCCCGCAAGATCGGATTATTGAAAGATAATTAAATAAGTTATTAATGCGAAAAGTGGTAGGCCCCTCTTGTGAAGACGACGTTACCATCAGCCTATTGGTCTGACTCAGCAGGGATACAGTCCCGCAAGGCCGGGTTATTGTTTTAATAGTAGTTAAATTATAAGGGATTACAAGTCGTTCTTACTCCACCCGATTTGATGCTATCTACCTCAAGGAAAGTCCTAATAAACTTAAATCAGGTCCTCGCAGGATCTATACACTGAAGGAGGCAAGAACTTTACCCAAACACTAGGGATAGCAAAAAAGCCCAAGCCCGACGGGTATACTCGAAACCCGAAACATACAGGCCGGGTATACCCGAAGCCCGATGGGTATGGGCCGGGTATGGGATTAAAAATATAAAAATATTCGGGTACGGGTAAGGGTATGGGATTTAGCGATACACGGCCCGTTTACCCGAATAATACCCGAAAAGCATATTATTTTAAGAGGCAGTTACATATATCTCCCTACAAACTTCATTAATTACATATATACCCAACCTAAAAATTAAATTACATATATCTTCTTCCTTAAAACTAGAAATATCAAATTTACCCATTTTAGATTATTTTATTAAAAATAGTTTATATAATGACTAATTTACCCTTCTTTTTACCAACACTTACAGATTTACACATTACAAATTTACCCACTTCAAAATCTGATAAAATATCTCAAAAATCAATAATTCGCTTTTTGATCAAAAGAAAGAAAACACGACAACTAACATTATCTGATGATTCAAGCATTCCGTAAGATTGTAAGAAAGTTCTTTAGACACAAGGGCTCCAAAATCAAATATTACATATGCAGGATCTAAAATCACCTCATTAATGCATATAATCAAGCAATTTAACAAAGGAGATTGAGCAATATTATAATTAAGCAATTTATAATAGTGTGATATTTTTAACAAATTAATGGGTATACCCATTACCCGCGGGTATACCCGATACCTGATGGGTAAATACCCGACAAATACCCGACGGGTAACGGGCCGGGTACGGGCCAAAGAATTAGAACCGGGTACGGGCTTGGGATTACTAATACCCGACCCAAACCTGGCCCATTGCCATTCCTCCCAAACACCCTTCTAACCCTCTTCCAGGCAGTTAACGCGCTTTATATAGATCGTAAAGACACGAATGAGTGAATCAACAAAACATGAAGAAATGATTAAGTAAAGTTCACCTTCAATATAAAAACTAGTTATTAAAGTCATTAATACATACCCAAATAAAAAGTTGCCAAAGATTGGAAATCAAAAGTAATACATAAAAGATTTGTCTTCACCAAGTTATGTAAGAGATTTAGCCAAGCATGGCCTTTGTTTGACAAGAACTCTTACGATCGATCTTGGATCCCGAGACTACTACACACTCTAAAAGATGAAAGATGGATGATAGTGGTGTGTGTTGGTGTTGTAGTGGTGGTGGACTGATGGTAAGTATGAGAGAAGTGGTTTGTCAAGGTATAAGTTGGAATAAAACCAAGCACCCCTATTGATAGCTGGAAACAGAGTCTTCACACGGCTCCGTGCCCACCTGGCATGGCCTCGAGGTCTTTAATTTCTCTCCCTTCATTAACTGCAGATGTCAGGTCTTGTACTAACACGCTCCGTGGTGACAGAGCACGGCCCCGTGGTGAGTGTACTTGCTGTACTATCTCAGATTCTCGCGAATCTTAGAGTTGACCACGACCCATGTTGAGTTGGCACAGCCCCGTGTTGGTTTGTCTTTCGCTGTTGTTTTTTTCTGCAGGGAATCTTGACTGGGCACGGTCCCGTGCCTAAGCTTCTGTTTTTGTTATTTTTGTTTTTTTGGATGTGGATGGGGGTTCGGCAAGTCGTGTCAATCCTTCTTCTTTTTATTTGTGTTGGTTTCTACTGTTAATTTGTTCCTTTTGTTCGTTTAAGCTCTTTTGATCCTGTAAATTAAAAGTAAACAAAGAATCATGCTTTTTCCATCATTAGTACCAAAAAATGGTTGATTTTATGCCTTGTTTGATGTAATTTATATGTTGCATTTTACGCACATCAAATACCCCCACACTTGAATCTTTGCTTGTCCTCAAGCAAAACTCTATAATATGGCTTACACATCCAAACGGAATTGGTAGAAAAGAAGTTTTGGGTTTATCTTTAGAGTGTCGGGAATCCAAGTTCTAAATTTGTTTTGTTTTTATTTTATTTACATTCTTATTCGTCATGATTTATTTGAAACACATATCAAGAAAAATTATTTTTTTTGGGCATAACATGCCTTTATAAAATTCTATTTAGTTATATACAAATTTACACACCTCACACGTGGTCACTCAACACTCGGCCGAAGTCGTTTATCTGAAAGTGTTCGGACCCGGTGTGGAACTTACTCCTACTATAGGCTTGACAAACGGTCAAACCTCATCCTTTTTGAAGTTTGATCCTCGTAAATATCAAGAGCGCTTTAAAAAGGGTAGGTTTTGGCTCGGTTAGGTGTGTTGGGTAAAATGGTGCAAAGCGTAAAAAGTGTCGGTTTTTCATTGCTTCGTGGCTTAGCAAAAAAAGACTTTGGCTAATGTGTTTTTTTACCAAAGTTGAAACTAATCCATACTTGTAATTTTATAACCGAACTTTTTACAAAAATAAATGGTGTAAATAAAAAGTGTTGTGGATATGGGTTGTCGTTTTTGCAAAAGTATATATTTTTGCGGGTTTAGAAATGAAAAGGTTAAGGCTCAAAGGGGTTTAACTAAGGGGATGTAAGGAAAAGAAAAACAAAGGTTTATAATGAAAAATGGGTACAGTCCTAATGTCTTTATCATTTACTTACCTGGATTTATGTCGGTATTTGGAATGTATTGTTTTGGCAAGTTCTAGATTTGTAAGAACCAAATGGGCTATTCACACAAGAAACGAAAAATTTGAGCAATTAGTATAGATGTGTATTTGTATGCTCGGTAAAGGCTCAAAACTAACTTTTTGTGGGAAAAGGATATAGTGTAAAAATGTATATATAATAAAATTTTACAAAGATTTGTTATGCCCGTTTTTATAATTTTCTTAATTGGTTCTTTGTATTACAACGCTATCAGGTGTAAATTAGTAAAAACATAATTTTTAGAACTTATTTTTTCTAACTAAACCAAGATAAGTAAAAAAAATTGACAAAAAAAAGTTTGGGGTGATTAGCGGTTTTCCATTGCGAGTTTTGTGTAAGGCTTGTTTTTAGGGTAATAGGTTCAAGGTTTTAACATCCCCCACACACTTAAATTAAACATTGTACCCAATGTGTCCCAAATAGGATTTATTTGAATTAAATGAGCAAAAAGTGGGTAAAAGTAACAATTTTCATGGTTACTGGTCACTGGGCACGGGGGCGTGCCTGGTGGACACAGCCCCGTGGTCAAAGTGCCAGTAACGAGTTGTAACAAAAAACTTACAGTATGGTGAACACGGGGGCGTGCCTGGTGGGCATGGCCCGTGTTCTCTTCTCTAGAGAGAAATTTTTCAACAGGCATGTGGGCACGGGGGTGTGTCTGGTGGGCACGACCCCGTGGTAAATGCTTGTGACAGTTAAGGACTCGGGTTTCGCTGTTTGGCTTCTATTTTCTAGGCTTGGGGACCACTATGTTTAGTTTGTCCAAGTCTCCTAAAGTACCTGTAAGTTATAGTCCTACCGCAACACAATAATCCAACACAACATGACAAGTTCCTAAATTACGAGCGTTTAAGTTGTTCAACCACCAACACACAAAAAGAAAAGAAAATTGCAGGAAAGTAAATTGTCTAGAGAAGTTGTTCAAGGTTCAAAGAAAGATAACCTGAAGGATAGCCTTGTCGCTCACCACAACCATTTCCTAATCTGAATCCATGTCCTTGCCTTCTTCCTCATCTTCGTCTTGTTACGTCATGTGCTCCCGGATGTAGGTGATGTCGTTTTGCATGTTAACGATGTTGCGTTCCATGCTTCCAATCCGGCTGCTTGAGCTTTGTCCCAAGCTGTAGGCGTTATTCGACTCTTGGAGTGTTTCCTGCATAATATTATATAAATTGTGGAGGTTAGGAAAATTTCCTCCGCCTTGAGAGGAGAAGCCCGGGAATGATCCGGAGTGTCTAGGACGGTCGGGTTATCTTCGATTGCAAGGACCTCATCCGGGTCGTTTGGGTTCCAAACTCGGCCACGTGCATCCTTGAAGCGAATGAGGCCATTGTTGCAATCGATGATGAGGTTCAAGCTTCGCCATAAGACAAGGTCAGCCCGTGTCACACCCATACCTTTATAGAATACACAAAGAGTGCGCCTAATATAGTTCTTGAATGGCTTGGCGATCCATCCTCCGAAGAATATTGGTGTTTGGGCGTCGGCGGTGGGGTTGGTGGCCATATTCCTTAATAGCATATGGGCGACATCAATGGGTTGGTGATTTACGATATAATAAAGGCAAGTAGGCTCGCGAAGGTTCACCACCCCACCACTATCCTTTCTTTGGCACAAAGAGCCACTAAGGACCCGATGAATGTATCGGATTAGAGGGTCCCTTATTTCTGTGCTCTTTGAAGAGCTCGGATTATAGTGGCCTTCTCCGATCAGTGCCCAGGCAGCTTGTCTTAGGTTATCCAGGAGTTCATGGACAGCTTCCGTGAAGTTTGGCTCAGCCGTGTCTTCCTCGGTGTATAGCCCAATATTCATGCTGAACTGGGCCACGTATATGTTATACCATTCTCCCCCACACCTAAACTAAACTACATCAGAGTCAAACAGATCCTACTCATTCTTGTTGAAAGTAAGCGTGCTTAAAAACTCCATGTTGTATTCATGGATTGATCTGAGCCGGGTTTCTAAAAAGACACGGAGTGGACCAATAATCAGAGCGTCATATCTCTCCATTTGTCTAACAGTTTCAAGCGTATCATAACACACTTGTCTTGGAGGTTCCTTGTGCCTTGCTTGCAATACTTCAAACCGATTCTGATAATCAAGTTCAGAAGTTTTGAATCTCAGGAACTTATGTGGTGCCATTCCTGCAAGAAAGAACCAGTAAGACAATTGGCGTGTCAAAAGTTATGCGAAAATTGAAATCAGGGGGTCTGGACACAGCCCCGTGTCTTTTAGACAAGACCCCGTATACGGAGTCTGGGATGCCCACGGCCCCGTGTTATACCTCTTGTTAACCCAAAAATTAAGGTTTTTGAGCCGGCTTCGAAAAATCTAAAAATTTTGGTTCATCATGTGCGGTTTACCCCGAAAATCAAACCCTAAGTGTCAATTTTGCATAAAATACTTGTTTACCCCTTCGATTTTAACTTTTTCGGTTATGAACAAGGGTTTATGAAGAACTACTTGAACAATCTGATATTTCTAACAATGTTCGGTTATTTACTTCTCAAAACGCTTCTACTAACTACTAGTAACAAGATCTAAGCAAAAAATTGGGATTGGCACGGGTCTAGTTCAAGAACCCTAGATTTTCCCAAATTTTTGACGTTATACTGCATGCAAAGTGCTAATCTAACTAAATATGATGTTATAATCATACATCGTTGACGGATTTGGATAGAAAATCATCGAAAATTGGCGGAAAAAGGGCAGGAGTCGGCCGCTCTAGAGAAACGGGTTGTGGTTTTGCGTTGAAAAAGTGAAGAACAAGGGTTATATACCCTGTCTGCAGATCTGCCACGGCCCTGTGGCCGTCTTATTTATTTATTTTTGGTTACTGGACATTTGGGCACGACCCCGTGGTCAGAGTGCAAGTAACAAGTTTTTATTGTGCATGTGTGTGTGACCGTTTTTTCGAGGGTTCCTTTTTTTGGTACTTACCTGTGTCGCGTCCAATCTCAAGGATGATTCTCTCCAAATGTACCTTCGAGATAATTAAAAAGAAAAACATGCATATTTACAATTAACGTTTGATTGCTCCCCGATCACTTATCTATCTCTTGGAGTGTTACTTCAACTTCCTCATCCTCAAGAAAGACTCTATAAAGCTTAAGCCCTTCTCCGTTTACCTTGGAAGGTTCACCGTTCGGAGGCTTAATTTCTATGGCGCCATGTGGAAAGATTTGGGTAATAGAAAATGGTCCCGACCACCTTGACTTGAGTTTTCCAGGAATAACCGAAGTCTTGAGTTAAACAAGAGCACTTGATCCCCTTCCTGAAATTCTTTAGGTTTGCTTATTTTGTCGTGTAAGTTTTCCATGCGTTCCTTATAAATTTCAGAGTCGGAGTATGCTTGATTTCTCATTTCATAAATTCATTTAACTGATAAAATTAATTTTTACCGGAAGTTTCTTGGTCTAGGTTTATGTTTTTTAATGCCAGTATGCTTTGTGTGTAATTTCTACTGGGAAGTGACAGTTTTTCCCATAGACGAGCTTATATTGGGTTGTGCCTATTGGTGTTTTATAGGTTGTTCGAAAGGAACATAAAGCATCGTCTAATTTATCTGCCCAATCTTTTTTATTTTGACCAACGGTTTTCTCTAAAATTCTTTTTAACCCTTGATTAGTTACTTCGGCTTGACCGTTGGTTTGAGGATGGTAGGCGATTAAAAGACAGTGATAGACCCTATATTTTGTTAAATTTTGTTTAATTTATAATTGCAAAAATGGGTGCCTCTATCACTGATAAGTGCTTTTGGAGTGCCGAAACGAGAGAGTAGTCGTTTTAGGAATTTTACCACAACTCTCCCATCGTTAGTTGGAAGAGCTCCGGCTTCGGCCTACTTGGACATGTAATCGACTGCTACAAGAATATATTTGTTCCCTTTTGACGGTGGGAAATGTCCCATAAAATCCATACTCCAAACATCAAAGATTTCACAATTAAAAATGTCATTTTGAGGCATTTGTTTTCTTGATGAGCTATTACCTGTTTATTGGCATGTGTCACATGTTTTAATTAAATTTTGCGATATACTTTATTATTATTACTAGGTTATTGACCCGTGTGTTACACGGGTTTAATAATAAAAGCGATAGATCCAAAATCTGTAAATATTTATTATAACAGAAGTTGGCAAATTCAAAAACATATCGTGTGAAGAAAGGCGTTTACATTATTGAGTAATGAGGCATTTAATAATTAAAGAAAACTTGTATCTGCCCACCCCTCCGCAGCACTCCTGCCATCGATTTGGCACTCCTTTCACACTTGAATTATAATAACACATAACATGCAAAGTAATTAATATTACTTAGTGAGCTTCATCCTAAGATAATACAAAATTAAATCATCCTTTTGAGTCGTAGCAAGTAAAATACAACCCAATTCTTTTCAACATAACTCAATTTAATGGTTACATACAAAATGAAAACCATTTTTTATCATACGTCGCAAACATGGATTCATACATAAAGATACCTAAGTAATGATCTATATCCAAAACCCACTTGATAGACGAAGATAACGTCTTTTCCCTAGCTAAATATATAATATGAAGTGTAATTATAGCCACAATAACCATATATCATAGGATCATTGTGAGGATTACAAGAAGGTGTACCCAAGTTCACCAAGCTAAAAGGCGAACACAATTAATCAAGAAAATCGTATAAATGCATTAAAATTTCAAGACACAAATTAATCAAAAATAATTATTTAAGGTTCAACAAAATTCCAAGAACCAACTTGTTGCACTAAACTTACTTTCAATATATCACAATGTTTCTACGATCTTCAGTAGGAGAATGAGCCACAACATCACAATTTAGATAAATTGTGATGGGTTGTTTTGCATTCTTAGAAAAACCTGAAGCATTCCGAATTTCCAACAATGCCTCTCCCATGCAGATGCAGTGAAGATGCTCAGTATCCCTATCCCTGGTAATCTTGGTACTCTGATCATATAAAAAATGGAGTACTAACAAAAATTGTGCCCAAAAGAACTTGGTTGTGTTCTTGCTAATCTGATCAACACAAGTTTGAACTATCTTTATTAACTTCCTCTTGTAATTCACCATATATTAGATACTTTACAAACACTTCAAATGATACAACACCATAAACAAAAATGTCTTTCTAAGAAGATGTACACCTAGGCTGAGTGTCAGCCTCAGAGTTGCATGCATTCCAAAATTTTAAAACAAATCCCAAAATTAAAAAAAAAGCATACTTAATTATTTACAAAAATAAAAATGCATACCATTTCAGTATGACAAATATGGAGAGATAGAAACTTCACCTTAGGCTCCTTTGACACACTGCACAAATCGGCCATGTTTTGAGTTTTAGTTTCCAAAAACCATTAACCTAATTTGTCACGCTTTTGTTCAAGCAGTTGTCTGCGTTGGGCATTGCAAGGACTGACCTAGAATAAATTTTTAAAAAATGACAATTGTGCATTTAATATAAACAACTAAAACCTATAGCATGAGTGTATTTCAATTTTGAAACCGCAAATAACTATAAGTACGTTTCAGTGTATATCAATATGTATACCTGTAGTAAGATCGATAATAGCATCAAAAGCATCCTCGTATGCACAGAGGGAAGAGTCATTTCATGCTAGTGTTGCAGTTAATATGGATACACCATCAGACTCGACAAATTCTATCTATGAAAAGAAATAGAACTCAACTCAAAAGACAGCCAACTGACTTATTCTAGTCAAAAGTTCATAAAATCCACTACATACATGAAGTTATAGTAAAAAAAGATCATCAATCGATGTTCAATTTCATACTTTTTACTAAGAGATCACGAGGCTGATTCATGGAGACATGACGGAGGAGCGGGTTTTTAGTCTGCTTGATCTCCTAACCGACACCGAAGATGGTGTAACCACTTCTGCGTTTTTGCGCCTCTGTTCCAAAATTAAACACATGAATAAACAGCAGTTTCGGATTAGAAATTGACCTATGAATAATAAAAAGGGATTAATAGTTACCTGTTTCTTGACTGTATGAGAAGTTTCTGTTTGGCTGGAAGCCTTTATTTGGCCAGGAAAGACTGCACTGCTTTGGGCCCAGGAAGCGAAGGGAATGAGCTCGGCTGCTTCTCCTCCAAACTTCCTTTTCTCCGTGCCCGTTCCGCATGGCGCTTTGCTCTCCTCTTATTCTTCATTGGACGGTTCGGATGGACTTCGCCGTTCTTTCCCAACTAAAATAGAAAAGGTTGTATCACATCGAGATGTTGATTCGTTTTCCGCGACTTGAATATAATAAAATCAATTTAGTATATAAAATTTATTTATTCAACCCCGTGTATTCTCGTGTAATACACGGGGTTATAATCTAGTATATTATTATAATAACAATATGAGATTTGATTAAAACAATGATTCAGAAGGTCGAGCCCACTTGATTTAACATGAATTAGAAACATAAATGTACACAAGATTATAAGTAAATTAAAAAGGCCCCTTTACCTACCATTGCTTTAGCGACAGTAAAACTTTGCCGCTACAACTTTCCAATTCACAAAAGCTTCTTTACATGTCTTGTCTACTTCTACATGCTTATGCACGATTCCTGTGAAGGAGATATGTGGTATAATTTTACTTTTATTTTATGAACCCGGTTCATATTATATATGTGTTTATTTTGTTACAAGGATTAGTCAAAACATTTTTGACAAAAGAATACATGTAAAAATATGTTATTCAAAATAAACTTTAAGTTTAACTAGTTAAAACTATACACACATTTTTAGGCAACGGAAGCGTATGTAGCAAAATCACACGAACATTTTTATACCAAGGAGCACCCGTAATGGAACAAGATCACCAACATGCAAACACGAATGAGAACATCAACCATAGGGGGTTTAGATATACCTTCGGTTAGTGAATAACCGGTTGAGACACCGAGGTTCAACGAACAATTGCTAGTTGTACGAACTACTGAAAACGCGGGAATGGGTCAGAAGACGGCGGAGGTGGGCGGCGGCAGCGGCGGCCGGGACCGGTTTGGAATTGTGTGTGTTGTGAGTTTTTGTTTCAACTCTTGCAACTAACTCTAAAAAATCCATACACCTCCTACATATATATTTGAACCTTCATGCATGCTCTACACATGGTGGACATGCAAAAATGAAACTTGGACAAGTGTTGAGAAGACACTTTGCATGTAATGCCATTGGTCGAGATATAGGTGCGCGACAAGTGGCAAGAAGATCCTTTGCATGCAATGCCATTGGCCGAGATTTAGGTGCGCTACAAGTGGCAATGCAAGAATGTTCTTGTCTCACCCGGTCCACGTACCCGTCTCTCAGTTCAATACCCGCGTATCGTTCGTAATTACCAGTTAAATTAGTTAAGTGGATTTTAGTTCGTTGCCCACGGTGTAACTCTTACGGGTCAAGACCCGGTCGGCAGCGTTGACTTATCGAACCGGACATAAATATCCAACAACTCCCACTTGGATGGTCTCTGATAAGATCTCAACGCAGGCAACCAGCGGTGTTCTAGCTACACATGGTTGCCCCCAACAGGTCATGACACTTTAAAGTCACTAACCAAGGTATCTTCCCTTCAGCAACGGCTTGCTACTTGAAGACAATAGACTTATGGCAATCGTTGTCATCTATCCCTTCTGTAAAAGACATCAATTGAACAATGAGACATGGATCAGAATCAATCTCATATGGCGTTCAATCATTATCGTTCTCGTTCAAGAATCAAAGTGGTCCAATCAAACACACAGTAAGTTTGGGTAAGGCCTTACACTTCACCAGTTTGAATCAATGAGGGCGCCCAGATGTCTAACTGTTACATATAATGTAAGAGTACAGAATCCCATCTTGACTACATACAACTCCCACTGAACTTCGAAACCACTCCCAACCAATGCCTTTATGACTGACAGTTACGCGACAGCGGTTGACACTGATCAAAGAATAGTCTTTAGTAAACAAAAGTTCTAGTATGTATCTCAGGTCAGAGGATACTGAATGAGTATGCCTAGATCAAAAACATCTTATGACTAAGATCCATGAAGATGATTTGATGCGAGTTACATCCAGCGTCATTCACAAAGAAGCCTGTGAATTTGGAAGTTAACTCCTTGAGTCCAAAATCAGAATAGTATTAATTCAGAGTCGTTCCCACGAGTCTGACCGACTACGGATAATTTGGAATACATGATTCATGGATTAAACGTATCAAATTCGAACATAGTTGTAGGATTCAAGAATTGCATTTAACTAGTAAATCAAAATAAATACAGGAATACAACTGTTTGATTTTCATACATCCAAATACTAAATCAAAACATTTCACTAGCTAATCTAAGCCCAATAGCGTCCATGTGACGGTCATGTTTCTCTTGAGTCATTAGCTTAGTAAATGGGTCAGCTAAGTTTTGATCTCTGTCAATTTTGCTTATAACGATGTCTCCACGTTCCACAATCTCACGTATGTAGTGAAACTTTCTCAAAATGTGCTTGGCTTTGTGATGTGATCTAGGATCCTTAGCTTGAGCAATAGCACCTGTGTTATCACAAAATATCTGGATGGGTTTCATGATACTTGGAACCACATCGAGATTGGTTATGAACTTCTTCATCCAAGCAGCTTCCTTTGCGGCAATATACTCAGATTCCGTGGTAGAATCAGCTACAACACTCTGCTTGGAGCTTTTCCATGAGACAGCTCCTCCGTTGAGAGTGAACACGAAACCCGTTTGTGAGTGAGAGGTATCTCGATCAGTTTGAAAACTAGCATCAGTGTAACATTTTACATTGAGCTCCTCATTGACTCCTCCAAATATCAAGAACATATCTTTTGTCCTTCTCAAGTACTTAAGGATGTTCTTAACTGCAGTCCAGTGGGCAATCCCAGGGCTCTGCTGGTAACGGCTGGTCATGCTCAAAGCATACGAGACGTCTGGTGGAGTACATACCATAGCATACATGATAGAACCAATCGCTGAAGCATATGGAACTGCTTCCATTTGCTTTATCTCACGGTCCTCAGAGGGAGCTTGCGATTTGTCCAAGACGGTTCCTTTAGTCATTGGAACACCTCCTTTCTTGGAGTTTTCCATCTTGAAGCGTCTCATTACTTGATCTATGTATGTGCTCTGAGTTAGCCCAAGAAGTCGCTTAGATCTATTCCTATAGATCTTGATTCCTAGAATGTAAGCGGCTTCTCCAAGATCCTTCATTGCGAAGCAAGATCCCAACCAACGTTTAATTTCCTTAAGCATGGGGATGTTGTTTCCAATGATCAATATATCATCTACATACAAGAAGAGAAATGATATAGCACTCCCACTAGCCTTTCTATAAACACAAGGTTCATCTTCGTTCTTGACAAAACCAAACTCTTTGACTTTCTGGTCAAAACGAAGATTCCAGCTCCGAGATGCTTGCTTGAGTCCATAAATGGACTTGTTTAGCTTACATACCCTATTAGGATATTTTGGATTGATAAAACCGTTAGGTTGAATCATATAAACATCTTCGAAAAGATGTCCATTAAGAAAGGCGGTTTTAACATCCATTTGCCAAATTTCGTAATCATAGTACGCAGCTATGGCAAGTAATATCCTGATCGATTTGATCATAGCAATGGGCGAGAAGGTTTCATCATAGTCAATACCTTGAGTTTGAGTGAAACCCTTCGCTACTAGCCGTGCTTTATAGGTTTGTATATTTCCATGCATGTCGGTTTTTCTCTTGAAAACCCATTTGGTCCCTATTGCCCGAGATTCGGGGGGTAGCTCAACCAAGTCCCAGACTTGATTGTCACGCATGGATTGCATCTCGGCTTCCATGGCCTCTAGCCATTTCGCAGAATCTGGATTAGAAATAGCAGATTTGTAACTAGTAGGCTCGTCATCAAACTCGGCTACTGTAAGGACTTCAGAACCCTCAACATGCCAAAGGTATCTATCGGGTTCTTTACGAGTCCTAATGCTCCTGCGAAGGCTTGTGTTCGGGTCTGATTCGGTATCAACAATTCGTTGTGGTTTAGACATTCTGACCTCGTCAATGGTTGTTTGTAGTCCTTGAACTTCTTCAAGATCTACTAAGTTACTTCCAGTTCCTCGACTAAGAAGTTCATCTTCAAGGAACCTTTTAGCCTTCCTTTTGATGGAAATCGTATTTGCATCAGGATGGTAGAAGTAATAACCGCATTGGTTATAGTATCTGACGAAAACAACCTTTTCGCCTCGAGGGTCGAGCTTGTCATCAGAATCACTTGTGATGTAAGCATCACACCCCCATACTCTTAGGTAACTCAAATTCGGCTTATGCCCATGCCATATCTCATATGGAGTTTTGTTTACCTTTTTGGTCACGCCAGATTTATGAGTCGTGCAGCAGTCATAAGAGCAAAACCCCAAAAGGAGTGAGGTAAATTTGTTCTACACATAATCGATCGAATCATATTTAGTAGGGTTCGATTTCTCCTTTCACACACGCCATTAAGTTGGGGTGTGCCTGGTGGAGTGGGTTGTGAAACTATTCCACGTTCCTTTAGATGATCGAGAAATTCCAAGCTAAGGTATTCACTGCCTCGATCCGAGCGAAGCATTTTAATCTTTCTATTAAGTTGGTTTTCAACTTCGTTTTGAAACTCTTTGAACTTTTCAAAAGTTTCATGCTTATGCTTCATGAGATAGACATAAGCATATCGACTATAATCGTCGATGAACGTAACGAAGTATCTCTGGTGATTCCTAGTCATGGTTCTAAAAGGACCACATACATCTGAGTGTATGAGTCCTGGTAAATCACTAGCTCGTTCACCAACATGGGTGAAGGGATCCTTGGTGAGTTTGCCAGCTAAGCAAGACTCGCAATCAGCAAATGAGTCCGTTCCGGTGGATTCAAGAGTCCCCTCGGATTGGAGCCATTTTACGCGTGCCTTGCTTATATGGCCAAGTCTATAATGCCATAGGAATGAATCACTAGCACCATTTTTCTGACATTTAGAAAGGTGATATATGTTACTGCTAGGCTGAACATTAATTTCATAGATACCGTTTCGAGGTTTAGCCTCAAAATAGTAAATATAATTTAGATAAGCAGAAATAGCAACACCATTAAAAACATATCTAAATCCTTGTTCAAACAACAATGAAACTGAAATGATGTTCCTGGTTAAACCAGGCACAAAAAGACAATTGTTCAAAACAACAACAAGACCAGAAGGACATGTAAGATTAAATGTGCCAGTTACCAGAACTGGGACTCTTTTCCCATCGCCAACAATGAGCTCCATGTCTCCCGGCTTCAGTTTCTTCCACTTCTCAGGCTCCTGCAAGACATTAATGATGTGATAACCACACCCGGTATCAAATACCCATGTGTTACTTGAAACAGTGAAAAGTTTGATAACATATATTAGAATACCTGAAGAAGTGCCTTCTCCATTAGCCTTTTTCACTTTGAGTTTGGCAAGATACTCGGGGCAGTTTCGTTTCCAGTGCCCCATCTTGTTACACTCATAACATTACCGCTCTTCTGGAAGAGGGGCTTTCACAGCTTGCTTGCTCTTGTTGGTGGCAGGTTTGGCAGCAACAGGAGCCTTTCCTTTGTTTTTGCTGTTATAACTCTTCTTCTTTGTTTTGGGCTTTTTAACACCACCATATCGAACCATTAACACTTGGCTTACTTTGTTGGAAACGTTCATCTCTGCCTTTTTGAGCATCCCATGTAGCTCTGGCACTGTCTTTACCCAGTCATTCATGTTAAAGTTCATAACAAATTGATCATAGTGACTGGAAAGAGAGTTGAGAATGAAGTCAACAGCCATCTCATCTTGGAGAGGATAACCAAGTTTGTTTAGTTGGTCGATGTAGCCTTTCATCTTGAGGACATGAGCACTAACTGAGGAACCCTCTTGCATTTTACAGCTTATGAGCTGTTTCATGGTGTCATAGCGTTCCTGACGGGCTTGTTTCTGAAACATGCCCTTGAGTTGTTCAATCATGTCTAAGGCATTCATGTCTTCCATATTCTTCTGAAGATCTGGAGACATGGTGGCTTGCATGAGGCAAGCAACTTCCATGGCATCTTCTTTATGTTTGTCGAAAGCCTTCTTCGCAACCACAATGTTGTTCTCGGGTGCAGTTGGAATCGGGGTTTCCAAAACATAAAGCCTTTTTGCCATCTTGAGAACGATTCTCAAGTTGCGGTGCCACTCAAGAAAATTGGTGTTATTTAGTTTGTCTTTCTCAAGTATGGACTTGAGAGCAAAAGAGGAGTTGTTTTTAGATGACATCTGTTAAGCAAAAAAATATTTAATTAGTATTTTTAATGTATTTCCTTATTTAGTGAGGTGAGACGATAAGGAACGAGAATCCGGTTAGAAGCTCTTTCTAAAGGCAGCTGGGGCATGCAACATTAGCGAGAGGTTTAAGCGGACTGACAACGATTGTCAATTGTGAGAGAAGCATAACTCCCGGGGTTTATGAGGCTGCGAGGACAACTTTTGTCCTTGCATTGATACGTTTGGCCTCATCTATGCCACTTTTGTACTCGAGACGGCTGGGGCACGCAACACGAGAAGAAAAGTAATAGTCGTCCTAAAACGGTCACATATGGAAGGGCCGGATGTGTCGATGGAACCCTTGCACCTTGGAAGGATAAACTAGATACCAAGTGTCGTGCTGTGGCTCCAACACTGATGGTTCGCATTATGCCCCAAGTGTTACTAGTAGTAGGATGGCATAGACCATTGATTTTAATTTTTACCAAATAGGGTCGTTATAGTCGGTTTTAATTTAATTATTAAATTTGCGACATAACCAAAAAGACCCTTTCACCTGTCGGGACAATTAGTTTTAGATAACCTATAAAACTAAGCTTGTCGCGACTTGGAATAACCAATTAAAGTTAATAGTGAATACTATTAAGTTTATGAGTTTTAAAGACGTGAGAAAAAACATGTTATAAAACTCTAGTGGTTATAAAAATATGCAAGTTGCTAGAACTTGCTTTTCCCGATTTCATTTTAAAAAAAAAGTTTTTAAGAATGCGTTTTGGTATTAGGTTGAATTGTGACAATATTAATTAAAAGGCAACCATAATAGCAAAATGAATATGTAAATCATGTGGGCATGATAATGATCTTGCTAGAGCCATGTAGCAAGATCAAAGGGGTCACGGTCACAATACACAAAACAACCACAAGGATGGACTTGAGTGCATCTCGTTGTCTTGAGCAACTCCCACTAACTCCAAGACTCCTCTTGGCATTCGGTTTTGCTTCGGGTTTGCTTCGGGTCTTCGTATCAACAATATTTAACAAGTAAATATAACAAAGACAAAGAACCTTACCTATTACAACTTTGAACCACAAAACGGGCCAAAACCATAAACTAATCTATTACAACTTTGAGCCGTAAAAATGGCCAAAACCATGAACAAAACCAAATATAAACACAACCACAAGGTCAGGCCCGATTTACATATTCAACATAACTAAAAGAAAGTTTGGGCAATTTTGGTCAACCAAATATTGAACAATTAAAATATGACCAAAAAATATTATAGCCCATCGATAAAAATAAATCAAAAACTTTAGACTTGAAGTTTGTGATTTATTATTCCGGTGAAAAAGACCGGTTTCGATTTGCATGTGGTGAGCATCGGCTCTGATACCACTGAAGGAGACCCGTGGTATAATTTTACTTTTATTTTATGAACCCGATTCATATTATATATGTGTTTATTTTGTTACAAGGATTAGTCAAAACATTTTTGACAAAAGAATACATGTAAAAATATGTTATTCAAAATAAACTTTAACTAGTTAAAACTATACACACATTTTTAGGCAACGGAAGCGTATGTAGCAAAATAACACGAACATTTTTATACCAAGGAGCACCCGTAATGGAACAAGATCACCAACATGCAAACACGAAAGAGAACATCAACCATAGGGGGTTTAGATATACCTTCGGTTAGTGAATAACCGGTTGAGACACCGAGGTTCAACGAACAAGTGCTAGTTGTACGAACTACCGAAAACGCGGGAATGGGTCGGAAGACGACGGAGGAGGGCGGCGGTCCTGGCCGGCGGCGGCGGTTGGGACCGGTTTGGAATTGTGTGTGTTGTGAGTTTTTGTTTCAACTCTTGCAACTAACTCTAAAAAATCCATACACCTCCTACATATATATTTGAACCTTCATGCATGCTCTACACATGGTGGACATGCAAAAATGAAACTTGGACAAGTGTTGAGAAGACACTTTGCATGTAATGCCATTGGTCGAGATATAGGTGCGCGACAAGTGGCAAGAAGATCCTTTGCATGCAATGCCATTGGCCAAGATTTAGGTGCGCGACAAGTGGCAATGCAAGAATGTTCTTGTCTCACCCGGTCCACGTACCCGTCTCTCAGTTCAATACCCGCATATCGTTCGTAATTACCAGTTAAATTAGTTAAGTGGATTTTAGTTCGTTGCCCACGGTGTAACTCTTACGAGTCAAGACCCGGTCGGCAGCGTTGACTTATCGAACTAGACATAAATATCCAACATCCTGCCATAGCCTTACTCTCTTTTCGTGATTAACTAATATGACATGATTATAAAGTCATCATCATAGCTTATATTTTACTTTTTCTTTTAAATAAATAAACATGTACATATATAAAATATCTCAAGCTAAATATGTAAGATGTGACAAACAATTATCAAATTCACGACAAAAAAATAGGCGTCATTTGTATCTTAAACCCTACAATTCACCAAATTCCACTAACATTAGGCACAAATAGTTCCCAAATCAGATGAAATACCACATAACATGAACTCTCTCCGGCGAGTTCGGATAACCCAAAACCCAACCAAATAAAGCTATAAAAAAATAAGACCTATGCCCACCTCTAAGTATGGCGACTGCGCAACCGTGATTTAAAGGCTGGTAAGCAGTGGAGTAGCCACCGTTGTTCAACCGCCACACAGCCAACGCAACCACTCGCCGCCATAGTTCAGGCCATCACCATCGTACACCACCACGTCTGCCACCGTGGACCAGTTGGTTCTCACCACTGCCATTGAAGCGGTTGTTTTTTCTTCACCCAAACGAATCGGAACTAATACTTGACTGTATAAGATGAAAAGGGATGATACGATTGAGGATTTTGAAATTAGGGTTTCTACATAGAAGATGAGAAGGGAAAGAGGATATGATGGGAAAAAGGGCGTGGGAATTATTTAGTATAGATTATATAGGATCCAGAAGTTTGTTTATGGGTCAGGAGTTATACCCGCATCCACTACCCATTTAATTAAAGGAGTCCTTTTGAATGACATGTGTCCCAAACTTGGTTTCTTTTATTATAGTAGATAGATTATTATTATTATTATTATTATTATTCAAATCCGTTTAAAAAATGTTATTATTATTATTCAAACCCGTTTCAAAAATGTTTTTTATCGTTTCGACTTCATTATGATAAATTTTGCGAGTTAACACGTCGCAACATGCATTGGTCGTTTAAAGTTTCTACATCTTTTTTTAGTTTGATTTAATGGTCCCGTCATAACGTACGACTCTAAATACTAGTTTGGTTTAAATATGATAAATTGATAATCACAATAAGACCACACAATATGGGCGTGGAAATACGGGTTGTTGTCGGTCCACGCCCACAAAACCACCCCGTGCTTTTTTCTCAACGCCACCACGCTGACCTGGTTGACACATATCACTCCACACTCTTTCTTCAAACCCCTCCACACCGTGTAGCCTAACCATTTCAAACAAATTACCCCTCACCCCACGAAACCATCAAGAACCCTAATCTTGAACAACTGATTGCCATTTTCAAAATTCCAATTTACGCGCCTCTTCACATTCACCTACCGACGCTCCTCTTTCCTCTCTCCCCCATCTTCCCACTTCCATTCAATCAATCTCACCACAAACCCTAACACCCAAATCAAACCCAAAATGGGAGCCGCTGAAAGCCGCCAAGATTTCGAACTATCCGACACTGAATCAGAAGAACAACCCCACTCCGAATCAGAAGAAGATGAAGATTACGAAGACGTTAAAGACCATCACTCACCCATCAAAACCCCATCATCTGTTGACGAAATTGAAGCTAGATTAAAAGCCCTAAAACTCAAATACCAATCCAAGAATCAAACTTTAAAGAATGCGGTTAAACTCTACGTTTATTCCGGTGCAAATACTGCTAATTCGAAATGGGTTGTTGTTGATAAGCTCTGTTCGTTTTCTTTCGTTAAAACGACGCCGAATGAGGAAGAAGATCACGATGATGATGATGAGGATCTGTATTGATTTTTGAAAGTTGGGTTGAAAGTTAAGGCAACAGTTGATCAGCAGCTGCAATTGAAGCCGAATGCGGATCAATTGAGGATCGATTTCGTGTCGAATGGGGTTTATGCTATGAAGTTTTTTAGTGTTGAGGATTATAAAAGGTTTGTTGAGGAGTATGAGAAGTGTTTGTTTGAGAATACTTATGGGTTTGAGTGTAATGATGAGAATAAAGGTAAGGTGTTTGGGAAAGATTTTGTAGCGTGGGCTAACCCGGAAGCTGCGGATGATTCGATGTGGGAGGATGCCGAAGATAGTTTTTCGAAAAGTCCCGGGTTCAAGACTCCGGTGAGAGGTAACCATGATTTGAGAGAGGAGTTCGAGGAGGCTGCAAAAGGGGGGAGTATAAAAAGCTTGGCTTTAGGGGCGTTGGATAATAGTTTTTTGGTAAGTGATTCGGGTATTCAAGTTGTTAAGAATTTCAGTCACGGGATTCATGGGAAAGGGGTTTATGTTAATTTCGATAGCGCGATGAAGGGTCATGTTGAATCGACTCCTAGGAAAGCTCTTTTAATGAAAGCCGAAACGAACATGTTGTTAATGAGTCCGATGACTCATGGAAAGCCACACACAAACGGGATCCATCAGTTTGATATAGAGACAGGGAAAGTTGTAACCAAATGGAAGTTTGCAAAAGACGGGACTGATATTACAATGCGTGATGTGACAAACGATAGCAAAGGGGCGCAAATGGATCCTTCGGGTTCGACTTTCTTGGGTTTGGATGATAATAGGCTTTGTAGGTGGGATATGCGTGATCGACATGGGATTGTTCAGAATCTTGCTGACGCAAATGCCCCTGTTTTGAACTGGACGCAAGGACATCAGTTTTCTCGAGGGACTAATTTTCAGTGTTTTGCAACTACTGGAGACGGGTCGATTGTTGTCGGTTCGGTTGACGGGAAGATACGACTGTACTCCGTGAGTTCCATGAGACAAGCCAAGACTGCTTTTCCGGGTCTCGGGTCACCAATTACGCATGTGGATGTTACGTATGATGGGAAGTGGATTTTGGGCACGAGCGATACTTATTTGATCCTTATTTGCACATTGTTTACTGATAAAGATGGGAAATCAAAGACGGGCTTTGCAGGACGTATGGGAAATAGAATTTCGGCCCCAAGGCTGTTGAAGTTGAATCCCCTTGATTCACACAGGGCTGGAGTATTTAATAAGTTTCGTGGCGCCCAATTCTTTATTTTTTTCATTTGCATAATGTTATGCTGCTTATTCTTTTGTTTATTTTGGTTCAGTAAGATGATTATTGATGATTGTACACACTTTATCTATATTGATTACTGTTCTATGCAACATTTTAATGAATTGACATAGGTAACGGAAGATGGGAAGCAAGAACGCCATCTGGTTGCTACGGTGGGTAAGTTTAGTGTGATATGGAACTTCCAACAGGTGAAAGACGGATCTCACGAATGCTACAGAAATCAAGTGGGACTGAAGAGCTGCTACTGCTACAAGATTGTCCCCAAAGACGACTCAATTGTTGATAGTCGTTTCATGCACGAGAAATTTGCAGTTAGTGATTCACCGGAAGCTCCTTTGGTTGTTGCTACTCCAATGAAAGTCAGTTCTTTCAGTATATCGAGTAGCAGGCTTTCTTATGCTTAATCAGTGGTTTTTGTTTGTTTCTTAATCTTCTTAGCGGTTAATTCTGTTAAACGATATCGTGGAAAAGTTGACTGTGCTTTAGTTGTTAGCAACTATATTGTTGTTATGGATTTATGGTTAAGGAGAACCTGAATGCTTGGTTTTTATTTGAGGTAAGATTTAGATATTATTTTTATCATTTTATTCGAGCTCACATGGCTTTTTGCGCTTGACCTTCCACCCTATAACCCTATTGTTGTATATCTGCAAGAGGTGACAACATGGGTTGAACGGTGGGTAATGGGTCAATACGGGTTTGGCTTGTAGCAGGCTGTTTTTCGTACGGGTCAACAGGGCTATCCTGGGTCTTTAGAAGTGTAAAGGTCTCGTCTATTAAAACATAAAAGTATGTATTAACCAGTGAATGCATTATTGGAACTGATAATGTATTTACCGGTAAGTACACTCAACGTCTTTTTTCCTTGGTTACGAAAATGGTACCACATAATCAAGCATATCCGATGGTGACAAAGTAGTTCACATTTAAATCTGTAGATGTAAAACCCATTTTAAGTAGAGAACAGTGAGAACCACATAAATATTTGTATCTTTTGCTTTATATATGATATATGTAAGACGGTTATTTAACCACATGGTCGTCTCTCTTCTCTACCGCTACATTTGTCATGCACTACTTACAAGTGTTTATACAGTTCTTGGCTTGAAAATTGTTTAGTATTAACTATTAAACGCGCCCCTATGTGTGTTTTTGTGTTTTAAGTTGTTGATATTGATGGAAATAATTTAAGTATTACATCTTTTGCAGCATACATTCTTTTACTTAGATGAGTAATAAATAGCTTAAACCCCAAATTTGTTACATAATAAGATTAATCATAATACAACTTATTGTATTTCAATATTATGATCAAATCTGCAAATGAATCACATTAAAAAACAACAAAATGTGTTACATGCTCAACTATGTTTCTTTCTTTTCTCAAATCCATATAGGGAAAAACGACCTCGTCTTTTTCTTTACACTCCTCACCTCAGGCGACAATTCAGCCGAGTTGCTGTTCCTTTCAGGTAAAACCGTCTTCAACACGGGCATCGAGTTATGGTTAAAAGGGCTAACGGCCCTTACACTAAAGCTCTTCACCTCTTCAAAACCTTCCCTCGGCCCCACCTCGAGTCCTGCTTTCCGCCTTTGTTCGTGTTCAGCTCTCCACTTTCTCAGATCCTTTTCGACACCCAGCTTTCCTTGTTCCGCCTCTTTGGCTTTCTGCAATGCAGCATCAAAAGCTTGCTTTCTTGCAGCTAATTCTAAGGTCACTTGCTCCAGTTTACTCAACCTTTTTGATTCAGTTTCCTTTGCTACATCAATAAGTGAAACTGCTTCAGCCACCCGTGTGTGAGCTGCCTCTTCTGCTTCGTGGGCTTTGTTACTTAGTTCATAGTATTCCTCCATAGTAAGTGTAACTCCCGTTTTCGGCTCGTTTTCAGGCTTGTGAAGTGCATCAATGGCTGCTAGAGCTAACTGTTCTATAGCTTTTGCTGCTTCTATCTCCTTTTGAGCAGCAAGTAGTCTGCTTGCTATTGTACTTGCTCCATCTTTAGCTTGTTCTACCGTTTCTTTTGCTTTCTTTAGCTCTTCACGGGCTTCTTGAGCCCGTGATTTTGCTTGATCTGCCTCTTGGGCTGCCTTTTGTAGTTGTCTCGGGAGCTCCACCATTTTTTTCCGGGCTTCCTTTTCTTTTGATTGAACAAGAGCAACTTCTGATATTGTTCGGTTTAGTTCGGCTTCAAGAGAAGCAACCACCACCTCAGCCATCCCTTCGCTTTGCCTAACGGCAGCAAGGGCGGCCTTTTCTCTCTCGAGCTCGATTTTTAACGAACTCACAGCCGTTTTTAAATAAGCAATCTCTTCTGTTGCTTTTGTAATGTTTTGTTTCACATCTTCCACATTCTTCTTTGCTGCTTGTATACTGTTCTCAGGATTGTCTAAAGTCAACTTTGATTCCTTGTAAGCCGCTAATTCGTTCTTCATGCCGTGAAGCAATGCTGTAGCGGTAGCTAGTGTAGATTTCTTATTTTCAGTCGAGCAAATCTGTTGGTTGGCTTTCTCAAGCTCCTCTTGTGCTTGTTCCAGTTCTTGATTCCATATCAAAGCGTCTTGCTCGCGTGCCATGACTGCTCCAATTCTGTGTCCTTCAGCCTCTAAATGAGCAGCACGTGTCGATTCCAAAGATTCTTTTGTCATCATCAGTTGGATAGTTAAGTTTTCTACTTGTCTCTCAACATCTTTTAGTGAAGACACTGCTTCCCGAGCTCTTTCTACAGCTATATCTTTCTCAGACACCAATAAATCGTAGTCTTTACGTTGATATTCAAGCTCGTCTTTAACACTTGCCAGCTCAGCAACTGCAACCTCGAGCTGTGCTTTGGCTGCAACACTAGAATCATCAGCAACCCCTTGATCCGTTTCTTCTACTCTGAGCTTCACAAGTTCAGAGTATTGATTGGCTTCATGTTCTTCGGTCTGTGCTCGTTCGAGCTTCAACTTTAGTTCTTCTATGAGCCTCTTAGTGCTGTCTAGCTCCTTTTGCAGTCTGGCTTCTTCTTCTGCTTCAGACTTTTTCTTCATTAACAGAATCTCATCATTTGGTTTCTCATGTTGTTGTTCGATATACACGGGTTTCTGCAAGCCCACATCAAAAACACCCTTAATGATGTTTTTAGATACTATACATGTCTAATATATCAAGAGCGAACATCTTACAGAACACGACAATATAGGTTGAAGAAGAATATACCTCCGTGGTCTGAACTTTATGCGCTTTCCAATCAACAACGCGACCAAACCTCGAAACAGCTTCTTTAACAGACTCGAAAGGTGCAGCTGTATCAATATCACCTACTTTCAAGCTCGGTGACTTATCGTTGCCATTTTGTCCTTTTGCAAGTCCCCAAGGGGATAAGGGTACTTCTTGAACAAGATAGTCGCGCATGGGACTATCTTTTTCTGTCGGGAACAACGAATCATCAGGCATTGTTTCTATACTTGTGGAAATATTGTCAGAGGTATGATCAGGCGGGTTTGCGTGGATTAAGGTTTCTTGTTCGGTTTCAGGTTCGTCAGATGTACTCTTTACTGGCATTGAGCCACCTGAAACGCGTTTATCATCCATTGCGGAATGATCCGATCAGAAATGTCATTAACCAAGAAAATTAATACTTACAATGCACCAAAGAGAGTAATAAACTGATTCTGAATGTTCCTAAAGTTTGTAAGCGACTGTCTATATAATTAACAGGAAATATATCATACTAACCGACCCATTCACATTATACAGTAGGTGATCAACCTCATTAACCTAATTCATAATCCAATATGCAACAACTAAAGTATAAACAATACCTACTCCATTTCACCAAATGATTTTTTGTGTGAATAAATAATAATCCTCTTCATTTCCATTTTCAAACATATTTGGACTTTGGGTTCAAATGTGAATATCCATTTGTGTGGTTATTTAAATATTGACTAGGTATCAAATTTTATATAAAAAAAGGAGTTAAATTCGATTTTGCTCCATGAGATGTGACAAAAACATCAATTTTTCTTTAAAAGATTAAAAACATCGTTTTACCTCCTAAAATTTTCTTACTTGTTTCAATTTTATCGACACTCTAACACAATCTATTTTCTCGTTAAGTTTAACCCATATGCTTGTCATAAGATGGGGTATTGTGAAAATACTGTCATAAACCACCTCAAGCTTCAATCTCAGCTCTTCAAGCAGTTACATGAAGATACACATACACAAAGGCTTGTTAACGACAATGTTTTAAAAACCGGTTTATACCGGCCGGTTAAATCGGATGTCGGAAGTTTGGCCGGCACGAATCACACCGGTAAACTGAGGGAACGGCAAAAAAGTTGTACCGCCGGTAAAATGGGTTAGTACCGGGTCTTTTATGGTCCAAAAAGGTGATGATTTGCCTTTTTAGTAAAATTTAGCTTCCAAACAGGTACCAATAGTGAATTTTTCGATTATTTTTTTTATTATGGATTAACTTTTGGAATATTTTTATTAGAGTTAAATGCTTGGTTGGTCCCTGTGGTTTGCGAAAATTGCAGACTTGGTCCCAGTGGTTTAATAATTACACACTTGGTCCCAGTGGTTGTAATTTTTGCACTCGGGTGGTCCTTATCACTAACCTATGTTAAGTTATCAAGTTAAGTTTGTGTTAAATGACCAAAATACCCTTATTAAGAAAAACGAAAAAAAAATAGTTTTATTAAAATAATATATCTTTGTGGGTCCCACCTCACTTCTCCTTCTACCCCAAACAAGCAGCACCACCAGACGTAGATCTGAATCACTGTGACGACGTTGATGCTTTGAGGTTGGCATCTAAACCATCAACGTCGATGTTATGCCGGAAACCTACTATGTGTGGAAGCCGGATTCGAATCCACGTTTAAAACAATCAAAGCATAAGAAAAGTAATTCGATTTCGATTGGGAATACTTCGAACAGGTGGAAGGTTCGAGATCTACTTAAACGAAGCTGTAGTGACGATGGTTATTCTACCGGAAAGAATAAGGATACGCCGGTGATATTTTTTATTCCTCCGGTTTCCCTAGAAAAAGGAATTCAGATCGGAAAAACTGGTAACTTGAAGAATATTCAAACAATAAAGAATAAATTATTGATGAATGTTGAATGTGATATGGGATTTAAATAGAAAGGAATATTGGGACCAGACTGTTGTTGCAACTGTATAATTTGGTTGCTTGATTTTTTGACTGGAAATAGAAAGAATTCCAGGCACATTGGGCACGTCTGGTAGTGGTACCAACAATAAAGAATAAATTAACGGTGATCATGATTATTGTTCCAATGATTTTTGTTCTTTTTAAAAAGTGCTCTAATAAGAAAAGTTATTATGTTTCAATTTTCAAACAAATCAAATGAATAAATTAGCAACAACCTGCTGAGGTTGGAGAGGGCAGCGGCTGGTCGGAGAGGGCGGTGGTTGTGGAGCTGATGTTGGTGGTGACAGTTGGGGTGGTTGGGTGTTAGGTGGTGTTGTGGTGGTTGGGTGGAGGTGGTGGTGGTGGGTTGAAGGTGGAGATGGATGAGGTGGTGGTGATGGTGGGTTGAAGATGGAGGTAGTGGTGGGTTAGAGAGGGAGAAGAAGACTAGTACTGGACTCATCTTTTTTGCTTTTTTTTTTTGTTTTTTAATTGTTTAGGGATATTTTGGTCATTTCACAAAGACTTAACTTGAAAATTTAACAGAAGTTAGTGTTAAGGACCACCCGCGTTTAAAAATTGCAACCACTGGGACCAAGTGTGTAATTAGTAAACCCTTAGGACAAAGTCTGCAATTTTCACAAACCACAGGGACCAACCAGGCATTTAACTCTTTTTATTATGAAATAATGTAGTTTTGGATTATTTTTTGAGTAAAAATTGTATTTTATGGATTTATAGTATTTATTAGTCAGCCCAGTTGAATCGCCCGGTACAACCGGTTTACTAATCCGATACGATTTAAAAACTGGTTTTTAAAACATTGGTTAACGTACAAAGTATAAAAAGGATTTTACACGCATAATTTTAATTTTTCTTCAAACGTAATTTTCGTTTGTTATTTCCTTAATGCATAAATATAATTTAGGAATGTTGGTGATATTACTATTCAATTCTTAGGCTACAGGGTGTGGTATAAAACCTCTATTAGCTTTATTACGCCACCTCAGAGTCACCTCACCGCCACGTCACACAGGTTGCTTTAAAGCCCATTTCTTTAACTTGCATGGAATGGTTTAAAGTCCTCATCGTCATTACCTAATTATTTATTTATTTTTTATTTATAAATTTTATTTTTTTAAATTATATGCCAATTTTAATAACTAGAAAATTAAAAAAAAACATAATTTCATTAAAATAAAAGAAAACATTACAAAGTCCTAAAAAAATGAAAAGTTAAAAAATAAAGTACTAGAAAATAAAAACTACATATATTTCGCTCGAATTTGTGCCTTACGGGCCTCCAAAATGACTCGGCGCGAGAAATTCCATGTCTTTCTGGATTTGTTTCTCCATTTTCAGTTCTTGCTCCTTTTCCTTAATCGAGAGAAGCTTGTTGAATCTATTGTCGAACTTGTCCAACCTTGACGGGCCATCCGATGGCGTTGAAGAAGACGTGTCTCATGCTCGTGCAGCTGCCTTACTTTATCCCTACCATTTGGTCGTGGTAGCTCTTGCGGTTGTTCAAATTCATCGAAGTCGTCTGTAACGCATCGCCTTTTGAAACTTACTTTAATTAGAAAGATTATTCATGTACCTATCTTTTTTTGGAAACTTACATCCGTATCATATTCGTATATCGCTTCCGTTTCGTAATTCATAACTTCGATCGTGATAGAATTGAGTATTTCATAGAAATCATGCCTTGTTTATTTATTCATGATTGTACATTCAAATCCGTTCTTACATTTGATACATTCATTCGACACTTATTCGTGCTTCTCGTAAGGAAATACATGACTTTAGACGTTTAATTTAGGCAAACGTTTGATATTTCGTTCACATTACACAACCCATACTTTTTATTTTTATACAAACTTATTAACCAATTCCATATTTTATATGTAGATTAAACACTAATATATATAAACTATATTCATCTCATATACTAATATTATATATAATAACAAAATTTGAAAGGGCTTAAGAACAATTCATGTTTCTAGGTTTTCATAACTCACAGGTGGCAGTTATTTATAGGGTTATTGGATTTTATCACCCATAACTATTGTCTATTTGCCGCTGCCACCCCTAACTATCACTTTGACGCACGTCACCACCAACTTAACACTTAGTGTGTTCTGTCACCACGTCGTTAACTGATCACTAACTTTTGATCTTAGTACTATACTTTTGGAGGTGTCATAGGGATCTTAGGAAAGTTTTAGGAATCTTAGGACACTCTAAAAGTATAGTAACAAGATCAAAAGTTAGTGATTAGTTAAAGGTGTGGTGACAGAACACACTAAGTGTTAAGTTGGGGGTGACATGCGTCAAAGTGATAGTTGGAGGTGGCAGCGGCCAATAGCCAATAGTTAGGGATGATAAAATCCAATAACCCTTATTTATATAGTTACAAGTATATGATTGGATGGTGCTAAATGGTTTTTGTTTTCCTTTAATCTTGGTGAATGTATTTTACCGTTTTGCTTTATTATAATAAAATAATTTAATTGAATTGAGTGGTAAAAATATTGATATATTAAACCGTGTATAAATTAGTACCTTTTTTTAATTATGGTTTTATTAATCAGCTAATTATAAATTTAACAAAATATTAATATATTAAAATGCTTATATTAAGTTAAGTTAATTATCAATATATTTAAGGTTTATTACTATATAATATTGAAACTGATGGATTCGTGTTTGTTATTGTTTTAAAAGCTCAATACACGCACGTCTTTAAATTATTTAGACATTCATAATTATTGATAACGGAGTTGTAATCAAGATAGAGTATTTTTTTTTGTATTGTAGCTATACATGAGTGTTGGTATGTTAACAAATTAAACCGGTATTCGGTTTCAGTGTTTTTGATAGATATGAAACACGTGACGATATCCATTTGAGTGTCAATAACATAACGAAAATAACTGATACCGATCGAGTTCCCGTTGCGTAGCGCGGGGAATTCCATCAGTTATATAATATACTTTGTAATATTACAAAAAATCCAACATCAAGTTGCCTAAATGAAAGAGTTAGTAGCTGACCTTGCGGCCAAATCATGATCATTGATCAGCCTTTAAATCTTTTGGGCTCCATTATAATATTAATAATTAAACCCGAGTCATTTAACAGGGGGAGGTTAGGGGAGGGGAAGGAAAATTTTCTCTACTAATCTCTCCAATTTGGGAGGATGAATATATGGTCATATTTTCTTCCCTTTTCCCTCCCCTCCCCCTGTTAAATGAAACTCGGGAACATGGTTTTTAATATTTTCATCTCTTTTTCCTCCCATCCCCCTGTTAAATGAGTCTCGGGAACAGAGTGTTACACTAGAACAATGGAGACCTAAAATTGAAAAAAAAAGAAAAGAAAAGAAAAGGAAGCTGACCATGTGCGCCAAAGGCAGCCACAGTCACTTGCGGCCAGCCTTGGACAGCTCACTTTGGTCCCTATTTTTTGAGTGAATTTCAATGATTGTACTTTATCTTTATACCCATTTTGATGCGCTGTCCTTTATGTTTAAAATTGACGAGTTTTATATATTATGTTTTCAAATCATACACGTTTTGTCCTTTAGCCCTAACTCAGTTAGATTTTTCTGTCAAATATGGTCATGTGCAATTCACATGAGGGTAAAATTGTCTTTTCACCCTATTTTTTAAAAATACATATAAAAGAAAAAATATTATATATCATAACAAAAGCCCTCTTCTTCCTCAAATCAATCCCATTTCAAAACCCTAATTTCTCTTCAAAAACCTGCAACAATTCACACCCCATTTCAACTCAAAACAAACAAGTAACAGTGAATTAGTTTAGTTTAGTTCAGATTTGAACTTGATTTCGATCAGATATGAGTTAAAGTTGTAGATCGATAACAAACAAATTCAGCGTATTATAAACTAATCAGCTTATCACTAAACACATCAGCGAGTTGTGTGCACCACAACTTGTTTAGCATCTGAATTCGAGTTGTATATGCTTCAAATCTGAGATAAAAGTGGTTGAGTTGCAGGTCTGAGTTCAATAGTAGTGTGTGATGTTGTGATTTCAGAAAAACTAAAGAAAAATCACATATCCAAGTTATTTTGATCTGAATAGAAGAAATCGATTGGGATTGTTGTTGTTTTGTTACTTGCTGCTGTCAAAGAGGAGTATGAATGATGTGATCGATTGTCTTTTCACCACATCAAAATGTCTTCTGTATGCAGGGAGATCGGCTTTAGCCACTTCTTTAGCTAAACTCACCATCTTCTCTCCATCCTATCTCCATGACAACCCATTCTGTTATAAAGAAAATAGCTCCCAAAAGATATGATGAAAACTTTCAGTCCTTTACTTTCTAGCCATTGAAGAAGCTCTCCCAATGTTGGGTCATCTCTGAGGATCCAACGGTCCCAAACAGTCCAGCTCAGGTCCTGGTGTTTGATCACCTTTGGCGGAACAAGTTCAGCCATAGAGAATAGAGGGGTTGCCAGGTTGACATAGGTGTTCCTATAGTCCTCCACTTTGTGACCTCCGTTCAGGACCTTGTAGAGCTCCAGACAGACAAAACCAGTGGCCATGGCGGTTGTGGTTGCTATGGCGGGGATGATCCGGCCAGCAATGAACTTGGGTTTTGAATTGTTGCAGGTTGTTGAAGAGAAATTAGGGTTTTGAAATGGGATTGATTTGGGGAAGAAGGGGGCTTTTGTTATGATATATAATATTTTTTCTTTTATATGTATTTTTAAAGAATATTGTGAAAAGACAAATTTACCCTCATGTGTATTGTACATGACTAGATTTGACAGAAAAATCTAACTGGGTTAGGGCTAAAGGACAAAACGTGTATGATTTGAAAACATAAAGTACAAAACTCTTCAATTTTTAACATAAAAGACAACGTCTGAAAATGGGTATAATGATAAAGGACAATCCTTGAAATTCACTCCTATTTTTTTTTCAACTCTCACCTATTTATATTTAATCCCACTTAAAAAAAAATGCTAATCCTAATCCCTCCCTATATATACATTATTTTCCACTCTTATTCCCCGTTTCCAAACCCTCTAAACACTCTCAAAATCACCTTTAAATCACTCAAAAATTATCCAACTTTGAGCAGGAAGTTCAAGGGATTCAAAGTGAGTTCTAACTCACTTCCTCATCTATTTTCTTCATGTTTTTCTTCCTTAACACTTGGATAATATCTAGGAATGTTTTCACAAGATTACCATGGTAATCTAAGGTGAAACCTCACTATATTTGAGGTCCAAAGTGTGATTAATTTTCTGATTTTGTTTATGTTCATGTGAACTTCATTTTTACATACTTTTTTCACCATTTCTTCTTCTACAAAGCTTGGAATAACTATTGGAGTGTTTCCATAAAATTGCCAAGTTAATCTAAGGTGGAACATCACCATTTTTAGGTCCAAACTTTCTATTTTGAAGAAACTTGGTTAAACTTTTATAAAACATAACTTTTCTTTCTTGAATCTTGTACCTAACAACTTCCTAAACCCCTCAATGGTTGTGGAACTTGTTAGAGACGATTCTTACAAATTTAGAGGTACAAACAACTTCTAAACTTTCTGATTTGTTAGGGTTTAATACAACCCACAAGTGTTGTAATCACATAAGTTTTGCCATAGTTCATATGGTGAGACTTATGTTAGATGCAAGTGTGAACTTGGATGCCTTGGAATTTCAAACTTGATTCCACACCTCACTTGATGATTTACTTGTTAATATAATAGGTAGTTCCTTATTTCTTGTAATTCAAGACCCTCCGAATCATCCTTGTGATGATTTCGTGTAGTGGTGAATCATATAAAGAGGTTAAATCTCCATGCTTGACTTACATGATGCTACATGATTATCTATGATTGGACTTAGTCTAGGTTAATATTGTTACCATATGAATACATATAACTATATAAAGCAAGGCTGAATTTGTGATGCTAATCAACCTATGATTAACCATCATAAACTTACGCTATTATATCTATAATCTAGGATTCTTATTGATGATTCTAATGGGCAATTTGGGACCCATGAAACCACACATAGCATAGTGTCATAAACGAGTGCTTGGAACTAGATAATACTTTGTATACATTCTTTTGATACTTTAAATTTTAAATCCCGAATCTTACCACTTCCTAAACATCATGTAAAATTACCATTGAATCCTTATTCACAAACAACTCGTCACTCACGGATAATCGGAAAGCGTGTGCAATATTGTGAGTACATTTGACCCTTTTTCGCTTTAACACACTTTGGGTGTAACATGTTTAACTTATCAAAATACACATTTCACACAAACATACTTATTCACTCAATCCGCCATACATGATATTTCTTATGCTTAGATTTTATGCTAGAATAGATACATGCTACTTGTCATTAACTTAGCTAGCCCACCTTAACAATTATAGTGCTATAGGAATAGCACACCACCTGATGAGGTATTGTTAAGTTAACATTATACGGTCTCGATTACTTCGATGTCGAGGGATGCACATTATTATACATAACGGTCTCGTTCACTTCGGTGGTAAGGGATGCACATTACTCTTGTGGACACTCGGGTTTGACTTTTAGTTATGCATGCTAGTTCAACCTTGTGTACAAAATTGCCATGTTGGATTTGAGAAATTCTTTAATAATTATGCTATGTATCTAAAACTTGTGTACTCGCTAATACGTTTGTATTGAACTATGCTTTTAAAACATGTTGCAGGTTTATGATGATGTTGATGATGAATAGAACTTAGTAGGATGCCTAGAAACACATTTTAGATTTCATATACTTGTTGTAATGTAATTCTTTTGTTTCAAGTTGTTGTATTTGATGTTGGTGCATATTCGGTGACAACAACTTAATAGTTTGTTTATTTAGTCTTTGGATATTTTGTAATGAGTTTAGCATATTGGAGAATTCTAGAGAAAGAAATTGTCGCAGCCCCCGACCCCACCCCGGGAGCGGGAGCCGCGAGCAACAGCTGGTGGTATCGGTGTTTATTAATTTGGCAGCGGAAATGAGATATCAGGATCGTAGTTAGGAATTAAATTTCAGAATTTCAAACACCAAACTTTTATTTCAAACAACTGGGATAAAAACTCACATTTTAATTATAATATTCGTATAGGGATAAACCCTAATTTGTTAAAAACATAAACTTTTATTTAGGACTTTTATAGCCACTTTCTTTAAGCCTTCAGTGCTCCATAGCTGGCTTCTAATAGCTCTCATATCAAGTTACCTGAAACGCGTTTTAAAAATATTTTATCAGCAAGAAATACTGGCGAGCGCATCCCAGTTTAATCAAATAAGCTTTTATAACTTTACAGTATTAAGAGCGATTACAATGTTTATATCTACCCAATTACTCGTTCAGTACTTGTCACTCGAGGGATCTGTAACTATGGTCATATCACACATTGGATACCCGTGCCCAATTGTGAAGGTTATCAAGTACTGTATACAAACCCCATAATACTGACAGTAATTGTAGAATACAAAGACTTAATCACTGTAATTATAACTGATAAACAATTTAGGATTTTTGTAAAACATTTGAAATAATGGCTCACAAACGGTTAGAAAAAGAGAATGACTCACATTGTAGACTTAGGTATTCTACGGGCTTCCTAGTAATATTTCTTGATTATTTTCCTGAGTTTCTATTAAAAACATACAATGCACACGTGTTAGTAAGATAACCCAAATCACATTAGCAATACAACACGAGACAGAACCCCAACGAACTTAGTCAGGCGGAGCCTCGACATGCGTTGGTGGGTCCTAAATCAATCAGGTAGGGTAACGAATTACTGATCGGGGGATAAAATACTTACAACGGGGCAGAGCTTCATGTTTTAGGGGTATAATTTTCGCACTATAGAAGTTTGAGAGAGAAAGGGACATGAACGATTTGAAACTTTTGCTGATCTGCTCCATTTATAGGGTTTTCCGAACCCTGTCGCGCCCTGCGACGCCCATAGGCTAAGCCTGTAGCGGGCCGCCACACCTCCCCTAGCTAGGTTAACTTTGACTAGTCACCAACTAGCCTCGACACGTTACGTGACACGTGTCACAAGGGGTGTCCGGCACGACACAGGCCGTCGCGCCCCGCGACACACAAAGGGTGTGCCCGTCGCGGGCCGCCACCGGTATAAAAACTTATTTTATTAATTTTTTAATTAAAATAACGTTACACTGGTCCGGTTTGGCGATTACGGAACGGTTTAGGGTGTTTTTAAGGGTTGTTATATCCTCCCACCTTGTTTTAAATCTCATCCTCGAGATTCACTGGAATTGGTATGGATATTTCCGTCGCATTTCTGATTCTAATTCCCATGTGTATTCTGGCCCTCTCTTTGAATCCCATTTCACTTTGACCAGAACTAATCTCTTGTGCTTGAGATTCTTGATCTTTCTATCTTCAATCTGAATTGGTTTCTCTATGAACTTAAGCTTTTCATTTACCTCTATGTTCTGAAGAGGTATTACCAAAGATTCGTCTGCTAAGCACTTCTTGAGGTTACATACATGAAATACATAATGTATTCCTGCCATTTTCTCTGGAAATTGTAGCTGATAAGCTACTGGTCCTATTCTTTTGATAATTTCAAAAGGTCTAACATACCTTGGGCTTAGCGTTCCTCTTTTAATGAATCTGACAATTCCTTTCCATGGAGAAACTTTTAACAATACCTTGTCTCCAACTTGAAATTCCAACGGTTTTCATCTGTTATCTGCATAACTCTTTAGACGATCTCGTGTTGCTTTCAGTCTTTCTTTGACTTGAATAATTTTGTTAGTTGTTTCTTGTACAATCTCAGGACCTGACAGTTGCTTCTCTCCGACCTCTGCCCAATAGACTGGGGTTCGACATTTTTGTCCATAGAGTGCTTCAAATGGTGCAACATTGATGCTGGTATGATAGTTGTTGTTGTAAGAAAATTCTATGAGAGGTAAGTGGTCATCCCAATTTCCTCTAAAATCAATTACATAGGCTCTAAGCATGTCTTCCATTGTCTGAATTGTCCTCTCGCTTTGTCCGTCTGTTTGAGGATGATAAGCTGTGCTTAGATTTAATCTGGTTCCCATTGCTTTTTGGAAACTTGTCTAAAATTGAGAAGTAAAACGACTGTCTCTGTCAGACACAATAGATAAAGGAATTCCATGTAATGAAACTATTTTATTCACATATAACTTAGCTAACTGTTCCATACTGAAAGTTTATTTAATTGGTAAGAAATGAGTAGATTTAGTCAGTCTGTCTACAATCACCCAGATTGTATCATTACCTTTTCGTGTTTTGGGTAATTTGGTAACAAAGTCCATTGTTATCAATTCCCATTTCCAAATTGGCATATACAATTGCTGCAATAACCCTAAAGGTTTCTGATGTTCGGCTTTAACTTGTGAGCAAGTTAAACATTTAGCAACATAAGTTGCTATATCCTTTTTCATTCCTTTCCACCATAAACTATTTCTTAAGTCTTGATACATCTTGCCACTACCGGGATGTATGGTATACTTAGACTTATGGGCTTCTTCTAGAATTCGGTTCCTTAGGTTTCCTTGAATAGGTATCCAGATCCTTTTCTTATAGAATCTCCAAGTTCCATCTGCTCCTTTTTCTAATTCCTTAATCATTCCTTTCAAACCTTCAGCATCATCCTTGATTGTTGTTTCCTGTATTTCTCTAATTTGCTCATTTAAATCTACCTGCAGATTTAGTCTAAGGGAGCGTACCCTTTTTGGCTTTTCATGGTATTTTCTACTTAAAGCATCAGCTACTACGTTAGCTTTTCTGCATGATACTGGATATTACAATCATAATCACTAAGAATTTCCATCCAACATCTTTGTTTCATGTTTAATTCCTTTTGTCCGAAGACATATCTTAAACTCTTATGATCCGTGAAAATAACAAACTTACTACCATAAAGATAGTGTCTCCAAATCTTAAGGGCAAAAATTATCTCTCCTAACTCTAAATCATGGGTTGTATAATTCTCTTCATGCTTCTTAAGCTGTATAGAGGCATAAGCAATTACTTTCTGACGTTGCATCAACACACATCCAAATCCTAATTTGGAGGCGTCACAATAAACTATGAAGTCTTCAGTTCCTTCTAGCAATGCTAGTATTAGTGCATTGGTTAACTTTTGCTTTAAAATTCTGAATGCTTCCTCTTGTTTTGGTCCCCATTCAAACTTAACTGATTTGCAAGTCAGTTTAGTTAATGGAATGACTATTCTAGAAAAATCTTGAATAAAACGTCTATTGGTGTACGTTAAGCGTGATATGATTTTATTAATATTTTAAGCCCGTTTTACGCATTAATCAAGTTTTAAATTTATAAAACATGATATTATACTAACACTAAACACACACTTGGCCAAGTGCACCCATCGCGAGCGTAGTATAGTGTTGGTAAGATACCGAGGTCGTCCAAGGACAAAAGAGCATTTAATACCGGTTTAGCATCAACGTCTAATCGATCTAAAATTTTTGAGAAAATAGTTTTTAAAACATGAAAGTAAATCTAAAAGTTAAAAGATAAATAAAATGAAAAACAAATAGACAAGATAGAATCACTTGGATCCAACTCATCTTTAATGTACCCTTTGATGATTTTCGCACTTTCGGACTTTTAAGAGATTATCTTAGTTATAGTAGTAGGCCCCTCTTTTGAAGGCGACGTTAGCCTCAACCTAGTGGTTTGAGTCAGCAGGGATACAATCCCAAAGGGTTGGAATATTGAAAGATAATTAAATAAGTTATTAATGCAAAAAGTGGTAGGCCCCTCCTTTGAAGGCGACATTACCCTCGGCTAAGTGGTTTGAGTCAGCAAGGATACAATCCCAAGAAGCCGGTTTAAAGTTTTAATAGTAGTTTACATATGAGGGGTTCAAGCTATTCGCACCCCCGCCATCCAATACCCTTGGGGCATTGAAGGAGGTCCTAGTAAGGTTGAACCAAGTCCTCGTAGGATATATACACTGAACGAGACAAGAACTTTACCAAACCACCCTCCTAACCCCCTTCCAGGCAGTTAACGCGCTTTATATAGATCGTAAAGACACGAATGAGCAAATCAATGACATCATGAAGAAATGGTAAAGAAAATTCACTTTCAACATAAGAAACTAGTTATTAAAGTCATTAATACAAACCCAATTAAAAAGTGCCGAAAGATTAAAAATCAAAAGTAATACATTAAAGACTTGTCTTCACAAAGTGATGTAAGAGATTAGCCAAACATGGCCTTTGATTGACAAGAACTCTTACGATCAATCTTGGATCCCGATACTACTACACACTCTAAAGATGAAAGATGGATGATGGTGGTGGGTGTTGGTGTTGTAATGGTGGTGGAATAGTGGCAAAGTGAGAGAGAAGTGTTTGCCTAGGGATGCCCTTGAAGTGAACCAAGCACCACTATTTATAGCCTAAATAGAGCCCTGGCCACGGCACCGTGTCCAGTGGGCACGGCCCGTGGCCAGCCTTCGTCTCTTCCTTCATTAAATGCAGCTCTCAGCAGGGGGCCCCACACGACCCCGTGGTCAACTCTTTGCTGTACTATCAAGATTCTGAGAATCTTAGAGTTGACTACGCCCCATGGTGAGCTGGGAAAGGCCCCGTGGTGGGTGTAGAAGCTTCTGCAGAGTTTGTCTTCTTGTGCAGGGCCTGACCACGCCCCCGTGGTCAGCTTCTGTTTCTTGTTTTTGTCTTGGGAGATGCTGCCGATGGGTCGGGCATGTCACATTATTCCTTCTTCTTGTAATTATGTTGGTTTTTGGCTGCTTATTTCTTCCTTTTTGTTATTTTAAGCTCATTTGGTCCTGTAATTTCAAAAGGAAGAAAGAAACGTGCTTTTCCCAACACTAGTACTAAAATAGGGTTGGTTTTATCCCTCTATTGATGTAATTTATATGTTGCATTTTGCACACATCTTCTATAATATCCTGCCAATCCAAGAAAACTTCTCACTTTTGTAGGTGACTCAGGGACTTTCCATTTGGTAATCGCCTTGATTTTGTGGGATCCACATGAATTCCTTCATGATTAACCAGATGTCCAAGGAATTGCACTTCTTAGAACCAGAATTCACATTTTGAGAATTTAGCATAAAGCTTTTCCTTTCTCAATAATGTCAGGAGTGATATGTGGTCGAAAACCGGAGTTCGTAATTGTTTAAGTTGATGTTTTTACATGATTTTTAGTTTCGTTTATGTTGGTGCATACGTCTGTCGACTTCGTCTTGTATCGAGTCTTGCATTGCATTGCATTGTTCATGGCACGAAGTTCAAGAAATCAAGTCTGAAAGTTAATTCCGCTTGAAGAGTGCTAATTCCGCTTGAAGATGGAATTCCGTTTGAGCATGTATTTCCGTTTGAACTATGTAATTCCGCATGAATGCTTAATTCCGCTTGTAATGTAATTTCGCTTGAGTCAGGTTCAAGCGGAATTACAAAGCCTATAAATAGGTGATAGGTCTGTTCATTTGAAAGGAAATTAGATTTGGGTTTTCCAACGGCGAAGCTCTATCGAAGTGTCTACAGACTTGTAATTGTTACCAGATCAATAGAAAGATAGTTTAAAAGTGATATCTAGCTGAATCAAACTCATCATGTCTGTTTCCGCCTTTCATTTTGAGTAGAACGCCTCTGATCGACTCGTTTCGGGTCTGAACACGATCCTACAATTGGTATCAGAGCTCAGGAGGAGGAGTTCTGCCGATTTCAGCCTGATTTCATCTTGTTTTCTTACTTCTACATCTTCTTTTCTCAATTAAACAAGTTTCAGCGGTTAAAATGGCTTGATTTTTGCACATCATAAGCGAAACAGTATTTTAAAAAGCCTTGAGAGAATTGGACCATAATTCAATCTTAAACTGATAAAAATTATAATTCCGCTTGAAAATCAGAATCAAAATGATGACATCATCTTAATTCCGGTTGAAATTGTTCCTTAATTTCGCGTGGAATTATAACTTTCAGCTAATTTCATTTGAAAATCTTGCTAATTCCACACGGAATTAGTAATCTCGTTTCAAAGTTTAATTTCGTTTGAAAGGTTTAATCTCGTTTGAAAGTCTATTGTGCAGGTAATCTCGCTTGGAATATAATTTCGCTTGGGAAATTCTGTTTGAAGATTTAATTTCGTTTGAAAATGTCTGACGAAGAATTTTACAACGCATTTGCCACATCTCCGACTACTCCAGCTGCCATTGCTCAAAACATGAACTTAGAAAACGAAACTGGAACTTTGCAAAAAACCCCCGAAGCTTATGGGAATTGAGGAGTACCATGGCTGGAAAAATCGTTTTGAGAATTGGGTTCAGGCAAACCATCTGAGAGCTTGGGAAAGCATTGAAACAAAGTATGTTAGACCATAGACTGCTTTGAAAGTTGATAAAATCATCTCAGAATTCACAGACAATGAGAGAGATAGTTATAAAGGAGAGAAAATGATGATTAGTCTTCTACAACAAGCTGTCAAAGAAGACATTTTTATTTTGCTTTAGCATGATGGTAGTGCATTTTCAATTTGGGAGGCACTTGAGAAGAAATTTGAAGGAAGTACAGAAATGCTCAAGAGTAAGGCATCTCTGTTGAAAAAGGAGTTTGAGTTGTTTACAAGTATGCCAGGGGAGACTACAAAGACTCTCATTGAGAGATATTGTCATCTTGTGCGTACCATGTCTCAGTTGAAAATTACTAAAACTCCCGCAGAATGGGTTGAAAAGTTAGCTGAAGCATTACCACAGAAAGAATGGGGTACTTATCTCATGATCTTAAAGAATTCAGGAGAGTTTAGTAGATTGTCAATTGGACAGTTTATTGAAAAACTTGAGGCACAGGATCTTGAACATCAAAAGATTGCCAGAAATGAACAGCTCGAGCAATCAACAAGACATCAAATTGTACTACAAAGGAAATGTTCAAACTGTTGAAGCAAGTCCAAAGATCCAAACTGCTTTTAGTGCAGGAAATTCATCTGGATCAGTCAGTCAAAGTTTAATCAACACTAGTGGATTTTCAAATGTTAATCCTCCAAGTGTTCAAAGTTCAAATGTTGGTAATGAACATATGATTCAGTGCAATGTTGCTTTGCGTCTTCAAAATGGTCAGAATTTTTCTGATGAAGTTGTTAAAAGTCATATGGCATTACTGGTTACTGCTTTGGAATCTTATGAAGGATTGATTGCTGGAAAAATTGGTAATCCTATGCTAACCAAGGAAGATTACGATCAGATCGATGCAGAAGAATTGGAGCTCATGGACATCAAATGGTGTCTAGCTAGTGTCTTGAGAAGAGATGAAAAGTTCAAAATGATTACAGGAAGAAATGATTTTTTGGATGCTCATGTTTCAACTTTGGGTTTTGATAAATCTAAAGTTACTTGTTTTCGATGCAGGGAGAAAGGTCATTTTAAGCGAGAATGTAAAAATCAAGAAGCAAATGGAGCAAAGAATCCGTTTGGTGGCCATGATTACTATCGGAAGGCTATATATCAACAGGTTGCTCATCAACCGCATCAACAAAAGGAATCATAAACTGCACATGGGAAAATGATCGGAGATGCAAATAAGAAAGCTTATTTTGGTATCATTGATCAAGATGATGAAAAATTGGCTCCAGGATTTAGCTGGGATACGTTTGTGGATGAGAATAGGGAGTTTAAGGCTTTCATTGATCAAATTGTTCAAAAGCCAGAATTGATGAAAGAATGGATAGCAGTGTTATCTGATGAAGAGAAAAGTCAAGATGAAGAATCTGTTTCTTCTGAAAACAGTTCAACAGGTACTAGTGATGATGAAGAAATTGAACAGATAAATGTTGGAAAAACTCATTTATCTTCTGACAGTTTTGAATTTTATTTTGCAGATAAATTGAAGAAACTTAAAGAGAGAAAAGCTGCAAAAGAAATGAAAGAAATCAAGATTGTTGAGAAGATAGTTGAAGTGGAAAAGGTAGTTGAAGCCGAGAAGATTGTGGAAATCGAAAAGATTGTTGAAGTCACAAAACCGTGTCTTACATGTTTGGAATCTTGCAAACAATGTGATGAAAAAGATGAGAGGTTTAGTGATCTTGAAAAGTTGAAAGAAAAGTTGCTGTTCGATGTCAAAAATGTGAAAGAGTCGTACGATGTATTGAATAGAACCGTGAATAGTTTGGAGAAGACAAATTCGGAAAGAGAAGATGCATTGACTATGATGAATGCAACTATGATGTCGAAGCAGAAAGAGATAAATTTTTACATTGAAGAATGTGCGAAATGGAAGCAAGAGTTGGAAACTGAGAAAGCTGAAAATGAAAGAATCAGACGATTACTGCGAAGTTATTCAAGTTCTGATTACTTAATTGACAGAATTTATCCAACTGTTGCAGGTTTTGAAGTGTTTGAAGACAAGAAGTCGAAGAAGAAGGATACTGGTAAGAAACAGAGTGTCTGTTATAATAAGTGTCCGCCTCCGATTTGGGAAGGGTATTCGCCTAGAAAACCGAATGAGGAACAAGTAAAAAAGGTAGTCAATATAAAGTTAGAGTACGAGATAACCGATGTATTACCAGACAATATTGACATCACGTTCACAGCGTCCGATACAGATCATGAGTCCGAATTAATAAAAAGGGTGGTCGATCAGGTGTTGGATAAGGATGAGGAGTCAGAGTCAAAGTCTGAGTCTGAAAGTTCGTGTTTATCAGTCGGGAGTTTGAGTTCGTCTGAAAAGAGTTCAAAATCGTCGGGAAAACGGGTTTATAGTAAAGAATTTTTGTTGTCAAAATCTAATTTGAGTGATGAAACATTTGAAGTTGCATATACTTTGAATGATTCTGACAAATTATATTTTGATAAAGAGTTTCCAATAAGAGGTGTTAAAACTGAAATGATCAAAAAGGTTTTCAAATTGACATAAATTAATATTTCTGAAATAAAAGATGAAAATTTTCTTCAAAACCTAGACCTTACACCTCAAGAATAAAACAAAAATTAAACAAGAAAATGGGTTACAGTTCTGGTTCAGGTTATCGAAAGAAACCAAACCATAATGGTAATTTCAAAAGGAAAGGTCTTGGATTTATTCCACCAGAAAATTATAAACATGAAAAAACTTCTAAAACAAATACAAAATTTGTTTCAGGGACAAGCTGTGAGGATGAAAAGAAGAGTTCATTCTGGAGACAGTCAAATCAGGAATTTCTTGCTGAAAAGAAGAAAACTGAAGCTCTTCAGAGAAAAGAGACTAGAACCTGTTACAGGTGTCAAGAAGTTGGTCACATAGCTTGGAACTGTCCTAAAGCAACCAACACAAAACAGGGAGTCTCAGAAAAACTCAAAGAAATAGTTGTTGATAAAACCGAACCACCAACTGAAAAATTTAAAGTGTTTAAAAACTCTCTATATGAAGTTGGTGAGTGTTCAAAAAGATTTTACAAGAAAAGGGGAAATCTTGACAACCAAGCTTGGGTTGTTAAGAAATCAGATGTAAAATCTAGCGATGAATCTGATTCCACAAAATCAGAAGAGCCACATGTTGTTAAAAATGATGAAAACTCAGTTCCGCCTTTGGATGATGTTCATTTTCCACCATTGCGGGCTGAGAATTTAAAATCAAAGGTTGGAAAAGTTGAAATCTCAAATCAATTTTATTCTGAAAAGAATGAATTTGATGTTGAAAAAGCTTTTAATGGGAAGGTAAAGAATTTTTTTTGGGAAAATGGTCAATGGGAAGGCCAAAGGGGTTAAAGAATTTTACGAATCTAAGAAGGCAACTTACAGCCCAACCCCTAGTGAAATTGAGAAGGTTACACCCAAAGCTGGTCAGGCTTGGGTGTCTGTGTTTTTTACTTGAAAAACTTGACTTGCCGGAGCTCCCAAGTTTGTAATCGTGGAGCAGGAATCGACATCATTCTTGATAAAGTTTGTTTTTGTGAATGAATCTTAAAAATTGTTAAATTTTGCAGGTAGTGGACGTTGCCGGAACTCCCAGGTTGGTCAGTGAGGAGTAGGTATCGGCATTTTTCTTACAAGTGGTACTTAATTTTCAAGATTAACCAGGGACATTAATTTGTACTTGATTTATCTTTCTTACAAGTGGTTAGTGATGATCTTACCCCTAACCTACAAATGGTAAAATCAACAAAACTTATTTTTCGGAAAAATCATTTTGGTTAAAACAACTTAAGTGTTTTGAAATCATAATGAGAAAATAGTTTGTTGTAAGGGGGAGTTCTGATTGTTTATGCCAAGTGGATGGCGAAATGAAGTGATTTAATATCAGTTTTCAATTTACTTGTACAGTTTGTTTTCAATTTTCCTTAAATGTGTTTGCATTTTAGGGGGAGTAAGAAATATTTTAGAAAATCCAAAAACATTAGAAAATTTGAAAAAGGCAAAAACATGATAAAATCAAAAATGAGTTTTGGTGTCAAAGAAGAGGAAATGATAGTACATCAGTGGACAGTCACATTATGCTAAAGAAATGTAATGATTAAATAGCTTTAAACGGTCTCACTGATGATATGCCGATAGGTTTTTACACATTTAGTAAGCGTTTTTGGGATATAAACTTAAATTCAAACTTGCTTATTTCGTGGGGAACACTACTTGGATATATAGGTAACCCCTGAAATTTCGTTTGAAAGATCCCTCTTTCTGAGATACTAGGTCTTTATGCTCAGTGATATCTGGGGTATTATCCCGGGACTTCTGATTTTGCGGAAGCAATGGCCTAGTCCCCGGAGAATACTTTATGCTTGCTTGAAATATAGCCCGCCCTCAGCATAAAAAATGATGAAACATTGAAAAAATATGTAAATCATGTGCTGTTGAAGAAAAGATCCTCTAAAGGGGACCCACCAAAAGTCGAAGCCGTCATCTCTCTGCTGAACGGAAGTTCTGACCTGAGCTCTCACGACCTTCGCAATATAACCCCTTACAGATATCATCTGTGGTATACTCACCTGTAAGACTGAATATTGGGATCTGGATACGGGAGTATATTCAAGAGGTGGGACACATGAATGAGTTTATGTTCTTAATACACCTAATTCATATCCTGAATCAGTTGAAATTTGTGTGAAAATTTAAGTGGATAAGTATATCGGCAATCTAAGTGAATTGTTTAATTCTTAATGTGTAACTAAGCTCAACGGTACTTGTGACTTGTCAAAAACTGATGTGATCCTCTTACACAAACTCACAAAAAGAGTGTCTGTGAATATTTCTTTACTTCATTTCATCTTATTCAAAAATCCAAAAAGATTTTCAGTGTGTTTTAGCATAAACTTTTGAAAACTTCAAAAAGATTTTCGACAACTGATGTTGGAGAGCTGATTTTCAAAGTTCCAAGTGCTAAACATGATGAGCATGATTTGAGGGGGAGTCATTAAACTAAAAGTTTGAATATTTACTTACAAGTGGTTCATCAGAGTTTAATATTGTTATATTCATGTCTACCTCACAATAAAAATTGTAGTGTTAAAAGAATTCTAGTAGTAATTTCTAAATTTGACAAGTTGAAAATTTGAGAAATTTACTTTGGGTAGAGGATGTGCAGGATAGCCTAGATTCTGAAGTCTGAGTATAGAGCCAGCTCACAATCCTGATCCTGTTAAAGCCAGATTATGATCAACATCCAAGGAAAGAATGTTCGAGGGGAGTCTGTTGATGCTGAAGAAGAGAAAGAGATAAAGTTTGAGGATGCTTACACTGTTAGATACTTTGAAGAGAAGCCCGAAGACTGATAAAGACTGAAGACGTTGAAGACTCGACACTTAAGACTCGTCAACATCTGAGGGGGAGTCTGTTGGTGCATACGTCTGTCGACTTCGTCTTGTATCGAGTCTTGCATTGTTCATGGCACGAAGTTCAAGAAATCAAGTCTGAAAGTTAATTTCGCTTGAAGAGTGCTAATTCCGCTTGAAGATGGAATTCCGTTTGAGCATGTATTTCCGTTTGAACTATGTAATTCCGCATGAATGCTTAATTCCGCTTGTAATGTAATTTCGCTTGAGTCAGGTTCAAGCGGAATTACAAAGCCTATAAATAGGTGATAGGTCTGTTCATTTGAAAGGAAATTAGATTTGGGTTTTCCGACGGCGAAGCTCTGTCGAAGTGTCTACAGACTTGTAATTGTTACCAGATCAATAGAAAGACAGTTTAAAAGTGATATCTAGCTGAATCAAACTCATCATGTCTGTTTTCGCCTTTCATTTTGAGTAGAACGCCTCTGATCGACTCGTTTCGGATCTGAACACGATCCTACAGTTTAGCCTACTTTTGATTAGAGTTATGTTTTGTAGGATTAACGAAGTTTATAGAGTTATTCAGGAGCTTTACGGACCACCGGGATGAAAAACGGACCACCGGGATGCAAAACGGGTCAACCAGGACAAGATACGGGAAAAACGGAGAGTTGGATTTGTAGGTACCGTCACCGACGCCCTTTGGTTAACCCCGTCGCCCGAAACCTCCGTAAACAGAAATATAAGACGTCATAGAAAACCAACAAAAGTAGATGGCGTCGGCGACGACCAATATGGGCGTCGGCGACGGCTCTCCGTTTTGTGTATCGCGCAGTTTTGATTTCTTGGTTGTTTTGATGAGTTATAACGACCCTTTGACCATTTTTCAGGGGGTTACGAGTTGTGAATGATAAATACACCATTGGGGATCATCCTCTTATCATCTAACTCATCTCTGACCTATCCTAACACTCTCCTTCACCCCTAACCCTAACCAAGTCACCATCACCATCATCATCAAACCTTCTACCATCATCCCAAATCCATTCTTCATCTAAACCCTAACCATTAACCTCCACCACTCCTCCAAAACTCAAAGGTCATGGCTCGGTGTTTGTGTTCGTGGCCTGGTGATCACATCCATTCAACCATGAGCGGCTAGTTTCCTCGGTTTCACCCTGGTGTAGATTGTTGTAAGATTTATAGGGTTTGTACATTTGTTTTGATTTGATTTTGTGATAAGTTGTTTAGTATTTGAAACCTTTACTAATTGTCTTGCATTTGTTTCGAATTCATAAATTGACGAGTGATTATAAAATTTGACTTTGCGAAATGGTTATGTGCAATCATGCCTTATCTTTGGTCAGGATTTACATGTTCGAGGTAACGAAGTGCATTGCGGTCCGTTGTCTATAACGTTGATAGCAATTGGCACCTAAGCAGCGTGATAGAAATCCGTTAATTACTATATGCAATTGAATCAAGTTAAAACATGTAGGAACCCTAGGTGTTACAATTATCGAACCGGGTGTGATCCGTATTCCCAATTCTTGTTTTCAATTAGGTATTTAGTTTTGCAATCTTAGTTAATAAATCATTGTTTTAGATAATAGCAATTTGTCGGTTCACTCCGATTTATTTTCAAATCCAAACAAACAAATAAAATTAGCAAGCTTTATAATCACTTTGTACATTTTTGTAAATAGTCTAACTAATCGAACAGGTAGTGCGATACTGACCACATGTTCTTCGTGGATACGATACCCGACTTACCCTAGTTACCTAGGTTTAATTGGGTTTTTGTCTGATCGGGTTGACACGGTCTGTCAAAATGGCGCCGTTGTTGGGGAGCTAGTGCGCTTAGTATTTCATTGATGTTCGATTTTAGTTTAGTTTTTTTTTTTGTATTTCTGTGATTATACTTTGGGTGGTCGAGTTTGTTTGTGCAGGTACATGTGTTGCATGTACCACCTTTTAATATGAATTGGGTAGATGATGATCCGTGTGAATGTTGTGGAAGCAGAGAGCATCTATTAGAGGACTGCCCTGTTTTCTACGAGAAAGTTCAAGCCTACAAGGATCCAGAAGACTACCTCAACGTATTGTACGGATATGGGAGGGCGGATTATGTAGATTTCAATGGTCCATCCTCACATTCTCCATACATTAGACCACCACCACCACCCAATTATCAAGACTACTACTATTTAGAAATGGGTTACCATTATGAGCAAGGGTAGGGTTACAACAACTATGAACCCGACTTGCCACATTTCCCAAGTTACCAGGAGGAGTATGATGACTATTATCATGACTCCCCTCAGCCGACATACGAGGAGCCTCAAGATTCATTAAACTCTAAGCTTGATGGAATCATGGACATGATGATAGAAATGAAAAAGAAAGATGAGCTGATAGACAAATCATTTGAGGCTTTGGTTATTCAGGTTGGTCAACTAACCGAGGAGATGGCCCAATTTAGGCGAAACCAAGAGGTTTTGGCTAATGGTACAATGGTGGATGGTGATGTGGTGGAAGAAGTTATAGATCTTCCGGAGCAAGAATATGAATGTTTGAACCGAGTGGAAGACATAACGCCGCGAGACGGGTCAGATCCAAAAGAAGCCCAAATTCATATCTATCCTTCTCCCATACTTATCACTCCAACCAACAAAGTTGGGGATGAGGGTTCTGGCATAAGGATTTGAAGGGTGGCATTGCAAGACTTTGGCCAATTTGTTAAGAAACGAACCCGAAGTTGTACTGTACGCATGCTGTGTAAAAAAAAAGAGAGTGGATTCGGCATGTCAACTACCGAGCGTATTTTGGAAACTTAGTAGGCAAATGTTCACTTCGACCACCACGAGAGGCAAATCAGGTATGATTGTTGTATAGTTTGTACTATTATTCGTTTTATTTTATTTTCTTAGTTAAATGAACTTTGTGGGTGTGTTCACTATATAACCTTCACGAGACCTACTCGTCCTCCCGAGCTATCAGAGGGTTTAAAAGGGCTTGTTGCATAAGCTAAATGCAACCGTGATTCCTACGAAAGTGAGTTAGGTTTGTTGTTATTGTACATTATCTTTCCACATGAATCAAAGTGAAATAACGTATGGCTTGGTAATGTTTTCATAAAAGTGGTAGAACTAGGTAAGTAACAAATTTTGATGGTTGTGAGAAGCATGCTTCTACACAAGGGTTGAGATTTGTAGGTACATCATGTTCGTGAGATGACCATCTTGTTGAAGGATGAAGAGCACACGAGGAACGAGCGAAAAAACCCAGGTGCATACGTTTCTTTTTACCTTTGATTTCTAGTTAATGAATAAGTGGATTGTGAATTGTATTCTATTTTCCGAGATGGATTTTCGGGGGAAGTTAGCCATGTCATATCCCTTGTGCGTTTTAAAATCTCTATTCTTACACATTGAGGACAATGTTGACCTCAAGTGTAGGGATGGGAGAGTAAAAGTTTTTCGATTTTTGACCCGTTCATTTAAACACTACACATTGAGGACAATGTTGACCTCAAGTGTGGGGATGGGGGAAATTTTCAATTTTTTTTCTTTCAAAAATGTCTTTACTTGAAGTGATCTAAAAAGCACAAGTAGCTAAGTCAACAAGAGAAGACACAACCCATTTGGTCTTTTGTCATGGTCAAGTTCAAATTAATAGCATGAAGGGTATTTAACGGGTGGTTATTTGGGAATAATCCGCCTAAGAAACTAACATATCATGCATGTCACATACCATACCCTTTATACGTGAAGTTTTGAGCCACTTTTATATCATAGATTTACATATACATGTTTCTTTTTTTGAGTGGACCATTAGTTGCGTATTGTAAAACTTGCGACTTTTGATACGTTTGAGACCATTGACCGAATACAAGCACGATAATGATTAAGGAATTAGGTGAACCTTTTCCTTTAAAACCATTTATGTATCCTTACCCAAATAAATCACCTAGTCGTCAACTTTGAGCCTAAACCTTTCGTTTGACCAACCCAAATAGCCTATGGCCGTTAAACCTTTTATTTTTAACCCGTGTGATGAAAATTCGATCTTAGTTTTAGTTTGTTTGTAAAGTTGTGTTTTATAAAAAAAAAGTGAAAAAAAAAGAGAGAAAAAGAAGTAAAAAAAATCAAAAATGTAGAATATCGTTAAGAAAAGTACAAAAATATGTGTTTATAGTTTGCTGAATAAAAGGCAGAAATTGTTGGCTTATAGTCGATGTTCATAGTTAGTCGTGTTTAGCGTTGTTGTTTTGTAATAAGAATCAAGTTTTCATCACCTTAGCCACTTTAAAAATATCCTATTTCCTACCCTTAACCTAGCCCCGTTAAAACCCTTCAAAGCCCTTTTGACTTGTGCTTAGTGTTTGTGTTCGGTGGTGGAGAATGATTGAGTTGCAAGCATATGCGGGTGCGTGTTCTAATCGGTTTTGAGTGATCACTTAAAAAGTGCTAGCTCATTATCTAATTAGCCAAATTCTAAACCGAGTGGAGAGAACATTGTGAGGGATGTGCATGGTTTATTAGTTTCAAGGGCGGGTTAATCTTGGGTAACCATTTTATATGTGATCATTCACTTTACCTTTAAATATTTCGTAAATTGTAAACAGTTTGAACCGGGTATGACATTAGACCTTAACCTTAGTCTCAGGAATGGGACGTGTGTTTTTTCGTTTGACCCACGTGAAAGTGAAAAACATATTTGCTTGAGGGCAAGCAAAAGACAAGTGTGGGGATGTGATACGTGGTCGAAAACCGGTGTTCGCAATTGTTTAAGTTAATGTTTTTACGTGATTTTTAGTTTCGTTTAGCCTACTTTTGATTAGAGTTTGTTTTGTAGGAATAACGAAGTTTAAAGAGTTATTCGGGAGCTTTACGACCACCAGGACGCAAAACAGGTCAACCGGGAGCAAGATACGGGAAAAACGGAGAGTTGGATTTGTAGGCACCGTCGCCGACGCCCATATGGGCTGTCGGCGACCCCATATGGTTAACCCCGTCGCCCAAAACCTCCGTAAACAGCAATATAAGACGTCGCAGAAAACCGGCAAAAGTAGAGGGCGTCGGCGACGACTCTCTGTTTTGTGTATCGCGCAGTTTTGATTTCTTGGTTGTTTTGACGAGTTATAATGACCATTTGACCATTTTTTCGGGGGTTACGAGTTATGAGCGATAAAAACACCATTGGGGATCATCCTCTTATCATCTAACTCATCTTTGACCTATCCTAACACTCTCATTCACCTCTAACCCTATCCGAGTCACTATCACCATCATCATCAAACCTTCTACCATCATCCCCAATCTATTCTTCATCTAAACCCTAACCCTTAACCTCCACCACTCCTCCAAAACTCAAAGGTCATTGCTTGGTGTTCATGTTCGTCGCCCGGTGATCGCGACCATTCAACCATGAGCGACTAGTCTCCTCGGTTTCACCCCTGTGTAGATTGTTGTAAGATTTCTAGGGTTTGTACATTTTTTTTCATTTGATTTTGTGACAAGTTGTTTAGTATTTGAAACCTTTGATAATTGTCTTGCATTTGTTTTGAATTCGTAAATTGTCGAGTGATTATAAAATTTGACTTTGCGAATTGGTTATGTGCAATCATGCCTTATCTTTGGTTAGGATTTACATGTCCGAGGTATCGAAGTGCATTGCGGTCATTTGTCTATAACGTTGATAGCAAATGGAACCTAAGCATCGTGATAGAAATCTGTTAATTACTATATGCAATTGAATCAAGTTAAAACATGTAGGAACCCTATGTCTCACAATTATCAAACCGCGAGTGATCCGTATTCCCAATTCTTGTTTTCAATTAAGTAGTTAGTTTTGCAATCTTAGTTAATAAATCATTGTTTTAGATAGTAGCAATTTGTCGGTTCATTCCGATTTATTTTCAAATCCAAACAAACAAATAAAATTAGCAAGCTTCATAATCACTTTGTACATTTTTGTAAATAGTCTAACTAATCGAACAGGTCGTGCGATACTGACCACATGTTCTTCGTGGATACGATACCCGACTTACCCTAGCTACCTAGGTTTAATTGGGTTTTTGACTGATCGGGATGACACGGTCTGTCAAGGAGTATATGTAAATGCTCCGCATGTTCTTCCTTACTCTTAGAGTAAATTAGAATATCATCTATTAAGACAATTATGAATTTATCCAGGTATGGTTTACATATCCTATTCATCATGTCCATAAATGCAGCTGGGGCATTGGTTAAACCAAATGTCATGACTTTAAATTGATAATGACCGTACCTTGTTCTGAAAGCGGTTTTAGGAATGTCCTCTTCCTGTACTTTCAATTGATGATATCCTGAGCGTAAGTCGATCTTAGAGACGAATCGAGCTCCTTGAAGTTAATCGAATAGATCATCAATTCTCGGTAGTGGGTACCGATTTTTAATCGTAACCTTATTTAATTCTCGGTAATCAATGCACATACGCATCGATCCATCATTCTTCTTGACAAATAACACTGGTGCTCCCCATGGCGGTGAACTTGGTTGCATAAAAACTTTTTCAAGTAGTTCGTCCATTGTTCATTCAGTGCCTGCATCTCCATTGGCGCTAAACGATAAGGTGCTTTGGCCATTGGTGCCGTTCCTGGTATTAGGTGAATTCTGAATTCAACATCTCGATCTGGCGGTAATCCAGGTAACTCTTGCGGAAAAACATATGCGAATTTAGATACTACAGAAATATGTTTTAATTCTTTTCCTTTAGTGTTAATGATTACTGAAATCATATACACCATTCCTCCTTTTCGTTCATAAGTTGCAGCTTTCATCACAGAGATGAATTTTGTTGTTCTTGTTGGCTTATCTCCTTTAATTGTGATCTTTTCTCTAGTTGGCGCACTTACTTGTACAGACTTTTGATCACATACTATTCGCGCCTGATTGGCTACCAACCAATCAATTCCTAATACGACGTCAAATCCGGTTAGATCCATTGGAAAAAAAGGTTAGCATTAAATCTATGATTTAAAATTTCTATCCTTGGTTCCTGTAGGATTTCACTTATATTGATAGAGTCTCCATTTTCCGTCTCCACCAGATAGTCTTGGTGGAAGTTTAGTTAATGGTTGATTGAGAAGTTTGTAGAAAGAAGTATTTATGAAACTTTGGTTCGCACCAGAGTCGAATAATACTTTAGCATAAATATCATTAACTAAAAACGTACCGACAATCACATCCGGAATCATCTTGGCTTCTTTGGCTGTCAGAACGAAGGCTCTGGCATTCTTTTTGGACCCTTCTGTTGTCTTTGCCTTGTTGTTTGTCGCTAGAGCTAGTTTTGGACAGTTCGGTTTGATGTGACCAACTTCTCCACAGTTGTAGCATATCCTGGCGCTAGCTTTCTTCCTACAATTTTCTTCCTTATGTACTGGAAACTTTCAAAAGTTGCAACACACCGCACACTTTCCTGAGTGCTTCTTTTTACAGAACTTGCAGTGGAGAGAAGAGGAAGACCCTGTCCCTTTTCCGCGATAGGAATTAACATAACGTAGTTCCTGGGTAATCTTTTGAGCTAGGTTCTTTTTCTGATTTTCCTCTTGCGTACGTACTAATTCATCTGTCAAAGTGTTAGCAAGTTCTACTGCTTCTTCTATGGTTTGTGGCCTAGCTGCCTTGACTACTTGTCTGATCTCACTGATTAATCCCCAGATATAACGGGAGATTAATACTGGTTCTGGCAAGGCTAGGGTTGGTGCTATCCTTGCATATTCGAAGAATATGGTAGTATATTCCCTGCAATCTACCCTAGTCATTCTATGGTTTAGAAACTTATTGGCAATCTGTCCTTTTTTCATGAGGGGGACATAATTTCCTTTCAACTATTTCCTTAAAGTTGGTCCATTCCATGTTATATACCCTGTCACTTCCTCTAGATTGAAGAATGGTATTCCACCACTCTAAGACTGCATTTTTAAAGAGATTAGAAGCAAACATGATCTTATCTTTATCTGCACACTTACTTATCTTTAAAACTGCTTTTGTCTTTTCTATCTAACGCAAGGATGAAATGGCTCCTTCACTGCCTGAGAATTCTATTGGTTTACAGGCTAATAATTCTTTATAAGAACAACCATATGAGTTGGTCCTTCTTCTTTTTGGAATCGAAGCTTGGATCAGTGGTCCGTGATTTCCATTCACGCTGTGATTTGGTTAAGTGGGTGCACGTTTACTGCCTATTACGAAATTATTTTCTGCCTTTTTAATAGTGTTGATAATATATGGCATAGCATCTATGATTCCTTGGGCTACTATGTGTTCGATAGCACTTTTATCCACTTGGTTTCCGTTATTATTGTTATTTTGTATTTCCTGATTTACTTCATTTGACATCTGAAGTATAAACATTATCAGGTATTAATATCACATAATTAAACAAACAAACACTTAAGCAGATTGAACCAAAATCATCGATCATTGCGACTTTACTCTTTTCATATTTATATATGCATCTGTTACAATTATAACTGGAATTTAAACACTAGTAACTATGCATCGATATATATATATATATATATATATTAATATATATTTATCTTAGTTGATTTGATACATTTTTTTTATCAAAGAAACATAAATTACACACACACACACACACACACATATATATATAGGGGATGGATCATGAGAAAACTAGTTTAAATGAGAAAACAAAAAACTAACTAAAAAAAGCCTAAAAAACATACCAATTTTTTTTTACAATTTTTTATAAAAAATCGTTATTTTTTTATGTATGGAATTTTTTTTTTAAATTATAATTTTTTTGTTGTATTGCACATGTGCACTAATACGGATATAATGCATATGTGTAGTACACATATAATGCACATGTGCAGTACAACAAATTTTTTTTTTGAAATTTTTATATATATAAAAAATAGCAATTTTTTTATAAAAATTTGTAAAAAAAAATTGGTATATTTTTTAGCTTTTTTAGTTAGTTTTCTCATTTAGATGTAGTTTTCTCATGATCCTCTCCCTATATATATATATATATATATATATATATATAGGGTAAGGTTCATGCGAGAACCACCCTTATTGCGAGAACCGCGAGAACCAATGTGAACACAAGATAAAATCTAAAAAAAAATAAAAAAAACACTCAAAAATTTTGTTTTTTTACTATTTTTATAAAAAAATCGCTATATTTCGTTACCATAAAAAAAAAACTTTTTTTTTCGAGTAACAGTTATCCATGCACATGTGCATATGTATCATTACTTCGACAAATTCGGTAATACGTTATCAGGAATAGACAATTGCACTTTAATTTACAATACCATTTGTAATACACTACTTTTTACATTACCAATATTCAAAATGCACATGTGCATCATTAGGTATAACCATGATATAACGTGTTTTGGTACAAAAAAATTTGTGATTTTGAATGGAGAAGTAGGCCCATATATATGTTTTTTGGTTAGTTATATCTAGTGGTTGATGGTTTGGTTATAGTTGTCAATTTATGATGTAATATGTTGATTGGATGGTATAAATGGTGTTTACATCCATGTAATAAAGTGAAAATATTGTTAATGGTATTGTATTATGGATGGTAGGAGCTAATAGTATTGTATTATGGATGATATGAGGTAATGGTAGTGTATTATGGATGGTATGATAGATGAAAGGGAAAGTGTATTCAAAGTAGTGTACCAAAACACCTTATTTCATGTTGATACATATAAATGCACATGTGCATTTCTAATATTGGTAATGTAAAAAGTAGTGTATTACATATGGTAGTGTAAATGAAAGTGCAGTTGTCTAATATGTGTAATGAATTACGGAATTTGTCAAAGAAATGACAAAAATGCACATGTGCATGCTTGTGTATTATGGATGGAATGATAGATGAAAGAGAAAGTAGTGTACCAAAACACCTTATTTCATATTGATACATATAGATGCACATGTGCATTTCTAATATTGTTAACGTAAAAAATAGTGTATTACACGTGGTAGTGTAAATGAAAGTGCAATTGACTATTATTTGTAATGAATTACGGAATTTGACAAAGAAATGATACATATGCACATGTTCATGGATAACTGTTACTCGATTTTTTTTTTGAATTTTTTTTATTAACAAAATATAGCGATTTTTCCAAAAAAAAAATAGTAAAAAAATAAAAAAAATTTTTGGATGTTTTTTAGATTTTTTTAGGAATTATTGTTTGTGTTCACACTGGTTCTCGCGGTTCTCGCAATAAAGGGTGGTTCCTAACGGATCTTTATCCTATATATATATATATATATATATATAGGGAGGAGTTCATGCGAGAACCACCCTTATTGCGAGAACCAATGTGAACACAACCTAAAATAGCTAAAAAAACCTAAAAAAAACCCAACCCCCCCCCCCCCCCCCAAAAAAAAAAACCTAACCCCCCCAAGCTAAAATGTTAAAAACTAAACCCCCAAAAAACCTAAAAAAATAAAAAAAAATATAATTTTTTTCTTTTTAATATTTTTTATGCTCAAATCGCTACTTTTAGTGGCAAAAAAAAATAAAAAATAAAAAAAAAAATTTTTTTTTTACTTTTTTTTTTGGCTTCGAAAAGTAGCGATTTTTATATAAAAAATATTAAAAAAAAAAAAAAAAAATTTTGTGTGATTTTTAGCTATTTTTAGGCATTTTTGGTTGTGTTCACATTGGTTCTCGCGATTCTCGCAATAAGAGGTGGTTCTCGCATGATCTTCTCCCTATATATATATATATATATATATATATATATATATATATATATATATATTAGGTGACTTGTTTCTAGTACTGCATTTTTTCCTTCCTCAACCAACTCTTCACCATATTGCCGAAGTTCTTCCACATTTTCCTGATTCAATAGTGGCATTGGAGCTCGTACGGGTTCAAGGTAACGTGGTATTGGTTCTCCGTAAGGATATGGGTTGTTCAATATTTCCTGAAATGAACGGTTGTCGTCCCACCACGGATCTAAAGGGTTCGGTGGTGGAATCCTAGGTATCTCATTTGGATCAAAGGCTGGAATTGGAAGTTGGTTCTCCTGGATTTGTTTTATACTCATGGGTTGGTTAGGGAATAAAGGTAGAAGTTGTGGGCCGGCTACTTGTTTAAGATTAAGTTATGCTGCTGCATTTACTAACATATGGAAGTTTGCTAGTTGCCTATCCAATTCTTCTTCCCATAAGGGCTTGGCTTCTGGGTTTTGGGTATTTCTCTCTCTATTCACTATTCTTTGTTGTTGAAAATTTCTCATCCTTTTTCTCTTTTCTGATTTGCTATACTAAACCGACCTCTCTTTTTAGGGGGAAAAGGTTCTTCGGATTTAGCTTTGAAAACAAAGATATCCTCGGAATCAGCTGTGTATCCTTGGGTTGGCTGGGATGTTCCTTCATCCATGGGAGAATGAGGTAGATGACGGTAAGCGTCAGAAGTACTCTGATCACTCATACTGTAACTAGAAAATTGTCAAACTAACAATAAAATAATAAAATATATATATTTACACAGAATAACACGTAAGTTATTTCCTAACACCATTGGTTTAAAATTTAGGTATTAAAAGAACACCTAAATGGCTTAAACCAGTGGCTCTGATACCACCTCCTGTCGCAGCTCCCGTCCCCACCCCGAGAGCGGGAGCCGAGAGCAACAGTTGGTGGTATCGGTGTTTATTAATTTGGCAGCGGAAATGAGATATCAGGATCGTAGTTAGGAAATAAATTTTAGAGTTTCAAAAACCAAAGTTTTATTTCAAACAACAGGGATAAAAACCCTTATTTTAATTATAATATTCTCATAGGGATAAACCCTAATTTGCTGAAAACATAAACTTTTATTTAGGTAACTTTTATAGCCACTTTCTTTAAGCCTTCAGTGCTCCATAGCTGGCTTCTAATAGCTCTCACATCAAGTTACCTGAAATGCGTTTTAAAATCATTTTATCAGCAAGAAATACTGGCGAGTGCATCCCAGTTTAATTAAATAAGCTTTTATAACTTTACAATATTAAGAGCAATTACAATGTTTATATCTTCCCAATTACTCGTTCAGTACTTGTCACTCGACGGATCTGTGACTATGGTCATATCACACATTAGATACCCATGCCCAATTGTGAAGGTTATCAAGTATTGTACACAAACCCGATAATACTGGAAGTAATTGTAGAATACAAAGACTTAATCACTGTAATTATAACTGATAAACAATTTAGGATTTTTGTAAAACATTTGAAATAATGGCTCACAAACGGTGAGAAAAAAAAAGAATGACTCACATTGTAGACTTAGGTATTCTACGGGCTTCGTGGTAATATTTCTTGATTATTTTCCTGAGTTTCTATTAAAAACATACAATGCACATGTGTTAGTAAGATAACCCAAATCCCATTAGCCATACAACACGAGACAGAACCCCAAAAAACTTAGTCAGGCGGAGCCTCGATGTCACACCCCGTTATTTCCACGTATTACCGGTGGGCCCGGTGGGGAGTATCGTGACGTAGTTGATATCATCATAGACAATTATTCACAGTTTTAATGCACAGCGGAAGTCTAGAAGTAATTTATACAAACCGAGTTGAAAGTAACATAAATATTACACATAGGGTTGTGAATGGATCCACAGGCGGATCAAAACAAAAGAAGTATTGTTCAACAGACTTAAAGTGATAAAAGCTTGCAAGACTCTTTATTTAATCACTCAGGAGTTCCAGCCCATTACGCTTAGTACCTGCACTTAACCTTTTGAAAATACGTCAGTTTACACTGGTAAATACAATTAACTGACTCTTTTGAAAACATTTAAGAAAATTGATTTTAAATGCACAAGGCACAAATATTCTTTTATAGCTTGGGACAATTATTTAAAAATAATCTTGTATACAGATTAACATGTTTGTCGTCCATTCAGTAGCCCATGTTAGAAGTACCGGGTTAAATATTAATAGACACACCACTAATATAGTCCCACGGCGAGTTATCCTCAATGAGTGGTTATACCTTATACATACGCAACTGTCAGGTGTATGCCTACACCCCGTGCTTAAGTCGTGGCCATTTTCATTTAAATGATGCCAAGGATATCCAGGACACGGTCATTAACCCCCCAAAGGCATTGCATCAAACAAAACAGATTAAAACGGGATATCTCAATGATTTAACCATTAATTGATTAAAGATTCAATACCCGACCAAGCGGTAATAATTTACCGTATCCCAAGCCCGTATAACGGAAAATAAGTTAAAAGTATTTACCTGCGCAAAATGTAATTTTAATCTCAGCCGTATAACAATCAGCAAGTGCAAATAGCTTTTACTGGGCTCCTAAATCTGGAACGAAGGTTTTAATAACCTATTAGATTCCTAACGGGTCTTACTTAAGTTTAAACTTAGACCGGTTAGTTTTAATGAAAGGTTTACGGTTCAAAACGCACGATTAAGCGAAGATCGGATTAGAATGTGATTTAGACCCAACAAGTATGAAGACTTGTATAAAATGGGTAAACTAAACACATTCTGTATTTTGAAGTAAAAATGATAAGGTTTGACCCGTTTTGGTTAATTTATGCAAACTAGTTACATAAACCGTACTGAACGCGAATATGCATAACGTGTAACCAAATGAGTCATGTACGGGTTCCACAAGTTAATATGCTTAAAATATGTTATGATATCAGTAGGATATCTTCCATTATGCCCAAAACGAATTTAAAACCAATTTTAGCCTCGTAAGGGTATTTTGGTCATTTTAAAGTTTATAAAAGAGGTTAAATAATAATCTAAGGTTCTGGTCTAAAATAATCAGTAAAAATATTTATTTTAATAAGTTACATCAGTAAGATATCATATATATGTGAAACTTTTCATTTTTGGCCAAACGATGCACCGTAGGGGCATTTTGGTCATTTCACATATGTTATAAGGGCCAATTTTGGAAATCTGAGTTCAAAACTTTTACTTACTATTAAAGTATAAAATTTACTTATAATATTAGTAGGTAATAAGTCTTAGATGTTAAATATAGTTTTAACCCATACTATGTGCCTAAATAGCATAAAAGTCGGTATTTGATGGTATTCGGGTTGATTAAGGAAATCTGAGATTCTGATCAGCCTCTACTGTTTAAAATAATTTATTTAATGTATAAAATCAGTAGAAAAAAGGTTTGATATGTAAAGGATGTGTAAAACTCGTTTTATTAACAAAAAGGGCATTACCGTCAATTACCGAGTCTATGCAAGAATCTTATGTTATGATCAGTTTAAAACTTAACAAAAATTTCCAAAAATCCCTAAATATTATATCTTAACAGTAGGCGGTAAGTTTGGTGTCAAAAGTTGGGTTTAGATATGATTTATGCCAAAAATGCTGTTTAATTAATAAAAAGCTTTCATTTTACGTTATTGCGCATAACTTCTATTTTAGACCATAAACTGATGTCAAACTTTTAGGACATACTTAAATATCAGTAATAAAGGTTTTTGTCCTCTCACATTTTCAAAAATCTCGTTTTAATATCAAAAGGGCAAATTGGTCAACTTTTAAGCATTTAACGGAAACATGCAATGAATTAGGATTTCTATGGAACCAAGTTACATAACCTCAGAGGGTTATACTAACCTATAATATGGTTCTAAAAGAACCCTAAGGCATATCTAAACTAAGCTAAATCGGGTCAGAACTGAAAGTCAAAGCAAAAGTCTACTTTTGCGACTTTCGGCTCCGAACCGAGCCTAAACTCAGAATTGTCGGGTTGAACATGCCTAGACATGTTCTTATATTATTTACCAAGTTATTTAAGTGTTAAAACATGTTCCATAACATCTGCATTATCAGTTATGAATGAATTTGTAAAAACTGACCCGTTTGACTTTTATTAATAAGTTTGACCCGACAATTGACCAAGTAAAATTGATAATCAGTAGGTGCCCTTTTAAGGGTTTATTACCTACATAATTACCAACCCATAGCCACTTTCAATTCGAATAATGGCTGGACCGTTTGTGATTAATCATAAAGTCAAAGCTTAATTTGTGATTAATCATTCAGTCATTAAGCTAATAAAACTTAAACTTAGAAAGCTAAGAACACTTACTAGAGTACTTAGCACGAATATTGAACTGAGGAAAGCTTCCTAGAGCTCCAAGAGACTTCAGATAGAGAGTTGTGAAGTAAAACTTCAAGTGTGCAAATGAACAAGAACAAAACAAGGCCTTATATAGGAAGTTTGAGTCTCCAAGATCAATCCATATGTCCCTATGTTGTTACCAGATGTTCCCATGTGTCCCTAGTGCATGAAAAACTATTTGCTCAGTCCCTGGTATCGAAATCAACCTTGTAATGGCGGTGTAACAGGCTGCAACATGCAACTGTCCTTGTTTTCTGTCACTCGCACTTTTACGCGGGCCGCGTAAGACTTATAGGAAGTCTACGCGGGCCGCGACAATGGGGATTTCCGGTAAACAGTTTGCAAACTTTGCATTTTCAGTCCCTGGTCCATTTTAAGTTTATTTAACTTCCATTTATTGCATTTAGGACCCCCATAGTTAACTATTAAGGGCCTTGGGTCACATTACTTCGTTAAGCTCCCGGTTAGTTGTGAGGTCACCCAAAAAGTCTTGTTTTCATCGAAACTCCACAAAATTACTATCAATTATTCTTGAGAGCGAAATATACAATTATTACAATGTTTTTGGGTTCGTTAAAAGGTCACTCAGAGGTAACATTTAACATGTTGACACTTTTAACCCCTATGTTTCGTAAGATCCTTAATTTTAAACACAAACGACTTTCTATGTTCGACAAATTATTCATTAGAGAATACGAACGTCGTGTGAGGTCAATCAGAGGCACAAGATTGGCATGTTGACACTTTGGATCGTTTTACTTACATATTTACATTGTTTGACAATTTTAGTCCCTTCAGATCAATCCATTACACGTTTAAAGTCCATGACACGTGTCTTCATTATATTGGGCATGATTTTACGAGGTGTTACATCCTCACCCCCTTAAAAGAAATCTCGACCTCGAGATTTACTGAAATAAATGAGGGTACTTCTGTTTCATTGTGGATTCAACCTCCCACGTGTATTCTGGGCCTCTTCGGGCATCCCATTTTACCTTTACAATCGACACATGCTTCCTTCGAAGCTTCTTAACCTGTCGATCCTCGATCGACAAAGGTTTTTCAACGAACTTCAAGCTCTCATCTATCTGCATGTCCTCATGCGACATTGCTAGCAACTCATCGGCTAGACATTTCTTTAAGTTGCAGATGTGGAATACATTATGTATTCCACTAAGCTCTTCTGGTAGATTTAACTTGTAAGCCACAGTTCCGACACATTCGATAATCTCGAATGGTCCTATATATCTTGGGATTAGCTTGCCCTTTTTGCCAAAACGCATCACCCCTTTCCAGGGTGACACTTTGAGTAACACTTTATCACCTACCTCGAATTTTAGAGGTTTACGCCTTTTGTCCGTGTAGCTTTTCTGCCTATCCCTGGCAGCTTTGAGATGATCACAGATCTGTACAATCTTATCTGTTGTCTCCAGGACTATATCAGGTCCTGATATTGGACATCTCCAACTTCCGCCCAACAAACTGACGTCCTACACTTTCTTCCCTACAAAGCTTCGAAAGGTGCTGCTTGAATACTCGAATTATAGCTATTATTGTAGGAAAATTCAATCAATGGAAGATGGTCATCCCAACTCCCTCCCAAATCAATAACATAAGCCCTGAGCATATCCTCGAGTGTTTGTATCGTGCGCTCGCTTTGGCCATCTGTCTGAGGATGATAAGCAGTGCTGAAGTTTAATCGAGTGCCTAATGATTGCTGAAAGCTTTTCCAAAAATGCGATGTGTATCTTGTATCCCTATCGGAGATAATAGACACTGGCACTCCGTGAAGAGATACAATCTTATCCACGTACAACTGAGCTAGCTTGTCGGAGCTGTGAGTTTCTTTAATCGGCAAGAAGTGGGCTGACTTGGTCAGCCTATCGACTATGACCCAAATAGTATCATTTCCGTGCTTCGTATTTGGTAACTTTGTGATAAAATCCATGGTTACCATTTCCCATTTCCAGGTGGGAAGTTCAGGCTGTTGAAGAAAACCTGACGGCTTTTGATGTTCTGCTTTAACTTGTGCGCATGTCAGACATTTAGCCACATAAGTGGCTATAGATTTCTTCAAACCTATCCACCAATAATTTGCCTTTAAATCCTGGTACATCTTATCACTGCCAGGATGAACTGAATATTTGGAGCTATGAGCTTCTTGAAGAATCACATCCCGAAGTCCTCCATAAATTGGAACCCATATTCGTCCATTCAATCTTAGTATTCCATCCTTCCCATATGATAATTGTTCAGCAGTTACGTCCAACTTCTCATTTGGATAGTTAGCTTCTAATACAGCTTCCTTTTGAGCGACTAACAACCTTTCATTCAAGCTGTTCTTTAATTCAATGCTCTTGGCATTGATTCTAATAGGCTTAACCCTTTTTTTCTGCTCAAGGCATCAGCGACTACATTCGCTTTGCCTGGATGATAACGGATTTCACAATCATAATCATTCAGTGTCTCCATCCATCGACGCTATCTCATGTTAAGATCCTTCTGGTTAAACAGGTGCTAAAGGCTCTTATGATCAGAATAGATGACGTACTTAGTCCGATAAAGATAATGCCTCCATAGCTTCAGTGCAAATACAACGGCACCCAACTCCAAATCGTGGGTGGTGTAATTCTTCTCGTGCACCTTTAATTGTCGTGAAGCATAGGCAATAACCTTGCCCTTCTTCATAAGCACACATCCCATACCTGTGTGCGATGCGTCACAATAAACCACAAATTCCTCAATTCCTTCTGGCAATGTCAACACGAGAGCATTGCTTAATTTCTGCTTAAGAATATCAAAGGATTCTTGCTGCTTGGGACCCCAGTCAAACTTGACATTCTTCCGGGTTAGCGATGTTAGAGGTGCAGCAATCCTTGAGAAGTTTTCAATGAAACGCCTATAGTAACCTGCTAGACCCAAGAAGCTGCGTATCTCTGTAGGAGTCTTAGGCTCTTGCCAATTCATAATCACTTCAATCTTAGCGGGATCCACCTGGATACCACGCTCACTTACCACATGTCCAAGAAATTGGACTTCTCGAAGCCAAAATTCACATTTTGAAAACTTGGCGTAGAGCTTTTCTTGTTGTAGTAGTTTAAGGATGCACCGGAGGTGTTTTTCATGATCGGCTTGATTCTTTGAATAAATAAAAATATCATCAATGAAAACAATGACAAACTTGTCTAGGTACGGCTTGCAAACGCGATTCATGAGATCCATGAACGCTGCAGGTGCATTAGTGAGCCCAAAAGGCATCACTAAGAACTCATAGTGGCCATAGCGTGTTCTGAACGCGGTCTTGTGCACGTCTTCATCTCTGACCTTCAACTGGTGATATCCTGACCTTAGATCGATCTTTGAAAAGTAACTTGCTCCTTGAAGCTGATCGAATAGATCATCGATCCTGGGTAACGGATACCTGTTCTTGATTGTAACCTTGTTTAGCTCATGATGATTGATGCATAGACGCATCGAGCCATCCTTCTTCTTCATAAACAGAATCGGTGCTCCCTAAGGGGACGAGCTGGGTCGAATAAATCCTTTTGCCAATAAATCATACAACTGATCCCTTAACTCTTTCATTTCAGTTGGTGCCAACCGATAAGGTGCTCTTGCAATTGGTGCTGCTCCAGGAACGATATCGATTCTGAACTCCACTTACCTATCTGGAAAAAACGTCTGGATATTCAGAAATAACAGGGATGTCTTCGATCTTGGGCTTTGGTTCATCAATGGTTACCTGTGCCATATAAATGATACAACCTTTCTTCAAACACCTCGACGCCTTAAGCATGGACACTTGCTTAGGCAACCCGTACTGCGTATCTCCTTGTATTGTTAACGGTTCACCATAGTGAGTCTTGATAACCACTTGCTTCTTATCACACACAATTTGGGCTTGGTTACCAATCCATGCCTATCACTATGTCAAATCCTGCTAATTTTAACGGAAGCAAGGAGAACGGAAAAGAGTGATTCCTAATGGATATAAAACATCCATCTAGAACTGTTGAGGCAGTCTCTATAGTACCATTGGCCAATTCTACTTCATACTTTATGCTTAGAGTCTTAACAGGCAAATTTAATAACTTACAAAATTTATTGTCCACAAAAGACTTGTCTGCACCCGAATCAAACAACACTCTAGCATAAACATCATTGATAAGAAAGGTACCTGTTATCACATTGTCGTTTTGAATGGCCTCTTGAGCATTCATTTGAAAGACCCGAGCATTGGTCTTTTTAACCTCTTCAGGTTTCTTTGCATATTTGGGGCAATTGGTCTTGATATGCCCTTTCTCGTTACAGTTGTAACAAGTTACGTCCTTCATTTTCTTGCAATCTAGGGTCTTATGCTCCTTAGACTTGCAGATTTCACAAACTCTAGGCTGCGACTGTGACTGTGACTGAGATTTTGTTTCGAACCTGCACTTTCCAAAATGTCAAAAACCCAGGTATACGTACAATTAATCAATCTTGATTAATGCTTAATGACTGTGCTGAATTACAAGTTAACTTCTTTCTGATTTCTGCCATACACATACATGTGCATCATACCTTATTTAATGTCATATCAATATTGCATGAAAGCTATATTGCTTTGAATGATGCACAAAGCACAGTTAGCACAATTATCTCATAAATCAGGAATATGCTGAGGAAGTTCAGTACATAGACAGACGTTGTATTGAGACATAGTATGAGCCAGAAACTAAGTACTACACTAGTATAGAGTGTAGGGAAGTAAGGACCACAAAACTGCTTTTCTAGGTGATAGTTTAAGTGCCGGAAAGTGCCTAAAACTCACCCAAAGTACTGAATTCAGCAAAATTCAGCATAAATCAACATTTTAACACATTAATATTATGCAAAAACATGATAAAATGGTCCTGAATGCTTTCCTAAGTGTCAGGAATTAAAAGTTTCACAAAGGGTACATAAAGAACACTAAACTGCAAGTTTAGCACTATAACAAACCAGTATCCAACCGAACAACCGGACACTACCCGAAACACCAAATTTGCAATAGAAGCACTGTTTTAATGTTTCCAAGCTAGTTATGATCCCCGAACATCATAACACCTCCTAAAAATATCTAATAACTGAAACACGTAACGAACACTTGGATTTGAACTAATTTGCAACTAAAGGGTTAAACCTACACCTATACCCCCCCCCCCCCACCTATGGGACGGCCATGCCTCACCCCCATACCTTCAAGATTTTATTTCATTAATAAATTAGATCTTGTGCTTACTTTTTGTAACACATTACACATAAGTTAATAAGGGATGATGGTTATAAAGAGAACATGGAAGATCTAGAGTTCATTATCTCACACACACTTCACACTCATCTTCCCCCCTCTCTTGCTCTCACTCTCGGTCGAACATAGGCACCACCACCATCAATTTCATTCCTTCATCTTCATCCATTCCAAGATCATACAAGGGTGTTAGAGTCCATACAAGGAAGCTTGGTGGCTTTGGAACTTGAAGGACCTTCTCTATTTGCTTTTATCCTCTTGATTTCTACTCTTGATCATCCCTAGCCTTGTGCTAGTGGTAAGAATCTTAATCTTGATAGTTTACTTCCATTTTTAGTGGTTAATAATGAATCATGATAAAAAATATCAAGAACACTAAAGAATCATTTGAAGTAAACATGAATATAAGCTTGTTTCGTAAAGATATCTTCATGAATATAAGTTGTTATGCTTGTTGATCTTTGATTTTTTGTAGAAGTGATGTTAATCATCATAAGGTCTTGCTAAATCATGATTAAAAACATAGTTTAGCAAGATGAAAGTATAAATTGTTGTAGGATGATGGATCATCCATACTTAAAGCATGAACTTGAAAGAAGTAATGTTTTCTTGAAAAACCATGATTAAAGTGAGTTGTTGATCATATGGATTTAAATATTTATGAAGGATTTCAAAGAAACCAAGTTAAAAACATTAGTTTCATATAAACTTGGTTCTAACATAAACAAACACAATTTTTGGTGGTTAAACAGGTGTAGAAACACTTGTATAACAAGAAGATTCCACAAGGAAACATTTTTGCAAAACATGATTACAAGTTGTAAACATCTAAATTCTCCAAGAATGATGTTTTTATATAAACAACCACACTTTAAAGGGTAACTAAAATCACTAAACACACTACCAAGTTACTACGAATTTTCATAAACTTTCAAGTTCATGAAGTGGTAGATTAAGCATGGTTTTGGCAAATTGGTAAGTGTAAGTTGTTTAGAGTTGCTTGTAAATTGATTGTGATGATTTTTCAAAAGAAAATGATATGCTTGAAAGCATGGAAACCTCCATTTTTAGGGGAAACTATGGCAAAAGTTTCTAAAAATATAAACGCTTAGAAAAATATTTATAAACATACACTTACAAGTGTATTTTCAACAATAAATGGTTACATAAACTTTGCCATAATTTTTGGTTACAAAAGTACAAATATTGCAGGTTGGTTTTCATAAATAAAAGTGACTAAATATGTAATTGAGAAATATATATTTAGGAGACACAATGTGTGTGATTATTTGTATACTTTGTGTATTAGTTATATTATTTTAGGGCATGTAATAACATGACTCATAAAAACACCAAGAATTACAGTCCAAAATATTACCAAAATCTCAAGGAATAAATATACAAGTTACACACAAAATATTGGCGAAACCGAACAAGAAATGTAACTTACAAAATATTCCGGAAAATATGCTCACAAAATATATTTTGGTAAATAATATTTTGGACACAAGGAAATGAAAATATGATTTTACAACTATTACAAAGTTATATCATATTTTTGACAAAGAGAAAATATATTGTTTTTGGGAAGTAAAAATATATTTTCTTGGAATTTTTAGAAGATATATAATTTTTGGGAAAGATATATATTTTCTTGAGTACACTTGAAATACATTATTTTTGGATAAAAATAAGTTTATGTATATTTTCTAAAGTTAGACTTGAAAATATATTATTTTTGGAACTTATATGAAAATATTATAAATATTTTTTCTAAGTAATACTTCTTGAATATATATTTTGGAAATATATATTGGTGGACTTTTATTAGAAATAATATTCCGGAAGGTTTAATATAAATTTAAGTATATGAATACTTAATGAATACCGTAAAATACGTATTCTCACACGTATAAATACACACCAGAATACGACCCCAAAATATGGCAAGAATACACATGTATAAGATACCCCCATCCTTGGGAAGGAAATACAAGTATTAATACTTAGGAAGTATTAAGTTAATATATATTATTTAACAATTTTTCCAAAATTTAATGAATATAATTTAAGTTAAAATATTAATTATTTTGACAATAATTATATAACTTGGAAAAATATCAAAGGCATGAAAGAAACATAACTCAAGGACATTAATACTAAATCAAGGCACGGCCCGTTCGTCTAATAGACATTAATACGTTGTAGGTAGTAGGTAGTCGTGTTCACCGAAGGAGCTTTGAGTTACTGTGACCCGAAGACGCAAGACTTTGAGTTCATGTCCCCCTTCTCTTTTAACTGTTTTCAGTTTTATAACTTCAGGCGTGAAATACTTGTTACAACTGTTTACAAACGTTTTATACATGGTATGGTTAGCTAAGGAAGGGTACTACTTGATCATGTGAATGGTGGGTACAACACTTAAGGCCATTAATCCTCATTGTAGGACCGAGGGACATGAGTGATAGATCTATTTGGGTGTAGCGAGCCCACACCCATGCAGACCAGGGTGGCCCATGTGGTGACTATGTCTTATTCCCGGAGACAAATCTGCTAGGTTTGAGTTTTCCTGCATCACTTCACAGATATCAATGGCCTTGCAAACCATTGGTGATCTGTTTTCCTTGTTGCTTTCATACCAGGATTTACATACATACAGACATACTTTCATAGGTTTACTTATACACACAAACAAACACATAAACTCGCTCAACTTTTGTTGATGTTTTGAACTACATGTATTTTAGGGAATTAGTAAGTGGATCTGGTGGGCGTTGGAAGTTTCATGTTGCGTTGTGAATAAAGATGTCATCCATGGTTTTGAGGTTTGGGTTGGGTGTCTTAATCCTGGACGAGACACGTCTTCTAAACCTTGGTTTTATCTAATATCTTTTGATGAGTCCTTAGTGAACTCGTAAACAATTCGTATGGTTGTAAACTTAAATTCGAAGTCTATGTTCCAAACAATGTTGTCATGCTTTTAAACTTAATTTATGGATGAACATCTATGGTTTTATCATATAGTCGTTGTTATGATTGAATGCAATGGTATTAAGAAAGTCACACCATAATCACGTTTCCGCAAAAGTCAGGGTGTGATAGCTTGGTATCAGAGCCAGGTTGTAGCAAACTAGGATTCCTTCTCGAGTCTAGACTACAATCATTAGGGCTCTCACGAAAATGTTTTGACAACATAACTTCATTGCATACATTAAACGCCCAGATCCAGGAAACATACATTTTTACAAACAAAAGACACGAAACACATTTCAAAGTTATGTTTATGGTTTAGTCTGAGAGACTGGGTGGTTCAGTCTGGTAAACTGGGAGGTTTAGTATGAGAGACTAGGTAGTTCAGTCTGGGAGACTGGGAGGCTTAGTCTGGGAGACTAGGGAGAATACGTGCTTACATTGTTACTACTTACATGCTTATTGATGATTGTGATATATGTGCATATGTTGTGATTGTTTTGTTATAGACACTATGTCTTCGTTTGAGAGTGGACTGTCCGATACTGTCGACCCCATGGCTATTGTTTCTAACGATGAGATTGTCCCAGAGCCAGAGATCTTTACCTCCGACACTGAGAGTGACCCAGAGATGATGTCGGATGATGACGATGATTTCCAGCCTTTTGTGCTGCCCGACTTTGGCGATGATGTACCGCATGCAGATTGTTTCCCCAACGAGGATCCCGTTCTTATTCCTATTCCTGACCAGGACCATCTCATCCTCGGACATCCCGATGGTGAGCATGTCGTGGCTCCGATCCTCGCCCCTTTGCCTCTTGCGGCCTTTCCTCTCGAGGATTTGCCTTTTGATGACTTGTCTGATGATGATGTCGATCTTTTCATTGATGGTCCCCCTGATGATGCTCAGGGTGATGGAGTTCTAGCTGAGGATGTCATTGTTGTTTCACTTGTTGAGATTCCTATTATTGAGGTTTCCTCTGATCATTCTGTTCCAGATTCCTTCGAGTCCGTGTCATCCACCGCTTTGCATGCAGTGGGATTGCGACGTTACACCCCTGATACTGATGATGACACAGTTGTCACGACCCCCGACCCGGTTTGACCCGTTTCAGGAGCCGCGGGACAGAAATCCCGTGGTATTTAATTAACAGCGGAAGTTTCTTCAGGATCTTTTTAAAACTAAAATATTTCCCGATTATTTTATTTCACAATTCGGGATAAAACCCGGTAATTTACAATATTGAGATTTCACGAAGAAATCTTTTATTTTACAAAACATGTTTCTTTATTTTATACTGAGCCACTTCCTTAAGCTGATAATGCTTCATGGCACTTTTCCTGGATCACAACAGATCACCTGAAACATGTTTGAAAAAGGTTTTGTCAGCGGGAAATACTGAGTGAATCATTCTATTTACATAAAACGACCTGTTTGTTATAATTTACAGTATTAAGAGCGATTACAATGTCTCTATCTTTTGAATTAACTGACCCAGTTGTCACTTGACCGAACTTGTGATTGTGGACATATCACTTGTTGGGTCCGTTCACCCACAAGTGATAAATAATTAGTAGCTATGTGCACATCCCCCCACATACTGGCAGTAATTTCAGATTACATAGACTTAATCCCTGTAATTATAACCTTTGAAAATAACCATGCTTTTTGTAAAGTAATTTGATAAAAAGAGAATAACTCACATTGCAGATTTAACAGAGCTTATTCTACTGATTAGCCTTGGTAACCTAGTTTAAATAATCATGCACACAAACTAGGTTAGTAACTTAATACATCATTTACGATAACTCACGAGATTAAAACTTCACAACGAATGACAAAGTGCGATACTTAAACATCCATCAATTTAACGACGAATGACAAAGCATAAACCCTAATGTGGGCAACACTTAAACATCCATTGGATAGTTTAATCGATCGGACATTGAATCGTAGCAGCGATCGAGTTATTACCCTGAATTGTGGCAACACTTCGTGATCAGTGTGTGTTTTGGGACTGTTTTTATTATAACTCAGCGTACAATTTGAAATTGAACGTCGAACGAACACTCAATTGCATGAAACAGACTGTTCTATTTATACGTGAAATTGGATTCCCCCGCGTGTCGCGAAGGATGTCATGGTTCCTGTCGCGACTCGCCTGGGGTGTCAATCTACTCTAGGGTAGCCTTGTCACTAGTATAAGCCTCCTGAGTCGATATTTTGAGAATTTTCAGTTTATACAACGCATTTTAGAGATAATCGTCAATTAGGGTTTACCCCCCCTTAGTTTTAGGGGCCCTAATCCTGATTCCAAATGTTCTGAAAATTTTAGGGATTGTTCAGAATCACTTGGGTTTCTCAATTAGGGTTTCCTATTGGTCAAATTAAAATAATAAATAGTACTTTTTGATGAGCGTTGTTACATTCTCCCTACCTTAATAAAAATCTCGTCCTCGAGATTTACTGGAATAAGTGAGGATACTTTCGCTTCATTTCTGATTCCAGCACCCAAGTGTATTCAGCTCCTCTCTTTGAATCCCATCTGACTTTGACTAAAACTAGTCGTTTATGTTTAAGAAACTTGATCTTTCGATCCTCAATTTGAAGAGGTTTCTCAACAAATTTTAGCTTTTCGTTTACCTCTATATCTCGAAGAGGTACTACCAGTGATTCATCTGATAAGCATTTCTTAAGATTGGATACATGAAATACATCATGTACTCCAGATAATTCTTCTGGTAGTCGTAAACGATAAGCGACTGGTCCTATACGTTAGATCACTGAAAATGGTCCTACGTACCTTGGACTTAGCTTTCCTTTCTTTCCGAATCTAACTACTCCTTTCCAAGGAGAAACTTTTAATAATACTTTGTCTCCTACTTGGAATTCTAACGGCTTGCATCTATTGTCAGCATAACTCTTCTGGCGATCTCGAGCCGTCTTCAGTCTTTCCTTGATTTGAGTAATCTTATCAGTCGTCTCTTGCACTATTTCAGGACCTGACAATTGACTTTCTCCTATTTCTGCCCAACAAACTGGAGTTCTGCACTTTTTTCCATACAGTGCTTCAAATGGGGCAGTTTCAATGCTTGAATGATAACTATTGTTATAGGAGAATTCAATTAATGGTAAGTGATCATCCCAATTTCCACCAAAATCTATTACACATGCTCGAAGCATGTCTTCTAGAGTTTGGATTGTCCTTTCACTTTGTCCATCTGTTTGGGGATGATATGCAGTGCTCAGATTTAATCGAGTTCCCATAGCTTGCTGGAAACTTTTCCAGAAATGAGAAGTAAAACGACTATCCCTATCCGAAACAATGGAGAGTGGAACTCCATGTAAGGATACAACTTCATCTACATACAATTTTGCCAACCTTTCCATACTAAAGGTTTCTTTCATTGGTAAAAAGTGAGCTGATTTGGTTAATCGATCCACAATTACCCAAATCGCATCATTACCTTTTCTGGTTTTGGGTAACTTAGTAACAAAATCCATTGTTATAAGTTCCCATTTCCATACAGGCATTTCTAATTGTTGTAGTAGACCTGAGGGTTTCTGATGTTCTGCCTTAACTTGTGAACAAGTGAGACATTTAGAAACATATCGTGCTATATCCTTTTTCATTCCTATCCACCAAAAGTTCTTTCTTAAATCTTGGTACATCTTATTGTTTCATGGGTGCATAGTATACCTAGATTTATGAGCTTCTTCTAAAATCTTAGGTCTTAAGTCTCCCTGCTTAGGTACCCAAATTCTACTTTTGTGGAATCTCCAAATTCCATCTGCTCCTTGTTCTAATTCCTTTATTCTTCCTTTCATTCCTTCATCATCATCCTTGATTGTTGTAGTTTGAACCTTCTTCAATTGTTCCATTAAATCTATTTGTAGATTTAATCTGAGAGCACGAACTCGTCGTTGTTTTTCATAATACTTACGACTTAAGGCATCTGCAACTACATTTGCCTTTCCTTCATGATACTGAATGTCACAGTCGTAGTCACTTAGGATTTCCATCCATCTCCTTTGCCTCATGTTTAACTCTTTTTGCCCAAATATATATCTTAAACTTTTGTGGTCTGTGTAGACAGTAAATTTACTTCCGTAAAGATAATGTCTCCAAATCTTAAGGGCAAAAATTACGGCTCCTAATTCTAAATCATGAGTCGTATAGTTTTCTTCGTGCTTTTTCAATTGCCTTGAAGCATATACAATCACCTTTTTGCGTTGCATAAGCACACATCCATATCCTAGTTTTGAAGCATCACAATATACTTCAAAATCTTCAGTTCCTTCTGGTAAGGCTAAGATTGGTGCATTTGTTAATTTCTGCTTCAATATTCTAAAGGCTTCTTCTTGCTTAGGTCCCCATTCAAACTTAATGGCTTTACAGGTTAACTTAGTTAATGGTACAGCTATCTTCGAAAAATCCTTAATAAACCGTTTATAATACCCAGCTAAACCTATAAAACTTCTAATTTCCATTGCTGTTTGTGGAACCTTCCAATTGGTAATTGCCTCTATTTTAGCAGGATCTACGTGAATACCTTCGTGATTCACCATGTGTCCTAAGAATTGCACTTCTTGCAACCAAAATTCACACTTTGAGAATTTGGCATAAAGCTTTTCTTTTCTTAACAAAGTTAAGAGTGCATGAAGGTGTTCACAATGCTCTATCTGACTTTTGGAATAAATAAGTATATCGTTGATGAGGCTGTCGTGGGCCACTCAAAAAATAATAACCTAACTTTACCTATAGACAGGGTAAGTCGGGTGTCGAATCCACGAGGAGCATGTGGTTAGTGTTACACGTTTTGTTTGTAAATTTTACTATACTAGCTGATGATTATAAAACTGATATGGAATTAAAAACACATGAAACAAGTTGCAAATAAGAAAAAAGATTGAGTTGTAATAAACAATGATGAGAAAACGTGGTCACTTCGGGATTCAGATTCTGTAATTACTAATAACCTAGTTCTGATTTTATTGGATGCTATTGATTGAATAGTAAATCTGTCACATCTACCAATTACCTATGCAGTTCAAAATCTTAATATTAATTGATCAGAGAAATATTAAAACAAACATTCATAGGAATCATTCAATCAACAAAAGCATAATTGGATTCAAAACATAATTATAACTCTGACTATCACTCAGGATTTGTCTGTCACACAAATTATATAATCACGCAAATAGTCGGCTGTCACCCGACTACAAATCCAAATCTCAATACAAAACAGAAACTAGAATTAAAAGTGTCTCACAAGAATCATTCACCCGAAGTGTCCACGAGAGATTTAGCCGCTCATGATGCTCGTCCGATCAAAAGCTTGAGATGAGATTGAAGACATGATCGATTCGGATGTTGGTGGTAGAAATATGATGTTGATGATGAGAGTTGAGAGCTTCCCCAAAGTGTTATACGGCTGCCCCCTTATTTCGTGAATTCCCCCAAGTCCCAAAAGTTGGAGTTGGGCTGATGTGGGAGCCCAAAACAATTAATATTGGCTGCCTAAAATCGTTAATAATGATTGCCAATAATTCGATAATGATAAAGTAATATTGATGATGAATTAAAGGCTCTCCTCCATTAATAAGTCTGCTGACTATCGATGATGTATGGCTCCAGTCTTTTCGATGATGAAGAAGTCCAATTGTGATCAAGAAGCCCACAAGTAATTAAAATATATGGCTGCCTATTTCTCGTGGATATGGATGTGTTGTTGGGCCGATTTAGGAGCCCATGTGCAGCCATGTTTTCTTTAATGTTTGCATTAATAAAACCCAATAGATAATTGTTTTCCTCAATGCCAAGTATGCGCATGTGTTGTCTTTCACTTTGATTTCCTCCAGTCACAAATAATATTCCTCTTTTCCTTCTCTCTTTCACGTGATTTGTTGCTGCCAAAAGTTGTGAATAATGGGCTGCCAATCTTTCATTGATGATGAAGCCCAAAAAAAATCGATGGTATGGAAGGTGATGTTTAGAGCCCAAAGTTATCAAAGCCCAAAAGTAAAGTAGGTGGCTCCAATCTTTGTTATCACATGCCAGCCGTAAGCCTTGTTTCAATCCGTGAGCCACAATTATAAGTCACTGTTTCTTTTTTTTTTTGTGAACATCACATGTAATCCGTAGGCCACATCTTTGAACCGTAAACCCCATGTGCAAGTTTCTGTTCACTTTTTATGAGGCCATTCACACAATCCCCTCACTTTTAATCCTTCATAATTCCAAACGTGCAATCAACCTCACTTATCCATCTCGCACGTTCCGCTTTCTCTTTAAACTCCGTAACTTCACCAAATTACGCGTTTTACCTGCAAAAGCACAAACACTCGCAATAACATATTCCAAGCATATTATCACATAAAACGGATTTAATCACGTAAGATTAGCACGTTTAACACCCATGTTTCACACTCTCCATCACATCCCCACACTTAACTTTGATTGTCCTCAAGCAAACCGTTACGGAACTACTTACCATAGTAACAATACCTCTAAACCCCTTAACCAATGCAACAATTTAAGTCACAAGTCATACCCGTCCCATAGACTGACACAATCAAGATTGACAGTCCGACAAGTAATAATGCAATTTATAAAACCTAAGACTTATCTATTCAAAACTAACATGCTTAGGATTATACACATGCTACACGCCCCTCACAATCAACTCTCCTCTCGGTTTAAAAACTGAACTAGCGTGTAATGTGCTAGCATTTATACACTCAAAACCAAACATGAAATCCTGTAATCATAGGCTTGTATAACAATCATACCTCCACTGCATCGTATAGCATGGCACATATCAAAAGGACTTTCGGTTTTGGGCTTAGGTTAAGGGTAGGAAGATTTTTGGCTTATATTTATATATTTTTTATGTGGCGAACAAACAAACAACTAAACCGCGACAACTTTATTTTCACATATAACATACTTTTGGGTTGGTTTCTACCCAAGAATACAAACAAAATTCACAAGACTTCTATTTTTGCTCTTTTTTTTTCTGTTTGCTTTTTTTTTCTTTTCTTTTTTTCTCTCTCTCTTTTTTTATATCATTTTTCAACTATTCATAACTGTCGTTCACGGTCGGTATCAAACAATTCACATTAGGTAGACAAACAAACGATAAATAGGCTCAACAGGGCTACTAAGGGTAATGGTTAGGTAAACATGAAACAAACACAACTGGTGTAATGGATATCCTAATGCCTTTATCATTTACGTGCACATATTAAATCATAGTCTCAGCATGCATCAAATCATACAAGTTCTAACACAGAGTAACATGCGGCCTGCTCTCAACAAATGAAGTCATAATGTCAATCATTCTATCATTCTACAGGCTCAAAATTCTCACCAAGAAAGGGTAAAAGGGCTGCCGACATGTAGCATATGCAATCTAAAGCATGTTACCCCTAAATAGACATCTCTTTTCAATTCGTTTTTCCTAAAAACACCTGTCGGATCTACTCTCATGAAACTTAAAGGAACGACCATGACAAGGGACTACATTAGTTTACTGCCGGCAAGGAACCCATTAGTGATTGAAACATTCGGTTTTCGTATCCATTTAGTTCACTTAAGGCGATGAAATTTTTAAAAATTTTCAAAATTTTCAAATTTTTTCAGTTTTCATCGTTTTCAATCATTTTTCAACCTCTTTCAAACTCTGTCCTAAGCCTTTCCCTTCCCGGGTTTCCACATCCCCACACTTGGGCGACATTGTCCCCAATGTATAGTGCTTTTAAAACAAAACCCAGGAATACCAACTAACAAACCTCATGAGCGACCGTTCCTAACACAATTAGCAAAAACACATTCCCTAAACACAACATAGTTTAACACCACCAAGAACACGAATAAAAAAAAAAATGCAATAAAAAAAATGCAATAAAAAATGCGATAATAAAAGTGGAACAGACTCCCCTGGTTTAAAACGTAGAATCCTCGTGCGCCTTGTTCTACCACGACCGTATAGCATTTCATTCGCGGTCGTGTCCAACAAGTACTCGGGCCAATCTCTACGATAAGTGTTCAGATCATCCCCGTCCAAATGGAGATTGAGTATGGACAGTTTTGAATGAACTCTAATCCGCGCATTGTCCGCCACTGCAACTAGAACGTATTGGGACTTTACCAAACATCCCCACACTTGGACCATTGCACCCGTAGAGATTAATAACCTGGTAACCTGCCACAATACTCAAACAAAAACAAAACAAATATACACTACTCTACATCCTCGGGCTGCCTCCCGAGAGCGCTAAGTTTATAGGTCTTCAGCCAGACCATACCTGATATGCTCAAGGTGGTTTAAATGGCATCTCTCGTGCAAAGAACACTTGTGCTGACGAATGGTTAGTATCCCACTGCCATCCTTCACTCCATATGGCATCCCAATGATCCGGGTTATCTGGATCTGCATCATCGAAAGAATATAATAACTCGCCCGTACATGTCTCTATGGGATTCTTCTTGGATTTGGTTGCTTCCTTTGGTGGCTTCTTTTCTCGCTTGGCTAATTGCTTTTTAATTCTCAATTTGAGCCACCAAGGTGACTTGGCCTTTTTATCCTTCACGATCTTGTCATCTTTAGACCTCTCAATCATAGCAACACTCTCTTTCGGGCCATCGTCACACACTCGAGAATAACTCGTGTTAGTAACAAAATCCCATGAACAAGTATTTATAAATGAATAATCAAAAGAATGTGAAAGGAAGTCAACAGAAAGCTTACGGCTCCCGTATGTCATATCAACTGTACCTTTCCAGCAACAGATCTGAGCATCTGCAGTGGCAAAGAATGGTCTGCCAAGTATCACCCTCAGTTGTTCCTTCTCTGTATATGGATCTAAGACAACAAAATCTTCAGGATAATAAAAGTCACCTACCTTTACAGTCAATCCCTTCAAAATCCCTCGGGGCCTTCCTCGTGAGTATTCAGCTAAAACCATAGGATCATTAACCTGTTGCAATGGGCCCAAATCATACCTGTCATAAATATACCCAGGAAGAACACTCATACTAACTCCAAAATTCAATGAAGCGTCTGTCTTGAGATCCCCAAGTTGAATTGGGATGAGTGGTTCCCCTGGATCTCTATCTGTCTCTGATCTAGCATCCTCAACCAGGCTAACTGTAGCTTTTCTTTCTGCAAAATTGTCAAACTGATTAGTTAGTTGTTCAATTCGCTGGTTAAGTGATTCATTAATATTTTGCTGCTCCTTGAGAGACTGGGAGAGTTCCTCTACATGCTTGAGGAGGATTTTGAATAACTCTAAAATCTTATCTTCCTCAATTGCGTTTCGATTCTGCTCGTTACCGCCTTTATCGGATTGATTGTAATTTTGATATCCTCTGGAGCCATGATCCGGGTGGTAAGAACGTGGACAATCTTGAGCCCAGTGATTGTGACTCCCGCAACATGAGCATGGTTCAACATCATAATCCCATTCCATAGTTGCTGCACAAGTAACAAACTAAAAGTAGTACTGAAAAAAATAAATAAAAAAAATCAAATAAACGATATAACACTAAGCGCACTAGCTCCCCGGCAGCGGCGCCATTTTGATGAGGCTGTCGTGGGCCACTCAAAAAATAATAACCTAACTTTACCTATAGACAGGGTAAGTCGGGTGTCGAATCCACGAGGAGCATGTGGTTAGTGTTACACGTTTTGTTTGTAAATTTTACTATACTAGCTGATGATTATAAAACTGATATGGAATTAAAAACACATGAAACAAGTTGCAAATAAGAAAAAAAGATTGAGTTGTAATAAACAATGATGAGAAAACGTGGTCACTTCGGGATTCAGATTCTGTAATTACTAATAACCTAGTTCTGATTTTATTGGATGCTATTGATTGAATAGTAAATCTGTCACATCTACCAATTACCTATGCAGTTCAAAATCTTAATATTAATTGATCAGAGAAATATTAAAACAAACATTCATAGGAATCATTCAATCAACAAAAGCATAATTGGATTCAAAACATAATTATAACTCTGACTATCACTCAGGATTTGTCTGTCACACAAATTATATAATCACGCAAATAGTCGGCTGTCACCCGACTACAAATCCAAATCTCAATACAAAACAGAAACTAGAATTAAAAGTGTCTCACAAGAATCATTCACCCGAAGTGTCCACGAGAGATTTAGCCGCTCATGATGCTCGTCCGATCAAAAGCTTGAGATGAGATTGAAGACATGATCGATTCGGATGTTGGTGGTAGAAATATGATGTTGATGATGAGAGTTGAGAGCTTCCCCAAAGTGTTATACGGCTGCCCCCTTATTTCGTGAATTCCCCCAAGTCCCAAAAGTTGGAGTTGGGCTGATGTGGGAGCCCAAAACAATTAATATTGGCTGCCTAAAATCGTTGATAATGATTGCCAATAATTCGATAATGATAAAGTAATATTGATGATGAATTAAAGGCTCTCCTCCATTAATAAGTCTGCTGACTATCGATGATGTATGGCTCCAGTCTTTTCGATGATGAAGAAGTCCAATTGTGAACTAAGAACGTACCCGCTATCACATCTGGGATGAGTTCTGCTTCTTGAGTGGTCAGCTGAAATGCCCTAGCATTCTTCTTAATATTTCCGACGGTCGTCTTGGTTTTGTTGTCTGCTGGTTTGATTAATTTAGGACATTCTGTTTTGAAATGTCCTGCCTCTCCACAATTGTAACAAATTATGGATTTCTTCCTGCAATTTTCTTCACGATGCCCTACAGTTTTGCAAAAATTGCAATATACTTTGCATTTTCCAAAATGTTTCTTTTTGCAATTTTGACAGAACGGCAAAGTTGAAGATTGCCCTGTTCCTCTTCTCTTGAAGCTGTTATTATTTCCCATACGAAATCCTTGGGTAATTTTCTGAGCCAGTTCCTTCTTTCTGTTTTCATCTTGTGTGCGTACCAGTTCATCGGTTAGGGTATTAGCTAATTCCACAACATCGTCAATAGTACGAGGTCTCGCAGCTTTAACGATATTGCGGATTTCACTAATCAATCCCCAAATATAGCGAGAAATGAGTACCGGTTCTGGCGAAGCCAACGTTGGTACCACTCTAGCATATTCAAAGAATGTCGAAGTATAACTGCGACAATCTACACCCATCATCCGATGATTTAGGAACTTATTTGTCATCTGTTCCTTTTCATACTCGGGACAGAATTTTCTTTCTACAAAACCCTTAAATTCTTCCTAATTCATGGCATAAGCTATCATTCTTCCTTTTGATTGTAACACAGTGTTCCACCATTCGAGTGCTCCTTCCTTGAAGAGATTTGATGCGTACATAACCTGATCATCTTTAGCACATTTACTTATTGCAATGACTGCTTCGGTTTTCTCTAACCAACGCAGTGATGCAGTTGCTCCTTCATTGCCTGCAAATTCAGTGGGTTTACAAGCAAGAAATTCTTTGAAAGTGCAACCAGGCGTTGCAGTTTTCATTTTCTTAGGTAATGGAGCTTGATGTGGTTCCCCGTTATGATTAACATGATCATTGCCTCCGTTTACACTATTACTGAAGTTATCTTCAGAAATACGTTTACTAGGAACGATTTGTTGCGGTTCGATTGGATTCTTTACAGCAGCAACGATGGCTGGAATAGCATTGGCTATCCCTTGAGTAACAATATTTTCAATATCTTGTCTAGTCATATATTGATCTCCTGGATGTTGCTCAGACTGATTAACCTCATTTACTGGTTCGTTACCAATGTTTGCCATCTGATAATTAATTTTATATAAATAATTAGTATAAATAAAAATATAATAAAACAGTTGGCACATAATCACATTAATATTTATAACCAAAATTATCGATTTCACAAGTTTCATTTCTATATATTATATTATGCCTCGTACACACGATTATCATACAACGTTTTATTGTTAAGTTATTACACATACTGGTTATTATGATTATTTATTAAACAAATATTTCTGCAAACTCTCATTAACTGGTCAGCTAATTTCTTAAAAACGACGCTCCCTTTCGTCATACTTCCAGGTAACTCTTTCTCCCACATCCCTAATCCTATTTCCTGCATCAATTAACTCTTCGCCCCAAAGACGAAGTTCAGCCAGATTCTCCGGGCTCATAGTTGGGTATAGTGGAGGTTCTGGGTCAACTTGTGGGAAAAATGTATCAGGGTTGTTTAAAAGATTTTGGTATTGCCAATCAGTTGTCCACCATTCATCTAATTCTACTGGTAGTGGTTGAGTTTGGACAATAGAATCTGTAATAGCAAGTTCCAGATTGATTGGAATTGGAACTTCTAGTGGATAGTGGAAAAGATCTTCTTCAGTAAAGATAAGGTTTGGATTGGCTGGTTCAAGGTTTCCATCGGCAGTTCCGATGAGGTCACTCATTACTAGTTTATGATCTAAAACTTCCCAAGGAGTCATTTTCTGTTTCTGTCTAGAACTTTCTCCGATTTCTCTTTCAGTTTGCTTAAAACTCTTTTCAGCTTCTATCTCTACTTGATTAACATTTTCCTCAATTTCTACCCCTTTTCCTTTGTCTTTTGGTTCTTCAGTTTTGGTAACCTTTCTTGTTGCTGGCTTTTTCCTTCGTACTCGCCTCCAGCCCACAAATCTGCTTCTTTTCTTGGTTTTAGGTTTTGCCAGTGGTTTGGATTGAAATTCCAGGGGTTCTTCTTTATCAGCGAAGTAACCGGTGAATTCCTTGGAAACTTCTATCTTAACGGGATAGAGGTTAAGATTTTCTAAACCTTCAGATATCTCATTCATGCTGTTTAGCATATATGCAAAATACATACCAAATGTTAAAATAAAATAACAAAATTTTATAGATAACCCGTAAATATTATTGCATACATAAAACAACTGACAAGTAAATTATACTACGATTTACTGTAAACTTATTTATTTACTAAATAAGGTTTCTGGAAAATAAAAGTGCTAAAACTTTTAAGTATTTAGAGATTTGCATTTTCTGCTACTGTGGCTAGCATATAAAGATTTGCCCATTTCTCATCTAATTTGTCCTCCCAAGGTGATTTATTGATTAAGTCCTGGGTTTCTTGTTTAACTTTCTTCTCTCGGTTTTTCCTTATTTCCTCCTGACTTTTCCTAATAATCAAACTTCTTTTATTAGGAGAAAGTGGTTCCTCGTAATGTGCCTTACGGACAAATATTCCTTCTTCAGGAATTACATAAGGTTTTGTTTGGGATGAACTTCCCTTCTCGTTGGATGACCTATCTAGTTTAAGAAAGATGTTTGACAGCTTTGTTTACCCATACTGTAATTAACAAATAATCAATTAATAAAACACATAATCACATAATTGGCAATCAGTAAAATTAAGTATTTCTAAATACTTAATAGGCTTAGATCAGTGGCTCTGATACCACCTTATTTCTGTCACGACCCCCGACCCGGTTTGACCCGTTTCAGGAGCCGCGGGACAGAAATCCCGTGGTATTTAATTAACAGCGGAAGTTTCTTCAGGATCTTTTTAAAACTGAAATATTTCCCGATTATTTTATTTCACAATTCGGGATAAAACCCGGTAATTTACAATATTGAGATTTCACGAAGAAATCTTTTATTTTACAAAACATGTTTCTTTATTTTATACTGAGCCACTTCCTTAAGCTGATAGTGCTTCATGGCACTTTTCCTGGATCACAACAGATCACCTGAAACATGTTTGAAAAAGGTTTTGTCAGCGGGAAATACTGAGTGAATCATTCTATTTACATAAAACGACCTGTTTGTTATAATTTACAGTATTAAGAGCGATTACAATGTCTCTATCTTTTGAATTAACTGACCCAGTTGTCACTTGACCAGACTTGTGACTGTGGACATATCACTTGTTGGGTCCGTTCACCCACAAGTGATAAATAATTAGTAGCTATGTGCACATCCCCCCACATACTGGCAGTAATTTCAGATTACATAGACTTAATCCCTGTAATTATAACCTTTGAAAATAACCATGCTTTTGTAAAGTAATTTGATAAAAAGAGAATGACTCACATTGCAGATTTAACAGAGCTTATTCTACTGATTAGCCTTGGTAACCTAGTTTAAATAATCATGCACACAAACTAGGTTAGTAACTTAATACAGCATTTACGATAACTCACGAGATTAAAACTTCACAACGAATGACAAAGTGCGATACTTAAACATCCATCAATTTAACGACGAATGACAAAGCATAAACCCTAATGTGGGCAGCACTTAAACATCCATTGGATAGTTTAATCGATCGGACATTGAATCGTAGCAGCGATCGAGTTATTACCCTGAATTGTGGCAACACTTCGTGATCAGTGTGTGTTTTGGGACTGTTTTGATTATAACTCAGCGTACAATTTGAAATTGAACGTCGAACGAACACTCACTTGCATGAAACTGACTGTTCTATTTATACGTGAAATTGGATTCCCCAGCGTGTCGCGAAGGATGTCATGGTTCCTGTCGCGACTCGCCTGGGGTGTCAATCTACCCTAGGGTAGCCTTGTCACTAGTATAGGCCTGCTGAGTCGATATTTTGAGAATTTTTAGTTTATACAACGCATTTTAGAGATAATCGTCAATTAGGGTTTACCCCCCCTTAGTTTTAGGGGCCCTAATCCTGATTCCAAATGTTCTGAAAATTTTAGGGATTGTTCAGAATCACTTGGGTTTCTCAATTAGGGTTTCCTATTGGTCAAATTAAAATAATAAATAGTACTTTTTGATGAGAGTTGTTACAACAGTCATGTCGGATGCACCGATTCCCCCACATGACGATGAGCCTGGACTTGAGCTTGATTTTATTCTTGTCGATCAGCCTATTAATGCACCTGCTGATCCTGAGCCGATACCAGATCCTATGCTGATACCTGCACCTAAGCCTTTACCTAATCATGATCCCGTACCATTTGGCATACCTGTTGTTGCACCACTTATACCAGACCCGATTCCTGCACCCACTGACCCGGCTGCTTTTGCCAGTCAGATCGACCCCCGATACGCTTTCACCAGCAATGGGTGGATAGACGATGATGATTATGTACCCCCTTTTGTTGAGCCAATCACTCCCCCACCTACACATGCACCTGTTGATGTTGCCCCTTTTCACCCGATTGTGTCCGATGATCACCGCACTGACCTGCCTATCACTTTCTTGCAGGACATTCCCGCACCCCGTCTAGCCAGCAGCCTAGCCATGTTCCACACGTGTTAGCAACTTTTCCTCACATACCTCAGTATACACCTGCTACTCATTGTACTTCTTCACCGCCAGGCGAGCCACTCATATGGTTTCCGCCGAACACCATGCCAGTTTCTGATCCCTACCATCCCTCACACTACATTGGTTACACGAGGGATAAGTTACTCTTGTCATTGTAGCTTCAGCAGGAGATCCTATGTCGTAGAGTTATGGAGCTTGAGAGGATTCCACGTCCTCCACCTATTTCATGTTCGTCACCTTTTGCGACTCCACCTGCTACTCTTTTGCCTTATCCAGATTTTGATGTTCGATTCTCACCATGGAGCAGCAGATCAGTTATCTATTGCGTCACGTTTATGACCTTGAGGAGGAGCTAGCGCATGTGCGCAACTTGCTTTTTGTTCCTCCACCGCCATCAGCATAGTCGGTTTTTGGTTTTATGTACGTAACTTTCTTTTGATGAGAGTATCGCTATTGAGCCTAGCCTGCAAAGCCTTTTGGAGACCACTTTTTGAGTATATGGCTGTTGTAGATTGATAGACATTTTGGACAAGGGTGGTGTGACCCTGTAGTCCCTTTTGATGTGATACGATACATTTGTAGAACATGTAACTGTATTTGTGGTCGATGATTTATGAAAGCTCAAACGCAATGTTCTCATTATATACACTGTTGAATTATATATTGGTAATATGAATGTGATGTTATATGCTTACTTGCCTTGATAAATGCTATTACGTACACATACTACATACTTATTATATGCATAAGACCTGACCTATACAATCTTCTTTAGAAGATGCCTCTTCGAAGAAACAATCAGTTGCCAACAACAGAGGCTGAACTACAAGAACGGATTTCACAAGCAATCGCACAACACGAGGCCTTGCGCTCTGAACACAGCGGAGGTACCTCCGGAAATAACCCACCTCATGGTAATGTTTAAGTCACTAAAGACACATTACGTTACATTTGGATATTCCATGTGTGTTTGCTAATGCTTTCTGTGAATGATGTTGCTTGTACAGGCTGTACCTACAAGCAGTTCCTTGACTGCAAGCCTCTGAGTTTCGACGGCACTGGAGGTGCTGTAGCTTTCATTAGATGGGTTGAGAAAACTGATTCTGTGCTGAGAATGAGCAAGTGTGCGCCGGAGCACCAGGTCACCTACATTTCTGGACTTTTCCTAGATGGAGCTCTATCATGGTGGAACCTCCAAGTTCAGACTCTAGGAGAAGAGGCTGCGTATGCTATGACTTGGGATGAGATGAAGGAACTCATGCGCAAGAAGTACTGTTCAAGGGCTGAGATACAGAACTTGGAAACCGAGTTCTGGAATCTTAAGATGGATGGTCCTAAGATTGCTGAATATGTGCAAAGATTCCACGACTTATCTCGCGTTGTTCCCTACATGGTTGATCCGGAGTTCAAGCGAATCGAGCGTTTTATTTGGGGATTGGCACCCCAAATCATGAGCATGGTGATGACGTCAAAGCCTTCAACGATCACTGAGGCTATTGATTTGAGCGTGGCATTGACGGAAGAAGGAATTAGGCTGAACAAGTTCTCAATCTCTGATGGAAAGAAGAAAGAGACTCACGTCGAGTCGTCTGGAGAGAACAAGCGGAAGTTCTCCAACTTCAAGAAGGGTACTCGGGCGAGCAATGCCAACAAGCGTAAGGACGCTAATCCGCCAGTTGGAGCACAAGTTGCTGCTACTAGTGGTGCTACTGGTGTTGAGATCAAAGGAAAAGGATACTTGGGCACCTTGCCCAAATGTAATGCATGTCAGTATCATCATGTCGGCCAGTGTAGAGTTAGGAAGTGCGAAACTTGTGGAAAGAATGGTCATTCGAAGGAGACGTGTTGGGTTGGTTGGTTCTGGTCATGGGAATGGTGGCCAGAGAGGAAATGACAGTGGAAATCGTGGTGGTTCTGGAAACCAAGCTGGTAGTGGAAATCGTGGGGCAAACAACAATCAGGCGGTATTGGGAATAGACAAGGCTGCTTTAGCTGTGGTGATGTCGGGTATTTCAAGAGAAATTACCCAAAGAATAACCAAGCTCAGGGGAGAGTCTTTAACATTGGAGCTAGGGAAGCTCGCCAAGATCCGAACGTAGTTACGGGTACGTTCCCTATCAACCAACACTTTGCATCTGTACTGTTTGATACTGGTGCCGATTATAGCTTTGTATCCCTAGAGTTTAAGAAAATGCTTGGGTTAGTAGCTAGTAAGTTAAATATTTCATACTCGATAGAACTAGCTAATGGAAAGCTAGTAGGAGTGAATGAAGTCATTAGAGGTTGCGTGATAGAACTTGGAGAGCATGAGTTTATGCTTGATCTTCTGCCAGTCGATTTAGGAAGCTTTGACGTGGTAGTTGGAATGGATTGGTTATCAAGTAACCGAGCTGAGATCGTATGTCATGAGAAGATCATTCGCATTCCGATGGCGAATGGAGAGACGATTGTAGTGCATGGAGAGAAGCATGATACGCCTTTAAGGATTATCAGCTGTTTGCAGAAAGGATGTGTTGCCTTCTTGGCACACTTCGTGGACAAGGAAGCCGCTGAGCCGAAGCTGGAAGATATCCTAGTTGTGAGAGAATTTCCTGAAGTCTTCCCCGAAGACTTGCCAGGATTGCCGCCTCAACGACAAGTCGAATTTCATTTTGAATTGGTTCCAGGCGCCGCGCCTGTAGCCAAAGCACCTTATCGACTTGCACCCTCAGAAATGCAAGAGTTGTCGACGCAACTTCAAGAGCTTTTGGACAAGGGATTCATTAGACCAAGCTTCTCGCCTTGGGGAGCTCCAGTTCTATTTGTCAAGAAGAAGGATGGTAGTTTTCGTATGTGCATCGACTACCGAGAGCTAAACAAGTTAATCATCAAGAATCGGTATCCCTTACAGAGGATTGATGATCTTTTCGATCAACTGCAAGGTTCGAGTTACTACTCCAAGATCTATCTTCGATCAGGATATCACCAGTTGAGAATTTAAGAGGAAAGTATTCCGAAGACTACCTTTAGGACTCGATATGGACATTACGAGTTTCTAGTAATGCCGTTTGGGTTGACAAACGCGCCATCATTATTTATGGATTTGATGAATAGAATCTGCAAGCCATATCTCGATAAATTCGTGATTGTGTTTATCGACGATATTTTGATTTATTCAAGAACGAAGGAAGAGCATGAGCAACACCTTAGAGCCATTTTAGAGTTGCTCAAGAAGGAAAAGTTATACGCAAAGTTCTCAAAGTGCGAGTTCTGGTTGCGTGAGGTACAATTCCTTGGTCATGTAGTGAACGAAGATGGAATTCATGTGGATCCAACCAAGATCGAGGCGATAAAGAATTGGGAAACTCCGAAGACGCCAACCGAGATCCGTCAGTTTCTAGGTTTAGCTGGATACTATCGCCGATTCATTGAGGATTTTTCGAAAATCGCTCAACCGCTAACCTCCCTTACTAAAAAAAGATAAGAAGTACGAATGGGGAGAAAAAAAAGAAGAAGCTTTTCAGCTGCTCAAGAACAAGCTTTGCGATGCACCTATTTTATCCCTACCCGAAGGCACCGATAACTTCGTGGTGTACTGTGACGCCTCGCATCAGGGATTAGGCTGCGTGCTGATGCAGCGACAGAAGGTTATCGCTTATCGCGCCAGTTGAAAGTTCACGAGAAGAACTACACCACGCACGACTTGGAATTAGGCGCTGTGGTGTTTGCTTTGAAGATCTGGCGACATTATTTGTATGGTACTCGCTGTACGATCTTTACTTATCACAAGAGCTTACAACACATATTTGATCAGAAGGAGCTTAATATGAGACAACGCCAATGGGTGGAGCTGTTAAACGATTATGATTGTGAAATCAAATATCACCCAGATAAGGCGAATGTGGTGGCAGACGCCTTAAGTCGAAAAGAAAGGATTAAGCCCATAAGGGTTAGGGCTTTGGAAATTATTATACAGACAGACCTCTCGTTACGCATTCGTGCTGCACAGAGAGAAGCTCTTAAGAGGAGAATCTTGTGGATGAATATATCCGTGGGTTGGAGAAACAGTTGGTACCCAATGAGGAAGGAACATTGTGTTTCATGGGACGAATTTGGGTTCCCCTCTTTGGTGGTCTTAGAGACATGATTTTTGATGAAGCTCATAAATTAAGGTACTCGATCCACCCAGGATCGGACAAGATGTACCAAGATTTGAAGGATTTCTATTGGTAGCCGAGATTGAAAGGTGATGTTGCAACTTATGTTGGAAAGTGCTTAACTTGTGCCAAAGTAAAGGCCGAATATCAGAAGCCTTCAGGTCTTTTGCAGCAACCTGAGATACCCATGTGGAAATGGGAGCAGATCTCAATGGATTTTATAACAAAGTTATCAAAGACACCCAGAGGTCATGATACGATTTGGTTAATCGTAGACTGTTTGACGAAATCTGCGCACTATTTGCCAATCAGGGAAAAGGATAACACTGGTAAGCTAGCTGAGCTGTACCTAAAGGAGATATTTGCACGTCATAGAGTGCCTATCTCGATTATATCTGATAGAGATGGAAGATTGGCATCAAGGATTTGGCAATCTTTCCAGGAAGCGTTTGGTTCTCAACTGAATTTGAGTACTGCCTTTCATCCGCAGACGGATGGTCAAAGCGAGAGAACAATTCAGACGCTTGAAGACATGATACGAGCTTGTGTGATGGACTTGGGTGGCAGTTGGGACACGCACCTACCTTTGGTTGAGTTCTCCTATAACAACAGCTACCATACAAGCATTCAAGCTGCACCGTTTGAAGCTCTATACGGACGCAAGTGTCGATCGCCATTATGCTGGGCAGATGCAGGCGATAGACAGCTGGTTGGTCCCGAATTGGTTCAAGAAACGACAGATAAGATCATACAGATCCGAGAACGCATTAAAGCGGCTCATGACCGACAAAAGAGCTACGCGGACCAAAGAAGGAAACCTTTGGAATTTGAAGTGGGAGATATGGTTCTGTTAAAAGTCTCACCTTGGAAAGCTGTGGCACGCTTTGGGAAGTGTGGAAAGTTAAACCCACGATATATTGGACCATTCAGAATCCTGAAAAGGATTGGTACTATAGCGTACAAGTTGGAGCTACCGACAGAACTAAATGGCGTTCATGATACATTCCATGTATCCAACCTGAAGAAGAGTCCAACACAGGAAACGGTGGTTATTCCTGCTGACGAAGTTCACATTGACGACACACTCCACTTTACAGAAGAACCCGTTGAGGTCACGGATTGGAAAGTTAACAAAACTAGAAGGAGTAGTGTTAAACTTGTTAAGGTTCAATGGAACGCACGTCACGGCCCAGAGTTTACTTGGGAGCGTGAAGACCGCATGAAAGCAAAATACCCGCATTTATTCCCTAACACCCTTGCTGCTAATAGTAAAGCTTAGAATTTCGAGACGAAATTTTCTTAACAAGGGGAGAATGTGACAACTGTCAAAAACCCATGTATCCGTACAATTAATTAATCTTGATCTGTACAATCTTATCTGTTGTCTCCAGGACTATATCAGGTCTTGATAGTTGGACATCTCCAACTTCCGCCCAACAAACTGACGTCCTACACTTTCTTCCGTACAAAGCTTCGAAAGGTGCTGCTTGAATGGTCGAATGATAGCTATTATTGTATGAAAATTCAATCAATGGAAGATGGTCATCCCAACTCCCTCCCAAATCAATAACATAAGCCCTGAGCATATCCTCGAGTGTTTGTATCGTGCAATCGCTTTGGCCATCCGTCTGAGGATGATAAGTAGTACTGAAGTTTAATCGAGTGCCTAATGATTGCTGAAAGCTTTTCCAAAAATGCGATGTGTATCTTGTATCCCTATCGGAGATAATAGACACTGGCACTCCGTGAAGAGATACAATCTCATCCACGTACAACTGAGCTAGCTTGTCGGAGCTGTGAGTTTCTTTAATCGGCAAGAAGTGGGCTGACTTGGTCAACCTATCGACTATGACCCAAATAGTATCATTTTCGTGCTTCGTCTTTGGTAACTTTGTGATAAAATCCATGGTTACCATTTCCCATTTCCAGGTGGGAAGTTCAGGCTGTTGAAGAAAACCTGACGGCTTTTGATGTTCTGCTTTAACTTGTGCGCATGTCAGACATTTAGCAACATAAGTGGCTATAGATTTCTTCAAACCTATCCACCAATAATTTGCCTTTAAATCCTGGTACATCTTATCACTGCCAGGATGAACGGAATATTTGGAGCTATGAGCTTCTTGAAGAATCACATCCCGAAGTCCTCCATAAATTGGAACCCATATTCATCCATTCAATCTTAGTATTCCATCCTTCCCATATGATAATTGTTCAGCATTTATGCCCAACTTCTCACTCGGATAGTTAGCTTCTAATACAGCTTCCTTTTGAGCGGCTAACAACCTTTCATTCAAGCTGTTCTTTAATTCAATGCTCTTGGCATTGATTCTAATAGGCTTAACCCTTTCTTTTCTGCTCAAGGCATCAGTGACTACATTCGCTTTGCCTGGATGATATCGGATTTCACAATCATAATCATTCAGTGTCTCCATCCATCGATGCTATCGCATGTTAAGATCCTTCAGGTTAAACAGGTGCTGAAGTCTCTTATGATCAGAATAGACGACACACTTAGTCCGATAAAGATAATGCCTCCATAGCTTCAGTGCAAATACAACGGCACCCAACTCCAGATCGTGGGTGGTGTAATTCTTCTCGTGCACCTTTAATTGTCGTGAAGCATAGGCAATAACCTTGCCCTTCTACATAAGCACACATCCCATACCTGTGTGCGATGCGACACAATAAACCACAAATTCCTCAATTCCTTCTGGCAATGTCAACACGGGAGCATTGCTTAATTTCTGCTTAAGAATATCATAGGATTCTTGTAGCTTGGGACCCCAGTCAAACTTGACATTCTTGCGGGTTAGCGATGTTAGAGGTGCATCAATCCTTGAGAAGTTTTCAATGAAACACCTATAGTAACCTGCTAGACCCAAGAAGCTGCGTATATCTGTAGGAGTCTTAGGCTCTTGCCAATTCATAATCACTTCAATCTTAGCGGGATCCACCTGGATACCACGCTCACTTACCACATATCCAAGAAATTGGATTTCTCGAAGCCAAAATTCACATTTTGAAAACTTGGCGTAGAGCTTTTCTTGTTGTAGTAGTTTAAGGATGCACCGAAGGTGTTTTTCATGATCGGCTTGATTCTTTGAATAAATAAGAATGTCATCAATGAAAACAATGACAATCTTGTCTAGGCACGGCTTGCAAACGTGATTCATGAGATCCATGAATGCTGTAGGTGCATTAGTGAGCCCAAAAGGGATCACTAAGAACTCATAGTGGCCATAGCGTGTTCTGAACGCAGTCTTGTGCACGTCTTCGTCTCTGACCTTCAACTGGTGATATCCTGACCTTAGATCGATCTTTGAAAAGTAACTTGCTCCTTGAAGCTGATCGAATAGATCATCGATCCTAGGTAACGGATACATGTTCTTGATTGTAACCTTGTTTAGCTCATGATAATCGATGCATAGACGCATCGAGCCATCCTTCTTCTTCACAAACAGAATCGGTGCTCCCAAAGGGGACGAGCTGGGTCGAATAAATCCTTTTGCCAATAAATCATACAACTGAGCCCTTAACTCTTTCATTTCAGTTGGTGCCAACCGATAAGGTGCTCTTGCAATTGGTGCTGCTCCAGGAACGATATCGATTCTGAACTCCACTTTCCTATCTGGAGGTAAACCAGGTAGTTCTTTAGGAAAAACGTCTGGATATTCAGAAATAATAGGGATGTCTTCGATCTTGGGCTTTGGTTCATCAATGGTTACTTGTGCCATATAAATGACACAACCTTTCTTCAAACACCTCGACGCCTTAAGCATGGACACTTGCTTAGGCAACCCGTACTGCGTATCTCCTTGTATTGTTAACGGCTCACCATAGGGAGTCTTGATAACCACTTGCTTCTTATCACACACAATTTGGGCTTGGTTATGAGATAACCAATCCATGCCTATCACTATGTCAAATCCTGCTAATTTTAACGAAAGCAAGGACAACAGAAAAGAGTGATTCCTAAGGAATATAAAACATCCATCTAGAACCGTTGAGGCAGTCTCTATAGTACCATCGGCCAATTCTACTTCATACTTTATGCTTAGAGTCTTAACAGGCATATTTAATAACTTACAAAATTTATTGTCCACAAAAGACTTGTCTGCACCCGAATCAAACAACACTCTAGCATAAACTTCATTGATAAGAAAGGTACATGTTATCACATCGTCGTTCTGAATGGCCTCTTGAGCATTCATCTGAAAGACCCGAGCATTGGTCTTTTTAACCTCTTTAGGTTTCTTTGCATATTTGGGGCAATTGGTATTGATATGCCCCTTCTCGTTACAGTTGTAACAAGTTACGTCCTTCATTTTCTTGCAATCTAGGGTCTTATGCTCCTTAGACTTGCAGATTCCACAAACTCTAGGCTGCGACTGTGACTGTGACTGAGATTTTGTTTCGAACCAGCACTTTCCAAAATGGTGCTTTTGGCAGGTCTTGCTGTGACAACTGTCAAAAACCCAGGTATCCGTACAATTAATTAATCTTGATTAATGCTTAATGACTGTGCTGAATTACAAGTTAACTGCTTTCTGATTTCTACCATACACATACATGTGCATCATACCTTATTTAATGTCATATCAATATGCATGAAAGCTATATTGCTTTGAATGATGCACAAAGCACAGTTAGCACAGTTATCTGAGAAATCAGGAATATCCTGACAGAGTTTAGTACATAGACAGACGTTGTATTGAGACATAGTATGAGCCAGAAACCAAGTACTACACTAGTATAGAGTGTAGGGAAGTAAGGACCACAAAACTGCTTTTCTAGGTGATAGTTTAAGTGCCGGAAAGTGCCTAAAACTCACCCAAAGTGCTGAATTCAGCAAAATTCAGCATAAATCAGCATTTTAACACATTAATATTATGCAAAAACATGATAAAATGGTCCTGAATGCTTTCCTAAGTGTCGGGAATTAAAAGTGTCACAAAAGGGTACATAAAGAACACTAAACTGCAAGTTTAGCACTATAACAAACCACTATCCAACCGAACAACCGGACACTACCCGAAACACCAAATTTGCAATAGAAGCACTGTTTTAATGTTTCCAAGCTAGTTATGATCCCCGAACATCATAACACCTCCTAAAAATATCTAATAACTGAAACACGTAACGGACACTTGGATTTGAACTAATTTGCAACTAAAGGGTTAAACCTACACCTATACCCCCCACCTATAGGACGGCCATGCCTCACCCCCATACCTTTAAGATTTTATTTCATTAATAAATTAGATCTTGTGCTTACTTTTTGTAACACATTACACATAAGTTAATAAGGGATGATGGTTATAAAGAGAACATGGAAGATCTAGAGTTCATTATCTCACACACACTTCACACTCATCTTCCTCCCTCTCTTGCTCTCACTCTTGGCCGAACATAGGCACCACCACCATCAATTTCATTCCTTCATCTTCATCCATTCCAAGATCATACAAGGGTGTTAGAGTCCATACAAGGAAGCTTGGTGGCTTTGGAACTTGAAGGACCTTCTCTATTTGCTTTTATCCTCTTGATTTCTACTCTTGATCATCCCTAGCCTTGTGCTAGTGGTAAGAATCTTAATCTTGATAGTTTACTACCATTTTTAGTGGTTAATAATGAATCATGATAAAAAATATCAAGAACACTAAAGAATCATATGAAGTAAACATGAATATAAGCTTGTTTAGTAAAGATATCTTCATGAATATAAGTTGTTATGCTTGTTGATCTTTGATTGTTTGTAGAAGTGATGTTAATCATCATAAGGTCTTGCTAAATCATGATTAAAAGCATAGTTTAGCAAGATGTGAAAGTATAAATTGTTGTAGGATGATGGATCGTCCATACTTAAAGCATGAACTTGAAAGAAGTAATGTTTTCTTGAAAAACCACAATTAAAGTGAGTTGTTGATCATATAGATTTAAATATTTATGAAGGATTTTAAAGAAACCAAGTTAAAAACATAAGTTTCATATAAACTTGGTTCTAACATAAACAAACACAATTTTTGGTGGTTAAACAAGTGTAGAAACACTTGTGTAACAAGAAGATTCCATAAGGAAACATTTTTGCAAAACATGATTACAAGTTGTAAACATCTAAATTCTCCAAGAATGATGTTTTTATATAAACAACCACACTTTAAAGGGTAACTAAACTCACTAAACACACTACCAAGTTACTACGAATTTTCATAAACTTTCAAGTTCATGAAGTGGTAGATTAAGCATGGTTTTGGAAAATTGGTAAGTGTAAGTTGTTTAGAGTTGCTTGTAAATTGATTGTGATGATTTTTCAAAAGAAAATGTTATGCTTGAAAGCATGGAAACCTCCATTTTTAGGGGAAACTATGGCAAAATTTTCTAAAAATATAAACGCTTAGAAACATATTTATAAACATACACTTACAAGTGTATTTTCAACAATAAATGGTTACATAAACTTTGCCATAATTTTTTGTTACAAAAATACAAATATTGGAGGTTGGTTTTCATAAATAAAAGTGACTAAATATGTAATTGAGAAATATATATTTAGGAGACACAATGTGTGTGATTATTTATATACTTTGTGTATTAGTTATATTATTTTAGGGCATGTAATAATATAACTCACAAAAACACCAAGAATTACATTCCAAAATATTACCAAAATCTAAAGGAATAAATATACAAGTTACACACAAAATATTGGCGAAACCGAACAAGAAATGTAACTTACAAAATATTCCGGAAAATATGCTCACAAAGTATATTTTGGTAAATAATATTTTGGACACAAGGAAATGAAAATATGATTTTTACAACTATTACAAAGTTATATCATATTTTTGAGAAAGATTAAATATATTGTTTTTGGGAAGTAAAAATATATTTTCTTGGAATTTTTAGAAGATATATAATTTTTGGGAAAGATATATATTTTCTTGAGTACACTTGAAATACATTATTTTTGGATAAAAATAAGTTTATATATATTTTCTAAAGTTAGACTTGAAAATATATTATTTTTGTAACTTATATGAAAATACAAATATTTTGCCAAATGAAAAATTTTAAATAATTTTTCTAAGTAATACTTCTTGAATACATATTTTGGAAATATATATTGGTGGACTTTTATTAGAAATAATATTCCGGAAGGTTTAATATAAATTTAAGTATATGAATACATAATGAATACCATAAAATACGTATTCTCACGCGTATAAATACACACCGGAATACGACCCCAAAATATGGCAAGAATACACATGTATAAGATACCCCCATCCTTGGGAAGGAAATACAAGTATTAATACTTGGGAAGTATTAAGTTAATATATATTATTTAACAATTATTCTAAAATTTAATGAATATAATTTAAGTTAAAATATTAATTATTTTGACAATAATTATATAACTTTGAAAAATATCAAAGGCATGTAAGAAACATAACTCAAGGACAATAATACTAAATCAAGGTACGGCCCGTTCGTCTAATAGACATTAGTACGTTGTAGGTAGTCGTGTTCACCGAAGGAGCTTTGAGTTACTGTGACCCGAAGACGCAAGACTGTGAGTTCATGTCCCCCTTCTCTTTTAACTGTTTTCAGTTTTATAACTTCGGGGGTGAAATACATGTTACAAATGTTTACAAACGTTTTATACATGGCATGGTTAGCTAAGGAAGGGTACTACTTGATCATGTGAGTGGTGGGTACAACACTTAAGGCCATTAATCCTCGTTGTAGGACCGAGGGACATGAGTGATAGATCTATTTGGGTGTAGCGAGCCCACTCCCATGCGGACCAGGGTGGCCCATGTGGTGACTATGTCTTATTCCCCGAGACAAATCTGCTAGGTTAGAGTTTTCCTGCATCGCTTCACACATATCAATGGCCTTGCAAACCATTGGTGATCTGTTTTCCTTGTTGCTTTCATACCAGGATTTACATACATACAGACATACTTTCAAAGGTTTACTTATACAAACAAACAAACACATGAACCCGCTCAACTTTTGTTGATGTTTTCAACTACATGTATTTCAGGGTATTAGTAAGTGGATCTGGTGGGCGTTGGAAGTTTCATGCTGCATTGTGAATAAAGATGTCATCCATGGTTTTGAGGTTTGGGCTGGGTGTCTTAATCCTGGACGAGACACGTCTTCCAAACCTTGGTTTTATCTAATATATTTTGATGAGTCCTTAGTGAACTCGTAAACAATTCATATGGTTGTAAACTTAAATTCAAAGTCTATATTCCAAACAATGTTGTCATGTTTTTAAACTTAATTTATGGATGAACATCTATGGTTTTATCATATAGTCATTGTTATGATTGAATGCAATGGTATTAAGAAAGTCACACCATAATCACGCTTCCGCAAAAGTCAGGATGTGACACTTGCATTTGGGTTTCTCACCCGACTGCTGGGTATCCTTCTTGAACCTCGAACTCTTCTTGTGATCTGAGTTCCCTTTCCTTTTCTTGTTGGAGCGATAAGAACCCTCATCCTCCCGTTTCCGTTTTCCTTCCTCACAAACTTTAACAGACTTGTTTCTGATAGCATCAAGTGTGAGAGATAGAGACAGATTTGCCACTGACCTGAAAGTGGTAGGTCTAGATGCTTTCACATTTCCTTTAATTTCTGGAGCTAAACCTCCAATAAAACGAGCTATACGCTTTGATTCTGGTGTGACCAAATAAGGAACCAATCAGGACATGGTGTTGAAGCTCGTAAGATATGCCCGACAATCTAAGTTCTTCATAACCAAGGTCAAGAAGTCAGTCTCAATTTTCTCAACTTCATGTTGAGGACATAAATTTTCCTTGATTAAAGCAACAAACTGATCCCAAGTCAGATTATACAATGGGATCTTTCCCGTAGCTTGGATTAGGGATCTCCACCAAGCTAAAGCTTCGCCTTTAAAAGATTGTGAAACAAACTTCACAATGTCCTGTTCTGCACAACCACTAATATCAACCACTGTATCCATCTCATCTAGCCACGTCATGCAATCAATGGCTCCTTTATCTCCTGTGAAGTCCATGGGCTTGCAAGAGACAAAATATTTATAAGAATAGGTCTTAATACGTGGCTCTTGATTGAGCACAATCTTCTTAGACAGGGCACTCCTTTGGTTTGATGAGTGATGGGAATCATCTCTGTGTGATGCGTGTGACTTGGATGGTGGTTTTGTATGAGCTACAGATAGGGTCCTGTTACCAGTACCACTAGATTCTTTGAACTATCTGTCCATGGATCGAGTGACAACATTATCTATCATTGCTTGCAAATCCGCACCGGCCACATTAATCTTGGTGGTATCATTCCTTTCCCTGGGGTGACTGTTAACCTCATCTGATTCAGCCATGTAGCTTGATTGCTACATAAAACAATTGACAATATTTTATTCAGAGGTTATTATGGAATCATCATTTTTGAGGATTCATTAGCCATGGTAACCATAAACCATATTGGTAAATTTAATTAGGATTTTCTTTATAATTTAACGCTAGTTATAAATCATTAGAGATACTAGAGTGGCACAAAAGGCCTAGTCACAAGGACAATTTTAAAATTTTAGGCCATGATCTTATAAGATCAAGGCATTAAGGTTTGAACATAGTTCATTACCTTTTCTTGACAGGGAGTCGTAGACTACAACTGTCTTTTGTCTCATAGGACAATAAGTGTCACACCCCGACCACGTAGAACAACCAGACGTGGCGGAAACGTCGGGGAGTGTTGTAACAGAATCATTGTTTCGTAACCATGGAATAAATAATTTTGTTTTATTGAATAAATGAACTCATTGTTTTAATACAATCAAATAAGTACAACTATGATCTTCCAAGTTTTAAAGTCGCTAAGGTACGAGTCCATCCTAAATGTAGCATGTATCAACAATCATTTCAAGACAGCACCTGAAACATGTGTAAAAATAGGTACGTCAGCATAAAAATGTCTGTGATATACATAGGTTTTGTGAATATAGGATTCATGACTTATAAGTTTAGAAAGAGTTGTTTAACAAAAGTCAGTCATGATCCTTGTGAAATGTTTTGTTTTATAAATCATTCGAAAAGTGATGATAAAGTAGATGATACGTAAAAGAGTAATGTAAGGTTAATTGAATAACCAAGTAAAAATGAATTTTTACAAGATAAGTTGTTGTAAAACAATGTCTTATGAAAAGTATGTTATTTGTATAAAATGTTATATGACTTAAATTGAAATGATTCAAATAACGCTACGATATGTAATACCATACAAACACTTATATATAGGAAGTACCAGCGGCGTATCCACCATGCTTGTATCATATTACACACGCCTCGTTACTTAAGTCACTTACTCAAACCAAACCACCAATATAGAATGTTCATGTTTAAACCAATAGTCCAATGTTATTGTATAACTCAAGTTAAATGTAAACCATGTAATGTGTAAACAAAAGTTATGTATGGTAAGTAAAATGAGATTTCTTAAACCACAAGTAAAAATGTACAAAACAAAGTGTTTGAATAAATCAAAAGTTATGCTTTGTAAAATAATGTAAGGTTAAACGAATAACCTTATAGTAGCATATTAAAAGTATACTTTGGATTTGTAAATAACATATTAAAAATATGTTTTGGTTTGTTGATAAAATATATATGTTGGTTCTGTACAATACCACACATGAGAGTATATCAAACTATACTTTTGGGAGTATATCAAAATATACTTTAAATGTGTGATTTAAGAATTCATTCAGACCTAGTGCATCAAACTACACCTTTGAGACTATAAGGATACCACAAAGGTAATCCCTATTTGGATGGAGAAACAAATTGGTTTCAGACATTCCATGACAATAGGAATGGGGTGTCTAATCCTATAGCGCTATATCATACTAACAATCGGTCTGGTGAACATAAAATAAGTATAATTCAACATTTTTATTTTATGTTCTTTGAGAAATCAGTGTTTAAACCATAGATAGTCATTTAGTTTGTCAAAAGATAAGTAATAACATGTATAATCAATTATACTTTGAAATCATGAAAATAACACATAGGTACACATGCTTCACCCCAAAACAGTTTGGAAAAACAGTAAAATAGGGGAACTATGTACTCACTTGAGATTGCTTAGTAGTCCTTGAGTAACAACCAAACAATGCTAGAGATCACGGATATCAAACGGCACCTAATATGGGTAACTATGTTAATAAACCGGACCTAAACCGGAGGATTTAGATAGAATGAGGGTTCGTAAACCAAACGAGTATGGAGACTCGTGTCATATGGTTTAACAAAGCCTACATACTAAATGAAACCTAACCTAAGTGCTTACGACCCATTACGACCCGTTTAGGTAGCTTATGCTACTTTAACGCGTCGTTCGCGTGAAACACGTTCGGACCGCCTAACTAGTCCTATGACAAGTAAAATATGCCTTTACATGTTTAATATTGTTACTAAATCAGTTTAGATACCAAAAGTTATGTTACATATGCTTAAAATGAACTTTGGCGTTAAAAGGGCATTTTGGTAATTTACCTAAGGCATATAAACTACCTATCATACAACTACTTAAACGAAGCGACCATAAGGTATAACCTCGGAAGGTTATTCCCTATATACTATGGTCACCTAATGTGCTTGGTCGGATCCTAATGATCGACCAAATGGGTCGGGTTCGAAAGTATAAGCGACTGTTTAGATCGCTTACCTTGCGACCCTATATAAGCACTAAACTAAAAGTGACGAGCTAAGCATGCTAAAACATGCTTAACTAAGTTTAGAAAATAGGTTTGGTATCAAAACAAATGGTTTTCATACCCAAGAGTAGTTTGGTTACAAAATACGCAAGAATGCGCATTTTGGCCGAAACTACGACTCGTCACTGAGCCTAGATAACGTGGTAATCAGTAGGTATAGTCACTAGGGACTATAACCATCGTGATCACGCTCACGTTATGAAGTTCAAACGAACTTCGCATCGACCATAAACTGGTCAATGCAGAAAGTCAAACATAGTTCGACTTTCGGACTAGAAAAGCGATAAAAGAACAAAGGAACACTTATAAAGGGTCCCCGCTAGTAAATCTTGATCGAGTAGCTCAGGTATGAAGTGATTTGCTTCAACTTAGAGCACTTTTGATTAGATTTGTGAGGAATGAGTGAAGTTGAGGTGGGTATTTATAGTAAATGGACAACCGTTAGGATCGTTTATCGAACAACGTGCCTTGATCTCACCCGTACACTTGTCGGAATGTTATGGTAGCTCATTTTGCCCCCACCACAAGAGTTTGACATGTGGCATTGGCCTTTGGGGTGTTTGGAAGCCATTAATCAGCAGCCAAAACAATTTTCTGCATCTGACCCCTGCTTGCACACCGTAACACTCAGAGTGTTGAGGTGCGCAAGGACCTGCAGACCAGAAAGTTTGAAAAATGGCAGAACAGACCCCTGAAGCTCCAAACTTGCTATTTGATGCATTTTTGACAAGTTTAAGCCCCGTTAATCCCATTTCAAAGCTCTAAAATGAAGCTAAAGTATAGGGAACTTATAATGTGCTCAAAGATATCTCCGATGTCGGTTCGTTTGGCCGTACGATTGCGTTGTTCGGTTAATTACGACGGAATGCGCATAAGCGCGAAAAACGATCCAAATGGCGTGACGAATGGATTTTTCTTATTCCAAACACTAAAATAAAATATTTTAGTGCTTACATAAATTTTTGGATGTCCGGATATATTCAGAACGTAAGTTATGCGCGAAAATGCAAACTTATGCACTTTTTGACACTTTTAGTCCCTGAATGACCCAAAAGTTTATTTTAGCACACCGAACCCCTCAAAGCCTATTTCTAAGCTATATAAAGGATATTTAAGGTGTGTTTAACTTATGGTCATGTTCCAGAATGTCTGTTACAGTTCAAATTGGCATACTTTCGCAGTTTGTCAAGTTTAGTCCATGTAAGCGAATTAACTTGTTTTTGCCATACCAAAGCCTTTAAAACTTATTTCTAAGTTATGTAAAGGTTATTTAAGGTATGTTAAGCCTATTTCACTATTCCATAGTGTTCGTTGGATTAAACTGGTTATATTTACGCATCAGAGCGCGTATAACCCTCCAAAAAGCGATTTAAAGCTTAAAATCGAACAAGAGTTGATATGTGCAAACGATACACATATTTTTACAAATCCCAAGTATGAAATACAATATTTCATTGGTTTGGCATTTGTTTGATGGTTGAAGTGACACAGGTGTCACAATAAGTATGTCCCGTAGGCACATCATCACTAATGGATGTTTAAATAAAATAGAGAAAAGGAATTGGAAGAATCCAATATAAGGATGACTTATGTGATTTTATCGAATCACATTTGCCAGGAGAGCTAACATGCTTTCAGATGTTAACTAGGATTTGAATCTTAAAAAGGTTCTACCATCTGGGCCATGTCTAAAATGACATATAGGCTAGGTTATACCTTTAAGATTTTCTTTCAATATTTATTGGCAGATCAATTACAAAAAGGAATGATATTCTGATTTATTTCATATAATATATTCTTACATATAATGACAAATAAATTTTTTTAAATTAAAACATTTCATTAAATTGAAGAAGTACATAGATGCCCTAAACGGGACTTTTACATAAATAACTTGCCCACGCAGGGGCTAAAATAACAATAAAAGTCCATGCAGGGACCAAGTACTGTTGGGATTGAACCCTACCAAAGGAACAATTGATTAAAGCTAAAACTGGAACAGAGCAGTGGATCCAACATAAGTACAACTGTATTCCAACTTTCCCCTTGAAAGTGTTTTCTATCAACTGATGGCCTGAATCCACGGCCTTTATACAACTGCTGTTCTACAAACAACTAATCAAGTTAAAGACTGATGAAGACTAAAGCCCTGATAATCAATCTACTGTTATGGGTCAAGCACTGCTGAAGAAACCAAGTACTGCTGGAGTCACAACAGTGGAAGGAGAAAGCAGTAGTTTAGTCTTTCCTCTTCAATGTATTGTAATCAGTAGTTAGCAAAACAGTGCTTCTATCAGATCAGTAGTTTCAGGTTGTTAGGAGGTTAGATGTCACTTTCATGGTGACGTCAACCAAGATGCTTCAGTGGTTTGCTCGTGCCTATAAAAAGAACAGTACCCTGTACTGTTCTATTGGCTCTTTCACCACTTGTCTTCTTGTACGAACAATCACTGAGCTCAGGCTGAGGGGGAGTTTGTGATACATGCATGCATTGTAATTGGTGTTTGAAATAAATTCAATCATTTGGTCTATGTTAAAATGTGTGTTGAAAGCATTTCTCCTATTTGATTGTGTGTGAAAGTTTGTTTCCATTTACATTCCACTGCAATTACTTGTTCATCTTCATTTTAATCAAACGTAAAACACAATCAATTGAAACTCAGATCCTAATAATTGGTATCAGAGCAAGGACAGTAAAATTTGATCTAACAATCATTTTGACATAAAAGTTCAGCTCACAATCATTGATACTTATTATTGTTCGTTTCATTGAAAAACAGAGCAAGGATTAATCACGAACAAAGTTGATTAATCAGTGTCTGTAAAACAACCAAGATGACGTCACAACCACAAGATGCTAACAATAGCATCGGTTCACTCTTCAAACCACCCATGCTGAAGCGCAATGAGTACAACATCTGGCAGAGAAGGATGGGTCACATCCTTGCTCAACAGAATACCGGATGTTGGAAGTCGGTTATCTTTGGACCACATGTTCCAATGGTGCCGAGTACTGAGGATTCAAAGAAATTCGAACCTAAGAAACCTGAAAACTATACTGAAACTTATTTTCAAAAGTTTGAACGGGATGCCAAGGCATTTAGCATCGTTGCATCTGCTTTACCAAATGAAATATATGCTAGGCTGTTACACTGTAACAGTGCCAAGGAATTATGGGATGCACTTAAGGAACAATTTGGGGGGACTGAAGAAGTAATTGAAAATAACCAGGAAATTCTGAATCAACCGTATGAAACATTTTGTCATGTTAAGGGTGAAACATTAACCCAATAGTTTGAGCGATTCATTTGTCTCATTAGTGAGATAAGACTTGTTGATGTTAAATTTACAAATTCAACTCAGAAAAGCATGTTTCCTAGATCACTACCTGAAAAATGGGATACAATTGCATTTGTGACCAGAAACTCTGTTGAGTTCAAAGATCTGACACTGACCCAACTTCATGGTAGACTCCTGACCTATGAAAGGGAGTTAAACCAGAAAAAGAAGTTGCAAGAGTCTGGCAAAGTTGCAGATGACTACACATTTGGCAACACAGCTCTTTTGGGCCAGGAAGAGACTGGCAGCAGTAAGGATCAGCGTTATGATCATTTTATTGACATAACTGCTGGTGCAAACTTCAACTCTGATCCTCACTCATCCAACTTTGCTTTCACAGCAAATGGAGAAAGCCAGATCTCTGATAATCTGTGTTTTAAACTCAATGACTTACAACACTTTGATCCCACTGATCTTGAAGAAATGGACATTTTGCATCAATTGGCTTTGCTTAGTGTAAGAACAAGCAAATTCTATAAAAGGACAGGGAGAAAATTCCCAGGGTTACATGGGAATTTAAAAGTGGGGTTGGATAAGTCAAAGATCAAGTGCTATAAGTGCAATAGGCTAGGTCACTTTGCTAGGGAATGTAGGAGTCAAACCACTGGTCCAATTATTACTCATCCCAGCTCAAACCCTAGACCACAAAACCAAAGCACTGTGCACTCTGCCCAATATACCCCTGCAGCCCATGTTAACACTGCTCACTATGCTGCAACCCCTGTTCCTGTGCATTATGTTTAAACCACTATTCCACAAATTCAGTATGTTCAAGCCCATGTCCCTTAGGCTCAAGTGCAACCAGTTGCACCTCAACAAGCTGCTCCCGCAGTGGTTCAACCATATCAGCAAAGCTTTTTCACCCAAGGCTTTGTTGACTGGAGCAGTATGCCTGATGAGCTTGGTGATGAAAATTTTGCACTCTATGCTTCTAATGATGCTCCTAATGATGAATTTTGTTTTATGGCATTAGAGTCAATACTAGAAGAGCTGGAAGCTGAAGGAGAACAACTAAGTGCTGAAACAGTGGATGAAGTTGCTGAAGCAGTGGTTACTGCAGTTGCTGGTGAAATACTGCTGGGAGAAAATTCAGAAACACTGTCCGACCCCTGGTCTGAAGAAGAAGAGAAGAACCATGGTGAAAAGGAAGAGAAGGTGACTGATGAGAAAGAGCATGCTTGTGAATGTGCCATGATGGCTGCAGCTAAGGTATCATCTCAGGTTCTTGAAAATATGTGTTCAGACGAATGCATCACAGCATTTGCTAACATCAAAGAGGTGAATGAAAACCTTAGGGATAGAGTGTTAAATGATGAGGTTAAATTTGAGAAGTCTTTAAAAGAACTTAAAATCAAATTGGCTGAAAAAGATAAAGAAATCTACAGTCTAAAAGAAGAGCATATCATTACCAAAAACTAACTCCAAACTATGATAGAAAAATATCAAGTTTGCAAATAGGAGTTGGAGTCCACCCAAATCACTTGTGAAAAATGGGTGGAATCTTGCAAAGGTTTTGAGATAATGCTTGAGAAACAGCTTGAAAGCAATGTGAAATTTGGCATTGGTTTTAGAAAAAATGATCAAGTTAAAAACAACAAATCAAGCTGGTTCAGTTGAAATCATTCCAACAAACAAGAATGGCCAAGAAGTTAAGATAACTGACAAACTTGGTAACAAGATCACTCTAGAAAGATCTGTGGGGTCGTCAACTTTTGAGGAACTTGAGAGGTATCAATTTAAACCCACATGGTCTGATGAGTGTGACATTCTTGAAAACTTTAAGCCCATGGACTTCACTACCACTGATGGTGTAAAAGCTCCTAAAGCAAAGGTCATTCCTCTCAAAGACATCCCAACAGTAGTTCAAAACTCTGTTGCAAAGGAGTCTGAAAAGAGGAAGAAAAGAGAAAAGATCAAAAACTTGTTTTGTGATTTCTGTGAAAAGAAGAATCATCTAACAAAAGACTGTTTTCATCTAAAAGCATATGATATCAACAAAACAAGTGTTATTGTACCTGCTGAGATTTGCACCATCTATGGTAAATCAAACCACAAAACTCAGGAATGTGTGTATCTCAAATCCTTTGATGTAAAAAAAGAATGAGTACACTGCAAAAACATCTTTGAGTTCATCAAATTCATCTGTCAAATTCACCAAGAACCAACCACTGTTTGTGCCAGTTCAAACAGCTGTTACAAAACAGCTGAACCAAACCTCTGTTAAAAGAGATGTTCAGGTGACTGATGCACCCCCTGCCAACCAATACAGAAGAGGTAAGGGACAACCACCATACCAAAGGATCCCACATGTTTATGAGGTTTACAAAAAACCTTCTAAACCAAGAGTGAACAAGCATCCTTTTGGGTATTAGCATATAATTTGGCAAGACCCCCAACAGTGGTTAGAGAAAACCAATTCAAAAACTGTCCAAACCCCTGAGCTAACCACTGTCCATCCACCTGAACTTAACCTAGACACTGTTGAGACCCCATCCAAAGCCTTATTGGCTTTGGAGACCCTAATGAACTAACCTTTTACTACATGTGCAGGGAGCTTCTGCATGCTTAGATAGTCTTTGGTATGTAGATAGTGGAGGCTACAGGCACATGGCAGGATGTAGAGCCCTTCTCAAAGATTTCAAAACTCATGGAGGGGGTAATATATCCTTTGGTAATAATAGTAAAGGGAAGGTTCTGGGGTCTGGTACAGTTCAGTCTGGTAAAGTTAAGTTTGAAAATGTCAATCTAATAGACAATTTAAAATTCAACCTCTTAAGTGTCTCTCAAATGAGTGATAAGGGCTATGGCTCATTCTTTACAAAAGAGTGTTGTAGGATTGTTGGACCAGAAATGGTTGAAAAGATTGAAGAAATAATAAAAAATGGAAAAACTTAACTTGTTGCTCAAAGAAGTGCCAATGTTTATGTGGTGGATATGTCAAAAGAGAGCCCCAGGACTGATGCCTGTCTGTTCTCAGCTGCCTCTAACAAAGAGACAGAATTATGGCACAGGAGATTGGGGCACACAAATCTCAAGACAATCACTGCTATTTCAAAACAGGGGTTAGTAAGAGGCTTACCTCAAAAACTATTCACCTGTCCTGAGCATTGTGTTTCCTGCCTAAAAGGAAAACAACATAAAAGCTCATACAAATCAATTGAAGAGTCCAAAACTACCAAGTGTTTGCAAATGCTTCACATGGATTTGTTTGGCCCAATTAAAGTCATGAGTCTTAGGAAGAAAATATATTGTTTGGTTATTGTTGATAACTTTTCTAGGTTTACATGGACTTACTTTTTACACTCCAAAGATGAGACTACAGGCATTCTGCAAGACTTTGTTACACAGGTTGAAAAGCAGTTTGATCTTCCAGTAAAAATCTTTAGGAGTGACAATGGCACAGAGTTCAGAAACAAGGAGTTAGATGATTTCTGTGTGTCAAAAGGAATTGTAAGGTAGTACAGCATTCCAAGAACACCAGAACAAAATGGGGTTGTTGAAAGGAAGAACATGACTTTGATTGAGGCTGCCAGAACCATGCTTGCTGATTCAGGTTTGCCATTAACTTTTTGGGTAGAGGCAGTAAACACTGCTTGCTATGTCCAAAACAGAGTTTTAATCAACCCCAGGCACAAAAGACTGCCTATGAACTGCTGTATAAAATAAAGCCATTAATTTCATATTTCAAAGTTTTTGGCTGCCCATGTTTCATTTTAAACTTAAAAGATTCTATCTCAAAGTTTGCAGCCAAAATTGATTGTGGTTATCATCTGGGATACTCAACCACTGCTAAGGCCTACAAAGTGTTTAACACAAGGATTAAGAAAGTGGAAGAGACTTTAAATGTGAAGTTCAATGAACTTTCATCAATGAAAATCCCAGCAAACCCTGCAGAATTATTTGATCTTGATAAATTCACATTTAAAAGTGTTGCTGTCAAGACTAACAATGCAGGTCCATCAGAAAATCCTCCATTAGACTATGGGTATGAAGTCATCATTCCTCAACAAAAGTCTGCCTCAATGGGAAGAGCAGCAGTTGATCAAAACAACTGTCAAAGCTCAACCACTGCTACCTCAACAATTGTTGATCAAAGTAACCCATTAACCCCTGCTTCCACATCATCAAACACTGTTGATATTCCTCCATCAGTGGATAAAAGTCAGCATGTTTTCACACCAGTTCTACCTATTCCTCCACCTCCATTTGAAGCCATTGCTGGATCATCAAAGTCACCAGCAGTGGTTAGCTCAGATGATTCACATCTGCAACCCTTACCATTAAATGCCATTATCCCATTCAAAGGAGATCTAATCTTCTTGAAGTCTCATCCACCTGACCAAATCATTAGCAACATCAGTGAAGGGGTGCTCACAAGAAGTCAATCCCAAAACATCTGTCTTTTTGTTGGTTTCCTATCCCTCCATCAGCCAGTCAAGTACCAAGAGGCACTAAAAGACAACAGCTGGGTAGAAGCCATGCAAGAGGAGCTCAAACAGTTTAGAAGACAACAAGTTTGGGAGCTTGTACCATTGCCAGAGGGTGTGAGTCCTGTTGGCACAAAGTGGGTCTTCAAAAATAAAACTGATGAAAGGGGTATTGTTGTCAAGAATAAAGCTAGGCTTGTGGTTCAAGGGTTCAGACAGGAAGAGTGCATTGATTATGATGAAACATTTGCCCATGTAGCTAGACTTGAAGCTATCAGATTATTCCTGGCCTTTGCTGTCAACCACAACATCAAGGTGTATCAAATGGATATCAAATGTGCATTCCTCTATGGTAAGATTCAAGAAGAGGTTTATGTTTGTCAACCTCCAGGCTTTGAGGATCCATTTAATCCAAATCATGTCTACAAGCTAAATAAAGCTTTGTATGGCCTGAAACAAGCACCAAGAGCCTGGTACGAAACTCTTTCCACCTTTCTACTTTCCATTGGTTTCACAAGAGGTAAAATAGACAAAACACTGTTTTTAAAATGGAGAGGGAAGGATTTGATGATTGTCCAGATTTATGTGGATGACATCATCTTTGGAAGCACATGTAATAAAATGTGTGAAGAGTTTAGGCAACTCATGACAGCTGAGTTTGAGATGAGTGCAATGGGTGAACTCCAGTGCTTTCTTGGTCTCCAAGTAAGGCAACTGCAAAATGGCACTTTTATCCATCAAGGCAAATATGCCAAAGAACTTTTAAAGAAATTTGAGATAGATGATTATAAGCCATGCAGTACACCCATTGCAACCAATAAAATAGTCATGTCTGATGAAAAGGATGATTTGATTGATCATACTCTATATAGAAGCATGATTGGGTCTTTATTGTACCTAACTGCATCTAGGCCAGACATCATGTTTGCAATATGTGTTTGTGCAAGATCCCAATCAGCCCCTAGAAAGTCAAACCTTATTGCTGTAAAAAGGATATTTAGATACCTAAAAGGTGCTCCCACACTTGGTATCTGGTATCCAACTGATGGAAATATCAAGCTTTCAGGTTTCTCAGATAGTGACTTTGCTGGTTGTGACAAGACAAGAAAGTCCACTTCAGGAGGGTGCCAATTCCTAGGCAATTGCTTAGAGTCTTGGCAAAGCAAAAAGCAAGCAGTTGTTTCCACATCCACTGCTGAGGCAGAGTATATAGCTGCTGCAAGCTGTACAACCCAACTGTTTTGGCTTCAAAACCAATTGCTGGATTTTGGTATCACTGCCCTAAAGACACCTCTCATGTTGGACAGTCGGGCAGCAGAAAATATCATCAAAAATCCAGTATCCCATTCAACCACCAAGCACATTGATATCAGACATCACTTTGTGAGGGATTGCTATGAAAAAGGTTTGATTTCTCTGCATCATGTACCAACTAAAGATCAGCTGGCAGATGTGCTAACAAAAGCATTAGACACATCCACCTTTGAAAGCTTGATCTCTAGGATTGGCATGCTAAACATGGAATAACAAGCAAAATCTTGTGTTTCTATGAATAAAAGCATTAAAATGTTTTCAGAAAATCAAAATTCCATCCTTAAAAATAGCTAAAAATGAAATTTTCATTAAATCCTTAAAAGTCTGCCATAACCACTGATTTGGTTCAAACATCTGCTTTGATAACTTTGACCACTGCTGAAAGTCAACCACTGTTTTCCTCATTTTCTTGTTAATAACTGTTGTTCAAAATCAGTGTTTTAACCCACTGATAGGCTATCCACTGATAGTTCAAAATCAGCCACTGTTCTCATTATAACCATTACAACCACTGATACTTGTTCCATCAGTTGTTCCCTTAACAACTGTCTTCCATTATTCATCAGTGGTTCACTTTTTCCCTTTATAAACCCTCCTCAAACCCCCAAACAGGGGTTTTCACTGTCGAATCGAATTCAAAATTCCTTTCTCAAAGCAGTTATCATCCATTTCTTCCAAATCACTCATGTATTCTTTTCCCAAATCACCGTCTTCATCTCCTAAAAAATCCACTAAAATGCCCACCGAAATCCTAGAAATTCCATACAAAGCTCCTCACAACTACTTGGGTCTTTTGACAAAACCATGCCAACCTGAAACCTTCAATTCCATCATTGATGCTCTTTCATCTTCAAATTATAAAACTTTATTGACTGCTGATGCTCCGATTTTCCTAGCAACCTGACGTGCTGTCGTAGTGCACACAAATTTAATCCGAATTACAACTAGTAGATAGCAGTAAATGGGTATCGAACACAGGGAGTTTATGGAAAATGTGTTGATTCTATAGTCTTGCAATTTAACTAAAATTAACATAATATGCAGAAATTAAAGATCAAGAGTTGGATTGTTTGGTTTATAAACTACGTTATCAACTAATTGCTAAACAAGATTGGATTTTTAATTCAGATTATGAGAACAATGACCATCTTAGGGTTCAGTTTCTTTTAACATTTGTGCAAATTCCAACTAGAAAGAGTTACATAGACATAACTCGTGCCTAAATACTTGTTGTGATAAAAGGGAACAAAGTACTCGGATTATATCAATGCGAGGTCGTTTCCCGATGATCAATCAATCAATATCCAACCCTAACCCTTCTCGTGATATCTCGATTGTTAACGACACCAAGAACGTACGATTTAGACTAGAATTGAAACATCAATTAACAAGCAACAATCAAATATTCAAACACCATGATAAACAAAGCAAACATACTAAGTTATCATTCTAGAAATAAAGGAACAAACACACAAGAGTTATAGGAAACCTTCACCTAAGATGATCACCACAAATTTAGCCGGACATTGTTCGGTGGATCATCATAACATCAAAATAGAAGTTCATATGAATCAAAAAATAAAACCGAATGTTAAAAATTGTTCCCCAAATGATATCCAAGCTAAAATTCTCCCCCAAGGTGCAGAGAAAACATTCCAATCATGAATAATGTGAAAAGGCACATGAAAACGATTTTAATGGAGCAGTTACACTTTTCCTCGTCACCTCAACCGTAACTTACGGTAGCTACCGTAAGTTACGGTAGACTTCAAACAGCTACGGTGGATTACTACTGAGTTACGGTGGAAACATGTGACTTTCAGGGCTACCGTAACTTACGGTAGCCACCGTAAGTTACGGTAGACTTCAAACAGCTACGGTGGATTACTACTGAGTTACGGTGGAAACATGTGACTTTCAGGGCTACCGTAACTTACGGTAGCCACCGTAAGTTACGGTGGACCCCTGAATCTCCTATTTTGTTTCTTCTTTACTTCCATGGTTGACCCGTTCCACTCCAGTCCATCTAAAGCAGCGTTTTCTCCATTTTAAGCTCCATAGCGTACCTGAAACATAAGCAACTGTAGTCATCTAATTCAAGATAATTACGCGATCAAGTGAGGGATAAACTCGTCTTTTAACATCATTAAGGGTTGTCCTATGGACCACCCGTCACATCCCCACACTTAACCGTTGCTTGCCCCAAGCAACTCATCAAAACCATTTTCAAAACAAGCGATCACATAAACCAAGCATAAACATAGTCCTTTTTACTAACCCTTTCTTAACACCCGACATAACACACCCCTCGCTATATCTCCCCTCTTGGCAACAAGTAAGCACTAGCAACTATGAGCTAGACACACAAAAGGAAAACAGATGGTTGCACAACTATAGGCTTGTACCTAAATCGGTCCTTCTCCTCACAAGTGCCAAACATGAATGCAAATCAAAGGGGCTTTAAGGTTGTAACGTGGCTAGGTGTACAGGTAGGAAATGGAATATATATGTAGTAGGGAAAAACTTAACCCGGTCTTTTTATTACACAATAAAATAAACAAACAGCTACCAAACTTAACTACTATATACAAGATAACTCAACATCACTCTTTTTTTTACATTGCTTTTTCCATTTTTTTTTCTTTTCTTTTTTTTTCTTTTCATAATCAAACAAAGTTATTTAAGCAAACCTTCAACATAACATCAAATATATTTACATACTACTAAAACTACCACTAACACTATAAGACCGGGTCAAGTTAGGTAAATTTTTGGGAAACTAGCTAAGGGGTAACAAATGATAGGCTTTAGGCACAAAATGGGCAACTAAATGTCCAAACCCCCACCCCTCTCGCAACCATGCTCATATATATAATTAATGAGGTCCAACCCCCCAAAACCCACACTCGCACACACTTATGACGAGGCTACCTAAATGCCCTTATCCTTTTCACATTCATATCCAACTAAGGCCTCGAACCGTATTCAAGCACAAGTTCTAATGCACCCCCACCCGTTGCCACTCTCATCAAAGACAAGTATTATTTATTTACAAGTGTGGCTTCAACTCTCACCAAGAATAAAGGTAATTAAAGGTTTCCGGTGCATCATTTGGGGTTAGTCCAAGGTGTTCAAATTCTCACAATATTTTGCTTGATTAATTTTTTTTTTCTCAAAATTTCTCCCCATCCCCACACTTGGGGTACATTGACCCCAATGTACGGTTTTGAGAAGATTTGATCGCTTAAACTCTTTAACATCAACCAAAAGCTCATAAACTCAAACCACAAATTTCTTTTTGGTATTTTTCATTATATATATATATAAATATATATATATATATTTTAAACTTCACACCACCAACTCGCACAACCCCAAAACTAAACATCACAAACTAAACACCACCCAACCACCCGACCATAAACATATCAAGCTAAACAAATATTCACAAAATATACAAGAAGGAGCACGACTTGACTAATAGTAGCGTGGCTGAGGAGGCCCGAATATGGAAGACATCATGTCATTCCATTCTCCGAAAGCAAATGCGCCGCTACCACTTCCACTTTGTTGCGAAGCTCCTTGTTGTTGTTGACGCGGGTCCAGCCACTGTGAATGATGGAGCGGTGGGGTCGGATACGATACACTACCATCGTAAGGTGGTAGGGACGTATAATCCACCGGAGGTGGATCCACAACCACGGGCCGCCCCGCATGCCAATCCACATGCATCCTTCGGGCTTGATCATCTTCGTAACGGTTACTCATCTTTAACTCACGTGAATAGCCATGAGCACGGTTCCACGATTCAGTTCGGTCAAAGTTGTGCTTTAAGGCTCACTCCATACTAGCACTCATCATTGTTTGGTGATCAAAGAAAGTACGCTCCGACCCCGACCAAGTGTCGATAACGGATGCCGGAGGACGTTGGTTCTCGATGATTTCTTGCATAGGACCATTGTATGCCCAATTCGGCTCGTATGAGCGCTCCGTGTAATCATAGAAAGCACCACCATATCCCCTACCTGGGCCCCCTTGGCCCACATCCACATTCTCACCATGAGGCTCATCCGCATAGTCCTCATCCCCACTCGAAGGTTCCGCTTCACTCTCCGGTTCATCCTCTTCACCCGGTAAAAGATCCCTTGCATCAACTTTCAACGCTCTCCATCTTTGACCCTCTGATTTAAGCTTGTGATATCTTTCCGATTGCGTGTAGGTCCATCCAATACCCATCTTTTATATATCAAAAGGCTTGTGCCTTTTCGGTGCTCCTCTATCCTCCTGTGTGATTGATTTACACTGCTTCAACAACTCCGTAATAATTCGGCAATACAGGATGATGCTCCTCCCCACTTTGTTACGACATATCCAAAGATGATTCATGATCAAATACCGTATCGGAAAGCGAGGAGACCCATTGAGCAATGAATAAAGGACTGGTACTTCCGGGAACCTTACCTGTTCCTTATCTCCTCTTCGTGGAATGACATTCAAAATGCAAATAGTTAGCAGCAATTTTGCTTCAATCTTCAAGTTTCTTCGGTACAATATGCCACCATAAGTGCCAGGCAAGAATAAAGCCGCTAGCATGTCATTCCACCTTGAATGTTTCTCCGACTTAATCAACAGATCATCAAGACTAGGGAATGTGTAATCACGAGCAGGCAAACTGTCATATCTCACTAACTTCCGCAATGAATCGAACGACATTTCTACCTTTATCCCATTAACCTCGCCCGTCAACTTCATCTGCGATGGCCTATCATACTTGTTGCATTGTAGGGTTGCCATCCATTCTTGAATCTCGGTTATAAACAAATTCTTGTTGTCTTTGTCGTAACAACTAAGCGCCGCCTCCCATCCTAAGGCGCGAAACTGGGCAAACACATTAAACGGCCCAAACTCAACCTCTCTAACTTCCCACTCACAAATAAACGCAGCAGCCTTGTTTTTTAACCGATTCATTCGGTCATGAAATAGTGTCGGCTGCCACTCCTCTGGCTGCTCATCTAAAGGACCCGATTCCCACCTTGGCTTATCAGCCGGGTCCAATTCCACCATCTCTTCATCATCACTCTCACTACTATCATCCCTACCCAAGTACCTCCTTTTCTTTGGTTGCTGTTCTGGCTGTTTGCACTTGCCTTTAGACGAAGAACTAGCTCCAGCTTGTTCCTTAGTTCTCACCATTTTCCTACACACAATGCAAAACAAATAACACAAACAACACAAAAAGTCATCCTTTTTTCATTAACAATTCCCACACTTGCTTGTTACTATGGTTGTAGGTGTTTGTGAACACAAAATTTCATAAGTCATTTTAACAAAAAATGGGCATGGTGCCTCTACAATGTAGAGATTCCCAAAAGTTCACAACTTTATCATCAATCCTACATCTACAACCATAACAATGTTCAAGTAACAATTTTTCATGATAGTATCTAAGAACAAGCAAGTGTGTATGAACAAGTAACAAAAATAACCTTCCTTTTCACAATGCATCATCAAAAGTAACAACTAAACATCACATACCTTGGATTGAAGATGCTAGAACACAAGTAAAACAAGAACTTCAAAAACCCCCAAAATTTTCGGCCCTAGGGTTTGCAAATCGGACCAGAAAATGACCTTTTCTAACAAATTTCTTCTCAAAATCAGAAAGTACGTGAAATTTCAGTCAGGATAGACCCAAAGTTCACTTGATTTGGCCAAGAATTGAAGAAGATATGAAGATATGAAGATTTGAAGGTTGAAGAAGGTTGTGGGGTTATGGAGATCTTGTGGGAGTTGTGAAAGATATAGGTGAGATGTTGTGGTTAGGAAAAGAGGAAGAAAACAAGTGGTCAGGGTTATGTTCACGTGACGTGTTATTTTTTTATTTTTATTTTTTTATATAACCGCTGCCCTGATCGACCCATTCATCGCCAGAGGCTACCGTAAATTAAGGTAGCCACCGTAATTTACGGTGGACCTCTAGCAAATATTCCTACCGTAACTCAGTAGACTTCTACCATAACGCCCAAAATTTTTTTAACGCCCACCGTAACTTACGGTGCCACCGTAAATTACGGTGGCATCTAGCATCTGGGCTCCGCCAAAAAGTTGCAATTTTTCATGGTTTTTCTTTGTATTTTTCTGTTTTTTAATTTTTTTGTGTTTTTAAAATTTGTCAAAAACATGGAAAAATTACCCTACCCCCTCGAAAGTCCCGTGTTGTCCTCAACACGATGTTAGAACTATTCGTAACCCGAATGTCCCCACACTTGTTTCAAACACGGACTTCAAACGAATACGGTAATGTGCAAACTAAACAAAACAAACAAAACAAAATGCTAACTATGTACACTACCAAACCTGGGCCTCTCATGGTTGTTCATCATCTACCGGGCATAAGATGTAGCCCGCCTTGTCAAGCTCCAAGTTGTTGATGTCATTCCCCTCCAAGTATGGCTTTAACCGATGGCCATTCACCGTTTGTTGTTTGTTGGTTTGCTCATCTTGGATATCCACATCGCCAAACCTCCCGAATCGCCGAACGACATATGGGCCCATCCATTTGCTTTTAAGTTTGCCCGAAAACATTTTTAGCCTTGAGTTGTACAACCATACCTTTTGACCCACTTCGAAGGTTTTCTTCCTCAACTTTGCATCATGGACCTTTTTTAACTTGTCTTTGTAAGCCGATGCACACTCATACACCTCGTCTCTAATCTCTTCTATTTCACTCAATTGCAACTTCCTCATCTTCCCCGCTTCATCATAGTCCGCATTCACCGTCTTTATTGCCCAATGCGCCCGATGAGCTAACTCCATTGGCAAGTGACAACCCTTTCCATACACCATCCGGTAAGGTGTTGTGCCAATTGGAGTCTTGTAGGGCGTCCGGTATGCCCACAACGCATCATCCAACTTGCTCGACCAATCCTTCCTATCCGTTCTAACCGTCTTCATGAGAATCTCTTTAATTTGACAATTAGACACTTCGACTTGTCCACTAGTTTGCGGATGGTAAGGTGTGGCAATCCGGTGATTCACGCTCTACCGCTTCAACAATTTCCTAAAATTAAATTTCTTGAAATGCGATCCACCGTCACTTATGATAACTCTCGGAATGCCAAAACGGGAAAAGATGTTGGATTGAATAAATTTACATACAACCGAATGGTCGTTTGTTCTTGTTGCAATAGCTTCAATCCACTTCGAGACGTAGTCCACCGCCACCAAAATATATAAAAACCCATTGAAATTCGAAAAGGGACCTATAAAGTCAATGCCCCATACATCAAATATTTCCACAACCAAGATTGGTTGCAATGGCATCTCGTCCCTCTTTGAAATGCTTCCCATCCTTTGACAATTTACACAATTTCTTGCAAACTCACACGCATCCTTGAAAATAGTGGGCCAATAAAACCCACACGACAACACCTGATAACCCGTTTTATGCCCGCTAAAGTGACCTCCACATGCGGATGAGTGGGCATGAGTCAAGATTTCCAACACCTCCGTTTCGGGCACACACCTCCGAATGACTTGATCGGGCTCGATCTTGAAAATATCCGATTCATCCCAAATATACTGCTTCACTTGGACCATAAATTGTTGTCTTCGTTTCTTGGTCCAATGATTTGGGATGGCACCCATGGCTAAATAGTTTACGTAGTGGGCATACCACGGTGCAACAAAGGTGGATACGGCTAGTAGTTGCTCATCGGGAAACCTTTCATTTATCTCGCTCAAATCATCAATCTCTTCCACCGGGATCCGAGACAAGTGATCCTCCACTACGTTCTCACTTCCCTTTTTGTCTCGGATCTCTAAATCAAACTCTTGTAACAATAACACCCACCGGATTAAACGGGGCTTCGCGTCTTTTTTCTCCATCAAATACCGGACCGCGCTATGATCTGAGTATACCACCACTTTGCTCCCCCAAATATACGAACGAAACTTATCCAAAGCATACACCACCGCTAATAACTCCTTTTCGGTTGTGGTGTAATTCAGTTGCGCTTCGGATAAAGTCTTGCTTGCATAGTAAATCACCACCGGCTTTTTGCCAACCCGTTGACCCAAAACTGCACCAATTGTAGTGTCGCTTGCGTCACACATGATTTCAAATGGTTTTGACCAATCCGGTGGTTGTAAAATGGGAGCTCTCACCAAGTGTTCCTTCAAAACATTAAAAGCTTGCATACACTCATTAGTAAAATCAAATGGAACATCCTTTAATAACAAGTTACATAAAGGTTTGGTGATAACACTAAAACCTTTTATGAAACGTCTATAAAATCCCGCGTCTCCCAAAAATGACCTTACACCCTTAACATTTTTCGGGGGTGGCAAAGATGATATTACCCGTATTTTTGCCTTGTCCACCTCCATACCCCTTTCCGATATTACATGGCCTAACACAATGCCCTCTTGCACCATGAAATGAATTTTCTCCCAACTAAGCACTAAATTTTTCTCAACACATCTTTTTAAAACTTTTTTGTAATTCGTTGAGACACAATTCAAAACTAGTGCCAAAAATCGAGAAGTCATCCATAAACACTTCAAGCAACTCTCCAACCATGTCCGACAAGATACACATCATACTTCGTTGGAAAGTTGCCGGTGCATTGCACAAGCCAAATGGCATTCGCCAAAAGGCAAAGGTACCATATGGACAAGTGAAGGTGGTCTTGTGTTGGTCATCCGGGTGTATTGCTATTTGATTGTAACCCGAATACCTGTCCAAAAAGCAATAATATTTTTGACCCGACAATTTTTCAATGATTTGGTCAATAAAAGGTAGCGGGAAATGGTCCTTAGAAGTGGCGGCATTCAATTTACGGTAGTCAATACATACACGCCACCCGGTGACCGGTCGGGTGACAATTTGTTCACCATTTTCATCCTTGACTACTTGAATACCGGCCTTCTTAGGCACAACTTGGGTAGGACTTACCCAAGCACTATCCGAAATCGGATAGATACTTCCCGCATCCAACCATTTAATTACCACTTTCTTTACTACCTCCCTTAGGTTCAGATTCAATCGCCGTTGAGCTTCTCTTGTCGGTTTTGCATATTCGGTAGTGATTATCTTGTGCATGACGATTGATGGACTAATTCCTTTAAGATCGGCAATCGTCCATCCGATAGCTCCTTTGTTCTCTTTCAACACTTCCAATAAGGCTTGCTCTTACGCCATCTCTAAATTAGAGGCAATAATGACCGGTAGAGTGTCATTATCCCCTAGAAAAGCATACTTCAAATGGCTTGGCAAGCCTTTGAGTTCCAACTTTGATGGTTCTTCTAGTGATGGTTTAGTACCCGAACTTATCTCCACCGGCAAGCCTTCAAATTGGTGAGTCCATGGTGGTCGACCTTCCTTCAAAGCCATAGCATCCTGTTTTTCCTCTTCAACCCTTAGCGCACAAGCATATACCTGTTCAGAAAAATCACAAAGACAAACATCCATACTATCCTCTTCGTACTCGTGCGGGTTGCATCCGTCAACTAAATCTGCCATGAAACACTTATCAACACCAACAACATTAGAATTATTAGTAAAAACATTCAAGCGCATTTTTGATTTCCAAAAGTCATATCGACTGTACCAAATCTACAATCGATCACAGCATGCGCGGTGCTAAAAAATGGCCGACCCAAAATAACATTTTGTTGTTGTTTTGGGTCCGCGGATGAGTAGTCCAAGACTAAAAAGTCAACCGGGTAATAGAACTCATCAATTTTCACAATCACATTTTGAACCATCCCCCGAGGTAGGTTATGAGACAAATCGGCCAAAACAACCGTTGTCTCAACCCTTTCTAGCGGACCAAAATCGTATTGGTCATATAAGCCACCCAGTAAAATGCTCACCCCGGGTCCAAGATCTAGTAACGCCTTTGCCATTTGAAAGTTACCAACTTGTATATTAATTAATGGCGTGCTCGGATCTTGGAGCTTAGGAGGAAGCTCCCCATTCAAAACCGCACTTACATGCCCGGTTAAATCCACCCGCTTAGGCATTTTCTTCTTTTGTTGCCTTTTTTGTGTACATAATTCCTTTAGAAATTTAGCGTATGCGTGCACTTTTTTTTATTGCATCAAGTAATGGAAGGTTGATTTTTACTTGTTTGAACATGTCCCATAATTCTTCTTTTTGGGGACCTCTTGATGCAATAAAATTTTTCCTACCCGGGTCAAGTAAGGCCGATGGAAACGGGACTTGACTCGGTTCACCTTCATCTTTTTCATTCTTTTCGTTTTCACCCAACCCCGATTTTTAAACATTTGATTCTTTAGATACAACCGGTGAAACTTCATCATCACTTTCATTACCCGTGATATCCTCAACTACCCCTTCAACCAAACCCGGTGACAAATTTGCTTTAAATTCTTTGCCACTTCTCAACACACTAATATCAACTTGATGAACCATGGGAAGGATTTACCTTGGTGTCACTAGGAAGTTGACCTTTGCTTTTCTTCAACTCCGCCACGTCGGTTGCCAATTGACCCATTTGGGTTGCTAGTGATTGAATGCTCTTGTCACGAACCTCATCCTTTTGCATCCGGACTTCATCAAGTTGATTCCATTTTTGCATATCTTGTTGCATAGCCCGAAGCATATCCATGACTTCATTCCCGCTTGACGAATATTAACCCGAACCACTTTGACCCGTTTGTTGAAATTGCCCTTGGTAGCCATAATTGTTTCCACCTCTATAGTTGCCTTGATTGTATTGTTGACGAGGTGCAAAGTTACCTTGAGCTCCTTGAAAGTTTTGGTTAGCTTGGTTTGCCGCGTTCCCGTAGCGGAAATTAGAATGGTTTCGTAACCCGAGGTGGTATGTGTTGGAATTCATATTGAAGTTTTGACCACCCCCTTGAATTGCATTCACTTCCTCTACTTGCTCATCAACCACCCCTAGTACACAAACTTCCGCCATGTGGCCTATTTCATTGCAATTAGTGCACACATTGTACACTTGATTCGTAGTTTAAACATTGCTACTCTCTACTCCATGCACTTGTGGCCTTTGTATCACATGCCTTGCCCGTCTTGAAGATTGAGCCTTCCTTTTGGAAGTCACCGTAATTTGTTCTAAAAATGCCCAATCAACATGTTCAAAGTTTGTACCGAATGTACCGTTAGTAATTGACATCAAGTCACGTGCATCCTCCGAACTCAACCCTTCGTGAAACGCGTTCAACAACTCCCAAAGTTGGATACCGTGATGAGGGCAATTTCATAGCATCATATTGAACCTTTCAAAAGCTTCGTGAAACATCTCCCCTGATTATTGTTGGAAGCTTCTCAAACCTCTCCGTGCATCATTAGTCTTTTGAGAAGTATAAAACTCGTCTAAGAAAATCTGTTGCATATCAGCCCATGTAAAAATTGATGCAGATGGTAAGGTGTGAAACCATCTCTTTGCTTTGTCTTCCAAAGAAAATTGGAAAAGAACCAACTTGACATCCTCCGAAGAGAACCCTTGACCTCCAATCGTGTTGCAAATAGAATCGTTTGTCTCCAAATGGAAATAAGGTTCTTTCGTTGCTAACCCCTTAAATTTTGGTAGACTTTAGAGGGCGGTTGTTCTAACTTCAAACGTTCTTCCGTCTGCATGATGAGGAATCACTACCGGCGAAGGATTGTTAGTGATAATAGGCCAGAAGTGAGCTTCAATTCCCCGTACTACTTCCTAGTGATGTCTTCAAGGGGCACCCAATGGTGCTCTTGGTTGACCCATTTGCCCTTGCATAGGCCCTTGAGGAGCAAATGGTGGTTGATATTGATATTGATATTGATGCATTGGTGGTTGTTGTTGAATCGGCCCCTGAAATTGAGGTTGTGTATTTTGAGGCCGCACTTGATGTAGCGGTGTAGGGCGTTGCAATTGTGGCCCTTGTGGTCTAATATGTTGCACCCCGACCGGTAATCTACTCGTGTCTTGAAATTGTTGGATCGGTTGACTTTGTTGACCCGCTCCTCCTTGAGGTCCCAAGTATCCTCCATCACCCCCATAATAAAAACCTTCCTCTTCATACCCTCTAAAATCCTCTTCATAACCATCATCATATCCATCCCCTTGAATACCCGAGGATTGCCCGAATAGAAGGCATGAGTATTGGAAGCCCCAAATGGTTCGATGGTCTAAATGTAGAAGTAGCATGGACAATGGTTGAATTTGGTGGTATTGGATAATTAGAGGATGATTGACCCGTAGTTGGGGAAAAGAAGTGTGACAATGGTGGAATTGTGGTAGAAGGACTAAAGGTAAGATTGGGTTCAACTTGAGTAGTGATCGGTTGTGTGGTGTTGGTTGGTGTAGTGTCATGGGGTGGAGTAGGATTTGTAGTGGTATTAGGTATGGTGGTGTTTGGTGATGGTTGTTTGGAAGTAGGTATGAATGATGACGTCGTTTGACCCGTTGTGGGTGGTATTTGAGATTCTTGCAAGATGTTTCGTGGTGTGATGGGTGAGGTAGGTGAACCAACAATTCTGTTTTCTCGTACTAAAACTCGGTTTTGCCTTAACGTTCTCTCAATTTCCGGATCAAACGATAGTGGTGACGACTTGTGAGAGCCTATAGTATGCATACACCTGTAGTACCTGCACACTAAACACAACCAGCGTAAACCCGAAAATAACAAAACAAAACTAATAAACTAACACACGTTGCACATTACTCCCCGGCAACGGCGCCAAAATTTGGCGTGCTGTCGTAGTACACGCAAATTTAATCCAAATTACAACTAGTAGATAGCAGTAAATGGGTATCGAACACAGGGAGTTTATGGAAAATGTGTTGATTCTATAGTCTTGAAATTTAACTACAATTAACCTAATATGCAGAAATTAAAGATCAAGAGTTGGATTGTTTGGTTTATAAACTACGTTATCAACTAATTGCTAAACAAGATTGGATTTTTAATTCAGATTATGAGAACAATGACCATCTTAGGGTTCAGTTTCTTTTAACACTTGTGCAAATTCCAACAAGAAAGAGTTACATAGACATAACTCGTGCCTAAATACTTGTTGTGATAAAAGGGAACAAAGTACTCGGATTATATCAATGCGAGGTCGTTTCCCGATGATCAATTAATCAATATCCAACCCTAACCCTTCCCGTGATATCTCGATTGTCAACGACACCAAGAACGTACGATTTAGACTAGAATTGAAACATCAATTAACAAGCTACAATCAAATATTCAAACACCATGATAAACAAAGCAAACATACCAAGTTATCATTCTAGAAATAAAGGAACAAACACACAAGAGTTATAGGAAACCTTCACCTAAGATGATCACCACAAATTTAGCCGGACATTGTTTGGTGGATCATCATAACATCAAAATAGAAGTTCATACGAATCAAAAACTAAAACCGAATGTTAAAAATTGTTCCCCAATTGATATCCAAGCTAAAATTCGCCCCAAGGTGCAGAGAAAACGTTCCAATCATGAATAATGTGAAAAGGCACATGAAAACGGTTTTAATGGAGCAGTTACACTTTTCCTCGTCACCTCTACCGTAACTTACGGTAGCTACCGTAAGTTACGGTAGACTTCAAACATCTACGGTGGATTACTACTGAGTTACGGTGGAAACATGTGACTTTTCGGTTACGGTAGCCATCGTAAGTTACGGTGGACCCCTGAATCTCCAAAGCATACCTGAAACATAAGCAACTGCAGTCATCTAATTCAAGATAATTACGCGATCAAGTGAGGGATAAACTCGCCTTTTAACATCATTAAGGGTTGTCCTATGGACCACCCGTCACAACCCAGAGAGAATTTTGGAAGAATGCCGCACTTGAATCTCAAGACAAAACGATCATAGCCATCAATTCCTCAATAAAGGGTGTACTAGTTAAAATTACACCACAATCCATTTCAGAGGTATTTGAGCTCGATGATCTGCAAGGTAAAACTTATTTTCCTAAAATCAAGTATCAAACTGATTTTAATGAGAGGGGGTATGCTGAGGAAATGAAAAAGGACACCTTACAAAAAGTTAGTTTTCCTCTTGCAACAAGATTTTTATTCCATACCCTCTTGATGTGTGTTTCAAATAAAACAATTGCTTTTAATGAAATTCCATTAAAGATCCAGTACCTGGGCTATGCTATTCTACATAAAGAAAAATTTAACTATTCCCAGGAGATCTTTGATGATTTAGTTAAAAATGTTGAGAAAAAAAATCATTTTTATTGTTTCCAAGGTTCTTGAGCTTCTATTTTCAAAAGAAATTTGCAAAGGATAATGCTCATGTGCTTATCCAGGGGTGAACCTTTTCAAATAAATGGCCTTACATCTGAAACATTTACAAGGTTAACAAAGGTTTCCAAAACAAAAGCAGGGGTTCCTGATCAGGATTTAGCAGCTACCACTGCTCCTCAGGTATCTGCTGCTGAGCCCAGTGCTCAAGGTGATCACAGCAGCAAAACAACTGTTGTGAAACCCACACCTAAAACCACCAGAAAACTAAAACAAAAGAAAACAAAAAAAGCCCCCCAAACCTACCAAAAAGGAAACTCTGGAAGATGAGATCCCAGAGCAACTGCCAGTGACAACACAAAAGTCACTAAAAACCACTGCTGCTACTTCCTCACAGAAGTTGGTAGAAAGATCTCAACCCATGCTTCAAACTCCTCCTGCTTCTTCTAAAAAAGAACAGGTTGTAAGAACAGGGACACCACAATATGATGCTCTGGAATCACTTGAATCCATCATCCACAGCCCACTGCCCAGGGCAAACTCTCTTTCTACACCCATACTCACTGCCACAATTCCCCTACAAACAAAACTTTTGTTGGATGCTCTTGATTTAAACCAGACACAAACCAGTCCTTCTCACTCACCTGTAAATGAGAATATACCCCCAACAAGTGACTGGGTCTGGTGTTTCAATCATTGCTAACCCACCAACAACACCTGAGGAGGCTACACCCCTTGAGTTACAAGTAACTCTTGGTGGTAGTTCAAGTGAAGCAGCTACTACAAGTGTTGAACCCACTAGTTTGCATTTTGACAGTAGTTTCATCAATAAGACTTCCTTGAAGGCAATTTCTTCTTTGGGAACTCAAGTGTTTCCAGCATTTACTGGTTCACTTAAAAGTGTTTCTCATTTTGAAGGAAGAAGTCCCCAGTACCAAAAAAAAGGGGCATCAGTGGATGATTTTTGGGAAACTTTCCCTCATTCAACCACTGTTACAACCACTGCTAGTGGGAAATCAGATGATCCCATTAGGTTGGGTGATGGTTTAATGTACCGAGAATTGACGGCAAGAGTTGATAAACTGGATACATCTGTTGCAGAAATCAAAGACATGCTGTAACAGTTGTTGAAAGCATAAAAGGTACCATCCACTGCTGCTCCAGCTCAAGCACCTGCATCACCACCTGCTCCTGCTGCAAATGAGCTCTGGAGTTTGTTTCAACCTTTGCTCATCCAACAAAGAGAATATGCTGATCAGCAACATGAGATACAAGTTCAAAAGATCAGAAATCTTATGGAAGCAAGGTTTAAAGACACTCAAGCAGATATCAAGGCAATCAAGGCCCATTTATTGAACACCACTGGCACTGCTCCTCCCTCTATCATCTTTGTGGATAACCCACCACCAGCTAATGCCAAAAAGGGGAAGAAATTTAAGCAGTTGAAGAAGAAGGGATATGAAGATGGTCTCTATATTGAACCTGACAAATCCAACATGACTGCAAACATCCCTAAGCCAGATGGGTCTAAAAAGGTTGATGTGACCTTAAATGCCATTGCTGATGAAAAAGCAAAGGTGAAAAAGGATAGAGAGGCAAAGGGCAAGTCCAGGTTTGATGAAGAAAAGAAAATGTTTATGGCAAAGGAAGTTCAGGGTGTTTCAGAGCCTAAGGATGATGAAAATCCTAAGCCACAAAGAAAGCAGCCTACTAGACAAGTGAGGCAACCCAAAACCACACCTTCCAGAAAAATAAAACATGCTTCTCAACCTCCCAAAAACTCCTCACATCAAACCTCCAAACCAACAGATGTTGTAACTCCTGTTGTATCAACAACTGTTGGTACTTCAGTGGTTTCAGCAGTTGTTAACCCGACAACCACCGTTTCAACTACAACCACTGCTCCCACTTCAACCACAGCCTCACCAAAATTACCATCACCACCAAAAACATCCTCACCACCAAAACAGCCTCCTGCTAAAAAGCAGAAGACAGCTGATGACACATCATTAGTTGTAATGACAACAGTGGTTGAAACACCAATTGTTTCAACAGCTGTTAGTCAGCCACCCTCCACTCAAATCACTACCTCTCAACCCACCAAAACACCACCAGCCTCTCCTAAACCAAAAAGGAGAAGGATGATTTTGGAAGAGGATGATCCTTCACCACCTCCAACTACTTCACAACCATTGTCACTTATCACTATTCCAAACCCTGTTCCTCTCTCTTCTGCACAAGTCTTTAACCCAACCACTGCCATTGTCACTGTAGCTGTTCAGTATCCTTTAGAGCTTGCAGCTGTCAGAGAAGAGATCAAATCTTTTTATTCTGAAGATGACCCTGATAAAAGAAGCTTGCCATCTCTTCAAGGATATCCAAGACCTAAAAATATTGAAGAATACTTGAAATTGAAAGGTCAACAAGAAGAGGATATCTCCAAAAGAAACACAAAGGGTAAATCTGACAAGGAAATTGCCACACCCCGACCGCGTAAAACAACAAATCGCGGCGGAAACGTCGGGGAGTGTCGTAACAGAATCATTGTTTCACAACACATGGTGATTAAAGATTTGTTTTGTTTCATTAATGAACTCATTGTCTTATTATAATTCAGATAAATACAAATAATTGTCTTTCAAGTTTTAAAGTCACTAAGGCACGGGTCCAACCTATGTGTAGCATTCATCAACAATCATCACATAGTAGTACCTGAAGCATATGTGAATAAAACGTCAGCATAAAAATGCCTGTGAGTAACATAGGTTTTGTTGTTTTAGATTCATGGCTTTGGTTAACATAGAAAAGGTTTTATGTTTTACAAAAAAAAGCCATGAATCCTTGTAAAAGTTTTGTTTCTAAAATGCATTGTTTTGATAAAAAGGTATGTAGTATATACGAAAATATACTTTGATTTGAAATAGTTTAACAGATAGTATATCGAAATACACTTTGGTTACTAAAATAGTAGATTTGGTAGTATATCACAAATATACTTTGGTTTAAGAATGAAAACATCGGTAGTATATCAAATTATACTTTGGTTTGAAAATAGCATATCAACTAGGCTTTCGTAGTATATTAAAATATACTTTAGTTTATGAAATAACAAAGTCGGTAGTATATCAAACTATACTTTAGTAAAACAGTATCATGTTGGTAGTATATCGAAATATACCGAAATCATGATTTGGTAGTATATCAAACTATACCTTAGTAAACAATAGCATATCAACTATGCTTTAGCAAAACAGTATCACGTTGGTAGTATATCGAAATATACCATATATTGCGATTTGGTTATGCATTCAAACCTTAGTGAATCAAACTACACTTTAGAGACTATAGAAATACCACAAAGGCATATTCTATTTGGTTAAAATTTGTTTTCTGACATTCCCTACAACAGGAATGGGGTGTCTAGTCCTATAGCGCTATATCGTACTACCAATCAGCTTGATCATTGTTAATGAATGTATAAATAACAGTATAAATGAACAAATAGTTCTAACAAGTTTTGGAAAACAATGTTTAAGCCATGGATAATAGTTCAAATTTGTCATAGTATAAGTACTAAGCATGTGTAAACATATAGTTGGAAATCCTGAAAATAATGCATAGGCACATATGTATCACCCCAATTATTTGAAAGCGGTAAAAGAGGGGACTATGTACTCACTTGAGATTGCAAGTATCCTTGATTAAGTGTCCTAACAAAGCCTAGGAAATCAAGGAATCAAGTGGCACCTAGTATGGAATCACTATGTTAAACAATCAGATCCTAAATCGGGAGATAGGATAGAATGAAGTTCTACAAATCAAATGAGTATTGGAACTCATATGGCATGATTTAATAGTCCCAACATTCTGATTTGAAAGTCTACCTAAGTGCTTTTGACCCGTTTCGACTCATTATGGTAGTATAAGCTACTATAATGCGTCGTTTGCGTAAAACTATGGTCGGATGGTTAACTATGTGTTATGTTAAGTCTTACATGCTCAATTATGCCTAAACATGTTACTAAATCAGATTATATGTCAAAAAGTTGATCACATAGGAAAAATACGAATTTATGCTTCAAAAGGGCATTTTGGTCATTTTCTATGGGCATGTAAACTACTTAACGGATGACTAACCAATCCTATGTGATCATAAGGTATAACCTCAGTGGTTATTCCCTATGCAACTATGATCACTGCTTGGTCGGATCCTAATGATCGACCAAACGGGTCGGGTTCAAAAGTCTAAGTGGTTGTCTAGACCGCTTAACTTACGACCCTAAACAAGCACTAAACTAATAGTGATGACTTAAACATGTCAAAACATGTTTAACTAATTTAGCAAACTGATTTGGTATCAAAACAATGGGTTTTATTACCCGAAAATAGCCTCGTTGCAAAATGCGCGTGAGACGCATTTTGACCAAAACTTTGACTCGTCAGTACACCTAGTTAACGTGGTAATCAGTAGGTATAATGGCTAAGGATTATAACCATCGTGATTACAATCACGTTGCAAAGTTCAATTGAACTTTGACTTGACCAATGATGGTCAAAACCGAAAGTCAAACTGTTGGTCAAACAGTTTGACTTTCAGCTCTAATAAGCTGAAAATCACTACTAAAGCCATGAAAGAGCACATACTTGGTGTTCAAGGGCTAGAAGGATGATCCTAGAACTCAGGTAGGTGGCTCCTTTGCAGGGATTCCTCCACTTAGAGTTCCAAAGATTGAAATGAGCAATGAGCTAGAGAAATGTTGGGGGTATTTATAGTTTTGGAGGAAGAACAAGATCATTACATGTGTATTATGTATTGCCCAAGCAATAATTTGGTCCATACAAGTGTTTGGTGCATGTTTAAAGCCTTGGAGAGGTGTTAACTTGGCTACCACACAAAGAAATTGCAAGAATGGCCCCTGAATTATCAATCTGTTGCTGAAAATAATGTTTTTGTCTAGATGTGATGGTGGCGTGGCACCACAGCAAACCCAGGGGGTGGTCGCGCGACGCGAGGGTGAGGCCAGAACTTTCAAAGTTTGGCAGAAATGGTCCCTGCACGTATTTGAACTTGTTTTCGATGTTTTTAACCTCAGTTAAGCCATTTTCAAGGCTCTACAAGGTCGTCAAGGTGTAGGGGACCTGAAATATGCTCGGAAATATCATGGATGTTGGTTCGTTTGGTCGTACAGTCACGTTGTTCGGTTATTTACGACGAAACTCGAACGGACGCGAAAACGAACCAAATTAAGCGACGAATGGTATTTTTGCATTCCGATCACTAAAATAAAAATATTTTAGTGTCTACAAAAATTTTGGATGTCCAGATGAGGTCAGAACGTAAGATATGCGCATAAATGCAAACTTACACCGTTTTTGACACTTTTAGTCCCTGTAAGATCAAATAAGCATATTTTTGCACACCGAACCACTCAAAGCTTATTTCTAAGCTATGTTTAGGTTATTTATGGTATGTTTAACTTATGATCATGTTCCAGACTGTACGTTGCCATACGAAACGGCAAACTTTTGTAGTTTCACGCAAATAGTCCCTGTAAGCGAACAAACTTGTTTTTGCCACACCAAACCCTTCAAAAACTTATTTCTAAGTTATGTAAAGGTTATTTAAGGTATGTTATGCTTGTGTCACTATTCCGGAGTGTTTGTTGCGTTAATCTGATTATATTTACGTTTCAGTGCGCGTATAACCTTACAGAAAGCGATTTAAAGCTCGAAATTGAACAAGAATTGATATGTGCAATTGATACACATATTTATCCAAATCCCAAGTATGAAACACAATATTTCATTGGTTTGGTATTTGTTTGATGGTCGTAGGGACACAGGTGTCACAGTCTCCCCTACTTTAGGAAATTTGTCCCGAAATTTAACTTTAGAGGAAACTTGTGAAGGCAACTGTGATTGCTTTGCTTTCGAATGAATCCTACGTTTCCCAAGTAAGACTCTAGGTCACGATTGGATTCTTAGCGAATCTGTTAATTGTTAAAGTGATGTCATTGTTGTAATAAAAACATGGAATTTCGAACAACGGATATGAAAATGTTTCCTATGAAGACTGTTATAGGAAACTTGTGTGTGCTCGAAATCAGAGTCGGAGAATGCAAGATAAAATAACAATGGTCAAGGTCCAGGACTTCTAGTAACTTAAATAACACTACGCTCGCAAAGTAATAAGGAACACTTATATATAGGAAGTACCAGCGGCGTATCCACCATGCCCTTTTTACATTATTCCCGTCTCGTTATTCTTATCACTATAGGTCTTAACACATGACAAAACTTGCAGTGGTTTCTGTGCACTGAATTCCATAATTATGTATGCATCCATAATTACGTAATTCCTTGCACAGCCCACACAGTTCATTTTATAATGTGTAGGGGAAAAATCGATCGAACAAACATGGAATGACTTGACTAAACCACCAAAGGATCTTTTTAACTAGATCAATGAACAATCTTTTTAACTAGATCAACACATGATCTCTTTAACTAGACTGTCGTACGATCTCTTTAAATAGACCACTAAAGGATCTTTGTAACTTTGAATCAAATAATCGTTTTGAAACAACACTTTGGAATCCAAGGGTCTGACTATTTGCATAGAAAGCTCCTTAAGGATTTAAGATAGTACTTTGAGTATCCTTCTGAGAATCTAACATATGAAATTATGGAAGATTCTACCAGGACTTAGATAGCGAGCTTTAGAATTACACATAAACACAAAATCACAGAATTGTGCATTCGTTAATTTAGTTATTAGCTCGTTTGTTAATTTGAATTAATGCATTTAAAGTACACCCGAAATCCAATAACAGACTCCAATTAGTACTTAAAATATCCTCAAGAATCTAACTATGAAGATAGGAAGATCTTATAAGGATTTGGAATTTGTGTGGTGAAATGTTTTGAAATCCATGTACTAGGCATGTTAAGGCAACACACGAAGCAAAAATGTACTTGATAATCGTGTACATAGTCACAGAACATGGGTCCAGTTAAGGACTTATGAAAGTACCTTTAGATATCAAATCAAGGATTTGAAATGGTACTTTAAATATCTGTTTAAGAATTTGTAACTTGTACCTTGTACTTTGTTTCTTTAGAAGAAACGAGTACTTAGGATTTTCAGGGAGATCACAAGTGATCATAAAATGAAAGAACCACATGAGTAGTTTGTTTTGTAAGGAATACAGTTCCTTCGTGTCGGCATCGAAGAGGTATGTCAAACAGACACACAATCGTATCAGTTTCGTAAAATAAAATTGAAACAACAATTTTATTTATATAACAGCTGAATTGTTTCAAATGTCAAAAGGTAACAAATAAGTAAATACAAAAGTCTAATTGTTCACTGCTGCATTGTCATTTGCATTTGCCTTGTTTATGTTAAATGCTCGTCCACGTGCTGGATTCGCATTAACATGTTTTGGGCAATTGTTCCGGTAGTGAGTAAGATCACCACAATTATAGAACGATCCAGGTGGAAATGGTGCTTGAACAGCAGCAGGATTCGCAGCATTTTGGTTTTGGGTAGCATGACGGCATGTATTGACCAAATGTCCCAATCGTCCACAGCGACTACATTTGTGACACGGTGTCTGATTCATATGATGACGGTTGCATTTGTTGCACAATGGTGCAGTACCAATATAATTTTTCCTAGCACGAGGCTGTGCTGGCTGATTTGGTGCAACCTGCTCATTCTGAGCAACTACTGCAAAGTTTTGTGAAGCCATACGCTTCTTCGACTTCTTAGAGGACTAGGTCTGTTTATCCTTTGGTTTTTCTTGTGTAGACTTGTCAGATGGTTTCTGGTCGCCTTTCGGAAAAGCTTACCCTTCCTGATTTGAGATTCAGTCAGGGTAGCAGATAGTTCGATGGCCTGTCTGACGATAGTAGGGTTGCTACCGGTAACAATGTCCTGAACTAGGTCAGGGAGGCCATCGATGTACTTTTCAATCGCCTTTTCCAAGGGCGTAACCATGGTAGGACATAGCAGACTTAACTCCTCATAACGATCAGTGTAGGCTCGATGTTCACCGCTGTCTTGTTTAAGATCGTCGAATTCCCTTTCCAAAGCCTTGAGCTCATGACGAGGACATAATTCCTTCATCATTAGAGCTCGAAGCTCTTCCCAGGTTTGTGCCATTGCCACATTGGCACCCTTATCCCTCATTATGCCGTTCCACCATGTGAGTGCTCTCTTCTAGAATACACTCGACGCAAACTCAACTTTTCGCTCGTTTGGGCATTGTACATGACAAAACGTGCTTTCGAGACTCTCAAACCACTGTAAGAGCCTCGTGACCCCTTCAGACCCAGTAAATGTGAGTGGCTTAGCTGAGTTGAATGTCTTATAGTTGCACTGAACATTGTTATTGTTATTGTTCGCTTGATTTATCTGGGTAATAAGGTTCGGGAGTACAGCAACGATTTGCTGAGTGATTAAGGCTGCCATGGCGGCATCCTGAGCTTGATCACGTCGAGGAGGCATTCTGAAAGGGTAAAGAAACATGAGGCATAACGAGTGAGATGTTATTGGATATTCAAAACTGGATGTTAAGAATATCGACAAGGCATATGGATTGTGATCGTTCGTTTGTTACTTCAAACAAACAAACAACACATACTGACTTATCAAAGTAAGTGGGTCATAATAATGTATCACGAAGACATGCTTTAGCCTATAAGTGGACACTCACTCCAAGAGTTCCCAGGTAAGAGTGATTGGTCTGATACTGCAGATTTGTACGAACACTCTAGCCTTAGACAGAAAACTCGAGGTACAGGCACCCACCCTTCCAGATTGCATGTGTTCACATTATAAAGACCCAAACTTTGACGATATTTTGAAAACACCAAAGGCTTAAAAGCCTAAAAACAAATCATCTAAGGATAGATGACTTCTTGTGATGTTTTGAAAAAATTTGACTCGAGAGAATGGATTGTGTTTTGTTTTTGTTAATCACCTAAGGATAGGTAATGTGTATTGTTTTAAGATCTAAACACAAGATAACTTGTGTTAGGGTCCTAGGAAGGTTATAGTCTAGGTCAAAGCATTACTAATAACCTAATTCCCTATAACCATTGGCTCTGATACCAACTTTTCTGTCACACCCCGACGGAGTAAAACAACAAACCGCGGCGGAAACGTCGAGGAGTGTCGTAACAGAATCATTGTTTCACAACACATGGTGATTAAAGATTTGTTTTGTTTCATTAATGAACACATTGTCTTATTATAATTCAGATAAATACAAATAATTGTCTTTCAAGTTTTAAAGTCACTAAGGCACGGGTCCAACCTATGTGTAGCATGCATCAACAATCATCACATAGTAGTACCTGAAACATATGTGAAAATAAAACGTCAGCATAAAAATGCCTGTGAGTAACATAGGTTTTGTTGTTTTAGATTCATGGCTTTGGTTAACATAGAAAATGTTTTATCTTTTACAAAAAAAAACCCATAAATCCTTGTAAAAGTTTTGTTTCTAAAATGCATTGTTTTGATAAAAAGGTATGTAGTATATACGAAAATATACTTTGATTTGAAATAGTTTAACAGATAGTATATCGAAATATATTTTGGTTACTGAAATAGTAGATTTGGTAGTATATCACAAATATACTTTGGTTTAAGAATGAAAACATCGGTAGTATATCAAATTATTCTTTGGTTTGAAAATAGCATATCAACTAGGCTTTCGTAGTATATTAAAATATACTTTAGTTTATGAAATAACAAAGTCGGTAGTATATCAAACTATACTTTAGTAAAACAGTATCATGTTGGTAGTATATCGAAATATACCGAAATCATGATTTGGTAGTATATCAAACTATACCTTAGTAAACAATAGCATATCAACTATGCTTTAGCAAAACAGTATCACGTTGGTAGTATATCGAAATATACCATATATCGCGATTTGGTTATACATTCAAACCTTAGTGCATCAAACTACACTTTAGAGACAATAGAAATACCACAAAGGCATATTTCATTTGGTTAAAATTTGGTTTCTGACATTCCCTACAACAGGAATGGGGTGTCTAGTCCTATAGCGCTATATCGTACTACCAATCAGCTTGATCATTGTTAATGAATGTATAAATAACAGTATAAATGAACAAATAGTTCTAACAAGTTTTGGAAAACAACGTTTAAGCCATGGATAATAGTTCAAATTTGTCATAGTATAAGTACTAAGCATGTGTAAACATATAGTTGGAAATCATGAAAATAATGCATAGGCACATATGTATCACCCCAAAGTATTTGAAAGCGGTAAAAGAGGGGACTATATACTCACTTGGGATTGCAAGTATCCTTGATTAAGTGTCCTAACGAAGCTCGGGAAATCAAGGAATCAAGTGGCACCTAGTATGGAATCACTATGTTAAACAATCGGATCCTAAATCGGGAGATAGGAAAGAATGAGGTTCTACAAATCAAATGAGTATTGGAACTCATATGGCATGATTTAATAGTCCTAACATTTTGATTTGAAAGTCTACCTAAGTGCTTTTGACCCGTTTCGACTCCTTATGGTAGTATAAGCTACTATAATGCGTCGTTTGAGTAAAAATATGGTCGGATAGTTAACTATGTGTTATGTCAAGTCTTACATGCCCAATTATGCCTAAACATGTTACTAAATCAGATTATATGTCAAAAAGTTGATTACATAGGCAAAATACGGATTTATGCTTCAAAAGGGCATTTTGATCATTTTCTATGGGCTTGTAAACTACTTAACGAATGACTAACCAATCCTATGTGATCATAAGGTATAACCTCAGTGGTTATTCCCTATGCAACTATGATCACTAAACATGCTTGGTCGGATCCTAATGATCGACCAAATGGGTTGGGTTCGAAAGTCTAAGCGGTTGTCTAGACCGCTTAACTTACGACCCTAAACAAGCACTAAACTAATAGTGACGAGTTAAACATGTCAAAACATGTTTAACTAATTTAGAAAACTGATTTGGTATCAAAACAATGGGTTTTGAAACCCGAAAATTGTCCCATTGCAAAATGCGCGTAATACGCATTTTGACCAAAACTTTGACTCGTCACTACACCTAGTTAATGTGGTAATCAATAAGTATAATCGCTAAGGATTATAACCATCATGATTACAATCACGTTGCAAAGTTCAATTGAACTTTGACTTGACCAATTGATGGTCAAAACTGAAAGTCAAACTGTTGGTCAAATAGTTTGACTTTCAGCTCTAATAAGCTGAAAATCACTACTAAAGCCATGAAAGAACACATACTTGGTGTTCAAGGGTTAGAAGGATGATCCTAGAACTTAGGTAGGTGGCTCCTTTGCAGGGATTCCTCCACTTAGAGTTCCAAAGATTGAAATGAGCAATGAGCTAGAGAAAGGTTGGGGGTATTTATCGTTTTGGAGGAAGAACAAGATCATTACATGTGTATTATGTATTGCACAAGCAATAATCTGGTCCATACAAGTGTTTGGTGCAGGTTTAAAGCCTTGGAGAGGTGTTAACTTGGCTACCACACAAAGAAATTGCAAGAATGGCCCCTGAATTATCAATCTGTTGCTGAAAATAATGTTTCTGTCCAGATGTGGTTGTGGCGTGGCGTGGCACCACAGCAAACCCAGGGGGTGGTCGCACGACGCGAGGGTGAGGCCAGAACTTTCAAAGTTTGGCAGAAATGGTCCCTGCACTTATTTGAACTTGTTTTCGACGTATTTAACCATTGTTAAGCCATTTTCAAGGCTCTACAAGGTCGTAAAAGTGTAGGGGACCTGAAATATGCTCGGAAATATCATGGATGTCGGTTCATTTGGTCGTACGGTCAAGTTGTTCGGTTATTTACGATGAAGCTCGAACGGACGCGAAAACGAACCAAATTAAGCGACGAATGGTATTTTTGCATTCCGATCACTAAAATAAAAATATTTTAGTGTCTACAAAAATTTTGGATGTCTAGATGAGGTCAGAACGTAAGATATGCCCGTAAATGCAAACTTACGCCGTTTTTGACACTTTTAGTCCCTGTAAGATCAAATAAGCATATTTTTGCACACCGAACCACTCAAAGCTTATTTCTAAGCTATGTTTAGGTTATTTATTGTATTTTTAACTTATGATCATGTTCCGGACTGTACGTTGCCATACGAAACGGCAGACTTTTGCAGTTTGACGCAAATAGTCCCTGTAAGCGAACAAAGTTGTTTTTGCCATACCAAACCCTTCAAAAACTTATTTATAAGTTATGTAAAGGTTATTTAAGGTATGTTAAGCTTGTGTCACTATTCCGAAGTGTTTGTTGCGTTAATCTGATTATATTTATGCATCAGTGCGCGTATAACCTTCTAGAAAGCGATTTAAAGCTCGAAATTGAACAAGAATTTATATGTGCAATTGATACACATATTTATACAAATACCAAGTATGAAACACAATATTTCATTGGTTTGTTATTTGTTTGATGGTTGTAGGGACACAGGTGTCACAGAAATCCAAAGATACTATCAATTCCTTCTTACCCAAGTCAATACTTTGGAAAGGTTTTTTCAAAGAATCTCTGTCAGCAAAGATGATGAAACCTTAAGAAAAGATTACATTGAGCATATTTTGGCCTTCAAGAAATACAAGGGAGATAAAGCTCAGTACAAAAAATGGACAGTTGGTGAGCTCAAGGAGGAGTTAGAAAGAATTGAAAAAATGAATAAAGAGAAAGTTAAACATACTCCTCTTGTTTGGGCAAATTACAAGAAAAACGCGCCTGATAAAGCTTTAAAGCTAAAGAGAATGAAAGAGCAAGTTATCACTACTGATTTTGGGTCAAGAAAGCAGGTGACAAGGTGAAAAGAAGAAAAGGTGGTGGCTTCTTATCAAAAGTCGGAAGAACTAAGAAAGAAAAATCCAAATGTTCCACAAAAACCAATTTACCCTGAAGCAGAGGTTTCAACAAGACCACCAAAGCTGCAAGTCAGGAAAGCCACTGCTCCACCTGGTGCCATCCTTTATCAAAGAAGGAGACAAAAACAGATGGAAGCAGAAACACCAGAGGATGTAGCTGCTAGTGATGATATTATAAAATCAGTCATTAAGCAGTTGATAGCTGAAAAGTCTGATTTTTCTCAAGCTCAAAGCACTGCTCAACCAGTTATCACCAGACTACCTTCTCCAAACTCATCTTCAATAAAGCCTCTCCCAAGAAACCCACTGGACTCAAAAGTACTAAAGTGGAAATCTGACAAACAGACCCACGTATTGACTCTGATCAAGTCCAGTGGAGAAGTGAAGAAAATATCAAGGGAACAAGCACTGGGCCTGGGTGTTGAAGATCTGCAAGATCTCCTTGATCTTACATTGTGCAGGGATGAGGATGACACAGATTCTCTGAACTTTGAATTACAATTCAAAGGGCAAATCAGAGAACTCTTGATGAGGCAATAAAGATTCTAAAAATGAAGAGTTTTGGCATCATCTGTTCCAGGGGGAGATTGTTGGGATTGAACCCTACCAAAGGAACAGTTGATTAAAGCCAAAACTGGATCAGAGCAGTGGATCCAACATAAGTACTTCTGTATTCCAACTTTCCCCTTGAAAGTGTTTTCTATCAACTGATGGCCTGAATCCACTGCCTTTATACAACTGCTGTTCTACAAACAACTGATCAAGTTAAAGACTGATGAAGACTAAATCCCTGATGATCAATCTACTGTATGGGTCAAGCACTGCTGAAGAAAATAAGTACTGCTGGAGTCACAACAGTGGAAGGAGAAAGAAGTAGTTTAGTCTTTCCTTTATAATGTATTGTAATCAGTAGTTAGCTAAACAGTGCTTGTATCAGATCAGTAGTTTCAGGTTGTTAGGAGGTTAGATGTCACTTTCATGGTGACGTCAGCCAAGATGCTTCAATGGTTTGCTCGTGCCTATAAATAGAACAGTACCCTGTACTGTTCTATTGGCTCTTTCACCACTTGTCTTCTTGTACGAACAATCACTGAGCTCAGGCTGAGGGGGACTTTGTGATACATGCATGCATTGTAATTGGTGTTTGAAATAAATTCAATCATTCGGTTCTATGTTAAAATGTGTGTTGAAAGCCTTTCTCCTATTTGATTGTGTGTGAAAGTTTGTTTCCATTTACATTCCGCTACAATTACTTATTCATCTTCATTTTAATCAAACGTAAAACACAATCAATTGAAACTCAGATCCTAACAAGTACATAAATAAATGTCCACACAGGGATTTAATTGAAATAAAAAATTACAAATCAAATAAATAAGGAATTTTCAATAATCCCTTTTCTTCTTCCCCTTGATCAGGTTCGCCAAACCCTTAAGCAGACCCCGACGGCTCGTACGCTCCTCCTGGACCTGTTGCTCCACCTCGTGCAACCGTTGGAGGATCTCCTGCTGCTGCGGCGGCTGTATCTGAGGCGGCTGCGGCGGTTGCTATGGAGGTTGAGGAGGTGGCGGGTATTGATACCCATAGGCTGGGTACCCAGTTTGGTATGAAGCTGTGTAGGGTCCTTCAGGGTGGAGAGCATTGTAGTTTGCCGCCTTAAGGTACGGGTCGACGGAAGGGGTGTTGTAGAAGTTGTAACCCGAATATGCCTGATGTTCAAATGGGCTATACGCCGCTGCACCGGCGTAGGAAGGGATTGGGTTATCGTAACCCATTGGTGGTGGTGGTGTGACTAGAGCTGAGTCGACTTCTGAAGCTGGGTTTGAAGGCCCACCCATTTGCGGGTCTTCATACAGTGGCAGGTAGTGACTGCCACTGAATTGTTGGGGGGTGCTGAAGTGAAATCCCCCTCGCACGGACATCCATGCACCTGATCTTCTTCGCCTCGGTGGTTCTGGAGGTGGCTGCTGCTCTGGCGGTGGCGGTGGCGTAACCGCCTGGAAATGCGAATCCTCATAGGGATCCTGCTGGTGCTGTTGAGGTGGGTTGAAAGGGGAAGTAAACTCCCAGTGGTATGTGGCCCACCTTTCTGCAAAACTGTCTGGGCCCCTATATGGTGAACCATGAAAAGATGATCCGTCAGAAATCTCGATGGGATGCGTCGGCATCCCAGTTGGCATCTCCGGATCCGGATCTTCATCCATTTCCATATCCTGCATCTCAGGATAGTGGTCATCTGGCCCCAAAGGGTTCGGACCCTCGGGTTCTTGGATTTGGTTCATCTGATTGAACCTGCTTTGAAAGTACGGGGTCGGGTCCTGGAAAGCCCGGTGTGAACTTGACCGCTATAGCAGGATGAAGGAGTGGTGTGAGTGGTCGGACTCGTTGTTCTGATGGAGCCCGAATGAGTCGTGATATGATGGTGAGGAGCTGAGGGAGACTGAGCGTCTCGCTGGTTCCAGATAAGTCCTCCAATCCTCCTGGGGACTAGAGCTGAAAGTTGCTGAAGGAGTTCGTCGGTGTGATGTCCCGGCCTCGTGATCATTTGGAGCAGTTATCGGCGCTTTGCCTCTTCCACCTCTTCCTCTGAAATGTGGCGGCATTGTCTTTTGTTCCTGCCAAAACAATCAAAAGAAACCTGCAAAAGAAAACAATAAGATTAGGATTAGTCCTAAGTCATTAGCCTAGACTCGGAAGTCGAGGAATGTTCAACTGTGTCATTGAGATTAAACACAAAAGGCTAGTGTTCAATTCACTCAATGTTGGCTCTAATACCAACCTGTCACACCCCGTTATTTCGACGTATTACCGGTGGGCCTGGTGGGGAGTATCGTGACGTAGTTGATATCATCATAGACAATTATTCACAGTTTTAATGCACAGCGGAAGTCTAAAAGTAATTTATACAAACCGAGTTGAAAGTAACATAAATATTACACAACGGGTTATGAATGGATCCACAGGCGGATCAAAACAAAAGAAGTATTGTTCAACAGACTTAAAGTGATAAAAGCTTGCAAGACTCTTTATTTAATCACTCAGGAGTTCCAGCCCATTACGCTTAGTACCTGCACTTAACCGTTTTGAAAATACGTCAGTTTACACTGGTAAATACAAGGCACAAATATTCTTTTATAACTTGGGACAATTATTTAAAAATAATCTTGTATACATATTTATATGTTTGTCGTCCATTTAGTAGCCCAGGTTAGAAGTACCGGGTTAAATATTAATAGACACACCACTAATATAGTCCCACGGCGAGTTATCCTCAATGAGTGGTTATACCTTATACATACGCAACTGTCAGGTGTATGCCTACACCGCGTGCTTAAGTCGTGGTCATTTGCATTTAAATGATGCCAAGGATATCCAGGACACAGTCATTAACCCTCCAAAGGCATTGCATCAAACAAAACAGATTAAAACGGGTTATCTCAATGCTTTAACCATTAATTGATTAAAGATTCAATACCCGACCAAGCGGTAATAATTTACCGTATCCCAAGTCCGTATAACGGAAAATAAGTTATAAGTATTTACCTGAGCAGAATGTAATTTTAATCTTCATCCGTATAACAATCAGCAAGTGCAAATAGCTTTTACTGGGCTCCTAAATCTGGAACGAAGGTTTTAATAACCTATTAGATTCCTAACGGGTCTTACTTAAGTTTAAACTTAGACCGGTTAGTTTTAATGAAAGGTTTACGGTTCAAAACACACGATTAAGCGAAGGCTGGATTAGAATGTGATTTAGACCCGAAAAGTATGAAGACTTGTATAAAATGGGTAAACTAAACACATTCTGGATTCTGAAGTAAAAATGATAAGGTTTGACCCGTTTTGGTTAATTTATGCAAACTAGTTACATAAACCGTACCGAACGCGGATATGCATAACGGGTAACCAAATGAGTCATGTACAGGTTCCACAAGTTAATATGCTTAAAATATGTTATGATATCAGTAGGATATCTTCCATTATGCCCAAAACGAATTTAAAACCAATTTAAGCCCCATAAGGGTATTTTGGTCATTTTAAAGTTTGTAAAAGAGGTTAAATAATAATCTGAGGTTCTGGTCTAAAATAATTAGTAAAAATATTTATTTTAATAAGTTACATCAGTAAGATATCATATATATGTGAAACTTTTCATTTTTGGCCAAACTATGCACCGTAGGGGCATTTTGGTCATTTCACATATGTTATAAGGGCCAATTTTGGAAATCTGAGTTCAAAACTTTTACTTACTGTTAAAGTATAAAAATTTACTTATAATATCAGTAGGTAATAAGTCTTAGATGTTAAATATAGTTTTAACCCATACTATGTGCCTAAATCGCAAAAAAGTCTGTATTTGACGGTATTCGGGTTGATTAAGGAAATCTGAGATTCTGATCAGCCTCTACTGTTTAAAATAATTTATTTAATGTATAAAATTAGTATAAAAAGGTTTGATATGTAAAGGATGTGTAAAACTCGTTTTATTAACAAAAAAGGCATTACCGTCAATTACCGAGTCTATGCAAGAACCCTATGCTATGATCAGTTTAAAATTTAACAAAAAATTCCAAAAATCCTTAAATATTATATCTTAATAGTAGGTGGTAAGTGTGGTGTCAAAATTTTGGTTTAGATATGATTTATGCCAAAAAATGCCGTTTAATTAATAAAAAGCTTTCATTTTACGATATTGCGCATAACTTCTATTTTAGACCATAAACTGATGTCAAAATTTTAGGACATACTTAAATATTATTAATAAATGTTTTTGTCCTCTCACATTTTCAAAAATCTCGTTTTAATATCAAAAGGGCATAATGGTCAACTTTTAAGCATTTAACGGAAACATGTAATGAATTAGGATTTCTATGGAACCAAGTTGTATAACCTCAGAGGGTTATACTAACCTATAATATGGTCCTAAAGGAACCCTAAGGCATATCTAAACTAAGCTAAATTGGTTCAGAACTGAAAGTCAAAGCAAAAGTCTACTTTTGCGACTTTCGGCTCCGAACCGAGCCTAAACTAAGAATTATCAGGTGGAACATGCCTAGACATGTTCTTATATTATTTACCAAGTTATTTAAGTGTTAAAACATGTTCCATAACCTCTGCATTATCAGTTATGAATTAATTTGTAAAAACTGATCCGTTTGACTTTTTATTAATAAGTTTGACCCGACAATTGACCAAGTAAAAGTGATAATCAGTAGGTGCCCTTTTAAGGGTTTATTACCTACATAATTACCAACCCATAGCCATTTTCAATTCGAATAATGGTTGGGCCATTTGTGATTAGTCACAAAGTCAAAGCTTAATTACGATAGCTTTGACTTTCGGTCATTAAGCTAAAAAAATTAAACTTAGAAAGCTAAGAACGCTTACTAGAGTACTTAGCACGAATATTGAACTGAGGAAAGCTTCCTAGAGCTCCAAGAGACTTCAGATAGAGAGTTGTGAAGTAAAACTTCAAGTGTGCAAATGAACAAGAACAAAACAAGGCCTTATATAGTAAATTTGAGTCTCCAAGATCAATCCATATGTCCCTATGTTGCTACCAGATGTTCCCATGTGTCCCTAGTGCATCAAAAACCATTTACTTAGTCCCTGGTATCGAAATCAGCCATGCAATGGCGGTGTAACAGGCTGCAACATGCAGTTGTCCTTGTTTTCTGTCACTAGCACTTTTACGCGGGCCGCGTAAGACTTATAGGAAGTCTACGCGGGCCGCGACAATGGGGATTTCCGGTAAACAGTTTGCAAACTTTGCATTTTCAGTCCCTGGTCCATTTTAAGTTTATTTAACTTCCATTTATTGCATTTAGGACCCCCCATAGTTAAATATTAAGGGCCTTGGGTCACATTTTAATTCCGTTAAGCTCCCGGTTAGTTGTGAGGTCACCCGAAAAGTCTTGTTTTCATCGAAACTCCACAAAATTACTATCAATTATTCTTGAGAGCGAAATATACAATTATTACAGTGTTTTTGGGTTCGTTAAAAGGTCACTCAGAGGTAACATTTAACATGCTGACACTTTTAACCCCTATGTTTCGTAAGATCCTTAATTTTAAACACAAACGACTTTCTATGTTCGACAAATTATTCATTAGATAATACGAACGTCGTGTGAGGTCAATCAGAGGCACAAGCTTGGCATGTTGGCACTTTGGATCCTTTTAGTTACATATTTACATTGTTTGACAATTTTAGTCCCTTCAGATCAATCCATTACACGTTTAAAGTCCATGACACGTGTCTTCATTATATTGGGCATGATTTTGCAAGGTGTTACACTCGACATGCGTTGGTGGGTCCTAAATCAATCAGCTAGGGTAACGAACTAGTGATCGGGGTTTAAAATACTTACAATGGGACAGAGCTTCATGTTTTAGGGGTATAATTTTCGCACTATAGAAGTTTGAGAGAGAAAGGGACATGAACGATTTGCAACTTCTGCTGATCTGCTCCATTTATAGGGTTTTCAGGACCCTACCGCGCCCCGTGACGCCCACAGGCTAAGTATGTCACGGGCCTCCACACCTCCCCTATTTGCAACTTCTGCTGATCTGCTCCATTTATAGGGATTTCAGGACCCTGTCGCGCCCCGCGACGCCTACAGGCTAAGCCTGTCACGGGCCTCCACACCTCCCCTAGCTAGGTTAGCTTTGACTGGTCACTAACTAGCCTTGACACGTTACGTGACACGTGTCACAAAGGGTGTCCGGCCCGACACAGGCCGTCGCGCCCCGCGACACACAAAGGGTGTGCCCGTCGTGGGCCGCCACCGGTATAAAAACTTGTTTTATTAAATTTTTAATAAAAATAACGTTACACGGGTCCGGTTTGGCGATTACGAAGCGGTTTAGGGGGTTTTTAAAGGTTGTTATAGAAATCGTAGAGAGAGAGAGAAACAAATTTAATGTGAGAGACAAGATCTCAGAGAGTGGCTATGAGGTTGTGTGAGTCTTGAATTGATTGTAAAAACTTCAAGTTTGGATAATCAATAGAAGACTGTTTAATTGTGACTTATGTTTTCTACTATTTTCTGTAACAATCTGATCTAGAGTATTCTGCACTCTAGTTTAGATAGACGATTCTGTGAAAGATCCATAGGATTAAGAGACCTACAATTGGTATCATATCATTAGGCTCTTGATTGGCTCGGTTCAGAATTGATTGCCGCAGAAAAGGGTTGAATTTTGAAGGGATTTTCGAAAATTTTGAAGTTCAAGGGACTAGTGTTTCAAAATTTTTGAAGTTTTTGGAGTGATTGATCTTTTGGCATATTTAAATTCTGCGTTTTTAGTGTTTTTCTTGCAGGAAATTTGAATATTTTGAAGAAAAACTTAAAGATTTGAGGAAAAACTTGAAGATTTGAAGATTTGTTCTTCGTTGGTGTTCTTTAGATTTTTATCAAAATTTTGTTGATTTTGGTTGTTTGGTTTTGCAGGAGAGTGTTAAAAAGATTTGGAGAATTTGGATAAAATCTTTTCAAATTTTGAAAAGATTTGATTTTTATCATTTTCCGGCAGATTTGTTGACAGACTTGCTGAACAAGTTGTTCCGGCGTATTTGCTGACTGACCAGTGTATTTAATAATTACACTGACTGGCCAGCGTATTTAAATCCAAAGCCGACTTTGGTAACTGTGGTAATAGTCCTCAACGACATTATCACGGTGATCGGCGAATTTGCCAGTCGTCATAATAGGGAACTGATCAGCTAGCGTTGTAGGATCATTGAATCGATCAAACGATACGTTCAGAAGAGTTCTTGATCAATACTAAAGGCGGGAATCAGATGTATTGATGTTGTAGCAGCTTGAATTACACTTAGAAGTAGATTAAATGTCGATTAGATTGATATCACAACGTTATACAAGCTTGGCGACACTTCGACAGAGCTTCACTGCCGGAATCCAAAGTTCTACAAATGAAATCCAAGACCCACTATTTATATAGGGATGCCAGGTCGCACGAAACATGCATGTCCAGTTCGCACGAACTGGTCACTTCGTGTGAACCTGCTTGTTCTGCCCTGTTTCCCGTTTCTATCGAACTACGTGTCTTGGTCTATCTAATCTATTACATGACTCGATACAAGACGAAGTCAACAGACATATGCACTAACAAACTCCCCCTTGGATGTTGATGAGTCTTCAGTGTATTGAGTCTTCAGTCTTGATCAGTCTTCTCGCTCTTTCCAAAGTATCTTTCTCTGTAAGCATCCTCATCAATCTCTCTCTTCTCTTCCATCAGAATCTCAACCTGGCTCTTCAAATTCTCTTGATTAGATCTCTTGATTCCTTAAGTTTATCAGCATTAGCAGCTTCTATCTCGAACAATGTTCCAGTATCTGAATCTGACTCTATAGCTTTCACAGGTTCAGTAACGTCTCCTGGCTCTTACCACTTCCAACTCCCCCTTTCCATATGATGGGATCGCAGTCTGGAATTCACTATCTGCAAGCTTTGTATCGGAAACCTAGCTTTAATCTGCATACGCTCAGGAGTCGAAATCTAGCTCTTTCAAAGCTTTGTACCTGCACATGCTCTACCCAAAAGTAAATTTCACAATTGTTAAGATTTAACAATTTTAGACTTAACCACTTGTATTCGAAGCACTCAAATTTGGTTTCAAATTAATGAACCATTTAATCATTTCAAAATCATTTCGCATTTCAATCAAACTCTCCTAACCCTGTTGATCATCATGTTTAGCACTTGGAATTTTGAAAATCAGCTTTCCAACATCAGTTGTTGAAAATAAGATGAAATAAAATCTTTTTGAATTTTCAAAATTTTTATGCTAAAACACACTTAAACTTTTTTTGGTTTTTCAATATTTTCATTGTATTAAAATGCAATACATAAATATTTACAGACAATATTTTTGTGAGTTTGTGTAAGAGGATCATATCAGTTTTTAACGAATCACTAGCACCGTTGAGCTTAAAACACTTTACGTTCTAAACAATTCACTTAGATTGCCAGTATACTGATCCACTTAAATTTTCACACAAAGTTCAATTGTTTCAAGATACGAGATTAGTGTTTTAAGGACTTAAACTTATTCGCGTGTCCCACCTCAGAATATACTCCCGTATCCAGACTCCTATATTCAGTCTTACAGGTGAATGTACACTAATGATATCTGTAAATGGGTAATGCGAGACCATGAGAGCCCAGGCTAGAACTTCCGTTCAATCAGAGAGATGATGGCTCGTGTTTCGGTGTGTCCCGTTTGGGGATCTTTTCTTCAATAGCACATGATTAGCATTTTTCAATGTTTCATCATTTTTTTATGCTAAGGGTGGGCTTTATGATTAAAGCAATGCAAAGTATTATACGAGGACTAGGCTATTGCTCCCGCAAAATCAGAAGTCCTGGTATAATACCCGAGATATCTTCACGCACAAAGACCTAGTATGTCAGAAATAGAAAGCCCTTCAAACAAGATTCAGGGGTTACGTATATATCCGAGAGATGTTCCCCACTAGATAAGTAAGTAATGATATTTAGGTTTATATCTCGAAAATAATCTACTAAGCGTGTAAAAACCTACTGGCATATGATCAATGAAACCATTTATCGCATTTTAACTTTCTAATTCTTTAGCGTACTGTGATTGTCTACTGATGTACTATCATTTCCTCTTTTTCTCAACAAAACTCATTTTGATTTTTTGATGTTTTTGGTTTTTAGATTTTATCATGTTTTTGGATTTTTCAAATTTTCAAAATTTCTAAATTTTTTACTCCCCCTAAAATAAAAAATATGTTTCAATTTTTGATTTTTCGAGAAAATTTGAAAGTAAAAGAAATAAACTGTACAAATAAAGTAACAAACTGATGTGAATTGCTTCAATTCTCCATCCACTTGGCATAAACAATCAGAACTCCCCCTGACAACAAACTATTTTCCCATTATGATTTCAAAACACTTAACTTTGTTTTAATCAAAATGGTTTTTCAAGAAAATTAGTTTGTTTGTCATTTCACAAACATGGGGTTTCCTTCATCACTTTGTTTTCAACCACTTGTAAGAACACTTTTCCTTTTCTTTAATCATTCGTATGAAAGTTAAATCAAGTTCAACTTAATGACCTTAATTAACCACTTGTAGGTTCTTATCAACAATACTACCTGTAATACGAAATATAACAATTTTGAAATATCACTTGAGAAATTCACAAAATATTTTTCAAGAATGATGTTGATTCATGCTCCACGATTACCAACTTGGGAGCTCCGGTCCTTGGGTGATTCCGAGTCATCATCACTCGGTTTCTTTCCTTTCTTGTTCTTTTCATAAAATTCCTTTACCCCTTTGATCTTCCCGTCAACCATTTTTCCAAAAAATATTTAGAACTTTAGGGTTAAAGGCTTTTTCAACATCAAAATCTTTCTTTTCAGAAAAGAATTGATTTGAAATTTCAACTTTGCCAATTTTTTGTTTTAAGTTTCCATTTGACAAAGGTGGAAAATTTGCATCATCCATTGTCGGAACGGAATTATCACTTTTTAGCTCAACTTGTAGCTCCTCTGACTTTGACGAATCAGATTCATTGCCATAAAGTGTTTATGATTTCTTAACAACCCACTTGTGGTTGTTCAGATTCACTCTTCTTTTGTAAAAACTTTTAGAACATTCACCAACTTCAAATTTTGAATTTTTGAACACTTTAAATTGTTCAATTGGTGGTTCAGTTTTATCAACAACTTTTTCTTTGAGTTTTGAAGAAATTTCCTGTTTTATGTTGGTTGCCATTGGACAGTTCCAGGCAATGTGACCAACTTTTTTGCATTGGTAACAGGTTCTTGTCTCCTTCTTCTGATCAACATCATTCTTCATTCCCTCTTGCTTCTTAGCAAGGAATTCTTTGTTCGTCTGCTTACAAAATGAGCTCTTTTCTTCTTCTTCTTCAGAACTTTCTCCTGAAACAAAAACAACTTTTGATTTAAAATCTTTAACATATTTTTCATTTTCTTTTGGAATAAAACCTAATCCTTTCTTTTTGAAATTACTGTTATGGTTTGGTTTCTTTCGATAACCCGAACCAGAACTGTAACCCTTTTTCTTGTTTAACCTTTGTTGAACTCTTGAAGTGTATTTTTTAGGTTTTTCAGTAAGATTTACATCTTTTATTTCAGAAATATTAATTTTTGTTAATTTGAAAACCTTGTTAATCATTTTAGTTTTAACACCTCTTATTGGAAATTCTTCATCATAATATAATTTGTTAGAATCATTCAAAGTATATGGTACTTTGAATGCTTCGTCATTCAAATTATTTTTTGATATTAGAAAATCATTATTATAAACCCTTTTTTCCTTTTCAACGGTTGGACTTGAAGTGTCAGACTTTGATTTTTACTTTGACTCCTCGGTTTCATCTTTATTTAACACCTGATCGATCACTTTCTTTATTAACTCAGACTCATGATCAGTGTCAGACGATGTGAAAGTGACGTCAATGTTCTCTGGCAGTCCATCTGAAGGTTCAGATTCCCACTTTAAATTGGTTGCCTTTTTTACTCTTTCTGAATTAGGATTTCGTGGAGAATATCCTTCTTCAAGCGGCGGTGGACACTTTGTATAATTGGTACTATGTTTCTTACCAGTATCCTTTACTTCAGTTTTCTTCACTTCAAATACTTCCATGTCTTCTACTGTAGGGTAAATCCTCTCAATCACGTAAGAAGCACATGAATAACTTTTCAATAATCTGTTTACCCTCTCAGTTTCTATCCTCTGGGTTTCCAATTTTTGTTCAAGTTCAGCACATTTCCCAATGTACTGATTGATGATTTTCTGCTTCGTCATGAACGCTCCATTGAGTGTTTTCATAGCTATCTCTTGTTCATTGCTTAACTTGCTATATTGATTCATAGCTTTGTTTAATACATCATAAGATTCTTTCAGTCTGTTCATGTTATGAATCAATTTGTTGTTGTGCCTTTTCACAGTATCACAATTTTCACACTTCTCAGGCATGTTTTCAGTATCTGCTTCCTTCTCAACTTTGATCGCTGGAATTTCTTTAACCTGCTTCTTTATTACTCGAACATTTTCCTCAGGTTTGACATTTTCTAGAATAGTTGCTGCCTTATGATTTTTCTCTTTCGCAGTTTGTCTTTCTTTGATCTCTTCCATTTTACCTGCAAAACACAAATTATCCCTATCAGATGAAAATTTTCTTTTATAATATTCAAGTTTTCGAATTTCTTCACTGTTATCATCACTCTCTTCATTTGATGAGTGATCAAAGATTGGTGCTTTTTCTGAAGCCTCTCTTGTTGAAACTGGTTCTTCTTCGATCTTTTTATGACTGAATTGCTGAGATTCGTAATAAGCATATGCTAATTCATCTTCAGCAGTTGAATCTTCAAACATTTGAGCAACAAACGCTTTAGAATTTGAAGTTCTGTTAGGATCATAATGATCCCAATTAAAACCTTCTGGAATCCTTTCATCTTCTTGATGAACAAAATAAGCTTTCTTTGATGGCTCTTCGATCTGATCTTTCCTAGCATGTGAAATTTGTGGCGATTGTTGTTGATGTGGAGCAACTTGATGATAAATCTCTTTTCTATGATAATCATTGTTTCCGAACAGATTTTGAGCTCCACTTGCTTCGCGATTTGTGCATTCTCGCTTAAAGTGCCCCTTTTCCCTGCAACGAAAACATGTAACTTTAGATTTATCAAAACCTAAAGGTGAAGTTCCAGCATCACGAAAATCATCTCTTCCAGTGATCTGTTTAAACTTCTCAGCTCTTCTCAACACACTAGCCATACACCACTTTATATCCATTAGCTCCATCTCTTCAGCATCAATCTGATCATAATCCTCTTTGGTTAACATTGGATTACCAATCCTTCCGGCTACCAAACTTTCATAAGACTCTAGTACGGTCACCAATAAAGACATATGACCTTTGGCAACCTCTTCCGAGAAATTCTGACCATTCTGAAGATGTAATGCAATGTTGCATTGTAGTACTTGGCCATTACTGTTGTATGAGCTTTGCGGTTTAGAATTGGTTGCTGAAAAATTTGGATCAAATGATGGATATGAAGAGAATCCAGTATTGTTGTTTGATCCTTGAGATGACCCTCCAGAAGAATTGTTTGTGTTAAATGCAGTTTCGATCTTTGGTGCAATGTTGGTCTTATCACTCGTACTTCCTTTGTAGTACAAACCAATATCCTGTTCACCATTAGAATTCTTCATTTTCTCCATCTTCCGTTGTTCCATCTCTTGAACTTTGAGTTTTTCAATAAATTTGCTCAGCGATAGATTCGCAAATTCACCATTATTCTTCAATATCATAAGATACGTGCCCTAAACATCTTGTGGTAACGCATCGGCCAACTTTTCAACCCATTCCTCTCTATCTTTCTTGATATCCAAACGCTTCATGTTAACCACCAAATTGCAATATCTTTCTATAATTGTTTTGGTGTTTTCAGTTTTCAATCCACGGAATAGATCAAATTCTTTCTTCAAAAGTGATTTTTTGTTCTTGATCATGTCTTGGCTTCCAACAAACTTCGTTTTTAGTGCTTTCCACATTGAGTGTGCACTTCCGTTGTGTTGCAATAAGATCAAGATGTCTTCCTTAATGGCTTGTTGCAATATACTAATCATCATCTTTTCACTTTTGTATTTCTTTCTCTCTTTATCATCTAAATCTATGATAGCAACAATCTCTATGTATTCATCAATTGGTCTAACATATCGTTCTTCAACACATTCCCATGCGTCTAAGTGATTAGCTTGAACCCAATTTTCGAAACGTTCCTCCCATCCGTTATACTCCTCGATACTCATGAGCTTAGGCGGTTTTTGCATGGTGCCCATTTCATTTTCTAAGTTCACATTCTGAGCCATAGTGATCGGGGTAGCAAATGCGTTATAAAATTCGTTTTCCATGTTTCGGTACCAACAATTTCACAAACTAGATACTTTCAAGCGGACTGGAGATGTTTCACACAAACTAGAACCTGGTTTCAAACGATCTGGAATGCTTTTAACCCTCTTCGTGCGATCTGGTAAACTTTCAAACGGACTGAACACCTCGTGCGAACTGATTCAACTTCGTGCGATCTGGCCCAAACCGTGCGGACTGAGTTACTTTTTCAAGCAATCTGAACAATCTGTACGACCTGGACTTTTCAACTCGTGCGAATTGGGTACACTTTCAAACGACCTGAACCATTTTCACACGAACTGACTGAATCTCGAACGATCTGACATGATTTTCATGCGGTCTGGTCAATTTTATCAAGTTTTAGGTTGATTTTAGGTCTGATTTTTTCAAGGATTGACTAAAACTCAGTTTTACGTGTAATATGTGAAAATCAGCCCATTTTAACCGTGAAAACCTTCTGATTTGATGAAAAATGTTGAAGAATGAGTAGAAATGAGAAGAATTCAGATTTTATCCGTGAAAACAAGCTGAAATGGTAAGAACTCTTCCTCTTGTGCTCTGATACCACTTGTAGGATCGTTAAATCTATCAAACGAGACGTTCAGAAGAGTTCTTGATCAATACGAAAGGCGGAATCAGACGTATTGATGTTGTAGCAGCTTGAATTACACTTAGAAGTAGATTAAATGTCGATTAGATTGATATCACAACGTTATACAAGCTTGGCGACACTTCGGCAGAGCTTCGCTACCGGAATCCAAAGTTCTACAAATGAAATCCAAGACCCACTATTTATATAGGGATGCCAGGTCGCACGAAACATGTATGTCCAGTTCGCACGAACTGGCCAGTTTGCACGAACTGGTCACTTCGTGTGAACCTGCTTGTTCTGCCCTGTTTCCCGTTTCTATCAAACTACGTGTCTTGGTCTATCTAATCTATTACATGACTCGATACAAGACGAAGTCAACAGACATATGCACTAACAAGCATAATTAACCGGCGTTTTTAATTCTCAGCGTGTTTGACCAGCCAGTGTATTTAATCAACAACTTTGCATGCCATCGTATTTGCCAACGTGTTTGATTTTTCTAGTGTATTTATTTGTCCAGCCAGCGTATTTAATTGACCAGCCAACGTATTTATCCACGCTCGTTTTTGACTCACCAGCATAATTAACTTCAGCATAATTGGCTAACCAGTGTATTTGTTGGAGTATTTAAAGAGGTTGAGTATTTAAAAAAAGTGGAGTATTTAGCTGCCTATAGAGTATTTAACATTTTCGTGAATAGAAAATCATCCGTAAACAATCTTAGCAAACCGACTGCACGATTAGGCTCGATTGATTTTTAGGACAAAAAAAGGCACGGAAATCCCGAAATAGGTTTTGGATATTATATATCGTTGGATTCGTAATCTCGAGACGAGTCTAACGGTATAATTTGGTAAAAACAATTTTCGGACAATTGTTTGACGGTTTTAACAGTACGGTTACGGTAAAAACGCGATAAGGACCAGTAGAGAAGTTAGATTTGGATTTTGACATAGGTTACGAAAATCCATTTAAACTTTTAAGCTGCGTGTTTAAAGATGGTCAGAATGGATAATGTAAGTGGGACTTTGAATAAACCACCACAACTAATAAAACTCTCGCAATATGCTGTTTGGAAGTAGGAATTTGAAACATTTGTTCAAAGTGAAGATGCGAGAATGTGGAGTTGTATGATTGATGGATACATTGCTCCTACATATGAAGTTGATGGGAGATTTAAGGTGACTTCGTATGAGAAAATGCAAGAATCTGAGAAACGAATGTATGATGCTGAGAAGAAAGCTTTAGCAACGATAAAGATGTCCTTGCCTTTTGGAATAAAACACACAATTAATAGGTATGGGTCTTCTAGAGAGCTGTGGGAAGCTTTAGAAAAACATTATCAGATTTCTTCAAAACATAGTACATGCAATCAAGCTTGTGTAGCTGAGATTGAAGCTGTGAAGATTGGAGTAGTAGTTGCTGAGGCAGAAGAGAAGAAAGCTGATGAGGAGACTACTGAGAAGAAGGATGCAGAAATTTTAAAGGGCTTGAATGATGTGAATGGACGTATAATAGAGGTAAACGTAACATCAGAATCTGTAAGTCGTACATGTCATAATTGCACTGAACTACAAGTTAAAGTTAACAGACTTTCGGAGCAAAACAAAATTATGTTAGCCTTTTTAGAAAATTTAAAAGAGTCAAATGTTCTTTTGATTAACAGAGAGTCAAATTGCTTAAATAAACTCAAATCAAATGAACAAGAAATCAGCAGTTTAACAAGCAAAGTCAATGAACTATTACATGTCATTGATTTGGCTTGTGAAACTGTAAAGGATAAAACTAATGAATTTTCAGAAAAGTGCAGGGAATTGGCCATTGCACAAGACCAAATTGTTGAACTTAAAGGAAAGTTAGACAAATTTGGAAAATCTTCATTAGTTAGGACTCAAATTCAAATAAGGCCGAAAAAGAGTAATGATAAAACAGGAGTGGGGTTTAGTAAAGCTTTACCTTCTAAGAATCAAGACTACTCTTTTTTACCCGATGAGAATGAGTTAACTGATTTTGTGCCTACTACACCAGCTGTAGTGGGTCCGATAACCGTGGATTTCCAAATAGTCCAGTTTCTTTGAAAGAATCTGTTAAGTCTAATAGTACACCTCATAAATTGGATGAGGATACTGAAGACAAAAAGAAGAAAACATTTAAAAAGAGATTTAACAAAAAGATAATTTATAAGAAAAATCTTGTTTTAAATGTCATAGCAAAGGACATGTGGCGAGTTGTTGTCCTTTGAAGAAAGATAAACAAAAAGTTGATGAGGTTAAGGATGGGAATAGGGTTGGTTTCAGTAATAATGTACAACAACGTTGTCAAGGTAATCAACCAAGATTTCAATCAACGACTTCAACATCAGGAAGATTTGATAGACCAAGAAGCATTTCTCCACAATTTAGTCATTTTAGTGGTAAATCAAATCAATTTCAAAGTAGAAATTTTGGGTATCGAAATCGATTCCAAACTTCTGGTAATCGAAATTTTCAAGGAAGAAACGAATATAGGGGTTTTAGTAACTCAAATGTTTTTAAATAATCCAAAATTTTCTCAAAGTTTAGGTTATGATAATGGGAGAAGAAGTTTTTGAGATAATGATTTTCAAAGGTCAAAAAATTCGAGAGTTTATTGGAACTCTCGTGATAAAAAAACCTAGTGAAAATTAAATATCTTGCTCAACAACAAGGAAGACATCCAAGATACCAGTAGGGTGTGATGGATATTGGTTAGAAGCATCTTATGTGGATGTTTATGGTCAACCCAATACCTGTAAGGTTTGGGTTCTCAAGTCTAACTAAGTTGTTGAGTGTGTGCAGGATGACCAAGAAGGACTGTTGATGTATTCAACAGTGGTTGTTCCTGTAAAGCATCTGAGGTGAATAGTAGGTTAATATTGGTAACTAAGTATTTACTTTAGTGATTGTTCTGATTATTCTAAACTTCAAAATTGAAAAACTTATTGTCAGATTGAAGTGGGAGTCTTTTTATGTTTAAATTTCTGTTTTTGAAACTTACTCCATAAAAACAAATATTTAAGGGGAGAAATTTCCCTAAGCCAAAAAGAGTTTAGTTAGTGCGTGTGTTTAGGGGGAGTAAGTTATAAATTTTAAAAAAATAAAAAAAAAACATTGAAAAATGAAAAACATTAAAAAAATGATGAAAAAAAGAGATTTATGATGTGAAAAAGAAGAAATGATAGTACATCAGCAAGTTAGACTGTCACACTAAAACTGAATTAGAATTAAAATGCTTAAGTGTGATAGCAGCTTCATTATGTGATCTACCAGTAGGAAAAAAGCATGAAATAATCAACTTACCAATGTGATATAAACCTAACAAACTGAGTATGAGTGGGGAATACATCAGTGGCGTATGGTTTAATGACCTTAAATCTTGCGTTGATAGATTGCCAAAATCCGAGGTTTTGGGTCTTTATGCTGTTATTTCATCCGGGGGTATCAGGGTTGTCCTTCTGCTGCATCCAGGTACATGCTGACCTAGGCACAACCAGGATATCTTAAAAGAGCTAAAAATGCCAAAAAACCCAGAAATTGAAGAAGCTCTCCTAGAGAGTCATTCAAATGTGCAAAATGCATAAATCGTAGCAAAAATTTGGTATTTGTCTTAGCCCTCATTAGATATTGGTCTCTTTGCTCTACGGAAGTACTGACCTGATCACCAATTATCTATCATTGTAAAACAAAACGGATGAATTCAGTCGCTCACCTACTACGAGGAACCTTTGTGCATACCTTGATCGCGGGGGTATGTCCTGAAGTGGGACACACTAATATATCAGTATAAAATTACCTTAACGTATCATACGGTAATGGAACTTGAAATGTTCATGCATTTTGTTTAAGTGGATAAACAATACTGGTAATCGTCCTGGACTGCTTTTCACGAAAATAAATAAAGAATTAACTGCAAGTGTGAAACAATTTGATTTTGTTGATATAATCTTCTTGCACATGATTCTCACAAAAAGATGCATTGTAAATATTTTTTAGTTTTACTTAGTTGTTTTATTTATAAAAAAAACCAAAAAGATTTTTTTAAAGACTTCCATTTTGAATTGACAGGCTGTTGTTTTTGCATGATAAGATAAAATACTGGTTTATCTTTTAATGTGAGAAAGACTAATGGTTTTTCGAGATACTTGCTTGTGTTTCTAAACAGATTGATGCAGTTATCAAAATGAAGTGCAGAATACAAGTAAAGTGCAGATTGAGAGTGAAGTGAAGATGTGTGAAGATGCATGGTAGTTACCTTCTACTACATTGCAGAAAGTGATATGGAAGAGTTGGAGCTGACTTGCTTAATCAAAGAATGCTAGTTCACTGATCTACAACGAATGAAAGTTTTGGAGATTGGAAGCATCAGCTAAGGGGGAGTCTGTTGATGTCAGAAACTGTGTGTAGCTGACGCTTTCCAAAGACCAAAAGAACACAAGATGTATGAATACAAAGTTACACTATGAAGCTATTGTCAAGGGGGAGTCTGTTGGTGCATATTCGGTGATAACAACTTAATAGTTTGTTTATTTAGTCTTTGGATATTTTGTAATGGGTTTAGCATATTGGTTAGTGAGTTAATTGTTGTAAAGGGCTTGGAAAATGGCCTAGCCCAGTTCACAGACATGTGGTATATAAACATGTTTTGTGATTAGGGTTTAGAGGTCTTGGAGAATTCTAGAGAGAGAGATAGATAGAGAGAGAGAGAGAGAGAAACGAATTTAGTGTAAGAGACAAGATCACAGAGAGTGGCAGTGAGGTTGTGTGAGTCTTGAATTGATTGTAAAAACTTCAAGTTTGGATAATCAATAGAAGACTGTTTAATTGTGACTTCTGTTTTCTACTATTTTCAGTAACAATCTGATCTAGAGGATTCCATACTCTAGGTTAGATAGACGATTCTGTGAAAGATCCATAGGATTAAGGGACCTACATTTGATTTCAAACAATGTATTTGATTCTTTTAGCAATGAAATGAAATTCATTATTTAAATACATGACGCAATTTAGTGTTATGAGTAATGAACAATCACGTTTTCATGTCACTCCGATGTTTCCGCCATCGGTTGGGGTGTGACATCGTCGTTTAGATTAATTGTAGTACGAGCATCGGACTCGGATGGTTCGGTAGTGGATGTTGATTTGGACCGTTTTAACCTATGGGCGGTTGGGTCAAACGACAGTACAAGATGCCAGATGGGAGATTTGCGAAGAAGCTCCCACAAAGGTATCATCGTAAATGGATGCCCATGATGCAATCTATAGTCGTTGTGGGCGGAGGTCATAACATCCACGTCGCTCGAACCGCTTCTTCTTCTAACATTGTTGGCGTAATGATTATGTAAATTGTTGAAATTGGTAATCTTGGTCCGCATTACGGTTCACTTGCCCAAAAAAGAGTTGGCCGTATGATACTCACCACGACCCCTTGCGGCGAAAAACTTCTCACGTATACGCCTCCAAAATACTTTTATATCTTGGTCGTTTCCTATAAAAATGTTTAATTATAAAAGTATATTTACAAAAGTGTATTTATAAAAGAATGTAAAAAAAGTTTATGGAGATAAAATTTACCAACAATCTCATCTCCCGATACGTCGAGCCATGCCTGTGCCAATGCAAATTCTTCCCTAGGTGTCCACTTTTCGACCATCTTAGGAGCACGTGTTTTGGTCTCACCCTTCTTACGATGCCTTCTCGATCGTCCATGTTTTGAGGAAGTGGGTTCGACTTGGTTTCGGGTACGGATTCGGTTTCGGATGTGTTTTGGGTTTGGGGTATGTTTTGGGTTTGGGGGTATGTTTTAGTGAAAAAATGGAAGTTGGGAATAATATCCGTAAAAACCGGGAATCGGTGTAGTGGTCAGATGAGGAAAGTTGGGGTGCTAGGTGGAATTGGATAATATCCAATCTCACCCGTCTGCGGGTCTCTTTGATAACGGTCTTCTTGCTCGTTGTAGGGATTGTTTGGTGCACTTTGCCAAAACGGATGGTTCGGATCCCACAGGTTTTGGTTGTTGGGAAACATTGTGTGATTATGAAAAATAAGTGTAGAGATTTTGTATAAAGAATAGTGGAAGAAGGGATGAAAATTATAGAAAAAAGGTAGGGTATTTGTAGGTAAATTATAAAGTTTAAAATTATTTTTTTAGAATGTAACCGTTCAAATAACGGTCATATTGACCAAACACACATCGACCCACTCAAAATTTGCTCGTTAACGTGCTGGCGAGCTCTCCATAGCGCCCCTGTTTAAATCCCGGGGCGCTAAAATGTGTGATGTGGTGGGGTGGCGTTAAGCTACACCCCCTGGCCTTATAACTCTTGTAGCATGTGGTATAATCACTTGATGCTTTATTTTTGTATATATATTTTTTTTGTCTTTAACTGGCTTTTGGAATTTTTTTAATATAATATCTATATAAATATATTATTTTGATTTTAATTAAGAGTAAATTGTCATTATAGTCCCTGAGGTATGTCAAAATTTGTCATTTTAGTCCAAGTAGTTTTTTTTCTTCTTTGGGTCCCTGACTTTTCCCTTTTGATCACATTGCCTAACTCCGTCCAAAAACCTCATTTTTAAACATGGGTATTTTGGGGATTTTCAATTTAAATCTTTCCAATTGCCATTTTGATCCATTCTTTTTTTATATTGAAAAAATAAAAGAAAAATATCTAATTAGTGGGACCCACCCCTAACCGCCCCTTCTTCATCAAACCTTCTCTCTCTCTCTTACTCTCTCTCTCTCTCTCTCTCTCTCTCTCTTTACCTTCACCTCACTTTACATCTCCCACCAACACCACCATAAACACCAGTCACCACCACCAACGTCACTACCCTCGTTAGCCTCTCACGCCACGACCATCACCACCCACCACTTTTTAATAATAATAATAATAATAATAATAATAATAATAATAATAATAATAATAATAATAATAATAATAATGAGAGGCTCTGATACCAATTGAGATTCCAGGATCTGGCAGGATTAACGGAGTTTTGGTCCCGAGATAACCGGTTCGGTGGAATATTATTGATAAGAAAGGAGTAGATGTAGAATTGACACCGAACAAGTTAATATAAACTAGTTTCTATTCAAGGATTTGAAGTTACATACCCGCGAAACCAGTTGGACAGCATCTCCCCTCTGGGAACCAAAGCTTGTCCAAATGAGAAACCCCTCATCCCTTGAAGAAACAGTGACCAAAATTGACCGGAATCAGTCAGATCAGGGGTTTAGTCTCCGCATAAAAGGGGTTAATCCTCTCGTTGATTCGTGGATTTGGCTGAATTTCTCCTCCGGTGACCACTGCAAAACAGAAAGCCGTTAGACTCACCACGGGGAGAATGGGGGTTCTCTCTGTAACCACCCTCCGACGTGAGAATAAGTAGAGTGATCTCGATGAAGAAGAAATAGTAAGTGAGAATGAAGTGAAAGTAACTTGTGAGATCATACCTGCAACGTCTTATTTATAACCGGTTTTTGGCGGGAAATTGGTGCGACGGAGGAAGTAACGGAAAGTATTTTCCGTCGGTGGTTATTCCCTTTTTCATCAATCACTAACGTCACACCCATGCACATGGAAATTGAGTGTGATTGACGGCTGGGGAGATGCCACGTGGAAAATGGGTTTGTTGTAGATTGTTCTTCAAACGAGTGCCATCATCATGATTAGATGAGCGTTCAAGATTATGCCACGTCACAGTTAGTTGTAACTGAATGGCCATGCATGATGAAGTCTTCTAGACGATCTACAGCTGTAACCCTTTATGCCCTTGCCACGTGTCTATTCTGTTGTAACAGAAAGATTCCTTTTGTTCAAGTCTTGACTTCAGGCGCGAGGAGATGTGGAGGTTTTACTCTTTAAGCTTAACGGTGCCCTTGCGCGAGCCCGCGCAAGGGTGTTAGTTGAGTGTTCCTCTTCTCCTCCGGCGCATGGTTATCAAAGACTGTTCTTCTTTCATTTCTTTGTTTAGAACCGCTGCGCAGCCGCGCAGGGTCTTGTTCTGAAAATCTTCTTGAAATAAGACTATGGTATTGCCCTGCGCTCTTGCGCAAGGTTTTCGGGACCATATTCCTTTATTATTGAACTGTTCCTTTCTAAGTCTTGTTAAGGACCGCTGCGCGGCCGCGCAGGGTCCTGTTCAAGATGTCTTTGGAATAAGGTTATGGTATGGTCTTATGCGCTTGCGCAAGGTTTTTGGGACCATACCCCTTCAAGTCCCCCCAGTCCAGTGTTTCTTCTATGCAAGTAGATGGAGCACTAGACTATGTAGAATGAGGTGTGCGCTTTTTACTTTGAGAAGTAGCATATTTATTTGGCGCAATGTATGAAGAATCTTCTTGTTGAAGATATTTCTGTTTCTTCAAGTGGAGGTTTCCATGATTTCAAATTTTGAAAAATTTGACTCATGGCAGGTAAAAGGTACTGTGCTAACTATTGACGTGTGACAGTTTTGGTGACATGATGTCACTTGTCAGTCATTCATTAAATGTGTGTCGTCAAACGTGGTTTACACGCGTGCGTGAGGTTACTTTTTGTTCCCCACTCGCCCTTACTGCCTTGGTAACCGTGTTTTCCTGAAAAAGGGGGTTGCGGTTCTCGAGGGCATTAATGGCGATCCCTATATAAACCTTTGAGTGAGTTCATTTGTTTCATTAGTTGTTGCATCCTTTCATCTTCTCTAGTTTTCCCTTTGAAGTGAGACCCGCGACTTTGTCTTCTTCTTTATGCCTACTGGCGAACATCCTGAAGATTCTTCTGAAGATATGTCTGCCTTATTACCACCATTGAAGTGGTCAAGGGAAATCTTCGATGGTTTGGTTCAGAACTTCAAATTTCCCGACGGCTGGGGTGTTAGATACCTAGAAGAAGGTCAAATGGAGGCCGATGCTCCGGCTGGTTATATAACCTTATTCTAGGATTACTTCGTCGATGGTAATTTCCGATTACCAACCACAAGTTTCGTGCTTGATGTTCTTGGTTATTACAAGTTCCACATTTCTCAGCTACACCCCATAGGAATGGTTCAGATTCGACACTTCGAATTTCTTTGTCGGTAATGCATATCGAACCAATGATCAATCGTTTCCGTGTGTTTTACCAACTCCATTGCTCACAGGGTTTTTATTGCTTTGCCCAATCTTCATCAGCCAAGAAGATCTTGCTGACCCCGCCCCCCAAATCGTTTCATGAGTGGAAACCCAAATTTTTCTTCATCAAGGATGGAGTGATCCCAATGAAGATGACCTTTAGGAGTGTGGAAGATATCGAGGTAGAGAACCTGAAGACCACGGAGTCGGAGATTTGGTACCAGGATATGAAGGATATTCCTTCTGTTTAGCTTCCTGAGAGGGCCCTGGTTGCTGCTGGTTTGAGTATTCACTGGCAGATGGATCGTGAGGATAAGCCGGTGTACATGGAGGAGAACACAAGTAAGACTTGAGATCTTCCTACCTTACTTGTTTTCCTTTTTTGCAGATCATGTGAACTTGCCACTGTTTTGCCTTTGTAGTTGTTTCTTTGTATGTTGTTGCATAAAAGAGGGAGAAAGGAAGGATGACAACTATCCCGAAGGGTGGTGATGAGGAGCTTTGGTATGATCAGATAATAAAGAATTTTGCGCTTCCACAGGACGAGGATCTAGCGGCACAACCTTCTACTGGTGTTGGTAAGCTTATTTTAAACTTTCTATCTATATTGCAATATTACTCTTTGCTGTCTTTGCGTGTTGGGTAATATTGCAATATTTCTTTTTTAAATAGGCGAGTTGATTAATCTAGGTATAGGCTCTGAGAAGAAGAAGAAACGTGTACCGGCTGTTATTGCTGCGCCGAAGGCACAAGGTTCAAAGGCAAAGATTTTCAAGGAAGAGAAGAAAGGTGCGCGCCTATTCCTTAAATCCCGCTGCGATTACGTAGTGGTATCTGATACATTAGAAGGTCTTGCGCCTGTAGTTGTTAAGAAACCCAAGCCGAAGCCTCAAGATACCGTGGATATCCCTGCTTCTAACCCAGATGAACCGATAGATCTGGATTCGAGTCTGGAGCCGCTGGTGAGGACTAAAGTAGTGAAAAGGAAGCAGGCTGAAGTTGAAGCTGCAACGCAGCCCGCCAAGAAGGAGAATTGGCAAGAAGGGCAATCTGGATGCCTTCGTTGCAAAATTCTCTCCAGGTGAGTGTCTTCTTTAGCTGTTGTTTCCTCACATTTTATGTTAATATGACTTATTTTTGCAGAAAAGCCTACTCCGTCTGTTTTTAATGATGATCTCCCGCCTTCACCGCCTCGCGCATCTATTAGGCAACAGTTGGAAGGTACCAAGGCTGCTGAAACGGAGGTGGAGAAGCTTGTTGAAGCGAAAAAACCTGAAGTTGAAGTTGAGAAGCCTGTCGAGGTTGAGCTAGAGGCGGAGAAGGTTGTGGAAACGGAGGCTGTGGATGTTGGTGTTACCAAGCCTAAGTCTCCTGAAGTTGTGGCGCGCGAGCCTGAGAAAGGGAAATCCATTCAGGAGGACCCAGTGATAACCATTTCTGTTCCCACGACTACATCTGCTCCCCCCCCCCCAAGATAATGTTGAGCAAAGCCCCGTTGGTGATCAGGGCTTTATTTATCATGAAGAAGAAGATTCTCCCATCCGCCTGGAAGAAATTTTGGGGGATTATTATTACAGATCTTATTCAGAGAGGAGGGCTTCTGAGATCCATGCAACTGTATGGAAGCTCAAGTAGGGTGATACCTTTTCTGACTAGCAGGTCTACCGGGATTGGTTACAAGGTGTTTTTCCACCAGTTGAAGTGAAGTTTCAAGAGGAGCGCTCTCATGATCAAACTTATCATGCTTATCTTGAAGAAACTGCTAGCTCTACTTCCACCACCCACCGCATTTTGCGAAAATGGCATAGCATGCATAAAGAGTAGGCTGCCTTTGAAGCGTCTAAGAAGGAAGCTAGTGAAGAGGAGAGGGTTGCGCTGTTGAGGGCTAAGTTAGAGGCTGATCAAGCCAAATTTGAGAGTGAGCAGAAGACTGAAGAGTGGTCTGCTGTGGGGTGGAAAAGGAAAGCTGAAGTTGAAGCCGCTCTTCTTTCGGAAGAGCGAAAACGTTGGAGAGAGATTTGCGAGAATGATAATAATGAAAAAATGGGTCTTCGGAATGGTATCAACAATCTCAAGGCGGAGATTGAGAAGTTGAAGAAGGAGAAGACGGAGGCTGAAGCAGCTTACGATGAGGCTCGCTCGCACAGGGAGAGAAGCGAGCAAAGAGAGGTACAAACCTGCGCTACCCTTGCCCTTAGAGATAAGGAGATAGAAGAACTTACTTCTTTGTTATCTGATTAGGAACAAGTTAAAGCGGAGCTCGAGTTTGTTAAGAAAGATTTGCAGCTTGAGAAGGTTGAGAAAGCCGAGACTTCTTGCCGTCTGGCTGAAACTGAAGGGAAGTTAGAAGATTCTGAAACTGCTCGAGTGACGACGGAGAGTCTGGTTGAACCTTTAAAGGATGATATGCTTTGGATGAAGCATTATGGGATTATAAATGTATGTCCACTCTTTGTAATATTTTTATATGTTTTGCACATCTTCTGACTTATTGCCTTGCGCAGGTTGCAAATTTTGTGTTGAATTCTGCAGATTTAGATCAAACAGCTGCCCGTTTAATGGTTACCGCACATAATGACGGTTATGCACAAGGCTATGCGGAATGTGCTCATCACGTTACTAATGCGCAGAAGGTTGATTGGGACACCAGTAAGTCTCCTACCTCTTGGGTTGATACTGGTGCGGAGCATGCAGCGGCGAAAGAAGAATACAACAATTTGCACCTACCCGTTATGGATCTAGTAACCGTTGCTCTCCAGTCTGACAGCTTCGTAGCGCAACTGAAGGAGGTGTTTCCAGACTAAGGAGATGATGATGAAGACCTAGAATAGGTTTTCTTTGTACTTTTTGTGGTTGTTTAACATTTGTAGTTTGAATAGGTTTGGTATGTGGATCCCTTTAATCAGTTTGTCAATGCACTGTTGCGCAAGTAACATTGCTGATGCACTGTTGTGCATGAAATTTTTTGTTAACGCGTTGCTACTCAAGTAACTTTTTATATGTATGTTTGAATTACAATGTTTTGCATGAGTACAATTACTTTGTTTAGGTAAGGCGAATAAAGATGGTATAAAGCTCATGTGTGAACGTAGGGCTGGACCTTACGCGGTACCTGTGACCGTGGATCGTTCATGAGACTTGTGTTAGGTTACCATAGTGTTTTTGCGTTTACCAAAAGAAATTGCATGCATTTGTAATAAACATAGAGAATGCAACGAACTTTGTATTGATTCGGATAGGGCGCAGAGGCCATATATTACAAAACTTTTAGGATAAATAAAGATACTTAATTTACTACGCATGTAAATAGTCCCTGTGCCATAAGTTGGTAAGTTGAAGAACTTGCCAAATATGAAGGAAAACTATGATTGCATGCACGTTGATCTGCCATGGACTTTTAAGCTTGTTTAGCTTTTTTGCTACTTGGCTCCTCGTCTCCGCACGTGATCTGCTTGATTTCTTTGCGCACGTTTGAATTAGATGGGTAAGTTCCCCACTCTTAAGCGCTTTCTCTATTTCTGTGCGGAGACTGATGCAGTTGTTCGTGGTGTGGCCATTATCTTTGTGGTACTCGCAGTAGAGGTTTGGATCTTGCCCTCTTTTGTTTATCATCGGCGGTGGTGTCTTGAACTGGTAATCTTTAATGCTGAGCACGTCCTCTGGTGTCTTAGTTAGAGGCGTCCATTGCCTTTCGCGGTTCTCTTGCTTGGCTTCTTTTTGAGCTGTAATCATGTTGATTGTCATGCGGGCGTCGTTTGAAGAGTATGCGCTTGAAGCTGAGTCTTTCCAACTTTTCTTGAATTTCTTACCACGGCTTCCACTCATGTCTTGGGGCCGGTTTTGGGGCATTGGTGGTCTGTTGGAACTTAAATTGCACTCTGTTTGAGCATAGACTTTGGCAGCTACCATCAACTTTTCTCAGCTTTTCGGCAAACCTTCGGTCCCTGACAATACTTTGATCATATCATCGCACCTTATCGTGTATTTGAACTGTGCGCGGATTAAGTGTTCATGCACATTGCCGATTTCCAATACTTCTTTGTTGTACCTTGTGATGAAATCTTCTAAACTTTCATCGTCCCTCGGCCAGATGTTCATGACATCTGCGGAATCTCGAATAGATCTGCGCTGTTGACTGAAATGGACCAGAAATTTTTCCTTCAAATCGACCTAGGATGTCAACTTTCCCATTGCTAGGTTGTCAAACCAAAGGCGTGCGATGCCTGTTAGAGTTTGTACAAACAAGTGGCACCACATGGGTAGTGTCCATCCACCGACTAGTCCTGCGCTAGTGAATACGCGCAGGTGATCATCGGGATCTGATAATCCATTGAATATCCCAACGTTTGAAGGTAATTTTGCCCGCTCCAGGGGAGCTAATGCAATCTCTTTGACGAACTTTGAATTTTCAGCAGCTTCTGCTGGACGGTAAATCAGATTGTAATCATACTTCGCTTCTGGGTTGTAAACTGCACGGATTTTTGGCTTGTAGCTTGCATGATCTCTCTGCAATCAACTGAAAACGCTCGTGTTGTCACCTTCATTATACGTCCTGTCATATTCATCGGTTTGGATGTCCCGCTTCTGAGAAGAACGCGGGCCCAAACGTGAATGGACCGACTGACGTTTGTGAGAGTACTGTTCATCACGGTGATCTCTTCGCCTGGATTCAGAGTGACTGGATTCATGCTTAGTGGTCGATCTGGAATAGACTTTTGTATCTTCTACTAACATGTGTGATGGTGCATCGTAGTGCAATACTCGAGGTGCAGATCTGCGTGATTGTGTTGCAGGTTGAGCAGCTTGTGCACAAAGCCGTGCGTAGACTGCGTTTATCGCTCCTTGAGATTTTACGTACCACGAAATCGGAGTTCCATCGGGAGGTAAAATCGAACTGATCGGGATTTCAGGTTGTATTCCTGGTGTAACAGGATCGTTTTCTTGATTAACGTTGTTCTGGACATCGTTATCATCGGATGCTTCTTCCACAATTCCCTCAACACGGGAAGCATGAGCAAAATTCCCTCAAACGTTATCATCGTTTTCTTGATTCGACGGGGCTTCTGCCATAGAAAACAGAAGAGAGATGAATCAAAACGAGAAGATGAAAATAGAAATTGAGGAATCGGTGGGCGCCAATGAAGAAACAATGATCAGAATTGACCAGAATCAATCAGATCAGGGGTTTAGTCTCCGCATAAAAGGGGTTAATCCTCTTGTTGATTCGTGGATGTGGCTGAATTTCTCCTCCGGTGATCACTGCAAAATAGAAAACCGTTAGACTCACCACCGGGAGAATGGGGGTTCTCTCCGTGACCACCCTCTGGCGTGATAATAATTATAGTGATCTTGATGAAGAAGAAATAGTAAGTGAGAATGAAGTGAAAGTAACTTGTGAGATTATACCTGCAACGTCTTATTTATAGCCAGTTTTTGGCGGGAAATTGGTGTGACGGAGGAAGTAACGGAAAGTATTTTCCGTCGGCGGTTATTCCCTTTTCCGTCAATCACTAACGTTACACCAATGCACACGGATTGTGAGTGTGATCGATGGCTGGGGAGATGCCACATGGAAAGTGGGTTTGTTGTAGATTGATCTTCAAACGAGTGCCATCATCATGATTAGATGAGCGTTCCAGATTATGCCACGTCACAGTTAGTTGTAATTGAATGGCCATGCATGATGAAGTCTTCTAGAAGATCTACAGCTGTAACCCTTTATGCCCTTGCCACGTGTCTATTCTGTTGTAACAGAAAGATTCCTTTTGTTCAAGTCTTGACTTCAGGCGCGAGGAGATGTGGAGGTTTTACTCTTTAAGCTTAACTGTGCCCTTGCGCGAGCCTGCGCAAGGGTGTTAGTTGAGTGTTCCTCTTCTCCTCCGGTGCATGGTTATCGAAGACTGCTATTCTTTCATTTCTTTGTTTAGAACCGCTGCGCAGCCGCGTAGGGTCTTGTTATGAAAATGTTCTTGAAATAAGACAATGGTATAGCCCTGCGCCATGTGCAAGGTTTTCGGGACCATATTCCTTTATTATTTTTCTAAGTATTGTTTGGGACAACTGGGCGGCCGTGTAGGGTCCTGTTCAAGATGTCTTTGGAATAAGGTTGTGGTAAGGTCTTATGCGCTTGCGCAAGGTTTTTGGGAACATACGCCTTCATCCCTATATATAGGTATTGTCCATCCGCACGAACCTAGGAGCGGATGGACTGCATCCACACGAATTAACCACATGTCATTCGTGCGGATGAACTTATAACAACAAAATGAACCTATAGGCACGAATGGCCTTAAAACGGACGGATCAGGTATTGCCATTGGTGAGGATGGACTCCATTCATGAGGATGGACTCCATTTGTGCAAATGGACTTTTCTTCACAAAACCTTGTCCGTTTTTACACTATTATATACAATATTCAACGCACATGCTCTATCTAGCCTATTCGCACAGTGGCAGACATACGAAATATGCACCAACAGATTCCCCCTTGGCCCTCACTGTCAAATCGTGTCTTTGAAAACTTAGAGCCGTGTTTTGAATATTCTGTAACTTCAATTAGGCATCTTGAAATCTTCAATAGATTCCCCTTTGATTGATGATTCGGGTTTGCATTATCTTTGTTATGCACAAATTCCCCCTGAAATAAATCTTCAGGTCTTTGTTTGCACAGTTCACTCCTCCTCCTCCTCCTATATGCTAAACTGCAATCTTCACGAATAATCAACAACTTGAAACTAATCAATGTTGCTTCTCTGTTTTGGCTTTAACCATATCCGTGTTCGGTTTTTGGTTTACCATTTAAGCCCCATCGATCACGCATTCCGCCTGCTTGATCATTTTAATGTTCAAAAACCCAACCGGCAGTTGATAGAAACTTTGAACACTACTTCGATAAACCTCAAGTCTATGAATACCCACGAAGATCTGAAATCCCCATTTTCCATGATCACCTTTAAGCACCTTCCTGAATGATAGATCCGTATAAACGGTATTCTCCACAATCAGCAAATCTTCGTTGGATAACGAATCATCTGGTAACGCATTCAGATCTCAGAAACATTCATCCACGATCAGATTCACATTCTTCCTCTTCAGTCATGATAACAGATGTTTAGTCTTCTCCGCTAGTTCCGGTAGCAACTTAACCAACAAACATCATAATTCCCCGGCAGTTAGTCCGAAAAACAATTCATCTTCTTGAATATTAACCATTCTAACACTTTAGACTATCACATGTCTGTGATATCTTTTAAGTATCCACAATACAGATTCATCTCCTGATGCTAATCCTACTGACCGGCTTGACGAAGACTCGGGACTCAAACCCTAAGACGTCAATCTGACCCTAATCTATAGAGTCTGAACTTCCTATGATCACGAATTCACAAATCCAGTACCGATACATCTCCAGACAATCCTGAAGTCGGAACCACATGTATGATGTTGCATTGTCACGAATTTCAAAAATGTCGGCCGGAATTTCAATGTACTCTATGAAATTTCTATTCCCCCTCATTTTTGTAAATTCTGACGTCTTATCACTGAATTCCCCCTCAAATTGAGCAATTCAGTCCTCTTTTATCTCTTGAAAAACTCGACTATACAAAAATATGACATTTTTGCCCCAAAACGTCAGTTTTTCATCATTGCAGATTTTTTGTTACGGCCTATTAATAGTCAGATAACCCAGATGATAATCATTTTGAACCAGTATCATGACTACCCTACTAATTTCCACAATCTGTGATCGCATCATCAAATTTGTTCGCTGAAACCCCTGATGGTGTCCCCGAACAACCCAGCTTAGTCGTTAAAAACTCGAAAAAAATTTCAATCACCAAATTTTTTCTAGAGACTCACCTTGTTGTGGCGATCAAAAAATGACTTTTTAGGCATTTGTTCATCCGTGCGAATGGAGTAGGTCCATCCGTGCGAATGAATTAATTTTGAAACGAATTGACATTTTAACCCGAATGTCGATCCGTGCGAATCAAGAACCTTGATTCATGCGAACCAAGAAGATCGATCCATGCGAACCTGCAGATCCTCATTCGTAAAATTTTGACATTTCTAGATCCGTGCGAACCCGCTCATCCGCTCGAAAATGTCTGACCATCTCAAGAATATTCCCAAACACATTTTTGATCTAAAATCCTTATTTCTGCGAATTTCATGATGAAACTTCATAGGATTGTGCGAAAATCAATCACGAACATAATTATGTCTTCATTTCAAAATCTATACGTGAATTGACCTTCAATTTGTTGTTTATTTGATGTTTTACGTCAAACCCTCCAAAAATCCAAATTTATGAGCGTAGGTGATTCAATCAACTGTTAGATCGATTGAATCGGTACCGTAGCTCTGTACCAATTGAGATTCCAGGATCTGGCAGGTTTAACGGAGTTTTGGTCCCGATATAACGGGTTTGGTGGAATATTATTGATATGAAAGGAGTAGAAGTAGAATCGACACCGAACAAATTAATATAAACTTGTTTCTATTCAATGATTTGAAGTTACATACCCACGAAACCAGTTGGACAGCATCTCCCCTATGAGAACCAAAGGTCGTCCAAATGAGAAACCCCTCATCCCTATATATAGGCATTGTCCATCCGCACGAACCTAGGAGCGGATGGACTGCATCCGCACGAATCAACCACATGTCCATCCATGCGGATGGACTTATAACAACAAAATGAACCTATAGGGATGAATGGGCTTAAAATGGACGGATCAGGTATGTCCATTCGTGAGGATGGACCCCATTCGTGAGGATGGACCCCATTCGTGAGGATGGACTCCATTCGTGCAAATGGACTTTTCTTCACAAAACCTTGTCCGTTTTTACACTATTCTATACAATATTCAACACACGCGCTTTATCTATCCTATACGCATAGTGGCAGACATACGAAATATGCACCAACAGGTAGTGATGGTGGTGGCAGTGGTGGATGGTGTTGATGGTGGTGGTTGGTGTTGATGGTGGTGGTTAGTGTTGATGGTGGTGGTAGCTGGTGTTTATGATAGTGTTGGTGGGAGATGTAAAGTGACGTAAAGGTAAAGAGAGAGAGAGAGAGATAACAGGTTTGATGAAGAAAGGGGAGGGAAGGGATGGGTCCCACTAATTAGATATTTTTCTTTTATTTTTTTAATATGAAAAAAGAATGAATCAAAATGGCAATTTGAAAGATTTAAATTGAAAATCCTAAAAATACCCCTGGTTAAAAATGGGGTTTTTGGACGGAGTTAGCCAATGTGATCAAAATAGCAACAATAGGGAAAAGTCAGGGACCTAGAGGAGAAAAAAAAAACTATTTGGACTAAAATGGCAAATTTGGACAAACCTCAAGGACTAAAATGGCAATTTACTCTTTAATTAAAAATTTGTCACTTTTTCCAAGATTTAACGCCTCCGTCACGATTATTTTAAACGTTCCATTTTTTTATATAAAGTTCGGATGTTACTAATGCCCCTATCATTCCAACATGGTAGATTTTTATTAATGTGAACTTTTTAGAACGGTTCATTTTTTATCTAAAGGACTGATTGTGTAACTTTATGGTTAATGAGGGACTATTTTGTAATTTACTCAAAAAATCTCATTATGTTCCTCCCATCTTCATCTAAAGGACCTGCAAGTCTTAGGCCGGTGGGTATGGGGGGGGGCGTCATTGCCGCCATAGCACCCTTCATAGCGCCATGGGGCATCGTCCACACCGTTGTGGTTAAAGGGGGCGCCATGGCCCTTCTGCCAACACGTTAACGAGGACATTTGAGGTTTTTCGAAGTTGACGTGGGCGCTATAGTTAAAACAGGGGCTTTAAACCACACCATGAAAGATAAAGGAAGGGGCTTGTGTGACGTGGCGGTGAGATGGCGCTGAGGTGGCGTGATAGAGCCCCTAGGGGCTTTATACCACACCCTCTAGCCTTACAGCATAAAAATCATGCATATGCTCATCATAGCATCAAAATTGGAAAAGCCTTAAAAAGAAGATCGAACTGCAATATCCACAACTGGTTGTTACTGAACTGTTAGCGCCCCATCCTCACGAACCCTTCCTTGTTCTCAGATCCACAACTGGTTGTTACTGAACTGCAATATCCACAATTGGTTGTTACTGAACTGTTAGAGATTCAAATAATTTATTCATTTGTTAGTATAAATTTGATTGCCGGTTTTTTAAAGTTTTCTATATTTTATATCTATATCGAAAACATTGCCCGATATCCTTTCTTGGTAGTTCAAACAATATGAGAGGATAAAATTTTATTTTGATTATTTTTTTTTGTTATGTAATTTTAAGAAATTTACATGAATGGTCCTTGACATTATGAAGGGTGTTTTTGTCATTTCATTGAAACTTAACGGAAAAAATAAAATCTGTTAGCCTTAGTACCCCAGGTTGTTACAAAATCAAACGTTAAAACCTTATATTGTTACTTTAAACTATTAGTACCTGAAGTTTTTATTTTCTACAAACCACAGGGACTAACACTGTAATTAGCTCATGACGATAATGATAATAATAATAATAATAATAATATCATATACGAAAGCTTACATTAGTGTTAAACAAATTTACATAAGTGTATCGTTATCCAACGGGTGAGCGTTTTGTAAAATAAATTTACATGTCGAATAAATGCCGGCTCAACAATTTTTTTATTTTATTTTTTACAGATGTCTTGGTTAGATGTTAGTCTACATTTGAAAAAAAATTGGTTGAAAAACACGCACGGGAAGTAAGTCTTCCACCAGATCTTTCGTAGTTCTTGCAACTCGCAGAAGTTCTTATCTGAACCAGATTATACACACACACACACACACACACACACCGACTTTGACTTGATTCTATCTCAGATATTATATGAATACTAGCTCGTACGTCAAAAACACGTAAGTAACTTCGAGAACAAATTAACTCAAAAACAACTGTTGAACTCGTGAATAGTTTTATGACTCGCAAACACCATATGACTCGAGAACTCTGATGAACTCGAGAAACTGATGAACTCGAGAACTTTTTTTGACCCCAAATCGGGGACTTGAACTCAAGAAAAGGACTTGGCCCGCATACACTTATCACCCGCAAACAATTTAGAACTTCTAAACACTTTCACCTGCAAATAACTTTTAAACCTGCAAATGCCTTGTGGACTCCAGAACTTCCAATGGCCTATAAGCACAATCTGAACTCAAAAACAACAACATATCGTAAACAAGTTGTGGATTCACAAACCCAAACCAACCTCGAGAACACGAAGACAATCCGTAAACAACCTGTACTTGTATAAACCCTTAAAGATTAGAAAAAATTTGAGAATTCAAGGATTTTCGAATCTTTTTTAAATATTTAAAGATTCTCTCCAAATCCTTTGTGAACTATAACTCCGATGAACACGAAGGAGGTAGCAAAGAATATAATGAACAATCCTTACAACTCGATGAAGATTGTGTTTTATCTTATTCGATTTTCAATGATTTACACACCAAAACTAGATTAAAAACCTGCAACAAAAGTCCAAAAACACAAAAACAAAACCTGAAAACTTCTGAAACAGTCCTGTAACCTTCCAAACAGCCTGAATCTTCACTAAAACACAAACTGAGAATCCCAAACCCAAGCGATGTAACACTTCGCATTTCCATACTTTCCTTATTTAGGAAGTATTGTTGTAAATTCTATCTTTGGAAACTTGTACTTGTATTGTATTGTATTCTATTTCATTTCACTTTGTAATCCGAGGCTATTGATCATAATGGAACTTCAGGTATTTTAGTCATATTTATGTCATTTATGTTAGACTTGTTTGCATGCTCATACTTAAAATCAACATTTTAAAACAACATATTACATGTTAATACTTGTGCAATACACACTTATGCTTGTTACACGTAAAATCGATTTAAACGCTCAGCATAATTGAACTTGGACTTTCGAGAGGAAGGGAAAGGCCTCTCGCACGAAAGGTGTCACACCCCCAAAATCCACAAGCGGAGTATCACCGCAGGGAGCGTGACTGACCAGGATCCAGCCACCAATCATATTGAACAATATAAGTAAATAAATAAAACCCAAACCAAACAATATAATTGGTGTCAAAACAATTCAACAAAGTTTGAGTTATCAGCGGAAGCAATAAGTTCAAAACAAAAAACATAGTTTAAAAGTTCATTAGTTTTTCATGAACACTCAATGGTCCATGTTCCACAACAACTCCTCCCATACAAGCTCCTACTAAGTACCTAACGACCAGCAAGGCATGTAGCAACGAATCAACAACAATGTCGAGTGAGTTCACCGTTGGTTGTCCATTTTAGTATTGTTCCAAAAACCATAAGTTGTTTCGAAAACCATGAGTTATCCAGTTCCTTGTTTCCCAAACCATAACCAGTGGGGGCTTCCCCATGTAATCCACTAGACCCGTTACCATATCAACTACTGACAGTAGTTATTTTTATGTGCCCTGCGTCAATGTCTATCATCATTGACTAGTGCCCAAGTCCATTAGTCCACGCCCGCCCTCTGCGGCACGGTGTGAGGCTTGTCAAACCTAATAGCGCTATTTAACTAATGACCCGTTCGCCATTGGCCCGGCGATTAAGTCGATATAAAAATGAGGGACTTAATGATAGCGTTTTGTCTAGTGTCATTCAATGTTGTCACCCTTCACTTAAGAGGGTGGGAGTACGTGCCCTACCCAAGAGAACACGCAGGTTTCAATGTTGTCACCCCTCACATAAGAGGGTGGGAGTACGTATTCTACCCAAGGAGAATACGCAGGTTTCTTTATTAAGCGTTAACCGATTCCCAAACCACCGAGAATCCCATGCCTTGTAGAAAGTGTGAACTCACCTTAGATTAGCTCGGCAGATAATTAGAAGGTCACATGAGCTAATTGGGGTCAACCACGTCCTATCATGGTTATCGTACAGGTCAAGTCTAGGTTTAAGTAATTCACATAAGTTTCACACATAGCTAACAGTTTACATACACAGAAGGATCATGGCAGACACGTAGGATCAAGGCAAATAGTTAACCAACACTCAGCATGTTAAACAGTAGCATACAAGTCCACATATAAGTCCTATTGTGCGATTCAAGTGATTGGGCTGGAGGAATTGTGCGAGTCCAACGCTGGTGTGCGAGTCAACCTTGTGCGGCCCAACGGATGCCCGGCCCACGATCAAGGACTTGTGCGATTCGTACTTAATTGTGTGACCAGGGTTATGCGATCCAACCCTTACCCAGCCCAAATAAGATACGCGGCCCAATATTATTAAAACAGTCCAAAGGTTTGTGCGGCCCAACATGTTGTGCGATCAGCACAGTCTTGTGCGATCCACAACATGTTGTGCGATCATGCTTAAAGGAGCTGTACTATGTGCTTTAATGGTGGTACCACATGCAATACCAACTTGTGTGACTGGCTTGTGCGGCTTGGCTTGTGCGATTGATATTGTGCGATCAGTTACCAGTTTCCCTTCATTTATGCAAGTCAGTTACACATTCCATGATTACACGATTTTCAACAATCAATCTCCAATCAATTATCATGCACCCGAAACACAATCAAATCATGAACAACAAATATTATTCCAATCAAATCGGATTAAACATTAATAAATAAATCAGAAATCATGCATACTCATACCCCCTAATTATTATCCAAATCATGAACAATCAATCCTCATGCAAAACATACCATCGGATCATCAGATTCTAGAATTCGAGTACCAAAACACAACCTAAATCATCATGCAATTCCTCATGCCAAATTAACTAATAAACTAAACCTTTAATCAAGATCACATCCCATTAACATGTATTCGGTCCTAGGTTATAATAAATCATTATACAATCCATAAACCAACAACTGTTCCATTCATCGTATATATATATTGAAACCGAACACATATTTCCGAACATGATTACGATGTCCAACAACATATCTATTAGCATAACCCTAGTTTTCGTATCAAATCATAACATCAAGATCATAATAATCCAAATCATGGAAACTAACAAATACTAACCGTGATGTTCGAATGAGTTGGTTGGATCGGGGGGGGGGGGGGCTTCGGGTGGGGCTGCCGTCGGGTTTCCAAGAGGAGAGAGAGAGCTTAGGGTTTTGTGTGTTTACTCGTGTTGCAAATTATGAGAGACAAACCCCACTAATGGGTATGTGTGTGCGCATAAGAGGAGGAGGGGAGTGGGCCAAACCCTAACTTGGGTTGCCCTTTGATCTCGAGTATAGCATTTGGGCCGAGATGGTGTATGGTTATGGGCAAGGTGTGCGGCCCATAAGGTTGTGCAATCAGACTCCTTTTGTGCGATCACATTTACTTATATTACAATCTCATAACACATAACATAATCAAAATGTAACATTCTATTGCAAACAATCACATTAGTCAATCACATAACGTTCAAGCATGTTACATCAAACACAAAGAATGGTTCTAAAAGTACGAGTTGTCACATCATCCCCAAGTTGAAAGAAATTTTGTCCCGAAATTTAGCACGTAGTCACTGAGGAAGCTAGTTAGGTTGCGTGGGTTCCTGGTATTCCGGGGGTGTCACAGCATCCCCCCGTTGGTTTGGAATTTCGTCCTGAAATTCCATAGTAGCTTCAGCCTCAGTAGTGGTCTCACTTTTCTCGAACAACTGGGGATACTTGTGTTTCATTTGGTCTTCTCGTTCCCAGGTAAACTCTAGGCCACGACGGGAGGTCCAACGAACTCGAACAAGGGGTATCCTGGTCCGCTTGAGGGTCTTAACTTCTCCGTCCGTAATTTCCACTGGTTCCTCGACGAATCACAACTGGTCTTCGATAGTGAGTTCCTTGAAAGGAACTATAAGGGTCTCATCTGACAGACACTTTTTCAGATTCGACACATGGACTACGTTGTGAACACCACTGAGCTCTTCGGGCAGATTCAGTCTGTACGCCACCTTGCCGATTTTTTCAGTGATTTCGAAAGGTATGACATAACGTGGATTTAGCTTGCCCCGTTTACCAAAGCGAACCACACCTTTCCAAGGTGAGAATTTAAGTAGCACTCGATCCCCAACCTGGAACTCGAGCGGTTTCCTGCGCTTATCAGCGTAGCTTTTCTGACGGTTGTGAGCTGCCACCATTCGTTGTCGTATTTGGGCAATCTTTTCCGTCGTGTCGACGACGAGTTCTTGGCCAGTGATTTGGCTGTCACCAACTTCTGCCCAGCATAAGGGTGATCGGCATTTCCGTCCATACAACGCCTCGAACGGAGAAGCCTGGATGCTAGTGTGGTAACTATTGTTATACGAAAACTCCACCAAAGGTAGGTGCCTTTCCTAGCCATTACCAAAGTCAATTACAAATGCTCGAAGCATGTCTTCAAGAGTCTGGATGGTACGTTCAGTCTGCCCATCCATTTGCGGATCATAAGCTATGCTCATGTCTAGACGTGAGCCAAAGGATTTGTGAATCGCCTGCCACAAATTAGACGTAAAATGTGGATCACGATCAGAAATGATGGATGTTGGCACCCCGTGCCTCGAGACTACTTCCTTCAGGTAGATGTCTGCTAGAGTAGAGAACTTATCAGCTTCCTTGATAGCCAGGAAGTGTGCAGACTTTGTCAGTCGATCCACTATCACCCAAACGGTATCATTTCCTCGTTGAGATCTAGGTAGGCCAGTAACAAAGTCCATGGAAATTTGCTCCCATTTCCATGTCGGTATCTCTGGTTGTTGAAGTAAGCCGGATGGCTTCTGATATTCAACCTTGACCCTCGCACAGGTAAAACATTTACTAACATAGGTCGCTATGTTAGCTTTCATGTGGGGCCACCAGTAGAGAGTTCTGAGGTCTTGGTACAACTTGCCAGAACCAGGATGCACCGAGTAGCGAGATTTGTGTGCTTCATCCATCACGAGTTCTTGTAGATTTCCAAAGAATGGAACCCAGACACGTTCCATGAAGTAGTAGGTGTCGTCTTCCTTACGTTCAAGTTTCTTTTCCATGCCCCGCAGGGACTCTGCCTTGATGTTCTCTTCCTTTAATGCTCTGACCTGAGCATCACGAATTTGGGTAGGAAGACTGGAGTGAATAATAAGCTGTAATGCACGTACACGCTTAGGTTTGGTTTCCTTAGGACTGAGGGTGTCAGCCACCACATTGGCTTTGCCTGGATGATACTTGATTTCGCATTCGTAGTCGTTAAGGAGTTCGACCCGTCGACGCTGTCGCATGTTCAACTCCTTCTGATCGAAGATATGCTGGAGACTCTTGTGTTCGGTGTAAATGGTGCACTTGGTACCATACAAGTAATGTCTCCATATCTTAAGTGCAAACACCACTGCTCCCAACTCCAACTCGTGAGTAGTGTAGTTCTTTTCGTGAACTTTGAGTTGGTGTGATGCGTAAGCAATGACTCTCTCACGTTGCATCAACACACAACCAAGTCCTTGGATTGACGCATCACAATAAACCACAAAATCGTCTGTGCCTTCAGGTAACGAGAGAATAGGTGCGCTACAAAGCTTCGAATTCAGCTGCCGAAATGCAGATTCCTGAGCATCACCCCAACGGTAGGTGACACCCTTCTGAGTTAGGATAGTAAGGGGATGCGCAATCTTTGAGAAATCCTTAATAAACCTTCTGTAGTAACCCGCCAAACCCAAGAATTGACGGATTTCAGTTGGAGTTTGAGGTGCAGGCCAATTCCTGATTGAGTAAACCTTGGATGGATCAACGTGAATCCCATCCTCATTAACCACGTGACCTAGGAAATGGACTTCACGAAGCCAGAAGTCACATTTCGAAAGCTTAGCATAAAGCTGTTCTACTCGCAGAAGTTCCAGAATGAGTCGTAGATGACGCTCGTGTTCCTCCTGACTCTTGGAATAGATCAGGATGTCGTCGATGAAAACAATCACGAACTTATCCAAGTATGGTTTGCACACTCGGTTCATGAGATCCATGAAAACCGCATGTGTGTTTGTTAACCTGAAAGGCATAACCAGGAACTCGTAGTGTCTGTCACGAGTCCTGAATGCTGTCTTGGAGATGTCCTCGTCCCTGACTCTCAGCTGATGATAGGCCGATCTCAGATCAATATTTGAGTAGAAGCTCGACCCTTGCAACTGTTCGAACAGGTCATCAATACGCGAGAGAGGATAACGATTCTTCACGGTCACCTTGTTTAGTTCGTGATAGTCTATGGACATTCGAAAGGTACCGTCTTTCTTTTTCACAAACAAAACTGGAGCTCCCCAGGGCGATGAGCTAGGACGAATGAAACCCTTGTCCAAAAGCTCTTGCAGTTGTGCGAACAGTTCTTCTAATTCAGATGGGGCTAAACGATAAGGTGCACGAGCTATAGGTGCTGCTCTGGGAGCTAGCTCCATTTGAAACTCAACTTGAAGATGGGGCAGAAGACCAGGTAATTCCTCAGGAAATACCTCAGGGAAGTCGCGGACAATCGAAATGTCTTATATCTTCTGCTCTTTCGTTGAGGTGTCAATAACGAGGGCTAGAATAGCAGTTTGGCCCTTTCGCAAACACTTCTGGGCCTTAAGGAAAGAGATGATGCCCACAACAGCACCACTCTTATCACCACGAATAACAAGGGTTTCTTCGCCAGAATGAAGGATGCGGACTATTTTCTCCTTGCAGAGTATTTCTGCCCGGTGTTGGGATAACCAGTCCATCCCAATGACAACGTCAAAGCTACGAAGAACGATGGGGATAAGGTCGATAGAGAAGGTCTGACCAGCGAGTGTGAGATTACAACCCTTAACTATGTGTGTGGCCTCAAGACTTTTACCGTTTGCTAGTTCTACAACATGTTTAGAATCCAGAGGGATTGGGGTACGCTTAAGCATCTGACTAACTCTTAAGGACACGTAACTAGTATCGGCACCCGAATCGAATAAAACAGAAACAAAGAAATCATCCAGTAGGAACTTACCCGTCACGATGTTGGGATCGTTCCTCGCATCACCCTGACCAATCACAAATGCACGTCCCCTGGCACCATTACCATCATTGTTATCCCTGTTGTTTCCATTCCCCTGATTGTTATTGTTGTTCTGGTTTTGGTTCACCTGGGTGCAGTCTCTTTTAAAGTGGCCCTCAGCACCACACTGGAAACATCCTTTGTTGTTACCCTGATGTTGATGCTGCTGCTGACGCTGGTTCTGTGGAGTCTGTTGCTGATGTCGCCTCTGATTCGTAGGATAAAGGCTCCTGCAATCTTTCACTGCATAGCCTAGTTTGTTGCCTCTTTGAGAGTTGTTCTTGCTACACGGCCCGCAGTGGTGCATATTTCATCGATTGCACTTAGGGTGATTTCCCTTGTACCCACCCTGGCCTTGATTACCAGAAGACTGTTGACTAGGGCTCTTGTAGTCGTCAGTCCTTCGCTGCTGAGACTGGACAGAACTTGAAACCTTGCTTGAATTCCCATCCCATTTGCGTTTGTTGTCGCTAGGAGCATCAGAAGTAGTGGTAGTACTAAGACGCTTTGGCAGCTTGTTCTGCTCGACTGCCTGATCAGTGAGACGGTGGGATAGTCGTATGATCTGCTGGATTGTAAGGAGATTAGCTGAAGTCACCATGCTCTGAATCTCTGTCACTAAACCTTTAATGTACAGCTCGATACGTTTGTAGGGAGAATCCACCATGTTGGGACACAAAGCAGCTAATTCATTCGATCTCTTAGTATACGCTTCGATTTCGGACCCCGTCATCTTCAGATTGTAAAACTCCACCTCTAGTTTGTGAATGTCATCACAATGACAATACTCTTCTTTGATCAGATCTTTAAATTCGTTTCATGGGGTGGCATTAGCACCCGCCAACCCTAGCATTTGCACCTGTGCGTTCCTCCAAGTTAACGCACCGCCTTCAAGTGTTCCCGTAGCAAACTTCACCCTACTGGCAACAGGGCCTTTGCACATTTCGAAAATAGATTCGATCTTCTCGAACCAATGGAGAAGACGTACAGCTCATTCGGTGCCACTAAAAGTACTAGGTCGACAATCCATGAAGGTCTTGAACGTACACACTCGAGGCTGAGTGTTTTGACCAGTCGCGCAAGAAAGAAAGGACAAGGTTAAGCACGAGAGTAGGTTCATGAGAGTAGGATCTAAACATCCTAGAAAAGCACAAGTAAGAACGGTGACGTAGAGGTGTGAAAAGTATGAGATGACAGAAGAGAGTAAGCACACAGGGTCTTAGGCAACAGTTGTTACGTTAACTAAGCATACTATGAACAATGCACTATTTAAACTAACAGGCAAGCAATACAAACATAAACCATATCACCTATAGTGTTGAGTCTTGCACGTGGAGTGAAGCGTCGTTGTGGATCATTGAGCACTGAACAGGTTATAGTCTGGTTTTTATCAAAAAGCTTTTTCCCTTTTCAAAACCAAGTTCACTATAACCAATGGCTCTGATACCAATCTGTCACACCCCCAAAATCCACAAGCGGAGTATCACCGCAGGGAGCGTGACTGACTAGGATCCAGCCACCAATCATATTGAACAATATAAGTAAATAAATAAAAACCCAAACCAAACAATATAATTGGTGTCAAAACAATTCAACAAAGTTTAAGTTATCAGCGGAAGCAATAAATTCAAAACCCAAATCATAGTTTAAAAGTTCATTAGTTTTTCATGAACACTCAATGGTCCATGTTCCACAACGACTCCTCCCATGCAAGCTCCTGCTAAGTACCTAACAACCTGCAAGGCATGTAGCAACGAATCAACAACAATGTCGAGCGAGTTCACAGTTGGTTGTCCATTTTAGTATTGTTCCAAAAACCATAAGTTGTTTCGAAAACACGAGTTATCCAGTTCCTTGTTTCCCAAACCATAACCATTGGGGGCTTCCCCATGTAATCTACTGGACCCGTTACCATATCGATTACTGACTGTAGTTAAGTTTATGTGCCCTGCGTCAATGTATATCATCATTGACAAGTGCCCAAGTCCATTAGTCCACGCCCGTCCTCTGCGGTACGGTGATGTGTGCAAAATGCAACATATAAATTACATCAAACAAGGCATAAAACTAACCCTTTTTAAGTACTAATATTGGAAAAAGAGTGTTTTTGTCTTCCTTTTGTATTTTCAGGATTAAATGAGCTCAAAAACACAAAAGAAGCAAAAAGACAGCTAAATCCAACATAAATACAAGGAAAGGAACATTAGTGGACTGCCCGACCCCTCAACGGCACCTTCCAAAGCAAATTAGAGAAGACAGAAGACTGAACACGCCCCGTGCTCAGCCAGCACGGGGCCGTGCCCAAGAAGCAGCAGAAAAGACAAATCTATAGAAGCTTCTATTGCCCACCACGGGCCGTGCTCAGCGGACACGGGGGCGTGTCGAAAGTACAGCAGGCGCATTTATTGTAATTGCGAATTACAATTAATGAGGAGAGAGAGTGTCAGACAGGCACGGGGCCATGTCCAGCGGACACGGGGCCGTGCCCAGCTCTCTGTTCAGCCTATAAATAGGAGTGCTTTGATTCATTTCATCTCATCCCTTGGCACACCACCTCTCTCACACTTCATCCACCACCCACCACCATCACAACACCATCATCCACCACCATCATCCATTGTCCATCGTAGAGTGTGTGAGTCGTCTCGGGATCCAAGATTGATCGTAAGAGTTCTTGACAATCAAGGCCATGTTTGCCTAAGTCTCTTACATCACTTGGTGAAGACAAAGTGTCTAGTATAATACTTTTTATTTCTAATCTTTTGCACTTTTTATTTGGTTTTGTATTAATGACTTTAATAACTAGTTACTTATGTTGAAGGTGATCTTTCCTTATCGTTTGTCCGTGGTGTCTTGGCATTATTTTACTATCTATATAAAATAAAGGATTTTCACCATTCATATCTCCACGGTCTATATGGAGGTATGTTGGCTACCTGGTCGGGGGTTAAGGGAACGGTTTGGTAAAGGTCTTGCCATTGTTCAGCGTTTAGAGGTCCTGCAATGGACCTGGGTCAAATTTAGTAGGATCTCCTTCAATGCTTCACGGTATTGGATGGCGGGGGTCCAAACTCTTTGATCCCCTCATAAGTTAACTACTATTAATACTATAACCCGGCTATTTAGGACTGTATCCCTGCTGACTCAGACTACTTAGCCGAGGGTAACGTCACCGCCAAAAGCGGGGCCTACCACAATACTGCATTAATAACTTAATTCATTATCTTCCAATAATCCACCCTTTTAGGATTGTATCCTTGCTGACTCAAACTACTGCGGTGAGGGTAACGTCACCTTCAAAAGAGGGGCCTACTACAATAACTAAGATAATCTCTTAATTATGTGCAAAAGTGCGGAAATAATCAAAGGTTATACTAGATACGAGTCGGAACCAAGTGATTCATCTTGTCTATCTGTTTTTATTTTATTTTTATTTTCAGCATTTTAGTTAGTTTTTATTTTTCTTAGTTTAAAACATTTTTTCTAAACTTTTATTTTGATTAGACGTTGAGGATAAACCGGTACTAAAAGCTCTTGTGTCCTTGGACGACCTCGGTATCTTACCAACGCTATACTACACTCAACGATGGGTGCACTTGCCCATATGTGTGTTTAGTGTTAGTGAAATATCGTGTTTTATAAATTTAAAACTTGGCTAAAATAAGTGTTAAAAAGGGCTTAAAATATACACCTAATATATACGACACTTAAACGCGCATCAAGTTTTTGGCGCCGTTGCCGGGGACACAAGGATTTTAAGAAAGCTTAAAATCGACGGCCTAATCAGTTTTTCAAAACCTTTTTAAAAGCGCGCACATTTTTCTGCATTTTAGTTTAGATTTGCATTTACAGTAGCCTGTACACGGGGCCGTGTTCGCTGAACACGGGGCCGTGCTGCACGTTTTCATAAAAACACCCAGTAACAGAACCTTGAACACGGGCCGTGCTCACTGAACACGCCCCCGTGCTCAACAAAATCAGTAAATTTAATTAAAACGCCCAGATACAGATCCTGAACACGGGGCCGTGCTCACTGAACACGGGGCCGTGTCCAGCCTCTGTTTCCGTTTTTATTTTTGTTTTCTGATCTCGAGACTCGGTTGTGGTCTGCTGAGTGATTCTTATGGATCAATACTCAGGAGGTTACAACTACACCTATGATGAGGATGATTATAGGGGTAATTATTGCACTAATTGTCGTAATGCACGCTCGATTCAAAATAATCACTCATATCAACCATCCAATTCATACACCTACTATGAGGAGTCCAGGTACGAGCCATCAACTTCATACACATCCTATGAAGACCAAAGGTATGAACCTCCTCCCTCATACTCATATTTTGATGAACCAAGGTATGAGCCTTCTTACTCATACTTTGAGGAACCAAGATATGAGCCACCACCTTCATATGCTTATTATGAGGAACCTTGGAGTGGACAACCCACCTCATATGAGTATTATGACGAACAAAATTACGAACCTTATCCATCATATGCTTACAATGAAGAACAATGGTGTGAACCATCAACTTCATATGGGTATTATGAGGAACAAAGGGTCGAACAACCGGATTCAAGCTTAGAGAATAATGATTCTTTTTCTATAACCGAAGTGACCGATAGGATATTAGAACACATTAGAGTTATCGATCGATGTATAAAAGAAGCTCGCGCAAGGGAAGAGGAGTCCCGCGCAAGAGAAGAATTAAAAAAGGAAGAGATAACTAAAAATGTAAAAATGGAAGAACAAATAAGTGAAAAGCCGACACATGAGTTAAACAACGAAAAAGGTGAGTCCGACAACGTTAAAATCCAAGAAGAGTCTAATTTTGAAGAAATTAATCTCTTGACACCTTCTTTTGAAAATCATTGTTTGGTACCCACTCATGCTAAGTTTTTAAAAGAGTTAAACACTAACACTAAAATTGACGAAACGGTAAGTGTTAAGTTAACTAATGATCAAACTTCGCTAATAAAAGAAGACCCATTTGAAATTAACATCACACCGGTTCCATGTTTGTTTCAAAATTCGTTTATTAGTAATGTCACAATCGATAAAGATCTTTGTGTTAACATAATGCCTAACTACATTTTCGAAAAATTAAGTATTAGTGATTTTTCTCCACTTCAAATACCCATTTTTCTATCCAATCGGAAAGTAATAAAATCAATCGGTATAGTTGAAGATGTCTTGGTTCAAACAAATCAAATGGTAATCCCAACCGACTTTGTCATCCTCGATGACGCTCCTCTAGTGTTGGGACGACCATTTGTAAAAACTCACGAAGCTTTGAAAAACCGGAAGTTCAATAATCTACCTCTTCAATTAGGGGCATTTAAAAGAAGTGTCGATCTCGAACGATCAATGAAATATCCATTCGGCAATAATGACCCCCTAATTGAAGATGAAGATGAACCACCCGATACAAGTGAAGAGATTGACCACTTTGTTGAAGAAGAGGTCGCCATAGAACAAACTTTTAAGGTTCTTGATCGAAACGAGCAACCAAATAAGGAGTCTCCTAAAGACCCACCACTTGAGCTCAAAGAACTTCCAAAAGGTTTGGAATATGCTTTTCTAGACAAAGATGGTAAGTTACCTGTAATTATTTCATCTAAATTAAATAACTTAGAAAAAGAAAAATTGATTAATCTTTTGAAAAAACACAAAAACGCAATAGCTTGGAAACTTGTGGACATAAAAGGAATTAGTCCTTCTATGTGCACACACAAAATTTTGATGAATGATGACTACAAATCGGTCATACAACCACAACGTCGAGTAAATCCAAATGTTCAAGAAGTGGTTAAAAACGAAGTCATCAAGTTACTTGACGCCGGACTTATCTATCCTATCTCCGATAGTCCTTGGGTGAGTCCCGTCCAAGTAGTTCCAAAGAAAGGAGGCATGACGGTAATTACTAATGAAAAGAATGAACTAATACCAACGAGAACCGTCACAGGATGGAGAGTATGTATAGATTATAGACGATTAAATGAAGCAACAAGAAAGGATCATTTTCCTTTACCCTTCATTGATCAAATGTTAGAAAGATTATCCGGTCATAAATTTTACTGTTTCTTGGATGGTTTTTCAGGTTACTTTCAAATTCCGATAGCACCCGAAGACCAAGAAAAGACAACTTTCACATGTCCCTATGGAACTTTTGCTTATCGACGCATGCCGTTTGGTCTATGTAATGCCCCAGCAACATTCCAACGTTGCATGGTAGCCATTTTCCATGACATGATAGAAAAAACAATGGAAGTCTTCATGGACGACTTTTCTATCTTCGGGGATTCATATGACCAATGCCTCGATAACCTTGAACGAATGCTATCCCGATGTGAGGAAACTAACCTCGCCCTTAATTGGGAAAAATGCCATTTCATGGTAACGGAGGGAATAGTACTCGGTCACAAAATCTCAAGCGAAGGAATGGAGGTGGATCGAGCCAAAATAGATACCATTTCTAGATTACCACCTCCATCCTCCGTAAGAGCTATCAGAAGTTTCCTAGGGCATGCCGGATTTTATAGGCGGTTTATCAAAGACTTTTCAAAGATCTCAAGGCCCCTCACAAAATTACTTGAAAAAGATGCTCCTTTCATCTTTGACAAGGATTGCAATCAAGCATTTCTAACCCTAAAGGAATTGTTAGTCAATGCACCTATCATGATAGCGCCTGATTGGAAATTTCCTTTCGAAATCATGTGTGATGCCAGTGACTTTGCAGTTGGAGCTGTCTTGGGACAAAGAAAAGAAAAGCATTTCCACCCAATCTATTATGCTAGTAAAACACTCAATGATGCACAAGAAAATTACACAACAACTGAAAAAGAATTACTAGCTGTGGTATTTGCTTTTGATAAATTTCGTTCTTATCTTGTTCTTTCTAAAACTATAGTCTATACAGACCATGCAGCCATTCGATATCTCTTCAAGAAGCAAGACGCAAAACCACGTTTGATTAGGTGGATTCTACTCCTCCAAGAATTTGACATTGAAATCAAGGACAAAAGAGGAGCAGAAAATACCGCAGCAGATCATCTTTCACGCTTAGAAGACCCAGCTTTAGAGGCAACCAGGGACGAGCAAATCAACGAAAAATTTCCAACTGAGTCCCTGGAAATGGTGGAATACAAGGAAGAACCATGGTACGCCGACTATGCTAACTACCTAGCTAGCGGTATAGTCGCAAAAGGATGGCCACATCATCAAAGAAAAAAATTCTTTGCCAATGTGAAACACTACTTTTGGGAAGATCCATATCTTTTCAAAATGTGTGCCGACCAACTCGTCAGACGATGCGTACATGGTAGTGAAGCACGAAGAATTCTCCGCCATTGTCATGAAGGTCCATACGGAGGACATCATGGTGCTTCTAGTACCGCTCGAAAGGTATTCGATTCAGGATTTTATTGGCCAACCATTTACAAAGACGCTCAAAGTCTTGTAAAGACATGTGATGCTTGCCAAAGAACAGGTAATATTTCTTCCAAAAACGAAATGCCACAAAATGGCATTCTTGTTTGTGAAATTTTTGATGTGTGGGGACTCGACTTTATGGGACCTCTCCCACCATCGAAAGGAAACAAATATATACTTGTGGCAGTAGATTATTTGTCTAAATGGGCCGAGGCCGAGGCACTTCCAACAAATGATGGAAGAGTCGTGGTAAGATTTCTGAAAAAATTATTCGCTCATTTTGGCACACCTAAAGCTTTAATAAGTGATAGAGGTACCCATTTTTGCAACCATCAACTTGAAATTTTTTTAACAAGATATGGGGTCTATCACCGGGTTTCGACAGCATATCACCCTCAAACAAACGGACAAGCCGAAGTGACTAATAGAGGTTTAAAACGAATACTCGAAAAAACCGTAGGGTTAAATAAAAAGGAATGGGCTGATAAATTAGACGATGCTTTATGGGCTTTTCGAACTGCTTATAAAACAACAATAGGTACAACCCCATATAAGCTAGTTTATGGAAAAAGTTGTCATTTGCCAGTAGAAATTGCACACAAAGCCTACTGGGCAATCAAAAATGTAAACTTAGATCTAGAATTTGCTGGTAAAAATCGATTTTGTCAAATAAATGAATTAGACGAGCTTAGGAATTATGCATACTCAAACTCTGAAATTTATAAGGAAAGAATGAAAAATTTGCATGACAAACATATTAAACCTAATGAATTTCGGGTAGGGGATCTAGTTCTTTTGTTTAATTCACGACTTCGATTGTTTCCTGGTAAATTAAAGTCTAGGTGGTCAGGACCTTTTTCCGTCACCCACATTTTTCCACACGGTGCAGTAGAAATTAAATCTCGAAATGGGCCACCATTTAAAGTCAATGGCCAACGGCTGAAACTCTATCAAGGATTTATTGAGGATGAGGAAGAAGAGATCTCGTTTCAAACGGTGGAAGAATAAAAACATCATGCCTGGTAAGTTAAAAACGATTGAGACGACAAAATAAAGCGGTACGTTTTCTAACCATAGCTTATGGGAAAGAGGGGCACTCACACGAGCACTAAAAAAAAAAAAAACGCTCGGCACGAGGCAGTGTCCGCTGGACACGGGGCCGTCTTCGCGCTGCAGACGGGATAAAACCCCTTTTTCAAAACAGTTTCTTCATTCCACACGCCCCGTTTCCCCACAAAAGCTCTGGTTCCAGGCGATTTTTCGCGAAATTTCGACGTCTCTTATCGATCTAACAACGTCAAGGTATGATTCTATGACTCTTAGTAGTTAGATTAGTTACTTGCATGTAGTTAAAACACCACAAATTTGGGGAAAAATCTAGGGTTCTTGATGTTCATCCGGATCGAACCTAAAATTTTTGCCTAAATCTGTTTGCATTTAGTTAGATTAGTGTTAAGGAAAGTAAATACACTTAGATTGTTCAAAGATTCACCCGATTTCTTACAAAAACCCCAAACCCTTGTTCTTGAACCGAAAAAGATAAAATTGACGGGGTAAACGAGATAATTTGGGAAAAACGGTGTTTAGGGTTTCATTTTCGGGGGAAGCCGCACCTATTGGACCAAAAATTTTCAAGTTTTCGAAACCGGGTCGAAAAATGAAGTTTTTGAGTAACAGACCTCTGGACACGGGGCCGTGTCCGCTGGACACGGGGTCGTGTCCAGCCGGCTGTTTGCAGTTTCTTTAAAAATCTCATCGTTTTGTAAAATTTTTGGTGTATTCTTTCAGATGGCAAAGTTCACAAGGTTCAATGCAAGTGAGCTCGATGCAAGGGCAAGGTACGAGATACTTCAAACGAGACCCGAGGAGTACCCCAGGAGAGCTTGCACGGACCTGTTAACCTTGGTAAACCAGCTAAACCGATTCAACAACATCGTTACGGGACCACTAGCTGTTGCATTAAACACTAGGCTTCGGTCGGTGCATCAATGCACCATGGAGTTCTACAGTACCTTCAACTTCAATTCAAGGTGTGACCCATTCGACAATGAAGGGGTTGTATTTCGGTGTGGAGGGACAATGTACTCGATCTCCATGGCACAGTTTGGAGCCATAATAGGGCTATACCAAGAAGAGGAATCAGGAAACGAAGAGAATACCGGGGGATTACGAGACTTGGATGGAAATGAAAGACAAGCCGCATGGGCTCAAATCGGTGAAGGAATCTACGACCCTCGCAGCACCAAGAGTACGAAGCTAAGGGATCCGCTCTATCGCTACATTCACAGGATCCTCACCTACTCTCTAAACCAACGTCACGACAGTAGCGGTGTTGTAGGGTTGAAAGATTTGGTTGTCCTCCACTGTATCCACAACCAAAAGCCTCTCGATGTTCCGTATCTCCTATTACGAAACATGCATCTCAACCGCCTTGCTCGCGCTCCAACGCCTATCTTCTTCGGGGGATGGGTGTACCGTCTTTTCAAGCATTACACGCAGATTCCAAGGTCCTTTGAAAGAAGCCCATGGTCGGGACGAGTTGACTACCACATTTGCCGAGCCATGAACTTACTTTATGAGGCGGAAGACGGAACAGTGAGTTTCCAAAGAACGCAAGGCTATGCATGGAACCCACAGGAGGCCCTAGTTCTTCACGCACCGCCTCCCCACCACCAGTATCCACCCCATGGTGATCCGGGTCAATCCTCCTCACAAGGAGGCGGTTTTCCTAATTTTCAAAGCTTACATGATCTTATGCAGGAAAACCTCATGTGTACCAGGAACGCCTACAACCTCGCCAACAATACTTACCACCGGGTCGGAGCTATTGAACGCAACATCAACGATATACAAGACGATATCGGCAGCATCCGGGAGTACATGGCGGGGAATGGGGATGGAGGTGATGATAGCGATGAGGATATGGAGTAGAGGGTTTGGAGAAGCAGGAGCGGGTTGATGGCGAGCCCACAGGTTTAAGTCCCTTTATCTATCGAACAATTGGTGGCCGGCGTGCCAGAAGTTGAACAATTTACTTTCCTTGCAACACTTTTATTTTCCGTTTTAGTTTTCTTTTACTTTATGCTTGGAACAATTAACTATGGTAAATTAGGATGTTTGTGTTGTTTGGTGTGGTATTAAGTGATGAAACAGGTACAAACCAAGGCTTGGGGTGCTAAACCTCAGCACTTATAGGGCCAGGATGGAAAGACCGGAGGAAGAAACCTGTTTTTCAGGCTTTCAGACTGTCCACACGGGGACGTGTCCAGCCAACACGCCCCCGTGCTCACCTCCCAGACCTGTTGTTTGGCTTCTGTCCTGCAGATTTTTGTCAGACACGTGGCCGTGTCCAGTGGACACGGGGCCGTGTCCACCTTCTGTAAGTTCTTGTTACTGGCAGTTCGTCACGGGGTCGTGTCCAGTGGACACGGGGCCGTGCCCAGACTACCAGTAACACAAATTTTTGCTTTTTAAACACTATTTTACACATCTAATCAACCTAAAAATTTATTTTTGGGACACATTGAGGACAATGTATAATTTAAGTGTGGGGGGGATGCTAAAACCTTGAATTTTGCAAGTCCTAAATACAAGCCTTACACAAAACTTTATTGGAACCGCTAATCACCCCAAATTTTTTCAAAAATTTCATTTTTTTTAATTGTCTAGGTTTAACTCGGGAAATTCAAGTTTTCTCAAAAAGGTTACATTTTTACGAATTTACAACCGATAGCGTAGTGATAAAAAGAACCAACATAAGAAAATTATGAAAAGGCATGACAAACTTAGTTAAAATTTGATTATATATACTTGATCACATAAAAACCCATTCCCACAAAAAGTGAGTTTTGAGCCTTTATTGAGCATACAAATTACATATCATTAGACTAAATGCTCATTTTTTCGTTTCTTGTGTGAATAGCCGCTTGGTTCTTACGACTCTAGAACTTGGCATGACGATACATTCCCGGTCCTTATCAACTTAAACCCGAGTAAGTAAATGATGGAGGCATTAGGACTAACCCTTTTTTATTTCTACACCATTATTTTTCTTTTTCTTTTACCACCTACCCAAAAATCCCCCTAGTTAGCCCCTTTGAGCCTAAACCTTTTCATTTCATCACCCAAACCAAAAACCCTTTTTCCCACCAAAACCTTTTTTTAACCCTTTGTTTTAGTAACAAGTTCGGTTTTTCGTATGAAAAAAAAAATGTGTTGATGATGAAGCAAAAAGAAAATAAACAAACATGTTCATCAAAAATAACTTTGTTTGAATAAAAGCTTCATCAAAATAAAAAATTTTGCAAAAAATGAAAATCTTACGAAAACCGACACTTGTTACGCTTTTTCACCCTTTTTCTACTAACCACTAACCACTATCCCAACCACCTACCTTTAACCCAAGCCTAACCCTTAACCCACAAAGTCCTCTTGATATTTACAACGGTATAAAAGTTAAAAAGGAGGAGGATTGATTGCTTGGCAAGCCTATGGTAGGAATAAGTTCCATGCCGCTCTCGAGTGATTCACTAAAAATACACCTTCGGCCGAGTGTGAGTGATTTTTCCCGTGAGGTATGTGAACTTGTATATAAATGGAATTTTAAAAAAGGCATGTTATGCCCAAATAAGTAATTTCTCCTATGAAAAGTTCTAAATAAATCATTACGAATATGATTGTAAATAAATAAATAAAAAACCCAAAAAGATCTTGGATATCCCGACACTCTACGACAAGCCCAAAAACCTTCTCTTCTACCTATTCCATTTGGGAGTGTAAGCCACATATTAAAGAGTTTTGCTTGAGGACAAGCAAAAGTTCAAGTGTGGGGGTATTTGATGTGTGCAAAATGCAACATATAAATTACATCAAACAAGGCATAAAACTAACCCTTTTTAAGTACTAATATTGGAAAAAGAGTGTTTTTGTCTTCCTTTTGTATTTTCAGGATTAAATGAGCTCAAAAACACAAAAGAAGCAAAAAGACAGCTAAATCCAACATAAATACAAGGAAATGAACATTAGTGGACTGCCCGACCCCTCAACGGCACCTTCCAAAGCAAATTAGAGAAGACAGAAGACTGAACACGCCCCGTGCTCAGCCAGCACGGGGCCGTGCCCAAGAAGCAGCAGAAAAGACAAATCTATAGAAGCTTCTATTGCCCACCACGGGCCGTGCTCAGCGGACACGGGGGCGTGTCGAAAGTACAGCAGGCGCATTTATTGTAATTGCGAATTACAATTAATGAGGAGAGAGAGTGTCAGACAGGCACGGGGCCGTGTCCAGCGGACACGGGGCCGTGCCCAGCTCTCTGTTCAGCCTATAAATAGGAGTGCTTGGATTCATTTCATCTCATCCCTTGGCACACCACCTCTCTCACACTTCATCCACCACCCACCACCATCACAACACCATCATCCACCACCATCATCCATTGTCCATCGTAGAGTGTGTGAGTCGTCTCGGGATCCAAGATTGATCGTAAGAGTTCTTGACAATCAAGGCCATGTTTGCCTAAGTCTCTTACATCACTTGGTGAAGACAAAGTGTCTAGTATAATACTTTTTATTTCTAATCTTTCGCACTTTGTATTTGGTTTTGTATTAATGACTTTAATAACTAGTTACTTATGTTGAAGGTGATCTTTCCTTATCGTTTGTCCGTGGTGTCTTGGCATTATTTTACTGTCTATATAAAATAAAGGATTTTCACCATTCATATCTCCACGGTCTATATGGAGGTATGTTGGCTACCTGGTCGGGGGTTAAGGGAACGGTTTGGTAAAGGTCTTGCCATTGTTCAGCGTTTAGAGGTCCTGCAATGGACCTGGGTCAAATTTAGTAGGATCTCCTTCAATGCTTCACGGTATTGGATGGCGGGGGTCCAAACTCTTTGATCCCCTCATAAGTTAACTACTATTAATACTATAACCCGGCTATTTAGGACTGTATCCCTGCTGACTCAGACTACTTAGCCGAGGGTAACGTCACCGCCAAAAGCGGGGCCTACCACAATACTGCATTAATAACTTAATTCATTATCTTCCAATAATCCACCCTTTTAGGATTGTATCCTTGCTGACTCAAACTACTGGGGTGAGGGTAACGCCACCTTCAAAAGAGGGGCCTACTACAATAACTAAGATAATCTCTTAATTATGTGCAAAAGTGCGGAAATAATCAAAGGTTATACTAGATACGAGTCGGAACCAAGTGATTCATCTTGTCTATCTGTTTTTATTTTATTTTTATTTTCAGCATTTTAGTTAGTTTTTATTTTTCTTAGTTTAAAACATTTTTTTCTAAACTTTTATTTTGATTAGACGTTGAGGATAAACCGGTACTAAAAGCTCTTGTGTCCTTGGACGACCTCGGTATCTTACCAACGCTATACTACACTCAACGATGGGTGCACTTGCCCATATGTGTGTTTAGTGTTAGTGAAATATCGTGTTTTATAAATTTAAAACTTGGCTAAAATAAGTGTTAAAAAGGGCTTAAAATATACACTTAATATATATGACACTTAAACGCGCATCACACGGTGTGAGGCTTGTCAAACCTAGTAGCGCTATTTAACTAATGACCTGTTTGCCATTGGCCCGGCGATTAAGTCGATTTAAAAATGAGGGACTTAATGATAGAGTTTTGTCTAGTGTCATTCAATGTTGTCACCCTTCACTTAAGAGGGTGGAAGTACGTGTCCTACCCAAGAGAACACGCAGGTTTCAATGTTGTCATCCTTCACATACGAGGGTGGGAGTACGTATTCTACCCAAGGAGAATACGCAGGTTTCTTTATTAAGCGTTAATCGGTTCCCAAACCACCGGGAATCCCATGCCTTGTAGAAAGTGTGAACTCACCTTAGATTAGCTCGGTAGATAATTAGAAGGTCACTTGAGCTAATTGGGGTCAACCACGTCCTGTCATGGTTATCGTACTGGTCAGGTCTAGGTTCAAGTAATTCACATAAGTTTCACACATAGGTAACAGTTTACATACACAGAAGGATCATGGCAGACACGTAGGATCATGGCAACTAGTTAACCAACACTCAGCATGTTAAACAGTAGCATACAAGTCCACATATAAGTTCTATTGTGCGATTCAAGTGATTGGGTCAGAGAAATTGTGCGAGTCCAACCCTGTTGTGCGAGTCAACCTTGTGCGGCCCAACGGATGCCCGACCCACGATCAAGGACTTGTGCGATTCGTCCTTAATTGTGCGACTCGGGTTGTGCGCTCCAACACTTACCCAACCCAAATAAGATACGCGGCCCAATATTTTTAAAACAGTCCAAAGGTTTGTGCGGCCCAACATGTTGTGCGATCAGCACTGTCTTGTGCGATCCACAACATGTTGTGCGATCATGCTTAAAGGAGGTGTACTATGTGCTTTAATGGTGGTACCACTTGCAATACCAGCTTGTGCGACGGGCTTGTGCGGCTAGGCTTGTGCGATTGATATTGTGCGATCAGTTACCAGTTTCCCTTAATTTATGCAAGTTAGTTACACATTCCATGATTACACGATTTTCAACAATCAATCTCCAATCAATTATCATGCACCCGAAACACAATCAAATCATGAACAACAAATATTATTCCAATCAAATCGGATTAAACATCAATAATTAAATCAGAAATCATGCATACTCATACCCCCTAATTATTATCCAAATCATGAACAATCAATCCTCATGTAAAACATACCATCGGATCATCAGATTCTAGAATTCGAGTACCAAAACACAACCTAAATCATCATGCACTTCCTCATGCCAAATCAACTAATCAACTAAACCTTTAATCAAGGTCACATCCCATTAACATGTATTCAGTCCTAGGTTATCATAAATCATTATACAATCCATAAACCAACAACAGCTCCATTCATCGTATATATATATATATATATATATATATATATATATATATATATATATATATATATATATATATATATATATTGAAACCGAACACATATTTCCGAATCATGATTACGATACATATATATATATATATATATTGAAACCAAACACATATTTCCGAATCATGATTACGATGTCCAACAACATAACTATTAGCATAACCCTAGTTTTCATATCAAATCATAACATCAAGATCATAATAATCAAAATCATGGCAACTAACAAACACTAACCGTGATGTTCGAATGAGTTGGTTGGATCGAGGGGGAGGGCTTCGAGTGGGGCTGCCATCGGGTTTCCAAGAGGAGAGAGAGAGCTTAGGGTTTTGTGTGTTTACTCGTGTTGCAAATTATGAGAGACAAACCCCACTAATGGGTATGTGTGTGTGCATAAGAGGAGGAGGAGGGGAGTGGGCTGAACCCTAACTTAGGCTGCCCTTTGATCTCGAGTATAGCATTTGGGCCAAGAGGGTGTATGGTTATGGGCAAGGTGTGCGGCCCATAAGCTTGTGCGATCAGACTCATCTTGTGCGATCACATTTACTTATATTAGAATCTCATAACACATAACATAATCAAAACGTAACATTTTACTGCAAACAATCACATTAGTCAATCACATAATGTTCAAGCATGTTACATCAAACACAAAGAAAGGTTCTAAAAATACGAGTTGTCACAAAAGGCCCCTTTCGTGCGACAGGGCATGTCGCCCCAAACCTCCATGTGGCCCGAAACACCATGTCGTCCCACACACACCTCCTCGCCTATAAATAAGCGCACTACTTCACTCATTTTTCCCTTCCCAGTCGCCCAGACAACTCTCAAACGCTCTCAACTTCTCTCTCGAGATCAAAAGTCATTTCAGTATATTTTCTACCTTTTTCCTTTCATTTTTATTACACTTCTTACATTTTAATAATATTTCTTTAACTTTTCTTACAAATCCTCTTGATTTAACTTATCTCATGGATGGTTTCCACGAGTTTGCTTGGGCAAACTGATGTTGGGGCCTCACCACATATGAGATTCGAATCAAGATTTACAAACTTTAATGTTTTTACAACTTGTTCATACATTTCAATTTAATTTTTGTACAAGCTTGGTGAAATCTGGTACCCATCAGACCTTCAACTTAGTTCATAGTTAAGGGTTTACATTAGGGTTAATTTCCACCAAGAAATGATATGTTTCGAATAGATAAAACAAGCGTGTTTTACCAAACTAACGCCTTTCGCACGACAAGAGACCCCTTTCGCACGAAAGGGAACTGTTTTTATGTGTTTCATTTTCAATTTCATTTCTGTTCAATGTCAGTTCATCAGTGATGAACACCAAATAGTTTCCTAGTCACATAGTGAGTTAACCCCGTCCAGCCTCCAACACTTGGCTCACGCCTTACTCAATTGGTTAGCTATTTTACTTCTGTTTGCATTTTATATAACAACTACTGTTACTATTTTATGTTAAATCAGTTTACAATTAAGTTTTACGTGCGTATTCGTATTCAAACAAGACCAGACGCACGAGTGGGCTCCCAGTCGCACGAAAGGCTACTGCCTTTCGCTCGAAAGGGCCTCCTCTAGCACGAAGGGTCTGTTACTTGGTTATTTTGTAATTTTTTGGATTTTAAAAGTCTGATCTGAACCTTTTCACATCAGAATACTCACACCTTCGTTTAGCCATTTCAGGTTGACCTCGGTGTACCAACCTTCATCTAATCAGCTCGCGGTTTCGTGCTTACCTACGCAAAACTGTGAGTATACTCGGTCCCTTTTTCATTTTAATCACTTTGGGTGCAACATGTACATTTATACAAAACACGCAACACTATTAAACATGTTTACAAATCACACTCTATCCACTATTAAACATGAGACATGTTTTATACTTGTTAATCTCACATGCTATGTTTACACGTGTCTATATGCTCATTGACATTGCAAGCCTACCTTAACAATTATAGCGCTATAGGAGTAACGCTCGGCTTGTATTCTTGTGGTATTGTTAAGTAAAACACCATTACACCCTCTTAGCTTCGTCGATGTTGGGTAATCACTATTGCGTTAAACTCCGGTTTGACATATAGCTTACACTTGTGTAATATGTTAGTAACATGTTATACATTTATCATGTTGGATATGAGTACAGTTAAAACATTTTCATATTATGCTATGTATTCAAACTTGTATTATAACAACCCTCCTGAATATTTTTCTGACACCCTAATATATGTTAAAATACCCTATATGTCCCCAAATACACCCCGTATGTGAAAACCGAGCCCAAAATACATTATGCCATTAAAAATAAATAAGAAACAAGAAAAATGGGGTCCTCGCGGGGTGCGTAGCCTTTGGCTACTGCCTACGTGGGCCGCGACAGATACAAGATCAGGCGAGCCCCGGTGCTGCCACGTGGCAACACGTGTCAACCCTACACTCGTGACCCGGACAAGCTAGGGCCTACTTACCCCTACTACGTGGGCCGCGTAAGACGACCCTTAAGTCTACGCGGGCCGCGAGGAACTCGAAAATCAGCCCTATATAAGAAGGGAATCGGGCCTTCAGTAAGTTTGCTCATTTCTTTTCCTTCTCAACGAATTTCTAAGTAGTAGAAGTAATTCTCGGGTATTATACCCCCTTAATTAACGAAATTCTTCCCCGATGTAAGTATCATAACCCCGGTTACGTATTAGATACGCTGCCCGATCGATCCAGGGTTCCGTAATGGCTGTCGAGGTTCTGCCCGACATAGTCGTTGGAATGCCGTCTCGGGAAGGGTATTACTAATGTAAATAATGGGTTATTATACTAACATATGTGCATTGTGTAAATTATAGATTATCACCAGGAAACCTTAGAAGAAACCTAAGTCAGCAATGTGAGTAATCTCCTTTTTGTAAATTGTTTTTACAAAACCTTAAATGTTTTACAATTCTATTAAGCAGTGATTGATTCTTTGTAGTTCTTCAATTACTGCCGGTATGTTGGGGTTTTGTATACAAAATGTGGAACACGTTATCATTGGAAAATGAGTTAGCCAATGTGTAATATGACCCACCACTGAGGATTGACAATACTGAAAGAGTAATTGTGTAGAAATAAACAATGTGATTGCTCTCAATACTGTTAAAGATAAGATGTTTCTTGATTAAACTGGGATTCACTCACCAGTATTTCCCACTGACAAATGTTTTTAAAACACGTTTCAGGTAACAAAATGTAAAAGCCAATTAGAAGAAAGTGTAGGTCCCCTATTCGTATGGATCTTCACAGAATTGTCTTTCCAATCAAGAGTGCGGAATCCTCTTGATCAGAATATAGCAGAATGAGTAGAAACAAAAATCAGCAATTCACTTTCAAACTGGATCTTTATTGATTATCTATCAAACTTGATTACAATCAATCAAGATCCCTAACCACACACAATTTCGTCCAAGACTATGCTCTCACGAAATTACTCTCTCAAATATTGTTTTGGCTGATTAACCTAAACCCTAAAGCCTATCCTTGTTTATATAACACAAGGTTGCAACACTAGGCTGGGTTTGCTACATGGGCTAGGCCCAAATCGTCCCCCATCACCCAATGTGGGTTTTGTTTAGCCCAAACTCTATTAACTCACTAATACAAAGCTAAACCCGCTAACTGTTTATCGTTTAACTAATTACAAGATATCCAATGACCAAATCTAAGCTGTTGTCACAAACATGCACCAACAAACTCCCCCTTGACAATAGCTTCATAAAATAACTTTGTCTTCAGTCATCTTGCAATCTTCATGTATTCTTGCACTGTCTTTGGTCTTTGGATAGCTTCAGCTTCAACAGCTTCTGTCAGCAACAGACTCCCCCTAAGCTGATGCATCCAATCACCAAATCTTCAAAAACTTTAGCGTTTGAGTAAACTCCAGTTTAGCATTTGAATAGCAATCTTCAAACTCTTCAACTTTGTCTGCAATATAGAAAGGAGGTTCTATCATGCATCCAATAAAACTCTCATCTCTTCACAGCAACTCCACAGCAACACACTGCTTCAATCTGTTTACTATAAAACAAACATCTCGAGAAACCATAAGAATTTTTCAACACAGTTAAATAAATTATTATTTTTCAAGAGATAGTTAAACTGTATCACAGATTAAGCAATTTTCAATTTATCACCAACACGCAAAACTTTTTAATCACACCCTATAACCCACATGATTTAAAATTTTGAACTCACTTTCCAACACCGTCTCCCCCTATCAGTAACAAATCCTCCAAGAATAACAGTTTTCCGTACGTTAAGAATTTTAAACAGAAAAAGACATTATTTTTGGATTTTTTATATTTTCTGAAAGCAAGTAAATACAAAAGCAATAAACACTCTATTTTGTGAGAATCACTGGTAAGAAGATCATATCAACAAAATCAAACTGTTTCACACAATTAGATAATTCTTTATTTATTTTTTCGTGAAAAGCAGTCCAAGACGATTACCAGTATGTTTGTCCTCTTAAACAAAATGCATGAACATTTCAAGTACCATTACCATATGATACGTTAAGGTAATTTTATTTCTGATATATTAGCGTGTCCCACTTCAGGATATACCCCCGCGATCAAGGTATGCACAAAGATTCATCGTAGTAGGTGAGTATACTGATGTCATCCTTTAAGATATCCTGACAGTGCCTAGGTCTGCATATAATCTGTTTTATCATGTTTTGATTGCTTAACTATGAACACCCAAATAAATACTAATCAAATCCTGTAAATATAAACAACACACTCTATCATGCAAGTATCTTCCCTACCACATATTTCACAAGTCCAATCCAGATTTCTGAAATCTTAAAGGGGAATAGGTTGAGAAGAGAACAGAATATATCTTTAGCAGAGATGGTATAATATACAGATGAAATGAGTTTTTCTGAGTTTGACATAGGTTTCTTGGGTTTCTTTTGGGCACTTGAGGGCCTCTTTCGGGTGTATTAGATCTATAGCGCGACAACGTACAGCTAGGTCAGCATGTATCTGGATGCAGCAGAAGCTGTCGTTGCCTAGTACCTCCAGGTCAGCATATATCTGGATGCAGCAGAGGAGGTACACGACTTTTTTTCAGAGAAGATTTCAGAATCAGATCAAAATTGTGTGTATCGGGACAACATACAGACATTCAAATAGAAATGAGCTAATTCCAAGAGACTTTCTTTCCTGGGGTCATGTACAATTTTAGTTCTGAACAGAAGGACAGTCAAGATATCCCCAGATGAAATAACAGTATAAAGACCCAAAACTTCAGATTTTGGCAATCTATCAACGCAAGATTTAAGGTCATTAAACCATACACCACTGATGTGTTCCCCACTCATACTCAATGCATTTATGTTTATATCACATTGGTAAGCTGATTATTTCATGTTTTTTGCCTACTGGTACATCATATAATGAAGCTGCTATCACACTTAAGCAATTTAATTCCATTTTCAGTGTGACAGTCTAACTTGCCGATGTACTATCATTTCTTCTTTTTCACACATTGATAACTCATTTTTGATTTTCTACTTTTTTTTATATTTTTTATTTTTCAATGTTTTTTGTATTTTTGATTTTTAAGAAAGCAGTAAACTATTTACAAAATTCTTATGAAAAACCAATTATTCAGGATTCCTCATCCCGTTGAGTTCGACTAAATGTTTAAAGCGAGCCCTGTCAAAAGCTTTAGTATAAAGATCTGCCAGGTTATCTAGTGTGTCAACTCAGCACTTTGAACTTCAATTTAAATCAATTAATATAAAAATATCAACAATCTCACATTCCCCTTCATGTGCCTAGAGCAACCATTATCAACATAAGTTGATAATCTTCCTTAGCAGCTCCTGCACACACCAACTAAGAAATTAGTTAGATTGGGGGGGCCCAAGCCTTAATGGTCTTGGGTCGTCCAAATTCACCAACCACTTGAACATCCATCCAATATCCATTACTCCTAACAGGAGTCTTGGATCTCAGACCTGTAGATGGAATTTGATTTTGATTTCCATTAGGTCTTTGGTCCTGAGGGTTCCTATACGTATTTGGACTATTTGATCTTTGAAAATTTTGATTTTGGTACCTAGAATTTTGATTCCAAGAAGCATTATTGTTGTAATTTCTAAAGCCATTGTTATAAAAAGTTCGACCACCATCATTTTGGTATCGATTTTGATATTAACCTTGACTTCTGAAATTATTAGCATTATAATTGTTCATTCTTGGTGAACTGCTTCTAGGTCTCACATATCTGCCTGGTGGAGATCTAGGCTGAAATCTTGGTTGATTTCTTTGAAAACGAGGAACTTGTGGAGTTCCTTTTTCAGCCGTAACTTCACCAACAGCAACATTCTCCGGTTGCTTAGGAGCAGATTTCTTTGGAGAATTTGAGCCTTTCTCCTCACTATCACCTTTCTTCTCTGGTAATTTCCCTCTCTGTTTTTCACTAAGTTGTGCTTCACTCTTTTTGTTAGGACAGCAACTAGCTACACGTCCCTTGGTGTGACATTTGAAGCACGATCTCCTTTTCAAAGACTTCTTAGCTGGAGTCTCTGAGGTAGATTCCTTATCAGATGGTGATGATCCCTTGGATGAACCTTGTTCAGTTTGCTTGGGTTCAGACTTTTCTTTGTTTTTATTTTTAGCAAACTCTACATTTGATTCATTTTCAATAACAGTTGTTTCATTTTTCATATCACTACCTTGAACAAAATTAATCTTTTTAACAAAAGCTTGATTTTTATTCTTAGGCGGTGAATTTTTCCTTTTCAAAGGTTCCCTGTTATTGTTCTTGTTAGCATCATCACTATCAGATCCATCACCTTGACTTGATGTGGATGCGAAACTACTTGGTGCGGATGCCATAAAGTCTGCTAGCTCATCTTCACTAGGCAGGAATGAATAGTCATGACTAAGAGGAGGTGGAACTTCATTAAAGCCCTGGAAGCCCACACTGGTCTTGTCATTACTCTTCTTTAACCCACCCATCATGTGTTTCATTACAAAAGACGAATCTCTGAATTGACTCATTTTCTTTTCAAGTTCAACAATTTTGAGTTGTGCATCTGACAACTCTTTGCATTTTTTAGAAATCTCTTTTGTTTTCTCAGCCATCATGTCATGAGCTAAATCTATTACTTGAAGTTTTTCATTTAACTTGCATGTTAAAGCTTCAATTTCACTTTCATAACCTCTTATCTTCTTCAAGTATGTAGATTCATTTCTTTTAGCAAAAAAGTTTGCTTCTTTTATGTTAGACATCTCACTTACCAGACTTTGGTTTTGTGTTGGCAACCTGTCAACCTCACCCTGTAGTTCACGACATCTTAAACACACAAAATTAGATTGTACCTTTTCCTCATGAACTTCTGAGGTTTCATCAGCAACAACCTGTTCAGCTTCACTCTCCTTCTCTACTTCAGCATCCACTTTTGCTTCAGCATTCTCCACTTGAGCTTCAGCTTTTTTCACTTCAGATTCAGCATCACTCACAGTAGTTTCATCCTCATCAACTGACACTATCTCTGCCATGAATGCCTGAGTGGCACTCTCATTTCCCTGATATCGCTTTTGTAATGCATCCCACATATCCTTTGAATTATTGTACTTTGTGAAGGTATGCTTGATCCTATCAGGCAAAGACATCTTTATCGCAGCCAAGGCTCTCTTTTCAGCCTCATACATCTTTTTATCATCCTCTTGCATGTTCACATAGTCTGTTCTACGTGGTCTGCCCTCATAATCATGTGTAGGGTTTATGTACCCATCTTCAATACATATCCACATACGTGCATCCTGAGATTCAATGAAGGATTTGAAGCTGTCCTTCCATGTAAGATAATTCTCCACCTTCATCATCTTAGGTGCATTCAATTTTGTCATGTTCGACATTTTAACGCAAACAGACTGATAAAACCGTACAAAATATCTCCGAAAACAGTGGTTACCAAATTACACCTTTAGAATCGTCTCGAAAAGACAAATCCAATGATATATAATGTCGAAAACCGTATTCGGGATTTTCCAGAGTCTTTTTTTTTTACCCTAAAAATCCAAGGAATTCAACGGTCCAAACGATTTTGTCTAACGGGCTACGGATCAATTTCTATTTGTAAAACACTAAAATTTTATCGACGCTTGCCAACTGAAATTCCACCTCTTAATTTCGCTGGTTTTAAATTTGCTGAGTTAATTTCGCTGAGTATCAGAATAATTTCGCTGGTCAACTGGTTAATTTCGTTGATCTGTTATTTAATTTTGCTGGTAGGTCAAATTCGCTGGTCAAGTACGCTGCTTAATTTCGCTGTCAATTTTCGCTATTATGACAACCAGTAAATTCGCCGAAAACCGTGATAATTTCGCTGTGGAAAATTATACGGTTACCAAAGTCGCCTTTGGATTTTAACTTCGCCGGGTCAAACAATTTCGCTGGACTGTTAAATTCGCTGAACCAGTAAATCAGGAAACTTAATCTTTTCGAAATTCTGAAGATTTTCCAGATTTCACCAACACTTTCCTGCAAAATCACAAGGCAAAATATCAGTAAATTTTCGAAAACAATATGATGAATACGAAGAACAGTCTTCGAATTCCAGCCAAATACTCGTCAAAATCCAACAAAAATCGTCCCGAAAACCTGCAAATCAGCAAAACTAAACAAACAAACTGATCAAACACAAACAAAATCGCAGAAAGATTATCAGAACTCAAAAATTTCGAAACCCTAATTTCAGGTTTCAAAAAATTCGAAATTTTTCCACCCAAATCTGTCAAGCACAATTCTGAACCGAGCCTTCAAGAGCCTAACGCTCTGATACCAATTTTAGGTCCCCTATTCGTATGGATCTTCACAGAATTGTCTTTCCAATCAAGAGTGCGGAATCCTCTTGATCAGAATATAGCAGAATGAGTAGAAACAGAAATCAGCAATTCACTTTCAAACTGGATCTTTATTGATTATCTATCAAACTTGATTACAAACAATCAAGATCCCTAACCACACACAATTTCGTCCAAGACTATGCTCTCACGAAATTACTCTCTCAAATATTGTTTTGGCTGATTAACCTAAACCCTAAAGCCTATCCTTGTTTATATAACACAAGGTTGCAACACTAGGCTGGGTTTGCTACATGGGCTAGGCCCAAATCGTCCCCCATCACCCAATGTGGGTTTTGTTTAGCCCAAACTCTATTAACTCACTAATACAAAGCTAAACCCGCTAACTGTTTATCGTTAAACTAATTACAAGATATCCAATGACCAAATCTAAGCTGTTGTCACAAACATGCACCAACAGAAAGCCAGCTGGAGAGCACTGATGGCTTGGAAAAATGTGGCTATAAAAGTTACCTAAAAGACGATGTTTTAAATTCAATAAAATAGGGTTTATCCCTATAAACATGTTGTAATAAGAAACTTGGGTTTTACCCATGTGTTTATAAAATATAGTGGTTTTACTCTGATAAATATTTCCTAACTACGGTACTGATGAAATTTCCGCTGCCAAATTGAATAATGATAAACAAAAATTGATACCACCACAACTGGTCTCACGGCCGCCCGTTCCCGGGACAGATAGGTGGTATCAGAGCTAAGCCACTGATTCAGCCACAGAGGCGTTCTGCTGACATCAATATATTATTCAAAATTGTTAGGAATTTTATTATAGAAATACGTGCATATCTGTATTTATTTGTTATGTGTTATTTGACTATTTGTTAGTTTTCAGTATGAGTGATCAAGGACCCTCAGACGCGTATCGTCAATTGTCTGATTCACCTAGGAGTGAAGGTACCTCTTCACAGACTGCCCTCTCTGGGTATGTCGCTGATAATGAAGAAGGGATATTTGTCTTTAAGGCTCAGTCTGAAGAGCCATTCCCTCAGAAAAAAGAGAGGATGGTTCAGTAAAGGAGCATTTGAGCGTAGGAAAAGAATGCGAAAGTTGCAACAGCAGAGAGTCCTAGCAGCCGCTAAGCGAGAGTCAGATGCCCATACACAGGATATGCTTAATAGAAGCCTAGCTAATTTCCATATCCTAGCAACAACTACTGCTGACCCAATTCTGGAACAACTAGTAGCCCCACAACCCTTACCTTTATTCCCTACTCAGCCGATGGAGATAGAAGAAAACCCTGAAAATCAAGTAGAAATGCATGATTTCAACCCTGAGAAGATACCTAGGATACCAGCCCCTAATCCCTTAAGACCCGGACTATGATCCATGGTTCGATGATCATAGGGATTATGTGTCGCGCTACCACTTAAACGACGAACCTATGCCAAACTTAGGAGCCTATCCAGGATTGGACCCTCTAGATCCCTACTATGACAACGATGAATACATTTGGGAGATATTTGAGAATCCTTACCCTCAGGAGAATCCCATACCCCATTACTCAAACCCAGTACCAGCACCTGCACCCCCAATGAGTGCAGATAATGTGCATGAACTCTGAACTTTCGGAGAAGAAATCTTGGAGAGTAGTGAGGGGATGAGGCAGGTAGGAGAGCGACTCGTTTGGAAGTACGACGAGCGCAATATGGATTACTGGATGAATCTAGACCAGTAATGTGATGGTGGAGTTGGTAATAATATATATATATATATAATGAAAAAAAAATAATAATAATATATGTGTAATAATAATAAATATTGTAGTATAGACCACTTTGTGGTTAGCAATGCATAGTAGTATTGTATTGTAATTTTTAATTTCTAGTATTGGTGTGTATTTGATGCATACTATAATAGAAAGAGTAAAGTCGCAATGCTCGACGCTTTTGGTTAATATGTGTGTTGTGTGGTTATTATCTAAATTATTAATTATTTTGTGATATTAATAATTGGTAAATGTTTAAAATTCAGATGGACGACGAGGTAAATCAGGAAAACCAGAATAACGATAACCAGAGTAACATTAACTTGGTTAATGACAAACCGAACAACAACAATAATGGAAACCAAGTGGATACCAGTGCCATGCAGCATATAGTGGCACAAGGGATAATAGATGCAATACCATATATTATCAAAACAGTTAGAGAAGCTGAAAATAAAAGTAAACATGATAGTAAGCGACCCTCTGAACCTGAAAACAGCGCAAACAATGGACCCGTACTTCAAGTGCCCATTCCTAAAAGAAGGAGAACCGTGTCTTACGGTTGTTCTTATAAAGAATTCTGGTCTTGTAAACCAATGGAATTCTTGGGCCATGAAGGGGGTGTTGCATCTCTACGTTGGATAGAAAAGACTGAGGCAGTCTTGAGAATAAGTAAATATGCTGAAGAGGATAAGATAATGTTTGCTTCAAATTTGTTTAAGAATTTAGCACTAGAATGGTGAAACACTATCCTCCAGTCTAGAGGAAGTGATAGAACTTACAATATGGGATGGGAAGAGTTTAAAAACATGGTAGAAAGGAAATTATGCCCTCCTAATGAGAAAAAACAGATAGCAAACAAATTCCTAAACCTTAGGATGATTGGGGTAGATAGTAAGGGTTATACAACATTATTCTTTGAATATGCCTGAATAGTACCAACCCTTGCATCACCTGAACCAGTTTTAATCTCCCGTTACATCTGGGGATTAATTGGGGAGATTAGACATGTAGTCAAGGCAGCTAGACCTCAAACCATAGAAGAAGCTGTAGAACTAGCCAACACCTTGACAGATGAATTAGTCCGTACACGAGAAGAGGATCAAAGGAGGAACCTAACCCAGAAGCTGACCAATGAATTTCGTTCTGGAAATTCTAACCATGGGAGAAATGTAGGTTCTACCTCTGCACCCTACTGTAAGTATTGCAAAAGGAAGCATTCAGGAAGATGCTCCATCTACTGTAACTTTTGCAAAATATCTGGACACAAGGAGGAAGACTGCAGGAAAAAGCCTAACAACAGAATATGCTACAACTGCGGAGAACAAGTCATATTAAGCCTAACTGTCCAAATTTAGCTCCAGCTGCAAACCCCAAGAACACTAAAAATGCTAGAGCATTTGTTCTAACTGCAGAAGAAGCAAAAATGATCCCGGATGTGATCACTGGTACGTTTTTAGTTAATGATGTTTTTGCTAGAGTATTATTTGACTCTGGTGCGAACCAAAGTTTTATTAATACTTCATTTTGCAAACTTCTTAATCAATCATTAACTAAAATTCCACAAGAATGTCTAGTAGAGACCGCAAATGGGGAAACCATTAAGATTTCTGAAATCTTGCAGGGAGCAAGAATAGAAATTTTAAATCAGAAATTTATTGCAAATCTTTACCCCATGAATCTGGCAGGATTTGATGTTGTGTTAGGAATGGATTGGTTAATAGCCAATAAATTCAGTATTTTATGTGATCAAAAGTCAATTCAAGTAAATTCACCAAGGGGTGAAAGATCACAATTAAAGGAAATAAGTTCTCTAAATCCACAAAATTCATCTCTGTAATGAAAACTGCAAGTTATATAAGGAAAGGATCATTAGTGTATTTGATTTCTATAATCACTAACACTAAAGGAAAAGAATTAAAGGATATTCCCGTAGTATCCCAGTTTTCAGATGTATTTCCAGAAGAGCTACCAGGACAACCTCCAGATAGAGAAGTTGAATTCAGAATTCATTTGATACCAGGAACCACACCAATTGCCAAAGCACCTTATCGATTGGCACCCACAGAAATGCAGGAACTAAAGAAACAATTAGATGAATTGTTAGAGAAAGGATTCATACAGCCAAGTTCATCACCCTGGGGAGCACCGATCTTATTCGTTAAAAAGAAGGACGGATCAATGCGTATGTGCATTGACTACCGTAAATTGAACAAGGTCACAATTAAGAATCGGTATCTATTACCAAGAATTGATGATCTGTTTGATCATTTGCAAGGAGCATGATTTTTCTCTAAATCGATTTAAGGTTAGGATATCATCAATTAAAGGTACAGGAAGAGGACATTCCTAAGACCGCTTTCAGAACAAGGTATGGCCATTATGAATTTACTGTCATGCCATTTGGTTTAACCAATGCCCCAGCTGCATTCATGGATATGATGAACCGAATAAGTAAGCCATATTTGGATAAATTCATAATTGCCTTTATAGATGATATTCTTATTTATTCTTAAAACAAGGAAGATCATGCAGCCCATCTGCACGCACTTCTAAGTTTACTAAGAAAAGAAAAGTTTTATGCTAAGTTTTCAAAATGTGAGTTTTGGTTAGAACAGGTACAATTTCTTGGACACCTAGTCAATCATGAAGGAATTCATGTAGATCCCACCAAGATTGAGGCGATTAGAAATTGGAAAACCCCTGAATCACCAACCGAGGTTAGAAGTTTCTTAGGATTAGCTGGTTATTATAGAAGATTTATTCGAGATTTTTCTAGAATAGTCATTCCCTTAACTAAGTTAACCTGTAAATCCATTAAGTTTGAATGGGGATCAAAACAAGAAGAAGCCTTTAGAATTCTTAAGCAAAGATTAACCCATACACTCATACTAGTGTTACCAGAAGGAACTGAAGATTTTGTAATCTAGTGTGACGCTTCTAAGTTAGGTTATGGATGTGTATTAATGCAACGTCAAAAGGTTATAGCTTACGCCTCTAGACAACTTAAGAATCATGAAGAGAATTATTCAACTCATGATCTAGAGTTAGGAGCTATAATTTTTGCCCTTAAAATTTGGAGACATTACCTTTATGGTAGTAAGTTTACCATATTCACTGACCATAAGAGTTTAAGGTCTATTTTTGGACAAAAGGAATTGAATATGAGACAAAGACGCTGGATGGAAATGCTTAGTGATTATGATTGTGATATCCAGTATCATGCAGGAAAGGCAAATGTAGTAGCTGATGCTTTAAGTCGAAAGTATTGATGTATGTAAAATGCAACATATAAATTACATCAAATGAGGCATAAAACTAACCCTTTTTAAGTACTAATGTTGGAAAAAGAGTTTTTTTGTCTTCCTTTTGTATTTTCAGGATTAAATGAGCTCAAATTCACAAAAGAAGCAAAAAGACAGCTAAATCTAACATAAATACAAGGAAAGGAACGTAAGTGGACTGCCCGACCCCTCAACGGCATCTTCCCAAGCAAAATAGAGAAGGCAGAAGACTGAACACGCCCCGTGCTCAGCCAGCACGGGGCCGTGCCCAAGAAGCAGCAGAAAAGACAAACCTATAGAAGCTTCCATTGCCCACCACGGGCCGTGTCCAGCGAACACGGGGGCGTGTCGAAAGTACAGCAGGCGCATTAATTGTAATTGCGAATTACAATTAATGAAGAGAGAGATTGTCAGACAGGCACGGGGCCGTGCCCAGCGGACACGGGGCCGTGCCCAGCCTTCTGTTCAGCCTATAAATAGGAGTGCTTGGTTTCATTTCAACTCATCCCTTGGCACACCACCTCTCTCACACTTCATCCACCACCCACCACCATCACAACACCATCATCCACCACCATCATCCATTTTCCATCGTAGAGTGTGTGAGTCGTCTCGGGATCCAAGATTGATCGTAAGAGTTCTTGACAATCAAGGCCATGTTTACCTAAGTCTCTTACATCACTTGGTGAAGACAAAGTGTCTAGTATAATACTTTTTATTTCTAATCTTTTGCACTTTTTATTTGGTTTTGTATTAATGACTTTAATAACTAGTTACTTATGTTGAAGGTGATCTTTCCTTATCGTTTGTCCGTGGTGTCTTGGCATTATTTTACTGTCTATATAAAATAAAGGATTTTCACCATTCATATCTCCACGGTCTATATGGAGGTATGTTGGCTACCTGGTCGGGGGTTAAGGGAACGGTTTGGTAAAGGTCTTGCCATTGTTCAGCGTTTAGAGGTCCTGCAATGGACCTGGGTCAAATTTAGTAGGACCTCCTTCAATGCTTCACGGTATTGGATGGCGGGGGTCCAAACTCTTTGATCCCCTCATAAGTTAACTACAATTAATATTATAACCCGGCTATTTAGGATTGTATCCCTGCTGACTCACACTACTTAGTCGAGGGTAACGTCACCGCCAAAAGCGGGGCCTACCATAATATTGCATTAATAACTTAATTCATTATCTTCCAATAATCCACCCTTTTAGGATTGTATCCTTGCTGACTCAAACTACTGGGGTGAGGGTAACGTCACCTTCAAAAGAGGGGCCTACTACAATAACTAAGATAATCTCTTAATTATGTGCAAAAGTGCGGAAATAATCAAAGGTTATACTAGATACGAGTCGGAACCAAGTGATTCATCTTGTCTATCTGTTTTTCTTTTATTTTTATTTTCAGCATTTTAGTTAGTTTTTATTTTTCTTAGCTTAAAACATTTTTCTAAACTTTTTATTTTGATTAGACGTTGAGGATAAACCGGTACTAAAAGCTCTTGTGTCCTTGGACGACCTCGGTATCTTACCAACGCTATACTACACTCACGATAGGTGCACTTGCCCATATGTGTGTTTAGTGTTAGTAAAATATTGTGTTTTATAAATTTAAAACTTGGCTAAAATAAGTGTTAAAGGGGCTTAAAATATACACCTAATAAATATAACACTTTCACGCACATCAAGTTTTTGGCGCCGCTGCCGGGGACACAACGATTTTAAGAAAGCTTAAAATCGACGGCCTAATCAGTTTTTCAAAACCTTTTAACGCGCGCATTTTTTTTTCTGCATTTTAGTTTAGTTTTGCATTTACAGTAACCTGTACACGGGGCCGTGTTCACTGAACACGGGGCCGTGCTGCACATTTTCATAAAAACACCCAGTAACAGAAGCTTGAACACGGGCCGTGCTCACTGAACACGCCCCGTGCTCAACGAAATCAGTAAATTTAATTAAAACGCCCAGATACAGATCCTGAACACGGGGTCGTGCTCATTGAACACGGGGCCGTGTCCAGCCTCTGTTTCCGTTTTTCTTTTTGTTTTCTGATCTCGAGACTTGGTTGTGGTCTGCTGAGTGATTCTTATGGATCAATACTCAGGAGGTTACAACTACACCTATGAGGAGGATGATTATTGGGGTAATTATTGCACTAATTGTCGTAATGCACGCTCGATTCAAAATAATCATTCATATCAACCATCCAATTCATACACCTACTATGAGGAGCCCAGGTACGAGCCATCAACTTCATACACATCCTATGAAGACCAAAGGTATGAACCTCCTCCCTCATACTCATATTTTGATGAACTAAGGTATGAGCCCTCATACTCATACTTTGAGGAATCAAGATATGAGCCACCACCTTCGTATGCTTACTATGAGGAACCTTGGCGTGAACAACCCACCTCATATGAGTATTATGAAGAAAAAAATTACGAACATTATCCATCATATGCTTACAATGAAGAACAATGGTGTGAACCATCGACTTCATATGAGTATTATGAGGAACAAAGGGTCGAACAACCGGATTCAAGCTTAGAAAATTCCGATTCTTTTTCTATAACCGAAGTGACCGATAGGATATTAGAACACATTAGAGTTATCGATCGATGTATAAAAGAAGCTCGCGCAAGGGAAGAGGAGTCCCGCGCAAGAGAAGAATTAAAAAAGGAAGAGATAACTGAAAATGTAAAAATGGAAGAACAAATAAGTGAAAAGCCGACACATGAGTTAAACAACGAAAAAGGTGAGTCCGACAACGTTGAAATTCAAGAAGAGTCTAATTTTGAAAAAATATCTCTTGTCACCTTCTTTCGAAAACCATTGTTTAGTACCCACTCATGCTAAGTTTTTAAAAAAGTTAAACACTAACGCTAAAATTGACGAAACGGTAAGTGTTAAGTTAACTAATGATCAAACTTCACTAATAAAAGAAGACCCGTTTGAAATTAACATAACACCGGTTCCATGTTTCTTTCAAAATTCATTTATTAGTAATGTTACAATCGATAAGGATCTTTGTGTTAACATAATGCCTAACTACATTTTCGAAAAATTGAGTATTAGTGATTTTTCTCCACTTCAAATACCCATTTTTCTATCCAATCGGAAAGTAATAAAATCAATCGGTATAGTTGAAGATGTCTTGGTTCAAACAAATCAAATGGTAATCCCAACCGACTTTGTCATCCTCGATGACGCTCCTCTAGTGTTAGGACGACCATTTGTAAAAACTCACGAAGCTTTGAAAAACCGGAAGTTCAATAATCTACCTCTTCAATTAGGGGCATTTAAAAGGAGTGTCGATCTCGAACGATCAATGAAATATCCATTCGGCAATAATGACCCCCTAATTGAAGATGAAGATGAACCACCCGATACAAGTGAAGAGATTGACCACTTTGTTGAAGAAGAGGTCGCCATAGAACAAACTTTTAAAGTTCTTGATCGAAATGAGCAACCAAATAAGGAGTCTCCTAAAGACCCACCACTTGAGCTCAAAGAACTTCCAAAAGGTTTGGAATATGCTTTTCTAGACAAAGATGGTAATTTACCTGTAATTATTTCGTCTAAATTAGATAACTTAGAAAAAGAAAAATTAATTAATCTTTTGAAAAAACACAAAAACGCAATAGCTTGGAAACTTGTAGACATAAAAGGAATTAGTCCTTCTATGTGCACACACAAAATTTTGATGAATGATGACTAAAAATCGGTCATACAACCACAACGTCGAGTAAATCCAAATGTTCAAGAAGTGGTTAAAAACGAAGTCATCAAGCTACTTGACGCCGGACTTATCTATCCTATCTCCGATAGTCCTTGGGTAAGTCCCGTCCAAGTAGTTCCAAAGAAAGGAGGTATGACGGTAATAACTAACGAAAAGAATGAACTAATACCAACAAGAACCGTCACAGGATGGAGAGTATGTATAGATTATAGACGATTAAATGAGGCAACAAGAAAGGATCACTTTCCTTTGCCCTTCATTGATCAAATGTTAGAAAGATTATCCGGTCATAAATTTTATTGTTTCTTGGATGGTTTTTCAGGTTACTTTCAAATCCCGATAGCACCCGAAGACCAAGAAAAGACAACTTTCACATGTCCCTATGGAACTTTTGCTTATCGACGCATGCCGTTTGGTCTATGTAATGCCCCAGCAACATTCCAACGTTGCATGGTAGCTATTTTCCATGACATGATAGAAAAGACAATGGAAGTCTTTATGGACGACTTTTCTATCTTTGGGGATTCATATGACCAATGCCTCGATAACCTTGAACGAATGCTATCCCGATGTGAGGAAACTAACCTCGCCCTTAATTGGGAAAAATGCCATTTCATGGTAACGGAGGGAATAGTACTCGGTCACAAGATCTCAAGCGAAGGAATGGGGGTGGATCGAGCCAAAATAGATACCATTTCTAGATTACCACCTCCATCCTCCGTACGAGCTATCAGAAGTTTCCTAGGGCATGCCGGATTTTATAGACGATTTATCAAAGAATTTTCAAAAATCTCAAGGCCTCTAACGAAGTTACTTGAAAAAGATGCTCCATTCATCTTTGACAAGGATTGCAATCAAGCATTTCTTACCCTAAAGGAAATGTTAGTCAATGCACCTATCATGATAGCGCCTGATTGGAAATTTCCTTTCGAAATCATGTGTGATGCCAGTGACTTTGCAGTTGGAGCTGTCTTGGGACAGAGAAAAGAAAAGCATTTCCACCCAATCTATTATGCTAGTAAAACACTTAATGATGCACAAGAAAATTACACAACAACTGAAAAAGAATTACTAGCTGTGGTATTTGCTTTCGATAAATTTCGTTCTTATCTTGTTCTTTCTAAAACTATAGTCTATACAGACCATGCAGCCATTCGATATCTCTTCAAAAAGCAAGACGCAAAGCCACGTTTGATTAGGTGGATTCTACTCCTCCAAGAATTTGACATTGAAATCAAGGACAAAAGAGGAGCAGAGAATACCGCAGCAGATCATCTTTCACGCTTAGAAGACCCAGCTTTGGAAGCAACCAGGGACGAGCAAATCAACGAAAAATTCCCTACTGAGTCCCTAGAGATGGTGGAATACAAGGAAGAACCATGGTACGCCGACTATGCTAACTACCTAGCTAGCGGTATAGTCGCAAAAGGGTGGCCACATCATCAAAGAAAAAAATTCTTTGCCAATGTGAAACACTACTTTTGGGAAGATCCATATCTTTTCAAAATGTGTGCCGACCAACTCGTCAGACGATGCGTACATGGTAGTGAAGCACGAAGAATTCTCCGCCATTGTCATGAAGGTCCATACGGAGGACATCATGGTGCTGCTAGTACCGCACGAAAGGTATTCGATTCAGGATTTTATTGGCCAAACATTTACAAGGACGCTCAAAGTCTTGTAAAAACATGTGATGCTTGCCAAAGAACAGGTAATATTTCTTCCAAAAACGAAATGCCACAAAATGGCATTCTTGTTTGTGAAATTTTTGATGTGTGGGGACTCGACTTTATGGGACCCTTCCCACCATCGAAAGGAAACAAATATATACTTGTGGCAGTAGATTACTTGTCTAAATGGGCCGAGGCCGAGGCACTTCCAACAAATGATGGAAGAGTCGTGGTAAGATTTCTGAAAAAAATATTCTCTCGTTTTGGCACACCTAAAGCTTTAATAAGTGATAGAGGTACCCATTTTTGCAACCATCAACTTGGAAAAATTTTAACAAGATATGGGGTCTATCACCGGGTCTCAACAGCATATCACCCTCAAACAAACGGACAAGCCGAAGTGACTAATAGAGGTTTAAAACGAATACTCGAAAAAACTGTAGGGTTAAATAAAAAGGAATGGGCTGATAAATTAGATGATGCTTTATGGGCTTTTCGAACTGCTTATAAAACAACAATAGGTACAACCCCGTATAAGCTAGTCTATGGAAAAAGTTGTCATTTGCCAGTAGAAATTGCGCACAAAGCCTACTGGGCAATCAAAAATGTAAACTTGGATTTAGAATTTGCTGGTAAAAATCGATTTTGTCAATTAAATGAATTAGACGAGCTTAGGAATTATGCATACTCAAACTCTGAAATTTATAAGGAAAGAATGAAAAATTTGCATGACAAACATATTAAACCTAATGAATTTTGGGTAGGGGATCTAGTTCTTTTGTTTAATTCACGACTTCGATTGTTTCCTGGTAAATTAAAGTCTAGGTGGTCAGGACCTTTTTCCATCACCCACATTTTTCCACACGGTGCAGTAGAAATTAAATCTCGAAATGGGCCACCATTTAAGGTCAATGGCCAACGGCTGAAACTCTATCAAGGATTCATTGAGGATGAGGAAGAAGAGATCTCGCTTCAAACGGTGGAAGAATAAAAACATCATGCCTGGTAAGTTACGAACGATTGAGACGACAAAATAAAGCGGTAAGTTTTCTAACCATAGCTTATGGGAAAAGGGGCACTCACACGCGCTCTTAAAAAAAAAAAAAAAAAAATCTTGCTCGGCACGGGGCCGTGTTCGCGCTACAGACGGGATAAAACCCCTTTTTCAAAACAGTTTCCTCATTCCACACGCCCCGTTTCCCCATAAAAGCTCTGGTTCCAGGCGATTTTTCGCAAAATTTCGACGTCTCCTATCGATCTAACAACGTCAAGGTATGATTCTATCACTCTTAGTAGTTAGATTAGTTACTTTCATGTAGTTAAAACACCAAAAAATTTGGGAAAAATCTAGGGTTCTTGAAGTTCATCCGGATCAAACCTCAAATTTTTGTTTAGATATGTTTGCATTTAGTTAGGTTAGTGTTAGGGGAAGTAAATACACTTGTATTGTTCACAGATTCACCCGATTTCTTACAAAAACCCCAAACCCTTGTTCTTGAACCGAAAAATATAAAATTGATGGGGTAAACGGGATATTTTGGGAAAAACGGTGTTTAGGGTTTCATTTTCGGGGGAAACCACACCTATTGGACCAAAAATTTTCAAGTTTTCGAAACTGGGTCGAAAAATGGGATTTTTGAGTAACAGACCCCTGGACACAGGGCTGTGTCCGCTGAACACGGGGTCGTGTCCAACCCGCTGTTTGCAGTTTGTCCGAAAATATTTCTGTTTCGTGCTAACTTTTGGTGTATTCTTGCAGATGGCCAGGAAGTTCACAAGATTTAACGCCAATGAGCTAGATGCAAGAGCTCGATATGAGCTTCTTCAAACAAGGCCCGAGGAATACCCGAGGCAAGCTTGCACGGACTTGCTAACCTTGGTGAATCAAATTGACCGTTTCAACAACATTGTCACGGGACCACTCAGAGTCGCCCTAACAACTCGACTCCGTTCCGTCCATGAATGCACCTTGGAATTTTATAGTACCTTTGCATTTACTTCAAGGTGCGACCCGTTCGATAATGACGGGGTGTCATTCCGGTGTGGCGGAACGAGGTATTCGATCTCTATGGCACAATTTGGGTCGATTATCGGGTTGTATGCGGAAGAGGATGCGGGAAACGAAGAAAATACTGGGGGATTGAGAGAGATTGGAGACAACGAACGCCAAGCCATGTGGGCTCAGATTGGAGAAGGATTTTACAATCCGAGCAGCACTAAGAGTACAAAGCTGAGGGATCCGCTCTACAGATACATCCATAGGCTCCTCGGCTACTCTCTTAGCCAAAGGCATGAAAGTAGTGGCGTCGTTGGGTTAAGAGATTTGCTTGTCCTCCACTGCATTCACAACCGCAGGCCGCTCGATGTTCCATTCCTCATGCTCCGAAACATGCATCACAACCGCCTTGCTAGTGCACCAACTCCTATTTTCTTTGGGGGATGGGTGTACCGTCTCTTCAAGCACTTCGCCCACATACCTAGGTCATTTGAGAGGAGCCCATGGTCGGGTACGGTGGATATTCACATATGCCGCTCAATGAACCTGATTTATGAGGCAGAAGACGGGACGGTAACCTTTCAAAGGATGCAAGGTCATGCATGGAACCCGCAAGAAGCACTTGTCCTCCCAGCTCCGCAACATCATCAGTACCAATACCAACCCCACGGTGATCCGGGCCAATCATCCTCCTCGGGAGGCGGTTTTCCTAACTTTCAAAGTTTGCATGATTTGTTGCAGGAAAACCTCATGTGTACTCGGAACACCTATAACATGGCAAGCAACACCTACCACCGGGTCGGAGCTATTGAGAGAAACCTATCCGAGATACAAGACGATGTTGGATACATACGAGACCACATTGCACGCCATGGAAGGGATGATGACGATGATGATGATGACGATGCTATGGAGTAGGTGAGAGGAGCAGAGGAGGAAGCAGTTGATTGATGACTCCCCAGGTTAACCCTTTGCAATCTTGAACAATTGATGGCCTGCGTGCCAAGTGTTAAACAATTTACTTTTCCTAACTATTTTCTGCATTTTTTTTTTCTTTTACTTTATGCTTGGAACAATTAACTATGGTAATGTAGGATGTTTGTGTTGCTTGGTGTGGTATTAAGTGATGAAACAGGTACAAACCAAGGCTTGGGGTGCTAAGCCTCAGCACTTATAGGGCCAGGATGGAAAAACCGGGGGAAGAAACCTGTTTTTCAGGCTTTCAGACTGTCCACACGGGGACGTGTCGCGCCAACACGCCCCCGTGCTCACCTCCCAGACCTGCTGTTTGGTTACTGTCCTGCAGATTTTTGTCAGACACGGGGCCGTGTCCAGTGGACACGGGGCCGTGTTCACCTTCTGTAAGTTCCCGTTACTGGCAGTTCGCCACGGGGTCGTGTCCAGTGGACACGGGGCCGTGTCCAGACTACCAGTAACATAAATCTTTGCTTTTTAACACCATTTTACACATCTAATCAACCTAAAAATTTATTTTTGGGACACATTGAGGACAATGTGTAATTTAAGTGTGGGGGGGATGCTAAAACCTTGAATTTTGCAAGTCCTAAATACAAGCCTTACACAAAACTCTATTGGAACCGCTAATCACCCCAAAAAAAAAATTCAAAAATTTCATTTTTCTTACTTGTCTAGGTTTAACTCGGGAAATTCAAGTTCTCAAAAAGGTTATATTTTTACGAATTTACAACCGATAGCGTAGTGATAAAAAGAACCAACATAAGAAAATTATGAAAATGCATGGCAAACTTAGTTAAAATTTGATTATATATACTTGATCACATAAAAACCCATTCCCACAAAAGTGAGTTTTGAGCCTTTATTAAGCATACAATTACATATCATTAGACTAAATGCTCATTTTTCGTTTCTTGTGTGAATAGCCGCTTGGTTCTTACAACTCTAGAACTTGCCATGACGATACATTCCCGGTCCTTATCAACTTAAACCCGAGTAAGTAAATGATGGAGGCATTAGGACTAACCATTTTTATTTCTACACCATTATTTTTCTTTTCCTTTTACCACCTACCCAAAAAAAAATCCCCCTAGTTAACCCCTTTGAGCCTAAACCTTTTCATTTCATCACCCAAAAAAAAAACCCTTTTACCCACCAAAAACTTTTTTTATTTTTAACCCTTTGTTTTAGTAACAAGTTCGGTTTTTCGTAGGATCGTTCAAAACAAAAAATGTGTTGATGATGAAGCAAAAAGAAAATAAACAAACAAGTTCATCAAAAATAACTTTGTTTGAATAAAAGCTTCATCAAAATAAAAAGTTACAAAAATAGAAAGTCTTACGAAAACCGACACTTGTTACGCTTTTCGCCCTTTTTCTACTAACCACTAACCACTAACCCAACCACCTACCTTTAACCCAAGCCTAACCTTTAACCCACAAAGTCCTCTTGATATTTACAAAGGTATAAAAGTTAAAAAGGAGGAGGATTGATTGCTTGGCAAGCTTATGGTAGGAATAAGTTCCATGCCGCTCTCGAGTGATTCACTAAAAATACACCTTCGGCCGAGTGTGAGTGATTTCTCCCGTGAAGTATGTGAACTTGTATATAAATGGAATTTAAAAAAAAAAAGGCATGTTATGCTCAAATAAGTAATTTCTCCTATGAAACGTTCTAAATAAATCATTACGAATAGGATTGTAAATAAAAAAAAAATCCAAAAAGATCTTGGATTCCCAACACTCTACGACAAGCCAAAAACCTTCTCTTCTACCCATTCCATTTGGGAGTGTAAGCCACATATTAAAGAGTTTTGCTTGAGGACAAGCAAAAGTTCAAGTGTGGGGGTATTTGATGTATGTAAAATCCAACATATAAATTACATCAAATGAGGCATAAAACTAACCCTTTTTAAGTACTAATGTTGGAAAAAGAGTGTTTTTGTCTTCCTTTTGTATTTTTAGGATTAAATGAGCTCAAATTCACAAAAGAAGCAAAAAGACAGCTAAATCTAACATAAATACAAGGAAAGGAACATAAGTGGACTGCCCGACCCCTCAACGGCATCTTCCCAAGCAAAATAGAGAAGGCAGAAGACTGAACACGCCCCGTGCTCAGCCAGCACGGGGCCGTGCCCAAGAAGCAGCAGAAAAGACAAACCTATAGAAGCTTCCATTGCCCACCACGGGCCGTGTCCAGCGAACACGGGGGCGTGTCGAAAGTACAGCAGGCGCATTAATTGTAATTGCGAATTACAATTAATGAAGAGAGAGATTGTCAGACAGGCACGGGGCCGTGCCCAGCGGACACGGGGCCGTGCCCAGCCTTCTGTTCAGCCTATAAATAGGAGTGCTTGGTTTCATTTCAACTCATCCCTTGGCACACCACCTCTCTCACACTTCATCCACCACCCACCACCATCACAACACCATCATCCACCACCATCATCCATTGTCCATCGTAGAGTGTGTGAGTCGTCTCGGGATCCAAGATTGATCGTAAGAGTTCTTGACAATCAAGGCCATGTTTGCCTAAGTCTCTTACATCACTTGGTGAAGACAAAGTGTCTAGTATAATACTTTTTATTTCTAATCTTTTGCACTTTTCATTTGGTTTTGTATTAATGACTTTAATAACTAGTTACTTATGTTGAAGGTGATCTTTCCTTATCGTTTGTCCGTGGTGTCTTGGCATTATTTTACTGTCTATATAAAATAAAGGATTTTCACCATTCATATCTCCACGGTCTATATGGAGGTATGTTGGCTACCTGGTCGGGGGTTAAGGGAACGGTTTGGTAAAGGTCTTGCCATTGTTCAGCGTTTAGAGGTCCTGCAATGGACCTGGGTCAAATTTAGTAGGACTCCTTCAATGCTTCACGGTATTGGATGGCGGGGGTCCAAACTCTTTGATCCCCTCATAAGTTAACTACTATTAATACTATAACCCGGCTATTTAGGACTGTATCCCTGCTGACTAAGACTACTTAGTCGAGGGTAACGTCACCGCCAAAAGCGGGGCCTACCATAATATTGCATTAATAACTTAATTCATTATCTTCCAATAATCCACCCTTTTAGGATTGTATCCTTGCTGACTCAAACTACTGGGGTGAGGGTAACGTCACCTTCAAAAGAGGGGCCTACTACAATAACTAAGATAATCTCTTAATTATGTGCAAAAGTGCGGAAATAATCAAAGGTTATACTAGATACGAGTCGGAACCAAGTGATTCATCTTGTCTATCTGTTTTTCTTTTATTTTTATTTTCAGCATTTTAGTTAATTTTTATTTTTCTTAGCTTAAAACATTTTTCTAAACTTTTTATTTTGATTAGACGTTGAGGATAAACCGGTACTAAAAGCTCTTGTGTCCTTGGACGACCTCGGTATCTTACCAACGCTATACTACGCTCACGATGGGTGCACTTGCCCATATGTGTGTTTAGTGTTAGTAAAATATCGTGTTTTATAAATTTAAAACTTGGCTAAAATAAGTGTTAAAGGGGCTTAAAATATACACCTAATAAATATAACACTTTCACGCACATCAGTATCATGATAAGCCAAAAAGAGTACGTTCTCTTAAATTAAATCTACAAATAGATTTAAATGATCAAATTAGAAAAGCACAAGAATCAGTAATCAAGGATGATACTGAAAAATTAAAAGGAATGATTAAGGAATTAGAACAAGGAACAGATGGAATTTGGAGATTCCATAAGAAAAGAGTGTGGATACCTAAATTAGGAAACCTACATCACCGTATATTAGAAGAAGCCCATAAGTCTAAGTATATGATGCATCCTGGAAGCGATAAGATGTATCAGGATTTAAGGAAAAAATTTTGGTGGATAGGAATGAAAAAGGATATAGCAGCATATGTCGCAAAGTGTTTAACTTGTTCATAAGTTAAAGCTGAACATTAGAAACCCTCAGGTTTATTACAATAATTAGAAATGCATGTATGGAAATGGGAATTAATAACAATGGATTTTGTTACTAAATTACCCAAAACAAGGAAAGGTAATGATACAATCTGGGTGATTGTAGACAGGCTAACCAAGTCAGCTCATTTCCTACCAATGAAAGAAACTTTCAGTATGGAACAGTTAGCTAAGTTATATGTAAATGAAATAGTTTCATTACATGGAATTCCTCTATCAATTGTTTCTGACAGAGATAGTCGTTTTACCTCTCATTTTTGGACAAGTTTCCAAAAACCAATGGGAACCAAGTTGAATCTAAGCACCGCTTATCATCCTCAAACGGATGGACAAAGCGAAAGGATGATTCAGACAATGGAAGATATGCTTAGAGCTTGTGTAATTGATTTCGGAGGTAATTGGGACGATCATTTACCATTGATAGAATTTTCTTACAATAACAGTTATCACACAAGTATCAATGCTGCACCATTCGAAGCACTTTATGGACGAAAGTTCCGAACGCCAGTTTGTTGGGCAGAAATTAGAGAAAAACAACTATCTAGACCTGAGATAGTACAAGAAACAACAGACAAAATCATTTAAATCAAGGAAAGACTGAACGCAACACGAGATAGACAAAAGAGTTATGCTGATAACCGACGAAAGCCACTGGAATTTCAAGTAGGAGATAAAGTGTTATTGAAAGTCTCTCCCTAGAAAGGAGTGGTAAGATTCATCAAAAGAGGAAAGCTAAGCCCCAGGTATGTTGGACCTTTTGAGATTATTAGAAGAATAGGACCTGTAGCCTATCAGCTACAACTGCCAGAGGAAATGGCATGAATACATGATGTATTTCATGTATCTAATCTCAAAAAGTGCTTAGCCGATGAATCGCTAGTAGTACCTCTTAAGGATATAGAGGTAAATGAACAGTTAAAGTTTATAGAAAGGCCTCTACAGATTGAAGACAGGAAAGTTAAGAATCTCAAGCACAAAAGACTAGTTCTAGTCAAAGTGAAGTGGGACTCCAAAAGAGGACCAGAATATACATGGGAGCTTGAATCAGAAATGCAAAGGAAATACCCACACCTATTCCAGTAGACCTCGAGGACGAGTTATAAAACAAGGTGGGGAGGATATAACAACCCTCCTGAATATTTTTCTGACACCCTAATATATGTTAAAATACCCTATACGTCCCTAAATACACCCCGTATGTGAAAAACGAGCCCAAAATACATTATGCCATTAAAAATAAATAAATAACAAGAAAAATGGGGTCCTCGCGAGGCGCGTAGCCTTTGGCTACTGCCTACGCGGGCCGCGACAAATACAAGATCAGGCGAGCCCCGGTACTGCCACGTGGCAACACATGTCAACCCTACACTCGTGACCCGGACAAGCTAGGGCCTACTTACCCCTACTACGCTGGCCGCGTAAGACGACCCTTAGGTCTACGCGGGCCGCGAGGAACTCGAAAATCAGCCCTATATAAGAAGGGCATCGGGCCTTTAGTCAGTTCGCTCATTTCTTTTCTTTCTCAACGAATTTCTAAGTAGTAGAAGTAATTCTCGGGTATTATACCCCCTTAATTAACGAAGTTCTGCCCCGATGTAAGTATCATAACCCCTGTCACGTATTAGATATGCTACCCGATCGATCCAGGGTTCCGTAACGGCTGTCGAGGTTCTGCCCGACGTAGTCGTTGGAATGCCGTCTCGAGGAGGGTATTACTAATGTAAATAATGGTTTATTATACTAACATATGTGCATTGTGTAAATTATAGATTATCACCAGGAAACCTTAGAAGAAACTTAAGTCAGCAATGTGAGTAATCTCCTTTTTGTAAATTGTTTTTACAAAACCTTAAATGTTTTACAATGCTATTAAGCAGTGATTGAGTATTTGTAGTTCTTCAATTACTGCCGGTATGTTGGGGTTTTGTATACAAAATGTGGAACACGTTACCATTGGACAATGAGTTAGCCAATGTGTAATATGACCCACCAGTCAGGATTGACAATACTGAATGAGTAATTGTGTAGAAATAACAATGTGATTGCTCTCAATACTGTTAAAGATAAGATGTTTCTTGATTAAACTGGGATACACTCACCAGTATTTCCCACTGACAAATGTTTTTAAAACGCGTTTCAGGTAACAAAATGTAAAAGCCAATTAGAAGAAAGCTAGCTGGAGAGCATTGACGGCTTGGAAAAATGTGGCTATAAAAGTTACCTAAAAGACGATGTTTTAAATTCAATAAAATAGGGTTTAACCCAATAAACATGTTGTAATAAGAAACTTGGGTTTTACCCATGTGTTTATTAAATATGGTGGTTTTACTCTGATAAATATTTCCTAACTACGGTCCTGATGAAATTTCCGCTACCAAATTGAATAATGATAAACAAAAATTGATACCACCACAATTGGTCTCGCGGTCGCCCGTTCCCGGGACAGATAGGGGGCGGGGGTTGCGACATGTATACTCGCCAACATATTTGTTGATCATTATTTTAATACATGTTGCAGGTTGATAGATGATGACATGAAGAAACAAGTTTAGGGTAGACTTAGATACACACCTAAATCATAAACAATTATTCATGTTATATGTTTCATGTTTGCTACAATTTATTGGTATTTGTTTTGTTGAAGAATGTACTTCATGATTAGTACTTATGCAATTGGAATTATTTAATTATTATCACAATTAGTGTTATGATGCTATGAACAATCATGTTTTCGTCTCACTCTGATGTTTCCGTCATCGGTTGGGGCGTGAGAAGCAAAACCTTCTATTCTTCGTAAATATTGAATCTTTGATATCAAAACCGAGCTTTGAATGACTTCAATGGCTCTGATACCAATTGTAAGTCCCTTAAACACAAATCTTTCACAATTATATTGATGTGGTCCGATCGGTATCAAATGGCCAAGCAAATAGGAAGGAGTTTAGAAAGAAACTGAGAGAGAAAGCAGTTTTCTGGATATTTTCTCATAAACAAAATAGTCAATTACAACGCAGAAAACTAGGAACACTATTGACGAACATGGGTAGTGTGGCATCCCACCACTCCCTCTATTTTGACAACTCACAACTGAAAATAAGGACATAACTTGAAATACTAAACAAAACACATAATAATCCACGTGCAGAACCATAACAACTTAACGTTTGACCCAGGTACACATCAGATATCAAGTACTCGTGATCTAATAGCGGAAACAAATGAAAGTGATGATTTAAGAACAATAGAAGACAAGGATTTCCAAAGCATATGATTTTTTAGTATTGCCAGTAATCATCATCATCTGATACAATGGAATTAATAATCAAAACCGCTAACCTAAACTTGTAAACAATATATATATATATATATATATAGGACAAAGATCCGTTAGGAACCACCCCTTATTGCGAGAACCAATGTGAACACAACCAAAAATACCTAAAAATAGCTAAAAAACACACAAATTTTTTTTATTTTTTATTAAAAAATCGCTACTTTTAGTAGCAAAAAAAAATTTAATTTTTTTTTTTTTGCTACTAAAAGTAGCGATTTTAACTTAAAAAATATTTAAAAAAAATTTTAGCTAGTTTAGGTTGTGTTCACATTGGTTCTCGCGATTCTCGCAATAAAGGTGGTTCTCGCATGAACCTTACCCTATATATATATATATATAAACGGGATCAGGAGAAAACGCTCAAAAGTGTGAGAACGGTGAGAACGCATGCTGACCCAACACGTGTCACGAGGCATAGAGAAGGGCTAAGGGGCTTTTTTGTCCTTTCATCTTCTGCTTTTCCAGTTCCGCATTTCCGAATGTTGTTTTAATTTCTGGGGTTTAAGATTTTTGGCGTTAACCAATTTCAATAATTAATGGCGTTTAATGGTTTCATCGTATTAACATTTTGGCGTTTATGGCGTTTATTCAAATCGTATACCATTGGAACCTAGGGTGGTCAGGAAATCTATCTGAATGGCATTTTTCAAGGCGTTTTAAAAAGATGGCCCATTGTTCTATTATTTTTTATAAACATTTTGGCTTTTGTGGTATCTTGGCGTTTTACAATTGTTAGATTATATTTCAGCCACAGTAAAAAAAATACAAGTGAAGAAAATAAATTAAAAATCCTAATCGGATCTCTCTTCACAATCTTCACTGTCACCAGTCTCTCTGTTCTTTAATAGTACAAGAACTGTCACAAAAAATATGGCGTTTTATGTAAAACTTAACAAACCTATCGGTTTGATTATTTTGCATGCTCGTCTGTTGAAGTGGTTTTTTTTTTTTGTGGATGCTTGGGGTCATAGATCTATGGCGTGTGGGGTGGCTTTTTTGCTTTTTCTTCATGTTGATCTTCATCTTTATAATCATCCCACTCTTCAGTGTCATTAATCTCTTCTTCTCATCCAAGCCTTCTTCAAGAACAAAAAATACAAAATGTCATATGACTGGCATCAGTATCTTTTTCTTGAATTTTTGTTCATCTCATGCAGCAAAATCTTACTGAGTACTCGCCTCCGCTAACAATTCATTCAGTGAAACTTCACGAATAACAATACTGAATATCCAAGAAAGCATATTAGCCATCTTTGATTTTTTTTTTTTTTTTTTTTTTGCGTTTTACAGTGAGTGGTATTTAGTAGTATTGGCGTTTATTTTTTTGGTTTGATCAAATGGAAGTTGCTGAGATGTATCATTTTATAGGATCTCTTTTTGGCGCCTAAGTTAGGCGGTGCGTTATTATAATAAAGTATTAGTCTTTTCAGTTACTGTTTTTAATTATTGTTTTTTATAAGCTTTATCTCTGACGTCTGTAACATGTCCCATCTTTCAAGTTTGGCGTTTTAAATTCTAATTTAATAAATTTTCCCTATCTTCAGTATTACTGATTTGTAGTTACTGTTTCTAGTTACATTTTCAAGTTTGTTTTTTATATATTTTATTATTTTATTTTTTATTTATTTTTTTGGTTTTTTATAATACTTGTCCAAAGTAATTTTATGATGGTTTGATAAACGCCAAAGGTGTAAGACATTTGGCTTTTTGGCGTTTTTATTAGATATGGCGTTGTTTCTATATAACAATCAACTGAAAAAGAAAATTAAACAAAATAAATATTGATCTTCCAAATCTTCACTATCACCAGTCACTTTCTTCTTTTGAAGCATCTTCACTGGTTGTTTCGACTTTCGTATGATTTTTTTTTTTTTTTGAAGTTTTTTTTTTTTTGTCGCCGTTTGGAAACACAAAGTCTGAAATCAGCCTCTTTTTCTATAATTTTTGTCCATCTCATGCAGCAAAATGTTATTGATTTTACACCCTTTCAGCCAAAATGTTATCTTTTTTGGCGTTTTACCGAGAAAAAGAACGCCACAAAATAAACCATCTTAAAACTGTAAATTTGATCATGCTAAAATCAATAAAGTGTTGTTGTATGGTGATGGATAACATTGTTAATCCTCAGTTAAGAAAGATAACTGACAATGTTGTCCACCCCATGCAGCTACACTTTATTGACAACAATATATTTGATGTTTGGGTTTTCTGGCATTTTATCAGACGAATGGTATATATTAAATATGACGTTTGGGGTTTTTGTGTGTGTTTTTAATTGAATGACTGATTTGTTATATATATAGGATTTTTTGGTGGTTTTTTTAGGCGAGATTTTACTATAATTAAGTTTGGCGTTTTATATCTAATGGCGTTTTTGGTGTGTGATTTTTGTTTGGTGTTTTATTTTCATGAGATGGTGTTTTGTTTGGAGGAGTCAAACGACGCTTTTACCCTTAATGAAGCGCGTCCACGTAATAAAATTGATGTTATTTACGAAAACGCCACCGCGCCAATCTAGTACATAGATTGTTTTGATCGGACTATCCATAAGCGTTCTCACCGCAAATTTGTGGCAAGTGGCCTTAGTGACGATTTTGGCAGTCGCATTCAAGTGTCTTTAATAGTTGTAGCAAAAATGCTTTACAGTAAACACTTTAAACTAGGGGTGGAAAAATGGGTGGGTTGGACAGGTTTGGGTAATGGGTTAGGATTAGGGCTGTAAACGAACCGAACGAACACGAACAAGGCCATGTTCGTGGTCGTTCATTAAGGAAATTAACATGTTCGCGAACTGTTCACGAACGCATACCAAACATAAGTTTATGTTCGTGTTCGTTCGTTAAGGAAATTCAATTGTTCATGAACAGTTCGTGAACACTGGTCTCGAACATAAACGAACGCAAGAAAATAAAAATGAACCCAAACGAACATTTAATTTGAAAATAAAAAAAATGAAAACATTATTATCCTTAAACATTGGATATAAGTAATTAAATACAACCATCAAATGATAAATGAAAACACAAGAAGTCTACCACACCACCAAACGATGAATAAAGTTTAACTAACTTAGACATAATTATCCCTAAAAATGTCTTAGAATGTCCAAATTTTAGCTAACTTAGAAAAAATAGGGTTTCAAGTTTTCAATATGTTTAGATAAAAGGTTTATTATTTATTATTTTTTTAATATAATCAAACGAACATATTACCGAACATTCACGAACGCAGTCAAACGAACGAGACCTGTGTTCGTGTTCATTTGCTAAGCTAACCGAACGAAATGTTTTGTTCGTGTTCGTTCGTTAAGCTAATCGAACGAACATAAACGAACTTCCCGCCGAACGGTTCACGAATTGTTCGCTGAACGTTCGGTTCGTTTACAGCCCTAGTTAGGATAAGTATGGGTTAGGATGAGTTTGGGTTATGATGAGTTTGTTAAGAAATGGGTTAGGATGGGCTTAGGTCAGGATGGGTTTTTATCAAGCTGGATTTGGGCATGATAGGCTAAAAATATAAATAAATAAATAAATAAAATCAAAAAAAAAAAAAAAAAAGTGTTAATTACTGTTTTCGTCCCTGTAGTTTGTCAAAAATCACTATTTCAGTCCATTAGTTTAAAAATTATGATTTCAGTCCCTGTGGTTTCATTTTCGTAACCATTTCAGTCCCTGTGGTTTCACTTTCGTAACCATTGAAACCACAGGGACTGAAATCGCAATTTTTTCAACTAATGAACTGAAATAGTGATTTTTGACAAACCACATGGACGAAAGTAGTAATTAACTCAAAAATGTAAAAAAATTAAAAATCAACAAAAAATCAAAAAAAATTTAAAAAATAAAAAAAAAGGTTCAGTGCTTTTTGAGGATTGTACGGCACGATAAACTTCATTTGGTACCAGGTACCGGTACCGAACTGGTACTGTACCATTTGAGCCCAAAATCAAAATGTTTAACGTCCTGAGTCCCTATACACTCTTTTTATAACCATTTGAGTCATTTTGAGTCCAAATTTTAACCTTTTGAGTACAATTTTTTTAACAAAATTGGACTCAAACCGTTATAAAATGAACAAAATTGAACTCAAAACGTTATAAAATAAATGACTAAGGACTCAGGGCGTTAAACTTTTTGATTTTGGACTTAAGTGGTTAAAAGCACTAAAACACAGGGACTCAAAAAATAATTTACTCTAAAATTTATCAAACGATATTAAAATCAATCTTTATATCTTGTATAAATTTGGATCATTGACAGACCATTGCAGTATGATCATGTCACCAGCAGAATTACCCGATCATGTCAATCTCTAGTAGGCAATAATGTCTATAGACAAATTCATGAGAAAACCCAATAAATCTGGGAAAACCCCAACTTGTAGGAATCGAACCCATGACCTATGGTCCCTATGCCTTATAATCGATTTATTAATAGAACTACGTGAAAAGCCGGCAATAAACAGATAATTAAGTCGACATTATTTTCTAATATCTTTTACAGATCAATTTTATTTATAAAGCCCATGACTTATAAAAATTAAAACTATGGTGTGGTAATCAAGGCAAAATTTAATAACGGTCTTTAGCATCTTGCTAAAGGTCTATTTTGGGTTTAATAAATGACTATTTTTATAAAAATTAAAAAAGAAAGTACCGTTACAGATTTGATTTAATTCATAGCTAAACCAAACAACCCACTCATTCATTCTCACCCTATTTTAATCCCAGATAGTCAAAATAAAAGTCACTGTCACCACAAATTTCAATTTCTCCCCTACTGTACACCAAATCAACCAGCCAGGGGGAAAATAATATGATTTAATTCGTATGTTTACCCAGAAAACTCATTCTGACTCGCATGTTATTTTGTTATTTTTTAAAGTTAGCCATCTTGACCCATTTAACAATTCTTGTTAACCCAACTTAACCCATCTACTACAAAAATAATACCCATCCTAATCCAAAGTTGAATGTATGGGTTGATTTTGCCACCCCTACTTTAAACTCCTGCTAACACGACTTTAACTACTGGCATTTATATAGGTTAATAATAATAAAGCAATTAATTATTTGAGCAATTGAGTCCATACTTAAATTAATTTTATTTTACAGGTTAAGAATAAAGCAGTTAATAAACAACTGCCGCCCTTAAGAACATCTGGATTAAAGTACTTGCTAGTGCTTCTCAATCATTGAATTTGGAACTTAATTTACTTAATTAATACTTAAAAAAGTTGATTCATCTTTTTTAGGAATGATCTACCAGAATAAGCTCATAAAATAGTATTGATAATCATACATGTCTTTCCTAGTTAGGCTTCAGGCCAACAATTTAAAGATATTTGTTCCTAAATGTAATCATTTATGAGAATATTAATTTGTATCACAAAACCTTTAAATCTTATGAAGATACGAATATAAAGATCAGAGCTGAGAATTCATTTTTGGTGGATTCTTTGTGTAAATTAAAGACATGGAATTAGAATTATAGATACACTTACCCATGGATTTATAATCTAGCTAGTGGCATCTTGGGTGGGATAAGGCTTTGAGACCAATAGGTCTTGGTTCGATTTCCACAAGGAATTTTCCCATATTTATTGGGTTTCCTCCTGAATTGGTGTACAGGCATTATGCCTACTAGAGATGGATATGATTGGGTGGTTCCGTTGGTAAGGTGGTCCGTCAGTGATCCAAATTTTACTATTAAAAAAAAGAATTATAGATACACTTAATGATATGGATAACTTGGATCTTTTCGCAATGGTTTCTTTATCATGAGTTGAATCTAATAAAACATTCGTGTTGATAATACAATCAGGAAATTTACCTTCAGTAATTAAAAAACACTAATGAATTGTTCAAACCACAAAAATATACATCGTGTGGCCTGTGGGTGTGGTGAAGTCTGGTCCGTTGTGGCGGACTTGTCACTCGGACCCAAGTGTAGGGACCACACATACAATTATTATTTTATAATATATTCTTTTTGTATAAAAGTGGTGTATGAGTGGAGGTTTGGATTACTTTTTTTTAGCGTTAGAGGTAGAGTTTTGAAATGATGTGATGTACGTTTATCGATAGGGTGGTGAAATCACGGACTGAGACGTTTTTCACTTTGTGGACTTACTCCCCACGAGAATTGAGACCCACAAATGAATATGAGAAAAAGGTAGGGAGGCAATATTTATGTATAAACTAAGAAACAAATGTTCCACGTTCCTTAATTGCTAGCCATCCGGGCCAAAATTAAATATAGAAACTAATAAAAAATGAAAACTTGCATATACCAATTTCCACTAACCTTTTCATGTGTGTATATATATAAATATTTATAGATCGATTCACAACACAAGCCAGAAACCATATCCACCTTCACAGTAAGAAGCCTTTCTTTCCCTTTTCATAATTAACTATACAATGAGAAAGGGATGGTCCCAAAGAACCACAGAACAACTTCTTAAATCATTTGACACCAATGGAGATGGAAAGATCAGTAGAAAGGAACTGAAGGTTGGCTTGAAGCGTCTCGGCATACGCTTTGCGGGCTTCAGAGCTTGGCGTGCAGTGCGTCATGTCGATTCTAACGGAGATGGTCAAATTTGCGAGGAAGATATAGACGAACTTGCAAAATATGCTTCCAGATGGGGACTTTCCATAACGATTTGAAGAGTCTACTTGTGAAGTCACCACTTTTATTTTGATGTTTAGCTATGTTTTTCTTTGTTTTCTGTTGTTCTGTTTCGATGTGAGGTTTTGACCATGGTTTAGATAATGAAGAAGACGGTGTTAAAGACTTAGGTAAACCAATGTATGTTTGGCTTTAAAACGTTTAAGTTAGTGACTACTATAGTTTTTTCACTATATTTTTAAGGATGAAGATGCATGTTCTCTTTCCTTTTAAGGATCACTCAGCCGGAAAGAAGTTTCACATCATGAAAGTTCTCTCTTTAAGCTTTAAACATTGAAAAAATTGTCGAAGGATTTAGTAGTTGAAGAAATTTGATTGGAATTTAAACATTTCAAAATAATTGAAATTTAAAGGAATTGTAATTCATAAAAAAAGGAATTTGAATTATGAATTTGATTCAAAAACAATCATAAAGAGATTAAATTGGTTTATTGGTAAAGACAAAACCTTTAAACATTGGGTTTGGAAACAAAGGTCTTGAGTTCAAATCTCACTGACGACAAGGATTAAAAGAAAATTTGCTGATCAAAAAAAAGAAAAAAAAGAAATTAAGTTAGAAACCGAGGTTGTGGCGACGGTCGAGTCCGGGCTGGGGCCACGGTCAGTCAGGGCATAACTGGTTTTTGGTTAATTCGGTTTTCAGTTAATTCACTTTTTGGTTGATTTTAGTTCAGTTTCGTCTGTTTTCGGTTTGGTTAAGGTTAACGATCTAGTTATTGCTCACCGATAACCAAATTTGGTTAATAAGCGATAGGTGCACGCGCGACGCGGATGGAAACACAGAAATTGCCACAGTGTGCATTGTTCGGTTGGTTAGGTTATTATCATCTTCAACCAAAATCGAGGTTATCAGTGAGTCTATTTTATTAATAAATCCGTTTACAGTTAATCGGTTTGGTTTATTCAGTTAGATTTACGATTTTTGGTTTGATTCATTAAACTTCGGTTAATAGCCAAAACCAATCTTGGACTAAAACTTTTGATTAGAAATACATGAAATTTATAGATAAATACATGAAATTGATGTATAGATACATGAAATGGAGGTTTAAATACATAAAATGGGTTATAAATATAAAATACATGAACTAAAGGTATTAAAGCTAGAAAAATATGAAAATATGAATGGTTCGATTCAGTTATTTTGGTTGAATGAGGGTACAAAATAATCGATTACATTGGGTTTTCAGTTAATCAGTTTTTTGTTGATTTCGGTTCGGTTTCGGTTAACGATTCAGTTATTACTCATCCTTACACACTGTTAATCACATGACATATCAATTTTTTTAATTAAAAAACTATAGCAATGTTATACTCAAATTAAAGATAATAAAATACTCGTTTATATGATGTAATTAAAAAAAAATATTAAAGTACAAAAAAGTTATAACCGTTTAAAAATCCGTTTGGGGGGGGGGGGGGGGGGGTTAGTTTTCTATAAAGGGATAAAATGTAACTAACTAATCATCTATAACTTTGTTAAAGATGAGAGATTAAAGTGTAATCTAGATGAGAGGACTAAATTGACGGCATTTAATCACTTGACATTCTGTAGCTATTAAACATTCTGGATAATAACTAAGTACGTTGGACTCTACTCACTTGTACACTAAGGTGCTGTTTGTTTTTGCTTATAACATCTGCAAAATGCTTATGTCTGCAGGCGGGCAGACATAAGATGTTGAAGACTGTTTGTTTTTTTTTTAAACAGATCTACAAATAGCTTCTTTCATCTTAAAAAAAAAGCTCAGAACATTTGCTTCAAACATCTTCACAAAACCTAATCCAAACACCTCACACCACAAAAACTTCTCCCCTGCCACCACCACCTCCGCCACCACCACCGCACCACCTCCGCCACCACCTCCACCACCACCATCGTCAAAACCCACCACCACCAAACCCATCTGTGAGAGAGAGAGAGCGTAGAGAGAGAGAGACCTGTAGAGATAGAGACATGTGAGAGAGAGAGAGAGAGACCGTAGAGAGAGAGAGAGACCCGTCGGAACAAGGCACCGCTGCTGCCACCGCCGCGTGTCGCTTCTGCTGCGTCATCACCATCAAACGCCGCCACCACTGTTGGTGGCCGGCTGGTCACCTTCGAGTGAGGGAGAAAGAGATCGAATGGGTGGGGGGGTGTTTGAGGTGTGATGGCGGAGGTGGTGCGGTGGTGGTGGCAGAGGTGGTGCGGTGGTGGTGGTGGTTGTAGAGAGAGAGAGCAGAGAGAGAGAGCTTGTGTGTGTGTTGTGTGGTTGAAATTGTTTTTGAAGAAAAAAAAAACAAACCCTCTTCTCCTTGCAGACTGCAGACATTTGGGCCACATTTTCTCTTGCAGATGCCTGCAGATGTGGTTCGCAGACTACAGACATTTTACATCTGAAAAACAAACAGCACCTAAGGCGTCATCTACTTGTACCTTTTAATCCATACGTCAATACTGACCAACACAACTATCGAAACGTCAACAAAAAAGAGTAGGTCGTCACGGTACTTTTGGATATTTTTAAACATTATAGTTTATAAGATATGACAAAAATAAGTAAAAGAATTATAAGTTTGTTGTGGAGGAGGGGAAACATAATTAATTACCATAATTATGTTAAAACTCAAGGATTTAAGTGTAATAAAATGAGAGGTTAAAATATAGTTATTGTTTAAAATACCAATTTACCCTCATTTTAGTGGTATTTATAAATTTAGAGGGAAAAAGTTTTTATATTTTTTGTAGGGTTATTGGATTTTAATACTACTAAGTTTCACCAGTTGGTCGATAATAATCCCAACTATAAAAATTCCATCCAATAATTCCAACTTGTAAAAGTTTGGCCGCCATTGATCATTTTCAAACATGTAAGAATTTGGCCTCCTCAATAGATTCAATTACACCTAGAGACTCCTTAATTGATTTAAGCGCACCTATGTTAGAAAATGATCAATGGCGGCCAAACTTTTACAAGTTGGGATTATTGAAGGGAATTTTTAAAGTTGGGATTATTATCAGCCAACTGATGAAACTTAGTATTATTAAAATCCAATAACCCTTTTTTGTATCCCCTAATATACTATATATAACCGAACATAAGTGTGAAAGTGTCTAAACTGATCTAAATACCTTCTTAAAGTTATCAATTTGGGTTAGATATATGAATCTTCTCACTTTTTAGGCACGCAGCCACTTGAGGAGCTTAATAAATATACAGATGGAAATATATTCTTTTTCTATCTACTAATTAAACAATTTACATGAGATTATGATTTAGTGGTGTATATTATATGTTACATATTATATGTATTCGTTTCAGCGTCATCTCACCTTACCCTCATCTACCACCCTATATGGTGTGGATCATGACCTCCACTGTCTTCCCCCATCAATCAAAGGGTGGTATAGCGGTGGTTCCATGGTTCTACATGACATTCCATGACCCAAACCACTATCCTCGTATCCCATAGCCTTAGTAAACACATTTGCGACCGAACTAATGGCAAAGATATTGGGACGCAAATTTCAAGTCGCAAATTTGTGGACAGTGGCCTTAGCGACGGTTTTGCCATCGTACTTTTAGTAGTGTAATAAAACATTTCATACAATAAATACTTTAATCTCATTTCAGAGTCGGCTTCGGGCATATGAAAAAGGTGTGACCGTAAGGGGGTCATTACCACAGGAGGCCCAAGTTTTTAAATACTTTAGTATAATAAAGAATTATTAGAAAACAACAACCTATCTGTTGTGAAACAACGACCTACTAGCAACTAACATACAGACAAGAACAAGGATTATATGTATTGTAGAGAGAAATATAGAATATGGAATTCGTATTCATTGAGATGTATGTCATACCAATTACATGAAACCTCTATTTATAGAGGCTTAACATTAATACAAAGGTAATAAATATATGAAGGTTACATATGTGGAGAGTTACCACATTATGATGCATTCATTCACCACATTATGATGCATTCATAACACTCCACCTTGACTATCCACATGTTGAAATATAATAGTCTACTGTTCTTTTAATACGCTAGGTGATGCTGCCTCATTAAAAACCTTTCTAGGAAAACCCATTGGGATACAACCATAGCTAAGGAAAAAAAGAGTGCAGCGCGTATTCCCCCCCTGATACTTTTGGATCAGGTGTGTTGCCTCATTAAAAACCTTACTAATAAAACCCATTGGGATAAAACTTAGTTAAGGGAAAAAGAGTGCAACTTGAATAAATCTCCCCTCATTATAATATATATCCTTTAAGTAAAGTGTGTCCATCATCCTCGAAAGTTGCTCAAAACTTTTGTAGAATGATTTGTCGTTTGATGCCTTGAAGTGCAATCCTTTATGTTGAGTAATATTGTAAAATCTTCTTGTGAGATTTATAGTGCTTCCTCTTGCAAACAAGTACTATAAGATCCAAGACTATTTGTGTTACATTCTTTATATCTACAAGACTAACATAACAAGCTTTTATGGGTTAGTAAAATATAGACACATATCATTCTTACCTTTAGGGTATCGACATATCTGCTTTACCATTCAAATGTCTCCTCATTGGACATGTGCTATATCATGTTGATAAATTCAAATAAAAATATATATTATCATGCATAGCTAAAAAGTTAAGTTAATGCACAATCGCACTTTAGCCATGGTATTTTTTGACTAAGTAGTTCAACATCCCTTTCTTGGGGTTGATAAGAATATTTTTTTTCCTATGTCAAGCGCTCAGACAATCGTTCATGTACTCAACGAATGAGCTTTTTCTATATAACATCTTCTAGATGTAGTCAGATTGATGAGCAAAATTAGTACATATATACTCGAACTACAGGTCGAGAATAACTACACTTTGTAAAGGTCATTCAAAATTTTCCTCTTTAGTTTGAGAGTTCCCTCTCGATGATGTTTACATTATCACTGTAATAATGAAATCTTGTTTGAATAGATGTAGCTCATTTTATCACAATTATACATCTCTTTTCAGAGTATAGTCGACTGTACCACATACGAGTAGTTTCCTTTAAGATTCATATATATATATAACACCTATGGGGTTATTGTTTCATAATACTTTGAGCATTTTTAATCCTTCGGGGGGTTTTCATACAGATGTCATTTGCAATTATCTCATACATGTATACGGTGATGACATCAATAAGTTGTTTTATCTGAAGTCAATCTGAGATGGCGAGGCCGCTTAAACATCTAAAGATTATCGCATCCACTACAGGGGTATACGTTTCCTCGTAATCAACTGCTGGGATTTGGGAAAAATCTTTATGTTAAAAAGCGTGCCTTACATCGCAAAAACTCATTATTTACGTTTCCTTTTATTTAAAGACACCCATTTATAACCTACTGGTTTGACGTCTATGGGTGTTCGAACTGCTGGTTCGAAAACATTTAGTTTGTCGAGCAAATTTAGTTCAACCTTAAGTCATGTAGTCATTTTGGCTATTTGTGTGCGTACACTCTTGCACACTTTCTATATACGTAATCTTTTTTTTCATCGATTACATCTATTGCTATAGCATAATCAAATATATCATTTTACACATGTTTCATTACGGTTCCATATTGTACTTATTTTGTACATAATTCATCGCGATCTCATATTTGTTTGGTACTAGAGTTTCTTTTAGAACTCCATTAACCTCTTTCGGGGTTTTGACAACAACCTTCTTTAAGGTTTAGTATGCAACCACTTCTGGGGTTTTGTATGCAACCACTTATGGTGTTTTATGTGCCACCTCTTTTGGGGTTACACCAACTGCATTACTCTGCTCTTTTTGTGTTTGTGGGTTTTATCTTTTTGGAACCGATTTATCTCTCACAATTTATTAATATGATAATCATTTTGTGAGTAATTCCATTCGAGCAGATAAGTTTAAGCTGGTATATGTGACTTTGTCACCTTATTTGTGTTAATAAATGCATCTTGTATTTCATTTGTTATTATTTGCAAATACACACTCTTTCTTTTGGACTTCAGATTTGCATTGACCACTTCAGGGGTCGATATATAATATGATGCATTTTTTTTATGTTACCAGTCTTTCATTTTCTTGTCTCCCCCTAAGACTGGGAATACGATGTACATATCCCATTTTATATGTTATGGTGGTGTTATTGGTACATAGGCTGCACAACAAAATAAAAAAAAAAATGGAAACTTGGTTCTCTTCAGGAGACCATTTGTAATGGGGAGTATTTGTGATAAGCAGTTGGTTTTGAATTGATATAATCAATCGACGAATTCCGTCTCGACTACGTATGCCTCTCACTATATTTCACATTGTGCCCAACAATGGTCCCTACAATTGGGTTGTCAAAGAACAGTGTTAAACCATGTCAAAAAAAAAAACAATGTTCCATAGTGTTGGACATATGTTACATACGGGTAGCTAAAACTCACATGTAGCCATGTATGAATGCCACAATCCACACAACTGTACACTCCAATGGTCCCATATAAGAGTGATTGTTTGTAGGAGTTTATTGTTTGGAAGGGCATAAAAATTTATTTGTCACAAAAAAACTAACTAGACATATGATAAGGCATTTTAGGAGCAATGTTTTTAGATTACTTAGAGGTGCTAAGGTGTCGGTTAGCATGTTTGATTGTTTAGCATATCATGATGCTATCTTGATGACCTATCTGGTCATGCCATGTGGTGAACGTATAAATATTCTAGTAACTTCTGGTTACTCACCATATTTGATTTAATGGAATATTGTGGAAAATTAGTATTATTTCTAGTAACTTCTAATATAGTCTTCTGGCCATATTTGCTATACTCCCATACAACATTCATGGTGGCATCATTACAATTTTCTTAGTTATGTATATGATCATAACCTTTGAATTGATCATCATCACATTCATATTAGGGAATGGAGTAGAACCAAAACAAGCTTCATAGCTTTTCATTATTTACTCACTCACATGAGTATAAAATCATTTCATTTTTTTTTTTCATAACTCTTATAATGATTTTGCTACTTTAGGAGCATATGTCTCAAGTGTGACAAATGAAAAGAATTTAATCGATTTTTCTTGTAAATAATGTTCTCTTTGCTTACCATCAATTGAGAAGTAGTTGAGTCATATAAAATTTATCAATCTTTTATCTTACGACCTTTATATCATCATTGTATAGTCATCACATTATTAAAAAACTTTATGAAAACTTTTTCGCTTGATTTCCCTTTAGAATGACGATATCCAACAACAGATGCAAGTGGTAACTAAAAGAGAAAACTTGAAAAACAAATATCCAATCCCATAGCCTTAAAACATATAATTTATCCATCACTTCGAGCAAAATATATAAATCATGCATTAACCTATCTTGGCTTAACCAATTACATGCATATAAAATTGAAATATTATACAATTCAGTTAATACACATGTTATAAAATAGTGTTGGTTCATGAATCAACAATTTAGATGATGCATTTTAGTTGCAATAAAAGATCATATCGACTTTTATAATATGTCAATATGGTTTGATCATTCATATCATTCAAGGCATATGCTATTGAAGTAGAAGCAAAAGAAATAGATTAAAAACAATCTTCTATGTATTTCATAAAGTTAAATCTTCAAGTTAAATTCATGATAATTGTTTCAAAGTGTGATAAAACCTAAAGCATCTCATCACAAAAATGGAAATAAAACTATATAGAAGATAACCTTTTCACTAACCATAAAAAAATCTATCTTGCTAACACTAGTAATTCCATATGAAAGATGTCATCTTAAAGTGTTAAACACTAATGTAACCTTATGCAATTTGTGAAAGAAAAAAATAGGATTTCAATTTTCTTCTAAGGTGTTAGATAAAAGTGTTACTAATTAATCGTATGATCTCATTCGTTTTATATTGCAAAATTTCATTAGTTTACCATTGAATCCAAAAGAAAATTTTATTTATAATAATTAATTAACAACATCTACACAATTTAGGAACTCAAAATGCATATTTGAAATAATAAAGTTTTCGGTTATATATAAATGTAGTTACAAGATATATACATATAAGAAATTCTTTCTAAGAGTTATAGCATAATAATAGTATTAAAGTACTATTAATTAATTTACAATAAGAAATTGTTTGTAACCACCATAGCATAATAGCATTAAAGAACTGTTAAATATGATGGTATATTTATTAATTATAATTATAATAAAGGTCGAATTTGTAAAGCATTAAAAAGAACGACCCGTACGAAACTCAAATTACATACATAGTGAAAGTTAAAACGTGGTTAACAAAGACAAGGCTAATGAAAGTCCACCAACTACTTTGAATTAAATTTAATGATTTCATCCATGGTACCCATAATTTGAAATAATTTTTCATTTTGTTAACATATACCACTCAATTTATGAAAACCAATAATACGATATCTGAGATAATGGATACCACTAACTAGTTCATTTTTTTTTTTTGAAAGAAAACTAGTTCATTTTCTAGTAACTACAGTCTACATAAAATAAATAATCATAGCATCATATAATGTATAGCATCATGTAAATGTTTACTAATTGTCAAGTCTAACAACCTGGTGAATGATTAAATACTTAATTAAAAATATTCAACTAATGAGCTTTTAAAATATTAGTTACCTCATTTAAATATCTATTGGATAGGGGACTGAGACCCAAACTTTGTTTTGTTTTCTATGATAAAAGTTAATTTTCAAAAACTAAAGAAAATAGTTCACCTTATTTGATTCTTTTGAAAATTATTTAATGTTTTAACTTTAATCAAGCTTCAATTACGAACTTTGAAAAATATTTAATGTTTCAATCAAATTTCAGTTACGAAATCCCCTTTTCTAAAACAAAATAGCATTTATAGCTATATAATTGAATGCAATAAATAATATTACTTTGAGTTAATTACAATTGACTAAATATAATTAATTAGGCAATAAAAAGAATTTATTCAATTTAAATAAGATAATAAACGGACCCTTCCATTCATTAAATCTGGTCTAATAATCTTATCCAACAACAATTTTCAGTTGTTAGCAAAAGCTATTTTCAACTTGATGGTTTTATTCATGATATTTTTCATTTTTTTAAAAAAAGAGGTTATCCGAACCAAGTGACTCAAAAGATTTCAACCAAAAAATTGTTTTAAGGTCATCTTAATTTTATTTTTTCTATTTCAATGGTTACTATCCATAAACATATCAGATATATAATTAGTTGTATTCAAATACTTCTAAACAAAATACTTGTGTGCGATGTGTGTATTGCATATAAGATCAAGGGATGGTTCAGAAGGTACCTTAATTGCAAAATAGTTAGATGCACTCAATCGGTTGGTTGTGGCTTCAAGCGGTTATGAAACGAAAATGCAAACAAAAAAAATTGTTTGGGGTGTAGCGAAATTGAGGACTATCGTAACATACGATAATATGATCTAACTTCAAATGCGAATCGTACTGATAACGTGTTGTGAAACAACGACCTACTAGCAACTAACATACAGACAAGAACAAGGATTATATGTATTGTAGAGAGAAATATAGAATATGGAATTCGTATTCATTGAGATGTATGTCATACCAATTACATGAAACCTCTATTTATAGAGGCTTAACATTAATACAAAGGTAATAAATATATAGAGGTTACATATGTGGAGAGTTACCACATTATGATGCATTCATTCACCACATTATGATGCATTCATAACACTATCAAATTTAAAACACAATGATATTATACAGCCAAATAACACCTTTAACCTCGTTAACTCCAAAAAAAAAAAAGAAGGCTTTTCAGTTGAGCTCATCTAATAAACTAGTAATATTTTTAAGGGTTATTGGATTTTATTACCCCTAACTATCGGCTATTGGCCGCTGTCACCCCCAACTATCACTTTGACGTCCGTCACTCCCAACTTAACACTTAGTGTGTTCTGTCACCAATTCGTTAACTGATTACTAACTTTTGATCATGTTACTATACATTTGGGGTGTCATAAGATCCCTAAAACCTTTCTAAGATCCCTATGACACCCCCAAAAGTATAGTAATAGGATCAAAAGTTAGTGATCAGTTAACGATGTGGTGACAGAACACACTAAGTGTTAAGTTGAGGGTGGCGAGCGTCAAAGTGATAGTGGGGATGACAGCGGCCAATAGCCAATAGTTTGGGGTGATAAAATCAAATAACCCTATTTTTAATCTCGTTAACTCGTAAAAACTAACTCAGTTAAGCAAACCCAATAGGCTTTTTAGTTGTAGCTCATCTAATAAACTAGTTTACATTTAGCCCATCTAAACCCTTATGTTACAACCAAATAACACTTTCAAACTCATTAACTTAAAAAAACCGATTTTGTAGTTTTTTATTTGAGTAAACTTTCGTTTTGCTCCCTGTGGTTTGGTCACTTTAATGATTTTGCCCCAAACCTTTAAAAATAGCCAGTTTACTCCCTGATCTATGAAGCCTTTCATGATTTCACTCCCCGCCTCTAACTCCATCCAAAGTATTCGTTAAGTAAAAGGACATTTAAGTAATTTTATAAATGTAAGTATTAAATTATTTGTTATTAATTCCTAAAATCAATTTGTTTATTGATAAATCTATTTTTGTCTGTTATGTATCATCAAACCATCATTGTTCATTCAAAAAAGAAAATCAAACCAACAGTACATCACCATTCATCACCTGCAAGACTGCAATCTCTCCCCTCCCACTGCTGCTAATCGACTACCACCACTACCTGCCATTACCACCAAACCGCCATCACTGTTACCACCAAGGGTTCAACCTTGGTTTGAAACCCTAGATCCAGTTGAAATCAGAACAACCACCTATCTTCTCTCCCTATACCCTCTCTCTTCATCCCCAACAACCACCGCCATCACCACCAATCGTCACCACCTCACCACCACCTGAATCGAAATCAGAAGCCCAAGTTGTGTCGCCGTCATTTATACCCTCTTGCCGTCATAACCAGTTAACCACGGCTCCACCCCTCCACCCTCCACCGCCTCCATCACCACCACCACCCAACCATTTTGCCGCCGCCGCCAGAAGCTAAACATTTGCTGTGAGAAACAAACACTTCAAAGATAAATGAGATAGGGATGCGAGAGAGAGAGAGAGAGAGAAAGAGAGCGCTCGAACCAGTCGCCACCTCTGGCCGCACTTTACCGGCGACTGACCTCCGGTAGTTCCTCACCATCGTTCCCAGCCTCAACACCTTTTTCTTGCCTTGATGTCAGCCCTTTCTTCTCAAACATGGTGGTGGCAGCGGCTTAATAGATAATCTGGGGGGGGGGGGGTGTTGTTAAAGATAATCACAAAGTTGAGATTGTTTCTTGATGTCGAAACCTTTTTGTTCATATAATTTAGGGGTGTTGTTAATTTGTTATGATGGAAAAGGTTTAGGGTGTAGATATACAGGTTCTACATATAGATGAGGGTTTTTGGGGATGCATAAAAGAGAGTGCAGAGGGAGAGATGATGATGTTGTTATTTTTTTATTATTATATATAATATAATCTTTTATTTATTGTTTTACTAAAATACCCTTACTTTTATATTTGAAATTACCAAAATACCTTTTCAGTTAATAAACAATTTAGATGGAGTTAGAGGCGGGGAGTGAAATCATGAAAGGCTTCATAGATCAGGGAGTAAACTGACTATTTTTAAATGTTTGGGGCAAAACCATTAAAGTGACCAAACCACAGGGAGCAAAACGGAAGTTTACTCTTTTTATTTTATATGTAATGTATATTACAGTTTTCTAATTGACCCTGTAGATTTTTAAACAGTGACCTAGAAATTTATGAACTTACTTAGAAAAGGTCAAATTATAGATGCTACATAATTTGATAATAAAGTTGAAAATAAAAAGTGTGTAAGAGTTGGATTAAATACTTCACTTGTTATATTTTAGTTAACTATATTGAAAGATGGATAACTTTTTCGTGTTCATAATTACATCAAAACCTTATTGTAGCTTTTAGTTTTAGCGGTTACAAAGACAACTTTTATTACCTATGTGATCCAAGCCTAGTCAAACCGGAAAATAGGACATTCATCGAAAAACTGGCCCCGGTGAAAAACTTTTTTTTAACTCCGCCACTAGTTTTTCATATATATAAGTTTACTAGCAGGGTGCCCGCGCGATGCTGCGGGGGCGACACTTTGCATTGCGACACTCGTTTCTGGTAGTTTTCTTATTCGTATAATATTTATGATAACATTATTGTGGTGGATATATGTCATAAGTTTACACATATGTAAAAGTTTTGTTCTTTTATAAAAATTAATAATCAAAAGACAAAAAATATTATTTTTTTTGTATAAAAATTAATAGTTAAAAGACAAAAAATAAAAGATAAGTTGTTATAATTGTAAAGTTTGTTTATTTTATTGGTTAAATTATAAAGTATAATTTTATTCTTTAAAGTTCATAACTTTTTCTAAATATCCACCTAGTACCCATCCAATAAACTTTAAGTTTAAAATTTTCGTGTTTATAAAAATAAAAAATAGTATTTGACTCGTAAGTACGTTTTAGAGCTTTAACTTAAATTGTTAAATTTCGGTTTTTTTTTTACAAATATAATAAATTTATATTTTTATAAGATTTCAATAACTGTTTTTATAAAAAATAGGATGATAAGAGTTTATATCTTTATTAACTTTATATCATACTAAGTTCAAATTTTTAGTTCCTAACTAATCTTATCTATATGAGTCTACTTTTAACTAATAATCCCTAAAAATATGCAACACAATCTACTACTATGTATCTAGTTAAGTTGGTAAATAATTATTTTAGAACTGACTAATATTATCTATAACAATATAGTTGAACTTATAATTTCTAAAAATTTGCAACCCAGTTTAGAATTTATCTAGTAAAGATTGTAAATTTCTTGAGTATTTTATTTATATTACTTGTTATAAAAATGTTTATAATTAATAATTATTTTTTTATTAACGTTATATCATAGTAAGTTCAGTTTTTTTAGTTTAGCTTTAAAGTTTATTACTTTTTAATTAAAAATGCAAATTATAAGATTAATATCCAAGAATAACTGCAATATTTTATTGTTTCAGCTTTACTATATCTAACCGCAATATCTATTTATTGCAACTTTAGGATATTAACTTATATAAGTTCAGTTGACTTATAAATTTAGGATATTAACTTTATTTTGAACTTTATTAATATGGTTAATAACTGCATTATATTAACACCAAAGATAAAGTTTAAATATAAAATAAACTTTATTCATACGTCTAGGTCAAACATAACAACTGAAAATGAAAAAAAAAAATATGAAAACACTTGATAGATTTCATATTAGACTGCAGGAAATCTGTCCGTTTCTGAATTGACACTCGATGTATTTTTAATCGGTTTTTCTAGTTTGTGCTTGAATCGACAGTATCTTCTAATTTCTCTTCTTTGTCATTGTCCTCTGAATCGTCTAAATTAATAACCTCACTCCATTTCCATTAAGAGAGTCTCTTGGATCTCTTACTTTGAGTCTCAAACTTCCGATCCCTATAAATGACAAAAAATGAATACAAAATTTTAAAAAAGATTAAATAAACCTTAAAATTACATCTTCACTAAATTCACATTGAAGATTAGATTTGTATGGACTAAACATTGCACCATAAAAAATAATATCAATACTTTTATCACCATCATCCTGCAATAAAACACACATATAATAACATAACGAACATGTTAATATGAAAGATATACGCAAAAATAATACTTAAAACCAGCAAAATCAATACCTTAGAACCTTGTTCGACAAATGTGTTGTTTAAATTGGCATGTTCATCATGCAACTAAATCTGAAAAATCAAATAAGTTAACATTCACATAAAAGTAAATAAAAGAAAAAAAAATATTCACTGCTGCGATATAACAAAACTGACATTTCGCAACAATTGAATTCAGAACTGGATTCATTTTTTTAACTTTGTTTAGGAATATATATAGGAGTGTCCTGCTATATTTATAGTAGTAACTATAGAAGTGAATTAGGGTTTAATTTTAGATTTGTCACTCCTTTATTTAGGAAGTTTGTTGTGGTTAGTTTCAAGTTTTTATAAGATATAATAAAATAAATTGTGACACATAATATCTTAATTTTATGTTACGGTACTTTTAATTTCTTTTGTTTTTGTTTGCATAGATGGAACCCATTTTTGTAGATTAGGCACATTAGATCACAAGTATTAATTACGTGTACGTTAACGCATAATCGACTTGTACCTTTTAATCCGTGTGTCGATATTAAACAAGACAACTACCGAAATGTCGACAAAAATGTGTAGGTCGTCATGCTATCTTTGGATTTTTTTTAAACAATATAGTTTATAAGATATGTCAAGATACATAAAAAAATTATAAGTTTGTTATGGAGGGGTGAACTGTAACTAATTATCTATAATTTTGTTAAAACCTTATAGATTTAAGTGTAATAATTTTAGGGGCTAAAAAATAAATAATGTTTAAAAGACCAAACTACCCTCATTTTAGAGGTCTTTCTATAAATAAAGAGGGGGAAAAGTTCTTATTTTTTGGGTATCTTAACTCCCTCATGCATTATAATATAGTATAGATATTTTAGGAGACATTTTATTAATCGAACACAACACTTGAATTCTTAGTACGACCATGTCTTTTTTAGCACTGCTTTGTAACTATTGCCATTTATATAACTTGTGCTTTTCTAAAAACAATCATTGATATTGTTACAAGTTCTGAATAAAGCACTTAATAAACAACTGCCGCCCTTAAAAAGAACTAGAATAAAGTAGTGTTCTTCAATCATTCGATTTAGAACTTCATTACTTAAAAAGGTTGATTCATTTTTCAGGAATGGTCTACTAGAATAAGCTGGTAAAAAAGATTTGATCTACTAGGGTGTGTACGGATCGGTTTAGTTTGGTTTGGTTTTTACCATTAATCATAACCATAACCGCTAACTTCGGTTATGGATTTTCTTAATAACCATAATCGAACTTCAGTTATGAAGTCGATTTCGATTAATTTCAGTTATTAACAAAAAACTTTAACTAAAACTAACTTTTGGGATAAAGTTAAAAAAAATTACGCAACGGACCTACAAAATAAGAATGAACACACCATGTTGGACTAGTTTGGGCCTCTTTAACAAGACAACCAAAACTACACTTTTTGGTTAAACCACCGATATGAGATCCCTTTTAGTAAAGTAAATTATGTACTCAGTGTTATATAGAAGATTCATACGCTCATATAGCACCTCACTTCTTCATAAAAATAAAGGCGTCTACATCAATATTATTTTGTTACCAACACACATTTTATTTTTGTAAAAAACCTATACATGGTTATTGTAAAACATAAATCCATTATATCGAATTGTAGACTTAACTTAACAATACAAATTCGGTTTGATTTCGATTCTATCGGTTAACCAAAGCTTCATAACCGTTACCATAACCAATTAGTCGGTTAACCAAAGCTTCAGAACCATAACCATCGGTTATGTTGGTTATCGGTTTAGTTATGTCGGTTATGGCGGTTAATTTGCTCACACCTAGACCAAGTTAGGCTTAAAGAGTATCGAGTCCTCAGGTCCCGGTTGACGGTCAATGGGTCTCGTCAACGTTGTAAAGGTGCTGCTTCGTCGTCCTAAAAAAGAAGAAACCGATAGCCTCGCCACGGAGGACCCGTAGGGGGGGGGGGGTGAATCCGTGACCAAGCTCCGGCGTGAGAGTAAGTAAACTTGCCGGAGAACTGAGAAGCTTATCCCGACAAGTTGGTGATCGCCAAAATATTCTCTGTTGGTGTGAATTCAGGGTGGTATTTATGTGTTAAATGCAATCCGAGGTTGTTGGAATAAATGAAATGTGTGGGTATTTAATTAGAATGGCTCATGAATGCATACCTTCAACATGACCCTTTACCTTCCTTATATAACGGAGACTACTTATCTTCAAGGTGAGATTCGGTTCAGTCCATCTAACGGAATTTTGACTGTATCGGGGAACTCAGACACGTGTATGAGCCCCAACGGTTGGATCTCATGCTTTATTAATGAAGCCAGCTGCACTGTACCTCTCCTCCGGCGACTTCTCTCTCTCCGTCAGGCATTAAATGAGATCAGAGACATCATGTCTCTCCTTTTTTCCGCCTTATTCTTTAGTCCCTTTTTAAGAGAAAAAAGGCTTATTGTGGGCTCACGAGCCGGCCCAAGTGACGGAAGCCCAAGACGGGTGCACTGGACTACCAGTGGGCCCCGTCGTCAAGTCATCTCTAGTCCCTGGTCATGAGGCCTAAGACACATGAGCCTAGGCTGAATTCAAGCAATTCTGGAACTGTGGTGACGTCTTTCTGGGTACGAAGAGTGGGCCCTTCAATGATGGTAGTTACGCGGCGGTTCTCTAGATTGGTGAGATCAGAAATGATCCAACGGTTGGGGGGCTTGTTACGATACTCGTGCCATCTTAATTTGATTTTTTAAAAACCTGATGTGACGGTTACCGCCTGTACTCTGTGCCTTCATTAAAGCCTTGAACGACCCCTCGTTTCATCACAACTTCTCCTTCACCTTTCTAAAAATTCTCTCAACCCTTCTTGACAATGAGTCGCACCGGCCGATCATCGATATGTTCAGTATTGACGAAAGAAGACCTTGAATCTTTCATGGACACATACCAGATCCCTGAACGGTTTTCTCAGACCCTTCCCGGCCCCGATAATCCGGCGGTTTGTACACCGGAGAAGATCGTTCTCTACACTCTGGCATTTTCCTCTTGTGGTGTGCATTACCCCTTGTCAGCCTTTAAAGTAGAACTCTTGAAGCATTTTGGCATCCATTTTTCTCAGCTGCACCCGCTCGCCTTTATGAGGGTGGTGCACTTTGAACTCTCTTGTGTGGTGGTTTCCGGCGAACCATCGGTGCCCCTTTTCTGTATGTTCTACAAGCTTGTGTCTGATGGAGACTGGTTCACCTTCGCTAAATGGAAGGACAACATCTCCCCACCTTGTTATTCGTTCATGCCCACATCCACTTATCCAAAAGAGTGGAAAAAACAGGTTCATCTTCGTTTCTACTGCGATGCTTCCGGAGCCCCCTCCTTTGAGGGATCCTAAGGCATCTATTGACGACAGCGTCCCAGTTTTATCTACGAATGACACCGTGTTGTGGAAAAGGATGCACAAAAATCCAACTAAGGTCTTTACTTTTCCTGAGGGGGTTTTGGCCATGGGAGGTCTGAGTCCCCTTTACTCCGTCCATCCGAAGGCTTACTTTGGAAAGAAAGGTATTCCTTCTCTTATTTTTTCACTTAGGATGTCTGTTTATCGTACCTTGGCCTGTGATTTTTGTTTCTCGTTCAGTCATCTCTAGTGTCTGTCTGTTTTATGCAGAGATGACGTTGCGGGGTTTGCTTCAAGGGGATTGTAGAGGGATCAAGTTCATGGTTGGAGATGTGGTTAACCCAGAAATGGGATGTGTTTTGGAGAGAAAGCCCCCGGAAAGGGGAGTTTTGATTATGTTGGGGGGTTTTGCTGTCACCGAGAAAGGAGAGAAGACTCCCTCCCATGAGGAGGGTTCTTCTGAAGAGGCTGAGGGTTCCCAAGGTTCCCTTCGGGTGAAGGGTTCAAGTGATGATAAAGATGAGGGCTTGGAAAGTCGTCTAGCTCAGAAGCGGAAAGCGGATCTGGCAGATAGTCTCAAGACAGTGATCCCAGAGCCCCGAAATATCCGTCAGAGGCTCAGGAGTGCGAGTGGCCAGAAACCGTTTCCTACAACCAAAGTTGCGTCTGAAGTCCCTCCTACTGGTGCTAAGGGTTCCTTATCCAAACACTTGAAGTCCTCCAGCCTTGTTAGTGATCCCTTGCTTGTAAGTTTTTTATTTGTATACATATGCATGTGTGCTCTGGGCCTTTATTCTCCCTTTCCTTTTTTGTTTTTTTTATTAGAAGCAGGGGAGTTCTAAGGCCCCGATTGTGATTCCTGTTGCTCATGCTCTTTCTCGGGTGAAGGATAAGGCTCCGGAGACCAGTGTTGCCCGTGCTACTCCTGCCAACGACGTTTCACCCCTTCAGGCCACTGGTACTAGCAAGCTCAAGAAGCCTAAAAACCCTTTCCCTCGCTCCCCTTTGGCTCCCTTGTTTGCTGAATCTCTCCCTGTTCCATATCTCCCTAAGTGGAAGATAACTCCTTCCACCGTTGTGGGGACCCCCGAGACTGCCCGGGACTTCATGAATCATGCCATCCCTCCCCCTCATAGGTTTATAAACTTTGCTTTGGACCCTGACCTTATTGATGATCAATACAACATGTCCATTTGCAAGGGGTTTTTTAGGGGGGGCTGGCATGTTGCAGAGGGTGAACGAGCTGAGGGGCATAAATGAGGGATTACTGGCCGAGCTGAAGACCTCCCAAACCATTGCTGCTGAGCTTCGGTGTTGGGTAACTGATGCTGAGAGGAAGCTGTTGGAGGAGAAGGTAACATCTCCTTCTCCCCCCTCCCCCTTCTTCTTTTTATATGAATAACACTCTTTCTTCTAGAATGTCGGGGCAGTGTTGGAGCAAAGGGAGAGAGCTTGGGAAAAAGGAGGGGATGGCTTGGACGGAGGAGAAAGAGGAACTGATTGCAGAGCTGAAGCATCACAAGGAGGCTGCTTCCATGTCTGGAGCGGATGTGGAGACCATGTACACCGAATGAGGAATGGCCATAGAGGACAATCAAAGGTTGGCTCAAGAACGCCATTGGCTCATTTCTCAGGGGTTTGGGTTATTCCTTTCTGCCATCTCTAAGTCTGAGGAGTTTAAAGGCAGTCTTGAGAGGATATATAGGGCATAAAGGGACGTGGGGTATCAAGCAGGTTTGATGGATGGATATACCCATTCTTCCCAGGGTCTAAAGAGGAAGGAGACTCCTCTTTATAATTCAAAAGCCAGGAAGCAATTGTCCAAGCTGGACAAGGAGTTTGGTGAGAAGACCCTGCTTTACTTGAGAAGATTCTTGAAAACCCCTTGATGTCCCTTAACGAGCTCAAAGTTCTGCTCACTCCTGCTGACCCTTCCTCGCCCAAGTCGCTGTCTGGAGAGGCTTCTCCATAATCATCTTTTAAAAAATAATTTTCGATATGCTTATACCTTAATACTTAAAATGTTGCACCCTGGATACTTTTGCTTTTTGATTGGGAGGGGAGGCCTTCTTGTTGGGGCCCTCCCATGTTTGATTATGTTATGCTTGGTGGTTTAGTTATTTGTGCATTTTTGTTTGTTGGTTGCATGTTGCTTTTCTTTTTTTGCAGGTATTTCCTGCAACTGTGGTTCAATGTGGATGGCTCAGAGGCTACTAGTTTTTGTGTTCTCCCTTGGGTTCATTTTACTTTCGGGGCTTAGCAGAGCACAGAGGCCTGTCTTTTGCTTGTAGCTTTCTTTAAAAATTTCCATCATGGCATGTCTTCTATTTCTATTTTGTTGTGGAACCTTCAGTGTGTTATTGTACACTTTATCTGTAACTTTTATACAAATTCCTTAGTGCATTTTTCGCACTCTTGGCTTGTTAGCTTGTTTGCCAGTATTTTAGTGTGTTTTTGTACACTTAACTTGTAGCTCATTTACAAATATTCTAGTGTGTTCTGGTACACTTGATTTGTAGTTTGTTTACAAATATTCTAGTGTGTTCTCGTACACTTGATTTGTAGTTTATTTACAAATTCGTATCGCTTGTAAGGGAGTAGTTTATAGACAAGTTTGCAACCGTTGATCACGATAGTTAAATGTTGTCTGTTTCCCTGGGACGAGTCGACTTCGTCCTGCCCCACGACCGGGCATTTAGAGTCAGTATTTTTGTTACACTGACTTACACGTGTGTATGTCATTAATTGTTTTATTTTTTAGTGGGTTTGCAGTTACTAGACACGTCTGCCTTAGTGCACTACCCGTTCGTTGGACCGTATCTTTTGATGGTCCTGGGGTGTTGGAATAATTTGTAAACAAAAAAATCATTCACTACTATATGTGTTGGGGGACAAGATACCTTCAGTACATAGTTTTACAAAAAGAGGTAGAAGGGACTTGGCTATAAGTCATTTTACAAAAGTGGCTCTAAGGTCGTTTTTCCAGCTTTTTCCTGAGAAAGTTGTTTTTTACACGAAGTGTTTCCCGAGTTGCATGAGGTTCCAGGTCCTTGGGATTTCCTTGCCTTGGAGTGTCTCCAGTTTGCAGGTTCCTTTGCCATTGGGCCATGTGACCCTATTTGGTCCTTCCCATTTAGGCCCCAGCTTCCCCGTGTTTTCTTGTAAACTGGCCTCATTGGCTCTTAGGACCAGGTCCCCGGGCACCAAGTTGAGCATCTTCATCCTGGCATTGTAATACCCCTCTAACTGTCCTTTGTACTTGACTTGTTTCACCGCCGCAATCTCCCTCCTTTATTCGAGGAGGTTGAGGTTCATCCGGATGTCCTGTTCGTTCTCAGCTTCCCGCAGCCTCATCCATGTCGCATGTGACCCTATTTCGACAGGAATACAGCCTCCGTCCCATAGGTCAGGCTAACAGGGTTTCCCCGTTGCAGACTTTGGGAGTTGTTCTGTAGGCCAAAGGACGAACGGCAACTCCTCCAACTAACCCTTCTGTTTTCGTCCTAGTCTTCCCTTTATCCCTCGGATCACACTTTGGTTTGCTCTCTCAACCAGTCCGTTGCTTTGGGCATGAATGAGTGAGTGACCAAGGTGAAGACTTGTCGGATATGCATCTGTTCACACCAGGGTTTGAAAGGTTTCCCCGCAAACTGAACTCTATTATCACTCACCAATTCCAGCGGCATCCCAAATCGGCATATAATGTTGTTCTTGACAAACCTCTTCATTTGCTCCCCTGTGATTTTTTCCAATGGCTTTGCTTCGACCCATTTTGTAAAATAGTCGATGGCCACTACTACGAACTTAATCCTGCCCGGGTCTTTCGGGAATGGTCCGATGATGTATATGGCCCATTTTTGGAACGACCAAGAGGTTGAGACTGGGACCATGGGGTGTTTGTGACGATGAGTCATGGGGGCATGAACCTGACAATTATCACACTTTCTGATCTCCTCCAGGGCTGTTTCGTACATTCTATGCCAGTAAAACCCTACATTCATTGCCTTGGCCACAACTGTCTTCGGTCCCGAGTTCATGCCGCAGATCCCTTCGTGTATTTCTTGTATCACATACTTTGCTTCCTTTTCGTCCACACATTTTAGGGAAGGACCCAAGTATGATCCCGATAGAGTTCTCCATTTATGAGCTCATACTGCAAGGTTTTTACTCTTACCTTCCGGGCCAGCCATTCGTCTTTTGGGAGGGTCTCGTCTTTCAGGAAGTTCATGATGGGTGTCATCCAGGACTCCTTGGTTCTATCAGCCGTTGCCACCTCCTCGGTTGCGATGGAGGGGGAGGTAAGAACTTCCACCTTTACCTCCCTAGCCAAGTTGTTGAAGGTCACCGAAGCCAGTTTGCTGAGGGCATCTGACTTTCTGTTCTTTCCCTGAGGGATGTATTCGAGCTTGAAAGAGTCGAAGGTTTTGGCTAACTCATTCACCCTGTCCATATACCGAGCCATGGAGCCATATTTTGTATCGTACTCTCCATTGTATTTCTTCACAACCAGTTGGGAGTCAGTGTTAGCCTCAACATGCCTCACCTTCATTTTCCTGGCCAGCCTTAGCCCTGCAAGGAGTGCCTCATACTCCGCTGTATTGTTGGTGTTTTCAAAGTCCAGCCTGATCGCATAAGTCAACTCAATTCCCTCAGGTCTTATCAAGGTGATTCCCGCTCCATTCCCTTCTTCACTTGAAGCCCCATCTGTAAATAGCTTCCATATCGCTTCTTTCTCCTTCTTTTTCTCCTACTCTTCCAGGTTTTCCCATTTGATGAGTTCTCTTTCTTCTTCCTTAGACACTTCTGCTAAGAAGTCCGCTAACACTTGACCTTTCATTGCAGTCCTTGCTCTATACTCAATGGTATGTTCTCCGAGCTCTACAGCCCACTTAGCCAACCGACCGGAGAGTTCCAGCCTCCTCAGCAGCTTCTGGAGAGGTTGGTCTGTTAATAACACAATTTTGTGAGCTTGGAAGTATCTTCTGAGTCTTCGGGATGCAAAGATTAGTGCCAGGGTCAGCTTTTCCAGTGGCATGTATCGCTCCCCCGGACCCTTGAGGGTCCTACTGATGAAGTATATAGGGATTTGGTATTCCTCCTTTTCCACCAACATGACTTCACTGATCATAGTTTTTGATGCTGACAGATATAGGAACAGGTCTTCCCCTGACACAGGGGTGGACAAAGTAGGGAGCTTGCATATGTGTTCCTTCATTTCTTGAAAAGCCGCTTCGGCCTTTGAGGTTCATTTAAATCTGTTTATTTGGAGATAATCCTTTAGGACCTTCATGAATGGTAAGGTTTTATCTGCCACTTTGGACAGGAAACGATTGAGTGCTATCAATCTTCCATTTAGCTGTTGAATGTCCTTCAAGGACCTGGGAGACCACATCTCAGCCACCACTTGTGTTTTCTCAGGATTTGCCATGTTCCCTCCCTTAGTAACCACTACTCCTAAGAACTTCCCTTCTTCTACCCCAAAGTAGCACTTCCCGGGGTTCAACTTCATGTTAACTTCTTGCATGGTCCAGACCGTTTCTGCTATATCCTCCAGCATGGCCACTTCCGTGATGCTTTTTATGACGATATCATCCACATATACTTCCAGATTCCTTCCCCGTTGCTCTCTAAACAAGGTGTTCATGAACCTTTGATATGTGGCCCCTACATTCTTCAACCCGGAGGAAATTTTGGTGTAGCAGAAGGTGCCTTCATGCGTTACAAACGCAGTCTTTTCCTAATCTTCCAACGACATTTGGATTTGATGATAACCTTTGTATGCGTCCAAGAAACATCTCAGAGGGTATTGAGCTAAGGAATCGACCTGGACATCTATCTCCGGGAGTGGGTAACAATCCTTGGGGCTTGCCTTGTTTAAATCTTTATAATCCATACACATTCTCCATCCCCCATCCTTCTTACTGACCATCACTGGGTTGGCAATCCAGGATGGGTACCTGACTTCCCTGACTATCCCGACTCTAAGGAGTTTTCTTCTCTCTTCACAAGCGGCCCTTCTTTTGCTCTGCCCCATTCTTCACTTCTTTTTCTTAACAGGCCGTACCCAGTTGTGGGTGTTGAGCAAGTGCTCTGTCAAGCCACTGGAGATCCCGATCATATCCCTATGTTGGAAGGCAAAACATCAATGTTGAGGAGTAGTAGTTCCTTGAGTGCAGTTTTGCACTTGTCACTGTGGTGTTTCCCTACTTTAGTGTTTGCTCCGAATATCTGTCGCTAAGTGCCCATTCCTCTATTCCTCCCTCTTGTGAGTTCCTCCCAACTTCAACTTCTGAAACTGATGACACAACCTCATATGAGGACTTTACCCAAGCTAGCCCTTGGGGACTCTGGAACACTAAGGCTCTATGGGGGGTTGAAGTCTGGGCTTGTAAATCTCCAATCCCTGGTCTGCCCAAGATTGCGTTGTACTTAGAGGGAACTCGGACCACGGTAAAGGTGAGTTCTATGGTACGGACCCGGTCCCCCACCCCAACAGTGAAAGGGAGACTAATCTTCCCTATGAGGTGAGAAACACTATTGTTGAAGCCTACCAAGGGAATTGAATCCTCTTCTAGTGTGACAACTGTCAAAAATCCAGGTATCCGTACAATTAATTAACCATAATTAGTGCCTAATGACTATGCTGAATTACAATTAACTGCTTTTTGATTACGGCCATATACATACATGTGCATCATACATTGTTTAATGTCATACCAATATTGCATGAAAGCTGTATTGCCTTAAATGATACATTAAGTACAGTTAGCACAGTTATCTGATAAATCAGGAAAATGCTGACAGAACTCAGCACATAGACAGACAGTGCATTGAGACACAGAATGAGCCAGAAAATAAGTACCACATTAGTGTAGTGTGTAGGAAAGTAAGGATCACAAAATTGCCTTGCTAGTGATAGTTTAAGTGCCGGAAAGTGCCTAAAACTCACCCAAAGTGCTGAATTAAGCAAAATTCAGCAAAAATCAGCGTGTTAACACACTAATATTATGCAGAAACATGGTTAAATGGTCCTGAATGCTTTCCTAAGTGTCGGGAATCAAAAGTGTCACAAAAGGTATATAAAACACACTAAACTGCAAAGTTTAGCACCTTAACGAACCAGTAACCAACCGAACAACCGGACACTACCCGAAACGCCAAATTTACACTAGAAGCACTGTTTTAACATTACCAAGCTAGTTATGGTCCCCGAACATCATAACACCCCATACAAAATATCTAATAACTAAAACATGTAACTAATACTTGGATTGAAACTAGTAAATAATCAACTTGGTTAAAACCTATCCTACAACCCCCCCCCCCCATGTCTACGGCCCCATACAAGGGACCCACCTTGTTGATTTTGTTGTAATATTAAAATGGATATGTAAACACTTTACTAAACATAGAAACCAAGGGTTAATCTTGAAGTTGGATTATAAGAAGGACCCTTGAGATCTTGAGCTCATTTTCATCACACACTTTAAAACACACAACTTCTCCTCCCTCTCCTTGAGCTCTCGGCCGAGAACCATCATCCACACAACCATCTTCATTCATCCAATGACATATATTCTACATACTCACAAGGGTGTTAGAGATCATACAAAGAAGCTAGGAGCTTGTGGAAGATCAAGGACCTCTCTTGTTTGCTTTTATCCATTTGTTTTCTACACCTGATCATCCCTAGCCTTGTGCTAGTGGTAAGAGTCTTGATCTTGCTATATTACTTCTATTTTAAGTGGTTAAAGAAGAATCATAATCAAAAACTTGAAGAACACTAAAGATAAAAAAAAGTAAACTTGAACATAAGCATGTTTAATGAAGTAATCTTGATGAATATGAGTTGTTATGTTTCGCAAACCCCGATCCCTGATACCCGGGAACGGGCGGCCGCGAGCCAGTTTCGGTGGTATCGAGTATCGTCAGATTTGGCAGCGGAATTTTTCATCAGGACCGTAGTTAGGAAACATGTTGATCAGAGTAAAATACCATATTTTCATAATATTAAACATATGGGATAAATCCCAAGTTTGCATTACACACATTTTCATAGGAATAAATCCTATTTTATTTAAGAAAAACATCTATTTCTTTTTAGGTAACTTTATTGCCACTTTTCCAAGCCTTCAGTGCTGTTCAGCTGGCTTCTATTTGGCTTTCACATTTTGTTACCTGAAACGCGTTTTAAAAACATTTGTCAGTGGGAAATACTGGTGAGTGAATCCCAGTTTAATCAAGTTTAATTAAAAACTAATTCACAGTATTGAGGGCGATCCCGCAATTATATTTGATTCCAAGACATCACAATTAACATCCATGGTACTGTCGAACCCGACTTGTGGACATGTTACTCCTTGACCAGGTGGTAATAAATTTTGTATACAAAACCCCAACATACTCATGATAATTGTACTCTTACAAATACTCAATCACTGTTTAATATATAATTAATTAAATGAGGTTTTGTAAAAACAGTTAACAAAAAGTGGATCAACTCACATTGCTGTCTTAGATTTTCCGTAAGGGTTTCCTGGTGATAATCTATAATTTACACAAATGTACACGCGTTAGTATTAATAACCCATTTTAACATTAGCAATACCCTCCCCGAGACGGCATTCCAATGACTACGTCGGGCAGAACCCCGACATCCAATACGGAACCCTAGATCAATCGGGCAGCGTATCTAATACGTATCCAGGGGTTATATTACTTACAACAGAGCAGAACTTCGCTAAATAGGGGGTATAATACCCGAGTATTACTTCTACTATTCAGAAATTTGCTTAAGAAAGAAAGAAATGAACGACGGAAACGAAAACCCGATGCTTTCTATTTATAGTTGTTGATTCTGGGTTTGTCGCGGCCCGCGTAACATACGGGCAGGGCTTACGCGGCCCGCGTTGACTCCAGGTCAACGTATAGCTTGTCCCGGTCACTATGTAGCCCCGCCACGATGATGACACGTGTCATCACCGGGCTGCGCCACCTTTATGATCTTACGCGGCCCGCGTTAACTAAACGGGGTCTTACGCGGCCTGCCTGAACTTAAGAAATCAAACTAAATCAGGTTTCAACCTTGAAACCGCCCGCGTAAGGTTGGGGTGGGGTCCTACGCGGCCCACCTCAACTTATTTTTCAGATTTTTAATTAATTTTAATACTTTTTAATATATTTGAGGCCCGATTCCGCGTATGGGGTGTATTTTTGGACATATTGGGATATTTGAAAATATATTAGGGTGTCGGAAAAATAATGAGGGTGTCGGTTTTATTGAGGATTGTTACATTATGCTTGTTAATCATTGATTGTTTGTAGAAATGATGTTGATCATCATAAGATCTTGCTAGATCATGATTAAAAACATAATCTAGCAAGATGTGAAAGTAGAAATATTGTAGGATGATAGATCATCCACACATGAAGCATGAACTTGAATGAATAAATGGATTTCTTGAAAAATAATGATCAAAGTAAGTGATAACACTTGTAGATCTAAAGATTTATGGATGATTTTTAAAGAAACCAAGTTAAAAATATAAGTTTTACTAAATCTTGGTTATTACATAAACAAATCTTATTTTGAGTGGATAAACAAATGTAGAAACACTTGTGTAATAAGAAGAGTGCATGAAGAAGTATTTTTAGAAAATATGATTTGAAGTTGTAAACATCTATAATCTTTAAAAATGAAGTTTTAAAAGAACTAATCACACTTTAAAGGATAACAAGGCTTACTAATAACACTAGTAAGATCCTACAAATTTTTACAAATATTCAAGTTCATGAAATGGTTGATTATTACTTATTTTTGGCAAATCGGTAAGTGTAAGTTGTTTATTATTGATTGTGAATTGATTGTGATGATTTTTACAAAAGAAAATGATATGCTTGAAAGCATGGAAACCTCCATTTTTAGGGGAAACTATGGCAAAATTTTCTAAAAATCCAAACACTTAGAAAAATATTTATTAACCTACACTTACAAGTGTATTTTAAACCATGAGTTTCCTACAAAAACTTTGCCATAATTTTTGTTACAAAAATATAATTATTGGAGGTTGATTTTCATAAATAAAAGTGACTAAATATGTATTTAGGAAATATATATTTAGAAGACACCATGTGTGTTATTATTTATATATTTTGTGTATTAGTTATATTATTTTAGGACATGAAATAATATAACACATCAAAATACCAAGAATTAAAATCCAAAATATTACCAAAATTCCAAAGAATGAATATACACATTTACACAACAAAATTGGTGGAAATCGAACTATGGAATAAGACATACAAAAATATTCCGGAATTTATTCACAAAGTATATTTTGGTAAATAATATTTTGGACACCAAGGGAACACAAATATGATTTTTACAATTCCTACAAAAATATATCATATTTTTTACAAGGAAAAATATATTATTTTTTACAAGTATGGAATATATATTTTTCTTGAAATTTTTAGAAGATATATTATTTTTAAGAAATATATTTTTCTTACAAATACGAAATACAATATTTTGAGATGAAAAATATTTTTTCTCAAAGGAATATGAAATATATCATTTTCGGAGAAAATGAGTATATATATATATATATTTTCCAAGATAGACATAGAGATATATAATCTTTGGAACTTATAAAAGAATACAAATATTTTTGCTAAAAGAAAAATTATAAATAATTTTTCTAAATAATATTTATTGAAATATATATTTTGGAAATATATATTGGTGAAATTTTAATAAAGATAATATTCCGGAAAATTAATACGAAATTAAGTATAAGAATACTTAATGAATACAATAAAAATACGTATTCTTGTACGTATGAATACACACCGGAATACGACCCTAATACATGGCAAAATATACAAGTATAAGAATACAAATACAAATACCCCCATCCTTGGGAAGGATATACAAGTATAAATATTTGGGAAGTATTAGGTTAAAATAATTGTCTTAACAATTATTCCAAAATTTACTAAATCTTGGTTATTACATAAACAAATCTTATTTTGAGTGGATAAACAAGTGTAGAAACACTTGTGTAACAAGAAGAATGCATGAAGAAGTATTTTTAGAAAATATGATTTGAAGTTGTAAACATCTATAATCTTTAAAAATGAAGTTTTTAAAGAACTAATCACACTTTAAAGGATAACAAGGCTTACTAATAACACTAGGAAGATCCTACAAATTTTTACAAATATTCAAGTTCATGAAATGGTTGATTATTACTTATTTTTGGCAAATCGGTAAGTGTAAGTTGTTTATTGTTGATTGTGAAGATTTTTACAAAAGAAAATGATATGCTTGAAAGCATGGAAACCTCCATTTTTAGGGGAAACTATGGCAAAATTTTCTAAAAATCCAAACACTTAGAAAAATATTTATTAACCTACACTTACAAGTGTATTTTAAACCATGAGTTTCCTACAAAAACTTTGCCATAATTTTTTTTTCAAAAATATAATTATTGGAGGTTGATTTTCATAAATAAAAGTGACTAAATATGTATTTAGGAAATATATATTTAGAAGACACCATGTGTGTGATTATTTGTATATTTTGTGTATTAGTTATATTATTTTAGGACATGAAATAATATAACACATCAAAATACCAAGAATTACAATCCAAAAAATTACCAAAATTCCAAAGAATGAATACACACATTTACACAACAAAATTGGTGGAAACCGAACTATGGAATAAGACTTACAAAAATATTCCAGAATTTATTCACAAAGTATATTTTGGTAAATAATATTTTGGACACCAAGTGAACAAAAATATGATTTTTACAATTATTACAAAAATATATCATATTTTTTACAAGGAAAAATATATTATTTTTGACAAGTATGGAATATATATTTTTCTTGGAATTTCTAGAAGATATATTATTTTTAAGAAATATATATTTTCTTACAAACACGAAATACAATATTTTTAGATGAAAAATATGTTTTCTCAAAGGAATATGAAATATATCATTTTTGGAGAAAATGAGTATATATATATATTTTCCAAGATAGACATGGAGATATATAATCTTTGGAACTTATAAAAGAATACAAATATTTTTGCTAAAAGAAAAATTATAAATAATTTTTCTAAATAATATTTATTGAAATATATATTTTGGAAATATATATTGGTGAACTTTTAATCAAGATAATATTCCGGAAAATTAATACGAAATTAAGTATAAGAATACTTAATGAATACAATAAAAATACGTATTCTCATACTTATGAATACACACCGGAATACCACCCTAATACATAGCAAAATATACAAGCATAAGAATACAAATACAAATACCCCCATCCTTGGGAAGGATATACAAGTATAAATACTTGGGAAGTATTAAGTTAAAATAATTGTCTTAACAATTATTCCAAAATTTAATAAGAAATGAACGATGGAAACGAAAACCCGATGCTTTCTATTTATAGTTGCTGATTATGGGTTTGTTGTGGCCCGCGTAACATACGGGCAGGGCTTACGCGGCCCGCGTTGACTCCAGGTCAACGTATAGCTTGTCCCGGTCACTATGTTGCCCCGCCACGATGATGACACGTGTCATCACCGGGCTGCGCCACCTTTATGATCTTACGCGGCCCGCGTTAACTAAACAGGGTCTTACGCGGCCCGCCTGAACTTAAGAAATCAAACTAAATCAGGTTTCAACCTTGAAACCGCCTGCGTAAGGTTGGGGTGGGGTCCTACGCGGCCCGCCTCAACTTATTTTTCAGATTTTTAATTAATTTTAATACTTTTTAATATATTTGAGGCCCTTTTCCGCGTATGGGGTGTATTTTTGGACATATTGGGATATTTGAAAATATATTAGGGTGTCGGAAAAATAATGAGGGTGTCGGTTTTATTGAGGACTGTTACATTATCCCCACCTTGTTTTAGAGCTCGTCCTCGAGATCTACTGGAACAAGTGCGGATATTTCTTTTGCATTTCAGATTCAAGCTCCCAAGTATACTCAGATCCTCTTTTGGAGTCCCACTTCACTTTGACTAGAACTAATCTCTTGTGCTTGAGATTCTTGACTTTCTTGTCTTCGATCTGTAGAGGCCTTTCTACAAACTTGAGTTGTTCATTTACCTCTATATCCTTAAGAGGTATTATTAGCGATTCATCAGCTAAACACTTCTTGAGATTAGATACATGAAACACATCATGTATCCCTGCCATTTCCTCTGGTAGTTGTAGCTGATAGGCTACAGGTCCTATTCTTCTAATAATCTCAAAAGGTCCAATATACCTGGGACTTAACTTTCCACTTTTGATGAATCTTACTACTCCTTTCCAAGGAGAAACCTTTAACAATACTTTATCTCCTACTTGAAATTCTAATGGCTTGCGTCGGTTATCGGCATAGCTCTTCTGTTGATCCCGTGCTGCTTTCAGTCGTTCCTTGACTTGAATAATCTTGTCAGTTGTTTCTTGCACTATCCCAGGTCTAGATAGTTGTTTTTCCCCCAATTTCTGCCCAACAGACTGGGGTTCGGCACTTTCGTCCATAAAGTGCTTCGAATGGTGCAGCACTGATACTTGTGTGATAACTATTATTATAAGAAAATTCTATTAAAGGTAAGTGATCGTCCCAATTACCTCCGAAATCAATTACACAAGCTCTAAGCATGTCTTCCATTGTCTTAATGGTTCTTTCACTTTGTCTGTCCGTTTGAGGATGATAAGTTGTGCTTAGATTAAACTTGGTTCTCATTGCTTTTTGGAAACTTGACCAAAAATGAGAGGTAAATCGGCTATCCCTATCAGAAATAATTGATAAAGGAATTCCATGTAATGAAACAATTTCATTTACATATAATTTAGCTAGCTGTTCCATACTGAGAGTTTCCTTCATTGGTAGGAAATGAGCTGAGTTGGTTAGCCTATCTACAATCACCCAGATTGTATCATTACCTTTCTTTGTTTTGGGTAATTTAGTAACAAAATCCATTGTTATCGATTCCCATTTCCACACTGGCATTTCTAATTGTTGTAGCAATCCTGAGGGTTTCTGATGTTCAGCTTTTACTTATGAACAAGTTAAACATTTAGAAACATAGGCTGCTATATCCTTTTTCATTCCTATCCACCAGAAATTTTTCCTTAAATCCTGGTACATTTTATCGCTTCCTGGATGTATCGTATACTTAGACTTATGGGCTTCTTCTAATATACGATGACGTAGGTTTCCTAATTTAGGTATCCACATTCTCTTTTCATGGAATCTCCAAATTCCATCTATTCCTTGTTTTAATTCCTTAATCATACCTTTCAATTTTTCAGTATCACCCTTGATTACTGATTCTTGTGCTTTTCTTATTTGATCATTTAAATCTACTTGTAGATTTAATTTAAGAGAACGTACCCTTTTTGGCTTTTCATGATACTTTCGACTTAAAGCATCTGCCACTACATTTGCTTTTCCTTCATGATACTGGATATCACAATCATAATCACTAAGCAATTCCATCCAACGTCTTTGCCTCATATTCAACTCTTTTTGCCCGAAAACATACCTTAAACTCTTATGATCAGTGAATATGGTAAACTTACTACCATAAAGATAATGCCTCCAAATCTTAAGGGCAAAAATTATAGCTCCTAACTCTAGATCATGGGTTGAATAATTCTCTTCGTGATTCTTAAGTTGTCTAGACGCGTAAGCTATAACCTTTTGACATTGCATTAATACACATCCATAACCTAACTTAGAAGCGTCACAATAGACTACAAAGTCTTTAATTCCTTCTAGTAACGCTAGTATGGGTGTATGGGTTAATCTTTTCTTAAGAATTCTAAATGCTTCTTCTTGTTTTGGTCCCCATTCAAACTTAATGGATTTACAGGTTAACTAAGTTAAAGGAATGGCTATTCAATAAAAAATCTTGAATAAATCTTCTATAATAACCGGCCAATCCTAGGAAACTTCTAACCTCGGTTGGTGATTCAGGGGTTTTCCATTTAGTAATCGCCTCGATCTTTGTTGGATCCACATGAATTCCTTCATGATTAACTAAATGTCCAAGAAACTGTACCTGTTCTAACCAAAATTTGCACTTTGAAAATTTAGCATAAAGCTTTTCCTTTCTTAATAGACTTAAAAGTGCGTGAAAATGTTTTGCATGATCCTCTTTACTCTTAGAGTAAATTAGAATATCATTTATGAAAACGATTATGAATTTATCCAAATATGGCTTACATATTCGGTTCATCATGTCCATAAATGCGGCTGGGGCATTGGTTAAACCAAATGGCATGACAAAAAATTCATAATGTCCATACCTTGTTCTGAAGGCGGTTTTAGGAATGTCATATTCCTGTACCTTTAATTGATGATATCATTGATTCTCGGTAATGGGTACCGATTCTTAATCGTAACTTTGTTCAATTCACGGTAATCAATGCACAAACGCATTGATCCGTCTTTCTTTTTAACGAACAGTATCGGCGCTCCCCATGGTGACGAACTTGGCTGTATGAATCCCTTTTCCAGCAATTCATCTAATTGTTTCTTTAGTTCCTGCATTTCGGCTGGTGCCAAACGGTAAGGTGCTTTGGCAATCGGTGAGATTCCAGGTAGTAGGTGAATTCTGAATTCAACTTCTCTGTCTAGCGGTAGTCCTGGTAATTCTTCTGGAAAGACATCTGAAAACTGAGACACTACTGGAATGTCTTTTAGTTCTTTTCCTTTAGTGTTAGTGATTATGGAAATCAAATACACTATAGAACCTTTTCTTATATCACTTGCAGTTTTCATCACAGAGATGAATTTTGTGGATCGAGATGGTTTATCTCCCTTAATTGTGATCGTTTTACCTTTTGGTGAATTTACTTTGATTGACTTTTGATCACATAAAATACTGGCTTTATTGGTTATTAACCAATCCATTCCTAAAACGACATCAAATCCTGCCAGATTCATGGGATAAAGGTTTGCCATAAACTTTTGATTTAAAATTTCTATTCGTACTCCCTGCAAGATTTCAGGAATCCTAACAGTTTCTCCATTAGTTGTCTCTACGAGACATTCTTGTGGTAGTTTAGTTAATGACTGATTTAGAAGTTTGCAAAACGAAGTATTAATAAAACTTTGGTTTGCACCAGAGTCAAATAATACTTTAGCAAAAAACATCATTAACTAAAAACGTACCAGCTATCACGTCTGGAATCATATTGGCTTCATCTGCAGTCAGAACAAATGCTCTAGCATTTTTAGTGTTCTTGTTGTTCACAGCTGGAGCCAATTTTGGACAGTTTGTCCTCATATGACCTTTTTCTCCACAGTTGAAGCACATTCCATTACTGGATTTCCTTCTGCACTCTTCTTCCTTGTGTCCTGGCATCTTGCAGAAATTGCAAAGAGTGGAGCATTTTCCCGAATGCTTTTTCTAGCATTTTCCCGAATGCTTTTTCTTGCAGACCTTGCAGAATGGTGCAGAGGTAGAACCCATATTCCTACGATTGAAATTCCCAAAACGGAATTCTTGAGTAAGCCTCTGTGCTAGGTTTTTCCTTTGGTCTTCTTCTCTAGTACGTACTAATTCATCAGTCAAGGTGTTTGTTAGTTCTATAGCTTCTTCTATAGTTTGAGGTTTAGCTGCCTTGACTACATGTCTAATCTCTCCGATTAATCCCCAGATGTAACGGGAGATTAACACTGGTTCTGGTGATGCAAGGGTTGGTACAATTCTAGTATATTCAAAGAATAACTTTGTGTACCCCTTACTATCCACTCCATTCATCCTAAGATTTAGGAATTTGTTTGCTATTTGTTCTTTTTCATTAGGAGGGCAGAATTTCCTTTCTACCATGTTCCTAAATTCTTCCCATCCCATATTGTATACCCTATCACTTCCTTTTGACTGAAGGACAGTGTTCCACCATTCTAAGGCTGAGTTCTTAAATAGATTAGAAGCAAACATTATCTTGTCCTCTTCCGTACATTTGCTTATTTTCAGAACCGCCTCAGTCTTTTCTATCCAGCGTAGAGCTGTAATAGGTTCTTCATTGCCTGAGAATTCTATTGGCTTGCAGGACCAGAATTCTTTATAAGAACAACCGTAAGACACGGTTCTTCTTCTTTTGGGAATGGGCATTTGAAGTACAGGGCCATTGTTCACGCTGTGTTCTGGTTCAATTGGTCGCTTACTGCTATGCTTACTTTTATTATTCGCTTCTTGAATCATTTGAATAATAAATGGCATTGCATCTATAATTCCTTGTGCCACTATATGTTGAACGGCACTATTATCCATTTGGTTTCCATTGTTATTGACGCTTGGATTCTCATTAACCACGTTAATGTTACTATGGTTATCGTTATTCAGATTGTCTTGATTTCCTTCATCGGCCATCTGAATTTTAAACATTTACCCCGTATTAATATCACAAAATAATATTAATATAGTCAATCACATGACACGCATTTTTGCCAAAAGTGTCGATCATTGCGACTTTACTCTATTCGTATGCTATTATGCATCTATTACATACCATTACTGAAATGAAAATTACAATACCAACTGAAATAGAATTACACTAATAGTAATAGGCATCCATACAGACATATTTTATTTGATTTTTATTTTATTATTATTATTATATTATTATTACTATTACATTCTCCATTCTCACATTCACGGATATGGATTCATCCAAAAATCCATATTGCGCTCGTCGTATTTCCATACGAGTCGCTCTCCCACCTGTTGCATTCGCTCACTACTCTCTAAATTTTCCTCACCAAAAGTCCTAAGTTCTTGGACGTTTTCTGCACTCATTGGGGGTGCAGGTTCTAGGACTGGGTTCGGAATCTGGGGTGCGGGTTCCTGATATGGGGGTGAAAGTGCCTGAAATCGGTAAGGATCTTCTAAGATCTCCCTAATGTATTCATCGTGGTAATAGGGATCTAAAGGGTCCATATCTGGGTAGGCTCCTATGTTCTGCATGGGTGTGTCTTCATGGATAGGGTAACGTTGCACAAAGTCCCTATTGTCGTCCCACCAGGGGTCGTAATTTGGGTCTAGGGGGTTTGGTGCAGATACCCTAGGGATTTCCTCCGGGTTGAAGTCATGCATCTCTACTTGGTTTTCAGGGTTTTCTATCTCCATGGGTTGATCTGGGATTGGTGGCTGTGGTTGGGGTGATATTATCTGTTCCAGATTAGGGTCAGCTGCAGTGGTTGCTAGTATGTGGATGTTGGCTATACCCCTATTTATCATATCCTGGGCATAGGCATCTGTCTCTCTCTTGGCTGCTGCTAGTACCCTCTGTTCCTGTAACTTTTTCATACTTTTCCTACGCTCGTGTGCCCCTCGACTGAACCATCCCCTATTTTTCTGAGGAAATGGCTCTTCTGACTGAGCCTTAAACACAAAGATTCCTTCTTCCGTATCAGCAGAGTACCCTGAGAGGGCAGGCTGAGAAGAGGAGGTGCCTTCGCTTCTAGGCGAACCAGACAATTGACGGTATGCGTCAGATGGTCCTTGGTCGCTCATACTGTAAACTAACAGATAGTCAAATAACACATAACAAATGAATACAGTTATACACGTATTTCCGTAATTTATTTCCTAACACTTTGCATTTTGATGTCAGCAGAACACCTCTGTGGCTGAATCAGTGGCTTAGCTCTAATACCACCTTCTGTCGCAACCCCCGATCCCTGATACCCGGGAACGGGCAGCCGCGAGCCAGTTTCGGTGGTATCGAGTATCGTCAGATTTGGCAGCAGAATTTTTCATCAGGACCGTAGTTAGGAAACATGTTGATCAGAGTAAAATACCACATTTTCATAAAATTAAACATATGGGATAAATCCCAAGTTTACCTGTCACACCCCGACTTTCCACGTGTCACCGGTGGGCCCGGTGGGGAGTATCGTGACGTAGTTGATATCATCATAGTCAAACAACACAATATTTAAATGCACAGCGGAAGCAAAAGATATATATATTACAATCCGAATAAAAGTAATATCCAAGTATTACAACGGAAAGTAAAGGATCCACAGGCGGATCTTGAAACATAAATATTATTCAACAGACTTTAGACACCTAGAACTTGCAAGATTTCTTATTAACGTCCTGAGCAGCTTACAGCCTATTACGTACTTGTACCTGTCACTTAGACTATCGAAAATACGTCAGTTTTCACTGGTAAATACACTCAACCGACTCTTTTGAAAAGAGTTTAAGAAAATTGATTTAGATGCACCAGGCACAAAACATTTTGACACATTGATTAAAATGCACAAGGCAAAATTAATCTTTTATAACTTGGGAAAATCTTATTAATAAAAATCTTGTATCCGATTTACATGGTTGTCCAACATTTAGGGCCGGTGATTATACAATACAAGCCGGTCAAGATTAATCGACACACCATAAATATAACTCACAAGAAGACATCCTTACGAGTGAGTATATCTTTTACATATGCAACAGGAGGTGTTATGTTTACACCTTGTGCTTAAGTTATGGCCATCCACTTTTTAAATGAGCCAAGGATATCCAGGACACGGTCATTAACCCCCAATGTTATTTGTTATCAATCAATACAGATTAAAACGGGATTATGCAATTTAATCATCTCCGATTAAAAGGTTTCTACACCCGACCAAGCGGTATTTTTTATAATACCGTATCCCAAGCCCGTATAAGGGAAAATAAGTTAAGAGTATTTACCTGAGCTAGCTCCTGTCTTAAATAGCAAGAATTATAATAACTCAGCCGTATTCACTTAAGTAAGCGTAGGTACAATTTACCGGAAGGCTCTAGTCTGGAATGATGGTATAAATAACCAATTAGAATGCTAACGGGTCTTTAATTAAGCCTAAGCTTAGACCGGTTAGTCTTAAGGAAATATACGGTTCAAACGCATGATTAAGCGAAGACCGGAATAGAATGTGTTTTAGACCCAACAAGTTTGAAGACTTGTATAATATGGGTAATCTAAACACATTCTGGATTTTGAGATAAAACCGATAAGGTTTGACCCGTTTAGGCTAGTTTATGTAAACTAGTTACATAAACCGAACCGAACGCGTAATAAGCGTAACGGGTAATAATGAGAGCCATTTACAGGTTTCCTAAGTTAATATGCTCCAAATATGTTGTGACATCAGTAAGATATCATTTATTATGCCCGAAATGAATTTAAACACAAACTATGCCCCGTAGGGGTAGTTTGGTCATTTTAAAGGTTGTAAAAGAGTTTAAGTGTCAACCTGAGTTACAGGCCTGATGTACTCAGCAAATATACTCAATTTGCTAAGTTATATCAGTAGGTTAAAGTATATAAGTGAAATTTATCAATTATAACCAAATTATGCCCCGTAGGGGTATTTTGGTAATTTCACATAAGCCGAAAAGCTCAAAACTTAAGTCTGAGTTTAACAACCTTTGCTTACTGTTAAGATATTATAATTTGCCTCATATATCAGTAGGTATCACCCTTGGTATGTTTAAAATATTTTTAGTACATACTATGCGTTAAAAACGCTTAATAAGGCGATCAAAAGCCATTTCCGGGTTCGATACATAAATCTGATATTTTTATATTTCCAGAAGGCTTAAAATAATTTATTTATCATATGTGATCAGTAGCAAAAGTTTGGAGTCGATTAGATAAGTAAAACTCATTTTATAGCCCGTAAGGGCAAAACCGACAATTACCGGATTAAGCCTACGACTATAAGTTATGCTCAGCCTAAAATTAATTAAAAATCTTTAAAAATCCCCAAATAATATATCATATCAGTGGGAAATAAGTTTGATACCAAAAAGTATGTTTAAGTAGGCTATACGCTAAATACGCCGTTTAATTAACATAAAGCTTTAATTTTACGCTAACGAGCATAACTCTTAACCTACAACTCAAACTAATGTCAAATTTTGTATGCAAGTTTATATATCAGTACTTAAGGTTTCTACTCTTTTACATTTCCAAAAATCACGTTTTAAGGTGAAAAGGGCATAATGGTCAACATATGAGCAATTAACGGAATTATGCGTATTAATCGGATAACTAATGATTCGAGGTGTATAATCACAGAGGGTTATACTAGCATGTAACCTGGTCCAAATGAAGCTCTTAGGTATTTCTAAATCATACCAAAACGGGTCAGAACTGAAGTCAAAGCAAAAGTCAAAGCTTTGCGACTTTCGGTTCCGAACCGGGTCTAAACAGTAGATTGTCGGGTTGAACATGTTTAGACATGTTCTTACACTAATTACCAAGTTATATTTATGATCAAACAGGTTGTATGTGTTCTACATTGCTAATCATGCATAAATTAGAAACTAAGTATCCTGTTGACTTTTTAATGACAAGTTTGACCTGACATTTGACCTAGTTAGAGTGGGAATCAGGGGGAACCCTTTTGAGGGTTTATTACCCACATAATTACCAACTTATAACTACTTTCAATTCTACTAATCACTGGACCATTAGTGATTAATCTTGAAGTCAACCGATAATTACGACGGTTTGACTTTTAAGCTAAAGCTAAGCTAAAACTTAATTTAGAAAGGATTAGTAAACTTATTGAAGTCCTAAGCTTGATTAGTGACCACTTGAGAGAAGGTTTGAGCTCCAAGAATGATCAGAAAGCTGAAGGAAATGGTGTGATGAATTGTTTGCAACTCAAGACCCTTTTATAGTGAATTCAATCACCACAAAGTGTTGACAACAATGTCTAGCACTTACCACAACATTCCCACAGGTGTCCTACATGTTTAGGGGTTGTTTAGGGGCCAAGGGAGATGAGGAAACTCGTTTAAAAGGTCAAGAGTGCGTTTAAACAGCAAACAGCAAGTTTCTGGTCGCTGGGCACTACCTTACGGACCGTAAGGTAAGGCTTACGGTCCGTAAGCCGTTGATCAGAAGTGAAAAGTTGTTGTTCTTTGGTGTTTTGAAGGGGCAACTTGTGGGTTTCGAATTTGGGACTTATTTTAACAGTATGGGACCTCTTGTAATGGGTCTTGAACAGTTATTTACCCTACCACATTGTCATGCTCCTTTGAATCCTTTCGAAAGTTCCGTTAAAGAAGGTTTACCGTGCATTTTCTTCGTAGGAGTCCACCATTTCAATTATTGTCAAGAATTTCTGGATTTAGATGTTTAATATTATATACTTGGGTCTTGGGATTTATAATTGAGGTCGTTCAGAGGTAAAAATTAACATGACGCCACTTTTAAATCCTGCCAAAACATCTTTATTACATCTGAGTTTACAACGCGTTTTGTCTTTCATGACACGTGTCGTTCTTTCATTGAACACGAATTTTCGAGGTGTTACATTACATTACACACATTTTCATAGGAATAAATCCTATTTTATTTAAGAAAAACATCTATTTCTTTTTAGGTAACTTTATTGCCACTTTTCCAAGCCTTCAGTGCTGTCCAGCTGGCTTCTATTTGGCTTTCACATTTTGTTACCTGAAACGCGTTTTAAAAACATTTGTCAGTGGAAAATACTGGTGAGTGATTCCCAGTTTAATCAAGTTTAATTAAAAACCAATTCAGAGTATTGAGCGCGATCCCGCAATTATATTTGTTTCCAAGACATCACAATTAACATCCATGGTACTGTCGAACCCGACTTGTGGACATGTTACTCCTTGACCAGGTGGTAACAAATTTTGTATACAAAACCCCAACATATTCATGATAATTGTACTCTTACAAATACTCAATCACTGTTTAATATATAATTAATTAAATGAGGTTTTGTAAAAACAGTTAACAAAAAGTGGATCAACTCACATTGCTGTCTTAGATTTTCCGTAAGGGTTTCCTGGTGATAATCTATAATTTACACAAATGTACACGCGTTAGTATTAATAACCCATTTTAACATTAGCAATACCCTCCCCGAGACGGCATTCCAATGACTACGTCGGGCAGAACCCCGACAGCCATTACGGAACCCTAGATCAATCGGGCAGCATATCTAATACGTATCCAGGGGGTATAATACTTACAACGGAGCAGAACTTCGCTAATTAGGGGGGTATAATACCCGAGTATTACTTCTAATATTCAGAAATTTGCTTAAGAAAGAAAGAAATGAACGACAGAAACGAAAACCCGATGCTTTCTATTTATAGTTGCTGATTCTGGGTTTGTCGCGGCCCGCGTAACATACAGGCAGGGCTTACGTGGGCTGCGTTGACTCCAGGTCAACGTATAGCTTGTCCCGGTCACTATGTAGCCCCGCCACGATGATGACACCTGTCATCACCGGGCTGCGCCACCTTTATGATCTTACGCGGCCCGCGTTAACTAAACGGGGTCTTACGCGGCATGCCTGAACTTAAGAAATCAAACTAAATCAGGTTTCAACCTTGAAACCGCCCGCGTAAGGTTGGGGTGGGGTCCTACGCGGCCCGCCTCAACTTATTTTTCAGATTTTTAATTAATTTTAATACTTTTTTTAATATATTTGAGGCCCGATTCCGCGTATGGGGTGTATTTTTGGACATATTGGGATATTTGAAAATATATTAGGGTGTCGGAAAAATAATGAGGGTGTCGGTTTTATTGAGGACTGTTACATTATGCTTGTTGATCATTGATTGTTTGTACAAATGATGTTGATCATCATAAGATCTTGCTAGATCATGATTAAAAAGATAATCTAGCAAGATGTGAAAGTAGAAATATTGGAGGATGATAGATCATCCACACATGAAGCATGAACTTGAATGAATAAAAGGATTTCTTGAAAAATAATGATCAAAGTAAGTGATAACACTTGTAGATCTAAATATTTATGGATGATTTTTAAAGAAACCAAGTTAAAAATATAAGTTTTACTAAATCTTGATTATTAAATAAACAAATCTTATTTTGAGTGGATAAACAAGTGTAGAAACACTTGTGTAACAAGAAGAATGCATGAAGAAGTATTTTTAGAAAATATGATTTGAAGTTGTAAACATCTATAATCTTTAAAAATGAAGTTTTTAAAGAACTAATCACACTTTAAAGGATAACAAGGCTTACTAATAATACTAGGAAGATCCAACAAATTTTTACAAATATTCAAGTTCATGAAATGGTTGATTATTACTTATTTTTGGCAAATCGGTAAGTGTAAGTTGTTTATTGTTGATTGTGAATTGATTGTGATTATTTTTACAAAAGAAAATGATATGCTTGAAAGCATGGAAACCTCCATTTTTAGGGGAAACTATGGCAAAATTTTCTAAAAATCCAAACACTTAGAAAAATATTTATTAACCTACACTTACAAGTGTATTTTAAACCATGAGTTTCCTACAAAAACTTTGCCATAATTTTTGTTACAAAAATATAATTATTGGAGGTTGATTTTCATAAATAAAAGTGACTAAATATGTATTTAGGAAATATATATTTAGAAGACACCATGTGTGTGATTATTTGTATATTTTGTGTATTAGTTATATTATTTTAGGACATGAAATAATATAACACATCAAAATACCAAGAATTACAATCCAAAATATTACCAAAATTCCAAAGAATGAATATACACATTTACACAACAAAATTGGTGGAAACCGTACTATGGAATAAGACTTACAAAAATATTCCGGAATTTATTCACAAAGTATATTTTGGTAAATAATATTTCGGACACCAAGGGAACAAAAATATGATTTTTACAATTATTACAAAAATATATCATATTTTTTACAAGGAAAAATATATTATTTTTGACAAGTATGGAATATATATTTTTCTTGGAATTTCTAGAAGATATACTATTTTTAAGAAATATATATTTTCTTACAAACACGAAATACAATATTTTGAGATGAAAAATATGTTTTCTCAAAGGAATATGAAATATATCATTTTTGGAGAAAATGAGTATATATATATATATTTTCCAAGATAGACATGGAGATATATAATCTTTGGAACTTATAAAAGAATACAAATATTTTTGCTAAAAGAAAAATTATAAATAATTTTTCTAAATAATATTTATTGAAATATATATTTTGGAAATATATATTGGTGAACTTTTAATAAAGATAATATTCCGGAAAATTAATACGAAATTAAGTATAAGAATACTTAATGAATACAATAAAAATACGTATTCTCATACGTATGAATACACACCGGAATACGACCCTAATACATGGCAAAATATACAAGTATAAGAATACAAATACAAATACCCCCATCCTTGGGAAGGATATACAAGTATAAATACTTGGGAAGTATTAAGTTAAAATAATTGTCTTAACAATTATTCCAAAATTTAATAAATATAATTTAAGTTAAAATATTAATTATTTTAACATATAACTTGGAATAATATCGAAGACACAAAAGAAACGTAACTCAAAGACATCAATACTAAGTCAAGGCACGACCCGCTCGTCTAATAGATCATAGTACGTTGTAGGTAGTTGTGTTTACCCGAAGGAGCTTGAGTTACGGTGACTGAAGACGCAAGACTGTGAGTTTCGTGACCCCTTTTCTTTTAACTGTTTTCGGTTTTACAACTTCGGGGGTGAAGTACATGTTACAACTGTTTACAAACGATATTATTTGGTATGGTTAGCTAAGGAAGTGTACTGCTAGATCATGTGAGTGGTGGGTACGACGCTTAAGACCATCAATCCTCGTTGTAGGACCGAGGGACATGAGTGATAGATCTATTTGGGTGTAGCGAGCCCCGCCCATGTTGGACCAGGGTTTGGCCCATGGGTTGACTATGTCTTACAGCCGGAAGCCCGGTGCAAAGTCTGCTAGGTTTGAGTCTTCCTGCATCACGTCACACATATTAATGGCCTTGCAAACCATTAATGGATCTGTTTTTCCTTGTTGCTTTCATACCGGGATTTACAAACTTATATACATACTTACAATGATTTCAAAGGTTTATTCATACATACAAACAAACACACGAACTCGCTCAACTTTTGTTGATGATTTCAAAACACATGTATTTTAGGGAATTAGTTGTGGATCTAGCGGCGTTCGGAAGTTCCAAGTGTGGTTTAAGAATAAAAGATGTCATCCATGGTCTTCGGGTTTGGTCAGGGTGTCTTATTCCTAGACGAGACGCGTCTTCTAAATCCTGGTTTTATTTAATGTCATCTGTCTAGTCTTTGTGAACTCTTAAACAAGTTGCATGGTTGTACTCGAATTTGAATTTCTATGTTTTAAGACAATGTTGTCATGTTTTTAAACTAAATTAATGGATGACAAATCTATGGTTTTTATCATATAGTTGTTGTTATGATTGAATGCAATGATATTAAGAAAGTCACACCATAATCACGCTTCCGCAAAAGTCAGGGTGTGACAGCTTGGTATCAGAGCTTCGGTTGTAGTGAACTAGGATTCATTCTCGAGTCTAGACTACAATCATTAGGGCTCTCATGAAAATATTTTCACAACATGTTTTCATTGCATACACGAAACGCCCAGATCCAGGAAAACAAACACTTTTACAAACAAAAGACACGAAACACGTTTCAAATTTTATGTTTATGGTTCAGTCTGAGAGACTGGGTGGTTCAGTCTGAGAGACTGGGTGGTTCACTTTGAGAAACTGAGAGGTTTAGTCTGAGAGACTAGGTGGGTTAGTCTGGGTGACTAAGAAGGATACGTGATTACATTATTATTGATTGCATGTTTAATGTTAGTTGTTGATATATGTGCATATGTTGTGATTGCTTTGTTACAGACACTATGTCATCATCTGAGAGTGGTTTGTCCGATACCGATGACCCCATGGCTGTAGTCTCAGATGATGAGATTGCACCTGAGCCAGAGATCTTTACTTCTGACACCGAGAGTGGCCCGGAGATGATGTCCGACGATGACGACGACTTTCAGCCCTTTGCGCTGCCCGATTTCGGAGATGATTTACCGATTGCTGATGGTATCCCGGACGAGGATCCTTTTGCTATTCCTATTCCAGTTCACGATCACCTTATCATCGGTCACCCCGATGGTGAGCATGTCGTAGCACCGATCCTCGCTCCTGTTCCTCTCATGGTCATTCCTCTTGAGGATTGGCCTTTTGACGATCTTTTTTATGATGATTTCGACTTGTTTGTTAATGGTCCTCCCGATGACGCTCATGGTGATGGAGAGCTCGATGAGGACGTTGTTGCTATTCCACTTCTGGGGATTCCCGTTATCGAGATTTCCTCTGACTCTAGTTTACATTCGGTCCCCGATTCCTTTGAGTCTGTGTCATCATCCGCCTTACAGGCAGTTGGTTTGCGACGTTATGCCACTGACTCTGACGACGACACAGCCATGTCAGCTGCACCGATTCCTCCACATGACATTGAGCCTGGACTTGAGCTTGATTTCATTCCTGTCGATCAGCCCGTTGATGCACCCGCTGATCCTGAGCCGATACCTGCACCTGAGCCTTTACTTGACCATGATCCTGTTCCTTTCGGCTTACCTGACATTGCACCACTTATACCAGATCTAGTTCCTGCACCCGCTGACCCTCCTGTTATTGAGCCAGTCACTCCCCCACTTGCACCTGCACCTGTTGACATTGCTCCTTTTCATCCAGTAGAGTCAGATGTGCACCGTGTCGACCTACCTGTTGTTTTCTTGCAGGATATACCCGCACCCCGTCCAGGGGAAGACACTTCTAGCCAGCAGCCTAGCCATGACCCACCTGTATCAGCGGCTTTCCCTCACATGCCTCAGTCTTCACCTACTGCTCATTTCACTTCTTCACCACTTGACGAGCCACTTAGATAGTTCCCACCGTACACCATGCCGATTTCTGATCCCTACCATCCCTCACATTTCACTGGTTATACATAGGATGAGTTACTTCTATCATTGCAGCTTCAGTATGAGATCATGAGTCGCAGGATTTTAGAGCTTGAGATGACACCGCGACCTTTGCCATGTCCGTGTCAGCCTACTTTTGTTACCCCACGTTCATCACCGTCCCCGTTTTCGCATCCTCCTGCACGACTTACTCCATTTCCCGAGTTTGACACTCGCTTTCTTACCGTTGAGCAGCAGATCAGTTATCTATTGCGTCATGTTTATGATCTTGAGGAGGAGCTTGTGCATGTGCACAACTTGCTTTTTGTTCCTCCACATCCTCCTCCACCGCCATCAGCATAGACGGTTTTTGGTTTTATGTAGGTAGCTTACTTTTGATGAGAGCACCGCTATTGAGCTGAGCTAGTGAAGCCTTTTGGAGACCCTGTGTTCCCTTTTGAGATAGACATTATGGACAAGGGTAGTGTGACCCTGTGTTCCCTTTTGATACGATACATTTGTGAAACATGTAACTGTACTTGTGGTCGATGATTAATGAAAGCTCAATCGTAATGTTCTCATTAAATACATTGTTAAATTTACTTGTTTATGCTATGATTGCATGCTTACTTGTTATAACAAACGCTATTATATACGTACTACTTATTATATATACATAAGACCTGACCTATACAATCTTCTTTTAGAAGATGCCTCCTCGAAGGAACAACTAATTGCCCACAACAAAGGCAGAACTGCAAGAACGGATTTCACAAGCAATCGCACAACATGAGGCCTTACGCTCTGAACACAGCGGACGTACCTCAGGAAATAACCCACCTCACGGTAATGTTTAAGTCATTTAAGACACATTCCGATACGTTTGGACTGTCCATGTGCGTTTGCTAATGCTTTCTGTGAATGATGTTGCCTGTACTTACAAGCAGTTCCTTGACTGCAAGCCTCTGAATTTTGACGGCACTGGAGGAGTTGTAGCTTTCGTTAGATGGGCTGAGAAAACAGACTCTGTGCTGCGGATGAGCAAGTGTGCGCCAGAGTACCAGGTCACCTACATTTCTGGACTTTTCCTAGACGGAGCTCTATCCTGGTGGAACCTTCAGGTTCAGACTCTGGGAGAAGAGGTTGCGTACGCTATGACTTTAGATGAGATGAAAGAACTGATGTGCAAGAAGTACTGCTCGAGAGCAGAGATTCAGAAGCTGGAAACCGAGTTCTGGAATCTAAAGATGGATGGTCCGAGATTGCTAAGTATGTGCAGAGATTCCATGACCTGTCTCGCGTTGTCCCCTACATGGTAGAACCAGAGTTCAAGCGAATCGAATGTTTCGTTTGGGGATTGGCACCCCAAATCATGAGCATGGTGACGACATCTAAGCCTCCAACCATCACTGAGGCCATTGATTTGAGCGTAGCACTAACTAAAGAAGCGATTAGGCTGAACAAGTTTTCGATCTCTGATGGAAAGAAGAAGGAGACTCATGTTGAGTCATCAGGAGAGAACAAGAGGAAGTTCTCGAATTTCAAGAAGGGTACCCTAGGAAACAACAACGGTAGCAACAAGAGAAGAGATGCAAACCCACCAGCCAAAGTCAAGACTGGTACTGCAAGTTCGGAGAACAAAGGGAAAGGTTACATGGGCACTTTGCCTAAGTGTGATGTGTGCCAGTTCCATCATGCCGGCCAGTGTAGGTTTAGGAAGTGTGAGAACTGTGGAAAGAATGGTCATTCGAAGGAGACATTTTGGGCTGTTAATGGTCGTTGGAATGGTGGCCAGAGAGGTAATGGAAATGGCAATGGCAGTGGAAACCGTGGTGGAAACGGTAATGGAAATCAGAATAGGAACAATCAAGAAGGAAATGGTGGTAATGTGAATCGTGGTGGTTCTGGAAACCAGGCTGGTAATGGAAACCGCAACCAAACCAATAACCAGGGTGGTACTGGAAACAAGCAAGGATGCTTTAGTTACGGAGATGTCGGGCATTTCAAATGAGATTGCCCAAAGAACAATCAAGCCCAAGGAAGAGTTTTCAACATTGGAGCTTGGGAAGCTCGCTAGGATCCGAACGTAGTTACGGGTACGTTCCCTATCAACCAACACTTTGCATCTGTACTGTTTGATACCGGTGCCGATTATAGCTTTGTATCCCTAGAATTTAAGAATATACTTGAGTTAGTAGCCAGTAAGCTAGATATTCCATACTCGATAGAACTAGCTAATGGAAAGCTAGTAGAAGCCAAGGAAGTAATTAGAGGTGGTGTAATAGAGCTCGGAGAGCATGAGTTTACGCTTGATCTTCTGCCAGTCGAGTTGGGAAGCTTTGACATGGTAGTTGGAATGGATTGGTTGTCGAACAACCGAGCTGAGATCGTATGCCACGAGAAGATCATTCGCATCCCGATGGCGAATGGAGAGACGATTGTAGTGCATGGAGAAAAGCATGATACGCCTCTAAGGATTATCAGTTGTTTGAAGGCCCGAAAGTTTTTGCAGAAAGGATGTGTTGCCTTCTTGGCTCACATTGTTGATAAGGAAGCCGAAGAGCCAAAGCTGGAAGATATCCCTGTGGTACAAGAATATCCTGAAGTCTTCCCCGAAGACTTACCAGGATTACCGCCACAACGACAAGTCGAGTTCCACATCGATTTAGTTCCAGGCGTCGCGCCTGTAGCTAAGGCACCTTATCGGCTTGCGCCTTCCGAGATGCAAGAGCTGTCGACGCAACTTCAAGAGCTTTTGGACAAGGGATTTATTCGACCAAGCTTCTCGCCTTGGGGAGCTCCAGTTCTGTTTGTCAAGAAGAAGGATGGTAGTTTTCGTATGTGCATTGACTATCGAGAACTAAACAAGTTGACCATCAAGAATAGGTACCCCTTGCTGAGGATTGATGATCTCTTTGATCAGCTTCAAGGTTCAAGTTACTACTCCAAGATCGATCTTCGATCCGGTTATCACCAGCTGCGGATTCAAGAAGAGAGTATACCGAAGACTGCCTTTAGAACTCGTTATGGACATTACGAGTTTCTAGTAATGCTGTTTGGTTTGACAAACGCGCCAGCAGTATTTATGGATTTGATGAACCGAGTCTGCAAGCCATATCTAGATAAATTCATGATTATATTTATCGATGATATTTTGATTTATTCGCGGATGAAGGAAGAGCATGAACAACGCCTTAGAGCCATCTTAGAGCTGCTCAAGAAGGAGAAACTGTACGCCAAGTTCTCAAAGTGCGAGTTCTGGTTGTGAGAGGTAAAATTCCTTGGTCATGTAGTGAATAAAGATGGGATTCATGTGGACCCCACCAAGATCGAGGCGATTAAGAACTGGGAAACTCCGAAGACGCCAACCGAGATCCGACAGTTTCTAGGTTTAGCTGGGTATTATCGCAAATTCATTGAGGATTTTTCGAAAATCGCTCAACCGCTGACCTCCCTTACTCAAAAGGACAAGAAGTATGAATGGGGAGACAAACAAGAAGAAGCTTTTCAGTTGCTAAAGAATAAGCTTTGCGATGCACCTATTCTATCCCTACCCTAAGGCACCGACGACTTCGTGGTTTACAATGACGCCTCGCGTCAGGGATTAGGTTGCGTGCTGATGCAGCGACAGAAGGTTATCGCTTATGCTTCGCGCCATTTGAAAGTCCATGAGGAGAACTACACCACACATGATTTGGAATTAGGCGCAGTGGTGTTTGCTTTGAAGATTTGGCGACATTATTTGTATGGCACGCGATGCAAGATCTTTCCCGATCACAAGAGCCTCCAACACATATTCGATCAGAAGGAGCTTAATATGAGACAACGCCGATGGGTGGAGTTGTTAAACGACTATGATTGTGAAATCAAATATCACCCAGGTAAGGCGAACGTGGTGGCAGACGCCTTAAGTCGGAAAGAGAGGATTAAGCCCATAAGGGTTAGGGCTTTGGAGATGGTCATTCGAACAGACCTCTTGTTGCGCATTCGTGCTACGCAGAGAGAAGCTCTTAAGAAGGAGAATCTTAAGGATGAAGATCTCCGTGGGATGAAGAAGAAGTTGGTACCCAATGAGGAAGGAACCTTATGTTTCATGGGACGAATTTGGATTCCCCTTTTTGGAGGTCTTAGAGACGTTATTTTTTATGAAGTTCATAAATCAAGGTACTCGATCCACCCAGGATCGGATAAGACGTACCAAGATTTGAAAGATTTCTACTGGTGGCCAAGATTGAAAGGTGATGTTGCAACTTATGTTGGAAAATGTTTGACTTATGCCAAGGTGAAGGCCAAGTATCAGAAGCCTTCAGGTCTCCTACAACAACCCGAGATACCCATGTGGAAGTGGGAGCAGATCTCGAGGGACTTCATAACCAAGTTTCCAAAGACGCCCAGAGGTCATGATACGATTTGGGTAATTGTAGATCGTTTGACAAAGTATGCGCACTTTTTGCCTATCAGAGAAAAGGATAACACTGGTAAGCTAGCTGAGCTATACTTAAGGGAGATAGTCGCACGTCATGGAGTGCCTATCTCGATTATATCTGATAGAGATGGGAGATTTGTGTCAAGGATTTGGAAATCTTTCCAAGAAGCGTTTGGTTCACAGTTGAATTTAAGCACCGCATTTCACCCACAGACGGACGGCCAAAGTGAGAGAACGATTCAGACGTTAGAAGATATGTTACGAGCTTGCGGAATGGACTTGGGTGGCAGTTGGGACACTCACCTGCCTTTGGTTGAGTTCTCCTATAACAACAGCTACCATACAAGCATTCAAGCTGCACCGTTTGAAGCTCTCTACGGGCGTAAGTGTCGATCGCCGTTATGTTGGGCAGATGCAGGCGATAGACAGCTAGTTGGCCCCGAATTGGTTCAAGAGACGACATATAAGATTATACAGATCCGAGAGCGCATCAAGGCGGTTCGCGATCGACAAAAGAGCTATGCGGACCAAAGAAGGAAACCTTTGGAATTTGAAGTGGGAGATATGGTTTTGTTGAAAGTCTCACCTCGGAAAGGTGTGGCAAGCTTTGGGAAGCGTGGTAAGTTAAACCCACGATTCATTGGACCATTCAAAATCCTGGAAAGGATTGGTATTGTAGCATATAAGTTGGAACCAGCAGCGGAACTGAATGGTGTTCATGATACATTTCATGTATCCAATCTGAAGAAGAGTCTAACACAAGAAACAGTGATCATACCTGCTGACGAAGTTCACATTGACGACACATTCCACTTTACCGAAGAACCTGTTGAGGTTACTGACTGGAAAGTTAACAAAACTCGGAGGAGTAGTGTCAAGCTTGTCAAGGTTCGATGGAATGCGCGTCATGGCCCAGAGTTTACTAGGGAGCGTGAGGACCGCATGAAAGCCAAATATCCGCATTTATTCCGTAACTCCCCTGCAGCTAGTAGTAAAGCTTAAAATTTTGGGACGAAATTTTCTTAACAGGGGGAAAATGTGACAACTATAAAAAATCCAGGTATCCGTACAATTAATTAACCATGATTAGTGCCTAATGACTGTGCTGAATTACAATTAACTGCTTTCTGATTACTTCCATATACATACATGTGCATCATACATTGTTTAATGTCATACCAATATTGCATGAAAGCTGTATTGTCTTAAATGATGCATTAAGTACAGTTAGCACAGTTATCTGATAAATCAGGAAAATGCTGACAGAACTCAGCACATAGACAGACAGTGCATTGAGACATAGAATAAGCCAGAAACTAAGTACCACACTAGTGTAGTGTGTAGGAAAGTAAGGATCACAAAACGGCCTTGCTAGTGATAGTTTAAGTGCCGGAAAGTGCCTAAAACTCATCCAAAGTGCTGAATTCAGCAAAATTCAGCAACAATCAGCATGTAAACACACTAATATTATGCAGAAACATGGTTAAATGGTCCTGAATGCTTTCCTAAGTGTCGGGAATCAAAAGTGTCACAAAAAGGTACATAAAACACACTAAACTGCAAAGTTTAGCACCTTAACGAACCAGTAACCAACCGAACAACCGGACACTGCCCGAAATGCCAAATTTACACTAGAAGCACTGTTTTAACATTACCAAGCTAGTTATGGTCCCCGAACATCATAACACCCCATACAAAATATCTAATAACTAAAACATGTAACTAATACTTGGATTTAAACTAGTAAATAACCAACTTGGTTAAAACCTATCCTACTACCCCCCCCCCCCCCATGTCTACGGCCCCATACAAGGGACCCACCTTGTTAATTTTGTTGCAATATTAAAATGGATATGTAAACACTTTACTAAACATAGAAACCAAGGGTTAATCTTGAAGTTGGATTATAAGAAGGACCCTTGAGATCTTGAGCTCATTTTCATCACACACTTGAAAACACACAACTTCTCCTCCCTCTCCTTGAGCTCTCGGCCGAGAACCATCATCCACACAACCATCTTCATTCATCTATCCTCATATAATCTACATACTCACAAGGGTGTTAGAGATCATACAAAGAAGCTAGAAGTTTGTGGAAGATCAAGGACCTCTCTTGTTTGCTTTTATCCATTTGTTTTCTACACTTGATCATCCCTAGCCTTGTGCTAGTGGTAGTCTTGATCTTGCTATATTACTTCTATTTTAAGTGGTTAAAGATGAATCATAATCAAAAACTTGAAGAACACTAAAGATCACAAGAAGTAAACTTGAACATAAGCATGTTTAATGAAGTAATCTTGATGAATATGAGTTGTTATGCTTGTTGATCATTGATTGTTTGTAGAAATGATGTTGATCATCATAAGATCTTGCTAGATCATGATTAAAAACATAATCTAGCAAGATGTGAAAGTAGAAATATTGTAGGATGATAGATCATCCACACATGAAGCATGAACTTGAATGAATAAATGGATTTCTTGAAAAATAATGATCAAAGTAAGTGATAACACTTGTAGATCTAAAGATTTATGGATGATTTTTAAAGAAACCAAGTTAAAAATATAAGTTTTACTAAATCTTGGTTATTACATAAACAAATCTTATTTTGAGTGGATAAACAAATGTAGAAACACCTGTGTAACAAGAAGAGTGCATGAAGAAGTATTTTTAGAAAATATGATTTGAAGTTGTAAACATCTATAATCTTTAAAAATGATGTTTTAAAAGAACTAATCACACTTTAAAGGATAACAAGGCTTACTAATAACACTAGTAAGATCCTACAAATTTTTACAAATATTCAAGTTCATGAAATGGTTGATTATTACTTATTTTTGGCAAATCGGTAAGTGTAAGTTGTTTATTATTGACTGTGAATTGATTGTGATGATTTTTACAAAAGAAAATGATATGCTTGAAAGCATGGAAACCTCCATTTTTAGGGGAAACTATGGCAAAATTTTCTAAAAATCCAAACACTTAGAAAAATATTTATTAACCTACACTTACAAGTGTATTTTAAACCATGAGTTTCCTACAAAAACTTTGCCATTATTTTTGTTACAAAAATATAATTATTGGAGGTTGATTTTCATAAATAAAAGTGACTAAATATGTATTTAGGAAATATATATTTAGAAGACACCATGTGTGTTATTATTTATATATTTTGTGTATTAGTTATATTATTTTAGGACATGAAATAATATAACACATCAAAATACCAAGAATTAAAATCCAAAATATTACCAAAATTCCAAAGAATGAATATACACATTTACACAACAAAATTGGTGGAAATCGAACTATGGAATAAGACATACAAAAATATTCCGGAATTTATTCACAAAGTATATTTTGGTAAATAATATTTTGGACACCAAGGGAACACAAATATGATTTTTACAATTCCTACAAAAATATATCATATTTTTTACAAGGAAAAATATATTATTTTTTACAAGTATGGAATATATATTTTTCTTGAAATTTTTAGAAGATATATTATTTTTAAGAAATATATATTTTCTTACAAATACGAAATACAATATTTTGAGATGAAAAATATTTTTTCTCAAAGGAATATGAAATATATCATTTTCGGAGAAAATGAGTATATATATATATATATATTTTCCAAGATAGACATAGAGATATATAATCTTTGGAACTTATAAAAGAATACAAATATTTTTGCTAAAAGAAAAATTATAAATAATTTTTCTAAATAATATTTATTGAAATATATATTTTGGAATATATATTGGTGAAATTTTAATAAAGATAATATTCCGGAAAATTAATACGAAATTAAGTATAAGAATACTTAATGAATACAATAAAAATACGTATTCTTGTATGTATGAATACACACCGGAATACGACCCTAATACATGGCAAAATATACAAGTATAAGAATACAAATACAAATACCCCCATCCTTGGGAAGGATATACAAGTATAAATATTTGGGAAGTATTAGGTTAAAATAATTGTCTTAACAATTATTCCAAAATTTAATAAATATAATTTAAGTTAAAATATTAATTATTTTAACATATAACTTGGAATAATATCGAAGAGACAAAAGAAACGTAACTCAAAGACATCAATACTAAGTCAAGGCACGACCCGCTCGTCTAATAGATCATAGTACGTTGTAGGTAGTCGTGTTTACCCGAAGGAGCTTGAGTTACGGTGACTGAAGACGCAAGACAGTGAGTTTCGTGACCCCCTTTTCTTTTAACTGTTTTCGGTTTTACAACTTCGGGGGTGAAGTACATGTTACAACTATTTACAAACGATATTATTTGGTATGGTTAGCTAAGGAAGGGTATTGCGAGATCATGTGAGTGGTGGGTATGACGCTTAAGACCATCAATCCTCGTTGTAGGACCGAGGGACATGAGTGATAGATCTATTTGGGTGTAGCGAGCCCCGCCCATGTTGGACCAGGGTTTGGCCCATGGGTTGACTATGTCTTACAGCCGGAAACCCGGTGCAAAGTCTGCTAGGTTTGAGTCTTCCTGCATCACGTCACACATATTAATGGCCTTGCAAACCATTAATGGATCTGTTTTTCCTTGTTGCTTTCATATCGGATTTACAAACTTATATACATACTTACAATGATTTCAAAGGTTTATTCATACATACAAACAAACACACGAACTCGCTCAACTTTTGTTGATGATTTCAAAACACATGTATTTCAGGGAATAGTTGTGGATCTGGCGGTGTTCGGAAGTTCCAAGTGTGGTTTAAGAATAAAGATGTCATCCATGGTCTTCGGGTTTGGTCACGGTATCTTAATCCTGGACGAGACGCGTCTTCCAAATCCTGGTTTTATTTAATGTCATCTGTCGAGTCTTTGTGAACTCTTAAACATGTTGCATGGTTGTACTCAAATTTGAATTTCTATGTTTTAAGACAATGTTGTCATGTTTTTAAACTAAATTAATGGATGACAAATCTATGGTTTTTATCATATAGTTGTTGTTATGATTGAATGCAATGATATTAAGAAAGTCACACAATAATCACGCTTCCGTAAAAGTCAGGGTGTGACATCTAGCATGTCCCTTACGTCTCTATCAAACCTTAGGAAGCAATGCTCGTAAATCACCTCTACCCCGCTCCCCCCATCTACCTGTATCCAGCTATTATAGCTGAGATGTTAAGGGGGAGCCTTTGTACCTCATGCTCTTCCAGGCGTGGCATTAATATGGGGGCCCTCGTGCAGTTTGAGGGGCCCAGTACCCTGGCTTTGATGCTTCTGGTGGGGTCGTACCCGTCCCTCCTTCTGATCATATTCACATATGCTCTGTTAAATTCTCCCCCATTGGCGTCCTTTCCTTTCTTATCCCCCCTCCTTGATTTCCTTGACTAGATGAGACAGCTTCCTTGTCTTCACCGCCACTTCTATTTCTCTTTTTAAATATATGCAATCATCTGCCTTGTGACCAAATCCCTTATGGAATTCACAATATTCATTCGGGTGAGCTTTTGGTCCCAGTTTGATCAAGGGGGGCTTCGGGAAGGAGTTCTTGACTCTTTCCGTGGCCAGTATCTCGCTGGGAGTCTTGGTCAGGGGGTGAAACTATCAGAATAAGGGGCTGGTCCCCTGCCTTGGGGTTTGTAAGGAAAGTACATCGGCCTTGTTCTGTGATGTTGTATCTTATCAAAGGTAGTTTTTGATGGGATAGAATGTACCTTTTTCCTGAGGCTTGAGTGTTGGGTTGGTTCTCCGGGGTGGAGCGTCCAGTTCTTTGGCCTTGCTGATAGTGTCCTTCACTCTGACAAAAGCCCTGACCCTATCCATGAGATTGTCAAAGGTCTCCGGGAACTCTTCCCCCAGTTTCTCACATAGCTGAACATGTTTCAACCCGTTGATAAAGCTGCTAATCTTCATCACTTCAGGGACATCCTTGATGTTCATGTTTTCTCTGACGAATCTTTCCATGTATTGGTCTACTCACTCGTTGTCTCTTTGTCGAATATGCATGATCTCGTTGAGATTCTTAATTACCTTTCTCTGCTTGCTGAAGTTTCTGAGGAACTTCTCACTCAGTTCTTCATAACTGTCTATACTTCCGGTCGGGAGGCTGTCAAGCCAGAGCCTGGCTCCTTCAGTCAATGTTTGAACAAACATGTGACACCAGGTGGGGCATCGACTATCGTCCCACCTGCCCGGCACCCCTGAAAGCATGCAGGTGGTCCTCCGGGTCACTGGTTCCGTCGTACCTGTCTAGGTTCAACGAAGGCTTAAATTTTGGAGGCATGGGTGCTTCGGCTCTTCTCTTGGTGAACTTCGAAACCTCAACCAAGTCTTTGGGTAAGTAGGGTTTATTCAGTCCACCATCGTCCTAGCCTTCTTTATCCTTCCCTTTCTGTTCCCTTCCTTTCATTAACCCCTCATATTCTTCCGGTGTCATTTGCCTTATGGCAGTCATTAAGGCATCCAAGGGATCAGGATCGTTACCTTTTCCACGTGAGCAAGTATCTTCTTTGTTTGATGGTGTGTCGAAAGAGAGCCTGGTTTTTAAACTTTCTAACTTCTCTCGTCTTTCCAGATCTTTAAGCTGCTTCTTGAGTTCATCCCTATGCATGGCTACAAAGCCAGACGTGATAGTGTCTCATTTCACCGATGCCTCAACCATGTTACCAGTCTCCTCCTCGTGGGTGATATCCTCAACCGTCACCACGTCATTAGTGCTCTGCACCGTTTTCATTGTCCGAGAGTTTGGAGGTGGTGTAGCCATGTTGCCTCAGATGGGTGGCAATCCTTTATAGTGTTTCAGGTTTTATGCAGGATTACTAGACGAACTAGGTCCCACGGATGGCGCCAATGTCGAGTCCCCAGGTCCCGGTTGATGGTCAATGGGTCTCGTCAACGTTGTAAAGGTGCTGCTTCGTTGTCCTACAAAAGAAGAAACCGTTAGCCTCGCCACGGAGGACCCCAGGGGGGGGGAATCCGTGACCAAGCTCCGACGTGAGAGTAAGTAAACTTGCCGGAGAACTGAGAAGCTTATCCCAACGAGTTGGTGATCGCCAGAATCTCTGTTGGTGTGAAGTCAGGGTGGTATTTATGTGTAAAATACAATCCGAGGTTGTCAGAATAAATGAAATGTGTGGGTATTTAATGAGAATGGCTCATGAATTCATACCTTCAACAGGACCCTTTACCTTCCTTATATAATGGAGACTATTTATCTTCAAGGTGAGATTCGGTTCAGTCCATCTAATGGCATTTTGACTGTATCGGAGAACTCAAACACGTGTCTGAGCCCCAACGGTTGGATCTCATGCTTCATTAATGAAGCCAGCTGCACTGTACCTCTCTTCCGGCGACTTCTCTCTCTCTCTCTCTCTCTCTCTCTGTCAGGCATTAAATGAGATCAGAGACATCATGTCTCTCCTGTTTCCCGCCTTATTCTTTAGTGTAACAACCCAACTCTTCGGGTCATTACCTATCGATTTTTCTTTTCTCGTAAACGCTTGTACTCCCGAGATTCGGTTAACGCTAAGGGTTTAAACTATATTTTGATGAATTATTAAACGCATTTTGAAACACTTATTACAACGCTTATTTGAAACACAGTTATCGCATTTTAACGCTTTTTCACAACGCATACTTTTTAACGCATTTTATCGCATGTTACATCGCTTGTTTAGACTAAACGCTATCACAACGCTATCGTAACGCAGACTCGAAACGTAGCGTTTCTTATGTTAAGTGTGTTATTTGTGTGATTATATGTTTAATTGTTATGTAGTTATAAACGCAACGCTTACACGCTCAATGCTTACATACAACTCGCTTGAACGCAACACAACGCTTAACGCACGAAACGAAAGTTGGAAAACTAACTCGCACAACACGGCTGTCCGAATGGACATTCGTCCGGATGACCATCCGACCGGACGGCCATTCGACCGGACGGCCATCCGACCGAACGACACTTCGCGCACCGACTTACTCTCTCCTTCTCGCCTATAAATAGTACCGTACACCTCCTTTCACTGATTTGACATCTCCATCCGACCACACGCACTCAAGTCGCTCTCTGTCACCTTTACTTGTGATTCAAGGCCATTTCGTAAGTATTTCTCCTCAAATCTTGTACAACCTTCATCACTAATCACTTCTACATCGTCTTCTCCATCAAACTCACACACAAACACTAACTTTTCCTCTGAAAACACTGATTTGGACTTCTTGAAGGTGTCCTTCATTCATCTTGCTTATGCAACCTGTTGTGGAGCACCAATTCATCAAGATTGGTTCAGATCTAAGAGATTTCCATAACTTTTCAACTAAGTTTTGCAAGATTTCACACTTCTTTATCTGTTTTCAAACTTTTCTTCAACTATCACACAAAACCGATGGAATCTAGGCTCACTCAGACTCTCTACTCATTCCTTAGTTGAGAGCCGGCTTGAAAACGGATTTCCACCGGAGAGATAACCGATTAACGGGTTGAACATGAAATTCCATCAAGCACAATGAGTCTGATCAAATGGGCTGAGACCATTCGACCGAATGAGCTGGACCTAGTGTGTTTCCGTTGTTTGACACGTCATCACGCCGTCTCCGTTAAACTTCAAACTTTTTACTTAGAAAATTTTACAAATTTTCAAATAACAGATCGCCCACTCGAGTGGCCATCCTGTCAGATGACCATCTGATCGGATGACCATTCGACCAGGTGACCTGTCCCTCATACTACTCCTCGTTCAAAACGATTTGGTTGAACTTCGAATTTTAACGAATTTTACAAACACCCACACACTCACTCGAATGGCCATCCGTTCGAATGGCCATCCGCTCGGATCACCATTCGACCACTTACCCATCCGACATTATGTTACGCACTGTTCAACGCTCACGCTACTGTTCTATGCTCATGCTAACTCCACGCGCTCCCTTCAATCCAATCAAGTTGTGTTTACTTGATAAACACTCACAGTGTGTATACTCGAACCCATTTTCGTTTAACGCACTTTTGGGTGTTACATACGTTCTATATCAAAACACAACACACAACGCAAACACTTTTTAAACGCTAACCGCTCGCGCATGCTATACGTGATTTGTTGAATGCTTGTTACTATGCTTATACAGTGTTACACTAGACCGCCTCTAGCAACGATAGTACTATAGTTTGGACTCAGTACCTGTCGTGGACAGGGGTTGCTCGTGATCACATCTCTTTACTTCACACGTTCATTGAACATGTGTCGCGCATACTCCAAAACGCAGTCTCGTGGTTAAGTTGTAGACTTTGTTTGATAGTTACATACTTCGCCCATTACGTGTTACATGCTGGTTATGCGTAAACGCTTTTAATACTATATGATATGCAAACTTGTGTACTCACCTTTACATTTTATGTATTGACTTTATTTTAACGTATGTGACAGGTTGATAGAATGCTATGATGTGATGAATCAAGTTAGGAAGTCTAGAAACCCGCTAAACAAATCTGAGTTGTCGGAATAGTATTTGTTTATGAGACTCGCTATCTGTAATGACTGTTAATGCTTTATATGTTAGTAGTATGGGATATTAACATTAAATATATTGTCATTTAATAGTTGTTATGGATTCTCTTGAACAATCTATTTCGCTCAGTGCCACGCCCTGATGATTCCACCATCGGTTGGGGTGTGACATTTAGTCCCTTTTTAAGAGAAAAAAAAAAGGCTTAATGTGGGCTCACAAGCCCGCCCAAGTGACGGAAGCCCAAGACGGGTGCACTGGACTACCAGTGGGCCCCGTCGTCAAAGAGAATTGTTCCTAACTATCATCGGTTATGAGAATATTAAGTTGTAATACTTTTGAAAAAAAGAATATAAACGTCAAAAACAACTAAGTGTAAATGAGTCAAGCCACTCGTGAGGTACTCGAGATCGGTCTATAAGTTAAATGAGTGGGTTCGGTTCGGTTTGTTTACACCCTTAATGAGAACTGAGAATCCCTTTTTGGTAGATTCTCTGTGATAACGACATGGAATCATAATTATAGATACACTTCAAACTGATTTTATGTATAAAGATGTGGTTTCCAGTCGAAGATATATGCACATTCTTAAATTCTATGTGAAGTGTTCATAATGATAGATAGGGGTATAATAAAAGAGGGTAGGGTTCCAGCGTGAACAACATCTCAAGAGTGAACTGCGTGAACAGATATGGACCCTTGATTTCCTTTTTAGTTGTTAAGGGTAGGATTGTAATTATATAAAAAAATTAGATTTAAATCATTATTTTAATAATTGAATTAAGTTACATCTTTCCTAATTTAAATTCATTATCCACATTATGTTTATTTATTAATAAGATAATTTCAAAACAAAACAACAAATCACCAGATTTCAATTTTAATTTTTATTTCAGATTTCATCACCAGAATTCAAATTTTGATTTTTAAGATCAACGTAACCTTCATATTTCAACAGTATACACATGTGTACTTGGATATAAATAGAACAGTACACATGTGTACTCAACATCGTATATATGAGTACAGTAATTCACAGGTGTACATCAACATTCAATACAAAAAAATTCTGAGATATCACAAAAACAGACGATATACACATGTGTATATCGCATTAAAAAGAGGGCAAAATCAGAATACACATGTGTACATCGTATTTAAACAAATAATTATTTTAATAATTGAATTAAGTTACATCTTTCCTAATCCTTGATTTGATTTGTGAGATTTATGCAATCAATTTAAGAGAATAATTGGTTACTTGATTTGTGAGAGATTTATGCAATCAATTTAAGATTGAAATTACACATATACCCTTTTTGTATTTAATTAAATGAAAAAAATTAACCAAATAATTACCATCATGCCACTCACTTTAATCTCAAGATCATAAAAATCAAGGGCCCCAGATCAGTTCACGCAGTTCACTCTTGGGATTTTGTTCACGTAAAGAAGCGCAGAACACTTCAAAGATATTTGCAAAGTTTTTGTTTACAATGAGTTAAATCTAATTAAGCATAAGTGTTACCCACTTCTAGTATTATGTTAGAACTAGTTATTTTAAAGATTACAAATTTAAATAGGAAATTAATTCTTGGTATTCAACTCTTCGGTCTTCACTAAGCATTCACTTCCAAAAACATTCTTTTCTGTCATATAACGTAAGAGATAAGAAACAAAAATAATTGAAACCCATACGTATTAGACTGCGGGGTATGGGGGGTTTGGGTTGGGGCATTTGTTGACACGTGGAATGGGAGGCCCCCCACCAAACAAACCCACGCCCATGAGGTATGGTGGGGCTTGGGTTGGGGGCTTGGGTTGGGGGCATGAGTTTGGTTTGGCCATTGAGAGCCTGCCATGTCACCTTACTAGCCCTACTAGCCCGCCCCACGCCCGGCTTCAAACCCACGCTAGAAGGGCCACGCCCAAACCCATGCCCACCCGGGGTGGTGGCTTGGGCGTTTTCAGCCCACCAACGCCCAAACCCCCGCCCCATACCCCGCAGTCTTATAAGATACGGGATATCACGCTCCAAATATAACCTGTTTCCAGAAGAAGAAAAAAAGGACACCAACAATTGACTCCCACCTCTTCACACATTACCGGTATATTCTACATAACTAAATTAATTCTTGGTATTCAACTCTTCGGTCTTCACTAAGCATTCACTTCCAAAAACATTCTTTTCAAACATATAACGTAAGAGATAAGAGACAAAAATAATTGAAACCCATACGTATTATAAGATACGGGATATCACGCTCCAAATATAACCTGTTTCCAGAAGAAAAAAAGGACACCAACAATTGACTCCCACCTCTTCGCACATTACCGGTATATTAATAACTAAATTAATTCTTGGTATTCAACTCTTCCGTCTTCACTAAGCATTCACTTCCAAAAACATTCGTTTTTGTCATATAACGTAAGAGATAAGAAACAAAAAATAATTGAAACCCATACGTATTATAAGATACGGGATATCACGCTCTAAATATAACCTGTTTCCAGAAGAAAAAAAGACACCAACAACTCCCACCCCTTCGCACATTACCGGTATATTCTACATAACTAAAAAAAAAGGACCAGTACACATTACCGGTATATATATCATACACAACTACAAAAAGCAACAAAGAACACCAACAATTGATATTATATATAACTACAAAAAGCAACAAAGGACACCAATAATCCAACAAGTATAAATACTGGATGATGATTTGTTTTGTCAAAGGATATTTCAAAAATCTAGTGGTGTTTGTTCTATTATACAGATGTGTTTGCTATGAAAATCCAACAATGTGTTTGTTCTGTTAAATCCCGATTCTTTTGTGATGTTTGCTATTTTCAAAAGGTGTTATATCTCCACCACATCCAGATTTGCGACGGTGTAAGCGGTGGTGGTGTTTTTGGTGAGAAAAGGGGTGGTGGTACAGCCATAGGGAAGGGATAAACCAGCGGTGTCGAGGATGAACGGGTGGGTTAACCGAACCCAATTACATGAACATCGCCCGTTTTAGAGATAAAGATGGTGGTTGTGTTCTAGAGAAGATAACAGGGGAAGAGAGCAGATAATATTTCAATTGATTTGAAAAAGAAAATTAGTAACACTGTGTTCCAGAGTTAAGAAAGATTTGGAAGGAAAAAAAAGAGTTATGTGTTCCTGAGTTTTTTTTATGGGGAGAAAGAAAGAGAGGAAGAGATGGAGATGTGGGAGAATGGAAGATTTTGTTTCTTTATAAATTGGAAAGATAAACTTTATTTCCTCCCTATACTTTCTTTCTTCCCTTTTCTTTCCTTTATTAAACTCAGGAACACAGCGTAAGGGTGGGCGGAGTGGGTTCGGTGAGTGAAGCGGGGAGGGGGGGTTTACCGATTGGGGAACCGTTGCCACCCCTTCGGACAACAATTCGGTGAATGGCGAGGGACAAAATCGGTTAGTATTTACCGAGTGTTTGAAGAGGAGAGATGTGGGGGGGAGAGGGGGTTAATGGTGGGTCTCAACCTCTTCCAACCAATCACAAATTTATCTTTTTTTTTAACAATTGTTTACCACTCTCTATGTGTTTGACCATTGCTACTGATTGAGTGCAAAATGAGAAGTGAAGTGGGGACTTGACATGACATGACATTATTGATTAGAAAATAGTTTAAACACTCACCATTTAGTGACCACTCGTCCACCCTAAACAACGAGTATTGGAAAATGGAAAGCAACAACAACAAATTAACTATGTGAAAGTTTTTCTTAGTATTTTCATATCTTTATTTTTATATGTTTATTTCTTACATATATAGTTTCCATAAAATTGTTATATCTTATTAGTTTTGAATAGGATCATACACCCAAACCTTATTTTCACGCCCTATACGCTGCAGCGTATAGGGTTTCTGACCCGACAAAAGCAGAGGTGACAACTAACAAACAGTTGACAAGCTGACAATGCACAGTGTCACTGAGACCTATATCTTGTGTTTTGGGCAAAGAGTAGCGCATTGGGTATAAGGTTGTTTTTTAAAAACAGACAGACCGAGCATACGGGTTTTTCAAGTTTTTCACATACGGGTCTTCAGATTACCAATGTCATGGTTTAACAAATACCTTTTCGATGAATATTCTGATGAGTCCGTTGTTCCAGATTCTTACAAAGGGACCGTTATTTCTGACTCGTGCGATAAATCGGTCTCGTCTAACATGAGGGAGGAGATGGTTGTCTCTGGCATTCATTATAGTGAGAATACGTTACAGCTGGACTTGAATATCCCTATGGAGGACTCATACGCACAACACAGCTATTCGAATTACGGATACGGAAGTGAACTGTATCCTCAGGCTGAATATCCATACAATCAGCCAAACTGTCCTGACCACGGTTACGGTGGTGAGCAGAGCTTTGTACAACAAGACTATCTGTACCAGCGACACGGTGGTGAGCAGAGCCTTGTACAGCAAGACTATCCGGACCAGGGAGATGGTGGTGACTAGGATGAGCTGTTATTTGATAAGGAAGGCTCTTACCCGATTCTATTTTCGTTTTAGACAGACTGGACCTTTCCGTCAAGCGATGAGTTGGTGGATTGAGTACAAAAGACGGGAAAGGACAATGGTTACGCCATTGTGATTAAAAGATCAAATAAAAGAGGAAACAATGACAAGGTTTGGTTTCAATGCACTCTTGGTGGGAGTATAAGAATGTAGTTATGATGAGGAAAACAGGTAGCAAGAAAATAGGTTGCATGTTTGAGTTGATAGGGTTATCGAAGACAAAGGGAAGTGTTTAGAGGTTAGAGGTGACGAACCCGGCACACAACCACACTCCTATTGAAAACTTAGAGGGTCACGCATATGCAAGAAGACTTTCTTTGGAAAATAAAAAATTAATTGAGGAGCTGGCAGAGCAAGATATTCCAAACCATAGCATCTGGCGAACAATGACGAAAAAGAACCCGAATAAAAAGATTATTCCGAAAGATATACACAATGTTTTTCAAAAGATCAATGTCGGAAAAGAGTCTCGATGAATTCCCAATGTAGTAACTCGAAAACTTTGTTGTAAAAAAAATTTCACTTATTACACACGCGAGAATCAAACCACGAACGCAGTTGAAGATATTTTCTTTGTCCACAAACATTCATTTACTATGTGGTGTGCATTCCCGCATGTGCTAATGATTGACGCCACCTACAATATAAACTTGTACAATCTTCCATTTGTTTAAGTCGTAGGTATGACGTTGACAGACCAGTCATTTTTGGTTGTTTATGCGTTAACTTGTACAATCTTTCGTTTGTTCAGGTCGTAGGTATGACATCAATCCAGGTATGTATGTTCATTTCCTCCTTTAATTTTCACTTGATTACATGTTTTAGGTTCGATTTCTTATTGATTTGTGGGATTTGGGATCATTTGGCCTGCTGCTTACAAACCAGAGGGGGTGATACCCTGCGCATAGCCCATAACGCAGTGTATCAACCCATTTATTTTTTTTAATTTATTAAATATATTTTGTTTAAAACATTTTTTTAAAACTTAATTTTTTAAAAATGTTTTTAAATTTTAAAACTTAATTTGGGTTTTAAAATATAATTTGTTTTTAAATTTTAAAACTTTAAAAAAATGTATATCGGTTGTATTTTTCAGGATGGATTTGGACGAGGAGATGTTTGACGATATGGATTTTGAGGAGGAGGTTTCTGACCAGGGCCTTGCGGTTGATCCACTGGATGGGCACCAGTATTTGGCGTTTCTGGTTGACTTAATTGTGTATACTTGGTGTGAGAAGCTACATACGGTGAGGATCGGCGGACACATCGCGATCGATTGGCAGTTTTTGGAGACGGTCACGGAGGCACCGAGAGCCAGAGACATTATTGGAGTCGACACTCCGTGGACCCGATTGTTCGATGTAAGTCCAGAAACACTACAATCGGATATCACAAAACACTAATCAAAGTGCGGAAAACTAAGAAAAGTGTCAAGAACAAGAACAATCGAACTGATTAGATTGCACACGAGTATAGAACTCGTCTGGTACAACTAACACTCAACTCGAAATTGATAAGAAGAACATAAAATAAAACAACAACCTCTGAAAGAGCTAGGTTCACCCTATTTATAGTTACATAAGGTGACCTAATACAAACTGGGCCAAGCCCACATGCACACTATAAGCCCAAAACATGTAATTAGCTCACATGGCTTATCCGAAGCCTACTAGATAACTAGGTCCAATAACCTATAAATGTGTTTGATAAAGATAAGCGTAAACCTACTAAATTATATGGCGTTACAATATCCCCCTAGTTTTATGTTGTCTTTATCAAACACCTGTCAATCTCATGTCTCTGTGGAAAGATACTTCATCTTTTCATCTTCAAACTTGGGCTCTTTTGTTCTTCTTGATCATGATCAGCTTTGCTTGAAAATCTTGTTGAAAAGAATGCAAGAGGAGGATTCTCGTCAACTCTTTTCTTTCTCAAACTTTCTCTTTCAAGCAGGTCCACATGTACTTCTTCAAATATGCTATTACTATCAGATGTTGACTCGTATCTGGTTCTTCTGACTCAGGCACATCTTGTTGTTGCGATGCTTCATGCTTTGTCAGCAGCCAACAACATCTCAATCCTCAACAACCCATGTTTCTTGATTTAAATCAAGTTCTGCACATGCTCAGAAATTCATAAGCAACATTTCTAAACAACAGAGGAAAATACCACATGAACACTTGGAACATCCAAGTATTTGTGTTCGGATTTCACAATTCAAATTTCTTTCAACTTTTAATGATCAATCAAATCTTCAAGAACGGCTAAATTTTTTAATAAAACAAATAAACACTTTATTTTTGGATTTTTGATTTTATAATCTAAGAATATAAACTGAAACACAAATAAACAAAGAAACTAATATACAATTACAATTGCAATGGGATCAAATCACAGTGTTTCGGTCCAAACTACACTTATCAACACTGATTTACTTCGGTTGATCTGAGCGATTGCCAGTATGTTTGTCCACTTAAACTTATCTCCTTAGGCCTTTTCCATATGACGGTCTGCAACTGATTTATCATGTTTTGGTTTATTTAATATGAACACCCAATCAGATCACAATAAAATCCTGGAATTTTAATCAGAACATTGTATCATCCATGCAGTTTCCCTACCACATATTTTTCACAAGCCTGTTCTAGGATTCTGGAACCTTGACTAGGACTTGGTTGAGAAGAGAACATAATAGATCATTTGCAAAGAGATGGATATAATATACAGATCAAATGAATTTTTCAATTTGATATAGGTTTTTTCGGGTTTCTTTTGGGCACTAAAGGGCCTCTTTCGAGTGTAATTGATCTATAGCACGACAATGTACAGCTAGGTCAACATGTATCTGGATGCAGCAGAAGCTGACGTTGCCTAGCACCTCCAGGTCTTTGCTCACACAAAACAGAGGAGATACACGAGTTGGTCAGAAAAGATTTCAGAACTAGAACAAAATTGTGTGTATCGGGACGTCACACAAACATTCAAATAGAAATGTCCTAATTCCAAGTGACGTTCTTTCCTGAGGTTATAATTTAATTTTATATTCTGCACAGAACTAGTCAAAGTTTCCAGCCATCAGGATAAAGCCAACCACATATCACTCTAGAGTCAGAGCATTTCAATATTGGTCTTACATGAGTCAGCCTTAATACACATAGTGAAAATTCATTTTATTTCCCATATATTCACCAATCTTTTTTGTATTTTTTATTTTTTCAAATGTTTTTGAATTTTCTCATTTTCTCCCTCTAATATTTACAAATATCTTTCTAAGATATCCCCCTAAATTTGTGCATAAATCTTATGCGCAAATTTAACTTATAAAGAAAATTGTACATACAAATTTTATATAAACAAAAGAAAATGGAAATATTTTTGTTGTTTTTGTTTAACCGTTCCGTCATCAGATTTAAGACAAATCAATATCAAGATTAGAACATGAAAATTTTTTAAATTGTACCTTTTCGCTGATCTTATCTCACCTCTCTTATCTCCTTCAAACGAAACATATCAACTGTAAAGAATTAAAACTTTTTGCAACAGTGAAATGTTACCCGTTATGTCTCTGGAACAACCGCTATCAACATCCAAATATTGTCAATAGCTCCTCCTTGGTTGTCCCAGAAAAACAAGGAGATCAGTAAGACATCGGTACCCAGGACATCATGGTCCTGGGTATTCCTAAAGCGTCAACATAAGACACTTCCCGCAAGCACATGTCCCCTTTTGTTTCAGGTATTAGTGATGTTGCTGCTTTATGTTTTACCTTCCAAACTTGTTTTGGCTTCTCTAATTTCTTAGGTGCCTTTGGCAAAACTGTTTGCTTTTCAACCTTTTTATTTTTCAAAACTTGTTTAGGTTTCAAAGCTTGTTTTCTTTTTGCTTTTGCAGCATTCTAATCCCCATCAGATGGTTTAACCTTAGGATGCTTATTCATCATTGCCTTAGGCTTTTCAACCTTCATTGGCTTAGAATAAGATCTATCCCTTGGTGTAATACTCTGATGCTGTGTATTATGTGGCACATAGGAACAATGTGTGTAATTCCTTGCAATGTGACCGGGTATGCCGCAGTTGTAGCATGTTTGCTTCTTTACGTAATTAGCATATCCCGATCCATTTGATCCAACCGATAAAGAATTTGAGTTATAGGATCTATTGGATGATTTGTTTGCAGGCTGTTCAACCTTTCTGCCTTGTGTAACACCCCGAAAACGGGCTTGGTAATCAAACCACGTTAATACTAAAGGACGGGTAAAATACAGTTAGTGGTAAAACTTACCCGGTAAATTTTGGGATTTTAAATAAATAAATCTAATATTTATTAAAAGGATGGGAAATACTTTGAGAAATCAAAGTATATAAAAGGCCCGAGATTTAACGGGACTTAAAATAAAATGGGTTTTGAACAAGATAAATAACTAGGAAATAAATAACCTAGTATAAGTCTTGTAATTAAGTGAAAGAACAAAATTATTCAAGTTATAAACCAAACAAAAGTGGCCTATGTTGTTAAATTTGAAACTTAATAACATAAAACAAAATTAAAACACACCAAACTCCCACTTTGGGGGTGTCTGGTCGATCAAGAAGCAGGGGGCGACAGGGGTTTTCTTCAAACCCTAAAATCCTCACAAAATTCACAAATTGAAGCCTCTAATCAAGTCTAAATCGAATCTCAAGCACAAATTCATGATCACCTAGTTGAAAGGATCATAAGGTATGTAAAATTGTGATGTTTTGATTCATCTTGAATTCTTGGTTAATTGTGAGAAACTGAAATCAAGCTTAAATATGTCATGCATGGATGAATCCTGAAGTAATATGATGTCTAGGAGTAAACCCTAGTCAATAACATGTTGGATTAGTGGATCATCTATGAAATTCATGATAATCCATTGATAAGTTAAATGGGTTTTGTAAAATTTAGATGAATGCAAGAATCATGACTACCAAAAGTGGTGTTACTTGATTACTATGAAATGATTCTGAGATTAGTATGCATGCTTGACATAATGGGATCGATATGTATGTTTATATTGGGAAAAATATCAAGTTATGAACTTGGTTTTAAATATGTAAAATTATACCCGTTAGGTGTTCGTTAAAATGCCTAGATGAAAGATAAATGTTGAAAATTGGACAAAAACGCATGTTTGATGGATATGGCAAATTGTGCGTTAAGACTTACAAAAAGGGTTCTAAACGGATTGTGAATTGAACTCTTTAGGCGAGGAATCCGGATCGTCAAGTGGACAAGCCGGTGGAAATACGCGTTTGAAAAGGATGCTTAAAAGGTACGTAACCACGATTCCGTTACGTTATGCTTGATTTCGTATTTTCGCTAGTAGACTTTAAATTAGCATAATACATGATATTTGCATTTAGTTGAAGTGACGAAGATCACTAGGTAAATAAACGGGTCAAGAGGTGAAATTATCACCCTTTGACAATATCAACTAATGGTTTCTTGAGTTACATATTTATAGGAATGAATATCAAATGGATACGCACATCGCTATTGCTTAGCGGCTACTAAGTCAAGGTATTGAAACGGGTCAATATATTGACCCGAGCCAGATATGTATAATGATTCAACTCATCACGTAGAACTTGAGATTCTATAAGAGTTAGACAAGGGTAAAATATAGTTATTCGGTTATCTTTTAGGTAAACTGAATAAATTGAGTTATGATTATGGTGTTTTAGAAGTACATGGGTTTATAAACAAGATTAAAGTTAAAAGGTCGGATTTTGGGTCAAACTAGTAGTTAAATGTTCCTTTGTAATAAAAGAAGGATGAAAATTGACCGAATTGCCCTTGTAAGCTAATTCGAACGAACAACTCTTACAAGTGGTTCGGAAACGAGTTTTATGATTAGATAAATGCTTAGAATAAGAAATGATAGTGAAAGATGTAAATTCTTGGGTCGAATGACTTTATATGAGTCTTGCCGTAAAGAGAAAATCCTAGGGGTAAAACTTGGAACATATAGATGTCCACATTAAATCCAACACACATATAAGTTGTGGTGGAAGATTACTTGGTAAGGAATGTAGGAATAAGATGCTAGAAATGTATGAAAGCGAATTCAGGTTCTAAAGTGCTTAAATACCCTAAACGGGTCAAAATAAGCCTACGAGCGAAAACGTATTTAAATTGTGTAAGAAACCTGTTATTAGAACCTAACATGATAGGTAACATTAAATTGAAGAGGTGCATGTGAAATAAGGATTTAACAAATATGTTTGTTCGATAAAATGCATAAAAGGGTTAAAATTCGGTAAAACGGCAAGGAGTTGAAGATTTAGAAGTCTAAAAATTTATTATGTAGGATGTTGGATTTTAACTCCATATGATGGAGGATCAAATTACAAACACGTAGGAAGAAACGGTAGGTCAAACGGACAAGCGGATTGAAAGAAACGAAAGTTTTCGTGTCAAAAACGGCAAAATGGAAGAATCTGACACAGGGGCCACCGTAACTTACGGTGGGCACCGTAAGTTACGGTGGGGACTGAATTGCTACGGCAGATACCTCCTGCCTTACGGTGGAGGTAGTTTAAATCAGGGGCCACCGTAAATTACGGTATCCACCGTAATTTACGGTGGACCCTGTACAAAAATGTATTTAATCAGTTTTGTTTCCCGGACTCGTTTAGATATGTTTTAAACCCCGTATGACTAAAGCATTTCATGTTTATGAAATGTAGGTACTTTTTGGAGGCCGGAAGACGATCAAGCTCAACGAAGAACCGAACACGATAAAGATACATGCTTTCGCACATTGCCTCGTCATAAATTTTAAACGACGAATCTGATCACGTTATGCCGAATAACTTATGATTTGTAAAAGTTTTAATAAATCCATATTTTTATAGTATGTGTAGTTTTAACTACACATCTAACTGTTGGTATTTACATGTAAAACCGTTAAATAGCAACTAGGGTGTTACAAGTTGGTAGCAGAGCCTTGGTTTAAGATATTCAAGTATGGTGGGAAAACTATGCTTGGACTTAAACCTTATGCTCTTGATAAAGATTGGTGTTCGGTTCAAGGCTTGATCTCAAATCCGGTAAGTACATGTATGTTAATGGTTTAGTATGATTAAAGTGTTGTGAACAACACATAGGGTATCATGTAATACACGTTACACCAACGAAAATGATTAGTATAGTTAACGAACTCACGTACAGTAAAAAGCATTGTATTACAATACGTGCATTTATTAATGTTGAAAATTGCTAACCTTTGTGAATGTTTTAATTGAAGGACACTTGTATTTAAAGATGACAAGGGTTAAACAAATTACAGATATGATAGAGGAACGGTCCGAAGTATGACAAGAGGAGCATGCTCACCAAGGACTAAATCGCGTAACGACCGCGAACAAAGTTAGCGGCAAGAGAAGCCCGTTAGGACAAGCATTACCAGGTGCACGCTTTTAAATTAATCGCACAAGTAGTAATATGCAACTAACACGTAGGGGATAACGGTTGCATATATCTGATAAAACCTAAATAGGATATCTATTCAGGATGATGTTTCTAAGAAAAGTTTAATAGAAACATGTGTTATTCACGATGATGAATAACAAGGAAATAATAAGATTAGTTCATATGAAAACTTGGACGGGGGGTAATTATCCAAGTGAGAAATTCTCAATATAACGCTATTGAGAAAGGTAGCGATCACATTAACGAATGTGATTATATAGTAGTTCGATAGAAAAGAAAAACATTTTATATGTTCGAATGTAAAATTAGTGAAACTAATGATTGTTGTTTTGCAATTAAATAAAGTTTTACTAAATGAAATTAGAAGTATGAAATGAATAGAGGCATTACTTACATAGGGGGTGATGTGAAAGCTATAAAAAGGTCATGTGTGTCATGTGCCGATCGCTTACTCTGGCCAAGTAAGTAGTGACATATGATACCATGAACTTCTTGTAGCAGACACATTTACGTCCGATGTAGTAAGGACGGGGTGAGTGGGACAAATTAAAAAGTACCCAAATGAATCAGATAAGCAAAATATCTGATCATAATGTAAACGCACAGCCGAGTGACGGAAGCATATTATATTAGGATAATGAGCCCGAGAGAAGAGACAACGAAACATGTAAAATCTATTATATATAATAAATGAAAGTTATTTGGGCCACGTGTCAACACTAGAGAGCCCCTAAATGCCCTTTTTCCCGCCCAATAGTGCCACTGCCCTCTTCTATTTATATCCTCCTTCATTTACTCATTTAGGGCTTCTTGCTTTCTTTCTCTCTCTGCTTTGCTCTATTTCCGATCGATGTTTATCCTCTCTCATGTTTATCCTTCTTCTTCTTCTTCTTCTTCTCATATTCATCTCCTCAACAACGTACGGCAGAGGTTACTTCTATTGGATACATCTTCGTTTGAAACCCTAAATCATGTACCGTCCAGTGGTTGAAGAAGAGAATAATCAAGTAAGATCTACTTTTTTATCTAGAAATTTTATTTCGTTTTATCTATTTTGTCATACTGAACATGATGAACCCTTTTCTACCCTCAGAATAAGAAACAGATCTCCTTATCGTACTCGATGAACGCTTTTGTACAACCTCCTCTTAATCGGTGACTCTGGTATGTTTGGTTTGTTGTATCATGTGATTACGAGCAGATTTATTTTGATATGTTTTGTACTGTGTCTTTCCAAACCTTTTTTGTTGGATTATAGAGTTTGTTGATTAGAAGCAACCTCTGCCGGACGGTTGTTGAGGAGATGAAAATGGGAAAGGTTATACCAGGTGTGTTGATAGGTGATTGTAGGACCGGGTTTGGGGACCGAAACCGTGATTCTTGTGATTATGTTCAAAAACGGAAGAGATAAGAGATGATAAACAAACAACTTTGTATTAATCCGGTAGTATAACATTACAAGTCGGCCCGATTCCATGATAACCGAACTAATACCAAAGGAGTATACATTCGGGGAGAGATCAAGTGGTGATCTCTCCCAGACACACTGAAGCTCACAGGGAACTCTCAAATGAGCTCCCCTATTCTCTCTTGGTCTTGCAAATGACAAAGTGTTGGTATTTATACCCAACACAGGTTGTATGGTCGAAGGATCTAACTGATTGATCGATAGATCATCTGTCGATCATCCAGCTATCGAAAGATACACATATACCTCGAAGGATGACATATCCTTCGAGGTCCATCTTCATCTATCGATGGATATCTTTCGAGCTCATCGAAGGATATACACAATCCTTCGATGCCTTATCCTTCGACACCAAACATTATACAACCATAATTTGTCTAGCAAAACCCACACGGTCAACCAAATAACCCTCTCGTTTGACCACTTCAAACGAGCGGGTCTATACACGTTTGTTTGACCGTTTCACTAACTATTACAAATTCAGCGTACAATAATAACTAATCTATTCGACAAGCATCGGACACAAAATCTGCATCAACAAATTCCCCCTTGTCCGTTGCTGTCGAATGCTGAAAATGCAACTGCAATCGATCTTCAGTCAAGTATTCATCTTCTCTGTGTTAACAAATTCCCCCTTGACCGATGATCCAGGTAAGTAGTATCTTGATGCTCCTTGTATAATATTTCCCCCTCAAAGTACGCGCATCCGTGTTGGGTGTTGTGCAATTTTCTCAAAAGGCTCAATTGACCGATCTTCCACTGATCTTCCAATACTCCAACCGGCATTAGATAAGGGTTCCAATCTTTAAAAACTGCATCAAGTCTTGATCTTGTCATAAGAACTCTATTTCATACAAGCATACTACATTGATAGAGATTTCTGGTGAACTGTCTTCTGTAAACCGTCTTTGTGGAATCGACCAAGTAATGCACTTTAATCTTCAGCATCAACACTCAGGAAAGTCAGCTAGACCAAGTGTATCCCTTGCAAGCTCAACCAGCATGCTTAGTTGAACTACATCCAGATCTCATTGTCTCGCCTTTGTGAAGTTGACCACGTAATGCACTACGGATCTTCAGCATCAGTACTCAGGAAGTCAGCTAGACCAAGTACATCGTTTGCAAACTCAACGAATTGAGTTACCCCCAGATCCCTGTAAAATCCCAAAGAAACATCAAACCCAAAACCGAATCCTGCAGGCCTTCAGTCTTGAACTATCAGCTTTCATAAAGATTCCCCAGGTCTTCAGTGAACAACGCTTTTGTAACTACTGTAGACTTTAGAAACCTGTATTTTTCCGTGCAAAACCCTTCACGCTGGCTGGAGAATTAATTAAAATCCTCAAATATGTGTATGTGCAAAGCATTCCACGCCGAACCGATTGTATCACCAGAAAATCACAAACTCTACCACCTGTGATTGCGTTTAGAAATTTACCGAAGAAATTCAACATACGATTTTATCCCCCCATTTCTTTGGTAAAATCTCTAAACCTTAACAGATTCTTTCCACTTCAAAGAAACTGTCGTCAAATGTTCACCAATTCCCTCCACTAAGCGGAACTGTCGTCAATCTTTATTGAATGTTCTCGGTTCCGAAAATTCACGAAAACGACTTTCTTCTTTGCATATTCTAGTTGAATAAGAACGTCCCCTAGTACCCCGTAGGATCCGACTTGTATCCCTCCAAAGACTTTGTGAACTCGTTAGGACCGGTATTGACATTCTAGGTTCATGCATTAGTTACCAAATGCGAGAATATGACAATAAACAAAAAGATTTCTTCGTTGCATATTCTAGTTGATAAAGAAATTTCGCCTAGTACCCCGTAGGATCCGACTTGTATCCCTCCAAAGACTTTGTGAACTCGTTAGGACCGGTATTGACGTTCTAGGTTCATACGTTCGTTTTCAAATGCGAGAATATGACAATAAACAAAATGCTTTCGAACATTTACGAATAACCGGTAACAATCATAAATATTGACGTGCGGAAGCAAACATACCGTTTTTGGCCCATAATAGTCGCGTCACCATTTTTGCCATTTGCATCGGTAACCATGACTACCCCACATTTTTCAAAAATCAAGTTTTCATCATCTATCATCATCCCGCGCGCCCTCAAACCGTACAAATTTGACGTTAAAAATCAACTCAACATCTTTCGCGAACACCCAACCCAAACCAATCCTCTGGACTTCCAAGATCCAATTCTAAATTAAAGGCCCATTATCATTCTAAGAAAATAGGCCCAATCTTGTGAACAAATAACCATGGTGAGTCCAACAGAAAGGAAACCTAGCTTTGTTTCTTCAGCTTTTTCGATACACACTCAGCCGACAACAACTTTCATGTCTGACTTTTCTCTTTCTGCGATGAACAAAGCTGATCCTTCGACACACAACCAAGGTGATCTTTCGAAATTAATGAGCCTTCGAAACCAGGTATCTTTCAAAACCAGGTATCTATCGATCCAGATATCTTTCGAAGACTGGAATCTTTCGATGTTGTTGATCGTGGAAGATTAGGATCTTTCGAAATTGTTGATGTTTATCCTTCGAAGTTGTTGATGTTGATCCTTCGAAGCACAACAAATCTGATCCTTCGAGGAAATTGAGATGACCCTTCGAAGTCAGCTGATCTTTCAAAGGATTTGAAGTGACCCTTCGAAGTAGATAGATGATCCTTCGAAACAAAAGATGACCTTTCGAAAAGATAGATGATCCTTCGAAATTTGTCTGATCTTTCGAAATATGAAGATGATAAGAACATCAAGAACACAACGACTGTGTAAAATTTGCAGATTTGATGAAGCACTTTGTATACAATTTTTGATGATGATTACTTGAATATTTAGGTGAAAAACATAAAACCCAACACTCGTTTCAGCACAGATCTGAATATTCGGGTCCAGATCTGAGTTTTTCTTGATTTTCACCATTTTTACATCTTGAACAAAAAGCACAAAAATCACAGATCTAGAGCACATGTGACTTAGTAAACGGTTAGATTTACTAAATCGGGCACCATGGCTCTGATACCAATTGTAGGACCGGGTTTGGGGACCGAAACCGTGATTCTTGTGATTATGTTCAAAAACGGAAGAGATAAGAGATGATAAACAAACAACTTTGTATTAATCCGGTAGTATAACATTACAAGTCGGCCCGATTCCATGATAACCGAACTAATACCCAAGGAGTATACATTCGGGGAGAGATCAAGTGGTGATCTCTCCCAGACACACTGAAGCTCACAGGGAACTCTCAAATGAGCTCCCCTATTCTCTCTTGGTCTTGCAAATGACAAAGTGTTGGTATTTATACCCAACACAGGTTGTATGGTCGAAGGATCTAACTGATTGATCGATAGATCATCTGTCGATCATCCAGCTATCGAAAGATACACATATACCTCGAAGGATGACATATCCTTCGAGGTCCATCTTCATCTATCGATGGATATCTTTCGAGCTCATCGAAGGATATACACAATCCTTCGATGCCTTATCCTTCGACACCAAACATTATACAACCATAATTTGTCTAGCAAAACCCACACGGTCAACCAAATAACCCTCTCGTTTGACCACTTCAAACGAGCGGGTCTATACACGTTTGTTTGACCGTTTCACTAACTATTACAAATTCAGCGTACAATAATAACTAATCTATTCGACAAGCATCGGACACAAAATCTGCATCAACAGTGATACCAGTGCAAAAGTTTAGGACATCACCAAGGTAACTTAAATTGGTGTGATTTATTTTTTTTTGGTATTTCTAACGTTTTGATTTACTGTTTATTGGTGCATTGATTCATTTGTAATCCTTTGCAGATCTCCCGTCATCTCAATTTGAGCAATTAAACGTAGTTTTGTTAATCACTATCGGTGTTTTAATTACTAGCAGTGGTTAAAAAGTTTTCCATCAGCTATTTGACTTAACAATAGTTTGCGTTATTTATTCTAAATTCATCAGTTTTTGTAGGTAAACTGAAGTTTCCACCAATAGGCACTGCCCAGCTAAGTTTCCTACAATGACAGTGGTTATAACAAGTTAATATGGCACATCACTGATCTGCCTAACAAGTGTTGGATATAAGGATGGTTATACATAAAGTTTGATGAACATCATCCACTGTTCAATTATGAAGAACCACTGATCAAGATCAAAGTCCAGACAAGCACCGATCAACTAAATGTGAAACACTCTCCAACAACAGTGGTTCCTCATCAACAAAACATCTTCTATGTTTGTTTATGTTAACAGTGTTTATTCTATCTTTGTTTATGTTAATAGTGTTTATATGTAACAGAATTTATACTATCACTTCAGTGTTTTGATCTCTACTATTAATTGAACAGTTATTTCATCTTTGTACTAATAAAATTCCTATACACTTGGATGAATATTAAGCACCTCATCTTGATTGTTTGAGTATAGTATTCTTGAAATTGGTTCAAACATTTGATTGTTCAAAATATTCCACTGCTGAAATACAACCACTGTTTCTTCAATCTCCATGTTGACCACTGATTTGACCAAACATCAGTGTTTTGAAAACTGGTTGGTATCCACTGATCGGAAAAAATCCACCAACTTTATTCTCATCAAAAAATTTAAAGTTAGATTAAAAAAAAATTCTTGATGACAATTTGTTTCAAACAAATCACTATTTTAATGCTGATTTCTTAATCTTTTGACATTTGATTAAGCAAATTTTGTATTTCAAATTGACGGTTATTATATGTTGATTAAAGTTAAAATAAAATTTAAAAAAGTCATTATGGCATTTGCTATCAAATCAAGTCAGTTGTTACTGACAATATCAGTAATTTTGAAATTGGTTCAAACATTTGATTGTTCAAAATATTCCACTGCTGAAATACAACCACTGTTTCTTCAATCTCCATGTTGACCACTGATTGACCAAACATCAGTGTTTTGAAAACTGGTTGGTATCCACTGATCGGAAAAAATCCACCAACTTTATTCTCATCAAAAAATTTAAAGTTAGAATAAAAAAAATTCTTGATGACAATTTGTTTCAAACAAATCACTATTTTAATGCTGATTTCTTGATCTTTTGACATTTGATTAAGCAAATTTTGTATTTCAAATTGACGGTTATTATATGTTGATTAAAGTTAAAATAAAATTTAAAAAAGTCATTATGGCATTTGCTATCAAATCAAGTCAGTAGTTACTGACAATATCAGTAATTTTGAAATTCAAAATATGTAAAATGGTAATTTAAAAGACTTTGTTTATATATAACAGTGTTTTCCGCATCAATGTTTTAAAGACTGTTAGGTTGTTAGATGTCATCACCTCAGTGTTTTATATGAAACCATTTTTATGGCATCAGTGTTTATATGTAACAGGGTTTAGTACTTTTGTTTATATGTAACACTATTTATCACATCAGTTCAGTGGTTTGATCTGTATTATTAATTGAACAGTTGTTTCATCTTTATACTAATAAAATTCATATAAACTTTGATGAATATTAAGCTTCTCATCTTGATTGTTTGGGTATAGTATTCTTGAAATTGGTTCAAACATTTGATTGTTCAAAATATTCCACTGTTGAAATACAACCTCTGTTTCTTCAATCTCCATGTTGACCACTGATTGACCGAACATCAGTGTTTCGAAAACTGGTTGGTATCCACTGATCGGAAAAAATAGCCACTGCTCACTTTTACATTGTTGACAACCAATTACATAAGAGTTCCACCAACATTATTTTCATCATAAAATTTAAAGTTAAATTAAAAAATAAAAATAAATTCTTGATGACTATTTGTTTCAAATCAAATCAGTAATTAATGCTGATTTCTTGAGCTTTGGACATTTGATTAAGCAAAATTTGAATTACAAATTGACGGTTATTATATGTTGATTAAAGTTAAAATAAAATTTAAAAAAGTCATTATGGCATTTGCTTTCAAATCAAGTCAGTAGTTACTGACAATATCAGTAATTTTGAAATTCAAAATATGCAAAATGGTAATTTAAAAGACTGTGTTTATATGTAACATTATTTATCACTTCAATTTAGTGGTTTGATCTGTATTATTAATTGAACAGTTGTTTCATCTTTATACTAATAAAATTCATATAAACTTTGATGAATATTAAGCTTCTCATCTTGATTGTTTGGGTATAGTATTCTTGAAATTGGTTCAAACATTTGATTGTTCAAGTATTCCACTGCGGATACACAACTTGTGTTTCTTCAATCTCCATGTTGACCACTGATTGACCGAACATCAGTGTTTCGAAAACTGGTTGGTATCCACTGATCGGAAAAAATAGCCACTGCTCACTTTTACATTGTTGACATTCACTGATATTGACCATCAGCGGTTTCCCTAAAAAATAGTCAGTGCTCACGTTTTTATTTTTGATGTTGTTAATTAGTGATACATTGAAATTATCAAATGAAAACTAGAATTACAATCAAATTACCATTTTACCTAATCTTTACATTCCAATTACATAAGAGTTCCACCAACATTATTTTCATGATAAAATTTAAAGTTAAATTAAAAAATAAAAAAAAATTCTTGATGATTATTTGTTTCAAATCAAATCAGTAATTAATGCTGATTTCTTGAGCTTTGGACATTTGATTAACCAAATTTTGAATTTCAAATTGACGGTTATTATATGTTGATTAAAGTTAAAATAAAATTTAAAAAAGTCATTATGGCATTTGCTTTCATATCAAGTCAGTAGTTACTGACAATATCAGTAATTTTGAAACTCAAAATATGCAAAATGGTAAGTTAAATTTTTCGTTCTCTCTCTCTTTTTTTTTTCCTACAGTGCATATCAGTTCTAATATTTAATTATTTTATTAAAGCAGTATATAAGAATATACACTACTTTTACCTTTGAAATTAAATCTGAAATTTATGACGTCCAATAACAGTGTCAAACCATAACAGTTGTTCAGCATCAACTTTAGTTATTCTATGTTTCTTTTTATTTGTTTATGTTAACAGTGTTTATATGTAACAGTGTTTTCCGCATCAGTGTTTTATAGACTATTAGGTTGTTAGATGTCATCACCTCAGTGTTTTATATGTAACCATTTTTATGGCATCAGTGTTTATATGTAACTGTGTTTAGGAACAGTTTTGTATTTCACATCACTTCAGTGGTTTGATCTCTACTATTAATTGAACAGTTGTTTCATCTTTATTTTAATAAAATAAAATTCCTATACACTTGGATGTTAAGAGTGTTTAAGTGTTTATATTTAACAGTGTTTTTCGCATCAGTGTTTATAGTATGTTAGGTTGTTAGATGTCATCACCTCAGTGTTTTATATGTAACCGGTTTTATGGCATCATTGTTTATATGTAACAGTGTTTATCACCACAGTGGTTTATATGTAAGAGTATTTATCACATCACTTCAGTGGTTTGATCTGTACTATTAATTGAACAGTTTCATCTTTATACTAATAAATAAGGTAACACAAAATACACTTGGATGATTATTAAGTTCCTCATCTTGATTGTTTGGGTATTGTATTATTGAAAATGGTTCAAACATTTGATTGTTAATGACTATTTGTAGCAAATCAAATTAGTAATTAATGCTAATTTCTTGAGCTTTGGACATTTGAATTAAGCAAAATGTGAATTTCAAATTGACGGTTATTGTTTCTTAATTAAATTTAAAATAAAATATAGAAAAGTCGGCTTGAAAATTGCTTTGAAATCAAGTCAGTAATTTTGAAATATTGAAATTCTTAATATACAAAATGGTAATTTAAAATTGACGTTCTTTCTCTTTTTTTGCCTACTTTGCATATCATTTCTAATATTTTATTACTTTAAAAAAGCAGCATATAAAGATATACACTCCCTACATTTGAAATTACATTTGCCACTGCATTCAGTTAAAATTTTTATTGGATAATCGGTAAGCTTGAATTTCAACCTTGATATTTTTTTAAGAACATCCATGCTTATTGTATTATCATATTACGTTTAGCAATACTTATATTTTGCTTATTCTTTATTTTTTATGTACAGTCTTCAAATGGAGGTTGCAAAGGTTAGCATGCTTAACGATCTTAATACATTCTCAAACAACTATTCGATTAGAGTGAAGATTGTTAGCATTTCGAAGAAGATGATGAATGATAACAAAAATGAAATATATCGTCTTGATATGATCTTCATGGATGAGATGGTACCGTATATAGTTGTGTTATAATTTTTTTGGACATATGAATATCCAAATGAATATAACACCTTTTTTATTTAATCGGATGTTTCATATTCTTAGGGAACTATGATACAAGCCAGCTGTTTGCATAAGATGCTAGGAAAATTCAAACACTTTCTTCAGTTGGATGAATGTCTTCTTATCACCAAACCTTCTCTTGCTACTAATAAGTCCTCTGCTAAGTATACCAAGAGAAATGACAAAATATCACTTTATTTCTATACTTCTGTTGAGAAATGCTTTGACTGGTCTGGACCGAAATACCGTTTTAATTTCGTTAACCTCAAGGATGTTGTTAAAAATAAATTTGAAGTTAATACAGTTATTGGTATGTAAATCACTACATGATATATATCTATTGTTTTGTCTTATTGTTTTTTTTATTCTTATCACTTCTTAAATCTGTTTTCTTTTCACAATATATTTTTGTTTATAGATTGGATTGGTTATGTGGATGTATGTTTCAATCTAGAGGATACGTCAAAGAAGGATGGGAGCAAGGGCAAGAGACTTAATCTTAGACTTGAAGACCTTGAGTGCGTTCCTACAAACACATTTTAAGTTTGTTCTGATATCAGATACTAATTATGAATTTTTTGATGGTGATGTTGTAGGTTTTTTTCTTAAATTATTAACTTGATGTTTTTGTTGCTATGTATGGCTAAGATGATAAAACACTGTTATTAGCACTTTATGTTTTATATTTGGCCAATTAGATTATGTGTTAAATTATAGTTCTTTAAGTCATTGTTCCATTTTCTTGAATTCTATCTAATTTTTTAAAGAACTTCAATAACAAATAGTGGTTTGAACATCTGTTTGCCTTTTGGTCAATAGTTAATGGAAACCTATGTTAGGTTCAACAATGTTTTGAAGAGGAAAACTGTGTTAGAAGACAGTAGATCTTAACAAGTTAAACATCTGTTAAGGCTTAAACAGATGTTTGCCCTTTAACAGATGTTTGGCCTTTTATATCAAATGTCTGGACTTAAACAGTTGTTTGACCTTAAACACATGTTTGAACCTTAAACAGATGTTTTGCCTTAAACAGATGTTCTTCTTCTATATCAGATATTTGGACTTAAACAGATGTTTGACCTTAAACAGATGTTTCGCCATAAACAGATGTTTGGTCTTAAACCAAACATTTGTTTAAGCTCAACATCTGTTTGACTATTTGTCAATATCTTATTGACTTTTGGTTAACATCTGTTTCAAATTTGGTCAACATCTTATTTTGTAAAAGAGGTACAAAAACAAAGATTTTTTTCAAAATCTCAAATCACCCTATCATGTAAGTGCATTGATGTAAAAGTGGAAATGATGTTATTCATATGGTCCTGTTGTGCTTTTGTTTGTCCTCTAATATGAGTTCATGATATAATGCGGTGATTTCAAGACATTTTTGTTGAATCGAATGAGATGGTTGATGTAATGCGGTCGTATTATTAACAAATAGTAATTAATTAATCTAAATAACTTTCCCGAGCCCGGGAAGCAATCCCGGGTAAAAACCTAGTAATTAAGATATGCACTTGGAGGGGGTGTACTTGCACTCGGACCCGGAAAATGCAAATATGCCTCTTAACGGGCCGTTTTGTAAAGCGTCAAACTTGAGGACAAAGTCGGAATATAAAAATGAAGCGAGGTCTTAATGCATACCGGGAGGGTTGCAATAATAACGACTTCGGTACAACACCCGGTTGATGGGTAAGAATTGAACGCACGCGTAGACCGAGAAACGGGAACTCGGATGGAAAGTTAAAAGACTCGGGTTTTGAGTCATAACTAAAAGACGACAAGATAATGTAAATAGAAATTTTGAATAAATTATGTTCAACTATTTTAAAGTTGAACAGGTTGAATATAATATCATGCCGAACGGCATGAGCAAACGCAAGTGGGATAAAGGTAGCGTTAAATACAACAGAGTAATGAGCCCGGTAATGGGACATAACCAAATAAGAATATATGCAAATCAAATAACAGTAAGCATAAGAAGAACTGACGCATAAATAACGTGAGAAGTCATAAGTCGGAAAATTGTCCGAAAGAAAACAATTGTAGCCATGAAACTACAATCAAGGTTAACGGAACCTAAGCTTGAAACCAAATGATTCTTCGAACAAAAACAGGGTGCCTTGACACCAAACACGTATTTTAAGAATGACATGAGTAAGGAGTGATCTACGGGATCAACATAACCTATAGGGTTATAAACAAATGAAATGTCTACGAGACTAAAACGACCACAGGTCATGATTAGAAAGAAATTATAAGGATTTCGCCCTAAAGAGGTGAAAGTCTAATCAAAATAGCCCATAAGGCTAAGTGATATTTTCGAAAATGAAAGGTTGATATAAATTAAGCATGATATGACACGATCACGGTTAAGAAATGTAATGTGAAGTAGAATCACATTACAACCAAGCGAGCGGTAAAAAGTAACTGGACTAATAAGTCTAGTTAGTGGGACCAGTTAAGGTTAGCAATTCAAATCAAGAAATTTAGTTTGCTTGTAAGCGGTGGATTCGGTATAACTGAACCGAATAAATAATTTTGAAAACAAAAGAAATAGTTGCTAAAAGTGAAAGATTTCACTAAAGACCTTTAAATGGGTCAAAGTAACGGATTCATAAAGAATTCGATAGTATATGAAAGCGATGGATATCGCTAAGTTAACTAAACTAGTGGAAATAACGAGATTACGTTATTTCAAAGTTGCACTATGTCGTATGAGATATGTAGACAATTAGTAACCAAAAAGATGTTACCATACTTTTCGGGTAATACTAACGATTGGTTAAAAGTATAAGTAATGTTTAAAAGATTTCTCGGATCGAATACATTGAGTTTAAACTCAATGAATTATGTAAGAAAAGGTTTCGAGGACGAAACCTCTTTAAGGGGGTAGACTTGTAACACCCCGAAAAAGGGCTTGGTAATCAAACCACGTTAATACTAAAGGACGGGTAAAATACAGTTAGTGGGAAAACTTACCCGGTAAATTTTAGGATTTTAAATAAATAAATCTAATATTTATTAAAAGGATGGGAAATACTTTGAGAAAGCAAAGTATATAAAAGGCCCGAGATTTAACGGGACTTAAAATAAAACGGGTTTTGAACAAGATAAATAACTAGGAAATAAATAACCTAGTACAAGTCTTGTAATTAAGTGAAAGAACAAAATTATTCAAGTTATAAACCAAACAAAAGTTGAGGGGCCTATGTTGTTAAATTTGAAACTTAATAACATAAAACAAAATTAAAACACACCAAACACCCACTTTGGGGGTGTCTGGTCGATCAAGAAGCAGGGGGCGACAGGGGTTTTCTTCAAACCCTAAAATCCTCACAAAAATCACAAATTGAAGCCTCTAATCAAGTCTAAATCGAATCTCAGGCACAAATTCATGATCACCTAGTTGAAAGGATCATAAGGTACGTAAAATTGTGATGTTTTGATTCATCTTGAATTCTAGGTTAATTGTGAGAAACTGAAATCAAGCTTAAATATGTCATGCATGGATGAATCCTGAAGTAATATGATGTCTAGGAGTAAACCCTAGTCAATAACATGTTGGATTAGTGGATAATCTATGAAATTCATGATAATCCATTGATAAGTTAAATGGGTTTTGTAAAATTTAGATGAATGCAAGAATCATGACTACCAAAAGTGGTGTTACTTGATTACTATGAAAAGATTATGAGATTAGTATGCATACTTGACATAATGGGATCGGTATGTATGTTTATATTGGGAAAAATATCAAGTTATGAACTTGGTTTTAAATATGTAAAATTATACCCGTTAGGTGTTCGTTAAAATGCCTAGATGAAAGATAAATGTTGAAAATTGGACAAAAACGCATCTTTGATGGATATGGCAAATTGTGCGTTAAGACTTACAAAAAAGGTTCTAAACGGATTGTGAATTGAACTCTTTAGGTGAGGAAAATCCGGATCGTCAAGTGGACAAGCCGGTGGAAATACGCGTTTGAAAAGGATGCTTAAAAGGTACGTAACCACGATTCCGTTACGTTATGCTTGATTTCGTATTTTCGCTAGTAGACTTTAAATTAGCATAATACATGATATTTGCATTTAGTTGAAGTGACGAAGATCACTAGGTAAATAAACGGGTCAAGAGGTGAAATTATCACCCTTTGACAATATCAACTAATGGTTTGTCGAGTTACATATTTATAGGAATGAATATCAAATGGATACGCACATCGCTATTGCTTAGCGGCTACTAAGTCAAGGTATTGAAACGGGTCAATATATTGACCCGAGCCAGGTATGTATAATGATTCAACTCATCACGTAGAACTTGAGATTCTATAAGAGTTAGACAAGGGTAAAATATAGTTATTCGGTTATCTTTTAGGTAAACTGAATAAATTGAGTTATGATTATGGTGTTTTAGAAGTACATGGGTTTATAAACAAGATTAAAGTTAAAAGGTCGGATTTTGGGTCAAACAAGTAGTTAAAAGTTCCTTTGTAATAAAAGAAGGATGAAAATGAACCGAATTGCCCTTGTAAGCTAATTCGAACGAACAACTCTTACAAGTGGTTCGGAAACGAGTTTTATGATTAGATAAATGCTTAGAATAAGAAATGATAGTGAAAGATGTAAATTCTTGGGTCGAATGACTTTATATGAGTCTTGCCGTAAAGAGAAAATCCTAGGGGTAAAACTTGGAACATATAGATGTCCACATTAAATCCAACACACATATAAGTTGTGGTGGAAGATTACTTGGTAAGGAATGTAGGAATAAGATGCTAGAAATGTATGAAAGCGAATTCAGGTTCTAAAGTGCTTAAATACCCTAAACGGGTCAAAATAAGCCTACGAGCGAAAACGTATTTAAATTGTGTAAGAAACCTGTGATTAGAACCTAACATGGTAGGTAACATTAAATTGAAGAGGTGCATGTGAAATAAGGATTTAACAAATATGTTTGTTTGATAAAATGCATAAAAGGGTTAAAATTCGGTAAAACGGCAAGGAGTTGAAGATTTAGAAGTCTAAAAATTTATTATGTAGGATGTTGGATTTTAACTCCATATGATGGAGGATCAAATTACAAACACGTAGGAAGAAACGGTAGGTCAAACGGACAAGAGGATTGAAAGATACGAAAGTTTTCGTGTCAAAAACGGTAAAATGGAAGAATCTGACACAGGGGCCACCGTAACTTACGGTGGGCACCGTAAGTTACGGTGGGGACTGAATTGCTACGGCAGATACCTCCTGCCTTACGGTGCAGGTAGTTTAAATCAGGGGCCACCGTAAATTACGGTGGATACCGTAATTTACGGTGGCCCCTGTACAAAAATGTATTTAATCAGTTTTGTTTCCCGGACTCATTTAGATATGTTTTAAACCCCGTATGACTAAAGCATTTCATGTTTATGAAATGTAGGTACTTTTTGGAGGCCGGAAGACGATCAAGCTCAACGAAGAACCGAACACGATAAAGATACATGCTTCCGCACATTGCCTCATAATAAATTTTAAACGACGAATCTGATCACATTATGCCGAATAACTTATGATTTGTAAAATTTTTAATAAATCCATGTTTTTATAGTATGTGTAGTCTTAACTACACATCTAACTGTTGGTATTTACATGTAAAACCGTTAAATAGCAACTAGGGTGTTACACCTTGCTTCATATGTTCATGTTTACAACAGTTAGTAGATCTACTAGATTTAGCATTTTCATTTCTAATTGTTTGCTTTGGAGGCACATATTTATTTGACGGGCCTCTCAAAGCTGGCTCAGAAACAACCTTTCTCATATATGGAGGAGCATCAACAGAAAAATTTGATGTTTTTGAACAAACATCGTCAGCCTTTTGGCAAACAGTATCATCCCCCTCAACCCAATCCTCTACTTTTACCTCAACTGCACATGAATTAGAAGCATCAGTAACATTCACACAGTTAAATTCAGGGACTGGCCTTGTTATTTCAATTTCAGACGTTGTGGGCTCAGTCACTATTTCACTACTTGATTCTGCTGAACCACTTAAGTTACATTCCTTTTGTAGTGGCTCTTCCGAATCCTCTACTGCTGAGTTAGCTGCTCCAGAAGATTCACAGCTGGATTCACGAGATTCAACTGATTCCAATTTCTCAAAATCATTTGCTTCAGGTGATTCACACTTGGAATCAGATGGTGCAGCTGACTCAGTCGGTTCATTCGCCAAGTCTTCATTTTTCTCAAAACTCAATGTCTTTGTTTGCTTAGAGACATCCTCTGATTTAACAAAGACAGGTGCAGATGCTGGTTCGGTTGTCTTTGTTTCATTCTTTTTAGGTTTTGAGATTTTAACTTTTGAGGTCTTGACTGGTTCAACTTTCAGACCCTTAACCCCACCATAAGCCATGTCAGGCATGTTGGTGATCTCCTCTTCAGTTATAGGAATAGAGGTATAGTTGTGATTGTATGGTGGAGGAATTCATACGAATCCCAAACCCTTATTCCTAACTTCTTTCTTACTGAACTGTAACTATTTATTTATCATTTTCTTAACTTTTTCACTTGAAACATCAAATTTCATAAAATTAAACTCTGTATTTTCAAAAGTTAATTTTAGATATTCAAGTTCTGCAGTTAGTTTTTCAGAAAGTTCTTTAAAGTGGAGATGCCTACACTTTTCTTGACTCAAGTCATTATGCAACTGGTGGATATCAAGCTTTTGCGCCTCCACCATATCCTTGTATCCATTGATTTTCTTTTTGATCTGATATAAATCAGATTTGGATAATTGCAGTTGCATAATTAAAGAGTTTGCCTGTTCTTTGTACCCGCTTACCTTCTCTCTACAGGCAGTAGTATGGCAAATATTATCTACACATACCTCAATAAGAGTAGGAGTGAAGTCATGAATCTGAAAACCTGCATGACAACTTGATTCCGAATTCGGCAATGAATCAGCAGGAGTAGATGAGCAAACTACAGCAAACAATGGAGCAGCAGGAACAACATGAGTGAAGTAGCAACGTGCAGCATACGTGTTGCCTTGAGCGTTCTGCTTGTCAGCCTTATCATTTGATTTGATGAATGAGATCAGCTCATCCGGCTTCATTCTGTAACAGTTGGTTGTCAATACTATCTGATTAACGTTGCTAAACCAACTACACTTTTCCTGATTTGGAATCCTTTTTATAGCATCCAGAAGCTTCTTATTGCCCCAATGAGTAGACACCACAATCTCTACATTTTTCATTTCTGAGAGTAGTTCAACAAACCGGTTAATTAATGATTCTGCAGATTCACCAGGAAAGTAACTGAAACCTTCTAGTTTTTGTTCAAGCACATCTTTCTGAGAAGACATTTCTAAGATGCTAAACTGTGACCCCCCCCCCCCCCCCGAAAAGTCTGTCTTACCGAACCGGACCGTTAAAACCTACAAAAACTGACCGAAAACTATTTTTACAAAATCATACCGTTAGACTCGTCTCGGAATTTCAAGTCCAATGGTATATAATGTCCAAGCACTTTTTCGGAATTTTCGTGCCTTTTTTTGTCCTAAAAATCCCACGAGCCTAACCGTGCAGTCGGTTTTCTAAGATTGTTTGCAGATCAAATTCTGCGCTTAAATACGTTTAAAACTGTACACGTCAGCTGGTTAAAAATCCACCTTTGTCTGAGATGGTTGCACACTACCCTTTGGACCGCAAACTAGTTACTTTGGGCCGCACACTAGTTGAATTTGGGCCCGTACACTAAATTTAATGGGCCTGGTCGCACACTGATAACCTGGGTCGCACACTAGGATGATTTGAAGCAAACCGCACACTCCAAGTCGCACACTTAGGTCAATCGCACACTAAGAATCTGTACTGATTCGCACACTCCAGATCGCACACTAATATTTGTAAGCCCGTACACAGTTTCCTGTGAAGAAATCAACATTCAAATCCTGAAAATCAAGGATAAATACGAAAATCAATATCTTTTGGATCCTTTCCACCAAAAGTCCCTAAAAATCAGCAAACATAGTGCTTTTCGTTCCAAAACAGATCAAACACAGAATTTTTAAGATGTTCATCAAGTATTCAAACTGTTCTTTGAAGAAAACTTCTGATTTTGCTGAAAAACTTCAACCAAAATTCTGAAAACGGAACTTTTTATGCACTGATGAATCTGTAAATCTTCGATCTTGTTCTTTTTCTTTTTCTTTTCTGTTTCTTCTTTGAATCAGCCAACAGTCCAATTTTCTTCACTCTTTAGTAATATCCGATCCAAACCGAGCCTTCGAAAGACTTCTTAGGCTCTGATACCAATTGTAAGTCCAGAAACACTACAATCGGATATGGCAAAACACTAATCAAAGTGCGGAAAACTAAGAAAAGTGTAGGAGAACAAAAACTTGTGTCGATTATATGATCAAAACGTGCACACAAACTCAATGGATTTTCTGGTACACGGTTACAAAACTCAAAACTGATAAGAAGAACAATATTATGAACAACAACCTCTAAAAGACCTAGGTTCACCCTATTTATAGTTACACAGGGTGACCTAATACAAACTGGGCCAAGCCCACATGCACACTATAAGCCCAAAACGTGTAATTAGCCCACATGGCTTATCCCAAGCCTACTAGATAACTAGGTCCAATAACCTATAAATGTGTTTGATAAAGATAAGAGTAAACCTACTAAATGATGTGGCCTTATATTCGAGACTGCGAGGGAGGATTGCTATCGAGAGCTTGTGGTCGAGTTTATCTCGCCATTTACTTATACGGAGCGGCTAGCGGATTATGTGGTTACGAGATTACTTTCTGTTTAGCCGGGCAGCGTTTTGACATGTCTCTTGAGATGTTCGTGGTCCATTGGATGTTGTACATTGAGAAGGAGCTTGCTACAGGTCTTTAAATCGAGGGGATCAGTTCGTTAGACAAACAAACCCCATTAGTTTTTGGATAGTTATTGTTGCGCGCCCCTTTAGTAAATCCTCGGGAAAGGCGACCGCCATCAGAGACCCTTTATACCGATACGTACACCGTATCATCGCCTCATCCATTGTACGACACCACTTCAGCCGGGACAAGGTTAACCTGGGTGACCTTTTCTTTTTGTATTGTCTACTGTACCGCAGGACGTGCACGCTCGCGACGTGCTTGGCGGAGTACTTTGCCTCCGCACATCATCGGTAGCAACGTGGGTTGTTGTACGACGAGGCGTACATTACCGTCATTGCATGCTCACTAGGCATCGTTCCTGAGGATGACACCATCCTGTCCCCGGCCATTAGATCGATTACATTAGGCTGGCATCAGGTATTGGGCATGCGGATGACGCACACCTTCCACGGCATCGGTCTTCGGTTTCGAACGCGAGACTAATAGATTTTTCATCCCGGAGGAGTTGCCGGAATAGATATCGATTTATCTTGAGTTGAGGCCGGGGATACCAGCGTCTGCTCAGCCTCAGCCGCAGCAGCAGCATCAGCCCGATGATGATATCCCACCGCCACCATCGTCGCCGCCACAGTACCCACACCACGTCTTCGACGATTTGCCTCCTGTTGCACGGGCGGTCGCTCAGGACTTCGATCGCCACCTCCGACGTACAATGCGCTATCAGAGTGGACGGTTTAGACGCTGATAGAGTTGCGCGGGGCTGCGGGATTAGGGGAGCTTCCACTGCCACAGTCACCACCGCCAGGGGCAGACGACTAGCCTATGTTAGTTTAGTTTTTTATTTTGTATTAGACATTCAGTTGTACTTTTGTTTCGTATGTACAAATGTTGATCTTTTATTTATACAATGTTTGTTTGGAATGTTTGTAATATTTTCGAATGTTTCTTTCGCAACATATTGTACGATGTTTTAGTTAAACATGTTTGTGCAGCTTAATAAAAAATTGAAGTTTTATAAACTGTTAAAATAATAGATAATATGGAATCAATGTTACGATAAAATCGGTTAAAATTTATAAAACAATAACATAATAAGTCAAATCTAAAACTATTCAAACAAAAATATACAACTTTTTAAATATATATTAAAAAAAAAACTAAAATCCACAACTTTTCAAACAAAAAAAGAACCAAATACACCCAAACAAATCAAACAAAACATCACATCCCGCTTAGGTCAAAGCGCAACATAGAGTGTCAAAATAGATAAAAGTGTTGTGGGAATAGACCGGGCCTTTGAATAATATAACATTTGAGTTTTTAGGAGATTGTAATTAATTTTTCCAATCTCTTCAATAACCTAACATTTGAGTTTTTAGGAGAATTTAATTAATTTTTTCCAATCTCTTCAACTTATAACGATAATGTCTATATATTAATTCAGAGGAAACCCAATAAATACGAGAAATACCCTCTTGTGGGAATCAAGTCAGGACCTATTGGTTTCAAAGCCTTATCCCACCTCCAAAATACCACTAGGCTATAAAGCCATAGGCACAATTTGTTATATAAGTTACAAGAATAGTGATATGAAAAGATTTTCATTATTTATAATAAATGTGTAAATATCATGCCTTATACGTTTTATAAAACGACAATTTTTTAATTTCTAAATTATGATGTGATGTGTTTTTAATCAAGCCGCAACAACGAACCAAAGATGAGTAGATATTGTTTTAATCATATCACGACTTTGTTTTTTAGGTATTTACTTTCGCTCACTATAACATGTGTTGGTAACGTAACGGTACCCTTACAAACTAAAACAATAAAACGTGTATAATTTATACCAAATGTCAAAATTAACCATTCGCTTTTAATATAGTAATTCTAAAACGTTAATATAGTAATTCTAAAACATTCATAATCAAAATCTCACCACAACGCACGGGTTAACATCAACTCGTTATATACATTTCGGATGGATTCAACGACTGACAATCCGTCTGAAAAAAAAAGACATTCCCAGAAAATATTGAAAAAACTGGAAGTAAGTTTTGTCTGAAATATATTATCTTGAAAGTTTATTTCGGATCACCAACTGAATGTTTGTCGCAAATTTTCCTTGCCGAAATGGTTTCATTGATGAGTCTTCTAATCCAGTTTGCACATACAGAATTGGGTCTTAAGAATCATACCATACTATTGTGTAAATAACAAGAGTTCCGAAAGATGATACATATGCACTTTAAATATAATGAATGGAAGTGATCGGTGATCACTGATCACAACGTTCAATGTTTGCTACTTAAATGATTCTGTTATGTACGTTCTACTGATATGGGAAGAAAAGTGTGTAATTACATTCTCATGGCGCCTCTTAAGTCACTCGATGGTCGGAGGTGGAAGCTTCCAGAAGTTCCACGAGTTATAATCCTCCCGCTAATGAATTGCAAAAAATGGATCAAAGAAAATGTAACATAAAAAAGGTTAGAGAAGTTAAAGAAGATCAAACCTCTTCATGCCCAGATGCTGGGGGGAAAATGCGATTGACAAGCGAATGGAGTGAAGAATATGATCTTGAGTCGATGCTTCGATTTATAACAACCTCACCCTATAAAACCCCAAACACAAGGACAGAATAGACTACAATCATTGTACTTAATGAACTTTTGATACGTTGTTAGCAGTGATTGAAATTTATACGCACCTTAGAATTGATAATGAAGATTTTTCCCTTGGGTATGCCGACTTTTAGGTAACTAAACTCATCTGTGTGTCTGTTACCAAAACCAGCATAGAACGGATTCCTATCGGATGGAAAACACACCTTGATATCCTAAGCACCAAATTTTTTTTGGAGTTTTACGAGCCTCGTTTTGTCATCAATATAAACAATCATCAAATAAAATATTCCTCCTCAATAGGTGTAAATGAGCCGCGCTCGATTCAAGCTTTTAGCAAGCCAATCTTGAGTATCTCACGGCCCATTTACACCACAACTCTGTCCCATGAAAATTAAGAAACTTTCTTATTTAGGATATCCCATGAAAAATTGGTAAATGGTAATAAACATCAGAAAGTAAGTGTTTACTTCAAACTTTCCGCTGTTTTGTATATATTGGAGGGTATTTTACAGATTTGACAAATTGTCAAACTATTTCCTTAAACTAGATGGAAGTCAAACATTGTAATTTTCATTGGAAGGGGTATTCAGTAACTAATTAGGAACTAACCTCCAAGCAAGCAATTTTGAACTCATGTGGAACTCTTCTTATAACTGCAATGTGGTAATAAAGCAATTTAAGAGACCATCCTAAAAGGACTATAGTAGCTATATCTATATGCCATCGAACGGGAAAAAAGTTGTTTAAACCAATCTAAAACCAATGCGTAAAAAGTGATCTACACATAACACATACTAGCCATATAAATAGTTTGGTTATAGAGTATATAAAAGTTAATACATCATACAACATGGATCCATCATTTGCAGTCGACTCATCGACAATGGCCTGACAGGCAAACGTTTATGGAGATCAAGATATATTAAAGAATTACCTTCACGAAAAAGAGAAGGAAAGAGCCCGTCAGGAGAAATAACTACAGGCCCATCAGGCAATGCCTTCCCATCCTGCACGTTAAAATATAAGCAGTGTGTGAATTTTAACACAAAAAACGCCATAAAATGCCATCTTCTAGGCAAGAGAATAGAGCGCCAAACTGTTCAAGTACCTGCTTAAGGTTGAACAAGAACTGTCTAGTAATAGATGCCTGAGAAATTGCCCGAGCACTTAGATAAAGCATTTGATATCCATTTTCCTACAACACACAATCAAGAAATCGTTCATATGTGTCTAAATGCACATTAGCTCAAAAATGAAAAATATTTGTTTGGTGAGTGTATTACTTTTTACGAGTAAAATAAGTTTTGGCCATTATTATGCAATGTACTGTAACATATGTTATGACCCTTTTCTATTCAAGGGTCATACGACAAGATAAAAAAGGACCAACAAACCTTAATTGCCGAAAAGAGATGTGTTACACCAATATGTGACCAATCTCTACCAACCAAAGGCATGAATTGTCCAAGAACATCGGATCTGTATGACACAAAATTGTGTGTTACTATCATCAATTACGCTATAACAACTTTAGATTTCTTCAAACATTATTCCATAATTATGTAATGTACTTATATATATATGTGATTTAAGTTTTTCATATTTGAGATACAAAAACTTGGTGAGGCTTACTTGGTGATTGTTCCATCAACATCTGAGATCACAATACGTGTATCCCACCTCCACAAATAAATTCTCGCATCCACCTGAGATGTATATAAGCGAAGTAAGCAACGCACATTGCGAAAATACACAATAACAAAATTAGAAATAACCTTTTGAGTCCCTAGCACCGATGTTGAAAACGTGAATGTTACTGTGTTTTGCCCTTCTGCTAGATTCAAAGAAGCTAGCTGCTCTGGAGTCGGAGTAAGTGTCCGTATTTGCTTCTTGTTAGATTTTGGCGAAGACCGTTCTTTTTCAACATTAGTTTCTGCTACAGTATCAACATTAGTTCCTGCTACAGCACTGACATCAGAATCCTTTTTACCGTTCTCAGAAACATTTTTACTTCCCAATCTTCTAAATGGCCACACTCTCCACCTGCCACTGCCACCATCCCCAATGCCCGGAGGACCACCTACAAATAGTTTTTTTTTTCATAATTGTTCAAATCTTGAACTTAGTTTTCGGTAAAATCGGGAAGAGGGGGGGGGGGTGTTTCAAAATCCAATATTTTTCACTATGTAAAAAAATTTCGGCAAAATTTACACTACGAAGCAAAAAAACAAAGGGGGACCGGAAGCTTCGCCCCTGTTGATAACCACATCAATCATGATAAATGGTATCATATAAGTGGATATGTATATATTATTATGAATCCAAATATAGATTATTTGTCTCTTACCACTAGCAATGTTACCACCTTTAAGATCATTTGGTAAACTATCTGCATTTGGTGCCAATTCTTTCTCCACGTTTGCTTTTTTGATCCTTGAAGCATCGTCCCTGAGCAAATCCCATTTTGACGCTTTCAATTTGCCAACAGAACGATCAGATTGCGGATCATCATGATAATCTGGAACGGGATCATCAAACTGACACCACATGCTGGGAAGGGATTTTGCGTGCCGACCAACTTCGGCCTCGGGAACTTCACAACTTCTAGAAAAATCCAAATTACTTGGAGACTTCCTAATATCACCAATTAACCCTTCAAGATCATCTTTGGAGTGTTCTTGATAGGTACTGACTGTAAGTTCATCTGGACTGTACATCACACTCATTGACTCACTCCCTGCATGTTTGACTTCATGTTCGATCTTATTGATGCTTGGATTTGCATCATCAAGATCACCAAAGATCAACTGTTCTTCCACATACTGTTCAGATACTTGAAAGTCACCATCTGACTCCAACAAGGGTCTGATTTCATTTGTTTCGTCTACTTCCTTTTCTAGATTATCGTCTATGTTTTGACAAAAAGGTACTGCAACAGAACTACATGAAACTTCTATGGATGCATCCGCTTGATCAGTTGCAACTTCGGTATAGCTTTCGGATACGATTTTTAAAGACCCTTGACCTGTTATCAATCCCACTTCTGGTTCTTTAGTATCATCTAACTGAGTTCTTGGGCTCTCGTCAATATCTTTACTTACACAACTAACATCATCGGTAACCACAGTTTCATCAACCTCCATGGGAGGCACCTCGTTATCAACCCGCGAATCCTCCAACGTATTTACAAAGTGTTGCTCATGCAAAACCAAACTTGCCTCCAATCTTCCACCCATAATCTCACCACTATCAGTTCTGGATGAAAGATTTGTTGACCACTTCATTTCCAATAGATCAGCAGCAATCTCAGCAGTTTCGAGTGATGTCTTTCTACCAATATTTGAACCATTCTCTTCTTTCATGGACCTCTTTCCTAGAACAAACCCCAAAATCCTAGACCGTTTCGAGTCGGTTCTAGACACAACCGCACCGTTACTCACATCACGAGCCGAATTACACCGATCAAACTCATAATTCACACTTTCAGACGAACATGAGGAAGCTGCTTCTGCTTCTTCTGAATCAACCTCTCTTAGAAAGTATGCCTCTCCGCGTGGATCCAAATACATATGAAATCCAGCATCAACCTCATTAACATTAATGTCCACAACTCTTACGTTTGCCTTCAAAACCCCTTGAAATTTCCCAAACCTAACGTACCACGGAGACGATTTCAAACTACCATCTTGTTGTTGCACGACAACTATATCAACCGCACCGCCAAACGGATGAAACGGGCCAGAAACCGTATAAACCCCTTGACTAATATAGCTACCTAACCTCCCTACAGCATACATCTTTCGCTAAACTCACCAAAATCACATCCCCAATTCAAAAAATTCTATGATAACACTCGAAACCAATTGAGGGCACAACTAAACAAGATCAAATCTTTCAAAATACCCAATTCATTTCCCACCTAAAGAATTATAAAACCGCCTCTACCGAACTGCAACTCTAATCGAAGATGGAAGCTTGACTAACAAAACTTTCTATATTCACCAATTGGGGACCGAACTAAACAAGATCAAATCTTTCGAAACACCCCCGACAAAAACAATCATAAACCCGCCTCAACCGCACTGTAATTCCAATCAAAGATGGAAGCTTGACTACCAAAATGATCTAAATTCACCAATTGGGGGCAGAAGTCAGAACTAAACAAGATCAAATCTTTCGAAATACCCAATTCATTTCCCACATAAACAATCATAAACCCGCTTCTACCGAACTATAACTCCACTAAAAAATGGAAGCTTGACTACCAAAATCATCTAAATTCACCAATTGGGAGCACAACCAATAAAGATCAAATTTTTCTAAATACCCACTTAAAATCCCACCTAAAAAATCATAAAACCATCTCAACTAAACTATAATTTCATCAAAGATCGAAGCTTGACAACCAAAACCATCTAAATTCAGACGAAATTAAGTAGTGGACGAACGCAATTGAAACTTTCAAATAAATAAATAAAGTAACGAACGAACAAGCAACATCAAATGGATTGAATTATTTTTATTATTATTATTATTACACAGTTGGCAAATAGGGATAAAGCATATTCCTTTCCTTTTCGGATGATTCGATTGGACCCCAAAACGGTGACGGATTGATGATGTTTTTCGGCACAGTCAAACCCCCTTCACCATCGTCGTTCTTGTTAGATTCCACAGATCGTCGAAAGAAACCTTGTTCCAGTGGTGAAGATTTAACCTTATTATTATTTAGTGAGTTGGGGGTTTGAGTCGATTGTTATTGTTGAAAGGGTGAGATGAATCTAGGAAACAGAGCATATTGAAGTTAATGATGGAGGTTCGAGTTAGGTGTGGAAACCGGAGTGAAGGGGCTTTATGGTCATTTCACCTGTTGATAGTTAACCGCCATGTAATTTTCTGTACAATACGGTAACTTAAAATTAGAGTAAATTGCGATTTTACAATGGCATAAAAAAACTATTTAGATTAAAATGATATTTTGAGTCAAACTTTAATGACTAAAATGATAATTTACTCTTAAAAATATTTAAGATCTTTTTTACGTTTAACCCGGGTGTTCACAATTCAATTTGGATTAGAAAATTTTGAAATTCAACTCAATTCGATTCGATTATCAAGAATTCAAATTCGAGTTCAGTAAATCAAATACAAATCGTATACGAAATTATAATTTTAAATTTGATTCGAATCGAATTCAAACTATACAAATTTATTTATCATATTTATATATAATTATGTATAATACACATGTAACTTTAATTTGGGCTATAGTATAAATTAATCTATAAATTTTATCTAAGTCTGAAAATAGCCCATTGCCAAGCCCAAATAACCCATGACATATTTACATATTTTTAATGAATTTGAATCAAAACAAATTTATTCGAATTCGAATTGGCGTTTTCATCTGAATATCAATTCAAATCGAATTGACAAGTGTTTAATCAAATTCGAATTCAAGTAAACAAATAAATTATTCGAAAAATTCGATTCGAGTAATTTAAAAATTCGTTATTCGATTCAATGATCACTCCTACACATTTACTACACCTATAGGCAAATACAACTCACGATCGCAACTGCAAACATTGTTGGTGACCCGGCTCGTCACTAATTACAGGAGAAACCCACTGTCCAAAGTCTCACTGTGATAAAAATATTTGGCTCGTGCATGACATTTTGGTATAAACGACACATTTTGTCACAAACGGGCGATCTTCTATAGAGAAAGTCATTCAGATACTATTAGAGCACTTCCTCTTTGCTAAAAATATTTTAGATTATTATTATTTTTTTAACAGCAACTAAACAAAGTGACAAAATCCTTTAGTTTTACTCGTAAATCTAAATCATTGTCAACGTGAGTATTTGAACCTCAAGCTAACAAGGAGTGACACTATTTCTCGTCAAATGTGTTTCAATGTATTTTCAATTTCAATGGTTTGATATTTACATACTCTAAATTTATAACATTTGTCTGCACAAAGGTGTTTATCTCGTGCTTTGAGATATTATTTTTAAATAAATGGATTTTTCATTTTTTTAATTTAAAACTATTTGTTTTTTACTTATAACACCAAAACTTTTATCTTTTGCAATTTAACCTTACAACTTTTGTACTTTCAACTTTGGTTCCCTACACTTTCATCTTAAGCAAATTTTTCGTTTTACGTTCCGTTTAAATTTTGCGAGTTAACTTGGCGGAACTTATGTGTGGTTCAACGTTTTAGGTCGTCTATTTTTCTCGTTTGACAAGTTCATCGCAACATGCAGATCCTAGATCAACGTAGTTATTCTTTTTTATGTTTTATTTTTATGTCTAAGTTTTTTGCATTAACATGCCACAATGGTAGCCCTACCACAACACAAGAAGTGCTTAATACTAGTTGAAGTTCAAATGTTACTTAATATGTTCTGTAATTTTAAAAATAGTAAAGAAGAGTTGGTGTTAAATAATGTAATTTTAAATAAAGAGTCACATAATGTATCTTTAGGAAGTGTTAAAGATATAACATAAGTTACTGTGTATTATATATGTTGAAAAAATATATCGTACAATATGCCTTAACGTACGTTGCGTACGCGATGGCAAAATCGCACGTTATGTTACGAAAAGATGAAAATCACATGTTACAGAAAAGATTAAAATCGCATGTACATTAAAATACTACAAATCACATGTTAAAAAAATTATACAAATCACATGTGTAAAAAAGTTACAAATCGCATGTATATAAAAAGATGAAAGTCGGATGTTATAAACCAAATTCGCATGTTGATACTGAATCACGTACGCAGTGTACAATAAGACATTTTATACAATAACCGGCATCTATATATGTTACATTTACAATTATATTAAACATATAAATTTAAACTTCAAATTTACGTTAAGAGATAATAGTGTTTGAAAATGGTAAACCTTTGAACCCACCCACGCATCCACTAATATTGGTCATCACGTCAAACTCTCACTTTACAATTTGGTGCTTGGCTAAAACTGAAGTTGACATATTAAGTAAGTTTTTGCATTAATTTATAATTTAAAAATACTTATCAATAAAGCGTTGATAGAAAGTCTTCCAATTAAATTTTTCTAAAGCTGAAAGCATTGTGTATCTCTCTAAGCTTCTTGTATTCTTTCATTTTTGTTAGCGTCGCATTACTAATTATGGATAACCAAACATGCCTCGTTAGATTCTCTATAACGCATCTTATATCAACCATACAATACATTTTTTTAGTTTGTTTTTCTTTTGTCTTTGTTTTTGAAATTGTGTATTATTTAATATGGTCCTAATTTTACATCATTATTCACTGTCAGACTCAAACCTTTTACCTCTTAACAATAAACACCATTTTACGCATCTGAATACTACCAAGCTAAATACCCTTTATTTTTGTCGCTCACTTTATTTATTATCATTACAATATTTTCATAGCTACTTAAATATGTAAATATCTTTCTATTTTTTATCTAACTAGGGAAAAAGCCCGTGCGATGCACGGCATGCATAATAGCTATTGTTTGTTCGTGGTAAGATGTCTGACACGGCCGGTGCATAACATGTAAGACAATATGCCTACAAAGGGGCGTGATTAAAGTTTATTAAACCATGGGCCATAAGTTGTTTCCTTGGCAAAACTTGCCGACCAAAAAGATGTCTTCCAAGGGAAAAAAACATGAAACAGAAAAAGGGAAAACGGATAAACTCTCGCACGCCTTCCTATCTTATTGGATAACGTCATCCCCAATCCCATCACCAGCCAACTGACTGCAGTGAAATAACGAAAAGAAAACTATTAAAAATGGTATACTATGTTTACGTATATATGCATCGAAAAGTAGTACAGGTTTTCATTACTAACACTAAGTGCAGACGGCATACCTTTCATGTGGGTCACTGTCAACTGTTTCTTCTGAATCCGAATCTGCATAAGCAGGCCTGCGAAGGAAAAGCACGAAACATTTATGTAGACGGTTATCTAAAAATAAATATGCACAATTACATTGTTTATGGAAATCAATCAATTACAGTTGAAAGTTTTTTTGTTGCCTTTCCATTTATAACGATACCAAGTTTATTTTTTTCAAAAGCCAACTTCTCCCCTTATATGTCTTTACACATTCGAAGTGATGCGTTACCAAGTTTTTTTATTCCTATTTTTTTTAATGTAGAGTAATGCACTTTTATATTTATGAACTCAAGTTTCCGACTGTTGTAGCCTCCTAATTTTAAAATAGAGTAAACATATACCAGGTATGTAAATAACATTTCAGATCGAGTAGAAAGGTAAATAGCACATCTTTAATTAAAATGGTTTATTAAACAGGGCACGAATAAAGTGTAAGCCGATATATACCTTACGATCGCTTCAACGCGCTTAACTGGTGTCGGTATGGGTAGCACCCCCTTGTCTTTAGCTGGGATCGATGGAGGTGTGGAAGAACCAAAGGGCTTACAACCATCCCCATCTAGCAGGACATTCTTGCAGTTGTGGCAGAGTATCTTTTATTTCCACAAAAAATTAATATCATCTATGTAGCACAATTGATTTTATCAAAGAGAGCATGTGATGGGGTAAAATCTATCACATGTGCTTAATAATTCTGAATTTTCTCACAATTTCAGTTGAGGGCTTTCCTCTATGACCTCAACAACAATTGCAGCATTATATAGATACAATCATTACACTCTTGTCTCAAAATAGCAAACCATATTTTACCAGGCACAAAGAAACCATTTTTTCCTAGGCACAAGGCTTTTCCCAAGCCACCTGATTTAATATCTAAAAAATAAAATTAGATAAATATAAAAATACAAAGATTACTAACTTATAAAAGAAAAGATAAAAAAATACAAATCAAGTCATAAATTTCCATAGTCTATCCATGTGTGCCATTGGCCATTAATCTTAAACTTAATCCACTTTTGCTAGAAGAACACAACATGAGTGTACATGCTCACAGGCAACCTCATACGCCTCACGGTTATGGGAAAACATTTCAGCATACTTTCAGTATACTATATTAGTAACAAAATATTAAGCTCGAGCCAAGATACAACAAACGATCAATGTTTAAGTTGCATATGGGAATATTATAGGAAACGTTCAACATTAAGCAACTATGGTGGATTTTTATATAACTTACTTGCAGTGAAAATTTTGCCTTATAGTTATTTGGATGCGGTGATTAATCAACAACCTAACAAAAGTGGCAGTTACCTCTTCAAGATCTGCTGGTCAATCTGGTTATCTTTAGTCTTTTATCAGATTGTTTTGTTTATCGGGTCAAATCCGTTGATAAAACAAAACCCTCCGTCGTGCAACAATAATAGAAAACCCAATTAAAGTAACTCTTAATCAGCATCTATCCTATATCGACAAAAAAATATGCAAGTCAAGAATGCGCAAAGCACATATGATTAGCCATTTGCAAAAACATCTCATATTTGGCCAATTTGATATAAAGCATATACCAAACATGTCCATTTAAACAATTAATTAATGAAGTATATACATAATTGGAGGCTTTTAGCATAAATATACCTGAATTTTCATGAACCTATCAATCGTGTCAGCTTGTCTTGGCAATTCCCGTTTAAGTTCATCTTTACGAATAATAAGCAATATGAAGCATGATCATCGACAAATTCTTATATTCGTAAAACAAATGATTAAAATAGGAGTGTGTACCTAAACTTGCGAATCGAGTGATGATCGGCTATTACTCTGGCTCTACACCCTCACACTATACTTCCCAAGGCAGCTTACCTGTTTCCTGAACAAAAAAAATAGCATTGCATCACAAATTCTAATCAGAAAGAAAACTATAGATGCACGCATATGGGTTGTTGAAACAAAACACACTGAAGCAAAATAATGCACCCAAAAAGGTTGCCGGCGAGAGACGCTATAAAACATTTATTAAAATGTTTAATTAATAAACAAATTACAGAGCCACAATGAACATGAAAAATATAAACATTCACCTTAAAAGCATTAGGGATAGTGGATTTCATGCGATCTAGGATAAATTCACATGGCTACTACCCCCACAATTGTAATTCCTCCAAACAACAAATCAGCATTGCTCTGCAAACTATAAAAAAAAAATCAGACTTTTCTTTCTTTATCGCCACATAATTAGAAAAAAAAATCATACCTATTGAAATTCATCTCCACTCAAGCATGAGCCCAAAAAAACACTCAAATATAAGAACATTAACATAAAGATAACTGAAATTAGAAAGCTTGTTCGTACCTGTTGGAGCCCTAATCTTTGATGAAACCGTCGCTTGGGTTGTGGAGCCCTAATCTCGCCGACTTCGATTTGGGGAAGATCGAGGGTGAGGCAACGTTGGTTTGAGCCAGCGCGTGTGGAGTAGCGGTGTGGTTGCCGACAGAGCGCTGGTGATTAGTGGTATTAAGTGGAGGAGTGGTGTCGATGGCCTGAATATGGATGCAGTATGAGCGATGGATGACACGTGTTGGTACTGTTTCTAACATCCTACGCAAAATGGATATATAGAATAATTTCATGGCGTCGGTAGCCTGTGACGCCGGGAACAGAGGCGATGGTGAGTCTGGTTGGACGGTGGTGACAGCGGCGGCAACGGTGACAATCGATTTGTATTCGTGGAGCCACAGTGGGTGGGTGTTGTGGCTTGCGGAGACAATTGAACGATTGTATAAGAACCGTTTAATAGCTTGAACATCTAATTTTCATCATAAATCCTCAATAACTATCAAAGTCGGTTTAGAATTTGGACAGTTTGTGTTCTAGAAGATTACATTAATAATATTCATGAAAAAAAAATCAATTAATGATGTGCCAAAATCACTAAAATACCCCTAAAGTGTCTTAAATTTTTGAACAATTGGCAACTTTACCCCCTCTAAAATGGCTTGACTCTTTTGTACATATTGCTTGAAGATGTGTACGTATAGCAAAATTACTAAAAGGGTAGAAAACCCAGTTCTCTTAATAAAGGTATATAGATAGATATAGTATTATTTTAATCAATATTATTTTAAGTATAGCATTTAAAACTTCATAAATGTTGATTTTAAAATAGAACAATAATTTACGGTATAAACACATGCGCAATGAATGTGGAGGTCAATATTACCATTCTATCAGATGCCAATTAAAAGACTATGTAACTGAAAACTCTTAAATTATGCAAGGATTCATGTATTTATTTTTGTGTAAATTCATATACGCTTTTTTTAATATTTACTTAACAAAAACTCATAATATTAGTTATGTTTATAATTCTAATTTCTCCTTTAATTCCATTAATTTAGAGTTAATGGAAGGAGATGAAGAGTTGTTCTTAAAATTCCTTTAATTCTATTCTTTAATTCCATTAATTCAGTTACGTTTATCTTTAATTTTATTTTAAGCCTAATTTGTTAGAATTATAATATTAATTTTATTAACTAAATTTCTAAGTATTTATTTTAATCAATATTATTTTAAGTATTGCATTTAAAACTTCATAAATGTTGGTTTTAAAATAGAACATGTTGGATCTGAGTTTCTTTTTTATTGTATTTTCGTTTGAAATTAAGATGAAAATGAAAGAGTTGTGCAGCGGAATTAAGATGAAAGCAAACTTTGCATACAATCAAACGAGAGTAATACTTTAATCAAACATCTTTACACAATGAATCGAAAGATTGAATTTGTTTCAACAACGATTACAATGATTGATGAATGAATGCAAACTCCCCCTCAGCCAGAGCTCAGTAGTTTGTTCGTGCAAAGAAGACGATGTGGTGAAAGAGCTAATAGAACAGTACAAAGTACTGAACTATTTATAGGCACTTGCAAACCACTGAGCATCTTAGCTGACGTCACCATGAAAGTGACATCTAACCTCCTAACAAACTCTAACCTCTGATCTATACAAACACTGATGTACTAACTACTGCTATTACAATTCATTACATAAAAGACACTTAAACAGCTGCTGCATCCTTCCACTGCTGTGAACCCAGCAGTGCCTGTCCGGATCAGCAGTACTTGACTCAAGGCAGTAGATTGAGTCAGCAGAGCTTTGGTCTTCCACCAGTCTTTGATATTGGTCAGTAGATGCAAAGCAGCAGTTGTAGGTCAGCACTTAGTAAGATCAGCAGATAGGAGGTCAGCAGATATAAAACCACTTTCAAGGGGAGAGATTTGCATGAACCAACTGTAAACGTCTGCTTATTCTGGATCCACTGCTCTGATCCAGTTTTGGCTTTAATTATCTGTTCCTCTGATAGGGTTCAATCCCAACAATCTCCCCCTGGAACAGATAATGCCAAAACTCTTCATTATTTGTGGAATTCTTTATTGCCTCATCAACAGCTCCCTTATCTGACCTTTAAATTGTAATTCAAAGTCTAGGGCATCTGTATCTTCATCATCCCTGCTAAGTGGAAGATCAAGGAGATCCTGCAAATCTTCAAGACTCGGGCCAAGAGCTTGTTCCCTTGATATTTTCTCCACTACTCCACCAGACCTGAGCAAAGTCAATACGCAGGTCTATTTGTTAGTTTCCCACTTTTGTATTTTTGAGCCTGGTGGGTTTCTTGGGAGATGTTTATTTGCAGAAGTATTTGGAGAGGCTGGCCTATTCATAGCTGGCTGAGCAGCACTTGCAGATTGTTCCAATTCAAGATCTTCTTTTATCATTACTTCCATGCCTGCTTTTACAATGGCATCTCCAGCTAATAGATCTTGAATTGTTTCCATGCTAAACTGGTTTTTGCTCCTTCTTTTGTAGATGGCAGCACCAGCTGGAGCAGTGGTTCTTTTGACTTGCAGCTTTGGTGGTCTTTTAGAAACCTCTGCTTTAGAATAGTCAGGCTTTTGAGGAACTGTGGGATCTTTCTTTCTTAATTGTTCCAACTTTTTGTAAGTAGCCCTGACCACATCTTCTTTCCATCTAGCAACTTGTCTTTTGTTTCCATAATCAGCAGCAACCAATTCCTCTTTCATTCTTTGCAGTTCTACCTGTTTGTCAGGTACAATCTTTCTAAACTTTGCCCAGTCAGGAGGAGTGTGAGTGACCTTCCTTTTTATCATGTCTTGAATTCTTGCAGCTTCATCTTCAAGCTCAGGAACAGTCCACTCTTTGTACATATATCTCTCTCATTTGTACTTCTTGTGAGCCATGATGCTTTCAATGTAGTCTTTCTTCAGAGTTTCAGCTGCTCTTTCAGAAATTTGTTGACTAACATTTTTTGCAAATTGTTCTAGGGATCTGACTTGTGTGAGCAGATATTGATAATTTCTTGAAATTTCTTTGTCAGATTTCCCTTGTGTGTTTCTTTTTGAGATATCCTCTGCTTGCTTGGCTTTGATTTCCAAGTATTCATCAACATTTTTTGGCTAGGGATATCCCTTTATTGATGGCAAACTCCTTTTGGCAGGGTCATCCTCATAGTAAAAGGATTTTATTTCATCTCTAACAGCTGCTAGTTCAAGAGGAAATTGAACACCTGCAGGAGGTAAGGGCTTGTACATTGGAACTGAAGAGAGAGGAACAGGTTTTGGTATTGTGACAAGAGCTGAAGATTTTGAAGATGTTTGTGGTGGTGAATTGTCATCATCTTTGAGAATTAGTCTTCTCCTTGATGATGCTTTGGATGGAACAGTGGTGGTAGATGTAGAGGCAGTGGATTGTGATTGACTAACAGCTGTTGAAACAACTGGTGTTTCAACCACTGTTGTCATTATAACAGATGTTATAACATCTGCTGTCTTCTGCTGTATGTCAGCAGGTGTTGTTTTTGGTGGTGATGATGATAAAGCAGTGGATGTTGTGTGTGTTGAAGTGGTGTGTGTTGATGGAACAACTGTTTGGCAAGCAGTAGTTTTTGTAACTCCTGGTGCATCAGCTGTTTTGAATGGTGGTTTTTGAGCAGACTTTGAACGTCTGGTTGGAATGGATTTGGGTTGCCTCACTTTTCTAGTAGGCTTCTTCTTTTCCTCAACAGGATTTTCATGATCCTTTGAACCAGAAGTACCCTGTTCTGGATGATCCATTCTGTCTACCCTGGCTTTTCTTTTGGCCTCTCTATCTCTTTTTACACTTGCAGCTGCTTCTGCTAGTGCATTTGTTGTCACATCAATTTTCTTGCTGCCATCTGGCAAAGGGATCTTTTTGGTCATGTTTGAATTTTCTGGTTCAAGATAGAGACCATCCTCTATACCCTTCTTTTTCCACTCCTTAATTTTCTCCCCCTTTTTGGCATTATCTTCTGGGAGTTGATAAATGTAGCGTACTTTTGGAGGAGCAGTGCCAGTGGTGTGCAAGATCTGAGTTTTGAGAGCCTTTGAATCAGCCTGAGTGTTCTTGAACCTTGACTCCATTGCATTTCTCAGCTGTTGTACATGTTTTTCATGTTGCTGATCTGCTAATTGTGCTTGTTGTTGGAGAAAAGATTGAAATAGATTCCAGGGCTCATTTGTAGCAGGTGCCCTTTGTGGAGCAGGTGCTTGAGGTGGAACAGCAGTTGATTGTACCTTCTGAACTTGTAACACCTGTTGTAGCATATCTTTGAGTTCTGCAACAGAGTTATCAAGCTTTGCAATACGATCCGTCAATTTCTGGTACTTTAAACCATCACCCAAGTTAATGGGATCATCTGATTTCCCACTAGCAGTGGTTTTATCAGTGGTAGATGTAGGGAGTATACTCCAAACATTAACCACTGATGCCCCTTTTTCTTGGTACTGGGGTCTTCTTCCTTCAACACTTGACAACCTTTTGATGTTGCCAGTAGGATAAATAAATCCACTGGTGGTTGGAAGAGGTTCTATAAAAGGAATTGCCTCCAAGGAAGTCTTATTAATGTAACCACTGTCCAACTGTAAACCTGTAGGTTCAACAGTTGTAGTGGCTGCTTCACTTGGATTACCACCAAGAGTTACTTGTAACTCATGGGGTGTAACCTCCTCAGGTTGTGTTGGTGGGTTAGCAAAGATTGATACATCAGACCCAGTCAGTTGTTGAGGTATATTCTCATTAGTAGGTGATTGAGAAGGACTGGTTAATGCCTGGTTCAAATCAATTGCATCCAACAGTGGTTTTATTGGTGAGGGAATTTTGGATGTGATGATTGGTGTAGAAATAGGATGTGTCCCGGGCATTGGACTGTGGATGATAGAAACGAGTGTTTCCAGAGCATCATGATGTGGAGACCCTATTTGTACAACCTGTTCTTTTTGTGAAGAAGCAGGAGGAGTTGTGGTTATGGGTTGAGATATTTGTACCAACTGCTGTGAGGAAGTAGCAGCAGTGGTTTCTTGTGACATTTGTGTTGTCACTGGCAGGAGCTCTGGTATCTCATCCTCCAGAGTTGCCTTTTTGATGGGTTTTGTGGGTTTTTGAGTTTTTCTTTTTGTTGGCTTTTTGGTGATTTTAGGTGTGGGTTTCAAAACAGTTGTGCTGCTGCTTTGATCACCTTGAGCAGTGGGCTCAGCAGCAGATACCTGAGGAGCAGTTGTAACTGCTAAAATCTGCTCAGGCACCTCTGCTTGTGTTTTGCAAGGTGCTAACATTCTTGAAAAAGTTTCAGTTGTTAAACTGTTTATTTGAGTAGAATCACCTTGGTTTATTATAGCTAAATCATCCTTACTGAATTTCTTTGTGAAATAGTAACTTAAAAACCTTGTAAACAGTAAGAATGATTTTGTTTCAACATTATTAACCAAATCTTTAAAAATTTCCCGAGAATAGTTAAAATTTTCACCTTGAAGAATTGCATATCCCAGATTTTGAATCTTTAAAGGGATTTCATTGAAAGAAGTGGTTTTGTTTGAAACACATAGTAGGAGGGTATGAAATAAAAATCTGGTTGCAGAAGGAAAATAACCTTTTTCTAAGGTAATTTTCTTCATCATTGTGGCTTCATACCCTCTCTCAATGAAGTCAGTTTGTAACTCGTTTTTAGTGAAAGAAATTTTACCTTCCTGATCACCGAGTTGAAAGACCTCTGAAATGGATTGTGGCGTGATTTGGACAGCTTTACCCTTTATAGAAGAGTTTATGGTGGTTGCAGTGTCTCCTTGTTTTTCAAGGATTGCATTTTTCCAGAACTCCCTTTGGGTCGCCAAATAGATTGGTGCATCGGCAGTGAACAAAGTTTTGTACTTTGATTTTGCCATGAGATCAATGATGGAATCGAAAACTTTGGTGGTTCCTGGTTTTGTGAGAAGACCCAGGAGATTGTGAGATGGTTTATGTGGAATTTCAGTGGAGATTGCCTTTTGAGAGGCTGTTTTCGATGATGATTTGGATGAGGGTTTTGCAGATTTCTTTGATTTTGTCATTTTGAGGATGATTGATCGAAGAAATTTGTGAAAGATGAGAAGAAAAACTACTTTGAGAAGAGAATTTTTAAGAATTCAATTCGACAGTAAAACCCTGTTTTGGTGGTGAGTGGGGGATTTTATAGGGAAGAAAGTGAATGCTGAGGTGACAGCCGTTACAAAAGGTCTGACCAATATGTACTGCCCACGTGACAACCCCTGTTGAAAGTGAAGGACAATACTTGTGTGATAGGGACATATGAAAGCAGTGGTATGAAAGCAGTGGATGATTTTCACTATCAGTGGATAGCATATCAGTGGATAAGACACTGCTTTTGAACAACAGAGTTTATCAAAGTAATGAGAGAGCAGGGGTTGACTTTCAGCAGTGGACAGACTTTTGAAGTAGATCAGACTTTTGAACAATCAGTGGTTAATGGCAGACTTTTAAGGATTTAATGAAAAACTTCATTTTTAGCTATTTTTAAGGATGGAATTTTGATTTTCTGAAAACATTTTGTTGCTTTTATTCATAGAAAAACAAGATGTTGCTTGTTATTCCATGTTCAGCATCCCAATTCTAGAGACCAAGCTTTCAAAAGTGGCTGTATCAAGTGCTTTTGTGAGCACATCAGCCAGCTGGTCTTTAGTTGGGACATGATGCAGAGAAATCAAACCTTTTTCATAGCAATCCCTCACAAAGTGATGTCTGATGTCGATGTGTTTGGTGGTTGAATGGGAAACTGGATTTTTAATGATATTTTCTGCTGCCTGACTGTCCAACATGAGTGGTGTCTTCAAGGCAGTGATACCAAAATCCAGTAACCGATTTTGAAGCCACAGGAGTTGGGCTGTACAGCTTGCAGCAGCAATGTATTCAGCTTCAGCAGTGGATATTGAAACAGCTGCTTGCTTTTTGCTTTGCCATGAGACTAAGCAATCACCTAGAAACTGGCACCCTCCTGATGTGGACTTCCTTGTTGTGTGACATCCAGCAAAGTCACTGTCTGAGAAACCTGAAAGCTTGATGTTCCCATTAGCTGGATACCAGATACCAAGTGTGGGAGCACCTTTTATGTATCTGAAGATCCTTTTTACAGCAATGAGATTTGATTTTCTGGGAGCTGATTGACTTCTTGCACAGACACATGTTGCAAACATGATGTCTGGTCTAGATGCAGTTAGGTACAATAAAGACCCAATCATGCTTCTATAAAGTGTTTGGTCAATCAGCTCATCCTTTTCATCAGACATGACCAGCTTATTTGTTGCCATGGGTGTGCTGCATGGTTTACAATCATTCATATCAAATTTGGTTAAAAGTTCTTTAGCATATTTGCTTTGATGAATGAAAGTTCCATTTTGCAATTGCTGTACTTGGAGACCAAGAAAGCATTGCAGCTCACCCATAGCACTCATTTCAAACTCAGCTGTCATGAGTTCTCTAAACTCTTCACACATTGAGTTACATGTGCTTCCAAAAATAATGTCATCCACATAAATCTGGACAATCATTAAATCCTTCCCTCTCCATTTTAAAAACAGTGTTTTATCAATGGTACCTCTTTTGAAACCATTTGAGAGTAGGAAGTTGGAAAGAGTTTCATACCAGGCCCTTGGTGCTTGTTTAAAGCCATACAAGGCTTTGTTTAGCCTGTAGACATGATCTGGATAAAATGGATCCTCAAAACCTGGAGGTTGACAAACATACACCTCTTCTTGAATTGTACCATAGAGGAAAGCACTTTTGATATCCATTTGAAACACCTTCATATTGTGGTTGACAGCAAAGGCCAGGAATAGTCTAATGGCTTCCAATCTTGCAACAGGGGCAAATGTTTCATCATAATCAATCCCCTCTTCCTGTCTGTAACCTTGAACCACAAGCCTGGCTTTATTCTTGACAACAATACCCCTTTCATCAGTTTTGTTCTTGAAGACCCACTTTGTGCCAATGGGACTAACCTCTTCTGGCAGTGGTACAAGCTCCCATACTTGTTGTCTTTTAAACTGTTGGAGCTCCTCTTGCATGGCTTCTACCCAGCTGTTGTCTTTCAGTGCCTCTTGGTACTTGACTGGCTGATGGAGTGATAGAAAACCAGCAAAAAGACAAATGTTTTGGGTTTGACTTCTTGTGAGTACCCCTTCATTTATGTTGCCAATGATTTGATCAGGTGGATGAGATCTCAAGAAGATTAAATCTCCTTGGTATGGTATGATGGCATTGGTTGGTGAAGGCTGTCTCATCTGAGCTAACCACTGCTGGGGACTTTGATGATCCAGCAGTGGCTTCAAAAGGTGGTGGTATAGGAGGTAATGAAGTGGACAACTGCTGAATTTTATCCACTGTTTGAGGACTTTTGTCAGCAGTGTTTGAGGATGTGGAAGCAGTGGTTGATGGGCTACTTTGGTCAACAACTGTTGAGGTAGCAGTGGTTGAGCTTTGACAACTATTTTGAACAGCTGGTGCTTTTCCCTTTGTGGCAGACCTTTGAGGGATGATGATTTCATACCCATAGTCTGGTGTTGTATCCTCTGCTGTACCTGCACTGTTAGTCTTGACAGCAGTATTTTCAAAAGTGAATTTTTCAAGATCAAACAGATCTGCAGGGTTTGCTGGGATTTTCATTGATGAAAGTTCATTGAACTTTACATTCAAAGTCTCCTCCACTGCCTTGGTCCGTGTATTGAACACTTTGTAGGCCTTGGCAGTGGTTGAGTATCCCAGATGATAACCACAATCAACTTTGGCTGCAAATTTTGAAATGGAATCTTTTAAGTTCAAAATAAAGCATGGGTAGCCAAACACTTTGAAATATGAGATCAGTGGTTTAATTTTATACAGAATTTCATAGGCAGTCTTTTTGTGCCTGGGGTTTATTAAAACTCTGTTCTGAACATAGCAAGCAGTGTTTACTGCCTCTGCCCAGAAAGTTAATGGCAAACCTGAATCTGCAAGCATGGTTCTGGCAGCCTCAATCAGAGTTCTGTTCTTCCTTTCCACTACCCCATTCTGCTCTGGTGTTCTTGGGATGCTGTACTGCCTTACAATCCCTTTCTTCACACAGAAGGCATCCAACTCCCTATTTTTGAATTCTGTGCCATTGTCACTCCTGAAGCTTTTCACTGGAAGATCAAATTGCTTTTCAACCTGTATTACAAAGTCTTGCAAAATGCCTGCAGTTTCATCTTTTGAGTGCAAAAAGAAAGTCCATGTGAACCTAGAAAAGTCATCAACAATAACCAAACAATATCTTTTCTTTTTGAGGCTCATGACTTGAACTGGGCCAAACAAATCCATGTGTAGCATTTGCAAACACTGGGTTGTTTTGGACTCTTCAATGGACTTGTAAGAACTTTTATGCTGTTTTCCTTTTAAACAGGAAATGCAATGTTCAGGACATGAAAACAATTTTTGTGGTAGGCCTCTCACCAAACCATTTTTTGAAATTTCTGTGATTGTCTTAAGATTTGTGTGTCCCAGCCTTCTGTGCCAAAGTTCTGTCTCTTTGTTAGAGGCAGCTGAGAACAGACAGGCATCAGCTCTGGGACACTCTTTTGACATGTCAACAACATAAACATTGCCACTTCTTTGAGCAACAAGTTTAGTTTGACCAGTTTTGATTATTGCTTCAATCTTTTTGACCATCTCTGGTCCAACAATCCTACAACAATCTTTTGTGAAGAATGACCCAAAACCCTTGTCACTCATTTGGGACACACTCAGAAGGTTGAATTTTAGATTGTCTATTAGATTGACATTTTCAAATTTTACTTTTCCAGACTCCACTGTACCCGACCCCAGAACTTTTCCTTTACTATTATTCCCAAAGGATATATCACCCCCTCCATGGATTTTAAAGTCTTTGAGGAGGGCTTTACATCCTGTCATGTGCCTGGAGCCTCCACTATCTACATACCAAAGACTATCAAAGCATGCAGAAGCTCCCTGCACATGAAGTAAAAGGATTAGTTCATTAAGGTCTCCAAAGCCAACAAGGCTTTGGATGGGGTCTCAACAATGTCTGGGATGGATGCAGAATGATGGACAGTGGTTAGGTCAGGTGTTTGAACTATTTTAGGACAGTGTTTCTCTAACCACTGTTGTGGGTCCTGACCAATCATCTGCTGGTAACCAAAAGGATGCTTGTTCACTTTGGGTTTAGAGGACCTTTTGTAGGCCTCATAAACGTGAGGAATCCTTTGGTAAGACTGTTTTTCTCTGCCTTTTCTGAACTGATTGGCAGGGGGTGCATCAGTAACCTGAACATCTCTTTTGACAGATGTTTGGTTCAGCTGTTTTGTAACAGCTATTTGAACTGGCACAAACAGTGGTTGTTTCTTGGTGAATTTGACAGATGTTGATGATGATGATGGACTCAAGGATGTTTTAGCAATGTACTCATTCTTTTTCACATCAAAGTTTTTGAGATACACACATGCTTGAGTTTTGTGGTTTGTTTTACCACAGACAATGCAACCTTCAGCTGAAACAATGACACTTGTTCTGTTTAAATCATAAGCTTTTAAGTGGAAACAATCTTTTGTTAGATGATTCCTTTTCTCACAGAATTCACAAAACAAGTTATCATTTTTTTCTTTCTTCTTTCTCTTTTCAGACTCCTTTGCAGCAGAGGTTTTAACCACTGCTGGGATGTCCTTGAGAGGTATGACTTTAGCTTTTGGAGCCTTGACACCATCAGTTGATGTAAAGTCCATTGGCTTGAAATTTTCAAGAATGTCACACTCATCAGACCATTTTGGTTTAAACTGGTATTCTTCAAGCTCCTCAAAGGTTGAGGATTCCATTGGTCTGTCAAGTGTGATTTTGTTACCAAGTTTGTCAGTGATTTTCACTTCTTGGCCATTCTTGTTTGTGGGGATGAACTCAGTGGTTACATCAGTGGTTTGAACAGATTTTTCAAAAGCAATGTTTTCATCATCATGTTTTCTATAGCCAACCCCAAATTTCACATTGCTTTTTCTCTGTTTTTCAAGCATAACTTCATATCCTTTGCAGGATTCCACCCATCTTTCACAAGTAATCTGGGTGGACTCCAACTCCTTTTTGCAAACTTGGTATTTTTCTACCATAGTTTGAAGTTGGGTTTTGGTTATACTTTGCTCTTCTTTTAAACAGCTGTTCTCTTTTTCTTTTTCAGTCAATTTGTTTTTAAGTTCTTTTAAAGACCTTTCAAATTTGACCTCATCAGACAAGATTTTATCCCGAAGGTTTTCATTCACCTCTTTAATGTTAGCAAAAGCAATTATGCAATTGTCAGAACACAGTTTTTCAAGAACTTGAGGAGATACCTTGGCAGCTGCCATCATTGCACAATCACATTGATGATCTTTTTCATCATCAGCTTTCACCTTCTTTTCACCAGCCTTTTCTTCTTTATCTTCTTCGTTGTCCTCTACGGACCATGGATCTGTCATTGGTTCAATCAGGGTACCTGAACTTTCTCCCAACAGTAGTTCACCAGCCACAGCAGTAACCACTGCTTCAGTCACCTCTTCCACTGTTTCAAAGCACTGCTGTTCCTCCTCAGTTTCAACTCCCTCCTGTATTGACTCTAATGCCATCAAACAAAACTCATCATGTGAAGAATCATTAGAAGCATAGAGTGCAAAGTTTTCATCATTAAGGTCTTCAGGTATACTGCTCCAGTCAACAAACCCTTGAGTGAAAAAACTTTGTTGATCTGGTTGTGCTGCTGCTGGAGCAGTGGTTTGTGGTGCAACAGGTTGCACTTGTACCTGTGGAGCAGGGGTTTGAACATATTGGATTTGTGGAACAGTAGTTTGGACATAATGAACTGGCACAGGGGCAGCAGCATAGTGAGCAGTGTTCACTTGAGCTGCTGGGGCATATTGGGCATAGTGCATAGTGTTTTGGTTTTGAGGTCTAGGATTTGAGCTAGGATGAGTAATTATGGGACCAGTAGTTTGACTCCTACATTCCCTAGCGAAATGTCCCAACCTATTACACTTATAGCACTTGATTTTCGATTTATCCAACCCAACCCTTAGATTCCCATGCAAACCTGGGAATTTTCGCCCTGTTCTTTTGTAGAACTTGCTAGTTCTAACACTTAGCAAAGCCAGTTGGTGCAAGATGTCCATTTCCTCTAAATCAGTGGGATCAAAATGTTGCAAATCATTTAGTTCAAAACTTAAATTGTCTGACATCTGGTTTTCATTTGCAGTGAATGCATAACTAGCAGAGTGAGGATCAGGGTTGTTAAAATTTGCACCAGCAATTATGTCAATGAAGTGATCATAACCCTGATCCTTACCACTGCTCCCAGATTCTTCTTGACCCAGAAGAGCAGTATTACCGAAAGTGTAGTCATCGGTAACTTTTCCTGACTCTTGTAACCTCCTTTTCTGGTTCAACTACCTTTCGTAGGTCAGGAGTCGACCGTGGAGTTGGGTCAAGGTCAGATCCTTGAATTCAGGTGAGTTTCGGGTGACAAAAGCTATGGTGTCCCATTTTTCTGGCAGTGACCTGAGGAACCTGCTATTTTGAGTTGAGTTTGTAAAAGTGGTGTTAACAAGCCTCAGTTCACTGATGAGACAACTGAAACGCTCAAATTGTTGCGTTAGTGATTCACCTTTAACGTAGCAAAATGTTTCATACTGTTGGTTCAGGATTTCCCTATTGTTTTCTATGACTTCCTCAGTTCCCCCAAACTGTTCCTTAAGTGCGTCCCATAACTCTTTGGCACTGTTACAATGTAACAGTCCGGCATATATCTCATTGGGCAGCGCAGATGCTACGATGCTAAACGCTTTAGCATCTAGTTCGATCTTTTGAAAGTCGGTTTCGGTATAATTTTCAACTGGTTTTGGAACGAACTTTTTAGCATCTTCAGCACTTGGCACTGAAGGAACATGGGGACCATAAATGACAGATTTCCAACAACCTGTGCTTTGTTGAGCGAGGATGTGACCTATCCTCCTCTGCCAGATGTTGTACTCATTTCTTTTTAGCATAGGTGGTTTAAAAAGCGAGCCGATGTTGTTTTTATCATCCTGAGATTGTGACGTCATTCTTGTTGTTTTACAGACACTGAGAAATCAACTTTAATGGTGATTAATCCTTGCTCTGTTTTTCAACGGACGAACAAACGATCAGTATCAACTGTTATGAGCTGAACTATTTACGTCAAAATGATTGTTAAATCAAATTTGACTGTCCAAGCTCTGATACCAATTGTTGGATCTGAGTTTCTTTTTGATTGTATTTTCGTTTGAAATTAAGATGAAAATGAAAGAGTTGTGCAGCGGAATTAAGATGAAAGCAAACTTTGCATACAATCAAACGAGAGTAATACTTTAATCAAACATCTTTACACAATGAATCGAAAGATTGAATTTGTTTCAACAACGATTACAATGATTGATGAATGAATGCAAACTCCCCCTCAGCCAGAGCTCAGTAGTTTGTTCGTGCAAAGAAGACGATGTGGTGAAAGAGCTAATAGAACAGTACAAAGTACTGAACTATTTATAGGCACTTGCAAACCACTGAGCATCTTAGCTGACGTCACCATGAAAGTGACATCTAACCTCCTAACAAACTCTAACCTCTGATCTATACAAACACTGATGTACTAACTACTGCTATTACAATTCATTACATAAAAGACACTTAAACAGCTGCTGCATCCTTCCACTGCTGTGAACCCAGCAGTGCCTGTCCGGATCAGCAGTACTTGACTCAAGGCAGTAGATTGAGTCAGCAGAGCTTTGGTCTTCCACCAGTCTTTGATATTGGTCAGTAGATGCAAAGCAGCAGTTGTAGGTCAGCACTTAGTAAGATCAGCAGATAGGAGGTCAGCAGATATAAAACCACTTTCAAGGGGAGAGATTTGCATGAACCAACTGTAAACGTCTGCTTATTCTGGATCCACTGCTCTGATCCAGTTTTGGCTTTAATTATCTGTTCCTCTGATAGGGTTCAATCCCAACAGAACATGCAACTAAATTTTAGATTATATATAGATATTGACCATCTTTATTATTATTACTAGCTTACAACCCCGTGTATTACACGGGTTAAATGACGAAAAAATGTAAATTATAAACTTGTATATAATCTTTATTAATGAAATAACTTATTTAGATAAAATAGTAAAACAAAAGAACAGTTAATTTTCGCTATTCAAAATAATTTTCTAAGTTTTCAATTCTCTTTTGAGATACTACAATCCATTTTATTATGTCTTAAAAAGAAGTAACACTAAAAAGTAAAAAAATAATGATCATAAAATTGTATGTATTTTTAAAAATAATTATAAGTTATGAGGTTATGGTAATGAATTGTAATTAGATTCTACTATGTATATTAATGATATAATAAATACTTTGATATAGATACTATTTTTAGATATATGGATCATAAGACAAGATACAAATATTATCGTTGTTTAGAAAATATTACATATTAAAAAAATTATACTAAAAATAAAGTATACATTTAAAAAAATATGACTAAAGTTTTTTAAACTATAAATTTGAGCGTCTAGAACAACTTTTTTAATTAGTAGTTGACATTTAAATATTCAAATTAAAATTTTTATAATATTATATAATGTCTTTATTTAGCATGATGATAATGTCTTTAGTTGCGTAATATAATTGAAATTAAGTTTAATATTTAAAACTCAATGTTATTAGGAAGTTGGATCATTTATTAAGATGAAAACATATTGATAGTAACATAAATTTAGAATTGGAAGAAAATATTGAACACGTGTATTACACGGCTTAAGTAAATATAATGTTATATACTTAATAGCAAAAAAAAATATGTCTTTTAAAAACCATTTAGTGTTCGCTTTAAAGATAATTTGGTACTTTATTTAGATAATCCGCTTGTAATTTTAGTCTTCTAAGTTATATACTATAAGTACTTGTACATGTGATTTCATACTTTATTAGTAATTATTGTTTATATCCAAATAATATATTTTAATCTTAACAAATATATATGGTTAGGGTAAAATGAAAATTTCTACAAGTTATGAGAACTTAGAGAACTCGGCCTTACAAAAGGTTTTTTGAATTTTTTACAAGGGGTGTGAATGAGCGGTTAGAGACTCAGGACGTTAAACTTTTTGATTTTGGATTTTAGTGGTTAAAACCACTAAAACATAGGGACTCAAAAAGTAATTTACAATTAATTAAATTTGAAATTATACGTTTGATCTCTAACTATATTAAATAATATTATACTTATTATATTATTTGATACATTTATATTTGTTATAGATAATTATTCCATATATAACTTAGTAAGTTTTTTGTGCATAAGAACTTGTAACTTGTGCTTTGGGCATTTTTCAAAAAAAAAAAACTTGATTTTTTACTTTTAATCCAAAGGATTTTACCTTTTGCAATTTTAACCCTATATAATTTGTTTTTTTAACTTTAACCCAAAACTTTTCATTATTTTCAATTTAACTTCACAACTTTTGTCACTTATCTTTCGCAAATTTTTGTTTTACGTATAGTTCTAATTTTTTCGAGTTAATACGACGCAACGTACGAGTGTGCTTCAACTTTTTTATGTTTTGTTTCGAAATTTGCAAGTTAACACGGCGCAACGTGCATGTGTGGTTCAACGGTTTTACCTCTATTTTTTCATGTTTGACAGATTCGTCGCAACACGCAGATCCTAGGTCGAGTCAGTGTTGGTGGTCGATGACGGTTGTGTGACATTAGTACTATTTGACACCGTTTTACGCCCCGCCGCAACGCGGGGTGTGCTTTGGGGGGTTTTCAAAGAAAAAATGGTTATGCATATGGTTGTCGTAGCCTTGGCTTTGGGGGTTTTCCAAAAAAAATACATTTTTTTACTTTTCACCCAAAAGTATTTCATAAATTACTTTTAACCCAAAACTATTTGTTTTTTTTTACTTTTAACCTAGAACTTTTTATCTTTTACAATCTATCCACACAACTTTTTTTACTTTCAACTTTGGTCCTTTATAGTTTTCATTTTCCGTAAATTTTTTGCTTTATGCTTGGTTCTAAATTTTGTGACTTAACACATCGCAACGTGCGTCTTTGGTTTAACGTTTTTACGTTTCATTCTAAATTTTGCGAGTTAACATGACGCGACGTGCGTGTGTGGGTGAACGTCTTTACATCGTCTATTTTTTCCCGTTTGACAGGTTTAACATAACGTGCGGGTCCTAGATCGACTTAGTTATAACTAAAGAATCCACGCCGCATTGCGACGAGTCGCATTCTGACGTAAACTTTTTTTTAGACGAGTCAAGTTAAATATAATACGTTTTCGTTTAAAGAAACCATTTTATGTGCATATTTTTATGTACGTTTTGGTATAAATTCAAGTTGTTCTGTGTTTCGACGTAAACTTTTTTGGGAAATGATTCACGTCAAATATAATATGTTTTCGTGCTTATTTTATGTATGTTTCGTAAAGTTTGTTTCGAACCGAGTGGAGTCAAATTATGGTTTCTTTTTCTTCCTTTTTTTCGAAAGCTCTAATTAATCCATTTCGATTACATGTGCATATTTTTCTTCATCCCGTTACGTTTTTTATGTATGAGTTGGGTCACATATAATACGTTGTGATTGTTCGATATGAATTTGTTTTACTTTACGTTTGATCCAATCACAATGCTTATACATGTTACATTGAGTTCAAGTGGATACGTCGAAATGTGTGATTTCATATGGTTAATGCATCATATAACGTTTGGACTAATCCATTCAATGTTTACGTTGTACCCGCGCCGCAACGCGGGCGGGTCTTAACCCTAGTTATTAATTAAATTTGAATTTATACGTTTATATCTCTAACTATATTAATTAATATTATATTATATTTTGTGTATATAAAAATTAATATGTAACACTATTATTAAAAGGAATGAGGCACCAGAGAGTGACACGTGTACAAAAAGATTTTTGTTTATTACTATTGGAAAGATTATTATTATTATTATTATTATTATTATTATTATTATTATTATTATTCAGACTACGAATAATATTTTATATAGTTTAAATAAATAAATTTGTTACCTTCCACAAAAATAAATTTAGTTTTACAAACTTAAAATATATGACAGTTTCTATAAATCATGTAGAATAAGATTAAAATGAAGGTAAACAACGATGTGGTGTGCGATACATAATTTTTCTAATATAAGTATTTATACAAGTAACAAAGTTTATCAGAGATGACAAAAATAAGATTAAGAGCATCTTCACTCGTGTTCTTCACACACCACCTTCACGTCAGCTTGCCTAATGTATGTCCCATATACCACATCCGTTTTCTCACCTCACCCTCTCACAAAATCAGCCTTATCCCTTCACGGATGGTTTGTGGTAACAAACGACTCTTTCTTCTCTGTATATGCGTTATCATTCATCGTTAGATGTTCCCTCTCTCTTCCACCTAAGCATTAGTCAACGTCCATAGACCATCGACGACGGATGCTCTAATTGAGTATGAAAGAGCGGGCCACAATTTATGTTTTAGTGTTTACATAATGTTCAAAGTATTATTGATGATGACCCACCGCTTAAAGTATGATTCTCGATCAAATTTTGAGGGTCATTTTGAAAACCATGATTATTTTATGGTCTCATTTGTTGATCAATCTCGCTTATTTTTCAAGAGTAACTAGCTCACACACCTATTAGTTATACTAATAAACTTACAAATTGTTGTTCACAATAAGAATAGACCTCTCAACCTTATGAAAATGAACACATTTCCATCGCACCTAGATACCACTAGGCTAGAAGTCCTTTTGTTATTTAACTGCATCCTTTAGTGTGTTTTGTCTCTGAAAAATGTGAACTAGGTTGTTTGAGTTGAAACCATATTTGAATCATCCTAGTCCAACCCAACTTCAACAGTTAAGTACTCATTTAGTCTATAGCAACCTCCTATAGTCTAACGTAAATTCAACCTCATATCGTCTTCCCATGAAAACACATTCTTTTTAGTTATCCTTGTACAGGGCATTTTCACAAATTCATCTTGACACGCATGATGATTTCAAAACTCACATCATTATCCAGAGGCGCAAGATAGAAGTGGCTGGGGGACCCCCGCGACTTTTCGCTTAGTAGTGTACGGATGCAGTTTTCGTATGGAACTTTTTAGGTATTTACATTTTCGACCCCTCGGTTTTATAATTTTTTAGATATATACGCTTTCGACCCCTCAGTCAGAAATCTCAAACTTCGCAGGTGTGTCATTATCTACTTCACAACTATATAAAATACACAAGGATAAAAACAACATTAGACATCGATGGCAGGTGTGTATTGTTTAACTTGCAAGCAGGGGCGGCCCTGGGGTGGGCTGGGAGGACCACCGGCCATGGCCCAATATTTCGAAAGGCACATTATTTAAAAAATAACCCATATGTATATGTAAAAAAAAATAAAAAAATTAATAAGGTATACTTATACAAACACCAACATAGGCCCATTTACAAAACTAATCTTATGGTTTAGATTAGTTATTAGCCCATTTGCATTAGGTTTAGACCTTTAGTGAGCCCAATACTCAATTTCGTTAAGTCCTAAGAGCAAGTTCTTTTAGCTCGAACAGGGTACACGAATTCTTAGGGTCGGCCCTGCTTGCAATAGGTTACTTATCACTTTAGTGTTATCCGGTGGCGGTGACGAGGGTGTGCGGGGAGGACCACCACACGAGGCCCGTGACTTCAAGGGGCACATGTTTTTTATTTAAATCCGATATATATGTAATTTTTTTAAATAGTATACCCATACCAATTCCAAAATAGGCTCATTTACAAAAACAACTTTTATGGTGGGGCAGGACTTAGGGAAAACGCCTACAAGCGTGAAAACGGTGAGAACGTCCCTCATCCGTTGGATCAAAACAATCTATGGATTAGAATGGCGCGGTGACATTTTCGTAAATAATATCAACTTTATTACTTGGACGTCCTTCATTAAGGGTAAAAGAGTCTTTTTACTACTCTAATATAAAGCGCCAAACTAATGAGCAAAACGCCATTTAAAATTCTCGCCTTAACCTAAACTCCATACACATCAGTCACTTCCAGATGAAACAAAATATTTATCTAAAACGCCATTAATACAAAACGGCAAACCTTAATGATAAAATGCGTTGCCGATTTAACAAATAGATGTGAACAAACAGTAACTGAAAGTTAATTATTAACATTTATTATAAAAAAAATATCTCCTTACTATGCGCCAAAAACATTATTATATAAACGACGTTACCATCACTTCCATTGATCATACTAAAAACGTCATCTTTAACCAAAACGCCAAATTTCAAAAAAAAAAATAAAAAAAAAACCCTCTGAAAGGAAGAAAAATGGCAAACATTGTTTCATGGAGATACACCCTTAGAATAAGAAGATTCGTAATCCGTTTTGACAACAGAAGAAGAGTGTTTGTTAAAACAATCAAAGCCAAATTGAACTTTGAAGAAGTACAGAGGGGGATCCTAGCACTTGGCGTTTCTTTTGATAACCACTGTGATAAAACACATATGGTTATAAGAAGATTAACCAGAAAATTTGGACCGAAAAAGGGCAAATGCAAAAATGGACCCAGAAATTAGATCATGGTGTTTTGAAAGACACTGACATGGTCACTGTTATATGTGACAACGGGCAGCAGGAAGTGTGACAACCCGCACTAAACCAGGTATCCGTACGACTTAATTAATGATTAATTACTGCTAAATTACTATGCTTAACTGAAATTTGCTGATAAACTGCTACCTGCATACTGATACATGCACTTACTTGCATCATACTTTAATTGCTGTCACTACATTATTTACATGCTGAACCCTAGTGGCAAACTTGATGCACAAAAAGCACAGTAGCACTAAACGGATACACATTGAACATGCTGATATAACCAGCATCAGGCAAACACTGCCTCTAAGGCCTGTTAAGAGCCTCAAATATTTGGCTACACTGGTAGTGAGTGTAGGGTTATAAGGGTTGTGGAACTGCGTCTCTAGGAATAAGATACACTGATTGGATGTGCCAAAAACGTACTTTAAATACAAAATTCTGCGCTTTATTATAGAACTCAGCATTTTAAATTGCTAATACAGTGCAAAAACACTTCAGAACGGTCCCGTATATTTTCCTAAGTACCGGGAATAATTTATGTCACAAAAATATACATAAAGGACCTTTGTCGACATAATTAAACATTTTAACGGAACGGTATTTAATCGTATAACCGGACATTACCCGGGACACTAAATTTTTGGCAGACACTTTGTTTTACTATTTATGGCTACTAATGATCCCCGTATGCCATAACACCCGCTAAAAATAAAACCTACTAACTTACCATCCCACACTTGAGTTATAACTTATGGTTAGACTTTAGTTGAAAATTTTCAACTATACCCCCCCCCCCCAACGACATTAGTTCCCAAGTGGGACCCCACATATCATCTTACCATACCTTGTGGATTTGTTGATTAAAATATGAGATATGTTGCTTGTCAATCTAACCAAGATAAGTGATATGATTATAAGTAGCATGGTTCCATAAGATATTCATCATTTCCACCAAGATTACACATTTCACTTCATCTCTCTCTCTCTATTCGGTTCTACCACAACCGAATCCACCACCACACTCCAACATTCATCATCTTCTTCATTTACACATACCATTCAAGCCTTGAAGATCAACCATGGAAGGTGCAACTTGAGGGCATTGCAAGGGAGCATTGTTCTTGCTTGATTCTACATCTTTTCTCATCATTTTGACACAAGATTCTTCCCTAGCTAGAGGCTAGTAGTAAGTTTCTTCATGCTTGATCTCATCTTGTTCGAAATTTATGGCATTTAACATGTAGTGTTGTTGTTTAAATCACTAAATCACAAGAATATAAGAAAAATGTGAAAACATAAGTTATGAACATTAAATCTACATAAAAGTTTACTTGTGTATGATTTATGAAATGGAATCTTGTCGGTTTAAGGGTTGGTTAACACATACTTGATATTTAAAAGTCGTTTTCTTGTTTAACCCGCTAATCGGACACTTACGACGCGATTTAATAACATCGAAATCACAAAACAGCATGCTGAGTCACTGTTTCAGCCGCCTTTAACAGGCTGTAAACATGCCTTAAAAACTCGAAAAACAGAATTTCAAAAGCCTAAATCGTGTCATTTCGAAAAACGAAGAAAATGGCGCTGGAATCATATTTTTCTGATGTCGGTTACTATTTTAAAAATCTGTTTCCGTGACAGCAGCTAGGGCTGTTTGTTACTGCAGAAAATTGGGCTGTGTATTTTCAATCACAACCTAAAACCTGAACCGAACCAGCCCCTGAAACTTTTATCAAAGATGAACACAGATGTATTTGTGACCCTCAAACTGGATTTTCGATAAACGGACTTACGGGGAATTTTCGGCGAATTTTTCCGTAAACTGTGATCAGAATGTGACAAATCTGACCACAGTTCGGTAAACGATTTTCTGTAAATTTTTGGTAATGAACTGGACCCCGAAATTTTTACACAATAATTTGTGGGTCGTTTATGACGTTCCACAAAAATCTGGGAATTTTTGGAAAGGGTTAAGTATTTTATTTAATCGCCCGAAAACGGTCTAGTTTTCACATATTTAAACTGAAAATAACAATGGTAGTATTTTGCGTGTTAAAACGTAAAGGTTGATTGATGATGATCATGAGTTGATTTCAAAAAGAAAATGATACGCTTGGAAGCGTGGCCACCTCCAGTTACAGAGGAAACTCTGGCGAAATTTTCTAAAAACCTAACACTTAGAATTATTTACACAACAAGTGTTAGAACTATTTTCGACATATTTTCGAAACATAAATTTCGCCATGACATTATTTACTAAATATTCGGAGGTGGGGTTTTCACAAAGATTAACGTGATAAATATATTTGTCACAGCACTGTTTATGATTATTTTGTGAAATACATAAATATTATTTTAGAGTGGAAATAATATTTACAAGCGTTAATGATTCCAAAACTTTACGAACGCTTCCATAACTATATAAGTTACACTGGTAATTACATTACCACACGATTGATAAAACGTAACTTACGCACAAGTGTTGTATCCCCCATCCTTGGGAAGGAGTTTAACTACCAAGTATATACAAAAAGTAAACACGAAATAGTTGTCTAACTATTTCCCAAAAACATAAACTATAAAGCTAAGGCACGGCCGTCCGTCTAATAGAATTAGCACTTGTAGGTCGTCGCGCAGCTTTCTGATTCAGGGATACTTGGTAGAGACGCCTCACTGTGAGTTCATGTCCCCCTTTTCTCTAACTGTTTTCAGTTTACTTAACTGCGGGGGTGAAATACATGTTACTATGATTTACGAGTACTTTACAACGGTATGTTTAACGTAAGGAGGTGTTATACGATCATGTGAGTGGATAGGAACAACATGGGGCCATTAGTCCTCATGGAGGGACCGAGGGACAGGAGCGGTAGATCTATCTGGGTGTAGCGAGCCCAGCCCCCGGCCAAACTAGAAACGGACCGTGGGGTGACTTTGTCCACATACTTTGCCGTGGCGAAATCTGCTAGGTTTGAGTCTCCCTATTTGCACTTCACATATGTCAGTGGCCTTGCAAACCATTGGTGATCACAAGTCCTCTTACACTGCTACATACCACAACTATTTTTATACTCACAAGTGTTTTACATACTCACTTACACATGAACTCGCTCAACATTATTGTTGATTTTTCAACTCACATGTATTTCAGGAAATTAAAACGGATTTGGCACGGTATGGAACGTTTTCCGCTGCACTTGTCATGGAGTCATCAGGGTTTAGGGGATGTGTCTCTTCCCTGGACAAGACACAGTCCTTAAAACACGTTTATGTTATGTTATAAGTTGTAATGTCTACTGAACAAGGTTATGGTTGTATGTTAAAACAATGGTATTGTATGTTGTTTTCAAAACTTAATGGATGACTTGCATGGTTTTTATTTCATATAGCTTTGTTATGATTAAGCTATGGTATTAAGAAGTCACACCAAAAGTTAACCACGCTTCCGCAAAGCCAGGGTGTGACAGCTTGGTATCAGAGCTCTGATCATAGCGAACTAGGATTCTCTCTCGAGTCTAGACTATGATCACTAGGGCTCTCACGAAAACATTTTACTGCATACCACTTAAGTCCAGATCCACAACTTTTTACAAACAAATGTTGAGCACATTTTATCCATTATTCTAGGCTCAGTCTGGGAGGCTGAGGTTCGGGCTAGTGGGACTAGGAGTGTTGGCTAGTGGGACTAGGAGTGTTGCTAGTGGGACTAGGAGTGTTGGCTAGTGGGACTAGGAGTGTTGGCTAGTGGGACTAGGAAGTGTTGGTTTGAATGCTTGCTTGATGACTTATGTGACTATTTGATTATATGATTGACAATTTGTACATGTTTGTGTATATGTTACAGACACATGGATTCTACAGGCACTGGTGGTTCAGGCACCACAGGCCCTAGGCCTATCGTTTCAGACGACATTGAGTCATCGGAGCACGAGGTTTATACGTCAGACTTCACCAGCACGGATGATGATGACTTTCAGCCATTCGCCTTACCCGACGGCGTTGATGAGCTCCCAGTTGATCTTCCAGCCGGGGATCTACCACTCGTTGTGACCCCTGCTCCAGTACCCCTTGCATCATACCCTGTTTTACCCATCGACGACGAGGAGGGCGACGTCGATATGTTTGAGGAGGAGCCTTTGGAGGATGCTCAGGGCGAGGCCCTACCTGTTGTTGCTCCCTTATTTGATCCCGTTCCCCTAGAGCCCGGACATGCACTGTTCGCGGCACATATGGATCCACCGGACGAGCCTGCACAGCACGGGTGGATACCGGCTGATGAGGACGTTCCACCGTTACACCCACAGATCCCAGACACTCGACACGTTGACTTTTCGTCTCAGGTTCCCATGTATATACCTCCAGCGGGGCCTGGAGAGGGCTCTTCAGCCCACCCATCAGGGCATGTACCGATGCCCATGCCTTTCATGCCTCAGATGCCGTTTGTTCCACCTACTACAGCTCCTTTTGGTGTGGCACCCTTTGACCCCACTAGCGAGCCATTTCTTTGGGCACCTGGCTCTGGTATGCCACCCACTGACCCCTATCATGCTTTTCACAGGGGATACACTATCGAGGACGTCTTGATGTCCTTTGTCGCACAGCATGAGTCCCATGCACAGCGTGTACAGGAGCTCGAGAGAGCTCGGTTGACACCTTGTCAGTGCCATGGACAGGCACCCTCTCCGTTACAGCCGTTTCGACCTTTACCCCCTGACTATGCTGCTCGTCTCACTACTTTAGAGCAGCAGATTGCTTCCATTATTCGCACACAGCAGGCGATGGAGGCAGACTGGTTACAGTTGCGCCGTTTGTTTTATACCCGTTTTCCTCCTCCACCACCATCTGCTTAGAGCTCATCGGTGCCACTTGGGTAGGCGAGGTGAGAAGGCGGCGATTGCTTTTTGACTGCACAGCATTTTGGGGAGACTACGTTATGATTTGACTTTTGTTATGTACTTGATGTTGTATTGATACTGGTGTAGCTTTTGACAGGGGTGATGTAGCCCCTAGTGATTGATGATTGTATGTATACACTTACGATGTGGTCTCATTTATATGGCAATCGCAGTTTTCTCACCATATTTGGATTCGCTTGATTACTTGTTTATATTTTAAGACATGGGATGTTGTGTGATTGATATTTGTGATGTGTGATAACATGAGATGTTATGTGATTATACTATTACTACCGTTATATACGTACACTATATTACGAACTGATTTACGTATTATAACAACGGAGCCTTACTATGGCCTAACCAACTTAAACCATCTTTTAGAAGATGCCGCCCAGACGCGAGACGCGCATGCCCACTAACGAGGCAGAACTGCAACAAATCATTGCCGCTGCCATAGCACAGTATGCAGCATCTCAGCCCGGAACGAGCGGAAGTATTAACCAGGGCAACAATAATCCACCACACGGTAATATTTAAGTCATCAAGACATACCATGACCTAAACGGATTTCCTTAGCAAGAAAGCTAATATCTACCACATGTTGCAATGAATGTGCAGGGTGCACATACAAGCAGTTCTTAGACTGCAAGCCCACCAACTTCGATGGCACCGGAGGCGCTATCGCTTTTACTCGTTGGGCCGAGAAGACTGATTCCACCATCCGCATGAGCAAATGTGCGCTCGACCAGCAGGTCACTTACATCTCAGGGCTGTTTCTAGACGGAGCCCTATCTTGGTGGAACTTACAAGTCCAGACGCTAGGCGAAGCTGCCGCCTACGCACTGACCTGGGCAGAGCTGAAAGAGCTTATGCGCAAGAAGTACTGTTCCCGCGCAGAAATTCAAAGGTTGGAGACTGAATTTTGGCACCTAAAGATGGATGGACCAAAGGTTGCAGAATACGTCCAGAGGTTTCACGACTTATCTCAAGTGGTTCCTTACATGGTTACGCCAGAATACAAGCGAATCGAGCGCTTCATTTGGGGTTTGGCTCCCCAAATAATAAGCATGGTAACCTCCTCCAAACCAGCAACTATCACGGAAGCCATTGATTTGAGCGTGGCTCTCACCGAGGAGGCAATTCGTTTAAACAAGTTTGATGAAGTCAAGGCGAAGAAGACAGAGACTCACGTTGAGTCCTTAGGAGATAACAAAAGGAAGTTTTCAAACTTCAAACAAGGCGTCAGTATGGCAGTAAAGAAAGGAAAATCAGCTGGCAGTACCAAGAAAGGAAAAGGGTACCAGGGCACCCAGCCCAAATGCAACAACTGCCAACGCCACCATACTGGCCATTGTAACGTGAGAGTTTGTGAATCTTGTGGAAAACCGGGCCACTCAAAGGAATCGTGCTGGGCTAGTGCGGGCCGGGGAGGCCAGGAAGGATATATGAATAGAAACGATAATCGTGGTGGTTTGAGAAATCGCCCACAAGGGAATAATCGAGGCTGCAATGCGAATCAAGCCGGAACTGCCAATTAAAACAACCCGCCAGTTGGGGATGGTGCGGGAAGTGGAAAAAGATTAGGATGTTTTCATTGCGGTGACGTTGGGCACTTCAAGAAGGATTGCCCAGAATTGAACCAAGCCCGTGGAAGGGTGTTCCAGATCGGTGCACGGGAAGCACGCCAGGATCCCAACGTTGTCACTGGTACGTTCCCTGTAAATCAACGCTATGCATCTGTCCTGTTTGATACTGGTGCCGACTATAGCTTCGTATCACTAGAATTTAAGAATATACTTGGGCTAGCCGCTAATAAGTTAGACATTCCCTACGCAATCGAATTGGCTAATGGAAAGTTGGTAGAAGCCAATGATGTTATCAGAGGCTGTGTGATTGAATTAGGAGAACGTGAGTTTGCTTTGGATCTACTACCAGTCCAATTGGGAAGTTTCGACGTGGTAGTAGGAATGGATTGGTTATCGGGCAATAAAGCTGAGATAGTTTGTCACGAAAAGGTTGTTCGTATTCCAACCGAGGATGGTGAGACCATTGTTGTTCATGGAGAGAAGCGTGAGACGCCGTTGAGGATTATCAGCTGTTTGAAAGCAAGGAAGTGTTTGCAGAAGGGATGTGTTGCTTTTCTGGCGCACATCGTGGACAAGAAGGCTGCCGAGCCAAGGATCGAAGACATCCCTGTCGTAAGGGAGTATCCCGAAGTCTTCCCAGAAGACTTACCTGGACTGCCACCTCAAAGGCAAGTGGAGTTTCACATTGACTTAGTTCCAGGCGCCGCGCCTGTGGCTAAGGCACCGTACAGACTTGCTCCGTCTGAAATGCAGGAATTGGCGACGCAACTTCAAGAGTTGTTAGACAAGGGTTTTATCCGACCAAGCTTCTCGCCCTGGGGAGCTCCGGTCTTGTTCGTCAAGAAAAAGGACGGGAGTTTCCGCATGTGTATTGACTACAGAGAATTGAACAAGCTGACGATCAAGAACAGGTATCCTCTGCCAAGAATTGATGATCTGTTCGACCAACTTCAAGGTTCAAGCTGTTACTCTAAGATCGATCTTCGATCTGGATACCATCAATTAAGGATACAGGAGGAAAGTATCCCGAAAACAGCCTTCCGAACTCGCTATGGACACTACGAGTTCCTCGTTATGCCATTTGGTTTGACGAACGCGCCTGCGGTATTCATGGATCTAATGAATAGGGTTTGCAAGCCATACCTGGACAAGTTCGTGATTGTATTCATCGACGACATCCTGATTTACTCAAAGACGAAGGCTGAACACGAACAACATCTTAGCACCATACTGGAGCTGCTAAAGAAGGAACAGCTGTACGCCAAATTCTCCAAGTGCGAGTTTTGGCTACGCGAAGTCCAGTTTCTCGGACATGTGGTTAATGGGGATGGAATTCATGTTGATCCCACAAAGATCGAGGCAATCAAGAATTGGGAAACGCCTACAACGCCAACCGAGATTCGACAATTCTTGGGTTTGGCTGGCTACTATCGAAGGTTCATCGAGGATTTCTCGAAAATCGCTCAACCTTTGACGCTCCTCACGCAGAAGGACAAGACGTTTGATTGGGGAATCAAACAGGATGAAGCGTTTCAGATATTAAAGGGTAAGCTTTGTAACGCGCCAATCCTAGCTCTACCAGAAGGTACCGACGATTTTGTGGTATACTGCGACGCATCGCGTCAAGGATTGGGTTGTGTGTTGATGCAACGCCAAAAGGTCATTGCTTACGCATCACGCCAACTGAAAGTGCACGAAAAGAATTATACCACACATGATTTAGAGCTTGGCGCAGTGGTTTTTGCTTTAAAGATCTGGAGACACTACCTGTATGGTACGAAGTGCACAATCTTCACGGATCACAAAAGCCTACAGCACATATTCAACCAGAAGGAGTTGAATATGAGGCAAAGACGATGGGTTGAATTATTGAACGATTACGACTGCGAGATAAAGTATCACCCAGGGAAGGCGAATGTAGTCGCCGATGCCCTAAGTCGTAAAGAAAGAATCAAGCCTATAAGGGTTAGAGCTTTGGAAATGATTATACGAACCGACCTTTCCTTGCGCATTCGTGCTGCACAAAAGGAAGCTCTCAAGGAGGGAAACCTTGAGGAAGAATATCTCCGTGGAATGGAGAAGCTTTTGGTACCAAACGAGGAAGGAACGTTATGTTTTGAGAAAAGGATTTGGGTTCCTCTGTTTGGTGGATTAAGGGAAGTTATTTTCGACGAAGCGCACAAGTCACGGTACTCTATCCACCCTGGATCGGATAAGATGTATCAAGATCTCAAGGATTACTATTGGTGGCCTAGGATGAAAGGCGACGTTGCTGTCTACGTGAGCAAATGTTTAACTTGCGCGAAGGTTAAGGCGGAATACCAGAAGCCCTCGGGGCTGCTGCAACAACCTGAGATTCCCAAGTGGAAATGGGAACAAATCTCAATGGATTTTGTTACGAAATTGCCAAGAACGCCAAGAGGCCATGATATGATTTGGGTGATAGTTGACCGCCTAACAAAATCCGCACACTTTCTGCCAATCAAAGAGAAAGATAGCACGAGCAAACTTGCGGAAATTTACATGAGAGAGATCGTCGCACGTCACGGAGTGCCTCTCTCGATCATCTCTGATAGAGACGGAAGGTTTGTGTCAAGGATATGGCAATCCTTCCAAGAAGCCTTTGGCTCACAGTTGAATCTGAGCACTGCGTTTCATCCGCAAACTGACGGCCAGAGCGAGCAAACGATACAGACTTTGGAAGACATGCTGAGAGCATGTGCTATGGATTTGGGCGGTAGCTGGGATAAACATTTACCTATGGTCGAATTTTCATACAACAACAGCTACCACACCAGTATGGGTGTCGCGCCATTCGAAGCCCTTTACGGACGCAAGTGCCGATCACCCTTATGTTGGGCTGACGCAGGTGATAGGCAGCTTGCTGGTCCCGAAATCGTCCAAGAGACGACAGACAAGATCGCGCAAATTCTTAAACGCATCGAAGCAGCTCGCCACAGACAAAAGGCCTATGCGGATCCAAACCGAAAACATGTGGATTTTCAAGTTGGAGAAATAGTTTTACTGAAGGTATCACCCTGGAAAGGGGTGGCACGCTTTGGAAAGCGTGGGAAGTTAAATCCACGCTACATTGGTCCCTTTAGAATTCTAGAAAGAATTGGGACGGTAGCATACAAGTTGGACTTACCTGCTGAACTAAATGGCGTTCACGATACATTCCATGTATCCAATCTAAAGAAAAGTCCAACTCAAATTGACGTTGCCATTCCCATCGACGAGATTCATATTGACGACACGCTCCACTTCGTTGAAGAACCTGTTGAGGTCACGGATTGGAAAGTTAACAAGACCCGCCGGAGCAGTGTCAAACTCGTCAAAGTCCGTTGGAATGCCAGACATGGTCCTGAATTCACCTGGGAACGTGAGGACCGGATGAAAGAGAAATACCCCCACTTATTTCCTAAGAATTCTGCATCTACAAGCAGAACTTAAATTTCGGGACGAAATTTATTTAACGGGGGGAGAATGTGACAACCCGCACTAAACCAGGTATCCGTACGACTTAATTAATGATTAATTACTGCTAAATTACTGTGCTTAACTGAAATTTGCTGATAAACTGCTACCTGCATACTGATACATGCACTTACTTGCATCATACTTTAATTGCTGTCACTACATTATTTACATGCTGAACCCTAGTGGCAAACTTGATGCACAAAAAGCACAGTAGCACTAAACGGATACACATTGAACATGCTGATATAACCAGCATCAGGCAAACACTGCCTCTAAGGCCTGTTAAGAGCCTCAAATATTTGGCTACACTGGTAGTGAGTGTAGGGTTATAAGGGTTGTGGAACTGCGTCTCTAGGAATAAGATACACTGATTGGATGTGCCAAAAACGTACTTTAAATACAAAATTCTGCGCTTTATTATAGAACTCAGCATTTTAAATTGCTAATACAGTGCAAAAACACTTCAGAACGGTCCCGTATATTTTCCTAAGTACCGGGAATAATTTATGTCACAAAAATATACATAAAGGACCTTTGTCGACATAATTAAACATTTTAACGGAACGGTATTTAATCGTATAACCGGACATTACCCGGGACACTAAATTTTTGGCAGACACTTTGTTTTACTATTTATGGCTACTAATGATCCCCGTATGCCATAACACCCGCTAAAAATAAAACCTACTAACTTACCATCCCACACTTGAGTTATAACTTATGGTTAGACTTTAGTTGAAAATTTTCAACTATACCCCCCCCCCCCCCCCCAACGACATTAGTTCCCAAGTGGGACCCCACATATCATCTTACCATACCTTGTGGATTTGTTGATTAAAATATGAGATATGTTGCTTGTCAATCTAACCAAGATAAGTGATATGATTATAAGTAGCATGGTTCCATAAGATATTCATCATTTCCACCAAGATTACACATTTCACTTCATCTCTCTCTCTCTATTCGGTTCTACCACAACCGAATCCACCACCACACTCCAACATTCATCATCTTCTTCATTTACACATACCATTCAAGCCTTGAAGATCAACCATGGAAGGTGCAACTTGAGGGCATTGCAAGGGAGCATTGTTCTTGCTTGATTCTACATCTTTTCTCATCATTTTGACACAAGATTCTTCCCTAGCTAGAGGCTAGTAGTAAGTTTCTTCATGCTTGATCTCATCTTGTTCGAAATTTATGGCATTTAACATGTAGTGTTGTTGTTTAAATCACTAAATCACAAGAATATAAGAAAAATGTGAAAACATAAGTTATGAACATTAAATCTACATAAAAGTTTACTTGTGTATGATTTATGAAATGGAATCTTGTCGGTTTAAGGGTTGGTTAACACATACTTGATATTTAAAAGTCGTTTTCTTGTTTAACCCGCTAATCGGACACTTACGACGCGATTTAATAACATCGAAATCACAAAACAGCATGCTGAGTCACTGTTTCAGCCGCCTTTAACAGGCTGTAAACATGCCTTAAAAACTCGAAAAACAGAATTTCAAAAGCCTAAATCGTGTCATTTCGAAAAACGAAGAAAATGGCGCTGGAATCATATTTTTCTGATGTCGGTTACTATTTTAAAAATCTGTTTCCGTGACAGCAGCTAGGGCTGTTTGTTACTGCAGAAAATTGGGCTGTGTATTTTCAATCACAACCTAAAACCTGAACCGAACCAGCCCCTGAAACTTTTATCAAAGATGAACACAGATGTATTTGTGACCCTCAAACTGGATTTTCGATAAACGGACTTACGGGGAATTTTCGGCGAATTTTTCCGTAAACTGTGATCAGAATGTGACAAATCTGACCACAGTTCGGTAAACGATTTTCTGTAAATTTTTGGTAATGAACTGGACCCCGAAATTTTTACACAATAATTTGTGGGTCGTTTATGACGTTCCACAAAAATCTGGGAATTTTTGGAAAGGGTTAAGTATTTTATTTAATCGCCCGAAAACGGTCTAGTTTTCACATATTTAAACTGAAAATAACAATGGTAGTATTTTGCGTGTTAAAACGTAAAGGTTGATTGATGATGATCATGAGTTGATTTCAAAAAGAAAATGATACGCTTGGAAGCGTGGCCACCTCCAGTTACAGAGGAAACTCTGGCGAAATTTTCTAAAAACCTAACACTTAGAATTATTTACACAACAAGTGTTAGAACTATTTTCGACATATTTTCGAAACATAAATTTCGCCATGACATTATTTACTAAATATTCGGAGGTGGGGTTTTCACAAAGATTAACGTGATAAATATATTTGTCACAGCATTGTTTATGATTATTTTGTGAAATACATAAATATTATTTTAGAGTGGAAATAATATTTACAAGCGTTAATGATTCCAAAACTTTACGAACGCTTCCATAACTATATAAGTTACACTGGTAATTACATTACCACACGATTGATAAAACGTAACTTACGCACAAGTGTTGTATCCCCCATCCTTGGGAAGGAGTTTAACTACCAAGTATATACAAAAAGTAAACACGAAATAGTTGTCTAACTATTTCCCAAAAACATAAACTATAAAGCTAAGGCACGGCCGTCCGTCTAATAGAATTAGCACTTGTAGGTCGTCGCGCAGCTTTCTGATTCAGGGATACTTGGTAGAGACGCCTCACTGTGAGTTCATGTCCCCCTTTTCTCTAACTGTTTTCAGTTTACTTAACTGCGGGGGTGAAATACATGTTACTATGATTTACGAGTACTTTACAACGGTATGTTTAACGTAAGGAGGTGTTATACGATCATGTGAGTGGATAGGAACAACATGGGGCCATTAGTCCTCATGGAGGGACCGAGGGACAGGAGCGGTAGATCTATCTGGGTGTAGCGAGCCCAGCCCCCGGCCAAACTAGAAACGGACCGTGGGGTGACTTTGTCCACATACTTTGCCGTGGCGAAATCTGCTAGGTTTGAGTCTCCCTATTTGCACTTCACATATGTCAGTGGCCTTGCAAACCATTGGTGATCACAAGTCCTCTTACACTGCTACATACCACAACTATTTTTATACTCACAAGTGTTTTACATACTCACTTACACATGAACTCGCTCAACATTATTGTTGATTTTTCAACTCACATGTATTTCAGGAAATTAAAACGGATTTGGCACGGTATGGAACGTTTTCCGCTGCACTTGTCATGGAGTCATCAGGGTTTAGGGGATGTGTCTCTTCCCTGGACAAGACACAGTCCTTAAAACACGTTTATGTTATGTTATAAGTTGTAATGTCTACTGAACAAGGTTATGGTTGTATGTTAAAACAATGGTATTGTATGTTGTTTTCAAAACTTAATGGATGACTTGCATGGTTTTTATTTCATATAGCTTTGTTATGATTAAGCTATGGTATTAAGAAGTCACACCAAAAGTTAACCACGCTTCCGCAAAGCCAGGGTGTGACAGGAAGACTACATGCTTGAAAACATCATGACCAAGCAGGGTCTTGGGTTCCTAGAGGGGTTACACAACGCAACATGTTTGAACACAGACATGAACGTAAAATTGGTGTTGTTCCAGGACAAGTTCAAATGGAGGCTTCAAAATCTTCAAGAACAATAGGCCAATGAAAGTGAAAGTGATGACTTGGATGAGAAACTGGAAAAAGAAACCGAAGAAGAAGACGAGGGGAGCGATTGATACTTCTCAGACAAAATCCCTTATGACGAGGAGTTTTAAATTTTTTTTCTTTTCTTTTTTTTTTCTTTTGTGTAATATTTTATGTGTTTGTTATGTACTTTTCAGATAATAAAATACTTTATTTATCTAATTAGTTATAAAAAGCCAAAATGTCACAAACGCTAAACACCAAAAGTTAATTAGTTGTATTTTATCATCTTTATCTAAAAACGCCATTAAATACAAAACGCCAAACTTAAAAATGGGACGTGTTACAGCCTTAACAGATAAAGCTGAACAAACAGTAACTGAAACGACAAATACTTTGTTACTAACATTTATTATAATAAAATCTCGCCTAAACTACGCGCCAAAAACATCTTATATAAACAACGTCTCAGGACCTTCCATTGATTACACCCAAAAAACAAACGCCATGTTTTCCTAAATACCATTTACTTTAAAACGCCAAAAAAAGTTAAAAAAACCACAGATGGCAAACGTCGTTTCTTGGAGATTCAGTATTGTTCTCCATGAAGTTTCACTGAATGGATTCTTAGGTGAGGGAGGTAACTCAATAAGATTTTGCTGAATGAGATGGACAAATCTTCAAGAAAAAAAAAACTGATGATAGTGATATGTCATTTTGTGTGCTTTGTTCTTGAAGATGGTTTGGATGAGAAGAAGAGGCCGATGAAAGTGTAAATGCTATTTTGAACTCTATTATTAATGATGAAGAGTGGGATGAATATGAAGATGACGACCAAAGATCAATCAAGCGAAAACCCCACTCACAATCACACCCAAAAAATAGCATCCACACATACGGCATCGATCTATGTCTCCAACCATCCATAAACCACTTCAACAATCAACAACAATAGATCATGCCAAGAACCAAAATGCTATATTTTACTGAATGATTAGCTTCGTCTAGAGTCGGGCGTTTTAGCTGTGTTGGAAATCGGCATCTATTTAAGGAATTCAAAGGTTCCGAGGACAAAAACTTCAAAAAGAAGAGACTGATAACACTGAAGATTTGGATGAGAAATTAGATTAGGATTTTTAATTTTTTTCTTTTCTATTTTTTTGGTGTCATTTTCTGTGGTTTGTTATCTAATTTTCCGCTAATAAAATACATTATTTCTCTAATTACTTATAAAATGTCAAAATGCCACAAACGCCACAGACCAAAACTATAATAAATTTCCTTTAATCACGTATTATTAAAAAACTCCAAAAAATTATTGAAATGTATAAAACAAGGTGCAAGAGAATAGAATAAAAGGGTGTCTTACAAAAGTTGTATTTGTCTTCTTTATAAAAAACGCCAAACTTAATAATGGGACACATTACAGCCTTAACAGATAAAACTGAACAAATAGTAACTGAAACGACGGAAACTTTATTATTAACATTTATTATATTAAAAACCACCCCATGACAATTGTATTTTTTTTATATTTTCAAAACACCATAATTACTTATCACATTATAGGTCTGCATCCTATATCACACGATAAAAGATACAAAAATTACACATCAAAAAATATAATTACTATTGTTATTATCGCCAAAAACATATAGACCTAATCTACCTCACGCCAAAAAGGGTCATTATATAAGTAGATCATGTAAACAAATTTAACACGCCACAAATTGTCTAAACACGCCACAAATTGTCTAAAATGCCATACAACTTAAAAAATGGCTCAGGTTATTGCATGGAGGTTTGATAGGTCGGAGAGACGTTTCGTCCTAAAGTTCTCTGACAGGAGAAAGGTGAAGGTCAAGACCATCAAGGCCAAATTTAGTATGGATGAGACCGTTCAGAGGGATATTCTGGCCCTTGGGGTTCCAACGGCCAACGATTGTGAAAGAACTCAAACGGTAATAAGAAGATTGAAGAGAAGATTTCCAGCAGATGATGATGACGTTACTGATCTACCAACAGTTACCGGTTGGAGTTTGGATGAACAATCAAGAACGGTGAAAGTGACTTATCAACACGGGGTGGATTATTCATTGACGATGGACGAAGTGCTGAACACAGATAGACTACACCTTCTTGTAGAACTTTGTGATTTAGCACATTCGAACGATGCAACATCCAGGATTGTGATGATATTTAAATATAAGATGCGAGAAAGGCTAAACCAGATTATGGCGCTATACGCCAATGACCTAGATGATGACGAGTCTGAAGAAAGTGATGAGCAAAGCGATGGATACATCTCTGATGTAATACCATCCACAGAAGACTATTAGTTTACTTTGATTTCGTCTTAGTTGTAACGTTTTGAATTATTAATGAATTATAATGAATTTGGGAATGCCATGAACGCTAAGATATTTACCTTTATAAGAATGTATAAGGGATTAATTCAACTGGACAAATTTACAAAAAACGTCAAAAAAATTGTAATGTTTAAGTTATTAAAGGTATATAATGAATTTGGGAACGCCATGGACGTCAAGATGTTTGAATTATTAAACGATTATAATGTATTTGGGAACGCCATAAACGCCAAGATATTTACTTTGTAACACAAAAACGATTAATTCATCGAGACAGATCTAAAAAACAATAAAATGTCAGGGAGTTTTTGTTTCTAACCACACGCCAAAAAAGTTCCTACATGCCACAAATAATAACGGTGTGTGATAGATGCATTGGAAAAGAGAATAAAAGGATAAAAAAGCCCATCCGCCTTGATTATATTGCGCGCCACATGTTCGACCAGGACCCGTTCTCACCGTTTTCACACTTCCAACTATTTTCTTCTGATCCCGTACCAATTCCAAGATAAGCTCATTACAAAACAACTTTTATGGTTTAGAAGTTAGCCCATTGACATTAGGTTTAGTGAGTCAAATACTCATTTGATTTTAAAAAACAAAAAAAAAAAAAAACATTATAAAAGGGTACAATTTTTCGAGCTTGAACATGGTATATGAATTCTTACAGACGCCTCTGGTGTTATCGCCTATCAGTGAGGAATACTTGGGAGTTTATATAACACAATCACCTCCCACATCCACCTATCATCATCATCATCATCATCATTATCATACTCACTAAATCCCACCAATAACAAAGCTAAGGTAGGGTCTGAGGAGGGTAAGATGTAGACAGCCTTACCTCTACCCCGTAGGAGTAGAGATGTTGTTTCCAGTGAGACCCCGACTCGATAGTAGTTTTGCATCAAGCCTTGGACATAAGGCACATAACACTCTGCAATTGAGACAACTGCTGATTAGTGCATGTACCCCCTTGTATTTCGGCTATCAACGCCACCCCATGATGCATGATTAACCATCCCCCTCTTTTAATGTTGTTTTCACGACATTAGTAAAATAACGTCAAAATTAGTGCACTTTCACTTTTGCCCCCCCAGCGCCCACACATATATACATTATATGCGCATACCGCAAGCGGGGCGTTTCCCAAATCCACCTATGTATCTTCGATTTCAAGTTGGTTTCGGGTTACTAGATTTACGAGCCATGTCACACCAAATCTTAGGTTTCAATAACTCAAAGTTATATCATGGTCCATACAAAATCATCCAATTATTTGGAGAAACTCAAAGCCTTATACTTCAGCATACGACAGTCCCATGTTATCTACATGCATATTATATGTGGATGGCATTATTTGTACATTACGTGTGTGCTTGGTTCCCCAAATTGTCTAAGATTGACTTTGTTAGTTCAAAGACCGAGTTCTATATTGATCTTATTTTATGGTCCAATTGTGTTATCTACATGCATATTCTTTTTATGTGGATGAAATTATCTGTAACGTAAAAGAAAAAAAAAATATAATTTCTTGCATTGTCATTTTGTTTACTTGGTTATGATAAAAACACATATCTTACTTTTAATAAAATTAAGAGGATTTTTTTAAAAAAAATGTTACATGTAAACAACATAGTATTTTTCAAGAAAATATATATTAATAAGTTTAAAATTTTAAATTAAAAGATAACTGATATGCCTGATTTATATATATATATATATGGTAAGGTTATTGTAAAAAAGTCCAAAAGTGTGAGAAAGGTAAGAAAGAATCTCAGCCATTAGATCTAAATTAATTGAAAAGGGTAAACAAGTAATTTTATCATTAATTCAATTAATTAAAAACTTCCCATAACCGCCACCTTAATTATAGGAAGTATATAACACCATTCAGCAAGTATATAACACCATTCAGCATTCAGCAAGTATATAACACCATTCAGCAAGTATATAACACCATTCAGTAAGTATATAAACCATTCAGCAAGTATATAACACCATTCAGTAAGTATATAAACCATTCAGCAAGTATATAACACCATTCATTGACTAAACATCTGATCGAAACATATTTTTTTTTCTCTATATAAGTATAGCAATATGGTACTCATATTAAAGATAAAAAAACGCTCGTTATTATGGTGTAATTTTTTTTTTTAAAAAGTTACGTATAAAAAGTTATTGACGTTTAAAAAAGACGGGGAAGTTATATGTGCATTACCTAATTTCTAGTGAGTTTAAAAGACTATATTGCCCCTAGATATTTCAAATCAGTCCAAATTAATGAAAATATTTTACAATTTGGTCCCTATTGATCTCAACCATTAGATCAAAAGATCTAATGGCTGAGATTCTTTCTTACCCTTCTCACACTTTAGGCTTTTTTTACGGGATCCTCTATATATATATATATATATATATATATATGGTCCAATTGTGTTATCTACATGCATATTCTTTTTATGTGGATGAAATTATCTGTAACGTAAAAGAAAAAAATATAATTTCTTGCATTGTCATTTTGTTTACTTGGTTATGATAAAAACACATATCTTACTTTTAATAAAATTAAGAGGATTTTTTTAAAAAAATGTTACATGTAAACAACATAGTATTTTTCAAGAAAATATATATTAATAAGTTTAAAATTTTAAATTAAAAGATAACTGATATGCCTGAATTATATATATATATGTGTATATATAGAAGGATCCACTAAAAAGTGGATTTTGCCTAATTAGCCTAAGAAGGATTGTGTTGATAACATGTGGCACTCCTAATAAGTAGGAATGAAGGGCATTTTGGTCCTTAGAAATAAGAGTAAAAATGACATGTGCCACCCTTTTGTTTTTTAAAAATACAACAACAAAATCTAGTACAAAAAATTTTTGCACAAAACATTTAGTACAAAAAAATATAGTACAAAAAATGTAGCAAAAAAAAATCTAGTACAAAAAAATATAGCACAAAAAGATCTAGTACAAAAAATATATAACAAAAAAATTCAGCAAAAAAATGTAGTACAAAAAAATTCAGCACAAAAAATTGAGAAAAAAAAAATTTAAGACAAAAAAATTCAGCACAAAAATATAGTACAAAAATCCAGCACAAAAAAATGTTAAACAACATAGAAATACAACACATTTTAGTGGTTTTTTTAGTCTTCATATTTTATATAGCAATATGGTACTCAAATTAAAGATAAAAAGACGCTCGATTTTACGGTGAAATTTTTATGAGAAAATAATGTCGTATAAAAAATTTATGAACGTTTAAAAAACGGGGTGGAATATGCATGTGCCTTGCATGTGGAGAGAGAAAGTCCATAAATATGATTTTTCCAAGATACCATTGCACTCCTCCTTTCTCCTAGACTTTTATCTTAACCATTGATTTGAAAAATGAATGGTTATGATTCATTCTCATCCTACTTAGGCAAAATAAACTTTTTATTTGATCTTCTTCATATCAAATGATCCTAAACCGTTTTGGTATCAGAGCCATATCTCTGTTTAAAAACTGTTTTAATAACTAATTTATTATGATTGTTAGTCCTGAAATTTTAAAGAGGGGTAGAACTGTGTTGGTAAGCCATGTCGATGTATTGTCGGTTGGATTAGCTTTATGCCCAAAAGAATACTGAAAATGGGCAGCCGGACCACGACGATATAGGGGTGTTTCCTCAGTATAAGCTCTACTTTAAAGATTTAAAGACTAATAACTATAATGAATCAGTTATCAAAATTCTTTTCTAAACGAGATTATAGCTCAAATACTAATGATAATGATGAAGAAGACTTAAACATGAACTCTTTACATATGAATTCTGTTGAAATTAATATTTCTCAAATTGAAAACAATCTTTTAAATTGGAATATACCAAAACAAGATGTTAAAACTATTTACAAAATTGGTACTTTTGATTTTTTCCAAGATTATTCTATAAAAACCCATGAACAAACCATACCTATTAATAAAGAGTATCAAAACATGCAATTATTATCAGTAGAAGCTATTAAAAGACATAGAAAACTATATAAATTTCTACACATAGGATTAGTTCAAGTCGCCATTAAACCTATGTTCAGACTAGGAATTGATGCTCCTGTGTTACAAATTCTAAGAGATGCAAGACATACAAATTTTAATAATTATTTGTTAGCTATGGCTGAGTCTAATATTTCCAATGGTCCTATTTACTTTAATTGCTACCCAAACTTTTCAATTGGTCTATTTGATCCAAATTTTTTAGACACTTTAACATTAACAATTAAAACAAAAAACTTATAATTTAAAGAAAAAACTAATGCTGCAGTAGTTATATATAGAATATATTATAAGACTATGACTACCACTATAGAACCTAAAACAAAATTAGTATCCCCAAAAGATGAAACTATTATTTTTGAAGCAAATATCATGCATACAAAGATAAGAACACCTAAAAAATTAAAATGGAATGAAATAACTCAATCATTAACATCGAATTTACAAGATATAAATCGTCAAAACCTATAGAGAAAGAAAATCAAACATCTAGCATAGTAGAACATTCTGATGGTTCAATAGATATTTCTTTTAGTAACATATTACCAAGGCATTCTATAGGAGCAAGTACTTCTAGAAATACTTTAGATGAAAGTCTATTTAGAAGAAGTTTATCAATGAAAATGAAATATGTTGATTTTTCAAATACTATTCCAAGACCACTATATGAAGAAAATGATAGTGATAATAATACTTATGTCCCAACTAAGTATGATACGGAAAATTATGAAGATATACAATGAGTGATTCAAAAATTCAAGCTCGAAGAAATTACAATATTTGGTTTTTGAAAAATTGCAATAGAAGAATAAAATATTTGAGGGAAAGAATAGAAGAATATAGTAATAATTCATGCATCATGCCTCCATCTGACCCGTATCATCCCTCTAACTATAAACCTAACCCGTATCATCTCTCTAGTTATATATTATTTTTAGAAAAAAGATTAAGAGAAGAAAATAATTATAGAGTAAAGCTTATGAAAAAAAATTTCAAGCACAACTTGTTAATTATGGATAAAGAAATGTTAAAATATTTAAAAGATGAAATGTTCAATGAGTATAATAATAAAAATTTAATATGGTATTTTTCTACATAAGATGAAAATGAAAGATTTTTACATGAGATTGACTGGCACTTATATATGTGTAAAAATGATGAAAATATTCCATTTTTCTCCTGGTTTCATATTTACTGTATAGAAAATAAAATTGAGTATCAATTTTTTGAAAATATATCTGTTAATAATACTATAACCAAAACCTATACTAGTATAAGTAAAAATGAAGAGATTACTAGCATACATCCTCCACATACATATATAAAAATAAAAACTGAAAATAAAGACTATATTGCAAAACCTTTAGCAAACATTAATGAAGATTTAGACAAAAACGTAAAGACAATTATTTTTCAAAATAATTACACCAATGAAAAATTAAATACAATAGGAGAACAATTAGAAAGAATAGAAACTAATAATAAAAATAATTTAGACCAACCTAGTACTTCAAATACTAAATTAATTACTGAAACTATAGAAAATCCAATATTTAAACCATATAGTATAGATATCCCAATAAATCTAAACAAAAAACAGGATATGCTAAAAGATGTTTCTTCAAAAATTTTAAAACAAAATATAAATGTTATTTCAGCACAAGAAATTCAAAGTATTGAAGAACAATTTAATGATTTTCATGTAGAAGATTCTATAAACAAAATTAAAAGAGGAAATTATCATTTTTCAAAAAAATAATACTTATACTACTAGGCCTGAAACAAGAAATTATTACCCTAGACCTACCCCACCTGATTTACAATTTGAAGAACGACATACTTTAGTTCAAGCAAAATATGATGGAACCACTCTATACGAATGGAGTATAGAAGGTCAAAAAGAACATCAAATTCTCAATCTATTACAAGAAATGATAATGGCAGCCAATGCATATAAAGCAAATGGAAATAATGAAGCTCAAATTCTTACTATGATAGTTTCTGGTTTTACGGGAATTCTTAAAGGTTGGTGGGATAAGTATCTTACAGAAGAAGAAAAACATATAATTCAAAATGCTAAAAAATTAATTATTAAAACAGAAAATAATGTTCACGTTCCAACTGAAACACCTGATATAATTAATACTTTAATATTTGCTATAATTAAACATTTTATTGGAAATCCAACAGATTATCAAGAAAGAAATTCTTTAATATTATTAAATCTAACGTGTAGGAAATTACAAGATTTTAGATGGTATAAAGATGTATTTCTTTCAAAAGTTATGACTAGGGATGATTGTAAAGAAGCCTATTGGAAAGAAAGATTTATAGCTGGGTTACCAAAATTATTTGCAGAAAGAATTAGAGAGAAAATTAAAAAAGATTTTAATAATAATATTCCTTATAGAGATTTATCCTATGGACAAATAATAAAGAGTAAACCTCAATTTTCGTCCCTGTGGTTTGCTGATTTTAACACTTTCAGTCCAATAGTTTATGAATTACATTTATCATCCATTAGTTTGCTGATTTTAACAGTTTCAGTCCATTAGTTTCCTTATTTTAACAGTTTCAGGCCACACCAGTGTTAGTGGTGTGGACTGAAACTGTTAAAATCAGGAAACTAATGGACTGAAACTGTTAAAATCAGCAAACTAATGGATGATAAATGCAATGGTTAAACTATTGGACTGGAAGTGTTAAAATTAGCAAACCTCAGGGATGAAAATTGAAGTTTACTCAATAATAAATTATATAAATCAAGAATGATTAAAACTATGTAATGATTTAAAATTAAAAGAAAAAATAAAAACGGATGGTATCCAATGCCATAAAGAATTAGGAAGCTTTTGTCAACAATATGGATTTGAACCATTTAAAACTCCTTCTAAACCGAAAAAGAAAATTCCTAAACAATTCATCAAAAGGAACTATAAAAGAAAACCATATATTAAGAATAAACAAAAATATTACAAAGACTAGATTGATTTTCAAAAGAAAAAACAAGGTAAACAAGATATTGTCATCTGTTATAAATGTGGAAGACAAGGACATTATTCCAAGGATTGTTATACTAAGAAAAAGATTAATGAGCTAAACATTTTCGATAAATTAAAAGAACAGATAAATAAAATACTTATTTATGACAACTCAAGTGAAAATAGTATTTCAGACTATAGTGATAATGAAGATCAAGGACTTATAATTTTCAAGAAGAAAGTCCTACAGAACTTTCTCCTCCATTGCTCTTCAGACAATACAGGTGCAAATGGTGGAATAAGTTTATCATCACAAAAGCAAATTCTCAAGCAGTTACCAATATTATAAGGAGTTTAAAGTCTCCGATTCGAGATATCAAGGCCAACAATGAAGATCAAGAGTATATTCAAAGACTTTCAGATTGCAATTCTCCAGAAGAGAAATAGTCAATGAAATTCGACAGTCTCCATCCCTTTCAAAACACTCATCTCCGGGGACTGAAGTTTTTCAAGATTCTCAAGACCCATATGATATGATGTAAAATAATAATAATAATAATAATAATAATAATGATGATATACCGACAATAGATGATAGAATAATGACGAAAGTTTGGAAGAATAATTATCTTCAAAAGTGGTGCAAAATAATTCAACAAAGGGACAATCAACTTTTCTTATTTTCAAAAGTGGAGCAAATAATTCAACAAAGAGACAATCAACTTTCCAATTATGGAAGATTGTGCAACAAAGAGACAACCAACTATCCAATTCTTCAAAGACGGTGCAAATAATTCTCAAAGTGGACAAACAACTTTAAGAGCATTTTCAACAAAGGCAATTTGATACGGAAGCTCTTTTCAAGAATCAATAATGAAGACCCTTTTACTCCATCTATAAAAGGAAAGAAGATCAATGAAGAAAGACACGCATTTTCTTACATCTTCTCTTATGTATGAAAAAACCTTCAAACCCAAAACTTATATTATCAACCTCTCTATGTTCAAAATCTTTAGATTTTCAAATTATAGTTGCTCCTCCCGATTGTAAGGAAATCAATTGTAATCAAGATTTTTAGTCAATAAACTCAGGTATATTTTGAATTTATATTATGCTTATTTATGTTGCCATCTCTTTAAAATGACTTATATTGTCTTCATGTTTAAATCTTCTTCATAATAAATTAGTTATTAAAACAGTTTCTAAACAGAGACATGGCTCTGATACCAAAACGGTTTAGGATCGTTTGATAATAAACAAAATACTCTTGATCTTCATTATCACTATAGTCTGAAATACTATTTTCACTTAAGTTGTCATAAATAAGTATTTTATTTACCTGTTCTTTTAATTCATCGAAAATGTTTAGCTCATTAATCTTTTTCTTAGTATAACAATCCTTGGAATAATGTCCTTGTCTTCCACATTTATAACAGATGACAATATCTTGTTTACCTTGTTTTTTCTTTTGAAAATCAATCTAGTCTTTGTAATATTTTTGTTTATTCTTAATATATGGTTTTCTTTTATAGTTCCTTTTGATGAATTGTTTAGGAATTTTCTTTTTCGGTTTAGAAGGAGTTTTAAATGGTTCAAATCCATATTGTTGACAAAAGCTTCCTAATTCTTTATGGCATTGGATACCATCCGTTTTTATTTTTTCTTTTAATTTTAAATCATTACATAGTTTTAATCATTCTTGATTTATATAATTTATTATTGAGTAAACTTCAATTTTCATCCCTGAGGTTTGCTAATTTTAACACTTCCAGTCCAATAGTTTAAACATTGCATTTATCATCCATTAGTTTGCTGATTTTAACAGTTTCAGTCCATTAGTTTCCTGATTTTAACAGTTTCAGTCCACACCACTAACACTGGTGTGGCCTGAAACTGTTAAAATCAGGAAACTAATGGACTGAAACTGTTAAAATCAGCAAACTAATGGATGATAAATGTAATTCATAAACTATTGGACTGAAAGTGTTAAAATCAGCAAACCACAGGGACGAAAATTGAGGTTTACTCTTTATTATTTGTCCATAGGATAAATCTCTATAAGGAATATTATTATTAAAATCTTTTTTAATTTTCTCTCTAATTCTTTCTGCAAATAATTTTGGTAACCCAGCTATAAATCTTTCTTTCCAATAGGCTTCTTTACAATCATCCCTAGTCATAACTTTTGAAAGAAATACATCTTTATACCATCTAAAATCTTGTAATTTCCTACACGTTATATTTAATAATATTAAAGAATTTCTTTCTTGATAATCTGTTGGATATCCAATAAAATGTTTAATTATAGCAAATATTAAAGTATTAATTATATCAGGTGTTTCAGTTGGAACTTAAACATTATTTTCTGTTTTAATAATTAATTTTTTAGCATTTTGAATTATATGTTTTTCTTCTTCTGTAAGATACTTATCCCACCAACCTTTAAGAATTCCCGTAAAACCAGAAACTATCATAGTAAGAATTTGAGCTTCATTATTTCCATTTGCTTTATATGCATTGGCTGCCATTATCATTTCTTGTAATAGATTGAGAATTTGATGTTCTGTTTGACCTTCTATACTAAATTCGTATAGAGAGGTTCCATCATATTTTGTTTGAACTAAAGTATGTCGTTCTTCAAATTGTAAATCAGGTGGAGTAGGTCTAGGGTAATAATTTCTTGTTTCAGGCCTAGTAGTATAAGTATTATTTTTTGAAAAATGATAATTTCCTCTTTTAATTTTGTTTATATAATATTCTACTTGAAAATCATTAAATTGTTCTTCAATACTTTGAATTTCTTGTACTGAAATAACGTTTATATTTAGTTTTGAAATTTTTGAAGAAATATCTTTTAGCATATCCTGTTGTTTGTTTAGATTTATTGGGATATCTATACTATATGGTTTAAATATTGGATTTTCTATAGTTTCAGTAATTAATTTAGTATTTGAAGTACTAGGTTGGTCTTGATTATTTTTATTATTAGTTTCTATTCTTTCTAATTGTTCTCCTATAGTATTTAATTTTTCATTGGTGTAATTATTTTGAAAAATAACTGTCTTTACGTTTTTGTCTAAATCTTCATTAATGTTAGCTAAAGGTTTTGCAATATAGTCTTTATTTTCAGTTTTTATTTTTATATCTGTATGTGGAGGATGTATCCTAGTAATCTCTTCATTTTTACTTATACTAGGATAGGTTTTGGTTATAGTATTATTAACAGATATATTTTCAAAAAATTGATACTCAATTTTATTTTCTATACAGTAAATATGAAACCAGGAGAAAAATGGAATATTTTCATCATTTTTACACATATATAAGTGCCAGTCAATCTCATGTAAAAATCTTTCATTTTCATCGTATGTAGAAGAATACCATATTAAATTTTTATTATTATACTCATTGAACATTTCATTTTTTAAATATTTTAACATTTCTTTATCCATAATTAACAAGTTGTGCTTGAAATTTTTTCCATAAGCTTTACTCTATAATTATTTTCTTCTCTTAATCTTTTTTCTAAAAATAATATATAACTAGAGGGATGATACGGGTTAGATTTATAGTTAGAGGGATGATACGGGTCAGATGGAGGCATAATGCATGAATTATTACTATATTCTTCTATTCTTTCTCTCAAATATTTTATTCTTCTATTGCAATTTTTCAAAAAACGAAATATTGTAATTTCTTCGAGCTTGAATTTTTGAATCACTCATTGTATATCTTCATAATTTTCCATATCACACTTAGTTGGGACATCAGTATTATTATCACTATCATTTTCTTCATATAGTGGTCTTGGAATAGTATTTGAAAAATCAACACCTTTCATTTTCATTGATAAACTTCTTCTAAATAGACTTTCATCTAAAGTATTTCTAGAAGTACTTGCTCCTATAGAATGCCTTGGTAATATATTACTAAAAGAAAATATCTATTGAACCATCAGAATGTTCTACTATGCTAGATGTTTGATTTTCTTTCTCTATAGGTTTAGACCGGTTTATATCTTGTAAATTCCATGTTAATGATTGAGTTATTTCATTCTATTTTAATTTTTTAGGTGTTCTTATCTTTGTATGCATGGTATTTGCTTCAAAAATAATAGTTTCATCTTTTGGGGATACTAATTTTGTTTTAGGTTCTATAGTGGTAGTCATAGTCTTATAATATATTCTATATATAACTACTGCAACATTAGTTTTTTCTTTAAATTCTAAGTTTTTGGTTTTAATTGTTAATGTTAAAGTGTCTAAAATATTTGGATCAAATAGACCAATTGAAAAGTTTGGGTAGCAATTAAAGTAAATAGGACCTTTGGAAATATTAGACTCAGCCATAGCTAACAAAGAATTATTAAAATTTGTATGTCTTGCATCTCTTAGAATTAGTAACACAGGAGCATCAATTCTTAGTCTGAACATAGGTTTAATGGCGACTTGAACTAATCCTAAGTGTAGAAATTTATATAGTTTTCTATGTCTTTTAATAGCTTTTACTGATAATAATTGCATGTTTTGATACTCTTTATTAATAGGTATGGTTTGTTCATGGGTTTTTATAGAATAATCTTGGAAAAAATAAAGTACCAATTTTGTAAATAGTTTTAACATCTTGTTTTGGTATATTCCAATTTAAAAGATTGTTTTCAATTTGAGAAATATTAATTTCAACAGAATTCATATGTAAAGAGTTCATGTTTAAGTCTTCTTCATCATTATCATTAGTATTTGAACTATAATCTTGTTTAGAAAAGAATTTTGATAACTGATTCATTATAGTTATTAGTCTTTAAATATTTAAAGTAGAGCTTATACTGACGGAACACCCCCATATCGTCGTGGTCCGGCTGCCCATTTTCAGTGTTCTTTTGGGCATAAAGCTAATCCATCCGATAATCGACAGGGCTTACCAACACAGTTCTACCCCCCTTTAAAAATTCAGGACTAACAATCATAATAAATTAGTTATTAAAACAGTTTCTAAACAGAGACATAGCTCTGATACCAAAACGGTTTAGGATCGTTTGATATGAAGAAGATTTAAACATGAAGACAATATATATATATATATGTGTGTGTGTGTGTGTGTGTGTGTGTGAAGTATAGGGAGAAAACTCACTTGAGTTTTGAAAAAACTTAAGAAAACCCTACGTAACATTTTTATTTTTTCTAAAAAAATAAGGAATGTAAGATACATATATTTTAACATTTTTATAAAATATGTAAAAAGTACCCACTAGTTTTTTTTAATGTTCAAAATCTGTATGTTACATTTTTTGGACATATATATTATGTGACATGTGATTTTTAACATTTTTATTTAAAAACAAACTATCCGTCTCTTTTTTGTTTTTTTACAAAAATGTTCAAATATATGTATGTTACATTCCCTATTTTTTTTAGAAAAAAAATGTTACATAGGGTTTTTATAAGGGTTTCTTGAGTTTTTTCAACTCAAGTGGGTTTTCATTTTATCTTTCTCCTATATATATATAGTTTATAATGATATTCTTTAACACAAATTCAGTTTTGAAAATAGTTTTTACCCTATAACTAAATCACACACACGAAATGCAAGTGTAGTCGTTGAATAGTAATATAATTTTGGGGCAAGAACTGGATATCAATTTGTGAACGTGGTTTCTCGATACTTAACTTTTGTTACTCTAAAGCCTTTTCACTTAACAAGTTTGATTATATAATTTATCTTGCAACTAAAAGAATCCTAAGTTAATGAAATTAAACAAGATCAATCAAGAAGTTGCCTAAACCAAGTATCCACTAATGTTCATGTAATGACCTAAATGAAGCACGAATGATGACACAAACTCTTACGTAACAAGTCTGGATCAAGGTCGCCTAGTTTTATAATTTCTTTGGAAAATTAAAATTATAAACATTCTAATCACCTAAAAATCATTCTCTTTAAGCTCATTTGAAAGTTAATATTAATCTTTAAACGCAGGTACTCGTTTGTCAAACCTCCTTACTCGGCAATCTAAGGAATACTAGTATGAAAAACATATTAATCACACAAAATTGATTTTAATTAGATAATATCCTATTGTTGTTCTTGATATGAACCATGAGCATGATCATGCTAGATAACAATTTTGGCTAAATCATTAATCTTAAATAATTTTTGCATTCTCTAGAATCCACATTAACACCGTTATGATCTTTCCAAATCTAAGTGCAAGATTACATTCACATGCTCAAATATTCATCCACTTGATGTTAACAATTACCATTCCTAGTTTCATGTCATGAATCCTACCAACTAGTAACAATATTCAACAATCATCATCCACACATGGGTTTTCCAACATATTATGAGCAAACAATAATCAAACATTCATGGATTCCAAATTAAAGCATAACATAGTCCAAGAACAATACTAGAACATTATCATGAAGATTAACATAAACTTATCATCACAATTTCTTCCCAATCATTACATTAACACAAATTTCAACATGATTTAGACAACTAACAACGTTTAGGCCATAGGGCTTATAAGAACTACAAACATGCTTGCTAAAGTACCAAAATTCATGGTTAAGATCTAGAAATTCCAAACCATAAGCAAGCAAGGAAGTAGGATGGTTGATTAATAATGATCTTATTGATGTTGGAAGCCCTCTTGATGCTTGAAAATAGATGGAATCACCAAATTTTGGAGTTTAGAATGGTGGGTGAAAACTCTTGAGGACTCACTTTTTAATGCGTCTGATGTTGGTTTATAAAAGAACACAAGCGTGGCCACTCCTTTTGTTAAACATGGGTATGTCAATGGTTAAACAGGGTATTCTTGTGTTTTGACATAGGCATGCTTCTGAAGAATACTGGATCTTGCGAACCCATTGGCTCCCAAATACCAAAACCATTGTTTACCAGGCTACGCACGACCTAAGATACACCATCTCGTTGGGATTTTTTTGGCTTAAGCTTAGATTGGAAAGTTTTTGAATTATGTGGAAGAAATAAGGTGAAAGTTATGCTTCTTTAGAGAAAACAATGGTTCCTTTTCAACTAGAAAAGGCATGACCACGCCTAGGTGTTGGGCGTGACCACGCTTCTCATTCATCCAGGGAACCTCTAGTTCTTAACAGTCTCTATAAGTACTAATTCATGTGAAATTCCTCATACATGTGCGTAAAACGAGGGCAAATTTGTGCAACAAAGATGTATAATTTAAAGCACATCAATAACTTATATAATAATGTAAACCCATAAAAATTAGTATAAATAAATTTTTTAGTAATACATATATATATATATATAGGATTCGATTCAAGGGAGAACCATACCCACTTACGAGAACCACAAGAACCATTGTGGATTAATAAGATGAAGTCACATCATCACCCATGTGATTAAATTAGGAGGGGTGTTTATGTAATTTTCATACATGCTCATTACACATCTTTTCCACGCAGCCATTACACACATGGCGATGCTTATGTCATATTGTACTTGCCACATCTTACTTGGCACTTTCCCATATACATGCATCCACCATCTTCTTTTCCCCCATTCCACTCCGATCATCTGTAACAACCCTCGGTAAAACCAACACCCTCATAATATTTCTGACACTCTAGTATATTATAGAATGTCCCAATATGTCTTATATTACACCCCGTATGTGAAAACCGAGCCTGAAATACGTTATCGTTTATAAAATAAATTAAAAACATAAAATATTAAGCTGAGGCGGGCCGCGTAGACCCACCCCATGCTTTTACACGGACGGTATCAAGGCTGGAACCAGACTCCGCTGATTTCTTTAGTTCAAGCGGGCCGCGTAAGCTTAAGCTTACATTGACGCGGGCCGCGAGAGATCATTAAACGCGGAGACATCCGGTGCTGACACGTGTCGACATCGTGGCGGACCTACACATCGACTCAGCCAAGCTACATGTTGACCAGGGTTGACGCGGCCCGCGTAACCCTGGCCTGTGCTTTACGCGGGCCGCGTGAGAGTCGATTTCAGCAACTATAAATAGAACGCATCAGTTTTCGTTTTCCGTCGCTCATTCTCAATTCTCAAATCACAATTTCTGTAGAAGAGGCATTATAGTCGGGTATTATACCCCTAATTAGCGAGGTTCTGCTCCGTTGTAAGTATTATAACCCCAGTTTCGTAATAGTTACGCTGCCCGATTGGTTTAGGATTCCGTAACAACTGTCGTGGTTCTGCCCAACGTAGTTGTTGGAATGCCGTCTCGGGGAGGGTATCATTAATATTTTCAAAGGGTTATGATACTAACCAATGTACATTTGTATAAATTATAGATTATATCCAGGAAACCCTTACGAGAAGCCTAAGATAGCAATGTGAGTTTATCCTCTTTTTGATAACCTTTTTGTAATTGTTTACAAAACCTTAAATGTTTTATAATGCGATTAAGCGGTGATTGAGTCTTTGTAGTTCTTCAATTACTGCCGGTATATTGGGGTTTTGTATACAAAATTTACTACACTGTGAGTAGTAAGTCAAGGTTGACAGTACGTTACCATTGGACAATGAGTTAGCCAATGTGTAATATGACCCACAAGTCAGTGGATTGATAGTACCAAATGGAGTAATTGTGTAGACATAAACAATGTGATCGCTCTCAATACTGTTTTAATTGATAAAATATTTCTTGATTAAACTGGGATTCACTCACCAGTATTTCCGACTAACAAATGTTTTTAAAAACGCGTTTCAGGTAACCCAATGTGACAGCCAATTAGTAAAAAGCCAGCTGGAGAGCACTGAAGGCTTGGAAAAAATGTGGCTATAAAAGTTACCTAATAAACGATGTTTTAAATTCAATAAAATAGGGTTTATCCCTATAAGTGTATTGTAATAAGAAACTTGGGTTTTGCCCATGTTATTATTAATATTAAATATGGTGGTTTTACTCTGATAAACATTTCCTAACTACGGTCCTGATGAAAAATTCCACTGCCAAATTAGACAAACATTGCGATACCACCGAAACTGGCTCGTGGCCGCCTGTTCCCGGGATTCAGGGATCGGGGGTGGCGACAGGAGGTGGTATCAGAGCCTAGCCACTGGTCTGAGCCAAAGAAGTGTTCTGCTGACACTTAAAATGTAAATTTTTTGTTAGGAAATAAAATTTTGGAAATAAGTGCATAACTGTAATTATTTGTTATGTGTTATTTGACTATCTGTTAGTTTACAGTATGAGTGATCAAGGACCCTCAGACATAAATCGTCAGTTGTCTGATTCACCTAGGTGTGAAGGTACCTCTTCACAGCCTGCCCTCTCTGGGTATTCTGCTGATCAGGAAGAAGGAGTGTTTGCCTTTAGAGCTCAGTCAGAAGAGCCATTCCTCATAAGAAACGAGGATGGTTCAGTAAGGAAGCCTTTGCTCGTAGGAAGAGAATGTGAAAGTTGCAACATCAAAGAATTTTAGCAGCTGCTAAGCGAGAGACAGATGCCCAAACACAGGATATGCTTAACAGAAGCCTAGCTAATTTCCATATCCTAGCTACAACTGCTGCTGACCCGAGTCTGGAACAACTAGTAGCCCCACAACCACAAAACCCAGAACAACCCATGGAGATAGAAAATCCCGAAAACCAAGTGGAGATGCATGACTTTAACCCAGAAGAAATCCCTAGGGTACCTGCACCAAACCCCCTAGACCCAAATTACGACCCCTGGTGGGACGATAATATGGATTTTGTGCAACGTTACCCTATCCAGGAATATCCACCCATACAGAACATAGAAGCCTACCCAGGTATGGACCCCTTTAGATCCCTATTACCATAATAACTACATTAGGGAGATCTTAGAGGATCCTTACCAATTTCAGGAACTTTCACCCCCATATCAGGAACCCGCACCCCAGATTCCAAACCCAGTCCGAGAACCTGCACCCCCAATGAGTGCAGAAAACGTCCAAGAACTTAGGACTTTCGGGGAGGAAATTTTAGAAAGCAGTGAGAGGATGAGACAGGTGGGAGAGCGTCTCGCATGGAAATACGATGAACGCAATATGGATTTTTGGATAAATCCATATCCTTGAATGTGAGAATGGAGGAAATAGTAGTAATAATAATAATAATAATAATATAATAAAATAAAAATAAAATAAAATATGTGTGTACGGATGCATAGTACTGTTAGTGTAATTTTCTTTCTGTTGGTATTGTAATCTTATTTCAGTACTAGTGTGTAATAGACTCATAGTATATGGAAATAGAGTACAAGTCGCAATGATCGACGTTTTTGGCTAGATTGCGTGTCATGTGAATTATGATATTACTTATTATCTTGTGATATTAATATGGGGTCAATGTTTAAAATTCAGATGGCCGACGAAGAAAATCAAGGAAATCTGAATAACGATAACCAGAGTAACATTAACGTGGTTAATGAAAATCCAAGCATCAATAACAATGGAAACCAGATGGATAATAGTGCTATCCAACATATAGTAGCACAAGGAATTATAGATGCAATGCCATTTATTCTTCAAACGGTTCAAGAAGCGAATAATAAAAGTAAACATAGCAGTAAGCGACCAATTGAACCAGAACACAGCGTGAACAATGGACCAATACTTCAAATGCCCATTCCTAAAAGAAGAAGAACCGTGCCTTACGGTTGTTCATACAAAGAATTTTGGTCTTGTAAACCAATAGAATTCTCGGGCAATGAAGAACCTATTGCAGCTCTACGCTGGATAGAAAAGACTGAGGCTGTTCTGAAAATAAGTAAATGTGCGGAAGAGGACAAAATAATGTTTGCTTCCAATCTATTTAAGAATGCAGCCTTAGAATGGTGGAACACTATCCTTCAGTCTAGAGGAAGTGATAAGGTTTATAGTATGGATTGGGAAGAATTTAGGAATATGGTAGAAAGGAAATTCTGCCCTCCTAATGAAAAGGAGCAGATAGCAAACAAATTCCTAAACCTTAGGATGACTGGTGTGGATAGTAAGGGGTACACAAAGTTATTCTTTGAATATGCTAGAATAGCGCCAACCCTTGCTTCACCAGAACCGGTGTTAATCTCCCGTTATATTTGGGGATTAATTGGAGAGATTAGACATGTAGTCAAGGCAGCTAGACCTCAAACTATAGAAGAAGCTGTAGAACTAGCATATACCTTGACAGATGAGTTAATCCGTACTAGAGAAGAAGACCAGAGGAGAAACCTAACCCAAAGGCTTACTCAAGAATTTCGTTCTGGAAATTTTAATCGTAGGAATATGGGTTCTACCTCTGCACCATACTGCAAGTTCTGTAAGAAAAAGCATTCGGGAAAATGCTCCACTCTCTGCAATTATTGCAAGATGCCAGGACACAAGGAAGAAAATTGCAAGAGGAAATCTAGTAATGGATTATGCTACAACTGTGGAGAAAAAGGTCATATCAGGCCAAACTGTCCGAAATTGGCCCCAGCTGCAAACAACAAGAATACTAAAAATTCAAGAGCATTTGTTCTGACTACAGAAGAAGCCAAGATGATCCCAGATGTTATAGCTGGTACGTTTTTAGTTAATGATATCTTTGCTAAAGTATTATTTAAATCTGGTGCAAACCAAAGTTTTATTAATACATTAACTAAACTACCACTAGAATGCCTAGTAGAGACAGCCAATGGAGAAACTGTTAGGATTTCTGAAATCTTGCAGGGAGCAAGAATAGAAATTTTAAATCAGAAATTTATAGCAAACCTATATCCCATGAATCTGGCAGGATTCGATATTGTTTTAGGAATGGATTGGTTAATAGCCAATAAAGCCAATATTTTATGTGATCAAAAGTCAATTCAAGTAAATTCACCAAAAGGTAAAACGATCACAATTAAAGGAGATAAGCCCTCTAGATCCACAAAATTCATATCTGTGATGAAAACTGCAAGTTGTATAAGAAAAGGTTCTATAGTGTATTTGATTTCTATAATCACTAACACTAAAGGAAAAGATTTAAAAGATATTCCAGTAGTATCTCAGTTTTCAGATATCTTTCCAGAAGAATTACCAGGACTACCTCCAGACAGAGAAGTTGAATTCAGAATTCACCTGATACCAGGAACATCACCAATTGCCAAAGCACCTTACCGTTTGGCACCTGCAGAAATGCAAGAATTGAAGAAACAATTAGATGAATTATTAGAGAAAGGATTTATACAACCAAGTTCGTCGCCATGGGGAGCGCCGATACTGTTCGTTAAAAAGAAAGACGGATCAATGCGTATGTGCATTGACTACCGTGAATTGAACAAGGTCACGATTAAGAATCGGTACCCATTACCGAGAATCGATGATCTGTTTGATCAACTACAAGGAGCTCGATTTTTCTCTAAAATCGATTTAAGGTCAGGATATCATCAATTAAAGGTACATGAAGAGGACATTCCTAAAACCGCTTTCAGAACAAGGTATGGCCATTATGAATTTACTGTCATGCCATTTGGTTTAACCAATGCCCCAGCTGCATTTATGGACATGATGAACCGAATATGTAAGCCATATTTGGATAAATTCATAATTGTCTTCATAGATGATATTCTAATTTACTCTAAGAATAAAGAGGATCATGCAAGACATTTGCACACACTTCTAAGCTTATTAAGAAAGGAAAAGCTTTATGCTAAGTTTTCTAAGTGCGAGTTTTGGTTAGAACAGGTACAATTCCTTGGACACCTAGTCAATCATGAAGGAATTCATGTAGATCCAACGAAAATCGAGGCAATTACTAAATGGAAAACCCCTGAGTCACCAACCGAGGTTAGAAGTTTCTTAGGATTGGCCGGTTATTATAGAAGGTTTATTAAAGATTTTTCTAGAATAGCCATTCCTTTAACTAAGTTAACCTGTAAATCTGTTAAGTTTGAATGGGGATTAAAACAAGAAGAAGCATTTAGAATTCTTAAGCAAAGATTAACTCATACACCCATATTAGCATTACCAGAAGGAGCTGAAGACTTTGTAGTCTATTGCGATGCTTCTAAATTAGGTTATGGATGTGTGTTGATGCAACGCCAAAAGGTTATAGCTTACGCATCTAGACAACTTAAGAATCATGAAGAGAATTATTCAACCCATGATTTAGAGTTAGGAGCTATAATTTTTGCTCTTAAGATTTGGAGACATTACCTTTATGGTAGTAAGTTTACCATATTCACTGATCATAAGAGTTTAAGGTATATCTTCAAGCAAAAGGAGTTGAATATGAGACAAAGACGCTGGATGGAGATGCTTAGTGACTATGATTATGATATCCAGTATCATGAAGGAAAAGCAAATGTAGTGGCAGATGCTTTAAGCCGAAAATATCATGAAAAGCCAAGAAGGGTACGTTCTCTTAAATTAAATCTACAAGTAGATTTAAATGATCAAATAAGAGAAGCACAAGAATCAGTAATCAAGGATGATTCTGAAAAATTAAAAGGTATGTTAACGGAATTAAAACAAGGAACAGATGGAATTTGGAGATTCCATGAAAAGAGAATGTGGATACCTAAATTAGGAAACCTACGTCATCATATACTAGAAGAAGTCCATAAGTCTAAATATACGATGCATCAAGGGAGTGATAAAATGTACCAGGATTTAAGGAAAAATTTCTGGAGGATAGTAATGAAGAAAAACATAGCAACCTATGTTTCTAAATGTCTAACCTGTTCACAAGTCAAAGCTGAACACCAGAAACCCTCAGGTTTGTTACAGCAATTAGAAATGTTGGTGTGGAAATGGGAATTGATAACAATGGATTTTGTTACTAAATTACCCAAAACAAAGAAAGGAAATGATACAATCTGGGTGATTGTAGATAGGCTAACTAAGTCAGCTCATTTCCTACCAATGAAGGAAACAGTTAGTATGGAACAATTAGCTAAATTGTATGTAAATGAAATTGTTTCTTTACATGGCATTCCTTTATCAATTGTTTCTGATAGAGATAGTCGATTTACCTCTCATTTTTGGTCAAGTTTCCAAAAGGCAATGGGAACCAAGCTAAAACTAAGCACGGCTTATCATCCTCAAACAGACGGACAAAGTGAAAGGACAATTCAGACAATGGAAGATATGCTTAGAGCTTGTGTAATTGATTTTGGAGGTAATTGGGACGATCACTTACCTTTAATAGAATTTTCTTATAATAATAGTTATCACACAAGTATCAATGTTGCACCATTCGAAGCACTTTATGGACGAAATTGCCGAACCCCAGTCTGTTGGGCAGAAATTGGGGAAAAGCAACTGTGTGGACCTGAGATAGTGCAAGAAACAACTGACAAGATTATTCAAGTCAAGGAACGACTGAAAGCAGCACGTGATCGACAAAAGAGTTATGCCGATAACCGACGCAAGCCATTAGAATTTCGAGTAGGAGATAAAGTCTTGTTGAAGGTCTCTCCTTGGAAAGGAGTGGTAAGATTCATCAAAAGAGGAAAGCTAAGTCCCAGGTATATTGGACCTTTTGAGATTATTAGAAGAATAGGACCTGTAGCCTATTAGCTACAACTGCCAGAGGAAATGGCAGGAATACATGATGTGTTTCATGTATCAAATCTCAAAAAGTGTTTAACTGATGAATCATTAATAGTACCTCTTAAGGATATAGAGGTAAATGAACAACTCAAGTTTGTAGAAAAGTCTCTACAGATTGAAGACAGGAAAGTCAAAAATCTCAAGCACAAGAGACTAGTTCTAGTCAAAGTGAAGTGGGACTCCAAAAGAGGACCAGAGTACACATGAGAACTTGAATCAGAAATGCAAAAGAAATACCCGCATTTGTTTCAATAGATCTCGAGGACGAGCTCTAAAACAAGGTGGGGAGAATGTAACAACCCTCGGTAAAACCAACACCCTCATAATAATTCTGACACTCTAGTATATTATAGAATGTCCCAATATGTCTTATATTACACCCTGTATGTGAAAACCGAGCCTGAAATACGTTATAGTTTATAAAATAAATTAAAAACATAAAATATTAAGCTGAGGCGGGCCGCGTAGACCCACCCCATGCTTTTACGCGGACGGTATCAAGGCTGGAACCAGACTCCGCTGATTTCTTTAGTTCAAGCGGGCCGCGTAAGCTTAAGCTTACATTGACGCGGGCCGCGAGAGATCATTAAACGCGGAGACATCCGGTGCTGACACATGTCGACATCGTGGCGGACCTACACATCGACTCAGCCAAGCTACATGTTGACCAGGGTTGACGCGGGCTGCGTAACCCTGGCCTGTGCTTTACGCGGGCCGCGTGAGAGTCGATTTCAACAACTATAAATAGAACGCATTAGTTTTCGTTTTTCGTCGCTTATTCTCAATTCTCAAATCACAATTTCTGTAGAAGAGGCATTATAGTCGGGTATTATACCCCTAATTAGCGAGGTTCTGCTCCGTTGTAAGTATTATAACCCTAGTTTTGTAATAGTTACGCTGCCCGATTGATTTAGGATTCCGTAACAACTGTCGTGGTTCTGCCCGACGTAGTTGTTGGAATGCCGTCCAGGGGAGGGTATCATTAATATTTTCAAAGGGTTATGATACTAACCAATGTACATTTGTATAAATTATAGATTATATCCAGGAAACCCTTACGAGAAGCCTAAGATAGCAATGTGAGTTTATCCTCTTTTTGATAACCTTTTTGTAATTGTTTACAAAACCTTAAATGTTTTACAATGCGATTAAGCGGTGATTGAGTCTTTGTAGTTATTCAATTACTGCCGGTATGTTGGGGTTTTGTATACAAAATTTACTACACTGTGAGTAGTAAGTCAAGGTTGACAGTACGTTACCATTGGACAATGAGTTAGCCAATGTGTAATATGACCCACAAGTCAGTGGATTGATAGTACCAAATGGAGTAATTGTGTAGACATAAACAATGTGATAGCTCTCAATACTGTTTTAATTTATAAAATGTTTCTTGATTAAACTGGGATTCACTCACCAGTATTTCCGACTGACAAATGTTTTTAAAAACGCGTTTCAGGTAACCCAATGTGACAGCCAATTAGTAAAAAGCCAGCTGGAGAGCACTGAAGGCTTGGGAAAAATGTGGCTATAAAAGTTACCTAATAAACGATGTTTTAAATTCAATAAAATAGGGTTTATCCCTATAAGTGTATTGTAATAAGAAACTTGGGTTTTGCTCATGTTATTATTAATACTAAATATGGTGGTTTTACTCTGATAAACATTTCCTAACTACGGTCCTGATGAAAAATTCCGCTGCCAAATTAGACAAACATTGCAATACCACCGAAACTGGCTCGCGACCGCCCGTTCCCAGGATTCAGGGATCGGGGGTGGCGACATCATCTGTCTCCCAAATTTCACACACCAAACTTTCACTCAAGAGACAACACTGAGTAAGTATGTCTGAGACCCTCTCCCCCATCCAACCACCGGATATGGTCGTTTTACCGGAGATATTCGGCTCACAGGTGATCATGAAGGCGATAGTTCGGACCTGAAAGTGTTGATACTGGAAAACATTGGAAAGTTGTCGACAATCCAAATTTCCCCTAAACCCCCCTCCCCACTGAATGCTGAACCTGGCTCGTCTTATGTCTCTTTCAAAATACCCACAAACCTACGTTGCAAGTGGACGAGGATGGTACTATTCTTTCTCGATGCCTTTTGGTATACGTGTTCTCCTTTCTTAGTGTTGGTAGCCACAATTTTTTTTCAAACCCTACCAGGTATGGTTACAGTTATACAAACACTACCTGGTTAGGTCTAGTTTTTTTGTGTTAAAATTCTATCACAAAAGAGCAGTGGTTTATTTGTTTTTAGTATGTTAGAATTTGCTTATGGGTAACCACTTTTCATTGTTAATAGTATATTCTTGGGTTTAGTTTTTTCAAACCATAGGGAAAATCCCCTGTTTGATACTTTTTGTTATTCAACACCCCCTAAAAACCTTTATGTTCAAATGAAAAAGTTCCGGTTTTTATCGGTAGAAAGGTATTCGTATCAAACCTTACTTGTTTGGTTTTGTGTTCTTATGTTCTGTTGATGTTGGTATATAGATCTTTGCATTCAAAGTGAGGAGGAATGCCTGAACTGGTTCAGCCTCAACGGCACGCGCTATTGGACTTCCTCTGGCCTACCCCACCTTAAGCCAAAATTGACGCCCGTGTTCCATCAATGGCAGGACGTGGTTGAGATGTATGATATGTACGCCGAGAAGTGCGGGTTTTCGATTAGGATGGGAACTGTTAAGAGAAAGCATGCAGCCGTAACGCATCGTTACATTTTGTGTTCCAATCATGGCAAACCACAACTCAAAATGAAGTTTGACACGTTGGATGGAAATACTTTAAAGATTAAGCAGTCCACATTCGGGGTTTGCGACTTGTAACACCTCGTAAAATCATGACCAATCTAATGGAGACACGTGTCATGGACTTAAACGTGTAATAGATTGATCTTAAGGGACTAACGTTGTCAAACAATGTAAATATGTGAATAAAAGGATCCAAAGGGTCAACATGCCTAGCGTGTGCCTCTGATTAACCTCACACGACGTTCGTATTCTTTAAAGAATAAATTAATGAACACTGGAAGTAGTTTGTGCTTAAAATAAGGATCTTGTGAAACATAAGGGTTAAAAGTGTCAACATGTTGAAAGTTACCTCTGAGTGACCTTTAACGAACCCAAAAACATTGTAAATAAATCAATATTTCGTTCACAAGAATATTAGATATTGATTTTGTGAAGAATACAAGACGTTTCGGGTGATCGTACAACTAACCGGAAGCCTAACGGAGTTAGTTAATGACTCAAGGCCCTCAAAAGTTAACTATAGGGGTCCATATTGCAATAAATGAGAGTTTTATAAAGTTTTTATGGAACAGGGACCAAAAGTGCAAAGCCTGAAACATGTTTGCCGGCTTTGAGTTTTGACGCGGGCCGTGTAAGGTCTCTTTAAACCTTACGCGGGCCGCCTGAAAGTTGCCAGCTCCATTTTCTTGGACAGATGCCTGTATCAGCTGTTGCACCGCCTTAGAATACCATTTTTCGATCCCAGGGGCTGCACCAACAGATTCTCATGCATAGGGACACTTGGGGATGATCAGAAATCACCCATAGACCTTGTTGGCACCATCTTATGAGATTAAAGTCCTTATATAAAGAGTTCTAGTTGCAACATTATGAACTTGCACATTTGGAAATCATTCAAGGCATTCTCTGGAGCTCTCTAGTCATCAAACAAGTTTTCTAAAGTTCCATAATCGTGCTTAGGACTATTGTAAGCTTCCTTAACCCCTCTAAATTCAGTTTTATTAGTTTAATGTCCTAAAGTCAAACCCGTCGTAATTAAGGTTTGACTTAGTGATTAATCACTAATGGTCCAGTCAATTCTCGAATTGAAAGTACCTATGAGTTGGTAATTATGTGGGTAATAAACCATTAAAAGGACACCCTCTGATTCCCACTCTAACTAGGTCAATTGTCGGGTCAAACTTGATTGTAAAAAGTCAACAGAAAGCTAAATTTCAAATAAACACATAATTAACAATGTAGAAGCCATGGAACCTGTTTTATCACTCATATAACTTGGTAATTAATGTAAGAACATGTCTAAACATGTTCAACCCGACAATTTTCAGTTTAAGCTCCGTTCGGAACCGAAAGTCGCAAAAGTAGACTTTTGCTTTGACTTTCAGTTCTGACCCAATGTAGCATATTTTAGAAATGCCTTAGAGCTCTATTAGGACCAGGTTATAGATTAGTGTAACCCTCTGAGGTTATACAACTTGGTTCATTAGTTATTCGATTTATGTGCATGTTTCCGTTATATGCCTAAATGTTGACCATAATGCCCCTTTTGACCTTAAAACGAGATTTTTGAAAATGTGAGAGGACAAAATCTTTATTACTGATTTATAAACTTGTCCTAAAAATTTTACATCAGTTTGAGGTCTAGATTAGGAGTTATGCTCAATATCGTAATTAAGAAACTTTTTATTAGTTAAACGACGTGATTGGCATAATACCTATCTAAGCCCAAATTTTCACACCAATTTTTTTTTACCCACTGATGTAATATAATATTTTGGGATTTTTGAAGATTTTTATTTATTTTTAAGCTGAGCCTAACATAGGGTTCTTGCTTTAAATCGGTAATTGTCGGTTATGCCCTTTTCTTGCATAAAATGAGTTTTACATAACATATTGATACCAAACTTTTTGCTACTGACTTTATATGATAAATAAAATATTTTGAACTTTATAAACTGATCAAAAACTCAGATTTCCTATTTAAACCCGAAAATCGCTTAAAACCGACTTTTACGCGTTTTAAGCGCATAGTATAGGTTGAAACTATTTTTAACATATAAAACTTAATACCTACTGATGTTTTAAGTAAATTTTCATAATTAAACAGTAAGCAAAAGTTTTGAACTCAGATTTCCAGATTTGACCTTTAAAGCTTATGTGAAATTACCAAAATGCCCCTACGGTGCATAGTTTGGTTATAAAAGATAAATTTCACATATATACAATACCCTATTGTTATGACTTATAAAAATAAATATTTTTACTGATTATATCAGAACTGAAACTCAGATTAATCTGTTTTGTTTGCTTAAAGCCTTTGGGGGGTTAATGACCATGTCCCGGATATCCTTGGCATCATTCATTGAAATGGCCACGACCTAAGCACAGGGTGTAGGCATACACCTGTCGGTGCATACAAATAAAAAGGTATAACCGTTTGTTCGAGAATAACTCGACGAGGGATTATATCATGTGGTGTGTCTATTAATCTTTAACCCGGTATTCAGCCCGGGCTTCTGAACGTATAACGAACATGTAATTCTTTTACAAGTTTATATATAAATAATTATCCCAAGTTATAAATGATATTTTGTGCCATGTGCATTCAAACCAATTTTCTTAAACATTTTCAAAATGAGTCGGTTACTTGTATTTACCACTGTAAGCTGACGTATTTTCCAAAAAGGCTAAGGGGCTGTTTGGCAACATCTGAACCAATAAGTGCTGAATAAATAAGAGGTCTGAATGGGTAAGAGGGTCTGAATGGATAAGTGCTCCACCAGTAAAGTGCTGTTTGGTTCCATATCTGAATGACAGTGTAAAATGACATTTTTACCCCTCCCTACAAAATAAACCCGTTATAGATTTTTTTCTATAAAACCCAATATCATCATCATTCATCAGTATTCAGTCATCACCCCCCTCTTCCCCTTTCTCTCCCTACCTGCAACACCGCCACCGCCATCATCATCATCAACTCCACCACCAAAACCTTCATCTCCTTCCTCTCAAAACCTTCTTTTTCCTCTACATATACTCACATACATAACTCAAATCAAACACAAAGAAATCAACCCCTCACCCAAACACCCAACCCTCACCTCTTAAACCCCCCCTCTCCGATGATCTCCTGCGACGGCAGGCGGAGCCGCCGCCTCTCACGGCGGTGGCGGTGGTGATTTTGTTCAGCCGAAACCCCCCCTTCTTCTTCTCCGCTGATGTGCAACCGGGGACGACAACAACAACCACCACCGTCTGGTGGTGGTGCGGCGACGTACACAGGGACAGAGAGAGAGAAAGACAGACATAGAGGAGAGAGAGGACGACGGCGGTGGAGCCAGTGACGGTGATGGCGGCTGTGGAGGAGGAGGCCGGTGATTGTGGAGGAGTGGAGAGGAGAGGAGATGGGGCTGTGGAGAACTCATGAAGGAGATGGGGGCAAAGGGCATACAAGTCCAATGTTTCATTCAGATGTGGTAACTAGCTGACCCATTCAGACTGAATGGAACCCATTCAGAGGTGATGTCTTAATGAACCAAACACCTTCACATCTGACCGAATCAGAGGTGGAGCTCTGAATGGTTTCATTCAGAGCCAACCAAACAGGCCCTAAGTGCAGGTACTAAACAGAATAGGCTGGCTACTCCTAGCATCAATAAAGAGTCTTGCAAGCTTAGATGTTATAAATCTGTTGAACAATGATCTTTTTAACTTTTAATCCGCCTGTGGATCCCTTGCAACCGTTATTGTAATACACTTGATATTACTTTTAATTCGGTTTGTAATGATTTTATATTTCGACTCCCGCTGTGTATATAAACTGTGATAAATTGTCTATGATGATATCAACTACGTCACGATACTCCCCACCGGGCCCACTGGTAATACGTGGAAATATCGGGGTGTGACAGGTTGGTATCAGAGCCAACGTTGAGTGAATTAAACACTAGCCTTTTGTGTTTAATCTCAATGACACAGTTTGCACATTCCTCGACTTTCGAGTCGAAACAAAGAACGTAGGACTAATTCTGACTTATTTTGTTTTGTCCTTTATTGTTTCTTTTGTTTGTTTGGACAGGACCTACAACAATGCCGCCAAGAATCCGGGGAAGAGGAAGAGGCAAGGGGCCATTCATCGCCCCCAACGATCACGAGGCTGGGCCTTCACACCAGCGAACTCCATCAGACACTTTAAGCTCAAGTCCTCAAGAAAACTGGAGGACCCATTTAGAACCCGCGAGGCGTTTAGTCTCGCTGAGTTCCTCACCTTCCTACCTCAACTCCTTCGGGCCTCAATCGGAGAACGAGCCCCACAACTCACATCACTCTTTTATACCCCTTCAAAGCCCCAACTCACACCATTCCTTCAACGACCCAACACCTTACTTTCAAAGCCGGTTCAACCCGGCAAACCAAATTGAAGAGCCAATGGGTTATAACCCGTTGGGGCCGGAGGACCATTTCTCCATGGACATGGAAGAGGATCCGGAACCTGCCGAGCCGCCAACCGGAACACCTACTCACCCCATCGAGATTTTGGATGGGTCGTCATATCATGGATCACCTTATCGTGGTCCAGAAAGTTATCAGGCAAGGTTTACCCAATACGACTGGGTGTTTACTCCCAGTTATCACTCACAACAGCAGCAGGATCCCTCGGAGAATTCGCGTTTTGTAGCGGTTACTCCACCGCCACCACCACCAGTGCAGCAACCGCCTCCAGAGCCACCGAGGCAGAGAAGATCAAACGCACGGATGTCCGTACGAGGGGGTGTACGTATCAGCACTCCTCAACCTTCCAGTGGCAGTAATTACCCGCAGATAGGTGGGCCTTCGAACCCAGTTTCTGAGGTGGAGTCTACGCCAGTCGCACTGCCACCAATGGGTTATGATAATCCAATTCCTGCATACGCCGGTTCAGCGGCGTACAACCCTTTTGAGCAGCAAGCCCATACTAACTACAACTATGCCAACGCTGACCCTTATCTTGTAGCGGCGAACTACAATGCTTTTAATCCCGAGGGGCCCTATGGAGCTCCCTGGGGAGTTGGATACCCAGCTTATGGGTACCAACACCCGCCACCTCCTCAACCTCCACATCAGCAGCCGCCACAGCCGCCATTGATACGGCCAACACAACTGCAGGAGATTCTCCAAAGGTTGAGCCAGGTAGAGCGGGAGGTTCAAGAAGAGCGTAGGAACAACCGAGGATTTCTCAAGGGTTTGGCAAGTTTAATCAAGGGGTAGAGCAAAAAGGATCATTAAATCCTTTATTTGTTTGTATTTCTTAAATTTTCAATCAAGTCCCTGCATGGACATCTGTTTCTGTAACCAGTCCCTGCGAGGACTTGTAGTTTCTGTCTAGCCCCTGCGTGGGCATGTCATTTCTGTTTAGCCCCTGCGTGGGCAAGTTATTTCAGTTAAAGTCCCGTTTAGGGCAATATGTACTCTTTTTAAATTATTAGTGGCATGTTATCATTTAAATTTATTTTGTCATTATATGCATAAATGTAATATGTATGAAATAAATAAATATAAAATATGTCATTCCTTTTATAAGATCTGCCTTTAAATATTAAATAAGAATCATAAAGGGTATAACCTAGCCTGCATGTCATTTTAAGACCTGGCCATGATGGTAAAACCTGTTTAAAAAGATTCAGATCCTTGTTAACATCTAAAAAAATGTTAACATTTCCGGCTAATGTGATTCGTAAAATCACATGTGTCATCCTTATATTGGATTATTCCAATTCCTTCTTTATTATTTAAACATCCATTTGTGATGTAATGCCTACGAGCCAAAATCATTTTCATATAAGACAAAAGACAGTTGTAGCCTATAACTCCCTGTCAAGAAAGGTAATGAACTATGATTCAAACCTTAGTACCTCGATCATATAAGATCTTGACTTATAATTTAAATGTGTCCATGTGACTTGGCCTTTTGTGCCATTATAATATTTAATTATAACTAAGGGTTATTAATGAAAAATCCTGAAAGAAATACTTAACAAATTAACCAATATGGTTCTTTAATACCATGGCTAATAAATTAATAAGATGACAAATCTATTATAAACCTATAAGAAATCATTGTCATCATTTTTATGTAGCAATCAAGCTACATGGCAGAGTCTGAAGAAGTCAACAGTCATCCAAGGGAAAATCATAATACTACCAGGATCAACGTAACTGGTGCGGAACTTCGAGCATTAATTGATAATACTGTTACCAAGGCCATGGATAGGCAGTTTAATGAATCTATTGGTACTCGAAGTAAGACCCTATCTACACCTCATTCTAAATCACAACCTAAGACTTACTCTGAGGCTCATAGTAAGCCACCTCCTAAACAGCAAGGGTCAAAGAAGGATGATGACCGACACTCATCAAATCAGCATAGTGTTCCGTCAAAGAAGATTGTACTCGATCAAGAGCCACGTATTAGGGGTTGTTCCTATAAGTATTTCGTATCCTGTAAACCCCAAGATTTCACTGGGGAAAAGGGAGCTATTGACTGCATGATGTGGCTAGACGAGATGGACACCGTGGTTGATATCAGTGGTTGCGCTGATAGGGATGTTGTGAAATTTGTATCACAGTCGTTTAAAGGTGAAGCACTAGTTTGGTGGAGGTCTTTGATCCAAGCTACCGGAAAGATTCTGTTATACAATTTGACATGGGCTAAGTTTTTTGCCTTAATCAAGGATACCTTCTGTCCTCAACATGATGTTGAGAAGATCGAGACTGACTTCCTGAAATTGGTCATGAAGAATTTAGATTGTCAGGCATATCTCACGAGTTTTAATACTATGTCTCGACTGGTTCCATATTTGGTGACACCGGAACCAAAACGGATTGCCCATTTCATTGGGGGTTTAGCCCCGGAGATCAAAGCAAGCGTGAAGGGATCCCGACCTACTACCTTTAGGTCTGTAGCCGATCTGGCACTATCACTTACCCTTGATGCGGTCAGGCAGAGATCCTTGAGAAATTCTGATATAGTGAAGAGGAAACGTGAGGATGAAAACTCACACCATTCAGACAAGAAGCACAAAGGGAACTCTGACCACAGGAAGAGTTCAGGGTTCAAGAAAGATGACCAACAGTCAGGCGAGAAGCCCAAATGCAAAATCTGTAAGAAGCGCCATTTGGGGAGGTGCAGATACGAGTCAAAATCCCAATCACAGCCGAGGGCTTGTGGGATTTGTAAGTCAAGTGATCACAAGACGATAGAGTGCAAGAAGATAAAGGATGCAACGTGCTATAACTGTAACGAGAAGGGGCACATCAAGTCCAACTGCCCTAAGTATGCCAAATAGCCTGAAGAAGCCAAAAAGACCAATGCTAGGGTCTTTTGAATGGATACACGGGAAGCAGTTCAGGATGATAAAGTGATAATAGGTACCTTCCTTATAAATGATGTTTATGCACGGGTATTATTTGATTCGGGTGCGGATAAGTCATTTGTCGATGATAAGTTTTGTAAGTTGCTAAATCTGCCTGTTAAAACCCTAAGCATGAAATATGAAGTAGAGTTGGCCGATGGTACCATAGAAACTGCCTCAACTATATTAGATGGATGCTTTATATCCATTAGGAACCACTCTTTTCCGTTATCCTTGCTTCCTTTGAAATTAGCTGGTGTCGACATAGTGATAGGTATGGATTGGTTATCTCATAACCAAGCCCAGATTGTTTGTGACAAGAAACAAGTGGTGATCAAGACTCCGTATGGTGAGCCACTTACCATACAGGGAGACACTCAGTATGGGTTGCCTAAGCAAGTGTCCATGCTTAAGGCATCAAAGTGTTTAAGGAAAGGTTGTGTCATCTACATGGCACAAGTAACTATCGATGAACCAAAACCCAAGGTTGAAGACATCCCTGTCATTTCTGATTATCCAGAAGTATTCCCTGAAGAACTACCTGGTTTACCACCAGATAGGCAAGTGGAGTTCAGAATCGACATTATACCTGGAGCAGCACCTGTTGCAAGAGCACCTTACCGGTTGGCCCCAACTGAGATGAAAGAGTTGTGAACTCAGTTGGATGATTTGTTGGCAAAAGGATTTATTAGATCTAGCTCATCTTCCTGGGGAGCACCAATTCTGTTTGTAAAGAAGAAAGATGGATCGATGCGTCTATGCATCGATTATGGAGAGCTGAACAAGGTTACAATTAAAAAAAGATATCCATTGCCCAGGACCGATGATCTGTTCGATCAGCTCCAAGGAGCAAGTTATTTCTCCAAGATTGACTTGAGGTCAGGTTACCATCAGTTGAAGGTTAGAGATGAAGATGTGCACAAGACTGCATTTAGAACTCGTTATGGTCACTACGAGTTCTTGGTGATGCCTTTTGGGCTCACTAATGCACCAGCAGCGTTCATGGATCTCATGAATCGCGTATGCAAGCCCTACTTGGATAAATTTGTCATCGTCTTCATCGATTACAGTCTTATTTACTCAAAGAATCAAGCTGACCATGAGAAGCATCTTCGTTTTATTCTTAAACTTCTTCAACATGAGAAGCTCTACGCCAAGTTTTCAAAGTGTGAATTTTGGCTTCGTGAAGTCCAATTCCTTGGGCATGTGGTTAGTGAGCATGGTATCCAGGTGGATCCCGCTAAGATTGAAGCTATCATGAATTGGCAAGAGCCGAAAACGCCCACAGGGATTCGTAGCTTTTTGGGTCTGGCAGGATATTACAGACGTTTTATTGAGAACTTCTCAAGGATTGCTGCACCCCTAATTCACTAACCCGCAAGAATATCAAGTTTGATTGGGGTCCTAAGCAGCAAGAATCTTTTGACATTCTTAAGCAGAAGTTGAGCAATGCACCTGTGTTGACATTGCATGATGGAATAGAAGAGTTTGTAGTATACTGCGACGCATCACACACTGGTATGGGATGTGTGCTCATGTAGAAAGGCAAGGTTATTGCCTATGCTTCTCGACAACTAAAAGTGCACGAGAAGAATTACACCACCCACGATTTGGAGTTGGGTGCCGTTGTGTTTGCACTAAAACTTTGGAGGCATTATCTATATGGTACCAAGTGTGTGATCTATTCTGATCACAATAGCCTTCAACATTTGTTTAATCAGAAGGATTTAAACATGAGACAGCGTCGATGGATGGAGACGTTAAATGACTATGATTGTGAAATTAGATACCATCCAGGCAAGGCAAATGTGGTTGCCGATGCCTTAAGTAGGAAGGAAAGGGTGAAGCCCATAAGAATCAATGCCAAGAGTATTGAATTAAAGAACAGTTTGAGTGATAGACTGTTAGCCACGCAGAAAGAAGCCATGTTAGAAGCTAACTATCCGAATGAAAAACTGGGAGTCACTGCGGAACAGTTATTATATGGTAAGGATGGAATCCTAAGATTAAATGGACGGATATGGGTTCCAATTTATGGAGGACTGAGGGAAGTGATCCTTCAGGAAGCCCATAGTTCTAAATATTCTGTTCATCCTAGAAGTGACAAGACGTACCAGGATTTAAAGGCGAATTATTGGTGGATAGGCTTGAAAAAGTCTATAGCCACTTATGTGGCTAAATGTCTGACATGTGCTCAAGTTAAAGCAGAACACCAGAAGCCGTCAGGTTTGCTACAACAGCCTGAACTTCCCACTTGGAAGTGGGAAATGGTTACTATGGATTTTATCACCAAGTTACCAAAGACGAAGAGAGGAAATGATACTATTTGGGTTATTGTGGATAGACTGACTAAGTCAGCCCACTTCTTACCTATCAAGGAAACACACAGCTCAGATAAGTTAGCTCAGCTGTACGTGGATGAGATTGTATCTCTCCACGGAGTGCCAGTGTCTATGATCTCTGATAGGGATACGAGGTATACATCGCATTTTTGGAAAAGCTTCCAGCAATCCCTAGGCACTCGATTAAATTTCAGCACTGCATATCATCCTCAGACGGATGGTCAAAGTGAACGTACTATACAGACACTCGAGGATATGCTATGAGCTTGTGTTATTGACTTAGGAGGAAGTTGGGATGATCATCTTTCATTGATTGAATTCTCATACAATAATAGCTATCATTCCAGTATTCAAGCTGCACCTTTTGAAGCTTTGTATGGAAGAAAGTGTAGAACGCCCGTTTGTTGGGCAGAAGTTGGAGATGTCCAACTAACAGGACCTGATATAGTCCTGGAGATGACATATAAGATTGTACAGATACGAGATCATCTCAAAGCTGCCAGGGATAGGCAGAAAAGCTACGCAGATAAAAGGCGTAAACCTCTAAAGTTTGAGGTTGGTGACAAAGTGTTACTGAAGGTATCACCCTGGAAAGGGGTAATGCGATTTGGTAAGAAAGGCAAGTTAAGCCCAAGATACATAGGACCATTCGAGATCATCGAATGTGTCGGAACAGTGGCTTATAAGTTAAACTTGCCTGAAGAGCTCAATGGTATTCATAATGTATTCCACATCTGCAATCTAAAGAAATGTCTAGCTGAGGAATCACTAGTTATACCCCATACGGATGTGCATATCGATGAGAGCTTAAAGTTTGTTGAGAAACCTTTGTCGATCGAGGATCGACAGGTTAAGAAGCTTCGAAGGAAGCGGGTACCTATTGTAAAAGTTAAATGGGATGCCCGTAGAGGTCTCGAGTATACGTGAAAGGTAGAGTCCAGAATGAAAGAAAAGTACCCTCATTTATTTTAGTAAATCTCGATGTCGAGATTTCTTTTAAGGGGGTGAGGATGTAACACCTCGTAAAATCACGACCAATCTAATGGAGACACGTGTCATGGACTTAAACGTGTAATAAATTGATCTTAAGGGACTAACGTTGTCAAACAATGTAAATATGTGAATAAAAGGATCCAAAGGGTCAACATGCCTTGCGTGTGCCTCTGATTAACCTCACACGATGTTCGTATTCTTTAAAGAATAAATTAACGAACACTGGAAGTCGTTTGTGCTTAAAATAAGGATCTTGTGAAACATAAGGGTTAAAAGGGTCAACATGTTGAAAGTTACCTATGAGTGACCTTTAACGAACCCAAAAACATTGTAAATAAATCAATATTTCGTTCACAAGAATATTAGATATTGATTTTGTGAAGAATACAAGACGTTTCGGGTGATCGTACAACTAACCGGAAGCCTAACGGAGTTAGTTAATGACTCAAGGCCCTCAAAAGTTAACTATAGGGGTCCATATTGCAATAAATGAGAGTTTTATAAAGTTTTTATGGAACAGGGACCAAAAGTGCAAAGCCTGAAACATGTTTGCCGGCTTTGAGTTTTGACGCGGGCCGTGTAAGGTCTCTTTAAACCTTACGCGGGCCGCCTGAAAGTTGCCAGCTCCATTTTCTTGGACAGATGCCTGTATCAGCTGTTGCACCGCCTTAGAATACCATTTTTCGATCCCAGGGGCTGCACCAACAGATTCTCATGCATAGGGACACTTGGGGATGATCAGAAATCACCCATAGACCTTGTTGGCACCATCTTATGAGATTAAAGTCCTTATATAAAGAGTTCTAGTTGCAACATTATGAACTTGCACATTTGGAAATCATTCAAGGCATTCTCTGGAGCTCTCTAGTCATCAAACAAGTTTTCTAAAGTTCCATAATCGTGCTTAGGACTATTGTAAGCTTCCTTAACCCCTCTAAATTCAGTTTTATTAGTTTAATGTCCTAAAGTCAAACCCGTCGTAATTAAGGTTTGACTTAGTGATTAATCACTAATGGTCCAGTCAATTCTCGAATTGAAAGTACCTATGAGTTGGTAATTATGTGGGTAATAAACCATTAAAAGGACACCCTCTGATTCCCACTCTAACTAGGTCAATTGTCGGGTCAAACTTGATTGTAAAAAGTCAACAGAAAGCTAAATTTCAAATAAACACATAATTAACAATGTAGAAGCCATGGAACCTGTTTTATCACTCATATAACTTGGTAATTAATGTAAGAATATGTCTAAACATGTTCAACCCGACAATTTTCAGTTTAAGCTCCGTTCGGAACCGAAAGTCGCAAAAGTAGACTTTTGCGTTGACTTTCAGTTCTGACCCAATGTAGCATATTTTAGAAATGCCTTAGAGCTCTATTAGGACCAGGTTATAGATTAGTGTAACCCTCTGAGGTTATACAACTTGGTTCATTAGTTATTCGATTTATGTGCATGTTTCCGTTATATGCCTAAATGTTGACCATAATGCCCTTTGACCTTAAAACGAGATTTTTGAAAATGTGAGAGGACAAAAATCTTTATTACTGATTTATAAACTTGTCCTAAAAATTTGACATCAGTTTGAGGTCTAGATTAGGAGTTATGCTCAATATCGTAATTAAGAAACTTTTTATTAATTAAACGACGTGATTAGCATAATGCCTATCTAAACCCAAATTTTGACACCAAATTTTTTTACCCACTTATGTAATATAATATTTTGGGATTTTTGAAGATTTTTATTTATTTTTAAGCTGAGCCTAACATAGGGTTCTTGCTTTAAATCGGTAATTGTCGGTTACGCCCTTTTGTTGCATAAAATGAGTTTTACATAACATATTGATACCAAACTTTTTGCTACTGATTTTATATGATAAATAAAATATTTTGAACTTTATAAACTGATCAAAAACTCAGATTTCCTATTTAAACCCGAAAATCGCTTAAAACCGACTTTTACGCGTTTTAAGCGCATAATATAGGTTGAAACTATTTTTAACATATAAAACTTAATACCTACTGATGTTTTAAGTAAATTTTCATAATTAAATAGTAAGCAAAATTTTTGAACTCAGATTTCCAGATTTGACCTTTAAAGCTTATGTGAAATTACCAAAATGCCCCTACGGTGCATAGTTTGGTTATAAAAGATAAATTTCACATATATACAATACCCTACTGTTATGACTTATAAAAATAAATATTTTTACTGATTATATCAGACCTGAAACTCAGATTAATACTTAAACCCTTTTATAACCTTTAAAATGACCAAAAATACCCCTACGGGGCATAAATTGAGTTTACATACATTTTGGGCATAATGGATGGTATCTTACTGATATCACAACATATTTAAGGCATATTAACTGAGGAAACCTGTTCATGACTCAATTGGTTACCGTCACGCATTTTCGCGTTCAGTGCGGTTTAAGTGACTAGATTACATAAATTAGCCGAAACGTGTCAAACCTTATCATTTTTATCTCAAAATCCAGAATGTGATTAGTTTACCCATATTATATAAGTATACAAACTTCTCGGGTCTAAACCACATTCTAATCCGGTCTTCGCTTAATCGTGCGTTTTGAACTGTATATCTTCCCTTGAAACTAACCTGTCTAAGTTTAGACTTATTTAAGACCCGTTAGGAATCTAATAGGTTGTTAAAACCTTCGTTCCAGATTAGGAGACCAGTAAAAGATACTTTCACTCGCTGATTGTGATATATACTTGCTCAGGTAAATACTTTTAACTTATTTTCCCTTATACGGGCTTGGGGTACGGTATATAAAATACCGCTTGGTCGGGCATTGAATTGTTAATCATATGAAGGTTAATTTATTGAGATGACCCGTTTAATCTGTTTTGTTTGCTTAAATCCTTTGGGGGGTTAATGACCATGTCCCGGATATCCTTGGCATCATTCATTGAAATGGCCACGACCTAAGCACAGGGTGTAGGCATACACCTGTCGGTGCATACAAATAAAAAGGTATAACCGTTTGTTCGAGAATAACTCAACGCGGGATTATATCATGTGGTGTGTCTATTAATCTTTAACCCGGTATTCAGCCCGGGATACTGAACATATAACGAGCATGTAATTCTTTTACAAGTTTATATATAAATAATTATCCCAAGTTATAAATGATATTTTGTGCCATGTGCATTCAAACCAATTTTCTTAAACATTTTCAAAATGAGTCGGTTGATTGTATTTACCAGTGTAAACTGACATATTTTCCAAAAAGGCTAAGTGCAGGTACTAAACGGAATAGGCTGGCTACTCCTAGCATCAATAAAGAGTCTTGCAAGCTTAGATGTTATAAATCTGTTGAACAATTATCTTTTTAACTTTTGATCCGCCTGTGGATCCCTTGCAACCGTTATTGTAATACACTTGATATTACTTTTAATTCGGTTTGTAATGATTTTATCTTTCGACTTCCGCTGTGTATATAAACTGTGATAAATTGTCTATGATGATATCAACTACTTCACGATACTCCCCACCGGGCGCACCGGTAATACGTGGAAATATCGGGGTGTGACACGACTGTAAAGCATGTATCCGTGTCAATTTTGATCAGACCTCGCTAACATGAGTATTGTATCACTTCGAAGAACATCATAATCATCCAATGGTCCCATCGTATAACAAAGATCTCTGCAAAAAAAGGTTAGAGACTAGATTTTTCATCTAAAGATTTCATCCACCAAGTTAGCCTTAACAAGGTAGGACCCTCGGTGGCCCACAAACTCCTAGTAAGTTTGAAGGGCGGGAATTACAATGTTAAGGGTATGGCAGACGATGACAAGAATTTTTCAAGGAGTGTTCACATGTTCATTGGCGAAAGGGACGCGCAACTGGTTGTTGAAAAGATGAAAGACCGGGTCGACCATGTACCTAACTACACTTTCAAATATAGCCTAGAGAACGGTGAGCTACGCCACATGTTCTGGGTGGATGAGATTGCTAAGGTCAACTACCAAGCATTCGGTGATGTCATCGCGTTCGACGCTACATACCAAACAAACAAGTAATTCTACTCACCCATTTCCAGTATTCCAGCATTTCAACTTCTATATTTTTAAAATTTATCCAAAATTATTGAAATCAATCGTAATTGTCTGCGTATCATACAAGTACGATCTTATTTTCGTCCCCTTTACCGACATAGACAACAACAAAAGGTGCGTGACATTTGGAGAATGGCTTTTGTTCTGCGAGACAATTGAGGCTTAGAGTTGGTTGCTAACCTCATTCCTTGAAGCGCACACCAAGCAGCCTACTCTTGTGTTGATTGACCAAGACCCGGCTATGAGCCAAGCTGTTTGCGTTGTTTTCACGTAGTCTCTTCATCGACTGTGCATGTGGCACATAATGAAGAAGTTACTCTCCAATGTATAATTATCATCTGAAATCCCCTTCCCAACCTTGATGTAAATATTATATTTTGAAACACACTTTGTTTTATCTAAATTCTTTTCGAAAAGTTACATTACCGGCTAAAAGGTTTTATCTAGACGAAACTGCATTTTCCATTCTAGTGATTTATAGTGATAAAATTTACAATTTAGCCGGTAATGTAACTTTTTGAAAAGAATTTAGACAAAACAAAGTATGTCGCAAAAATAACATTTACATCAATGTTGGGAATGGGATTTAGGATGAGAATTATACATTGGATGATAACTTCTTCATTATATGCCACATGTACAGTTGATGAAGAGCCTCCGTGCAAATAACGCAAACAGCTTGCCTCATAGTCGAGTCTTGGTTAGTTAACACAAGAGTAGGCTGCTTGGTGTGCGTTTCAAGGAATGAGGTTAACAACCAACCGTAAGCCTCAATTGTCTCGCAGAACAAAAGCCTTGCTCCAAACGTCGTGCACCTTTTGTTGTTGTCCACGTTGGTAAAAGGGACGAAAATAAGATTGTACCTATATGATACGTAGAAAATTACGTGGATTTCAATTTTTTGGACAAATTTAAAAAATATAGAAGTTGAGGCAATAAAATGCTGGAATACTAGAAATGGGCGAGTAGAATTACTTGTTTGTTTGGTATGTGACGTCGAACGCAATGACATCACTAAACGCTTAGTAGTTGACCTTAGCAATCTCATACGTCCTTATCGCCGATGAACATGCGAACATTCCTCAAAAAATTCTTGCAATCATTTGCCGTACCCTTAACATTGTGACGCCCAACCTTCAAACTTACTTGGAGTTTATGGGCCACCAAGGGTCCTACCTTGTTAAGGCTAACTCGGTGGATGAAATATTTAAATGAAAAATCTAGTCACCGACCTTTTTTGGTGAGATCTTTGTTATACGATGGGACCATTGGATGATTGTGATGTTCTTCGAAGTGATTCAACACCCACGTTAGTGAGGTCTGGTCAAACTTGACACGTATACATGCTTTATACTTGCAAACCCAGAATGTGGACTCCCTAATCTTTTAAAGAAATTTCATCCAACATGTCGAACTTCCAATTGAGTTGTGGTTTGCCATGATTGGAACACAAAATGTAACGATGCGTGATGGCTCCATGCTTTCTCTTAACAGTTCCCATTCTTATTCGAAAGCCTGCACTTCTCGGCGCACATATCATACATATCAACCACGTCCTCCCATTGATGGAACATAACCGTCAGTTTTGGCTTAAGGTGGGGTGGGACAGACAGGTCCAATAGCGCATGTAGAGGTGACAAATCGGTTAATTTAAAAAAACCGAACCGGTTTTTTTCGCTGAGATGAATAATTTTTTACCTAGAAATCCTAACTGGTTTTATAACTGCTGTAACCGGTTTTATAACCGTTCGATTAATAACCGGTTAACCGGAAAAAAACCTGTTTAATAACCGGTTTGCAGAAAAAAAATTTCCTAGCTTGCAGAAACTGTTTTTTAGGCTGCAGAATCTGTTTTTTTTTTTGGTTTTTTTTTGCTGTTTTGAGCTGCATTATGCAGTTTTATGCTTAAAAAACAGTTTTTTAAAACATAACTTCAAAACGAAATATCATTCAAACTTGAACAAACATTTTTACATAAACAAAGGAAATAAGAACGCATCCATAACAAACGAAATGCGTAAACTTAAACTATTAATCCGTAAGAACGTCCACTAATATATATATAGGGGACCGCTAAAATGAAAACCACCTCCAGTTGTAAGAACCATGAGAACTACACCGTACGGGGCGAGTTGGACCAAATTTTTTTTTCATAAACGTAGATGCGTGTATTATAAACACATTTGTAAAAAAAATTCAAAAAAAAAATGTCGTGTGTGTAGTTTTGAGCACCACAAGTTTGTGTTTACGGGTACCGTATAAACTACACACGCGACATTTTTTTTTTTGAATTTTTTTTACAAATGTGTTTATAATACACGCATCTACGTTTATGAAAAAAATTTTGGTCCAACTCGCCCGGATCAAAAAGTTCTCATGGTTCTTACAACTGGATGTGGTTTTCATTTTAGCGGTCCCCTATATATATATATATTATGAATCTGAATGCTAAAACACAACTGTATGAATATGCTTGCTGTTAAAACACATCTGTATGAATCTGGATGCTAAACCACAACTGTATGAATCTGCTTGCTGCTAAAACATAAATGTATTAATTTGCTTGCTGTTAAAACACATCGTCAAGAAAACGGAGATGATAAGAACAATATTTGAATGGTGATGATGAACTCGTAGATGGTGGAGATGGAGAAGTGTTTTAATTTGATCCGGTGCTCTCCATCGTTTCTAAAGTTATCTTCTTCCATGATTGTATTTATTTTTGGTAGGGATTGGGGTTTCCAAGACGGGTTTGGAGAGAGAGAGAGAAGGAAAATCGCTTGAAATTAGGAACTGGGCGGTTATCTAATTGATTTAAAACACGGCCATTGACAAATTTGCCCCTACTCATTTAAAACAATCAATTAATTAAACTCAAATATTACAAGATTGCCATTGATTTAATCTCAACCCTTAAACACACCAATCGGATGGACCAGATCGCTTCCTAGACTTTCTAGGAAAAACACACTTTCCGTGCGAACCCTACTCTATATATATATATATATATAGTTAAACTACAATACTAAAATATATCTTGAGAAGCCTCGTTTAATCTTCTTCGCCCGAACCCGAACTCGAACTATTGCATAGGAATTCTTCTAATTCGGCTTCTTTGTCGGTCATTGGGGTTGTCAGTTCGGCTTGGACCTCGTACTCGTAAACTTCGCCTTCGTAATCTAATTCTCCCTCGAGTGAGCGTGTGTCTTGACATCTCTCCGCCGCATCCAAGTAATCTTTCAAGCAAATCGACATCTCAACCGCCTTTGGTGTTAGTCGAGTCCTCCTTATCGAAATCACCCTACCACTAATAGAAAAAGTACTTTCCGAAGCTACCGTGGAAGCTTGGACCGTTAGTAAATCTCGGGCCATTGTGGCTAAGATCGGAAATTAATCTTCCTTACTTTTCCACCAAGCCAACAAATCAAAATTTTTAAAGTCTTGTGAACTCATCATTTGTAGAAAGTTCGACCCACCATACCAACCGAGTTCACTACTACTAGTGTTACCACGATGCATTTGACTCGACTCATCATACAATTGGTTACAAACATACAAATCTTGATCTTCCATACTTGAACCTTCACCGAAAGCGGCGTTTCTCATTGACTTGTGAATGTGTGACGAGGTTGTACCATATTTTGTTACATAAACATCAAACAGTTTTGAAAGTTGATCGTTGAAACGACATTTTGCGGCTTCACCAAAGTTTGGTTCTTAAGGGGTGTTTAAATTCAACTCGTGTGCAATTTTTTCAATCAAAGACCCGGTTCCAAAAATATTAAAAAAAGGGTTTAGAGCGGCCGCACAAGTGAAAACTGCCGATAGTTCTTTAAAATATTTTCTTAATTTTTCCTTAATCGTATCTGCCATGTCACAATGTGGTCTACCTCTAACCGACAACTCGTTTAATTTCAAACACTTTTAAACAAATTGTGAAGTACCAATGAACTTGTTGGATAGTAAACCCCCGATAAAGTCTTTGTTGATGTTTTGAAAACTTGAAGCAATTGTGTAATCCCGTTTCAATAATAGCCCAACCCGATGGGTGGTAAGGCGGACACTTTCTACGACTAGCCAAAATGTTATGAAACTCTATTAAACTTTCCTTTTGCAAAATAGCTTTTTCAAACATGGTGCAAGTCGAGTTCCACCTATGAGCAACGTCCCAATTGGGTCCTAAGCATATTCGACCCGCTTCCTTACAAGTTTTAATATATTTTGCATGTCTTTGCGTGTTACTAAATATACTTCGTAACATTCTTTTGAAAGCTTCCTTTTGTCGTTCAATAACCTTTAAACCGTCTTGAACGGCCAAATTTATGATGTGTGCAACACATCGACTATGAAAAAAAATACCCTCACAAATCGGATTGTATTTTAATTTTAAATGCATTACCGATGTCGTATTGTTTGAGGCGTTATCAAAACATATTTAAAAAAACCTTTTTTTCCAATTTGTATGTTGTAATACATTTGTCGATTATTTTATATATAGCTTCACCGGTGTGAGGGTAATCGAATAATTTAAACAAAATCGTGCGTTTCATCATTTGCCACGTTGCCTGTTCAATCCAATGGGCGGTGACACAAATATACGAATCGGGTGAATCGTGTGGTGAGGACCAAACGTCGCTAGTCAAGTTAACACCGGTTTCAAATTTTTCAAAATAAGAAATTAATTCTAGTTTAGCATTTTCCACAATCTTAAACAATCCTCCTAAGAGTAGCATGACTTACGTGGGTGTATCGTGGTTTGAGAGTTCATTGAACCATCTTTGTATAGCGTTGGTTGTCGAAGTGGTTGAACAACAAACTTTCTTGGATTACAAACTTCGCCATTTCCTCCCTAGCCATATTGAAATTGTAGTTGAAAATATTAGTGCCATCACTTGCCATGGAGGCTTGACCACTAACGGGTTGTCGTTTCAACGCCTTGCAAACCGGTTTTTCGATGTGTTGTTTCTAGGTGGAGTTTGCGGTTTCGGCGTAAAAGTTTTGACAATCATGACAACGCGCCTTTTTTTACCGTTGGCCATCTCGCACAAGTCGAAATGTTGCCAAACATCGGGGTTGCGCTTCGTTGGAACAACACGAACCACCGTGTCGGTTGTAGACTCGCCAACATTGACCGAATCATGGGCACTAGAGGTTGCCATAGTTTTTTTAGAGATATCGAACAAGAAAGTGTGCGGTTTTTAGAGTTTTGGAAGACTGAAGAGTGGTATGATTGAGCCTAAACACCCACCACCTATTTATACTTGTTTGGAGATGATTTCTAGGCAAAAAAAGACAAAAAAAAAAACGGTCACATTCAGTCTCAAACAGTCATATTACCGTTACTGAACATGCAGCGACACCGGTTTTTTTAACCGCTTTAACCCGTTTTTTAACCGGTTTAACCGGTTTTTTTATATACGTTACCGGTTTTTAGTATTAATCGATCTATTAACCGGTTTTTATTAAAACCAATAAAAACCGGTTTTCCAACCGGATTTTTCACCAAAAACATTAACCGACCCATAACCGGTTACTAACCGGACCGGTTACAAAAAAACAGGTTATAAAAAAAACCGGTTTCGGTTTATTTATCGATTACGGTTCAAAAGCCGGTTTTTTTGTATATCTCTAAACGCATGTCATTGGGGGTGAACCAGTTCGGGCATTCCTCCTCACTTTGCATGCCAGGATCAATATACCAACATCAACAAAACATAAGAATACAAAAAAAAAAAAAAAAAACGGAAAAGAGAAGAATACAAGAAACCAAACTAACAAGCAAGGTTTGATACGATACGAATACCTTTATATGATTATATCAATAAAAGTTGGTCTTTTGCATTCAAACAGAAAGGTTATTGAAGGGTGTTGTATAACAAAAAATATCAAACGAGGGGTTTTCCTTATAGTTTGAAAAACTAAACCGAAGAATATATTAAGCAAATTCTAACAAACTGAAAACAAATCAACCACTGGTGTTTTGTGATAGAATTTTAACACAAAAAAAAAACTAGAAATAACTAGGTAGGGTTACAACTGTATTTGGTGAGCTACACCTACCCATCCCCTTGTGTATGAGCTACATATAAATGCATCTCACATGTTACTTTATATTTATATTTTTCAATTTTTTCTTTATAATACTAACCTTTTAATTTAAAAAAATGTACAAGAAAAAATTTAATTGATTAATAGTGGTTCTCTTGGTTTCCTTATAAATTTTATGGTTCTCACTTCTACATATAAAGAAGTGTGTGTATATGTATTTTCTAATTTATTAAAATTTAAGCCAACTATTAGGTTTCACCTGGACTTACATAACTAATTGCCTTCTAAATTTTACTGATTAAGATAGTGATCACCCTTTTAAGATTCTCTGTTAGGGTTGTTCACGAACTGATCGGACTTTTGCTTGTGCTTGGCTCGTTTACAAACCGAACAAAGCGGAGCGGCTCATTTAAAACCAAGCCTCAAATCAAACGAGTATTTTCCGGCAGTGAATATTCCGAGCGAGCGTCGAGGGAACTTCGAGCAATTCTGACAACTGTGTCGCCCGATTTAAATTTGCGGAGAGAGATAGTGACAATGTTGGGTCTCAAGTTTTTATATCTTTAAAAAATAGGCATGGTTCATGGCATAATATTTTTCTTATGAATAACAATGTTGTGGCCGATGAGGTGATGATCATATTGCACGAACAATGACGTTGAGAGTAGGAGACGATCAACTTAGGGTACCTCCATGAGACATTGAGGCGATGAGCAGACTTTTTATTGGCGTGATTGTGCTGGTACTTATAGATATAGTTGTAAATTTGTATATACTAGACCAAAATCTAATAGAGTGATATATATAATACTATAAAGTCAATTTATATTTACGTATATATGTATGTGCATATATATTTATAATTTATATGTGTACATATGTGTTTAGATATGTATATGAATAACTTAAAATAATAATTCGAGTCGAACCGAGTTGAGCGGACCTTTGCTCATGCTTGGCTTGTTTACAAACCGAACCAAATAGAGCGGCTCGTTTACAACCTAGCCTCAAATCAAACAAACAATTTCCGAGCGAGTGGTTTGGACAACCTTATTATCTATAAGAATTGTATAGACCAATTCAATGCTCCTATGCAATGTGGTAGATATCACCAATCTAAATCTCATCGATTTTTTTTTTTTAAGGATGACCACTCATACAGTGGTGAACATAATTTTTTTTTCTAAGGGGCACAAAAGGGTTGATTAAAACTGGGTCACAATTACGTGAAGACATCACTAAATTAGGTTAAGCAACTTCAATCATCAAATTAGATTCAACAACTTCTAGCTTATGAAAATTAAAAACCCTAGAAAACATAAGTCAACATAAACTAAAACTTTTGGAAACCCTACAAAACAAAGGGCCAATCACAAATATAAAAACATAGGGTCAAGAGTCAAGGAGATGAAAACAAACCTTAGTCAATCAACTTCGATCATTCGATTAAAAAATAAAGTTGGGCTGCAATTTGTTAAGGTACATGGGGGGTGGTCCGCTTCAATTCTGTCTAGGCACCTCACAAATGGGCTGATATATTACCCTTCTAGTATGGGCCTGAGCCCACCCTCTACTTGCCTTCCGTCTGCCACATAATCATTCATGTGTTAGAAAAATAAATAATACATGTCGAACATTCAATATTTCTCCTCTTGCAAATTGATGACCTTTCTTTAAGAAGTAAGCTTCACAATGTTATGACATACCAACAGATGAAAATACTAAATATTGTAGTTATAGCACAATTCCTATATCGAAATATGATTTCATTGAATAGTTGCAATATAGAAACATGTTTTCATCGAATAGTTGCAACATAGACCTAAGGATAAAAAAGAGCAAGAATGTAATCAAGAGTCCACTCAAGCAAATGACTAGTCGTCTGTTAATTAATTTTTGTGTTGGTTTCGCACTTCTTTTATATCACAAGGTGTTATTTATTTATTTATTTTTTTTTTTGTGCTGAGATAAATTTTTATGATACTCTTACTTGTGAACATGTTCCTTCACAAAACTTGTGTTTTTCCACTCAAGACAATGACATCAATAATAATTTAGTTTGAGTTCGGTCATATTTGGATCATAAATTATGTAAATCGAGTTGATAGATATTTTCTTTTATGAACAAAACTCAACTATTTTTTATGAGAAAATACATCAAAATATCTATCGAGTCTTCAACATAATATATAATAATAGACACGTATATGTCAAAGGAAAAATTACAAGTTTTGTCATTTATCTTTATACCACTTTTCAGACGGTGTTCTTTTTAACGAATGTTGACATGCGGTGTCCTTTACTAGGTATTTTGTTGCAAGTTTAGTCCTTTACACCCAACCCAGTTAAAAAACCCTGTTAATTGTTGACAGGCAGTGTCCTTTACTAGGTTTTTTGTTGCAAGTTTAGTCCTTTACCTAGGTATATTGTTGCAAGTTTAGTCCTTTACAACCTAACAATTAACAGAGTTTTTTAACAGAGTTGGATGTAAATGACTAAACTTGCAACACAATATCTAGTAAATGACACCGTCTATCAACAACCGTTAAAAATGATACCGTCTAAAAAGTGATATAAAGATAAAGAACAAAACTTGTAATTTTTCCTTTGTTAATAGTCTTTATGCAATTCCATGTGGAATGATGATTCATAAGAAGAAGAAGATGAGCACATCTCACGGCGAAATGAAAGAGTGAACAAAATGGACACACGTATTTCACCATAAATTCAAGTGTAAATTTATTCATATACGTTCTTATTGGCCTATTGGGGTTAGTTGAAACATGTAATGATTAGCACATAATATCTTGTTTATTATCGAGTTTCATGCGTTTCAATTTAAGCGCTATACCTTTTTTTAACGAACCATTGGAGTACCATTGTGTCATCAACGTACTCATCCGATCATATCCATTTTCACTAAGCATAATGCCTATACACTAATTCAGGAGGAAACCCAATAAATATGGAAAAAACCCCCTTGTGAGAATCGAACCCATGACTTATTGGTTCCAAAACCTTATCTGACACCCCAAGATGCCACTAGATTTCTAGTTTCTAGTTTAAAAATAAATTTGTTAAAAAAAGTACCAAATTATTAACTAATAATAGAATATACGATAAAAATAGTGTAAATATTGGGAGAAAACCCATGTTATTGAGAAATCCTAAAAAACTCTAACCTCGCGACATTTTTTTTGCTTTTTATAAAAATCACACATATGTAATATACATGTTTTTAAGAGTTTTGAGCAAAAAAAAAAAAAAAAAAAAAACCAAAAAAGTGCCAAGAGGATATTTAGAAAAAATAAATTGCACTAACGCGATTGTAACATATGTTACACATAACTGTAACATCTGTTCCACAAAAACTTGTTTACTTTTTAAAAAACAAATTGGTAGACGTTTTTTGATTTTTTTTGCTCAAAACCCTTTAAACATATATATTACATGTGTGATTTTTTTTAAAAAAATTATTAAAAGTTTAGAGTTTCTTGGATCTTTTCAATAACTAAAGGTTTTCTATATATCTTTTCTCTATATATATACACTCAAGCTACACTATTATAGATATGTATTCGAGTTGTAGAATAAATCATAAAGAATCGAAGTCATATTTCCATCTACTCGATTTGGCTAAGCTGCATAATCGCCCTATGTATTCCTTCTTGTGGCCAGAGAATGGATGTTAATTTATGATCTTAGGCCCAACGGAGTGGGAGTCGGTTTCGGTCGGTAAACATGTTTACCGATTCGGTAAACCAATGCCATCAACCATTTTACCGAACAAGGGGGAGCAATGCGGTGAACCTTCACCGATTCGGTGAAGATGAAGGAAAGGGGGAGAGAGAGGATGTGTTATGGGGTCCAATTCTTCTTAACCAATCACACATTTTTTTTAAATAGTTTACCTAAATCCCACAACTTTTCACTAAATCTTTTTCAGTTTTTTTAAATACAAACAGTATTATTATATTTTTAATCGATATATGTGTACATAATATTAGAGTAAACTATCAAAATGGTCTATGAGGTTTGTTCATTTTTGCCACTTTGGTCCAAAAGTTAAATCTTTTGAATCTGGGTCCCTGTGGTTTCGATTTTGTTGTCATTTTCATCAAAAAACAAAATCTGGTCAGATTTTTCAGTTAATATACAATTTTTTTTTGTCTTTTTCCTTACTTTTAATGAAGGGCAAAATGATCAAATTTTTTATAATAAAACGTTAAAAGACCATTTTACCCTTCATGGAAAGGAAGAAAAAAGACAAAAAAACTGGATATTAACTAAAAAATCTGACAAGATTTTGGATAAAAATGGTAACAAAACTGAAACCACATGGACCCAAATTCAAAAGGTTTAAGTTTTGAAATAAATTGGCAAAAATGACCAAACCTCATAGACCATTTTGAGAGTTTACTCATAATATTATTATGAGTAAATTGTCAAAATGGTCCCTGAGTTTTGGTCACTTTTGTCGCATTAATCCAAAACTCAAACCTTTTGAATCTGAGTCCCTGTGGTTTCAATTTTGTTGTCATTTTCATCCAAAATCAAAATCTGGTTAGATTTTTCAGTTAACATCCATTTTTTTGTCTTTTCCCTCCCTTTTAATGAAGGGCAAAATGGTATTTTAACGTTTTATTATAACAAATTAAAAATATCTGACCATTTTTCCCTTTATTAAAAGGGAGGAAAAAGAAAAAATTGGATGTTAACTGAAAAATCTAACCAGATTTTGCTTTTGGATGAAAATGACAACAAAATGGAAATTACATGGACCCAGATTCAAAAGGTTTGAGTTTTGGACTACAGTGGCAAAAGTGACCAAACCTCAAGGACCATTTTGGCAGTTTACTCTATTATTATAAAATCAATATTGTTTTAGATACAGATTAATATCAGTAAAATAAAATACACCACTTCATATTAAAAAAACACAAACGTAAAATTAAAATAAAAGAAAAGATAAATAAATATACAGTCCTTGGGCCGGTGGGTGTGGCTTAACGCCACCCCGCCACCTCATCCTCCATAGCGCTCCGAGGGCGCCATCGGCCACACCGCGACAATGAAAGGGAGGCGCCATCCTATGCTTGTCAGCACGTTGACGAGGGGAAATTGATTTGAACGATGAAGGTGTTGGCCAAAGGGGGGGGGGGGGGGTTGCTATAGTGTAAAGGGGGGCTTTATACCACATCCTGCAAGTTAAAGGAATAAGCTTTAAAGCCTCCTGTGTGACGTGGCGGTGAGTTAACGCTAAGATGACGTGATAAAGCCCATAGGCAGGGGCGGATCTATAGCCTTTTAGGGGGTTCCCAGGAACCCGTTCGGTTCGTATGTTACAGTGTTAAATCATTAAGAAACTTCTAAAGGAACCCTTTAATAATTTGAAAGGGAACCTTATAAACAAAGTTATGGATTGGTCTTGTGGTAACTATGCGGGCTGCCTAACCTAGAGATCCACAGTTCGAGTCGAGTAAAACCCTTTTTTCTCGTTTTTGTTTTAAAACTCAAAAACAATTAGGGTTTAGTTTTCCCTGTTTACCCTCAAACCCAAACCCAAACACGAACATAACACACACTAAACGCAGCGGCCACTCCAGATCAGTCCTACCACTCATCCAATCGTCACAAAAGCACTTGCCGGAGCCACTCCAGCCTCAACGGCTCAGTCACGTAGCCCCTCGGCCTTCCCTCAGTCCCTCACTTACTCACTCTCTTCGGCCCTTCACTCCTCCAGGTTCGTTTAAACTCTATAAGAGTATAAGTTGTTGATTTACATGTTTGTTTAGGCATTCAAATTAATTTCTAGGTAATAAATTGTTGATTTTGACATTCAATTTGATGTAGCATTCGATATCCATATAATTCATATTAACTTGTTCAAGGAATAACAAATTTAGTTTTTTGTTGCTTATTGTATCCGCCTATGAATCTTTATTATTTTGCCAAATTTTTATAGGAGTTTGTTTATTTCTTCTTATAGTTTAACTACATAGAAAGATGTATTCTTAAGTTTTTATTCATCAAATCTGTGAGTGCTTATACACTTGTTGCTTAATGTTCAAAAGCAACTGATATGAAAGGAGAATTAATGTATTGTTAAAAATACATAAGTAAAATAACCTATTGGTATTGTTGATGCTTAACAAAATCAAAGGTTGTGCAATAGTGCATTAGCATAGGCTGCTTGTTCATGACCATATCATTCAACCCTACACAATTGCAAGTGTACAGGTGTGCGAGTACGCAAGTGTGTAGGTGTGTTAGCATGATGGTATGAAGAAAATGGATTAGCCCGGCATTATGCACAATTGTTAGATGATCGGTACATGTGCTAGATTTTTGTTTATAAAAAAATAATACAGGCTGCTTATGAGATGAACATTACCCGACTCGAACCGTTGAACCGACCCGAATTTTTTTATGTTCGGACATGTGAATTTGGAGCATTAAAAAAAGTGAACCCCTTGGAAAAAATTTCTGGATCCGCCACTGCCCATAGGGGCTTTATGCCACACCCTCCAGCCTTATCGTGGTCAAGTAGTTAAAGTGTGTTAACATGTTCCACTTACTGATTCATACACATGCTAAAGCTTACGAAACAAAAAAGAAACATTCTAGAGTTATTTTGGAATAACTCGGTTTTGGATCAAAATTATTTCATAATGTTCATAGAAGAATTAAACTATACAATATAGATTTTTCTTAAAAAAAATCAGTGACCACTGACCAGCTCCACGCTAGAGTCATGTTTGGGTGCACCGCGAGATGTTCATTCTGTGACCACGATGTCAGTGGCGAAGCTTGAATTTTTCGGCCGGGGGGGCGAAAACGTATATACCCAAAAATTTCTATAGAACCCGGGGGGGGGGGGGGGGGGGGGGGGGCGAAAACGTATATACCCACAAATTTCTATGCGAAAACTACATATATAACACTACTGAGCGAAAAATTAAGGGGGGGCGGGCGCCCCTCCCCGCCCCTCTTATCCTTCGCCCCTGCACGATGTCACATCGGCTTCACGCCTCCTCACATGCGACTAGAGATGTTTATTTTTATCCAAAACTCGACCCAAATTTAAAGTCACCCGAACCCGAATTAGTGAATACCCGAAACCTGAACCCGAGAAAACCGAACCCGACCAACCTGAACTTTAAATGGTTTGATTATCGGGTCATTGTTTTCCGGCCAAAACCCGAACAACCCAACTCGAAAAACCCGAAACACGTAACATGAAAAAAAACCCCGAACATTTATTGTTTTTTTTTTCTTATAGAAGTGTTTTGGTTTGAAGTTTTTAATATATGGAACATTAATTTTTGTGACTTCTAAATATTATAATAGCATATTGTCAACTAATGTTGAAACTATGATAGTATCTTTAAAGTAACAATACAAATTTTGATGATATTTTGTAAAAAAAAAAAATTATTTTCATTTTATATCTAAACCTGAAAACTGAACAACCCGAACCCGAATAACCCAAACTCGGAAAACCCGAATAAATGGATTGGTTATCTGGTCAATTTATCCCATAGAAAAACTCGAACAATCCGACCTGAAAAACCCGAAACCCGAAGGAAAAACCTGATGAATACCCCTACATGCGACCTTGCCGAAACACGTAACTTTCGAGTGGAAACGTTATGAGTCCATAGCTAGCTAATCAACGGAAGTTTGACTTTTAAACACTTTGACACCATCAACCACAACGTATACTCTACTCTCTTTGATGCGGATTCCGACTTCAACTTTTCCATAATTTTAAGCTTTGTCTCAACTATTCTTTATTTGAAAATAAATTCAGTTAAGTAAAGTCGTCATTGAACCAAGTGGGGCTAGCTCACTTGGTAGAGGCTCTTGCCTCTTAGTGAGAGGTCTTGGGTTCAATCCCAAGCAAGAATGATTTATTTGTAAATATAGGAGTTTGCGAGAGTAACATTAGCCATTCAAAAAAAAAAAAAAGTAAAGTCGTCATTGGTTTTTTTCTCAATTTACCAAAACTTAGACCTTGTTCAACCTATCTTTAACAACCACAATATTATAATGTTCGTCTAATTAACTTCAAATAGTAATGTATTTATTAACTTTTAAAAATTTTGACGTTTTTAAAACATATAATTTTAATCACATGGTTGACTTATTCGTCTTAGACATATTGCTCATGAATGTAATTGTATAAAAGTCTTAGGAGTGGAGGTTAATGATGGCCTAGGGCTGCCCCGACCTCTATCGATTTTTCGCTTGCAACGTTAATTTTTTTGATTTTTTTAATTGGATTTTTAAGAGTACGCCCCCATTGAATTTTCATTCAAGCTCCGCTACCACTAAATAGTCTAACCAACTCATAAAGAATTACAATAAGAAATTACTATTGCAATTATCAAAGAACAAGTTGTGGTGTTCAGCTACAGATAGATATCTAATTAGAAACAAATAATTAAACACAGTATGAAAAGGAGTAAATAATTTTTCTAATGAACTAATTACTTTTTAATTTATGTTCTTGATAATAACACTTTTAATTTGATGAATATGAACAATATATATAATGGCTCCACAAACACATATGATGTAGTCGTTTATTGGTAAAATACAGCAAATTGTGTTCTTCAAACAAGGAAAATTGGGACCTCACCTCCCATGGATATTGGTGCGAAGTCACTCTTTTTAATTTTAAAATAAGGTGAATGAAAACAACATTTCATTTCATTAGAATATAATACCGAACAGAAGAAGTTGATAATAAAAAATCCCTTTTTAACTCTAAAATATATAATCTTAAACAATATCTATAGTGGCCAACACAAATCCAAGAAAATTATTAATCTATAATTAACTTACATAACTTTGTTTATTGTCTATGTATACAACCAAATAAAAATAAGGGTGTAGATACAATAGGAAGTTTATTTGGCTAAGAAAGCTAGGAAGTGATCTTGACCATCCATTTAGTTAATCAATGGCTAAATTAAATCAGTGAAATTGAAGGGAAGAAAAGAGGCCGCGTGAGTTTGTTTAAAGGTATTCTAGTCAATGCAAGGCAATAGTTTCCCTCTACTCCAATTCCCCCCATTTTTTAAACGTTAATAACTCTTTCATACGACATTATTTTTTTTATAAAAATTGTACCAAAAAAACGAGCGTTTTTTTATCTTTAAAACGAGTATACTATTACTATATTTTTGAATTTTTTTTTGAAAACCCAGTTGCGTAAAACGCAATGGAAAAAAAACCTAAAAATGACATTTTTCTAAAACGCAATGCACCAAAAACACAAAAAAATGTCTTATTTGTAAAACGCAATGATCAGAAAACACAAAAAAATGTCTTAATTCTGAAACGCAATAGCCTAAAAACTCAAAAGAGAGTGTAGTTTGAATCATTGATTGGTGATGAAAATCGCACTATAATGTAGAGATTATTAAGATAGAAAGTGAAGAAATGGTTGAAGATGGTGAGTTTTGAAAATGGTGGGTTTTGAAGTTACCGAGGAGAAGAAAGAAAAAGAAATGATATGATTGACTAAAATACCCTTCCTCTTTATTTTAAATTTTGCCACATGTCATAATCCTATTGCTTCCCAACCTTCCTAGCCAAAATAAACTTCCTATTTAATCACTTCCCATAAAAATAATACCATTCCGTTTGAATTATAAGATTAATTAACGTACACATTAAAATCTCGCTTATATAAAAATTAGTGGTAGATAGTGAGTAGACCATTTCTTTATTGTAGAAGATAGAAAGGCTATTCCGACAAAAGCCCTAGTGTCAAAAAATTTCCTTTATTTGCCAATAAAGTATATTAATCTTTTTTTTAATGGCCCACAGAATCAAACCCGAGCATTATCGGGGCATTCACTGAATAAACGGAGTATTTCGAGAGTAACCCGAGTCACCACTAATTTCGAGGAAAATCCAGTAACCCACTCGCCCGTAGACACGACGGTGAAATTACCAGTAAAACCTGTTTGGCTCAAGGATCCAACCCAGGTTTCCCTAGGTCTCCTATCATTGCCCACCAGTATCTTACTCTGCACCAAATGAGAGTCGAACCTGCATCTCTCAAGAAAAAATGCAAGTCTTCCACTTAATTTAGAGATCATTGGTCATTAAAGTATATTAATCTAGATAACCTAAAAGCTCTCTAGGAAAATCAAAGCAACAACCAAACAAAAAGTACCAACAAACCCATTTGAATGTACCTATATGCTTTCTAAAAAACTCTATACCCATACTCAAAGACAAAGCTATAACAAGTATACACTCCCCTAAAGTCTGATTATACATACATATATATAAACCAAGATTAGTATGTACACCAATAAAGAAGATTGATCAAAGTATCTAGTTTTATGATTGAACTTTATCTTCAATGGCTATGGAATTCTTACAATGAGCAATAGCAGCTTGTTTAAAATAAGGTGAATGAAAACAACATTTCACTTCATTAGAATATAATACCGAACAGATCAAGAAGTTGATAATAAAAATTCCTTTTTTAACTCAAAAATATCTAATCTTAAACAATATCTATAGTGGCCAACACAAATCCAAGAAAATTATTAATCTACAATTAACTTACATAACTTTGTTTATTGTCTATGTATACAACCAAATAAAAATAATACCATTCCGTTTGAATTATAAGATTAATTATATACAAAAGTAAAAAAACGTACACATTAAAATCTCGCTTATATAAAAATTAGTGGTAGATAACGAGTAGACCGTTTCTTTATCGTAGAAGATAGAGAGGCTATTCCCACGACAGCCCTTGTGTCAAAAAATTTTCCTTTTTTTGACCAGTAAAGTATATTAATCTTGATAACCTAAAAGCTCTTTAGGAAAATCAAAGCAACAACCAAACAAAAAGTACTAACAAACCCATTTGAATGTACCTATATGCTTTCTAAAAAACTCTATACCCTTACTCAAAAGACAAAGCTATAACAAAAGTATACACTCCCCTAAAAGTCTGATTATACATACATATATATAAACCAAGATTAGTATGTACACCAATAAAGAAGATTGATCAAAGTATCTAGTTTTCTGATTAAACTTTATCTTCAATGGCTATGGAATTCTTACAATGAGCAATAGCAGCTTGAATGGCAGCTTGTAACTCTTCCATGGTGCTATCACTGGCTGTGCTTTTGGCAGGGCTTAGAGTTCCTGAAGCCCTAAGTATCCCACTGTTCGCCGGAGAAGTTCTTATGGACGCCGGAGCTGAAAACTTCCCTCTTCTCACACCACCTCTACTCATCCCCACCGGCAGACTACTACTCGAGCTCAGAAAGTTGCTTGAAAACGAATGTGGCTTCCGGTTATATTCGATATTATTCGCCCTCTTCGTCTTTGAAAATAACATGAATGGCTTCACCATATTCATATACTTTTTTATGAGTTGAACCACCTCTAGTTTGAGTTTCTTGTTAGAGTTGTTGTTGTTGTTCACTCCTCCTTCATCAAGTGATCCTTTTTTTAACATGGGTATGTTAAAGATTGAAAAAGATTTAGACTTTGGTTTTGTTTGAATGATATTGTTGGTGGGTAAGTTGAGATCGGAGAAGGTGTTCCGGTGGTGGAAACTAGTGTTTCCGGTAGGGTTATGTTGTTGGTCTTTTACTATCTCTTTCATGGGGAGGGTAAAACTGTCAATTGAGTTGGTTGAAGAACGAGGAGAGATTGGAAGAGAAGAGAGGAGGTGGAGAGGGAGGAGGTGGCCGTGGAAGAATATGTCATCGGCCGGTGATAGGTCAACGGCAGTCAATGGTTCCGGTGGTGGTGTCAAGCAACGGTGGTGGTGGTTGTTGTTGTTGTTGTTTTGACTGTCTTGTGTGGATTTTGGTGGGTTTAAAGAAATGGAGAATGAGAACTCATGGGTTGGAGATGTGGTGGTTATTGGTGGTGGTTGAGATATGTTATTGGTAGTTTCTTGTGGTGTTGGTTCTTGTTTCTTCATGTAGTTATGCTCTTTTGATACTTTATCTCTTATGTTTTCAACTTCCATGCTTAGACTTTTAGAGAGAGAGAGAGAGAGAGAGAGAGAGAGAGAGAGTTAGTTGTGAGTATTGGCCAAGAGAATGAGACCAAGTATAGTTTGGTGCAGAATATATTAATCCTTTGTCCATATAAGAAAAGGGTGTGGTGGACTGAAGACCATGAGACAAATTGATTTTATTTTGTGTCATTTTCAGTATTACAGCTACAAGAAAAAAAAGGTTTCGTGAAAAAAATGAACTAGTTATTTCTGTTTTTATTATGAATTATTAGAGAAAGTGAGAGACATACCCGCCAGTTTTGTTTTATTTCTTATTCTTTTCTATATAACGAATGTAATAGATTCGATAGATAGATGTATTGTGAAAAGAATAGAGGAATATAGAGAAATATATATTGAGAAACTTTTAATCTCAATCTCTTTGTTTTATAACACGTTATCAGCACGAGGGTTCTCTACCAAGCAAATCAACAAAATCAAAGGAACTATTACCATACTCAATGTAAGAATTTCATACATTTAAATACATACATATGTGTACATATATATATATATATACATATATATATATATACATATATATATACATATATATACATATATATATAGGTTGAAAGCCTAAGGGTGCACCAGTGGATTGTAAAACCATACACCTTTAGGATGATCTTTTAGATCCCGTTTCTCCTTTATATTTATGTATATTTATAATATAGTTCTTTGATAAATAAAAATTAGTACATGGTACCTATTGCTATGGGAATATAATAATAATGGGACTACTAACCATCTAACATTTATTTATGAATTTAACATTTATACATCTAACGTTTATTTACGCATCTAACATTCATTTATGCAAGCTAACATTTATTTATGCAACTAACATTTTAATTATGTGTATTATTATATTTTATCTCATTTTAATAAGTATGTAATCCTAATATTTATATATTTGTATTTAATAACAAAATGGCAAACATCGCGAAACTTGAATTTCCAGCATTGAATATCTCCGTAGAAAATTATATGACTTGGACAGCAAATGTCAAAAGACACCTAAAAGCAATGGGTGTAATAGAAGTCATAAATGAAGAGAATAATTGTTCGGATCAGGAAAAGGCCAAAGCTGATGTGTTTATTCATAAACACATTGATAATTTACTACAACATGAATATTTCAATTCTGATGATCCATATGAATTATGGACGGATTTTAAGAACAGATTTGATAATCAAAAGGAAGTTTTACTTCCTACAGCTAAAAATGAATGGAACAATCTGAGGTTCCAAGATTTTACAAAAGTAAATGATTACACATCTGCTTTATTTAAAATATGCTCAAAATTAGAGTTTTGTGGCCATACTGTTACTGAGGAAGAAAAATTGAAGAAAACTTACTCCACATTTCATGCATCACATATAAGTTTAGCACAACAATATCGATTGTTGAGATTTTACAGATACTCTGATTTGAATGCACATCTCCTCGTAGCAGAACATCATAACATACTTCTGATGAAAAATCATGAAGCCCGTCCCACAGGATCATTAACTATACCTGAAGCAAATGTTGTTAATAATTATCAAAATAAAAGGGAACAAGGTCGTGGGCGAGGCCAAGGACGACGCCGTGGCCGCGGTCATGGGTATTTTGGTAAAGGTCATTATAATGGTCACAACTATACTTTCAAAGGTAATAAAAATTACCGAGGTCGTGGACGCGGTCGTGGCCGTGGCCGAAATCAAAGTACTACAAATTATCATGTTCCACAAGATAATACTTCCAATTTTCATAATCAAAGGAATGAAACCGGTGTGTCCGAAAAAAAATGATAATTCTTGTTATAGATGTGGAAGTATAAATCACTGGTCAAAAACTTGTAGAACAGATCCACATCTATGTGAGCTTTACAAAGCCTCTCTTAAAGGAAAAGAGAAGGAAGTAAACTATTTGGATAAATTAGATAAAAATGTTGAGCTAAACGCCGCGGATTTTGATGAAGACATTTAAACAAAATATTGCCTGATCTCAATGATTTTATGTAACAATTAAATGTGTATTTTTATTATGTCTTTCTTTCATATAATGTTTTTTTTAATAAAGTTATTATTAATAATTATAATATGTTAATCATACTCTTATTACTTTTCTTTTTATAATTGTAAGATTAAAATGGATATAATTGAAGCTCAAGATCGAATGAATGAAGCGAATATTTGTATAGCGGATAGTGGAGCCACACACACTATATTTAAATCTAAAAAATATTTTTATGAATTGAAACTAACAAGGGGAACTGTCAATACAATATCAGGTCCTAAGAACTTGATAGAAGGAGTGGGAAAAGCTAATATAGCACTACCAAATGGAACAACACTTGAAATAGAAAATGCTTTATTTTCCCCCAAATCAACAAGAAATTTGTTAAGTTTCAAAAACATATATCATAATGGATATGATACTCAGTCAAAGACTGTTGATAATGAAAAATATTTGTATATCATGAGCAAAGATCAAATATTGGAAAAAGTGCCAATGTTTCAATCTGGTTTGCATTATACATATATTGATGTGCCTCAAGCACATATGGCAGTAAAAGAAAAATTTTGTGATCCTGAAACATTTAACTTATGGCATGACAGATTAGGTCATCCAGGATCTACAATGATGAAAAGAGTGATTGAAAATACTCATGGACATCCATTGAAGTATAAAAAGATCCCAAAATCTGATAAAATTCCTTTATGTGTATCTTGTTCTCTGGGAAAATTAATTACAAGACCTTCGCTTGTAAAAGTTGAAAAGGAAATTCCAATGTTCCTTGAAAGAATTCAAGGAGATATATGTGGACCAATCCATCCACCATGTGGACCATTTAGATACTTCATAGTTCTAATAGATGCATCAAGTAGATGGTCTCATGTGTCTTTGTTATCAACTCACAATATGGCTTTTGCAAAATTTCTTGCACAAATTATTAAATTGCGAACACATTTCCCAGATCATACTATTAAAAGGGTGAGACTCGACAATGCTGGTGAATTTACATCACATGCTTTTAGTGATTATTGCATGTCTGTAGGAATTATTGTTGAGCACCCTGTTGCTCATGTGCACACACAAAATGGTTTAGCTGAATCATTAATTAAACGTCTACAACTAATAGCTCGACCATTAATAATGAGGATAAAACTTCCTGTATCCGTTTGGGGTCATGCAATCTTACATGCTGAATCATTAATTCGCATAAGACCAAGTGAAAATCATGAATACTCTCCCCAACAAATTGCATCTGGCCAACAGCCAAATATTTCCCATATTAGAATTTTTGGATGTGCAGTTTATGTCCCAATTGCACCACCACAACGCACAAAAATGGGACCTCAAAGAAGATTGGGAATATATGTTGGATATGATTCACCTTCTATAATAAGATATCTTGAACCTTTAACAGGTGATGTCTTTACAACACGGTTTGCTGATTGTAAATTTAATGAAACAAGTTTCCCTGTATTAGGGGGGGGGGGGGGGAGAATAAAGATAAAAATAAGGAAAAGGATGTCACATGGTGTGAACCTTCAATATTATATCTGGATCCAAGAACTAAATAATGCGAGATAGAGGTTCAAAAGATAATACACTTGCAAGAAATTGCAAATCAATTGCCTGATGCATTTACTGATATAAATAGGGTTACTAAATCTCATATACCAGCTGCTAATGCTCTAGCTCGAGTTGAGATCCCTAATAAGGCAATAGATAATAATATGACTCATGAGTCTCAGAAACGTTTAAAACGTGGAAGGCCTATTCGTTCGAAGGATAAAAATCCCCGAAAAAGAAAAGCGCTTATAAATGAAATTGACCAAAAAGATAAAAATCTTGATCAAGCGGTAAATACCGAAACCTCTCATGAGGAAGATGTTGATGATACTAACAAAGAGATATCAATCAACTATGGTCATACACATATAATAAGGAACCGAGATGAAATGGAAAATATGGATGAAATATTTTCATATTCGGTTGCCAGAGAGATTATGAGCGGAGATGATGCTCCTGAACCAAAGTCTGTCAATGATTGTAAAAATAGACATGACTGGGGAAAATGGAAAGATGCTATGCAAGCTGAATTAAATTCATTAAACAAACGAAAGGTTTTTGGGCCTATTGTTATCACACCTAAGGCAATAAAACCTGTAGGGTATAAATGGGTTTTCATACGAAAACGAAATGAGAAAATGAGATTACAAGGTATAAAGCGAGACTTGTAGCTCAAGGTTTTTCGCAAAGGCCAGGGATTGACTATGAAGAAACATATTCTCCCGTGATGGACGCGATAACCTTTCGATACTTAATCAGCTTAGCAATATCTAAAAAGTTAGAAATGCATCTTATGGATGTTGTTACAGCTTACTTATATGGATCACTTGATAGTGACATATATATGAAAATTCCTGAAGGATTTAAACTCCCTGAAGCGTTAAGTTCAAAACCCAAAGAAATGTATTCGATCAAATTACAAAGGTCTTTATATGGGTTGAAACAATCTGGGAGGATGTGGTACAATCGTTTAAGCGATTACTTGATAAGTAAAGGTTATACAAATAATCTTATCTATCCATGTGTCTTTATTAAGAAGACAACGTCAGGATATGTGATCATAGCTGTATATGTTGATGATCTAAATATAATTGGGACTCAAAAGGAAATTCATGAAGCAATTATTCTTTTAAAGAAAGAATTTGAAATGAAAGACCTTGGAAAAACCAAATATTGTCTTGGTTTACAAATTGAACATATGAACAATGGAATACTTGTTCATCAGATGAATTATACTGAAAAGCTATTGAAACGTTTCAATATGGACAAGGCAAATCCTTTGAGCACCCCAATGGTCGTTAGATCACTTAATGTTGAAAATGATCATTTTTGTCCTTGTGAGGACAACGAAGAAGTTCTTGGTCCAGAGACACCATACCTTAGTGCAATTGGAGCACTTATGTATCTTACTAACTGTACGAGACCTGACATTTCTTTTGTAGTTAATTTGTTAGCAAGATTTAGTTCAGGTCCCACTAAAAGACACTAGAATGGGATTAAACATATTTTTCGATATCTTCGAGGTACTGTTGATTTAGGCTTGTTTTATCCTAACGATTCAAAAGAAGGGTTAGTTGGTTATGCAGATGCAGGTTATTTATCTGATCCCCATAAAGCAAAATCTCAAACTGGATACATATTCAAGACCGGAGGAACTGCAATTTCATGGCGTTCTCAGAAACAAACACTCGTTGCAACATCTTCAAATCATGCCGAAGTCATTTCCCTACATGAAGCTTCAAGAGAATGTGTATGGTTAAGATCTATGACACAACACATACTAACATCTTGTGGACTAGAGAAAAACATAAATCCAACTCCAATCTATGAAGATAATGCAGCTTGTGTCGCGCAAATGAAGGAAGGGTATATCAAAAGTGATAGAACAAAGCATATACCACCAAGATTCTTTGAATATACTCGAGACCTTATTAAAGACAATCAAGTAGAGATGAGATATGTCCAATCCAGCAATAATTCAGCCGATCTTTTCACAAAAGCACTACCTACAGCAACTTTCAGGAAACACGTTCATGATATTGGGATGCGACATGTACGGAAAATGTGATAATCCACACATGACATTTTGAGGGGGAGCATTATACACGTTGCACATTTTTTTTCCTTAGCTATGGTTTTATCCCACCGGGTTTTTCTTAGCAAGGTTTTTAATGAGGCAACATATCTGATCCACTGTGTATAATGCAAGCTGCACTCTTTTTCCCTTAGCTATGGTTTTGTCCCACTGGGTTTTCCTAGAAAAGTTTTTAACGAGGCAGTATTTCAAAGCTAAGCACCAAAACGGAAGAACAACATAAAACAAAGAGCTAATGATTTATTCATCAAATAAATAAATGGGCATATGTCTGAGGAGGAGTATTATGAATTATTAGAGAAAGTGGCAGACATAGACCCCACCAGTTTTGTTTTATTTCTTTTTCTTTTCTATATAACGAATGTAATAGATTCGATAGATAGATGTATTGTGAAAAGAAGAGAGGAATATAGAGAAAGATATATTGAGAAACTTTTAATCTCAATCTCTTTGTTTTATAACAGTTTTCAATTTTAATATGCAATAAACAACCCAATATTGACGATTCGTTCATTTGTTCGTTGATGCCACATCATCTTCCATCTTCCATATCCGTGTTTCACACCAATTAAATATCCGTGTTTCACACCAATTAAAGTAAAAAGAAAAAAAAATTAGGGACCTCACAAACCCTTTGCATGCCGTGTGGAGGAGTCCACAAGCAACCTTCACGACAACATTCCAAGTCCAAGAAAGATGGTTTAACAACGGTGGAATGGGTTCTAGGTTGGACTACAGTGTGGCCACCTAGGACCACACTGGGTAGTCTCCGAGTTAATCAAATGCATATGTAGGAGAGAACCTACATGACAATTAGGATATGTGTTTTGTATATAAATGATGCATGAAATTCTCATAATTAATTTCTTAATAATGATTTATGGATATATACAGTTTGTTAAAACCTAATAGTTAATCCTTTGGGAATTGGTGCTTGTGATGAAAGTAAAGGTGGGTTGGGAATGGGTAGTGTGTTGGAATTTTAATAGGGCGTTATTTTACAAGTGGCATTGTAAGTTTGTCAATAGTCTGGATTCATTAGACCATAGGGTATGGTGAGGTTAGTCCCTAAAGAAACCACCCGCCACGTAGGCGCCACCTCACCATAGGTGGAGGACCATCCCCCTTAGGGACTACCCAAGGGTGTGGAGGGGAAGGCATGACTACCCAAGAGGGGCCCACCAAAATTAAAGCAGCCAATCAATTAAAGCATGCAAGGAGAGAGAGAGAGAGAACAAGGAAGAGGGGGCCCACCATTTGCTTCGTCGAAGACGTCTTGGAGAAGACGGGAGGGACGCAACGACCCTGCCAGGGGCCGGTGTGCGACGATCCAGGACGGGGGGACGACCCAAGGATGAGGCCCATACCCTTTGGTCTTATGGGTTCGTGTTCTGAAGAGTATTTATGGGGATAAAATTGATGATTTTGGGATGTCTAATAGAATTAAAGGAAAAGGGATGTGTCCAAAATTATCAAATGTGTTCATCAGTTGAATAAGGATGATGTGATTCATATTTATTCGATATGTAAGAAAGTTGGAAATGGGAAGAACACATTACTTTGGGAAATGCTCTATTATGTTCTCAATTTCCTAGAATATTTAACCTAGATTCCACAAAAATTGATTGATTAGTGAACCGGTGAAATCAGCGGGGTTGGTTGGGCATGGAGGTGACCTCCAAGGGACGGTTCAAAAGCTTCCCAACTTCATGCGTTAGGAGTGTTGGAGAACATTGCTATTGTTGATTCAGGTGTGGGAGTTGAATCTTGACGATGAATTCTCGGTTAAGTCTATTAGAAGATGTATTAATAACATTTCTCTTCTGGAGGGGTCTGATGCTACCAGATGGAGTAATTTATCCCAATGAAGGTTAACATGATTGTGTGGGGATTGTTATTGGATCGTTTTCCTACTAGAATCAATTAAGTAAAGAGGATGTGATGTTCATTCTATAATATGTTTGATTTGCTCGTTATAGGTACAGTCTACAAATCATATTTTTAGGGAATGTATAGGCGCTTCTAGACTATGGAGTCATTGACCGATGGTTAGATACTCAATTTCCGGTTTCTACACGTCCCCATTCATTTATCTCTTGATTGGATTCGGCTTCCCTATATATAATGAAAAATATTGTACTGAGACTACAATTTTTACGGCCTTGTAGATCATTTGGAGGACTCAAAATGAAGTGGTGTTCGGTCATCAAGATGGCAAGCAAGATGGTTTACTTGATTCGGTTCAGGGCCGGCCCAAGGGTAAGCCAAATGAGGCTTGGGCCTTAGGCCACCAAAACTATAGGGCCTCCACAATTTGATGAAACCACAGTCCATTTATAAAAGATTTAGGGTAGGGGTGTTCATGAGCCGATCCGATCTGATCCGATCGAGGGTCTGCTCGTGCTCAGATTGAATTACAACCGATCCGATCCGATCGAATTTGCAAAACCGAGCACAAAAGTGATGCTCATGCTCGGATTGAATTTGAATCGAGCGGATCGTTTTCGCTTGGTTTCGCTCGGTTTTTCTCAGCACCGAAATTAAAATATGTGTAGCAAAAAAAAAAAAAAAAAAAAAACTGAAATCAAGACTATTATAAGGCTACGTCAACAAAAACAAATCCTAACTTCATTAAAACATGTCCAACACCTTACTAACAAAAGCAATACATAACTAAAATCATGATTCTAAGAATGTTCTTAACAATATCAAGAAGCACAAAATAAAGTGTGAAATACAAATTGTCATTTAGCTCAAAAGCCATAAACTTCTTTTTTAAGCTTGATCATCAATATGTGATTGTGAGAATGGACGTGGCAATGATATGTGATTGTGGCAGGAACGGATCGATATGAGAATGGACCTGGCAGCGATATGTGATTGTGTGGCAGACTGGCAGCGACGATATGAAGATGAGATCGAACAATTAGATTATGAGATTGTTTTAGGAATTAAGAATTTAGGGTTAGATTTTGGTGTGTGGCAGCGGCGATATGCAGATCAAACATTCGAACAATCAGTTTATGTGATTGTTTTATGTATTAGGGATTTAGGGTTAGATTTTGGTATTAACTATTAAGTTGGGCTAGTATATTTTTTGGGCTTTTAATCTTTAAAATCTATAACGTATATATATATATATATATAGGGAGGAGCTCATGCGAGAACCACCATTATTGTGAGAACCGCGAGAACCAATGTGAACACAACCTAAAATAGCTAAAAAAACCTAACCCCCCCCCCCCCCCAAAACCTAAACCCCCCCACCCCAAAAAAAAAAAAACCTAACCCCCCCCAAGCTAAATGCTAAAAACTAAAACCCCTAAAAAACCTAAAAAAAACCTAACCCCCCACCCCCCCCCCCCCCCACCCAAAAAAAAAAAACCCTAAACCCCCCTCCCCCACCCCCCAAAAACCTAAACCCCCCCCCCCCCCCAAGCTAAAATGCTAAAAACTAAACCCACAAAAAACCTAAAAAAAATCTAAAAAAAAAATCTAAATTTTTTTTTAATATTTTTTATGTTAAAATCGCTACTTTTCGAAGCAAAAAAAAAAAAAAAAATTTTTTTTTTGCTTCGAAAAGTAGCGATTTTTTTTATAAAAAATATTAAAAAAAAAATTTGTGTGATTTTTAGCTATTTTTAGGCATTTTTGGTTGTGTTCACATTGGTTCTCGCGGTTCTCGCAATAAGAGGTGGTTCTCGCATGATCTTCTCCCTATATATATATATAGGGGGAGCTCATGCGAGAACCACCTTTATTGTGAGAACCGCGAGAACCAATGTGAACACAACCTAAAATAGCTAAAAAAAAACAAAAAAAAACCTAACCCCCCCCCCCCCCCCCCAAAAAAAAAAAAAACCTAAACCCCCCCCCCCCCCCCCAAACTAAATGCTAAAAACTAAAACCTAAAAAAAACCTAACCCCCCCCCCCCCCCCCAAAAAAAAAAACCTAAACCCCCCTCCCCCACCCCCCAAAAACCTAACCCCCCCCCCCCCCCCCCCCCCCAAGCTAAAATGCTAAAAACTAAACCCCCAAAAACCTAAAAAAAAATAAAAAACAAAAACCTAACCCCCCCCCCCCCCCCCCAAGCTAAAATGCTAAAAACTAAACCCCCAAAAACCAAAAAAAAAAAATATAAAAAAATCTAAATTTTTTTTTTGAATTTTTTAATATTTTTATGTTAAAATCGCTACTTTTAGAAGCAAAAAAAAAAAAAATTAAAAAAAATTTTTTTTTTGGCTTCGAAAAGTAGCGTTTTTTTTATAAAAAATATTTAAAAATTAAAAAAAAAAATTTTGTGTGATTTTTAGCTATTTTTAGGCATTTTTGGTTGTGTTCACATTGGTTCTCGCGGTTCTCGCAATAAGAGGTGGTTCTCGCATGATCTTCTCCCTATATATATAATTCGAGCGAAACCGAGCGATCGACGAGCGAGCGAGCGGACCTTTGCTCATGCTTGGGTTGAATTTGAATCGAAGCGATCCGAGCGGCTCATTTACAAACTGAGCTGGAATCGAACGAGTATTTTTCGGGCATTTTTCGAGTGATCATCGAGCGATTCTCGATCGTCGAGCAGTTTGGACAACCCTAATTTAGGGTGTGGGTTATCACAGATTGATGGTTGGTAGTGTAGTTGTTTTGTGTATGTATTGATGTTGGTGAGACCAGGGTTCGAATCCCTGGTTCACCATTTTTTTTTCTTGTTTTTAAATTTTAATACAATCTTTCAAATAATTACACTTGGGCCTTTCAAGTTTAACTTTCAATCACATACATTTTTTTAGGAAAAAGGCCATAAGATTTTATTTCGCCTTAGGCCATCAGAATAGTTGAGCCAGCCTTGATTCGGTTATTTCTATGTCTTTTTTTTGTGGTGTTATAGTCGTAATCATAAATTTGCAGTTAGTTGAGTTGAATAAAATCCCACTTATGTACTTGTAAATGTTTCTTTGTTTTTCTACGGGTTAGTTATTTGCTAATTGGTGGATGGTTTATTAAAAGTTTGTCTTAATAAAAACATTATTTATTTTCTTGATAATCATTAATTGGATATATATTTTGTTAAAAACTAATTGTTTATCCACTTTCAAAATTCTCATCACATATATAGTGGCTTTTTTTTGTCAAATATATTCATTTTTACGACTAAAACCGACTACAAAGGTTGTAACATTTTGAATTTGACATTATATCCTTTATTAGAACTCATAAAAATATTGCTAAACGTTTAGTGTCTTACTCGTATAGTAATGCAACAATTTTATATATATAATATTTATCATAAATTTTGTGTCTTTTTTCTGTATAATCATGATCTCCTGACTCAATTATATGTTCCCAGAGGACCCCTCTCCAATTATTAGAATATGAAAGGCTTTGGACGGGGTAATCGTTGTATTTTTTGGTAGCTTTTGCATTATTAAGTAATAATTAGGGTTTATGTGTTGCAGAACTCAGGTGGTAGGGTTTAAGTTGAATTTGTTATTTTATTTAAATATGGGATTCTTTTCTTCAAAGTATTTATACAGAATTAGCATTTAAGGTGGATCGACGTGTTATCAAAACTAGAGATAATTCAACGATTATGCTAGGTGGTATATATAACATGAGCGCTATTGGGGGAGCTATTGAACCATCGCCACCACAATAACGAGCAATAACGGATACAAGGTGGTGGTCCCTATGTGCTTGATCAATCAGAGTTTTTTGTGTTTGCCTTTTTTATGAGGCTTTATTCCATTGCATTAGTGTTATTAAGAAAAGGCAATGGAACCTCATGTCTATGTGACGCAGACATGACGATGAGGTGGCACAATGAAGCCCCTAGGGGCTCCGTTCCATACCATGAATCCTTAATAAATCACATCAATCCGGCAACATAAATTAAAATACTTACATTATTAAATCATTGTATTGTGAGTTTAAATTCTCTAAGAGCTCAATTTCCCTCATTATATCTTGTCCTATTGTCTCTAAACCTGACATGCATGAAAAGACAAAAGCACAATAATAGCAATGAATAATGCTTAGTGGACGGATAAACAAAACAAAGACAACAATAGCAATGAATACGTGAAAGTAATGCACTCACAATAATCATGAGCATAAGACTAGTCACAACGAATGTCAAAACATAACACTATAATCAATACGAAATCAACGAACAATTAGCAAAGAATATCGTGCTAGGCTCAAAACACCTAACCTATTCTCGAGTTAACTCTAAAAGGAATCTCAATCTATGCCATGTTAGATACACGGTTTACGACAAGAATCTTTGTCACAAGTTTCTAGTTTCAACTTCTATTTTTGCACGTAACATATTTACAAGATTGTGAAACTTGTTTTTATTCTATTATTCAATTATACATTGAATATTAGCATTGCTTTTCGAGTAGTCCAACACTCCAATCTTCTGACATTCGAATTTTTATTTTGCAAAAACGAATCTATGTTATTTTTATATATCATATTAAGATTAAGATTTCAGTATTTATGTTATTCTATTATAAATCTCTATGGGTTGCTAAAATATTGTAAAATATTGAGAAAACAACAAAGTATGTGGGATTAAAGTGTTTGTAAGACAACATGTTTTTAGAGTCTAAAACTCATATTAGAGCCTTCTATAAAGAGATGGAAGTAATTGAGGTCGATGTTGTGTCTGTTAACGAGGAGGATGAAGATCAAGATCCAGATGAACATCTCTATGCACTTGATGATGAACAAGAAGAAGACGACCCACGTGAAGGCCATAATTATATATAATTAAAAAACAATATATATATATATATATATTTATTTATAATTAAAAAACACACCTAATGAATAGTAATAGATCCATAAAGAAGATGTCACGTGATGGTTGGCCCATTAATAAGTTGCCACGTGCCAACTTTTTTTATTAGTTTCTTTATGTGTGCTATATAATTAAAAAAAATTAAATTCGTAACTTTGTTTAATTTTTTTAGACTTTTCGTTGTAAATTTTATTGAGAGCAGAGTGCACTGAAAATAGAGTGTACATTTTTTATATATGCTATATGAGTGCATGCCAATATCATGGTAGTACCCTGATGAACCGAACCGAACCGAACCGATTACTACCAAACAATTGTTTCAATCGATGTAGATCACATGTTGATATTCTTTTGGTCATATCACGAATTTATTGTTTCGTTTTTCTTGTTTCGGTTGCTATAACGAGCGTCAGTACTATAATATTTTCAGGCGTTTCACTGTAAATTTTGTTGAGACCATAGTGCATTCAAAATATAATGTACATTTTGTTTTTATATATATGTAATATGAGTGCATGCCAGTATCGTGGTGGTACCCTGACAAACCAAACTGATTACTACCAAACAATGGTTTTCAATCGATGTAGATCACATGTTGATATTCTTTTGGTCATATCACGATTTTATTTTTTTTTGTTTTGCCTTTTTCACTTGCTATAACGAGTGTCGGTACTGTGACATAAAGAGACGAAGCGATACCAATCAAATTCGTGTCGCGTAGCATAGGGAATCTACCGGCGCAATGCGCCAATTTTCATACCACTAGTTACATTGATTGACTGGATGATGATTTGATTTCTAGTATTTTATTGGGTATGGACCTTTGGTTATTTTGTTTTGTTTTGATTCTTTGTTTGATTTGTTTTATCTTGTCTAGTGTGTTTGATTGTTTTGTTTGAATCATTGACCTATTTCGTTTAAATGAATAAAATTTCTTGTGATAACCCTTTTGTTGAATCTTGTGTATGCAAAGATACATTGTTCTATTTGTGTTAGTAATCAGGGTTGCATGAAATCCAAGAACCGGGACGCGTAACTTAGTGCAGAATTTGATATAACGCCGCTTTCATTTCATGCAATCAGAGAAGTTTCCAATTCCTCTTACCTTTTGCTTTGGCTTTTGTTTTGTACATTGAGGGTAATGTACATCTTAAGTGTGGGGATGGGGAATTGTCACTTTTCAATGATAAATTTGAAAATTTTCAAAACTTTTATTCAAATTTTGAACTATTATAAGTTATGGAATGTAGATAATGAGACAATGCGATGTTTTAGTCATAAAATTTCGAGTTCTAATTTCGATTGTAAGTTTTAGGATAGAGTTTCCAAATACAAGTCGAGTTTTCAGAATGAGGTAAAAGAAGTGCTTTTGTTAGTGAAGAAAGCTTAATAGGTATTTGCATTAAGATATTCGTAACCCTAATTGTTTCCATTTTAGGTGAGAGTTTGAGCCTTTCGTTTGTTGAGAGACTCTAGTGTTTTGGTAAAAAATTACCGAAGCAATCAAGTGATAAAATTAGTTAAGTGATGTAGTGTTCTGAGAATGTGTATCAAAAATATGCTAATTTAGTTGTTTGCAAAAACAGTTTTCAGGATACGACTCAGGATATCGAGCTGTATCTACAATCAAACAATGAGCAAAAATGTAAAGGGTGACACGGGATGTACAAGGAAAGCCCTTGATCAATCTAGATCGCCGGCACAAAACCTCGGGAGCTGACAATCGCAGCTGCCTTGTTTTTCTTATTACTTCAAATGTCAGGATACAGTGCAGGATATGATGCGGATCAACTAAGTATTACAATGCGATTTGAATACAAGTGTAAGTGTGTTGTGAGTGTTTGCAGCTAGAGAGAAAGAGAGTTTGAGAGATTGTGTGTCCTTATCTGATCCGATCACTCCTATTTATAGTAAAACAACCGGGATATAACGAATATTCCCTTTGTGAACGTTGTAGTCCACGTCTTCCGGCTTCAACGTCCATAATCTAACAGATTTGCCCGAGTCTTTGGGAGAAGAAGTCCACTTGAACGTTATAGACTTGTACCATTAATCTGCACGTGAATTAATTAGTCACTACCAGGATACTGCATAAGGATGTTACCAATATCCTGATCCGGTATCCTGATCACAACAAAAGAAACACAGTCAGAATATTATTCAGGATACATGAGTAGAAAAACACCCATAACAATTGTCCCCAAAATATATCTGTTGGTATACCAATTCCAACGGATATATTTTAAAACTTATCTCGTGAATCGAGGTTATTAAGTTGAAACGACGGTCAAGATAACATTGTGCAACTTCCAACGCGGTTTACACTCAATGGCTATCTATTACGCCCCTATATCTTCTCTCTTTCTATTTGAAAACCAAATATCATCAACAGAATCTCCAGGTAATTATTCATTCTTCCCTGCTAATCTCTTCATTCTACTCCCAATGGCCACTAGAACCCGTTCTCATACTGGTGAATCGACAGAGACCTTCGTCCAACAAAACCTTCTCAAGAACCCCGAGAAGGAGATCTGTGCCTTCGATAATGCAGATATCGCAGCGTTGAGAGCCTCCGGCGCCTTTCCAGACAGTGCGATTATCAGAGCATTCGACCGGTCAGTTTGATCAGACGTTTCGTCTGCCGATTGGGTCTGTTTTCTGGCATATCCCTTCTCGCTTGGCCTTCGGTATCATTTTCCTGAATTTATGATGCAATTTTTTCGAACCACCGGTCTTTGCTTTGCCCAAACAATGCCCATGGTTTGGAGGGTACTGATCGTACTTAACCAAATCAAAAACCTCCATCTTCCTGACCTCTACATCGAGGATATTCCGATCGCCTATCGTCTCCGATCACATGGTTCTAGCTGGTTTTTAGTCTTTTCCACTTCCAGTAAACCCCTCATTCTCAAAGCCACCAAAAACGAGGATGGATGGCAACGGAAATTCTTTTTCGTTAAGCAAGATTACATCTATGAGGGTGCTAGCCTCCCGGTGGAGTGGTTAACCACCGGTAGGGTTTAGGGTTTTAAGAATATCCCCACATACCTCTTGGGCCTATATCCTGTGCTGATACCCTTTTTTTATTTGGCCTTTATGCAGTGAACTTCAAAGAAGTAGCCCCTCCTACTGAAGAATCTGAAAAGAGAATCAAAGCAATTTACCAGTTACCAGAACGTGATAGGAGCTTTTCCACACACCTCCCAAGTTCCAGTCAATATTCATCGTCTGACATGTCTGGTAAGTGTTATTCTGCAAATGATTGATTAGCTTAATATAATGAAAGAGTAGAAAAGATTTAGAACTTCTCCTTTTATGCAGCACCAGCCAAAATCCCAGAAGTTTTTGACCTTGAGGAGTTGGACAGTTACTCCGACCCTGTCCAGGTCAAGAAAGAGCCAAGTCCCAAACCTATTACTTCATCCAAGCCCATCTGCTTTAAAGCCGCCGCCATTCCCAAGCCTTCACCAGCTACTAAGCCCCGAACCTCTAGTTCCCGTAAGAGGAAATAGACTGATTCGCCTGCCGCTTCTGAAACATTTCCCTATGAGAATCACGGGTTTGTCGAGGCAAGCGGGTTCATGACTTCCTTTCTCAATCAGGTATAGATCCTTATCCCGTATCCTGCATATATATGTTAAAACGATATCTTGGTTAATATACAACAATACCTGGGTTTTTTGTTGTAGGGCCTCGAACGTTTAGTTCACTTGTACGAAGAATCCTGCAGGCTCAACAAGATACTTGAGTCCAAATTGAAGAAAGTCGAGGTCACTATTTCCGACCAAGGAATGATCACCGCTGCTAAATCTCAACCTTACGAGGACAAGTTCAAAGCTATGACCCAGGAACACCAGGATGTCATCAAGAAAGTTACTCACTAAGCCCAAGCCCATCTTAACGCATCCTAAGTGCAACATGAACAGGATATGGCCTCTTACCGAGAAGGCCTTAAGAGCTCCGTCGTCATCTCCCTTCTTCAGGCTAGGCTAAAAATGGCTCACGAAGCCAAGGCCCTGGGCTTTGAATGCCCTACTTGGAATGTCGACACCTGGGAAACAAAGCTAAGAGGTCTTGGCGGTAATCCTGTGGAGCATCCTACTAAACCCGTAGTTGAGGGGTCTTCCAAGGCGACTGAGAAGCTAACTGAGGCTGGTGGCGAGGCTGAGAAGGATGTTCGAGCTGATCCTGAACCGGATGCTGGTGAAGACGTGATGGATGAAGAGGGTGCTGCCCCCTGAATGCAGCGAAGTGGGCAATGATGGATGTTCGTGCCTAGGACGGAGCCCACTTTTTTAAGTTTGATGGTTGTAGTTGTTTGAACAATTTTGTTTCATGTTCTTTAAACAATTTACTTTCCTGCACTTAAAACAATATGATGTCCAAAGGTGGATGGGTCCTGAGTTTCATGATGAAACCCTTGGTCATCAATTAGTATGGTTTGTTTTGAACGATATAACAGTTGGAGGTGGATGGGTCTCGGTTTGAGATGAAACCTTCAACTGTTAGGTGAATATGATAAAAAACTAACTGTGCTTTTGGTGGATGGATCTCGGTTTGAGATGAAACCAAAAGCACAACTTTTGCTATGTTAATAATATAACCTTCTTTTGGCCTTATTTATTGTTGTCAATTTTCAATTCTTATTATGCATTGCTTAGTTTGAATATAATTTCAATGTTCCAAACTTAGTGCAATATTTCAAATGTCTTATCCAAATATCATGAAAATATCTTGATCAGGATACTCGCAAATATCCTATTAAGACTTCCGTTAAATAGGGTTTTTATAATTCAAACAATTTAGATAAAGTTTCCAAAGAAAAATGATAGTTCACTTTTATTTTACAAAGCTTGTTTTGATAATAGATGTTTGACTCAAGTATAGTTTCAATTTTTCAATCTAATTACCATGCCTTAAACATTCTGAGTAAATTCCCTGAAATATATCCTGAAAATATATCCTGAGAATATATCTTGATCAAAATATCTTCAATCTCAGTATTATACTTATAAAGGTTTTAATCAAACTTTAGTTGACTACAATTCCAAAAATTTAGATAAGGCTTTTGAAAGAATAAAAAGGAAAGATCATACAAGATATAGAGTATAACGCTATCCTCATACTTCAATCTTTTTGCAACTTCTCCACCGGAGATGTCCCCGGTCTGGGACACTTAGTGAACTAAGCCCAAGCTTGATTCCTTGAGTTCTTCATAATGCCTTAGTAGAAATGTCCCTTGTGCATTATTTTTTTGAATACTTAGAAATATTCTGGACTTCAGTTGCAACTGTTTGTATAATTTTTGTGTTACAGGGGATAAACCCTAAAATATCCTGGAGATAAATCCTTAGCGTTCTGGGGATAAACCCATAGGTTTTCTGGGGAAAATCCCAAGTTTTCATGCGCTACAGGTGGGAGTGTTTAAACTCCAAGACTTAGAAAGGTGAAAACCTTTAAACCTTAGAGAGTATGAAAATACCCTTTCGCGAGAGAGGGTGATCAATCCTCTTATACCTTTAGGATCCAGGATATAGCCAACAATAGCGAAATTGTCAGCCACTTTTACATGGACTGGTCCCGCTATCTTGAACTATCCCTGGATAACTTGCGCTCCAGGCGGGGTGTTTAAACCCAATTTGAGAGAAAGGTGAATACCTTTAAACCTGTGAAGGGAACAGGATCCCTTAAACGTGAGAGAGGGGGCCAATCCTCGAATCTCTCGAATTATCGTAAGTGTATGTCCTGGAGCTATATCTCGAAGCATATTCTGCAAAACGACTGTAAACTAAGGTGGGTGTTAGCCTAGCTAACACCCCTCCGATGCTTAAGTCAGTATTGGGTTCAAAAGAATATCAAACATATTAAAAGAGATAGAATTCATACCATCCTGAGTTAGAAACTAAATTCTAAACTCACTTGAAATAGAGCTTTAGGTGTATAGCATTCCAGGATCTTGGTAGCATATCCCTTTCCATATTCTTGAGTCGGTATGCTCCTTTCCCAGATTTCGATTCAATCTTGTAAGGTCCTTCCCACTTCGGAGCTAATTTTCCATCAGCATGATTGGTAGTGTTCTGAAAAGCCTTCCTTAATACCCAATCTCCAACTTGAAACCTTCTAGTCCTTATATTCCTGTTATATGCTCTGGATATCCTCTGTTGATATGCTGCCATCCTTAGCTTTTGCCGCATCTCTTGTCTCATCAATAGTATCCAATTGGCATAGGGCTTCAGGATTCTGCTCAGGATCCCGGAGGTTAGATCTTGGTGTAGGTATCACCATTTCTATTGGGATCGCTGCTTCTGCTCCAAATACTTAGGAGAATGGGGTTTGGCCAGTTGCACTCTTTATTGTTGTTCTACCAGCCCACAAAACAAAGGGTAATTCTTCTACCCATCTTCCTTTCTTAGCTCCTAGTCTCTTCTTCAAATTGTTGACAATTATCTTGTTCGAGGATTCTGTTTGTCCGTTTGCTTGAGGATGTACTGGAGTAGATGTAATCATTTTAATTCCCCAACTCTTGCAAAATTCGGTAGTCCTCTTACTTATAAACTGAGAGCCATTGTCACAAATTATCTCGGCTGGCACTCCAAACCTAGTCAGGATATTCCTTTTTATGAAGGATGCTACTTCTTGGTCTCTAACTTGAATAAATGCCTCAGCTTCAACCCATTTAGAGAAATAATCAGTCATTGCCAGCATAAAGACTTTTCCTCCTGGAGCCTTGGGCAATTTTCCTACTATGTCCATTCCCCACTTCATGAATGGCCAAGGGGAAGCAATAGGATATAGTGGTTCAGCAGGTTGATGCAGTATATTACTATGCCTTCGACATGCATCACACCTTCGGGCATATTCTGCAGCATCTTTCCTCATCGTCAGCCAATAGTATCCTATTCTTAATACCTTTGAGAATAATGATCTTCCCCTAGTATGGTTACCACAATCCCCTTCGTGTATATCCTGAAGCACTTCTTTGGTTTCGGGATCCTCCAAGCACCTCAGGTATGGTCCGGCAAGAGATTTCTTATACAAAACATCATTTATAATAGTGAATCGTGATACCTTTATCCTAAAAGCCTTAGGATTCTCATCCTTTGGGATGTGTCCTTCCTTGAGATATCTCATGATTGGAGCCATCCAGGACTTAGGATCCTCCTCGGGATACTCATCATCAGGATCCTGGATACTTACTACTTCCTTATACTGAGATTTGAGAAGATCCATCGCAGGATACAGGATATGTAGTATTGGTATTTGGGTTCCCTCCGGTATCCTGACTGATGATCCTAGATTTGCCAAGGAATCTGCTTCAGCATTATCCTTTCTTGGTACATGTTCAAGCGTAAAAACATCGAAATATCCTGCTAATTTTTTTGAGAATTTCGAGACACTCGATTAACTTCTCACCTTTAACTGCATAGGATCCATTAAAATGATTAGTAATTAACAAGGAATCAACAAACACTTGTAAACTTTTAATATTCATATTCCTGGCCAACTCTAATCTTGCAATCAAAGCTTCGTATTCTGCTTCATTATTAGTGGCAGGAAATTCACACCTAATAGCCTGGGGTATTATGTCCCCCTGTGGCGATTTTAGTAGTATACCCAAACCTACACCTCTTACATTAGATGCACCATCAGTATATAATGTCCAGGATTCTGAGGTTTCTCCTAGTTGCTGTACTTCTAGGTCTATTTCATTTTGAATATCACTACTGAAATCAGCCACAAAGTCAGCTAGAGCCTGAGACTTTATAGCATTTCTAGGTTCATATTATAAATCATAGGCACTTACTTTTACCGACCATTTAGCCATTCTTCCTGACATCTCAGGTTTCCTAAGCACATTTTTAACAGGATAATTTGTTTTAACATGAATCCCATGTGTCTCAAAATAATGTCTAAGCTTTGTCGACGCCATAACTAAGGCCAATATCAATTTTTCTAAATGAGAATATCTAGTTTCAGCATCTAATAAACTTTTTCTAACATAATAGACAGGATATTGCTGACCTTCGTGATCCTTTACCAAGACAACGCTTACCGCATTTCCTGATACTGAAAGATACAGGGATAATGGTTCAGCATCCTCGGGCTTCATCAATAGGGGTGCAGTCGAGAGATACTGCTTTAGTTCTTGCAAGGCTGCTTCATGCTTCTCTCCCCACTCGAATTTCTTATTCTTCTTTAGGATATCGTAGAATTCCTTGAATTTTATGAGGATCTTGATATAAACCCGTTTAATGCTGCTACTCGCCCTGTTAATCTTTGTACATCTTTCATGTTTGAAGGTGACTTGATATCCAATATGGCTTTAATCTGTTCTGGGCTTGCTTCGATCCCCCTTTTAGTCACCATGTATCCCAAAACCTTTCCTGCCCCCACTCTGAAATGGCATTTGGCAGGATTCAGCTTCATATTGTACTAGTCCAGGATATCGAATGCTCCTTCAATATCCCGGAGATGATCCTTAACCTTCTTAGATTTTACCACCATATCATCAATGTATACTTCCATGGTGTCCCCCAGTTTGTCTTTAAACATCATGTTCACCAATCTTTGGTATGTTGCACCTGCATTTTTCAAACCAAAAGGCATAGCAGTATAACAATAGATACCTGTTGGTGTCATGAAAGCAGTATCCCCCTGGTCCGCAGGTTCCATTTGGATCTGCTGGAATCCTGAGGATGCATCCATGAAGGTTAACATTTCATGGCCGACAGTAGCATCCACCATTGAATAAATATGAGGTAGAGGAAATGGGTCTTTGGGACAAGCTTTATTCAAGTCTGTGTAATCCACACAAACTCTCCATTTCCCATTTTTCTTTTGCACCACAACTACATTTGCTAGCCATTTGGGAAATTTAACTTCCCTAATCATCTTGCTCTTTAATAATCTTTCAACCTCTTCCTGAATGATTGTGTTCCGCTCTGGAGCAAACTTCCTTCGTTTCTGTTGGACAGGCTTGAAAGACCTATCAATTCCAAGCTTGTGGGTTATAATATCCTTGGAAATACCTGTCATATCCTCATGTTTCCATGCGAATGTTGACATCCAGCATTTCAAAAAGTTAGTTAATTGATTTTCAATATCCTGAGGGATATTGGTTCTTACGAGCACCAAGATATCTGGATTATCCTGATCCAGGATAATTTTCTTTACATCATTCTCTGAAGCCTCCACGATATCCTGGGCTCGCATCTTTAATTGCTATGCTGCATTGGGCTTTGTCGAGGATTTTATCGAAGAAGAATAACACTCCTTCACTTCCTGTTGATCACTTTCCACCTTGACTACTCCCCAAGGGGTAGGGATCTTGATGCATTGATGATAGGTTGACGGCACAACTTTCATATCATGGATCCACGGCCTACCCAATATAATATTATAGCAGGATAAGGAGTCCATGACACAAAAGCGTTGCATTGAGTTGACCCCTTCAACATACACAGGCAACTTTATCTCTCCCATGGTATTCCTGGCTTCTCCGCTTAACCCAACAAGCACAGTGGATTTCGAAGTAATATCCATTGGGGATACATTCATCCTCTTCAGTATTTCCAGCTGAATTATGTTGACGGAGCTGCCATTATCCACTAGTATCCTGCGCATAAAATGATTAGCAACATATAAAGTTTTTACCAAAGCATCATGGTGAGCATGTTGGACAGTATCCCTATCATCACTATCAAACGTGATCACTTTATCAGTCGTGAGGGTTGACATCCTGGTTGGCTTATCTCCCCTTTCTGCCTTAGCCTCCTTTGCATGTCTTTTTGCTGCAGAATAAGAGGTCCCACAGATATCGGATCCTCCTAAAATGAAGTTAATTATCTTGGCATCCGTAGGAGGTGATGCCGCTCGTTCAGGATCCTTCTCAGTATCCAGTATCCTGACCCTTATTCTTCTTCCTTCCCAGGAGATCCTTCAGATATCCTTTGCTCAGCAGATAACTTATTTCTTTCCTCAGGGCAATGCAATCTTCTGTAACATGTGCAAAATCCTCATTGAAGGCACACCACTTGGATTTATCCTTCCAATCAGCTTTCTGTTGGTTCTTCATAGGCCACCTTGCTTTGTCTCCTAAACCCTGCATAGCATACATCAGTTCAGGTATGTTAACAGAAAAACAATATTCTGACAACTCAGGATACTCCTCAGGATCCTCGTCTTCAACAGCATTCACTTTCTTGCTGGCATTCCTGCCATATGGCTTTGAGCGATATGGTTTGTACGAGGATTTTGATTTCCTGTTGGTTGACTCATAGGTTGTGGACGAATTCATCCTCTCTTGCATCTTTTTGTCATCCTCCAGTCGAATATATCTTAAAGCCCTGTTGCGAGCTTCATCCAGGTTCCTGCAGGGATTCATTACAAGATCCTGGAAAAATTGAGAATCTTTTTGCAATCCCATCTTGAAAGCCTGCATAGCTGTTGCAACATCAAGATGTGGTATATCCAAGGATTCCTGGCTAAACTTGTTCACATAATCTCTCAAGGATTCCTGAGGTCCTTGAGTTATCCTGTAGAGATCACTGGTTAGTTTTCAAAACTTTGACTGCAAGAAAATTGACTATTAAATAAATTGACTAAATGAGCAAATGATGTAATAGAATGAGGGGGAATGTTTAAGAGCCATTTTAAGGCTGATCCTGTTAAGGTAGAACCAAAACCCTTGCAGAGGCATGCTTCCTTGAGATCTGGAGGGATAGGGTTGATTTCCATCCTTTCCCTATACTGGGCAATATGCTCTTCGGGATCCGTAGTTCTGTCATAGAGCTTCATGTTGGGGGTTTGAAATCTCTTTGGGATTTCAGCATCACATATAGGATATGCAAACCGAGATATCTTGTGGCTATCCTGGGATACTTCTGGGATCGGCTGGACTACTCCAGGTACACTGGATATCATGTCCTTTAACTTCTGAAGCTCCCTGGAAAGTGCTGATGTCATACCTGCATCCTGCAAAGATCCAATACCATTAGTAGCAAGAGTATTATTATTATTAGACACGTTACCAGTCTGAGGATTCTGGCCATATCCTGAACTTCTCATAGTTGACACTCTAACTGAAGAGGGTATCTCAGGAGTATGATTCTGGGAATGACTCGACACAATATTGCTCCTGTTATCCTCAGTATATACTGCAGAACTGAAGTTCAAAGCTCTGGGCTGCAAAGGAGTGACAGTATCCTCAGCGGGCCCGTTTGAGCTGGATTTCAAGAGTTGTATCTCTCTCATCAGCATTTGGTTGGTCTCCTACTGTTCCCTCATCTGTTCCTGTACACTACCAAATAAAGTCAGAATTTCATCATTAGAGGCCAAAACAGGAGCAGATCCCTGAATATTCTGAGTGGGGATAAAATCCTGAGGCTATTAAGAAGCTTGCGTCCTTGGAGGAGGTGGTGGAAGCACCGAACCAATCATTGCAGATGTTATAGCAGATACGGTAGAAGAGCTCATGTTTGATCTTGAGGCCATTGAAAATAGTGTAGCAAAAAGTTTTGAAAATAGAAAACCAAGTAATGATTTTGTAAAAACTTTTAGTAGAAATAGCACCACTTCCCCCACAGTGGGCGCCAAATTGTTTTGGTCAAAAATTACCGAAGCAATTAAGTGATCAAATTAGTTAAGTGAGGTAGTGTGCTGAGAATGTGTATAAAAAATATGCTAATTTAGTTGTTTGCAAAAACAGTTTTCAGGATACGGCTCAGGATATCGAGCTGTATCTATAATCAAACAATGAGCAAAAATGTAAAGGGTGATACGGGATGTACGAGGAAAGCCCTTGATCAATCTAGATCGCCGGCACAAAACCTCGGGAGCTGACAATCGCAGCTGCTTTGTTCTTCTTATTACTTCAAATGTCAGGATACAGTGCAGGATATGATGCGGATCAACTAAGTGTTACAATGCGATTTGAATACAAGTGTAAGTGTGTTTTGAGTGTTTGCAGCTAGAGAGAAAGAGAGTTCGAGAGATTGCGTGTCCTTATCTGATCCGATCACTTCTATTTATAGTAAAACAAAACTAACTAACTAGCCTACAAATCCGAGATATAACGAATATTCCCTTTGTGAACGTTGTAGTCCACGTCTTCCGGCTTCAACGTCCATAATCTAACTGATTTGCCCTAGTCTTTGGGAGAAGAAGTCTACTTGAACGTTATAGACGTGTACCATTAATCTGCACGTGAATTAATTAGTCACTACCAAGATACTGCATCAGGATGTTACCAATATCCTGATCCGGTATCCTGATCACAACAAAAGAAACACAGTCAGAATATTATTCAGGATACATGAGCAGAAAAACACCCATAACATCTAGTATAACTACTCATTACAGAACTTGTGCATGTTATACAATTAGCTAGTAGATAAGATAATTACTATACTGACATGATTAAGGCAAAAGTAGGAAAAAATGAGCCCTTGTTTACATGATTCATTTCATATTCCTACATGTTTATTTACCATTAGAAGCCCTGTTGAGTCTAAACCATTTCGTTGGAATACTCTGTTATTAGAGCCAAAGTACTGTGACACCACGGAAATTTATGACAAATTAAATGGCAACACGTGTCCGATAAACTCTTAAATATTCCAGATATGTTGGACGAGAGGGACTAAATTCATTAAAAATGGAAGATGGTACAAGAGAGAGATCAAAGATGAACAAATGCCAAATTTTTGGCCTCTGAAGGTCCCTTACGGACCACAAGGCATATGGCTTACGGCTCCTAAGGCATTTGAAAACAGTGGGCGCCAGAAGCCCTTACGGACCGCAAGACCTTACGTCTTGCGGTCCGCAAGGCCATCGCTGGCAGTCTGAATTTGCTAGCAGTTGCAGCCTATAATTTTTGCCACCTCTCTTGCGAATGTGCCACCTTTTCTCTTCCTAGGACATCTGGGGTGCCACTAATCACCTCCTTCACACGTCAGGGGACACTTGTCTTGATTTGGGGGCTTGAATCCAACTATAAATAGGTGATCAAGTCCACCATTTCAACTTGCACCTTCAATATTCTTTCTCTCTATCACTTGGAGCAGCTTCTGGATGAAGGGGCCTCCTTCTCTGAAGTTTAATCTTTCCCTTGAACATTTTTAAGTGTTCTATCTTAGTCTTGTTCCATTCCTAGGCTAGTTATTAGCTGAAAGTCAAGCAAATTGACTTTTGCTTTGACTTTCGGTTCTAACCATTTCGGTCAAGTCAAAGTTCGAATTGAACTTGGCTACTTGATTGTAATAATGAAGGTGTTAATACCTTGTGATTACACCCTCTGAAAATCATGTTAAGTAAGCGAAATGACGAGCCAATGTTTTATTAAATAAAACTCAAAACGCAGATTTTGTAAATTACACTAAATGAGTTTCTAAGTATCAAAATCTTAATTTTTGAAATTTTAAAAGTTTAAAAGTTAATATAACATATTAGGACATGTTCAATCATGTCCGACTCGTCATTTCCTGCTTAGAGCTCAATTCGCAACCCAAAGTCAAACAGTTTGACTTCCGCTTTGACTTTTGATTCTGACCCGTTTGGTCAACTTTAAGAGCATCATTAAGGGTTGTTATATGATCATATTGTAGTAGGAAATAACCCTCTGAGGTTATACCTTCTAATCATATCAATTGTCGGGTTTATTGAGAAGTCCACATATTATGCCTTATGAATGCCCAAAATGCCATTATGGCACAAAAATAGTTTTAAAACCAAATAAACATATAATATGAGTTTGAAAATGAGATTATAACAATATGAAATGTGTTTTGGCATTATGGACTTGTCATAGACCTATTCGACCACCCAATATTGCATATGCGCGTACTGCTAGTTTTAATGAAATAAAATATATAAACTATCCGAATCGGGTCAAAACCTTTCCGATTCAGTTCTAATTAGAATGTATAGCTATTTAACCCATACTATACGAGTCCTTGTACTCGGAAGGGCATAAACCACATTCTATCCGGTCAACGCTTAATCTAGCGAACCGTACGTATTTATTAAAGTTAACCGGTTCAAGTCAAATGACTTGAATAAGACCCGTTAACATTCTAATGGATCATAGTTCCGTTCATTCCAGACTAGGAGCCTCCAGTATAGTGCGCGTGTATTAGTTGTTTTGATTAACAGTTGTGCTTAACGCCTTTGATTTGTAAAGATTAGCACAAGTAAGTACTCTTAGCCTATTTTCCTTTATAAGGGATTAGGATACGACACTAGCCGCTTGTTCGGGTATTAAATCATGGGCGAATGATGTCTAAAATTTAAATAGCCCGTTTTAATATGTTTTTCTTGATAACTTAAACATTGGGGATTAATATGACCGTGTCCCGGATATCTCTGACTCATTTAATTGCAAATGACAACGCCCTGCCATATTATATGATATTGAAAATGTGGTGTGTCGATTAATCATGTACCTTTCTGGACCCCATATGTATTGACAAGAATGTAAACCTGGTAACAAGAAACATTACTTTGCCCAAGTTATTTCAAAAAAGATATACCAAATGGTATCAAATACTTTTGAAAAGATATTTTAAAAGAGTCAGTTAATTGTATTACCAGTGAAAAGTGACGTATTTCAAAAGATTAAGAGTAGGTTATATAGCAAATACGGAATAGGCTGGAGCTGCTTGGTCTAGGCGATTTGGAATTTGCAACTTCACAAAAGACCCTATTAGTCTCAAGTCTATTTTATTTCATTTTGTCCGCCTGTGGATCTTTAGTACGAACAGCCTGTATATTATTTTTGAACTTTGGACTTTTACGTTTGTACTTATATAATCTTTTTTAAATTTCCATCTTTCACTATGCATTGTGATTACTGATATCAATCGTCACGCATACACCCCAGTCGGGCCCCACCAGGAAATCAGGGTGTGACAAGTACAACCTTTGTTAGCCTGTTCATTTGATTACTCTTAATAGTATGATTCAATGAATGTGAAGAAAATTATGACAATGGAAAGAATAAAGTTGGAAAGAAAAAAATATAGAAAAAGATAAGTGTGGGGATCAAAGATCCCGATGCAATAAAAGAAAAGAAAAGAATGAAGAATTGTCGAAAGTTGAAGAGCTTATAGTGAAAAGTTGAATTATAGTGTTATTTAGCCACTTTGATAGAAATTTCGTTTGTTAATTCACTACCTTTAACCCTAGACCAAAAACCCGATAAAGTCCTTATGATCTATTTAGTGTTATTTGTTAAAATATGTAACATCCGCCATAAACGGATCCTAGAACCTGATCCGTTGTAACCCGAATTCGAAGCGAAACAAATGAAAGCATGAACTTCTTTATTGTTATTTGTGATTTTTAGTTTTATTTAATATCCTTATTATTTATTATCTTAATACATTAAGAATAATAATAAAATACATTTATTACTCAACTTTATGGTATAGTTTATTGTCCAAATTAATGGCGTAATGAAGGCATAAACTAAATGCCATTTACACCTAGTTATTCACCATTTTAAAGACTAAAACATTAGTACTTCTCTTCCTTTCTAAGAACCCAAACATCCAAATTCTCTAAGCAAATTCTCTTGTTCTCCACCAAATTGCTACAAAAAAGTTTCTCTCCAATCCACATGTGAAAGCATGGATCATCAAACATTTGGAATTCTTGGAATCTTCTTCATCATGATACTTTCTTCATATGAGGCAGCTTTAAAAATCTATTTTCCTTCTATTCTTAAAATATGAATTATGTCTCCTTAAATTTTTATAGAATTTATATTTCTTAGGGTTTTTGAGATTTGTTGTGTTTTGATTTAAAAATTTGGTTAAAAAATATTGCTTATCAACGTATTAATATTATTGTGTCAACATCATAAGTCTCTAGATATCATATATGGACTTCTTGAAATTTTAGATCATATTGTATCTTTTTAGAAACCATATAAAAATGGTTTCTTAAAAATATAAAACTCATGGATTTAATTTCTAAATTTTTGATAAAATAAATAGATTATTGAGTTTTTGCTAGCTTTTATGATCTATGGAAAATCATATAAAATTTATGGATTGAAACTAAACATATGAAAAAGATTATTTTTATTCAAATATGTAAAAATAGGAGATGGATTGTCTTTACTAAATCGGTAAATTACACTTTTCGTCCTTCTGTTTGTATTGAGTTGCAATTGATACCCTTTAACTTCAATAATTACAGTCACAATCTTTTATTTGAAAAACTCATTACAACTTAGGTTCTTTAACACTAACCCAGTTAAAATTTGAAGTTAAATCTGGTCATGTGCTTTGCACATGAGGGTAGATTGGTAATTTTACTTATTTGTTTAAAAGTTTAAAGTTGTAACCCGAATTTGAAGCGAAACAAATGAAAGCATGAACTTCTTTATTGTTATTTGTGATTTTTAGTTTTATTTAATATCCTTGTTATTTATTATCTTAATACATTAAGAATAATAATAAAATACATTTATTCCTCAACTTTATGGTATAGTTTATTGTCCAAATTAATGGAGTAATGAAGGCATAAACTAAATGCCATTTACACCTAGTTATTCACCATTTTAAGACCATGTGTAGTGGTAAGTTGTTATAATGCCCCCACCATGGGGCATTATCCGACACGTGGCATCCTAGTCACACTTGGGCATTATAGCAAAAGTGGCATAGTGGGGCATTATTCCAATAACGCCCCTTCCAATCAATAAACAATTTTTTTTATAGAGAAAAGAAAAAAAAAAGATGCTCAAGTTGTCAGACACACACACACGAAATATGGGGTCATTCAAAAGTCAAAAAGTGGTCAGAAGATGCTCAAAGGTGATTGGCTGGTCATGTATGTGCCAAGCGTTTTAAATAAAACGCCAAAGGTATTTTTTTTCAAAAAACACGCCCCATAACGCCTAGTGTAATGGAGGGGGGGCGTTTTTTTTCAATTTTTTTTAAAAATCACGCCCCACTACGGATGCTCTAAAGACTAAAACATTAGTACTCCTCTTCCTTTCTAAGAACCCAAACATCCAAATTCTCTAAGCAAATTCTCTTGTTCTCCACCAAATTGCTACAAAAAAGTTTCTCTCCAATCCACAAGTGAAAGCATGGATCATCAAACATTTGGAATTCTTGGAATCTTCTTCATCATGATACTTTCTTCATATGAGGCAGCTTTAAAAATCTATTTTCCTTCTATTCTTAAAATATGAATTATGTTTCCTTAAATTTTTATAGAATTTATATTTCTTAGGGTTTTTGAGATTTGTTGTGTTTTGATTTAAAATTTTGGTTAAAAAATATTGCTTATCAACGTATTAATATTATTGTGTCAACATCATAAGTCTCTAGATATCATATATGGACTTCTTGAAATTTTAGATCATATTGTATCTTTTTAGAAACCATATAAAAATGGTTTCTTAAAAATATAAAACTCATGGATTTAATTTCTAAATTTTTGATAAAATAATTAGATTATTGAGTTTTTGCTAGATTTTATGATCTATGGAAAATCATATAAAATTTATGGATTGAAACTAAACATATGAAAAAGATTATTTTTATTCAAATATGTAAAAATAGGAGATGGATTATCTTTACTAAATCGGTAAATTACACTTTTTGTCCTTTCTGTTTGTATTGAGTTGTAATTGATACCCTTTAACTTCAATAATTACAGTCACAATCCTTTATTTGAAAAACTCATTACAACTTAGGTTCTTTAACACTAACCCAGTTAAAATTTGAAGTTAAATCTGGTCATATGCTTGGGTAGATTGGTAATTTTACTTATTTGTTTAAAAATTTAAAAAATATATAAAAGTACTTAAATACACATATAACCCTATCTTTCTCTCCAACCAACCTCCTCCTCCACCTCCACCACCCAGCCGTCGTATCCAATCAACTACCACCGCCAGCCGCCGTATCGAAGCCATCCTTGCCCCTTAACAATTCGATAATCATGAAATTATCCCAAAAATGAAAATCATGATGTTTGCCGTGAATAGAAAACTAGAACAAATTAACACACCTGAGGGTCAACAACCGAATTGATCCAAAGTAAAACATTGACTTTTTTCCCAGAATGTTATCCAAATCAAATTCACTATCTATGTTAACAAACACACCTTCTCGAGCAACAAGAACAAGATCCTCCAAAAGCTTTCCATTTCCATTAAAAACACACCTGTATGTAAGTCTGTAACTCACATCATGATCACACACCCATCTCTACAAACAATATAAAAGCAATTTAAAAAGGAAAAAAAAAAACCTTTTGCAACACTTTCATTGTTTTATTAATAAAGAATTTGCAATTTTTAATAATACATTCGGAAAGTTTCATATCCAAACATGTGGAAAACTATTTTTAATCCAATTCCCTTTCCCAGCCACATACACATTCTGAGTTAAATTCAAACTAGAAACAGTTTTACTAGTAATATACAACGAACCTACTCCACCTAAATCATCCTAACACGATGACGACGACGGATGCGACGGCGGTGGTGGCGAAGCTGACGGTGAGTGGCGACGTAATGCTGGTGGTGTGGGGTTCCAACAGTGCTTTGATGCGATCTGTTTGGGGTTTAGGTTCAGATGTGTAAGGTGATGTGGTGGCAGGTGATGGTGGGTTAGGTTGGGGAAGAAAGGGCTTAGAGCATTCACATCCAATCCATCAAATTATACATACATTCCACTGAAAAACAACTCATATATCAATATATTTCCACTAAAAACAAATACTTTTTCTCTTTCCTTTTCAATTAAATAATATTATCATCACATTTTTCTCTTTCCTTCACTCACAACCACTTTCAATATATATTAAAAAAATTATACTGGGTGAACAGTGTCCCCCCAAATATATACAGATGAATAGTAACATTTTCTCTCTCCTCCACTCACAACCACTTTTTATACCCTTTACAATATAAAAACTCACCCTCACAACTTTTGATGGATTGGATGAGAATGCTCTTACAGAGAGAGAGAAAGAGAGAGAGAGAGTTAAAAGGAAGATCTAAATTTGTGCTTATATATGTATATTTTAATTTTTTGTTTTTTTATTAGACTACACTAAGAGCATTCACAATAGCTCATATTTAGAGGTTGTTTTTTTTTTTTTTTATCATTTTTTCACCTCATCCATTCTTTCCTATTGTGAGCATCATTTTTTCTATGTGTATTTGGGATAAATATTTGTTGAAGAATGAATAAAAACGAGTATGTTGTCAGGTGGTGGGGCCAAAGGAAGGGGGTTGGTGATAAATTAAATGTAAAAGCTGGTGATGATGTGGCAATATTTTTAAGTGTTTTTGTGTTTTTTTATTGTGTGGGTTTTTGATGTTTTTGAAGGGTGAGTATTTTTTTGATGTGGCAGCTGACTGAAAATGTTTTTAGGTGTTTTTAATGGTTCTTATTGTGGATGCTCTAATAATGTGATAAAACTTGGCTGAAATTTTTAACTGAGTTAATGTCAAAGGATGTAGGGTGTAATTAGTTTTTCAAATAAATGATTATGACTGTAATTATTAAATTTAAAGAGTATCTATTGCAATTAAATATAAACTTAAAGAATGAAAAGTGTAAGTTACCCTTACTGAAGGGGTATGGTCCCAAAAAGCCGCGCTGACCAATCAGGTCGCACGCGAGACCATACTCCTGCTACATCAATCTGACAAACTTACTAGACCCCACGCCGACTAAATAGGTAAAACCTAGGTCGCGTGCGAGGCTCAAGCAAAGTTAAAGCTCAGATTCTACACTTAGCGTCCTAGATGAAAACCCTTACTCCCTGCACCTTTCGCCGGCTATGTGGATGTGCTCCAGAGGCCGCGCGAGGACAAAAGCGCGGGTCCATCTTGGACAATAAGAAAGGTACGAGTGGCAGAGAAATGGGCCAATCAGCATCCAACAGGCCGTATCCTATCGTGCTCCATGATTAGCAATCGTGTAGGAGACAAGAAGGTACGCAAGGATGCCTACATGGCACCAATGAAAGGGCCGCGACATCTGCCCCATGATCTTCACTCACCTGCTGATGTCAGGGAGACAACAAGGACGACGACCAGGACACGTGGCTCCACTCAGGGTGCGCCAGCTCCATATCCTTCTAGAAACGCTAACGGCCATGACAAAAGAGACAAAAAGGATATTCCTTATTGTCGACTCCAGGCCCAAGACCCATCAGCCCATCTCCTTCTACACTACTTCGGCTATAAACATGGACCTTCATGTACAGGTTAATTCTATTCTGTTCTCTGCTCCCTCACTATTAATCACACACTTATTTCCTCAAAACGCGTACTTATTCTCACGTCGGAGAGTGGTTAAGAGGAGAACCCCCCTATTCCCCTCATCTTAACAAGCTAAACGGGGTGTTTAGTGTTTTGCAAGGAGATCAAGGCGTCAGCTCAGGAAGGATTAAGAATATTAACCTTTATGGTCGAAACATAAACCAAACTAATCACTAAAATTTGTTCCGTGTTTCTTCATTGGCCCCCACCGATTTTTACAATCACTTTCATCTTCTTTTTCAGAGCTTTTCTGTTCTCCCGATCTATGGCTGATCAGGGAATACCAAATTTTGGTTTCGGTACACGCTCTCAAATGGGGACGGGGGAGGACACCTCGCACGTCCAAAACCTTCCCATTGACGAGTTAGCCGAAGGCAAAACAACAAACGTTGGGGGACCCTGCGCAAGTGGTGTTCGCATCACCCAAACGGCTACCCCAACAAGTTACACTGCTGGTCCGTCAACTCCAGCACCTTCGAACATATCCTCATTGCTAGGTTTACCAGAAGGTGAAACCCTAGCCTCCTGGTATGCCAAGCAGCAAGCATCTTTGAACATTGTATACCAATCGTTAAGCGCGCAACAGGCAATATTGCAGGCGGAACCATCTCTGGTAGCAACTCCTGCACCAACACAGGAGGGCGCGCCAGGCAACTCCACAGCAGAACGTGCAAAGGGCAGTATGAGAGACCTGCCTCTCAAAGAAGACAAAGCATGCGTGACACGCGCGATACCCATGAGGAGACAAGCAGCTACTATGATCATCCATCCAATGCGCAACACAGGTGTCCGTTGCACAGTCGGCTTGGGTCGCGCAATATCAACAACGAATAGGACAACACAGATGAGGATGATCCCACTTACTAAGAGGAAGGAAGTTCTTCAGTCTTCAGCCGCTTGAAGAAGAATCATGAGTCATACAAGCCAAAGCTGCGCATCGCGTATAATGAAGTAGCAGAGCACGATTTCAGCCTCGTTTACCGACCATCGGCAGCAGTCGAACATTCCAAGTTTATCCGAAGCATCGCTTTAGCTCCGCTAGAGAAAGCTAAACTTCCACAAACCGTGGGAAAGTTTAACAGCCTTACTGACCCTGATGATCACGTTCGACTTTTTACAAGTGTTGGTGTAGTGGGCGGATGGACCATGCCAATGTGGTGCCATCTCTTCGTCAAAACTCTCACGGGAGCTGCTCGCGCATGGTTCGACAGCCTCCCTTCCGGAAGAATCAAATCTAGGATCGACTTCCCGATAGTATTCCCCCGAGATAAAAGAAAAGATGGGTAATTTGTCTTTTCAGAGCTATCGCCCCAATCAAAAAAATATTCTTGTCATAGGCCCTGTTCCTGGTCAGAAATATAGTGAAATTACCTTTCCTATTCTTTCCCCGGACCCCGCTACTAAGAAAGACATTCACTTCTTAAAATATCCTATATACGTAGGTGGAAACAGGGGAAGGGGCCCAGATAGTGTTGGTTGAATAACAAGCCTTTGGTTTTCCATTTGAAAATTCGTGCGCTTGGGAGTCCCTGATAATTAAATAAACCAAGATTTTACCATGACTGCAATTTTAGAGTGACGCGAAAGCGAAAGCCTATGGGGTCGCTTCTGTAACTGGATAACTAGCATCGAAAACTGTCTTTACATTGGATGGTTTAGCGTTTTGATGATCCCTACCTTATTGACCGCAACTTCTGTATTTATTATCGCCTTCATTGCTGCTCCTCCAGTAGATATTGATGGTATTTGTGAACCTGTTTCTGGATCTCTACTTTACGGAAACAATATTATTTCCGGTGCCATTAAGACCTGTTCGTAGCACACTTCAGCCAACAAAGGCGTTATCAGCATGATACATTTGAAGTTATGGACATCTGATGAAGAGAGAACGAAGGGTTGGAAGATTTTATCACTCGTTTTAACAAGGAGTGTTTGGAAATTGGAGGCGTGAGTGAGGATTTGATGCGTGCCCATTTCAAAACGGCCATCCGTTGTGACAGTCTGATCAGGACTATCACAGGTAAAGACAACATGCCTAAAGAATGGGACAAGCTTATGGCAGCAACAAAGATAGTTGCACAAACAGAAGAATCGCTAGCAGGTGGCAAGAATAGTTATTCAGAGGATCGTTATTCAAGGAGCAACGCGCGCAATTCTAACAGGCACAAGAAAAACAAGAACCCTGGCTAGAAGGCAAGCCAGTCCAGCGGTTATGAAGAAAGAACTCGCTTCAAGGAGGATGCGCGAGTTACAATTGATCGGATTGGTTATCGCAAAGCTGTCAAGAATGAGAATAGAGAAAAACATTGGACTCCGCTCATAAAGACACCCAAGGAGGTGCTCATGACGAAGAATCATGATTTTAAAGCACCGAAACCAATGACAAACAAGAAGGGCCAGGACCCTAATCTTTACTGTGACTTTCACAATGATACAGGCCATCTGACTGATGATTGTATCAGCTTGAGACAAGAGATTGAGAAAGCTCTAAAAAGCGGCAAGCTGAGCCATCTAGTCAAGAACGTGCACAAGGAGACGCGCCAAATACAAAAAATGATGAAGGTGGCCAAAAGAAGGTCAAGCGATTGGAAACACACAAGGTCGATGGACCAAGACAAAATACGAAGAGCAAGGGCAAACGCCCATTTGAGCCAGCTTGGCAAGAGCAGCAAGTCATCTTCCCAGTAGTGCGCAGGGGGCCCCGCATGTCGCAACCCCCCGCCCCCTATCTGTCCCGGGAACGGGCGGTCGCGAGACCAGTTGTGGTGGTATCATTTTTTTTTCATTTATTCATTTGGCAGCGGAAATTTCATCAGGATCGTAGTTAGGAAATGTTTATCAGAATAAAACCACCATATTTAATAAATACATGGGTGAAACCCAAGTTTTTTATTACAACATGTTTATAGGGATAAACCCTATTTTATTGAATTTAAAACATCGTCTTTTAGGTAACTTTTGTAGCCACATTTTTCCAAGCCGTCAGTGCTCTCCAGCTGGCTTTCTTCTAATTGGCTTTTACATTTTGTTACCTGAAACACGTTTTAAAAATATTTGTCAGTGGGAAATACTGGTGAGTGAATCCCAGTTTAATCAAGAAACATTTTATTCTTAACAGTATTGAGAGCAATCACATTGTTTATATCTACATAATTACTCATTCAGTATTGTCAATCCTGACTGGTGGGTCATATTACACATTGGCTAACTCGTTGTCCAATGGTAACGTGTTTCACATTTTGTATACAAAATCCCAACATAGCGGCAGTAATTGAAGAACTACAAAGACTCAATCACTGCTTAATAGCATTGTAAAACATTTAAGGTTTTGTAAAAACAATTTACAAAGAGGAGATAACTCACATTGCTGACTTAGGTTTCTTCTAAGGTTTCCTGGTGATAATCTATAATTTACACAATGTACACGCGTTAGTATAATAACCCTTTATATTTACATTAGTTATACCCTCCCCGAGACGGTATTCCAACGACTACGTCGGGCAGAACCCTGACAGCCGTTACGAAACCCTGGATTAATCGGGCAGCGTATCTAATACGTAACCGGGGTTATGATACTTACATCGGGGCAGAACTTCGTTAATTAGGGGGTATTAAACTCGGAGATTATGCCTACTATCAGAAATTTCGAGTGAGAAAGAAAGATGTGAGCGATTGAAACTGATGTCCCGAGCTCCCATTATATAAATACTGATTTGGGCTTTCTCGCGGCCCGGGTAAGGTTAGACCTCGGGCTACGCGGCCCGCGTAGTAGGAGGTCTAGGCGTAGGTGATCCGGGTCACAACATAGGTTCAACACGTGTTGACACGTGTCACCACCGGGGCTCGCCGGATCTTGTATCTGTCGCGGCCCGTGTAAGCTAGTGGTGAGTCTTAAGCGGCCCGCCAGAACCCTAATTTTCTTGTTTTTTATTTATTTTTAATGATATTTTATATTTTGGGATCGGTTTTCACATACGGGGTGTATTTAGAAACATATAGGGGTATTTTAAATTATATTAGGGTGTCAAAAAATATTCAGGAGGGTTGTTATATCCTCCCCACCTTGTTTTATAACTCGTCCTCGAGGTCTATTGGAACAGGTGTGGGTATTTCCTTTGCATTTCTGATTCAAGCTCCCATGTGTATTCTGGTTCTCTTTTGGAGTCCCACTTCACTTTGACTAGAACTAGTCTCTTGTGCTTGAGGTTCTTAATCTTCCTGTCTTCAATCTGTAGAGGCTTCTCTACAAACTTTAACTGTTCATTTACCTCTATATCCTTAAGAGGTATTACAAGTGATTCATCAGCTAAACACTTCTTGAGATTAGATACATGAAATACATCATGTATTCCTGCCATTTCCTCTGGCAGTTGTAGCTGATAGGCTACTGGTCCTATTTTTTTAATAATCTCAAAAGGTCCAACATACCTGGGGCTTAACTTTCCCCTTTTGATGAATCTTACCACTCCTTTCAAGGGAGAGACTTTCAATAACACTTTATTTCCGACTTGAAATTCCAAGGGCTTTCCTCGGTTATTAGCATAACTCTTTTGTCTAACTCATGCTGCTTTCAGTCGTTCCTTGACTTGAATGATTTTGTCTGTTGTTTCTTGTACTATCTCAGGTCCAGATAGTTGCTTTTCTCCAATTTTTGCTCAACAGACTGGCGTTCGGCACTTTCGTCCATAAAGTGCTTCGAATGGTGCAATTGATACTTGTGTGATAACTGTTATTATAAGAAAATTCTATCAATGGTAAGCAATTACCTCCGAAATCAATTACACAAGCTCTAAGCATGTCTTCCATTGTCTGAATTGTCCTTTCGCTTTGTCCGTCCGTTTGAGGATGATAAGCGGTGCTTAGATTCAACTTGGTTCCCATTTCTTTTTGGAAACTTATCCAAAAATGAGAGGTAAAACGACTATCTCTGTCAGAAACAATTGATAGAGGAATTCCATCTAATGAAACTATTTCATTTACATATAATTTAGCTAACTGTTCCATACTGAAAGTTTCTTTCATTGGTAAGAAATGAGCTGACTTGGTTAGCCTTTCTACAATCACCCAGATTGTATCATTACCTTTCCTTGTTTTGGGTAATTTAGTAACAAAATCCAATGTTATTAATTCCCATTTCCAAACAGGCATTTCTAACTGTTGCAATAAACCTGAGGGTTTCTGATGTTCAGCTTTGACTTGTGAACAAGTTAAACACTTTGCAACATATGCTGCTATATCCTTTTTCATTCCTATCCACCAGAAATTCTTTCTTAAGTCTTGATACATCTTATCACTTCCAGGATGCATCGTATACTTAGACTTATTGGCTTCTTCTAATATACGGTGACGTAGGTTTCCTAATTTAGGTATCCACATTCTTTTCTTATGGTATCTCCAAATTCCATTTGTTCCTTGTTCTAATTCCTTAATCATTCCTTTTAATTTTTTAGTATCATCCTTGATTACTGATTCTTGTGCTTTTCTAATCTGATCATTTAAATCTATTTGCAGAATTAACTTAAGCGAACGTACTCTTTTTGGCTTTTCATGACACTTTCGACTTAAAGCATCAGCAACTACATTTGCCTTTCCTGCATGATACTGGATATCACAATCAAAATCACTAAGTATCTCCATCCAGCGTCTTTGTCTCATATTCAATTCCTTTTGCCCAAAAACATACCTAAAACTCTTATGGTCGGTGAATATGGTAAACTTACTACCGTAAAGGTAATGTCTCCAAATTTTAAGGGCAAAAATTATAGCTCCTAACTCTAGATCATGGGTTGAATAATTCTCTTCATGATTCTTAAGTTGTCTAGAGGCGTAAGATATAACCTTTTGACATTGCATTAATACACATCCATAACCTAGTTTGGAAGCGTCACAAAAGATTACAAAATCTTCAGTTCCTTCTGGTAACACTAGTATGGGTGTATGGGTTAATCTTTGCTTAAGAATTCTAAAGGCTTCTTCTTGTTTTGGTCCCCATTCAAACTTAATGGATTTACAGGTTAATTTAGTTAAGGAAATGGTTATTCTAGAAAAATCTCGAATAAATCTTCTATAATAACCGACTAATCCTAAGAAACTTCTAACCTCAGTTGGTGACTCAAGGGTTTTCCATTTGGTAATCGCCTTGATCTTGGTGGGATCTACATGAATTCCTTCATGATTGACTAGATGTCCAAGAAATTGTACCTGTTCTAACCAAAATTCACATTTCAAAAACTTAGCATAAAGCTTTTCTTTTCCTAGTAAACTTAGAAGTGCGTGCAGATGGGCTGCATGTTCCTCCTTGCTTTTAGAATAAATAAGAATATCATCTATAAAGACAATTATGAATTTATCCAAATATGGCTTACATATTCGGTTCATCATGTCCATAAATGCAGCTGGGGCATTGGTTAAACCAAATGGCATGACAGTAAATTCATAATGGCCATACCTTGTTCTGAAAGTGGTCTTAGGAATGTCTTCTTCCTGTACCCTTAATTGATGATATCCTGACCTTAAATAGATTTTAGAGAAAAATCGTGCTCCTTGCAATTGATCGAACAGATCATCTATCCTTGGTAAGGGATACCGATTCTTGATTGTGACTTTGTTTAATTCACGGTAGTCAATACACATATGCATTGATCCATCTTTCTTTTTAACGAACAAAATCGGTGCTCCCCATGGGGATGAGCTTGGCTGTATGAATCCCTTCTCCAACAATTCATCTAACTGTTTCTTCAACTCTTGCATTTCTGCGGGTGCCAAACGGTAAGGTGCTTTGGCAATTGGTGCGGTTCCTGGTATCAAATGGATTCTAAATTCAACTTCCCTGTCTGGAGGTTGCCCTGGTAGCTCTTCTGGAAATACATATGAAAACTGGGATACTACTGGAATATCCTTTAATTCTTTTCCTTTAGTGTTAGTGATTATAGAAATCAAATACACTAATGACCCTTTCCTTATATAACTTGCCATTTTCATCACAGAGATGAATTTTGTGGATTTAGAGGTTTTATTTCCTTTAATTGTGATCTTTTCACCCCTTGGTGAATTTACTTGGATTGACTTTTGATCACATAAAATACAAGCTTTATTGGCTATTAACCAGTCCATTCCTAACACAACATCAAATCCTGCCAGATTCATGGGGTAAAGATTTGCAATAAATTTCTGATTTCAAATTTCTATTCTTGCTCCCTGCAAGATCTCAGAAATCTTAATAGTTTCCCCATTTGCTGTCTCTACTAGACATTCTTGTGGGAGTTTAGTTAATGATTGATTAAGAAGTTTGCAAAATGAAGTATTAATAAAACTTTGGTTCGCACCAGAGTCAAATAATACTTTAGCAAAAACATCATTAACTAAAAACGTACTAGTGATCACATCCGGGATCATCTTTGCTTCTTCTGCAGTCAGAACAAATGCTCTAGCATTTTTAGTATTTTTGGTATTTGTAGCTGGAGCTAACTTTGGACAGTTAGGCTTGATATGACCTTGTTCTCCGTAGTTGTAGCATATCCTGTTGTTAGGTTTCTTCCTGCAGTCTTCCTCCTTGTGTCCAGATATTTTGCAAAAGTTACATTTTATGGAGCATCTTCCTGAATGCTTCCTTTTGCAATACTTACAGTAGGGTGCAGAGGTAGAACCTACCTTTCTGCCATGGTTAGAATTTCCAGAACGGAATTCTTGAGTAAGCTTCTGGGTTAGGTTTCTCCTTTGATCCTCTTCTCGTGTACGAACTAATTCATCTGTCAAGGTGTTTGCTAGTTCTACAGCTTCTTCTATAGTTTGAGGTCTAGCTACCTTGACTACATGTCTAATCTCTGCAATTAATCCCCAGATGTAACGGGAGATTAAAACTGGTTCAGGTGAAGCAAGGGTTGGTACTATTCTAGCATATTCAAAGAATAATGTAGTATAACCCTTACTATCTACTCCAATCATCCTAAGGTTTAGGAATTTGTTTGCTATTTGTTCTTTTTCATTAGGAGGGTAGAATTTCCTTTCTACCATGTTTTTAAACTCCTCCCATCCCATATTGTAAGTTCTATCACTTCCTCTAGACTGGAGGATAGTGTTCCACCATTCTAGTGCTAAATTCTTAAACAGATTTGAAGCAAACATTATCTTATCCTCTTCAGCACATTTACTTATTCTTAAGACTGCCTTAGTCTTTTCTATCCAGCGTAGAGATGCAACGGCCCCTTCATTACCCGAGAATTCCATTGGTTTACAAGACTAGAATTCTTTATAAGAACAACCGTAAGACATGGTTCTCCTTCTTTTGGGAATGGGCACTTCAAGTACAGGTCCATTGTTTACGCTATTTTCAGGTTCAGAGGGTTGCTTACTATCATGTTTACTTTTATTTTCCGCTTCCTTAACCGTTTTGACAATATATGGCATCGCATCTATTATCCCTTGTGCCACTATATGCTGCATGGCACTATTATCCACTTGGTTTCCGTTATTGTTGTTGTCCGGGTTGTCATTAACCAAGTTAATGTTACTCTGGTTATCGTTATTCTGGTTTTCCTGATTTACCTCGTCGTCCATCTGGATTTTAAACATTTACCAATTATTAATATCACAAAAATAATTAACAATTTAAATAACAATCACACAACACACATATTAACCAAAAGCGTCGAGCATTGCGACTTTACTCTTTCTATTATAGTATGCGTCAAATACACACTAATACTAGAAATTTAAATTACAATACTACTATGCATCGCTAACCACAAGTGGTCTATACTACAACATATGTTATTATTATTATTATATTATTATTATTACCAACTCCACTACCTCCTTTACTGGTCTGGGTTCATCCAGTAATCCATATTGCGCTCGTCATACTTCCAGACGAGTCGCTCTCCTACCTGCCTCATCCTCTGACTACTCTCCAAGATCTCTTCTCCGAAAGTTCGGAGCTCATGCATATTATCTGCACTCTTTGGGGGTGCAGGTGCTGGTACTGGGTCCGGGTACTGGGGCATGGGATTCTCCTGAGGGTAAGGATTCTCTAAAATCTCCCTAATGTATTCATCGTTATCGTAGTAGTAGGGATCTAGAGGGTCCAGACCTGGATAGGCTGCTAAGTTTGGCATGGGTTCGTCGTTTAGGTGGTAGCGCGACACATAATCCCTATGATCATCGAACCATGGATCATAATCTGGGTCTAAGGGATTAGGGGCTGGTATCCTAGGTATCTCCTCAGGGTTGAAATCATGCATTTCTACTTGATTTTCAGGGTTATTCTCTATCTCCATCGGCTGAGTGGGGAATAAAGGTAAGGGTTGTGGGGCTACTAGTTGTTCCAGGTTTGGGTCGGCAGCAGTTGTTGTGTAACACCTGTGCCTCCACGGCCATCAAACAAATACCGAACCAATGAAATATTGTATTTCATACTTTGGACTTGTATAAATATGTGTATCTTTTGCACATATCAACTCTTGTTAGATTTCAAGCTCTAAATCGCTTTCTGGAAGGTTATACACGCACTGATGCGTAAATATAACCAGTTTAATCCAACGAACACTCCGGAATAGTGAAATAGGCTTAACATACCTAAAATAACCTTTACATAACTTAGAAATAAGTTTTGGAAGGTTTGGTATGCCGAAATCAAGTTTAATCGCTTACAGGGACTAAATTTGACAAACTGCGAAAGTATGCCAATTTGAACTGTAACAAACATTCCGGAACATGACCATAAGTTAAACATGCCATAAATATCCTTTGCATAGCTTAGAAATAGGCTTAGAGGGGTTCGGTATGCTAAAACAAACTTTTGGGTCATTCAGAGACTAAAAGTGTCAAAAAGTGCACAAGTTTGCATTTTCGCGCATAACTTACGTTCTGAATACATCCGGACATCCAAAAATTTATGTAAGCACTAAAATATTTTATTTTAGTGTTTGGCATAAGAAAAATCCATTCGTTTCGTCATTTGGATCGTTTTTCGCGCTTATGCGCATTCCGTCGTAATTAAGCGAACATCGCGTTCGTACGGCCAAACGAACCAACATCCGACATATTTTTGAGCATGTTTCATGTCCACAATGTTTAGGAAACATTTTAGGGCCTTAAAGTTGGCTTTACGGGCCTTAGAAGTGTCGGAAAAGGCCTTAAACACGTGCAGGGGCTGAAACTGTCAAATTTGAAACTTTTTTCTGATCTAAAGAGCTAGGCGGCCCGCCTCAGCCAAGCTTAAATCTTAGGCGGCCCGCGTCAGCCTTCCTGATCAGATTAGAACGAACAGTCAGCAACTTCCAGCTGTTTGATCCACACCCACACATTTCCCACTTGCCTAATCAGCTGATAAACATCATTTTTAGCTTCCATGAGTTTCCGACAAGTGTACGCACAAGATACAAGCACGGATTCCATGAAACGATCTTAACGGTTACCCGAAAACTATAAATACCCCACCCCCACAACCTCTAAACCCACTAGAATTCTGATTTGAGAGCTCTAAGTTGAAACCATTGTTTCATACCTGAGTTCTTGGATCGGGATTAGCATTCGGGGACCCTTCGTAAGTATTCTTTCGTTCTTTTCCTTATTTTATTGCTTTTCGAGTCAGAAAGTCAAACTTTGTTTGACTTTCAGCGTTGACCAGTAATGGTCAATGCGAAGTTCGTTTGAACTTCGCAACGTGAGTGTAATCACGTTGGTCATAGTCCCTTGGGACTATGCCCACTGATTACCACGTTGTCTAGAGTCGTAGGGTAGGCGATCTGATAAATCGCCTATACCTTCGAACTCGACCCATTTGGTCGATCATTAGGATCCGACCAACCACATTAGGTGACCATAGTAGGTAGGGAATAACCTTCCGAGGTTATACCCTATGGTCACATCGTTTAAGTAGTTGTATGATAGGTAGTTTATATGCCTTAGGTAAATTACCAGAATACCCTTTTCATGTATAATTGGTAATTAAGCATATGTAACCTAAACCTTTGTCACATAACTGATTATGTAACATGTTTAGGCATATAACACTTGTCATAGGGCTAGTTAGGCGTTCCGAACGCGTTTTACGCGAACGACGCGTTAAAGTAGCATAAGCTACCTAAACGGGTCGTAATGGGTCGATAACACTTAGGTTAAGTTTCATTTAGTATGTAGGCTTTGATTAACCATATCACATGAGTTCCTACACTCATTTGGTTTACAAACCCTCATGCTACCCAGTCTTCCGATTTAGGTCCGGGTTATTAATGTAGTTACCTATATTAGGTGCCGTTTGATATCCGCGATCTCTAGCATTGTTTGGTTGTTACTCAAGGACTACTAAGCAATCTCAAGTGAGTACATAGACCCCTCTTTTACTGTTTTCCAAACTGTTTTGGGGTGGAACACATGTGCCTACTTGCTACTTTCATGTTTTCCATGTTTTCACATCATATACCTGCTATGTTCGTTAGTACATTATAGTACATGATTTCATTACATTTCATGCTAGGTGTGCCCATTGTGTGCATTACTTAGTACATCGTTTTACATTACATTTCATGCTAGGTGTGCCCATTGTGTGCATTACTTAGTACATTGTTTTACATTGCCTTTCTGTTGCATATGCTTATCCAGCGTATGAACACATTATACTAGATTTTGAACCGTTGTAATCATTTGACTATGTGATCCGTTGATATCTGTGAACCGTTTGTATTTGTAACCGTTGAACCATATGAACCGTTTGTAACCGTTGAACCATGTGAACCGTTTGTAACTGTTGAGCCGTTTGTATCCATTACATGATTTACATTAGACATGAACATTACTTTGGTGGTTTGGGTTGATTAAGTGATTAAGTAACGATGCGTGTGTAATATGATACAAACATGGTGGATACGCCGCTGGTACTTCCTATATATAAGTGTTTGTATGGTATTACATATCGTAGCGTTATTTGAATCATTTCAGTTTGAGACATAGAACATTTTATACAAATAACATACTTTTCACAAGACATTGATTTATAAGCAACTTATCTAATACAAACTCATTTTACATGGTTATTCATTTAACCATACATTATTTATACATATCAGCTGATCTTATCGATTTTCAAATGATTTACAAAACAAAGCAAATAACAAGGTTCATGACTAAACATTTTCTCAAACATAAGTCATGAAACCTATTTTCACAAAACCTATGTATCTCACCGGCATTTTTATGCTGACGTACCTATTTTCACATGTGTTTTTCAGGAACTGTTGCATAAGATGATCAAGATACTCATAGACAGACTTGGGCTTTAGTGACATTAAAAGATGCAAGACTAGTTAATATTATTGTATTTCTTTGGTTGTTAAGACATTGTAACACTTTTAATCAATAAAACGAAACTTTAATTTCCATGGTTGTGAAACATTAATTCTGTTACAACACTCCCCGACGTTTCCGCCACGTTTTGTATGTTCTACGTGGTCGGGGTGTGACAGAAAAGATGGTATCAGAGCTAATGGTTATAGGGAATTAGGTTATTAGTAATGCTTTGACCTAGTCTATAACCTTCTTAGGACCCTAACGCGAGTTTACTTGCGTTTAGTCATAAAACAATACCGTCACCTATCCTTAGGCGACGACCACAACAAGAACATAAATTTCAAAACCGCTTTGAAAACTAATCATCTGTTCTAGGATGATTGATTACTAGGTTTTGAACCCTCTGTTATAAGGTTTTGAACCCCTTTAAATTTTTCAAAATCTCGTCAAAGTTTGGGTCATATAATGTGAACACGTGCAAACTGGAAGGGTGAATGCCTGTATTCTGGGTTTTCTGGCTAGGCAAGCACTTCGTATATATCTCATCAGACGCGAGACCAGTTGTGCTTACCTGGGAATTCTTGGGATGAGTGTTCACTTATAGGCGAGCATGTCTTCAGTGATACATTAATATGATCCGCTTACTTTGATTAGTCACTGTCTCATTTGTTTGCCTTTGGTAACAAACAAATGGTCACAACCTTCATGCGTTGTCATTTTCTTTTGACTATCTTTCGCTTGTTTCCTCCCATGTGTTCCATTTTCTTCATAATGCCTCTTCATCGCAACAAGACTCGAGTGTCCGGACCAGGTGCTACAATTGCCCAACAAATAGGCGTCGTACTCCGGATGACCGTTGATTTAGCTATCACCATGACTCGTCTCAGGGATGAAGCCGTATAAGGGAACTGCTTCTTGGTGAAATCAATGCCACTGTCATCATCCGAATCAAATACCTAGTTTCAAATGTACCCACGGTGGACGATGGGGACGTTTGGTTAACATGTGCCGCTTTGCAATCCAAAGCAAAGCTGTTACAAATCCTGCTGTTGTTCAAACTTCAAACTCTGCTTCATATGTCGCTTGGCATATCTAGCGCCTCAACCTTATGTACTTTCTACCTTGTGTATCGACTTAAGCACGCCTAGTGCAAGGTGTCGAAGCATCTCTCGTTACACAAATCCCAAAAATCCATGAAGGATCTTTCTATCCTCATAATCAGATCCTTGTGGATAAATATCACTCAAATCGGAGCCCTTAATTGAATTATTCGTATGCCTTAATACGTACATTACGATTCAATAAGGACAAAGCCGAATTCTTATTAAGATCTTCCTATCTTCATAGTTAGATTCTAATGATTTAAGTGCCGCATGGAATCCACGGATTGGATTCCTGGCGTGCTTTAAATATACGCGTCCAAAGATAACAAATTAATAAACAAGTTAAACAACTATGTGACTATGTGCTTATGTGTTTCCTTATATGTTTTTGGTGTAATCCAAGTTTTTGTTATCCAAATCCTTGTAGAATCTTCCATATCTTCGTATAAGGGATTCATAGTAGGATATTCAAAGGTACTATATTAAATCCTCAATGGGCTTTTACGTAATAGTAAAGACCCTTGGATTATATTGTACTATTCCATAATTAGACCCTGAGAGGTCTAGTTAAACAGATTGATCCAAAAATCTGGTTAGGGATATCATGTGATGATATAGCTGAAAGGACTCCTTCGTGGCCTAATTAAGAAGATCCTCTGTTGATCTAATTAAAAGGACCCTATGGTAGTCTAGTTACTCTCATCTCAAGTTTGATATCTTTCCCCACAACATTACAAAACGAACTGTGCGGACTGTGCAAGGAATTACGTAATTATGGATGCATACATAATTATGGAATTTAGTGCACAGAAATCACAACAAGTTCTATCATGTATCCAGAGTTAACCCTATTCATTTCCAATTCTGATGAAGTATCCGTTGAGGAAAAATGAACTAGCTATTCATTTTTTTTCACTTCTGAAGAATATCTGTTGAGGGAAATGAATATCCGTTGTTTATCTTTTCATTTCCATTCTGAAGAATAACCGTTGAGGAAAATGAATTATCCATTCATTTTCGTTCTAAAGATTATCCGTTGAGGAAATGAATATCCGTTGTTATATCCTTCATTTCCAACTCTGAGGAAATAACCGTTGAAAATGACCCCGTTTGTTCATTTTCGTTTCTGAAGATTATCCGTTGAGGAAATGAGTATCCGTTGTGTAATCCTTCATTTCCAACTCTGAGGAAGCAACCGTTGAAAATGACTCCGTTAGTTCATTTTCATTTCTGAAGATTATCCGTTGAGGAAATGAGTATCCGTTGTGTAATCTTTCATTTCCATTCTGAAGAATAACCGTTGAGGAAAATGAATTATCCATTCATTTTCGTTCTAAAGATTATCCGTTGAGGAAATGAATATCCGTTGTTATATCCTTCATTTCCAACTCTGAGGAAATAACCGTTGAAAATGACCCCGTTTGTTCATTTTCGTTTCTAAAGATTATCCGTTGAGGAAATGAATATCCGTTGCGTAATCTTTCATTTCCCTTTCTGAGGAGACAACCGTTGAAAATGATTCTGTTTGTTCATCTTCGTTTCTGAAGATTGTCCGTTGAGGAAATGAATATCCGTTGTTTATCCTTATCATTTCCCATTCTGAGGAGACAACCGTTGAAAATGATTCTGTTTGTTCATTTTTGTTTCTGAAGATTTTCCGTTGAGGAAATGAATATCCGTTGTTTATCCTTTTCATTTCCGTTTATGAGGAAGCATCTGTTGAAAATGACTCCGTTTGTTCATTTTCGTTTCTGAAGATTGTCCGTTAAGGAAATGAATCCCCGTTTGTTTATTCCTTCATTTCCGCTTCTGAAGAATGCTCGTTGAGGAAAATGACTCCGTTTGTTCATTTTCGTTCTGAAGAATGTCCGTTAAGGAAATGACAGGATTATGCTTTACATATCTCTGGTGGTTATCTGACACAAAGTTACAGTATAGACTCCTACGAATTAATTTCGGGACGAAATTTCCTAAAGTAGGGGAGACTGTAACACCTGTGCCTCCACGGCCATCAAACAAATACCGAACCAATGAAATATTGTATTTCATACTTTGGACTTGTATAAATATGTGTATCTTTTGCACATATCAACTCTTGTTAGATTTCAAGCTCTAAATCGCTTTCTGGAAGGTTATACACGCACTGATGCGTAAATATAACCAGTTTAATCCAACGAACACTCCGGAATAGTGAAATAGGCTTAACATACCTAAAATAACCTTTACATAACTTAGAAATAAGTTTTGGAAGGTTTGGTATGCCGAAATCAAGTTTAATCGCTTACAGGGACTAAATTTGACAAACTGCGAAAGTATGCCAATTTGAACTGTAACAGACATTCCGGAACATGACCATAAGTTAAACATGCCATAAATATCCTTTGCATAGCTTAGAAATAGGCTTAGAGGGGTTCGGTATGCTAAAACAAACTTTTGGGTCATTCAGGGACTAAAAGTGTCAAAAAGTGCACAACTTTGCATTTTCGCGCATAACTTACGTTCTGAATACATCCGGACATCCAAAAATTTATGTAAGCACTAAAATATTTTATTTTAGTGTTTGGCATAAGAAAAATCCATTCGTTTCGTCATTTGGATCGTTTTTCGCGCTTATGCGCATTCCGTCGTAATTAAGCGAACATCGCGTTCGTACGGCCAAACGAACCAACATCCGACATATTTTTGAGCATGTTTCATGTCCAAAATGTTTAGGCAACATTTTAGGGCCTTAAAGTTGGCTTTACGGGCCTTAGAAGTGTCGGAAAAGGCCTTAAACACGTGCAGGGGCTGAAACTGTCAAATTTGAAACTTTTTTCTGATCTAAAGAGCTAGGCGGCCCGCCTCAGCCAAGCTTAAATCTTAGGCGGCCCGCGTCAGCCTTCCTGATCAGATTAGAACGAACAGTCAGCAACTTCCAGCTGTTTGATCCACACCCACACATTTCCCACTTGCCTAATCAGCTGATAAACATCATTTTTAGCTTCCATGAGTTTCCGACAAGTGTACGCACAAGATACAAGCACGGATTCCATGAAACGATCTTAACGGTTACCCGAAAACTATAAATACCCCACCCCCACAACCTCTAAACCCACTAGAATTCTGATTTGAGAGCTCTAAGTTGAAACCATTGTTTCATACCTGAGTTCTTGGATCGGGATTAGCATTCGGGGACCCTTCGTAAGTATTCTTTCGTTCTTTTCCTTATTTTATTGCTTTTCGAGTCAGAAAGTCAAACTTTGTTTGACTTTCAGCGTTGACCAGTAATGGTCAATGCGAAGTTCGTTTGAACTTCGCAACGTGAGTGTAATCACGTTGGTCATAGTCCCTTGGGACTATGCCCACTGATTACCACGTTGTCTAGAGTCGTAGGGTAGGCGATCTGATAAATCGCCTATACCTTCGAACTCGACCCATTTGGTCGATCATTAGGATCCGACCAACCACATTAGGTGACCATAGTAGGTAGGGAATAACCTTCCGAGGTTATACCCTATGGTCACATCGTTTAAGTAGTTGTATGATAGGTAGTTTATATGCCTTAGGTAAATTACCAGAATACCCTTTTCATGTATAATTGGTAATTAAGCATATGTAACCTAAACCTTTGTCACATAACTGATTATGTAACATGTTTAGGCATATAACACTTGTCATAGGGCTAGTTAGGCGTTCCGAACGCGTTTTACGCGAACGACGCGTTAAAGTAGCATAAGCTACCTAAACGGGTCGTAATGGGTCGATAACACTTAGGTTAAGTTTCATTTAGTATGTAGGCTTTGATTAACCATATCACATGAGTTCCTACACTCATTTGGTTTACAAACCCTCATGCTACCCAGTCTTCCGATTTAGGTCCGGGTTATTAATGTAGTTACCTATATTAGGTGCCGTTTGATATCCGCGATCTCTAGCATTGTTTGGTTGTTACTCAAGGACTACTAAGCAATCTCAAGTGAGTACATAGACCCCTCTTTTACTGTTTTCCAAACTGTTTTGGGGTGGAACACATGTGCCTACTTGCTACTTTCATGTTTTCCATGTTTTCACATCATATACCTGCTATGTTCGTTAGTACATTATAGTACATGATTTCATTACATTTCATGCTAGGTGTGCCCATTGTGTGCATTACTTAGTACATCGTTTTACATTACATTTCATGCTAGGTGTGCCCATTGTGTGCATTACTTAGTACATTGTTTTACATTGCCTTTCTGTTGCATATGCTTATCCAGCGTATGAACACATTATACTACATTTTGAACCGTTGTAATCATTTGACTATGTGATCCGTTGATATCTGTGAACCGTTTGTATTTGTAACCGTTGAACCATATGAACCGTTTGTAACCGTTGAACCATGTGAACCGTTTGTAACTGTTGAGCCGTTTGTATCCATTACATGATTTACATTAGACATGAACATTACTTTGGTGGTTTGGGTTGATTAAGTGATTAAGTAACGATGCGTGTGTAATATGATACAAACATGGTGGATACGCCGCTGGTACTTCCTATATATAAGTGTTTGTATGGTATTACATATCGTAGCGTTATTTGAATCATTTCAGTTTGAGACATAGAACATTTTATACAAATAACATACTTTTCACAAGACATTGATTTATAAGCAACTTATCTAATACAAACTCATTTTACATGGTTATTCATTTAACCATACATTATTTATACATATCAGCTGATCTTATCGATTTTCAAATGATTTACAAAACAAAGCAAATAACAAGGTTCATGACTAAACATTTTCTCAAACATAAGTCATGAAACCTATTTTCACAAAACCTATGTATCTCACCGGCATTTTTATGCTGACGTACCTATTTTCACATGTGTTTTTCAGGAACTGTTGCATAAGATGATCAAGATACTCATAGACAGACTTGGGCTTTAGTGACATTAAAAGATGCAAGACTAGTTAATATTATTGTATTTCTTTGGTTGTTAAGACATTGTAACACTTTTAATCAATAAAACGAAACTTTAATTTCCATGGTTGTGAAACATTAATTCTGTTACAACACTCCCCGACGTTTCCACCACGTTTTGTATGTTCTACGTGGTCGGGGTGTGACATGTTGCTAGGATATGAAAATTAGCTAGGCTTCTATTAAGCATATCTTGTGTATGGGCATCTGACTCTCGCTTAGCGGCTGCTAGGACTCTCTTCTATTGCAACTTTCGCATTCTTTTCCTATGCTCGAATGCTCCCTTACTGAACCATCCTCTCTTTTTCTGAGGGAATGGCTCTTCAGACTGAGCCTTATAGACAAACATCCCTTCTTCATTATCAGCGGCATACCCAGAGAGGGTAGGCTGTGAAGAGGTACCTTCACTCCTAGGTGACTCGGACAATTGACGATACACGTCTGAGGGTCCTTGATCACTCCTACTGAAAACTAACAAAAAGTCAAATAACACATAACAATAAAATACAGATATGCCCGTATTTTCATAATTAATTTCCTAACAATTTGAATAATATTGGTGTCAGCAGAACACTTATGCGGCTGAATCAGTGGCTTAGCTTTGATACCACCTTCTGTCGCAATCCCCGCCCCCTATCTGTCCCGCGAACGGGTGGCCGCGAGACCAGTTGTGGTGGTATCAATTTTTTTTTCATTTATTCATTTGGCAGCGGAAATTTCATCAGGACCGTAGTTAGGAAATGTTTATCATAGTAAAACCACCATATTTAATAAACACATGGGTGAAACCTAAGTTTCTTATTACAACATTTTATAGGGATAAACCCTATTTTATTGAATTTAAAACATCGTCTTTTAGGTAACTTTTATTGCCACATTTTTCCAAGCCGTCAGTGCTCTCCAGCTGGCTTTCTTCTAATTGGCTTTTACATTTTGTTACCTGAAATGTGTTTTAAAAATATTTGTCAGTGGGAAATACTGGTGAGTGAATCCCAGTTTAATCAAGAAACATTTTATTCTTAACAATATTGAGAGCAATCACATTGTTTATTTCTACACAATTACTCATTCAGTATTGTCAATCCTGACTGGTGGGTCATATTACACATTGGCTAACTCGTTGTCCAATGGTAACGTGTTCCACATTTTGTATACAAAACCCCAACATACCGGCAGTAATTGAAGAACTACAAAGACCCAATCACTGCTTAATAGCATTGTAAAACATTTAAGGTTTTGTACAAACAATTTACAAAATGGAGATTACTCACATTGCTGACTTAGGTTTCTTCTAAGGTTTCCTGGTGATAATCCATAATTTACACAATGTACATGCGTTAGTATAATAACCCTTTATATTTACATTAGTTATACCCTCCTCGAGACGGTATTCCAACGACTACGTCAGGTAGAACCCTGACAGCCGTTACGGAACCCTGGATCAATCGGGCAGCGTATCTAATACGTAACCGGGGTTATGATACTTACATCGGGGCAGAAATTTGTTAATTAGGGGTATTATACTCGGAGATTATGCCAACTATCAGAAAATTAGAGTGAGAAAGAAAGATGTGAGCGATTGAAACTGATGTCCCGAGCTCCCATTATATAGGGCCTGATTTGGGCTTTCTCGCGGCCCGCGTAAGGTTAGACCTCGGGCTACGCGGCCCGCGTAGTAGGTGGGTCTAGGCGTAGGTGATCCGGGTCACAACATAGGTTCAACGCGTGTTAACACGTGTTACCACCGGGGCTCGCCGGATCTTGTATCTGTCGCGGCCCGTGTAAGCTAGTGGTGAGTCTTACGCGGCCCGCCAGAACCCTAATTTTCTTGTTTTTTATTTATTTTTAATGATATTTTATATTTTGGGCTCCGTTTTCACATACGGGGTGTATTTAGAGACATATAGGGGTATTTTAAATTATATTAGGGTGTCGAAAAATATTCAGGAGGGTTGTTATACCGCACCACACGCCCCGTCGTCATTACTGGCATCATAGGTCATTATGAAACAGATTATGTTTTCATTGATCCTGGAAGCACGGCCGATATAGTCTATGAACAGTGTTTCAATCAGTTCGACCCCGAAGATAAAGCACGTCTCGAGCCTGTAGACTACCTGCTATCTGGTTTCTGCAACGAAACAGTTTTCCTGCTAGGTCAGATTAGTTTCCCTATCACGCTATCTGATGGAAAACACTCGAGAACAACAAACGTCAACTTCATGGCTATGCCATTAAAATCAAGACACGACGTCTTTATCGGAAGAGAGACCCAAGGAGAAATGAGCATGGTAACCTCCACTCCCCATTCAGCCGTTGGTTTCCCAACTGTAACGGGGGTGGCGATTATTTATTCAAGGAAAGAAGTTATGGCGACAGAGGATGCTCGCCCACTGAAGGCCAGCAGGGTCTCACCAACCGAACCGGAGAAATGGATTCTAAATCGCAAGTACCCAGAATAGACGGTGACGATCGGCCACGCAATTTCCCCAAGCATTAGGTCGCATCTTAAACAATTGCTTTTCAAGAACATGGATATATTCGCCTGGACACCGTTTAACATGACGGGCAACTCGTGCGACATCACCGAGCATTGTTTAAACACGTATCCGTCTGTTGAACCTAAAGTCCAAAGGAAGCGCAACTTAAGGACTGAAAAGACGAAGGCTATGAATGAGCAAGTTTGTGAGCTGCTCAAGGCAGGAATATTGCGTGAAGTGTGCAATCAGAGTTGGGTCGCGAATCCTGTCATGGTTGAGAAGTCTACAGGAGGGTGGCGCATGTGGGTCGACTATACAGATCTCAACAAGGCATGTCCCAAAGACTGTTACTCACTACCAGAGATTGACAAAAAAATAGACTCTCTCGCACCATTCAGGTGGAAATGTTTTTTGGATTGCTAAAAAGGCTTTCATCAAGGCCAGATGGCCTTGGAAGATGAAGATAAAACCGTATTTCACACTGAAATCGGTTTTTTTTTGTTACACCAAAATGCCCTTTGGGCTCAAGAATGCTAGCGCGACATACCAGCGGTTATGGATAAAACTTTTGGGATGACATTGGAAAACACATCGAGGTATACATTGATGATCTAGTGTTCAAGAGTCCGAAAGAGGACCAAATGCTGAAGGACATTGAGAAAACGTTCAACTCCCTTCAAAGCGTGAACATGAAGCTCAACCCGAGCAAATGTTCTTTTGGGATGGAAGAAGGTAAATTTTTGGGTTTTGTGGTCACCAATGGTGGTTTTAAAGTCAACCCAGAGAAAGTCCAAGCAATTGAAAGGATGAAATCCCCGTGCACCATCAAGGAGATGCAAAGATTAGCTGGCCGCCTGGCCGCACTTAATTGTTTCTTGTTAAATCACGTGGCAAAATCTTTTCCTTTCATCAGCATGTTGCGCAACTGTGTGAAGAAGCTGGAGTTTAAATGGACGACGGAAGCAGAGGCAGCTTTCCAACAGATGAAGGAATACTTGATCAAACTCCCCACTCTAACAGCACCATTTGAAGAGGAACCCCTCATATTGTACTTATCCGCTTTAGACAAGGCAATCAGGTCAGTATTACTTGTGGAAAGGGAGGGAGTTCAAACTCCAATCTATTATGTCTGTAGGATGCTCACTGACCTAGAGACACGCTACCCGATCATGGAAAAGTTGGTCCCCGCGCTATTACATGCTTCCAGAAGGCTGCGCAGGTATTTCACTTGTCATGTTATCACTGTCCTCACCAATTTTCACATTGGTACTATCTTACAAAAGCCCAAAATCTTGGGTTGATTGGCGAAGTGGGCAATTGAACTGGGGGTCCATAACATCTTGTATAGGCCGCACCCAGCTATCAAAGGCCAAGTTTTAGCAGATTTTATTACCAAGGTTCCAGAAGATAAGATAAAAGAATGTGAGGCAGTCGACACACCCACCCAAAACACATTGGATGAGCTCTGGTTGTTATTCACCGATGGCGCATCGAACGAAGATGGCGCAGGAGCAGGGTTATGCCTAGTCAGCCCAAAAACATGAGTTTACTTATGCTATAAGGTTGGATTTCAAGAACACCAACAATGAAGCTGAGTACGAAGCTTTCTTGGTAGGCCTGCGCCTGGCCATCAAGATGGGTGCAAAAAACTTGCAAGCACATGTTGATTCTCTGTTAATTGCGAGCCAAATCAATGGGCTCTATGACGCGAAGGGTGAGGTGATGGCCCTCTACCTAGAACAAGCAAAAGAGTTGCTCCAAAAGTACAATTCTTATAAGGTTGTTTCAACCGAAGCGAAAATAAACCGGCTGACGCGCTCAGCAAGCTAGCCTCAACAGCATTCCAGCATCTTGCAAAAGATGTTCGAATTGAAGTGTTGAAAAACCCATATGTGCTGCTGCGGCAGGTAAATGTAATCGAGATAGGACCACCCTCGTGGATGACCCCTATCATTCAATACTTGCAAGAAGGGATCCTTCCAGAAAACAAGGCGGAAGCTAGGAAGATCCAAAACAAAGCGTTGTTTTATCAAATAGACAGGGCTATCCTTTACAGAAGATCTTTTTAGGGCCACTTTTACGCTGCGTAGACCCCCAGGATGCGAGCTACTTAATTCGAGAAATTCACGAAGACATCTATGGAATACACGCAGGCACTCGCATGGTTATGGCGAAAATAATGAACGCGGGGTACTATTGCACGTGGATGCATTAAATGAATTGCGTAAATGTGATGCCTGCCAAAGGCATGTGCCGAAGACCCTCCACCCAAAAAATGATCTGATCCCAGTTTCGACCGCATGGCCCTTCTAGCAGTAGGGGATCGATATGGTGGGACCTTTTCCTACCAGGCGCAGTCATGTTTGTAATCATAGCTGTCGATTACTTCACTAAGTGGGTAGAGGCAAAAGCCCTAGCATTAACATCACCAATGATTGTGCGGAAGTTCATTTGGGAGCATATCATATGTTGATTTAGCCTGCTGCTCAAGATAGTAACAGACAATGGCACCAATTTTTCCTTCGATGATCTCCAAAAGTGGATGAAAGAGTTAAACATTGAGCACACCTTCTCTTTCGTTGCGCATCCTTAAGGCAACGGTCAAGTGGAAAGTGTTAACAAGAGCTTAGTTGAAGGGATCAAGGCCCGCCTAGGCATAAAACGACGAGGTTGGGTCGATGAGCTCCCTAGCATCTTATGGGCTCATCGCACCATGCCTAAGAAAAACAATGGAGAGACCCCCTTCAGCCATGTTTATGGCTCAGAGGCGGTCATCCCAGCGGAAATCGGCCTCCCCTCTCCGCGCTTAACAGCAGTTAACACAATAAAAAACGAGGCGGAGCATAGGTTGGACTTGGACCTACTTGAAGAAAGGCGAGAGATTGCGCGCATTAAAGAGGCTAAGTACAAAACTCAACTGGAGCGATACTATAATGCGAGGGTGCACATATGTACGTACAACCCAGGAGAATATGTGTTCCGGGATAACGAAGCCTCTAATGCCCAGCGTCCTGGAAAACTAGCACCCAAGTGGGAAGGCCCATACTTGGTTCACAAGTTGCTAGGAAAAGGGGCGTACAAACCCCGCACTTTAGACGGTCATATCATCCCGCGGACCTGGAACGCGCAACAATTGCGCAAATGCTATATGTAACACAACTTTTCATGTATGTTGTCAGCGCCCTTTCAGTTATTAATGCAATAGTTGCTTACGTTTTATGATTATCTATTGTGTTTCTTTCAAGTTACAAATGCATGTTAAACTTTTGTTAGCACGAAAACAATGTAGTAAATTACGAGCTCTTGAGTTAAGCCTCCAAGGCTTCCACGATCATAGCGCGAAGCTTGGCAATGATACTCCACACGAGCCACACTTACATTTATTCGTGCTAACTTAAACAAAGTTTCTAACAACAATGCAATAATTGTAACCTTGACCGAACAAAGAACAAAACTAATTCCATTAAAGAAAGCGCAGCAGCGCATCATTTACATACTTCAAAAAGTCAAAAAATAATACAAGGCATTAGAGCCTAAAATGTCACACAACCTATGCATTGATAATCTACTCCGCACCATCACCTTCAGCTGTTTCTTCCTCATCTGACAGCTCAACAGTCTCCGGGACTATGAAAATGGATTCAATCGCGCCACATAATCGTCATGTTTAAGCGTGTCTGTGACCAACTCCATAACCGGCAAGGATAAGTTATCATAAACCTCTTCAGACTTAGCCAACATATCCTCTGCCTGGTCGGTAACAGAACAATGGTGAGTGCCAAAATGCTGCTTCAGCGCTGATTCGACATGTTGGGTACATTCAAGATAACCACCGCGATGACCAACAGCACACGCAGCATCTGTAAGCGCAGCAACTGCTTTGTCCCGCTCCGTGGCATTCAGTATGGAGTTGGAAACCTATCCAAGAGATAGATTGTAAAACAAATTGCGATAATCTAAGGCAAGCAAGAGACAAACACTTACACAGGCTACTCCATGCTCTCGCATCCCTTCAGAATCGGAAAGCGGAGTATCTACGATAGTCTGAGCCTCAGCGTAATTTGTCTGCACAACGTTTAAGGCAAAAGTGCTGATCTTGCGTGCCTCTTCGACGGCTTTACATGCCTCCTCGGCAGTGTCAGCCTTCACCTTCTCCGCAGCCAGATCAACTTCTAACGACTTGTTCTTCTCTTGCGCTTCGAACAATCTGTGCTTCAACTCAGCAATCTCAGCATCCTTCCCGGCTAAATCCCTATCCTTGCTCAGGATTCGGGCATTCAAATCAACCTACAAGTTATCAGAAAAGGGCTAAGTTAGAATATCTCTAAAAGCAAAGAAATATATAAGAAATAAGGAGGCTGGCCTAAAGAACCTCAACACGTTCCCTTTGAGAGTTGGCTTCTACATACTTCTCCTTGTGGGCGGCCTCAGATTTCTTCGGAGTAGCAACTTCAACTTCTTGGCTTGTGATCTTTGCGCGTGCAGCAAACATTTTCTTATTTTCATTATCACAGGCCATGCACCACTCCTTCCGCTCCTTGGCAAGAAGATCCTCACTCGCCTGAAGTTTGTTCCTCAAACCCTAAAGTCCCCACTCTTCAGACTTCTTTTCTTTATCAAAAGCAGTTTTCTCTTCATGGAAACTGCTCTTCAACTGCTCAAAAGCCTTAGCTTCAGCAGATAGGCGCTCACGATATTTCTCCCAACTGGCACGCTCCTGATACATAGTCAGCCATTCGCACAAAATTTGATGACCGGCAGCAGAGGAATTGGCCTCACCCATAGCATATGCGTGATAAAAGCTTTCATGGCCACGTGCCCTTTGACGGTTTACCTCCCCTGGAGGAAAAGTTCCTAGGAGCCAATCCCTGCACGCTCCAAAGTCGTCAAATGTGTTTTTTTTTGTTTAAGGGTCCAGACAGGGACGTGCGCCTCGTTACCGCGATCTTGGGTATATTTTTATAATAGGTATCGCCCAAAGTGTCCTCCGCAGCAATGGGGGACCGCAGCCTAGGAATTCTTCTGGCATCGCCCTTCTGGCCAGCAGCGCCAGAACCACCAGCATCTACACCAGTGGTAGAAACATCTTTCTAGGCCACCTGCGCCTGCACATCGGCAACAGACCGCCCGGAAGCAGTTTGTACTTGTTCATTATGAGTGGAGGCGTCATGCTGCGCGGCGGAACCTTCAGATTGGACTTCAGGTCCTTTGTTTTTAAGGGGCTGGTAAATCCCAGTAATTCGTACTATCTCCAGACCCTGCACTTTGTCCGGAACAGCTCCCGCGGTCGTCTCAACTGTCACACCCCTTTCTTAGGCGGAAGCTCAAGGTGTGATCATGAAAGGTTCTCATTGCATACGAAAGGTAAACATACTACATGCTCATAAAAAAGTAACTTCAAATGCTGATAACATTACATTACTGAAAACATAGATTAAGTGTTTACATCACGAGACAGCAAATTGTCTGAAAGTTTACAACTTTATTTATGGATAAACATAAACAACATCCAGGAGCATGAGTAAGATCGCGCGCACATCCACTTTAGTTACCTGAAATACATGTAAGTTTTTGGAAAAACGTCAACATAATGTTGGTGTGAATTCATGCAGTTCTTGTATTGAACGTTTGTATACTTTGTATGAAAAACATGATATGTATCTTGTATAAATCAAGTATTTCTGTATGTATCAAGTTGTTAATGGGTTGCAAGGCCATTAACATGTGACACGACATAGGAAGCATCAAAACCATAGGCATTTTTCTAGTTGTCGATTCACGACGGAGACACAAAAGCACTACTCGGTACTAGTTTTCACCAAGAGTGTGGCTGCCCGGACACCCGTTAGATCTAACCTTTTTTTTATGGTCTTAGTATGTACACGATTAATGGTGCTTATGGTACCCTATTCGTGACACGATTTCTCGTATCATTCCTTAAAACGCATCATACTTGGTACTAGTTATCACCAAGAGTGCTTCTTGTTTTTGTATCCATCATACCATTTGTAAACATTGTAACATTGGTAACATGTATTTCACCCCCGAAGTTATAAAACTGAAAACAATTAAAAGAAAAGGGGGAGCATGAACTCACAACTTTGCGTTCCTTGCACCGTAAACTTCACCGGTTTTTGCTTATCTAGCGTCGTGACCTAAACGTGTTTTATTAACGTTAGTCACTAGACTTGTATCGCACAAGTACAAGTCACTATCTTTGTATATGTGTTCTTGTGTTAAAAATAATAATTTATATTTTTAACTGTGTATCTTACTTATATTATTTTCTCAAAAATAAATATAAGCATCTTGTATTTTTCACCCGAATTATGTATTTTGTCCAAAAACTTCATTTCATGTTCATAACTTGTCCAAGTTATTTATTATATCAAGTAATATATTTTCATAAATATATTTTCTTGTATTTGTCTAAGCATGTTGTATGTGTATTTGTGTACTTTTACTTCTTATGAGTATTTAGTGTATTTTCAAGTCCTAACACACTATTACATGTAATACATACTACATACACTTAGCACAAAATTTGGTGATCAATATATATATATATATATATATATATATATATATATATATATATATATATATATTTCTCAAAAATATACATACTTAATATCAATTTTAATCTTGAAGAAATCATCATTTCTTAACACAAAAATTAGGGAAACCTTGGTAAATATTTTTAGATACATTTTTAGGGAATAAGTTTCTCAAAAACTTATATTTTTCTAAGTGTCAAAATTTATAAAATTTTTGACATAGTTTCCCCTAAAAATGGAGGTTTCCCATGTTTTCAAAACATGTATTTATTTTCTTTTAAATCATCACAATCAATAATCAACTCATTCAACACCCACCGAGTGTCAAAATCAAGTAATTTACACTACATCATGAACTTGAAGTTTTGTAAAAACTTGTAGTAATTTACCATGTTATTTAGTAGGTTTAGTTACCTTTAAAAACATGGTTGTTTGTTTGTAAATCTCATTCTTAAGGAAACTAAGTGTTTACAACTTGTATTCACTTTTTACAAAAATGTTTGTTTATAACATCTTCTTGTTTCACTAGTATTTCTACACTTATTTTACCACCAAAAATTGTGTAAGTTTAAGTAAAAACCATGATCTTACAAAAATCATATTTTGAACTTGGTTTTCTTGGAAAAATCATTTATAAATCTTGGATCTACAAGTTCACTAGTTTACTTTGTTTATCATCTTACAAGAAATCATTTTTATTCATCAAGTTCATGTCTATGTATGAGGATGATCTTCTTGTGTTAACACATAATCATCCTCTAACTTGCTAGATTAAGTGTTCAATCACAATCTAGCATGCTCCATGTAGTGATCAACATCAATATTTCTAGTAATCAACAAGCAAACATTATACATCTACTAAACAACATCATTTCATCAATATATCATCATATTTCTCCTTATGTTTCAAGATTCATGTGTATGTCTTTTAGTGTTCTTATGGTAATCAACATGTTATATCTTTTAACCAACTAAAATGGAAGTAAACAAGTGTTAAAAGGATCTTACTACTAGCTTGAAGCTAGGGAAGAACAATGAAGAAGATTGAGTGGATAATAGCACACAAGAGAGGTCCTTCAAGTTCCGTGAGCACCGAGCCTCCTAAACCACCTTGTATCACCTTGGAATGGATGATCTTTGATCGAAAATAGTGAGGGTGTTTGGAGCTATGTTCGGCCGAGAACAAGGGGGCAAGAGGAAGAGAGGTGTGATGAAGATGAAGGGAGCTTGTATCTTTATAACCAATGTTGTGTAATGTCCAATGTGTTATATGTTTCTTATAGTACAAACAAATCCAAGATTGTAATCTATGGAGATCTCATAAGATCATATGAAATCTAGGGAGATTAAGTGGGATTTGTTGGTGGGGTCACATGGGTGACCGTACACTACATGGGGGGGGGGGGGGGGGGGCAAAGTGTAAATTCCAATCCCTAATTACAATAATAAGTAAGCTTTCAAGTGTAAGGTTTAGGGATTTTATGTGTTATTATGTTATAAGAGGTGTTATGGTGTTCGGGGACCATAACTAGCCAAGAAAAAATTAAACAACGCTTCTAGCAATATTTTGGTGTTACGGGTAATGTCCGGTTGTTCGGTTAGATACCGGTTCGTTAAAGTGCTAAATTGCACCGTTTAGTGTCTTTTATGTAACTTTTTGTGACACTTTTAATTCCCGACACTTAGAAAAGTATTCTGGACCAACTAGTCATATTTTTACATGTTATAAACTTGTCATAATGCTGAATTTTTCTGAAATGTGTAACATTCAGCATTTAAAGTGTGCTTCGGGTGCTTTTTAGTGCATTTTCTAGCTTCCGGAAAGTCTATATTGTTACCCTTGTATGTTCTCTTGGGTTTTAATGTATTCTTGACGTTAGACCTACACCTAGGCCACAATTCTATTGTCTGACTGCTTTCTGTAGAATTGTTGACACAATGTGTCTTACTGGTGAGTTTACTAGTATTTCTGACGCAATGCTGTTCATTAATTAATAAAGTAATTCTTGTAGTATAAAACATGCATGAATTCACTTGTTTAGTATGTAATCAGACAATGTTGACATTTAAGCACATAATTGTAGTTATCAAGTATTAATTAAATTGTACGGAAATTACCGGTTGGGTGCCAGTTGTCACAGTCTCCCCCCGTTAAAAGAATTTCGTCCCGAAATTCAGGCTGAACTAACTCTCGCAGGAGTCTTCTTGAACAGGTGGGGTACTTTTCTTTAAACTGGTCTTCACATTCCCACGTGTACTCGGGTCCGTGCTTAGAGTTCCAACGTACTTTGACAAGTTTCACACTGCTCCTCCTGGTCTTGTTGACTTTCCAGTCTGTAACCTAAACGGGTTGTTCTGTAAATCGGAGGGTGTCATCAATATGAACTTCATCCACAGGGATGATCACGTTTTCTTGTGTTGGACTCTTCTTGAGGTTGGATACATGGAACGTATCATGTACTCCATTAAGTTCTTCCGGTAATTCCAACTTGCATGCCACGGTACCAATTCTTTCCAAATTCTTGAATGGTCCGATGTATCGGGGATTCAGTGATGACTGTTGTTAGGGTCAATCAAAAACCTAAATAAGCTACGTAGATAGCGTAAGTAGGGTATCGTATCCACGGGGAATTTGTGGTTAGTGTCGCGTTAAAGAAATTAATTAAAACTAAATTATCTAAATTGGGGGTTTGTTTGTTTGATGGTAAAGAAAACACAATTTGTCACGAAAAGTGTTATCAAGATGAGAAGAAGTAACCTCCACCCGGAATCCCAATTACCCGTTTAACATAAAAACATGTTTACCGATTCAAAACACCACATAGACATGGCCTCGGAATTAATGAATCTGATTAGTTATCAAGGATAGTTTTTAAGATTCACTATGCAACCTAATAACCCGTTTAATTGTATCAACTACCCACCAATTTACTAACCCGCTAACAACGCAAGTAAGTTGCCAATACGCTTAATAAACGACAAGTAATTCAAACACAAGAAACGTTTACCAAGAATCCAACACAAGTGGTCAAGCTGTACCAGTTATACGAATCCGAAAACAAAGTTTAATGCAAAACAATGTAAAAGTTCATCCGGGTAGAAGTCACGAGAAGGTTAGCCGCTCATGGTGATCTTTTCCGCTTCGGTTGTCATCCCGATTAAGTTAGATTTCATGGATTGGCTTGAGAGAATGATGAATGCTGATCAAAATCGTTCCTAATACCCCTGTGACGGCTGCGAATTCCCTCCTAATATTCACGTATGTTGGCTCCGAATAATGAAAAGATCTCCCCTCCAAAATTAAAACCTTCACCGACTTCCTTGATACATTGCCAACGGCCCAAGCCCACTTTGATTTAAGACTTGCATTATTAAATCCATTTGAGATAAAGGACATCTCCACATATTGTTTTCGTTTTCTTCCTGCAAAAGGCAATTAGACACCAATAATATTTTGCTATTAAAAATAAACATTTAATTGCATTCCTTTTCTTTCATACGACAAATTCTCACTTATTCCTTTAATTGTTTCTAATAAACATTTATTAAAAAGATTATAACACATCTATATTAACAACTCATGAGATATAAGAACCATTTATATAGTATCTTTTATAACAATATCGTTGCATTTAGACTATAAATAATATCCATTAAAGTATGTCTAAATTGCATAGATCATTCAGCTTCCCATGTTTTCCGAATCTTACTACGCCCTTCCAAGGTGAGACCTTCAACAATACTTTGTCTCCCACCTCGAATTCTAATGGTTTTCGTCTTCGATCAGCATAGCTCTTTTGTCGATCTCGAGCCGCCTTAATGCGCTCTCGGATCTGCATAGTCTTGTCGTTTGTCTCCAGCGCCTGCCCAACATAAGGGCGAGCGGCACTTGCGGCCATACAGAGCTTCGAACGGTGCGGCTTTTATGCTTGTATGATAACTGTTATTGTAGGAAAACTCAACTAAAGGTAGATGAGTATCCCAGCTGCCGCCTAGGTCCATGACACATGCGTGAAGCATATCTTCTAATGTTTGTATGGTTCGTTCGCTCTGGCCGTCTGTTTGTGGATGGAAGGCCGTGCTTAGATCTAGCTGAGATCCAAAGGCTTCCTGAAAGGATTGCCAGATTCTTGAGACAAAGCGTCCATCTCTGTCTGAAATAGTTGAGATGGACACTCCATGATGTGCCACGATTTCTTTCAAGTACAACTCAGCAAGCTTTCCAGTGCTATCCTTCTCTCGGATTGGTAGGAAATGCGTAGATTTCGTCAATCGATCAACTATCACCCATATCATATCGTGCCCTCTAGGGGTCTTTGGTAATTTCGTTATGAAGTCCATCGAGATTTGCTCCCACTTCCACATGGGAATCTCTGGTTGTTGCAGTAGGCCAGACGGTTTCTGATATTCAGCCTTAACCTTAGCACAGGTTAGGCATTTTCCAACATAGACAGCAACGTCACTCTTGAGTCTCGGCCACTAATAATATTCCTTTAAGTCTTGATACATTTTGTCCGATCCTGGATGGATCGAGTATCTCGACTTGTGTGCTTCGTCAAGGATGACTTCTCGAATACCGCCATAGAGCGGAACCCAAATACGCTTCTTAAAGTATAAGGTTCCCTCTTCATTTGGCACCATATATTTCAACATACCTCGGAGGTATTCAGCTTTATGATTTTCCATCTTAAGGGCTTCTTGTTGTGCGTCACGAATACGTGTAGTGAGGTTCGTTCGAATAGTCATTTCCAATGCTCGAACCCTTAGGGTCTTAACCCTTTCTTTTCGACTTACCGCGTCTGCTACAACGTTTGCTTTTCAAGGATGGTACTTAATCTCACAGTCATAGTCGTTTAGCAGATCGACCCATCGTCGCTGATGCATGTTTAATTCCTTCTGATCAAAAATGTGTTGTAGGCTTTTGTGATATGTGAAGATTGTACATCGAGTTCCGTATAAATAGTGTCGCCAGGTCTTCAAGGCGAATACCACCGCGCCGAGTTCCAAGTCGTGCGTCGTATAATTCCTCTCATGCACCTTCAACTGTCTTGAAGCGTAAGCGATGACTTTCTGGCGTTGCATGAGCACGCAACCCAAACCTTGACACGAAGAGTCACAGTATACCACGAAGTCTTCAGTGCCTTCGGGTAAGGATAGTATTGGTGCATCGCATAGCTTATTTTTGAGCAGTTGGAAGGCTTCTTCCTGCTTGTCACCCCAGTCGTACTACTTGTCTTTCTGCGTGAGGGTGGTTAGCGGTTGAGCTATCTTTGAGAAATTCTCGATCAATCGCCAGTAATAGCCCGCTAAGCCCAAAAATTGACGACCTTCAGTTGGGGTTTTGGGGGCTTCCCGATTCTTTATGGCTTCTATCTTGGATGGGTCTACATGAATGCCCTTCTCATTCATAACGTGACCAAGAAATTGTACTTCGCGAATCCAGAATTCGCACTTTGAGAATTTTGCATAAAGTTTCTCTTTCTTCAGTAGTTCCAGAATGGTTCGGAGATGTTGCTCGTGTTCTTCTCTTATTCGTGAGTAAATCAGGATATCATCGATAAATACAATCACGAACTTATCGAGATATGGTTTGCATACGCGGTTCATTAGATCCATAAATACCGCTGGCGCATTTGTCAGTCCGAATGGCATCACAAGGAACTCGTAATGCCGATAGCGTGTTCTGAATGCACTCTTGGGTACGCTTTCCTCTTGGATTCTCAATTGATGGTATCCAGATCGAAGATCGATCTTGGAATAGTAGCTCGATCCTTGCAATTGATCAAATAAGTCATCAATCCTCGGTAGTGGATACCGATTCTTGATTGTGAGCTTGTTCAGTTCTCTGTAATCGATACACATCCGCAATGTTCCATCCTTCTTTTTCACGAACAATACTGGAGCTCCCCAAGGCGAGAAGGTTGGCCTTATGAATCCTTTATCCAACAACTCCTGGAGTTGTGTAGATAATTCTTGCATCTTGGATGGTGCTAGCCAATAGGGTGCCTTGGCTACAGGAGCGGCTCCTGGAACCAAGTCTATATGGAATTCGACTTGTCGTTGCGGAGGTAGTCCTGGCAGATCTTCAGGAAAAACATCAGGGAATTCCTTCATGAAAACCGCTGGTGCGTTGGTTAAGCCAAAAGGCATAACAACGAATTCGTAATGACCGTATCGGGTGCGAAATGCGGTTTTGGGTATATCCTCCTCTTGTATACGCAGCTGGTGATATCCTGAACGTAGATCGATCTTCGAAAAACACGTAGCGCCTTGTAGTTGATCAAACAAATCGTCGATGCGAGGCAGGGGATAGCGGTTCTTGATAGTTAGCTTATTCAATTCCCGATAGTCGATGCACATCCGGAACGACCCATCCTTCTTTTTGACGAACAGGACTGGCGCACCCCAAGGAGAGGTGCTCGGGCGAGTGAAGCCTTTGTCAAGTAATTCCTGGAGTTGGGTTGAAAGTTCTCGCATTTTGGACGGCGCGAGTCGATAAGGAGCTTTGGCAACAGGATTGGCTCCAGGAATGAGGTCGATGCGAAAATCAATATCACGACTTGGCGGTAGTCCGGGAAGATCCTCGGGAAAAACATTAGGAAATTCTCGAACCACAGGAACGTCTTTCACTTCCTTCTTCTCTTTCTTTTCCTTTTCTGCTACTACAATGTTAGCCAAGAAAGCTTTGTATTCCTTGCGGAGATACTTGCTAGCTTGGACACATGACATAAGCTTGAGACTCTTCGAAGTAGTATCACCGTATACACACAATACATCACCATTCGCAAGCGAGAATCGAATCATCTTGTCGAAGCACACAACTTCAGCATGGTTTTCTCTAAGAAAGTCCATACCTATTATGACGTCAAAACTTCCGAGTTGCATCGGAATAAGGTCAATTGGGAAGACGTGATTGTTGAGCTCAAGAGTACAATCACGGATAACGGAATTAACAGCGACGGTTCTTCCGGTAGCGACTTCAACATCGAATGTCGAGGAGAGATGGGAACGTTTACGACTAAGGAGTTTCTCAAATTCGAATGACACAAAGCAATTATCGGCTCCAGTATCAAACAAACACGATGCATAAATACCATTCACAAGGAACGTACCATTAACCACGTTGTTGTCGGCCTGGGCTTGACGCACGTTGAGGTTGAAAGTTCTGGCGCGTGCAGCCTGTTGTTGCTGCTGCTGTTGTTGTTGCTGCTGTGGCTGCTGTTGCGGAGGCTCTTGTTTCACAACCCTGTTTGGGAACATGTTGGCGAAGTGGTTCGGGTCGCCACATGCGAAACAGGCTCTGGCTTTGACTGCGGGTGCCGGAGGAGCTTGTTGACCCTGTGGGGCAGTGAGTAGAGCTTGGTTGGCAGGAGTTTGACGAATACGGCAGTTGGCAGTAAAGTGGCCGTATACGTTGCAACGAGCATAAAATCGGCAAGGAATTGCAGTCGGGTGGTGGTAGGTACAAGTAGGGCAGAGCGGGTGTGGTCCAGTGTACGCACGCTTTGCAGGCGGTGCATTGGCCACAGGCGCCGCTACTTGACGCTGTTGGGCAGGTACAGCTTGAATTGGTGCAGCAGTGATCGCACAGTTCTTGTTGGTGGAGCTGTTCTTTCTCTTGTTCTTCCTCTTGTTGCTCGATGAGGTGGGTTCAGCAGTTGGTGCGGTAGCGGTAGCTTGATGCAGATGCTTCGAAGTCTTATCCCAGACACCAGCCTTAACCCGCTTGTCGTTGATTTCAGCGGCTAGCAGATAGGTTTCCTCGATCGTCGTAGTCTTAGCCGCTTGCAAGAAATCAGCAACGCAGTCGGGCAGGGCCCGGATGTACTTCTTGATTGCCACGTCTGGAGTCTTGACTTGATCGGGACAGATAATGCTGAGCCGCTTGAAACGAGCAGTGAGACCAGCATTGTCACCATCCTTTTGCTGGATGTGCCAAAATTCATCTTCTAGCTTTTGACGTTCGTGAGGAGGGCAAAATTCCTCTAGTATAACTTCCTTGAGCTCGTCCCACGACAGACCGTAGGCTGCATCGTTCCCTCGCTTGTTCCTCTCGGCCGTCCACCAGTCTAGTGCTCGGGACTGGAAAATGCCGGTAGCATTCAGAGTTCGAAGGTCATCAGGGCAACCACTCTGTCGTAGAGTAACCTCGATAGAGTCAAACTAGTGAAATAGTGCAGTGGGACCTCCTTCGCCAGTGAATTCTTTTGGCCCACAAGACTTGAATTGTTTGAAGCTGAAAGGCCTTGCGGTAGCTTTAGGAGCTTCGGTTCTCGATTCCTCAGACGACTTGCTGGCATTCTCATAAACATCACTCACGGCCTTTGCCACACTTTTAGCGATGATGGAAGCAAGGCGTTTGTCTCTCTTTTCTTGACGAGAAAGTGCATGACGGGATCCAGACGACATTGTTTGCAATAGACATCGCCACGGAACTCAACATAGTGTATGCGAATCTCACCTCACACGTTTACTACTTACTAAAGCTCAGGAACACGCACATTCGCGTAAACACATAACACATAGGGCACAAATCACATAAGCACGTAGAGCACATAATTACATAATTCCTAAGCACGTAGAGCAAAGAAGCATTTTCACACAAGAGGCAGTCAAAATACAGAAACCTATTATTCAAAGTCGGCGATCGTTCGGGAATAGCGCAGTATAAGTGGATATAAAAGATTTGTTAACGAATTGAGATAGAAATGCAGTGTGAGTCGTGCGTGTCGATCGAAGTGGAAGAAAAGTCGAGTAAATCTTCAAAAACTTAAACACACAACAGGTAGAAGCACATAAAACACATAGGAATTGACGAATTATCAGGGTCCGCAGTTGCGGGCTCAAAAATCGAAACACATAAAATTCGAGAAATAGATTGTCTGCGGCTGGTAGACTTTGACTAACCAAAATAATTCAACTATTCACAAGGATCCGTTGTACACGTTTGACTTCCGGGAATATGCCCTTGCCTCGATTCTTGGGCGTTGGCACACATCCCGTTGGTCTTATGGTGACCTCAGGTCGTTGGAGTCCGTCGAAACTTTGGTGAGAGTTCTGTAAAATGATCGGAACAAGTAGTCAAGGTTAGGGTTTCACCCCTGGCTTAACAACTTCGTCCCTGTTTTGATAAAAAAAAAGAGAGGAGATTATTCATAAAAATACGGATTTCACTCCTGATTTGGCATAATTCTCCTCGTGTATAGGTAAAATGCGGGTCGATTAAGCAACTTTAGTCGAGAGTTTGCGGTTTTCACACCTATTCTCGGCTTAGTTACTTTTTCATAGTTGAAAATTCGAGTGCAATGACAGTGTGGCGACAGTAGCAAGGAATAAGCTTGCACATAGTCCCTACTGGATATGCACAAGTCGGTCTGTTGGTTCCTAACTATAGTCTAGGTTTCTAAGACTTCGACCCGGACTAGGTCGAGTCTTGCCTAATTCGCTATAGTTATGGCTCTGATACCAATCTGTCACACCCCAACCGATGGCGGAATCATCGGGGCATGGCACTGAGCGAAACAGATTGTCCAGAAGTTTCCATAACAACAATCATTACCATTCAATTTAAATTAACATGTCCCATACCATGTCTTAAATAGTAAACAAATTATTACAGATAACATCTAGGTAAATATTCTGTTCTGACAACTCAGATTTAATCATAGATAGTTTATTTGTTGGTTTCTAGGACCTCCTTTCCTAGCTTCGATTTCATCACAGCACAGAGAGCATCCTAGACCTTTCCTAGCCTCAAGTTCATAGCATGCTAAGCATGTAAACTTCCTAAGCACCTGTCACATACGTTAAAATAAAGTCAATACATAAAATGTAAAGGTGAGCATACAAGTTTGATAGTAGCATATAGAGTTCGAATTCGTTTACGCATAACCAGCACGTACACATAGTGAAATGAAGCACGTTAGTTATCGACATAGATCCATCGATACCAATGACTGCGGGTTGACTGCCCGAGGCAGTTCGCAATACATGATTACCACCGTAATCCATGCAAGTAAAAGATCCTTAACAACCCCCGTGTGAACGGGTGCTGAGTCCAAACTATAGTACTATCGTTGCTAAGGCAGGTAGACAGCATTCCATGTGTAAACATAACAAACAAGCGTTCATGAGCCACGTATAACATGCATTAACGGTTAGCGTTCAAATAGTATTTGGGTAGTGTGATTGTTGTAGTTTTAATATTCGTAATGTATGTAACACCCAAAAGTGCTAAAAGCAAAAAGGGATAGAGTATACTCACAGCGATTAATGGATTGAAGGGAGCACATAGCGAGTACGGTTAGCCTGAATAGGTTTGACATCATAACGATAAGTGGAACGTAAAACAGGAAACAAGTGTCGGAGAGTCGGACGGCTGGTCGATCGGACGGTAGTCCGATCGGACGGCTGACCGTTCGGTTAACAGTCTGCTCGGACGGCTGTCCGGTCGGTCGGTAGGCTGATCGGATGGCTGTTCGAGTGGATTGTTTCTTCCTGTGAGAAGGATGTGTTTGTGTATGATGGTTTGACTTTTGAAGTTTTCGTTGTAGCATTTGAAAACATTGAAGTACCTTTACCTTTCAGGTCGGTCGATCGGACGGCTGTTCGATCGGCCGGCAACCCGATCGGTTAGGCATTCAAAGGAATTGCAATGTAAAAGTCTTGGGATCGGACAGGTGTTCGATCGGACAAGTATTCGATCGGACAGGTATTCGATCAGACAGGTCAACAAGTCAAGGACTTTAAATGAAATGTAAAGTGTGGTGCAGTGGATCGGATAGTTGATCGAGCGAATAACACAACCGCTGTTCGATCGGACAGCAGGGTGTCACCTGATCGGACGACTGTTCGATCGGGTGGCACTTCTAGTGCATTGAACATGTTGAAAAATCGATTAAGTATTGAAGCATAGTATCTCATGATCCGAAGAGTAATCTGATCGGACAGTAGTTCGATCGAACAACAGTTCGTTCAATACTAGTCTTCAAAATAAATTGATTGTGTGGGACCAAGTGTTAGCCGATCGGCTGGCTGGTCGATCGGCTGGCTATCCGATCGGCTGGCTGTCCGTCCGTTCGGATAGCAGCCCGATCGTTCAGCATCCTGACCTGATCAGCCTCCTTTCGTCTAACACTTGTTGTTTTGTTCATTTGTCGTTTTATCGAGGTATTTTGACAGCGAGTAAAACCATAGATGCCTCGTTCTTACTTGGTTCCCCGGGTCGGACAGGAATCACCCAACTCCAGTCGGTGGTCTGTTTGGAACGAAGTTTAACATTTACCCGAAGTCGGTTAACCTTGTGGTTAGAATCCGGATCTTGAGCCATACAACCACCGAAGTGATTTGTAAACCGACTTAGGCTCCGTCTCTACCGGTTTGAAGTTATTGAGTGACAAAGAGTTGAAGGAAAGTTGGAAAATCCATCTTTCAATCCTTGTCACCGTGTATATGTTTAAATCTATGAAAGATCCTTGTTTGTTTATGTGGAAATCGGCTAGATCCAAGTTATTCTTGGTGGTTTGAGGCCAAAACATAAAGTTCATCAAGAACCCATGATGACATCATCCTAGAACACTTGAATCTTGATGATTTCATGGTTAAAAGTTAAGATTTGAAAGATAGAAAGGTGTAGGAGTGCGTATAGATCAAGAAAGTACAAGATTTAGGATGAAATCTTACCGGAATCGAGAGAAATCTGCGAAAATGTGAGCTGAGCGTGCTGATCGAACAGGGGTTTCCAAAAGTGGAAAAAGGATGACAATGACAGGGGTATTTATAGGATGACAAAAGAGGAAAGTGCTGGCCGATCAGCCAGGCAGCTCGATCGGACAGCCTGTCCGATCGGACAACAGTCCGTTCGGCTGGCTGTTCGATCGGCTGGGAGCCTGATCGATCGGTCGCACCTTTTGAGTGTTTCGCGCGACGTTTTTTGATATTTCGATTACGATTGCGAGCGGTTCGATTCAATAGGGTTTCCTTGTCAAATTTCTTTCAGTCCCAAACACTCGTATCTCGCATAATCTATTTTCCACCAATTATCATAATTCGTTCATGATTCGAGTTCGATTGTATATCGAGTCAGATTTTGAGTTTCGATTGAGTTCTCTTGATTATCACAACAAAATATAAATAAACATGCACAGGTAACATGTAAGGCACACACACACGTATAATAGTAAGTAAAAATACGTAGCTCGAGTTGCGATTAGAAGTCGATTCGATTAGCATAGCTTGATTATTAGTTGATTTACTTTATCGCATTGTTACTTCCTATAGCTCACAGTCGTAGGTCGATTGAATAACGATTAACACACATCGATTATTGTCATTAACAACACTTACTCCACATAATACGAATTAAATAAAGAAATTCCTGCAAGTCAGGTTGCGAGAAATTGGTCGTTGACTTAGACCTTGACTTTGACTTTAACTTGTGAAAACACGGGTCAATGCACTAGAAGTGCCACCCGATCGAACAGCCGTCCGATCAGGTGACACCCTGTTGTCCGATCGAACAGCAGTTGTGCTATTCGATCGATCAACCATCCGATCCATTGCATCACACTTTACATTCATTAAAGTCTTTGACTTGTTGACCTGTCCGATCGAACACCTGTCCGATCGAACACCTGTCCGATTCAAAGACTAAACCTTGAAATTCTGTTGAATGCCTAACCGATCGGGTTGCCGGCCGATCGAACAGCCGTCCGATCGACCGACCTGAAAGGTAAAGGTACTTCAATGTTTTCAAAATGCTACAACGAAAACTTCAAAAGTCAAGCCATCATACACAAACACGTCCTCCTCAAGGGAAGGAACAATCCACTCGAACAGCCATCCGATCGGCCTACCGACCGACCGAACAGCAGACCGTACGGGCTGTCAGCCGAACGATCAGCCGTCCGATCGAGCTGCCATCCGATCGACCAGCTGTCCGACTCTTCCACACTCGTTTCCCGTTATACGTTTCACTTATCGTTATGATATCGAATCTATTCAGGCTAACCGTACTCGCTAAGCGCTCCCTTCAATCCATAAATCACTGTGAGTATACTCGATCCCTTTTTGCTTTTAGCACTTTTGGGTGTTACATACGTTACGAATATTCAAACTACAACTATCACACTACTCAAACTATTTGAACGCTAACCATTAATGCATGTTATTACGTGGCTCATGAATGCTTGTTTGTTATGTTTACACATGGAATCCTGTCTACCTGCCTTAGCAACGATAGTACTATAGTTTGGACTCAGCACCCGTTCACATGGGGGTTGTTAAGGATCTTTTACTTGCATGGATTACGGTGGTGATCATGTATTATGAACTGCCTCAGGCAGTCAACCCGCAGTCATTGGTATCGATGGGTCTATGTCGATAACTAACGTGCTTCATTTCACTATGTGTACGTGCTGGTTACGCGTAAACAAATTCGAACTCTATATGCTATTATCAAACTTGTATGCTCACCTTTACATTTTATGTATTGACTTTATTTTAACGTATGTGACAGGTGCTTAGGAAGTTTACATGTTTAGCACGCTGTGAACTTGAGGCAAGGAAAGGTCTAGGATGCTCTCTGTGCCGTGATGAAATGGAGGCTAGGAACAGAGGTGTAACACCTCGAAAAATTTACGTCCTATAATGTATTGACACGTGTCATAAGCTTGAACGTGTGAAAGTATACTCTAGAGGGACTAAAGTTGACAAACAAGGAATCTATGAGTGAAAAAGGATTCAAAGTGTCAACAATGAATAAATATATCTTTCAATAAACCTACATGATGTTTATACCCTTCAACGAATAAATCATGGATCATAGGAAGCTAATTGTGAAAGAAAGTGAGGAATTACAAACTACAGGGGTTAAATGTGTCAACATGTTTAAAGTATACCTCTGAGTGACCTTTTAGCAAACTCGAAGTTTTGTAATGATTAATTATACTCACGAGAATGTGTGATAAAAATTTCACAAAGTTTCGTTATCGTATGAGAAAGTTATGATAAAATTCGTATGTGAAGGGTTAAAAGCGTCAACGTTGAAATTTAAGGCCTTACGGGTGATCACAAAGTTAACCGAGGACTTAACGGTGTTTGGTTATGCCTTGGAGCCCTTAAAAGTAAAGTTAGAGGGTTGAAAATGCAAGAAATAAAGTGAAAACCATGTTTAGAAGGTCCAGGGGGTGAAATGCAATTGTTTGAAACTTGTTTGGCTGGTTACCCATGTGCTAGCGTAGCGCGACCAACAACCCCTTTTGCCGTCGCGCTACGCGACGGCCTGAGCTGATCAGAATTTCGCACAGGTGCCAGTTTCAGGTCTTTAACCGACTTAGATGCCTGGTTTTTGATACTTGGGGCTTGTTTGATGGTTTTAAAGAGCCTAGGGACACTTGGAATGATCCCATAACACTTGTAGGCTTGTTTGTAATGATCTTAAGGCACCAAGATCTCCTATATAAAGAAACCCAAGTTGCATCAATTGAACACACTCACTTGAAACCCTCACAACTCAACTCCTGGAGGTTGCTGGAGCTCAAGGACATTTCCTAGTGATCTCTAGTCTTAATTAGGACCCTTGTAAGTATTATTAACCCTTCTTAATTCAGTTTTGATTAGCTAATTAGTGTAAAGTCAAACCGTCGTAATTAAGATTTGACTTCGTCATTAATCTTAATCCATTCAGTTAAAATTCAAATTGAAAGTACCTATGAGTTGGTGATTATGTGGACAATAAACCCTTAAAAGGGTATTCTCTGATTTCCACTCTAACTAGGTCAATTGTCGAGTCAAACTTGATTATAAAAAGCCAACAGGAAGCTTAATTTTAAATTAATGCAAAATTAGCAATGTAAAGGCTATGCAACCTGTTTTTTCATTAATATAACTTGGTAATTAATATAAGAACATGTCTAAACATGTTCAACTCGACAATTTTCAGTTTAGGCTCGGTTCGGGACCGAAAGTCGCATAGTTTGACTTATGCTTTGACTTTCAGTTCTGACCCGTTTAAGCATGTTTTAGAAATGCCTTAGAGCCTTATTTAGAACCAAGTTACCTATAAGTATAACCCTCTGTGATTATACAACTTGGTTCATTAGTTATTCGATTCATATGCGTGATTCCGTTAAATGCTTAAATGTTGACTATTATGCCCTTCTGACCTTAAAACGTGATTTTTGAAAAAGTAAAAGAGTAGAAACCTTAGTTACTGATTTATAAACTTGCACCTAAAATTTGACATCAGTTTGAGGTTTAGATTAAGAGTTATGCTCATTAGCGTAATTTGAAAGCTTTTTAGTAATTAAATGGCGTAATTAGCATATAGCCTATCTAAACCCACTTTTTGATACCAAACTTTTTACCCACTGATATAAAATAATATTTAGGGATTTTTGGAGATTTTTATTTATTTTTAGGCTGAGCATAACTTAGAGTTCTAAGTATTATTCGGTTAATGCCGGTTTTGCCCTTTTAAGCCATAAAATGAGTTTTACAAATCCGTTTGACCCCAAACCTTTTTCTACTGATCTAATATAATAAATAAAGTATTTTGAGCCTTCTGGAATTGTAAAAATATCAGCTTTCTTTTAAAAACCCGGAAATGGCTCCAAACCGCCTTTTTAAGCGTTTTTAACGCATAGTATGTACTAGAACTATATTGAACATATAAGGTTGATACCTACTGATATTTTTAGTATATTTTTATATTATAACAGTAAGTAAAAGTTTTTAAACTCAGGTTTCCAGTTTTGACCTTCTAAGCCTAAGTGAAATTACCAAAATACCCCTAAGATGCATAGTTTGGTTTTAAATGATAAGTTTCACATATAGGTCATACCCTACTGTTATAACTTATTAAATTAAGTGTTTTTACTGAATAAATCAGACCTGTAACTCAGATTACTAATTAAGCTCTTTTATAATCTTTTAAATGACCAAAATGCCCTCATGAGGCATAATTTGAGTTTAAATTCATTTGGGGCATAATAGAAGATATATTACTGATATCACAACATACTTAAGGCATATTAACTTAGGAAACCTGTATATGATTCATTTGGTTACTCGTTACGCACTTTTCGCGTTCGGATCGGCTTATGTAACTAGTTTGCATATATTAGCCGAAACGGGTCAAACCATATCATTTTTATCTCAAAATCCAAAGGTGTTTAGATTACCCATATTATACAAGTCTTCAAACTTGTCGGGTCTAAAACACATTCTATACCGGTCTTCGCCTTGTCATGCGTTTGAACCGTATCCTTCTGTAAGACTAACCGGTCTAAGCTTAGGCTTAATTAAAGACCGTTAGCATTCTAATTGGTTATTTATACCATCATTCCAGACTAGAGCCTTCCGGTAAATGGTACCTACGCTTACTTAAGTGAATACGGCTGAGTTATTAAATTCTTACTATTTAAGACAGGAGCTAGCTCAGGTAAATACTCTTAACTTATTTTCCCTATACGGGCTTGGGATACGGTATTATAATAATACCGCTTGGTCGGGTATTGAATATTTAATCTTATTGTGGTTAAATTATTGAGGTAACCCGGTTTAATCTGTATTGTTTGAAATAAAGACCTTTAGGGGTTAATGACCATGTCCCGGATATCCTTGACATCATTGTGTTATAAAATGGCCACGCCTTATACACGGGGTGTAGGCATACACCTGACAGTTGTTTAAGGAAAAACGGTATCTCACTCTCTTGTGGGCCTATACTTGTGGCGTGTCTGTTAATCTGACCCGGTTTCTACATCGGGCCCTGAACGTATAACGAACATGTAAATCTGTATACAAGATTATAAATATAATTGTCCCAAGTTATAAAAGATATTTTGTGCCACGTGCATCCAAATCAATTTTATTAAACCTTTTCAAAATGAGTCGGTTGAGTGTATTTACCAGTGAAAACTGACGTATTTTCCAAAAAGGGTTAAGTGACAGGTACTGAACGTAATTGGCTGGAAGCTCAGGGCGTTTATAAGGAATCTTGCAAGTTCTAGGCGCCTAAAGTCTGTTGAACTATGTTTATGTTTTAAGATCCGCCTGTGGATCCTTTACTTTCCGTTGTAATACTGGATATTACTTTATGTTCGGATTGTAATATATTTATCTTTTGCTTCCGATGTGCATTCATATATATTGTGTTGTTTGACTATGATGATATCAACTACGTCACCATACTCCCCTACCGGGCCCACCGGTGAAATGTGGAAAGTCGGGGTGTGACAGGTTGGTATCAGAGCCAACACTGAGTGAATTAAACACTAGTCTTTTGTGTTTAATCTCAGTTACACAGCTGCACATTCTTGAGTCTAGACAAGAACATTGGATAAATCCTAATTCGTTTTATTTTGACATTATTTGGTTCCTTTGTTATTTTTCTGATTAACCCTTGCATGGGCAAGTCATTTTCTGTAGAAGTCCCGTTTAGGGTAACCATATACTTGTTTAAATTTTAATGGAACGATTACATCTAAAATATCATTCCTATATTATAAGATCTACCATTATAATCAAATGGCAAAATTTAAAAAGGACAAGACCTAGCCATATGTCACATTAAGACAGGGCCAAGATGTTAGTTCCACAATTAGATTCAGATCCTTGTTAGCATTTCAATTTAGGATTGTTCTGCGTTAAATATTAAAAAGAATCTTAAAGGTAAAACCTAGCCTAAATGTCACTGCGGACAAGGCCAAGATGGTAGAACCTATTCAAGAGATTCAAATCTTTTTTTTATATCTAAAAGCATATTATCATGCTTGACAAGATGTGACACGATAAAATCACATAAGTCATTCTTAAATGGGTTATTCTAAATTCCCTTATTTATATAATCATCCCTTATGGATGAAGTGCCCACGGGCTATAATTAACGTCCTTTGGACTAAAGACAGAGGTAGCCTACAACTCCCTGTCAAGAAAAGGTAATGAACTTTGATTCAAACCTTAATGCCTTGATTCCATAAATTCTGGGCTTATAAATTAAATTTGTCTACGTGACTAGGCCTTTTGTGCTATTATTAACTTATAATTTAGGATTATGATAAAGATCCTGAACAATTGTATATATATAGCAAATTAACTAATATGTGCATTAAAACCATGGTTAATAAATCGTCAAGAACGATAGTACTATATAGGCTTCTAAATAAACCTTGTCCTTATTGATTTTATGTAGCAATTAAAGCTACATGGCTAGGTCAGAAGAAGTAAACAGTCATCCCCTGGAAAACCACGATGATGATAGGGTTAATATAACCAGAGGAGAGCTCCGTACACTGATTGATACAGCTGTATCTAAAGCTGTAGAGGAGCAATTCAAGGAGTATAGTGGGACGCATAGCAGAACATCTTCAGTACCCCACTCTAAGTCTGTTCCTAAGACTCATTCAGAAGCTCATGACAAGCCACCCTCTAAGAAAGACGAACTAAAGAAAGATGATGATCGACATTCATCTAACCTAAACAGTGTTCCATCTAAAAGGATAGTGTTTGATGATAAGCCACGCACCAAGTCCTGTACCTACAAGTACTTTGTTTCCTGCAAACCCCGGGATTTTACTGGGGAGAAAGGAGCAATAGATTGTATGACCTGGTTGGATGAAATGGACACAGTTGTCGATATCAGCGGTTGTGTTGAGAGGGATGTAGTGAAGTATGTATCCCAATCGTTCAAGGGAGAGGCACTAGCATGGTGGAAGGCTCTCATTCAAGCTGCTGGGAAGATCCCACTTTACAACATGTCATGGGAACAGTTTGTTGCTCTCATTATGGAGAACTACTGCCCTTAACACGAGGTTGAGAGGATTGAGTCAGATTTCTTATCATTGGTGATGACAAACTTAGATTTTCAAGCTTACCTCACCAGTTTCAATACCCTGTCCAGACTGGTTCCTTACCTAGTAACACCAGAACCCAAGAGAATTGCTCGCTTCATTGGGGGTTTAGCCCCAGAAATCAAAGCCAGTGTTAAGGCTTCAAGACCTACTACATTCAGGTCAGTGGCAGATCTGTCGCTATCTCTTACACTCGATGTAGTCAGAAACAAGGCTGCCAAAGCCTCTGAAGATGGAAAGCGTAAAAGGGAGGATGAGGATTCTCATCGCTCCGATAAGAAGATGAACTCTGAGGATAAGAAGAGTTCCGGGTTTAAGCGAGACAGCCAGCAGTCGGGTGAGAAGACCAGGTGCGAAACCTGTAGGAAATACCACCTCGGGAAATGCAGATTTGAATCTCAGCCTCTACCGTGTGGAATTTGCAAGTCTAAGGAACATAAAACCCTGGATTGCAAGAAATTGAAAGACGCAACCTGTTATGGTTGCAACGAGAAGGGGCATATCAAGACCAACTGCCCTAGGAATCAGAAGAAGCCTGAAGAAGCCAAGAAAACAAACGCATGATGAACGCCCAGGAGATGGTGCAGAAGGACAATTACATAGCAGGTACCTTTCCTTATCAAACAGTTTATGCAAATATTTATTGAATACTGGCACATATAATTCTATAAAGAACAATAAATGTTGTGAATTGTTGTCTCCGCTGATTAGGACTCCGGTCATTTAACGCGAGATAGAAATTAACCGATTACACTATAGAAAATGCTCCAACAAATCCTAGATTGATATTTTATATCTATTAGGAATCTCTTTTTCTGATATCCTTATGGCAAGCTTTCAAGCTATCCAAATTCATCACTATACTAAAGACAGATGTGACATTTTGATCCCCTGTAAAAAAGATGATGGATTAGGACCAAACTTTAAATGCCATTAATGGTCTTTTGTGACCTAGGCTAAGTATAATTAATATATATTAAATAACGTTCATTAAGAATGTTAATTCTATATTGGCCGGTATGGTTTAATAAAACCATGGTTAGTATATGAGACCATGAGGATGATGAATAGCAGTTGTCGGATAGCAACCAAGAGATTGATTCATTTAGTAATAGGAACCAAATCTTGAGTATGACAAACTCGGATAAGACATCAGTCAATCACGCCATTGATGAGGCGGCGCATGCTAATGATACTACAATTGTAAACCTGAAAAAGTCCAAGGAAGTTCTTCAAACTATAATAAGACACAGCTGTGGGAAAAACTGTGAAGAAGATCGTGAAAAAGTTCAAAGAGCCGAATGCTACTTGCTACAAACCCTTCGTAAACTATAAGTATAGCAAACTTTTAAAATCTTTCTTAAGAACCATAGTTATTAAGTGAAGGCAGGAATCATAAGAACTATTTCTTCTGTTCTTGTCAAGAACATTCAGTCGTAGAATTTTAGAAGTATCCTCTTTCTAGGTGTAATGCGTCAACACTTAAAATTGATATCTCTTTGATCTCTAATGATTATGGATACCAGACGGTATGATAAAAGCGTCATATGAGGATTGGTGTATCTTAATATGTTCCATAGATTGCTTCCATGCCTGATCAGTATGGAGGTTTAATGCATGGGACAACAAGGATATCTCAATGGTCATATGGTGCTAAGGTCAACTATTGGTATTCAAAGAAGATATCCAAAATGGAATGGTCCAACTAAATGTTCCCGATTAAGGAATTCATGGACTCGTAACATAAATGTGTCACTTATCTGATACAGAATATGATTGATAAACTGAAGCCCGAGATTGGGAAATCTCTGTAACCTCCTTGTACCTTAATTATCTTCTCCTAAGATTACCCTGTTTACCCCTGAGAGGCAAGTAGAGTTAAGATTAATATCCCACTTTGGGTTGGAGTGTTGTAGAACTCCATGATTGATTATGGAATAATCGAAACCCTGATTAAGTAAACTTTAAGATAAGAAGATTCATATAGTCTAACTCGATATTCCGAGAGTTAAATAAGAAAGACGGTTCATTTTGCTTATGCATTTATTACCGCAACCCTATTTTAACAACGATTAAGAATTGCCATCAGCTGCCCAGGATCGTCGATTTGTTCGACTAACGGCAAGGATTAGCTATTCCTTAAGATTAGTTTTAAGCAATGATTGGGATAACCATCCCACCTTAAGATAAGCTTTTCTATAATAATTGATATGTAAGTATTAAGGCTGCTCCTTTGGAGACCTTGTATAGATGGAATGTTAAACATCTATTGTTAGATAGAGAATTGGTGAGTCCAATTATCAGGATTTGAAAGTTGCCTAGGAAACAACAAATAAGATCATACAAATCCATAATCGATTGTAAGTTGCCAGTATACGGCAGGAAATCAAGGATTTATGAAAGTAGCAACCCTCCTAAGTTCTTGTTAAAGAATAAGGTTCAACAAAAGTATCGCCCAGAAAGGGTATACCAAATTTGTTAAATTATCAGGCTAGTTAAGCCCTGAATATATAAAATCATTTGAAGGAAATCGAATGTATCAAGATCAAGTAGCTTATAAGCTAAAACCTATTTAAGGAGCTTGGCGGAGCTCGCAATACATTACACACTAGTGACTGAAGGGTGTGTTTCGCCAATAAGTCAAGAAGCACTATCACATAATGATATGCAAATTTATGATGTGATGAGCATCCTGTATCGATTAAGGATTGACAGGTTAAGAAGCTCCAAAAAGGATACATGTACCTAATATAGGAGTCACTTTGGGAGCTTGGAAAGACTCCAGATATACTACAGAAGTCAAGTCCATTATACGACAAAAACTACCTCCATAATTTTAGCAAATCTCGAGGTCGAGATTTCTTTTAAGGGGGTGAGGATGTAACACCTCGAAAAATTTACGTCCTATAATGTATTGACACGTGTCATAAGCTTGAACGTGTGAAAGTATACTCTAGAGGGACTAAAGTTGACAAACAAGGAATCTATGAGTGAAAAAGGATTCAAAGTGTCAACAATGAATAAATATATCTTTCAATAACCCTACATGATGTTTATACCCTTAAACGAATAAATCATGGATCATACGAAGCTAATTGTGAAAGAAAGTGAGGAATTACAAACTACAGGGGTTAAATGTGTCAACATGTTTAAAGTATACCTCTGAGTGACCTTTTAGCAAACCCAAAGTTTTGTAATGATTAATTATACTCACGAGAATGTGTGATAAAAATTTCACAAAGTTTCGTTATCATATGAGAAAGTTATGATAAAATTCGTATGCGAAGGGTTAAAAGCGTCAACGTTGAAATTTAAGGCCTTACGGGTGATCACAAAGTTAACCGAGGACTTAACGGTGTTTGGTTATGCCTTGGAGCCCTTAAAAGTAAAGTTAGAGGGTTGAAAATGCAAGAAATAAAGTGAAAACCATGTTTAGAAGGTCCAGGGGGTGAAATGCAATTGTTTGAAACTTGCTTGGCTGGTTACCCATGTGCTAGCGTAGCGCGACCAACAACCCCTTTTGCCGTCGCGCTACGCGACGGCCTGAGCTGATCAGAATTTCGCACAGGTGCCAGTTTCAGGTCTTTAACCGACTTAGATGCCTGGTTTTTGATACTTGGGGCTTGTTTGATGGTTTTAAAGAGCCTAGGGACACTTGGAATGATCCCATAACACTTGTAGGCTTGTTTGTAATGATCTTAAGGCACCAAGATCTCCTATATAAAGAAACCCAAGTTGCATCAATTGAACACACTCACTTGAAACCCTCACAACTCAACTCCTGGAGGTTGCTGGAGCTCAAGGACATTTCCTAGTGATCTCTAGTCTTAATTAGGACCCTTGTAAGTATTATTAACCCTTCTTAATTCAGTTTTGATTAGCTAATTAGTGTAAAGTCAAACCGTCGTAATTAAGATTTGACTTCGTCATTAATCTTAATCCATTCAGTTAAAATTCAAATTGAAAGTACCTATGAGTTGGTGATTATGTGGACAATAAACCCTTAAAAGGGTATTCTCTGATTTCCACTCTAACTAGGTCAATTGTCGAGTCAAACTTGATTATAAAAAGCCAACAGGAAGCTTAATTTTAAATTAATGCAAAATTAGCAATGTAAAGGCTATGCAACCTGTTTTTTCATTAATATAACTTGGTAATTAATATAAGAACATGTCTAAACATGTTCAACTCGACAATTTTCAGTTTAGGCTCGGTTCGGGACCGAAAGTCGCATAGTTTGACTTATGCTTTGACTTTCAGTTCTGACCCGTTTAAGCATGTTTTAGAAATGCCTTAGAGCCTTATTTAGAACCAAGTTACCTATAAGTATAACCCTCTGTGATTATACAACTTGGTTCATTAGTTATTCGATTCATATGCGTGATTCCGTTAAATGCTTAAATGTTGACTATTATGCCCTTCTGACCTTAAAACGTGATTTTTGAAAAAGTAAAAGAGTAGAAACCTTAGTTACTGATTTATAAACTTGCACCTAAAATTTGACATCAGTTTGAGGTTTAGATTAAGAGTTATGCTCATTAGCGTAATTTGAAAGCTTTTTAGTAATTAAATGGCGTAATTAGCATATAGCCTATCTAAACCCACTTTTTGATACCAAACTTTTTACCCACTGATATAAAATAATATTTAGGGATTTTTGGAGATTTTTATTTATTTTTAGGCTGAGCATAACTTAGAGTTCTAAGTATTATTCGGTTAATGCCGGTTTTGCCCTTTTAAGCCATAAAATGAGTTTTACAAATCCGTTTGACCCCAAACCTTTTTCTACTGATCTAATATAATAAATAAAGTATTTTGAGCCTTCTGGAATTGTAAAAATATCAGCTTTCTTTTAAAAACCCGGAAATGGCTCCAAACCGCCTTTTTAAGCGTTTTTAACGCATAGTATGTACTAGAACTATATTGAACATATAAGGTTGATACCTACTGATATTTTTAGTATATTTTTATATTATAACAGTAAGTAAAAGTTTTTAAACTCAGGTTTCCAGTTTTGACCTTCTAAGCCTAAGTGAAATTACCAAAATACCCCTAAGATGCATAGTTTGGTTTTAAATGATAAGTTTCACATATAGGTCATACCCTACTGTTATAACTTATTAAATTAAGTGTTTTTACTGAATAAATCAGACCTGTAACTCAGATTACTAATTAAGCTCTTTTATAATCTTTTAAATGACCAAAATGCCCTCATGAGGCATAATTTGAGTTTAAATTCATTTGGGGCATAATAGAAGATATATTACTGATATCACAACATACTTAAGGCATATTAACTTAGGAAACCTGTATATGATTCATTTGGTTACTCGTTACGCACTTTTCGCGTTCGGATCGGCTTATGTAACTAGTTTGCATATATTAGCCGAAACGGGTCAAACCATATCATTTTTATCTCAAAATCCAAAGGTGTTTAGATTACCCATATTATACAAGTCTTCAAACTTGTCGGGTCTAAAACACATTCTATACCGGTCTTCGCCTTGTCATGCGTTTGAACCGTATCCTTCTGTAAGACTAACCGGTCTAAGCTTAGGCTTAATTAAAGACCGTTAGCATTCTAATTGGTTATTTATACCATCATTCCAGACTAGAGCCTTCCGGTAAATGGTACCTACGCTTACTTAAGTGAATACGGCTGAGTTATTAAATTCTTACTATTTAAGACAGGAGCTAGCTCAGGTAAATACTCTTAACTTATTTTCCCTATACGGGCTTGGGATACGGTATTATAATAATACCGCTTGGTCGGGTATTGAATATTTAATCTTATTGTGGTTAAATTATTGAGGTAACCCGGTTTAATCTGTATTGTTTGAAATAAAGACCTTTAGGGGTTAATGACCATGTCCCGGATATCCTTGACATCATTGTGTTATAAAATGGCCACGCCTTATACACGGGGTGTAGGCATACACCTGACAGTTGTTTAAGGAAAAACGGTATCTCACTCTCTTGTGGGCCTATACTTGTGGCGTGTCTGTTAATCTGACCCGGTTTCTACATCGGGCCCTGAACGTATAACGAACATGTAAATCTGTATACAAGATTATAAATATAATTGTCCCAAGTTATAAAAGATATTTTGTGCCACGTGCATCCAAATCAATTTTATTAAACCTTTTCAAAATGAGTCGGTTGAGTGTATTTACCAGTGAAAACTGACGTATTTTCCAAAAAGGGTTAAGTGACAGGTACTGAACGTAATTGGCTGGAAGCTCAGGGCGTTTATAAGGAATCTTGCAAGTTCTAGGCGCCTAAAGTCTGTTGAACTATGTTTATGTTTTAAGATCCGCCTGTGGATCCTTTACTTTCCGTTGTAATACTGGATATTACTTTATGTTCGGATTGTAATATATTTATCTTTTGCTTCCGCTGTGCATTCATATATATTGTGTTGTTTGACTATGATGATATCAACTACGTCACCATACTCCCCTACCGGGCCCACCGGTGAAATGTGGAAAGTCGGGGTGTGACAGGAGGTCCTAGAAACCAATAAACAAACTGTTTTATTTGAATCTGAGTTGTCGGAACAGAATATTTGCCTAGATGTTATCTGTAATAGTTTGTTTACTATTTGAGACATGGTATGGGACATGTTAATTTAAATTGAATGGTAATGATAGTTGTTATGGAAACTTCTGGACAATCTGTTTCACTCAGTGCCACGCCTCGATGATTCCGCCATCGGTTGAGGTGTGATAGATTGGTATCAGAGCCATAACTATAGAGAATTAGGCAAGACTCGACCTAGTCCGGGTCGATGTCTTAGAGACCTAGACTATAGTTAAGAACCAACAGACTGAACTTATGTGCTATACCCAGCTATTTCTCGCTATCACTGCACTCAAATTTTCGAAAAGGATCAAACGATTTCGTTGGGATTAGGTATGAAAACCGCAAACTCTCGACTAAATTGCTTGGTCAGTGCCGATTTTATCAATTTATCCACGATTTCCTCATTATTTTCAATAACAAGCGAGGAGAATTATACCAAATCAGGAGTGAAATCCATATTTTGATGAATAATCTCCTCAATTTTGCTAAAACAAGGAAGAAGTTGCTAAGCTAGGGGTGAAACCCTAACCTTGACAATTTGCTCCTAACCTTTACTCATCTCATCAAAGCCTCGACAAACTTCAACGACCTGAGCTCATGAGTATGACCCAGGGAGTACTTGTTGAATGCCCAAGAATCGAGGCAGAAACACGATCCCGAAAGTCGAAGTGTGACGACAAGTCTGTTGAAGAATAGTCGAATCACTTTGGGTAGTCAACGTCTAGTAGCCGCAGACGATCTAATCCTCAATTTATTTGTTTGGAGTCGGCAGTTGTCGCTCTAATTCGTCGATTTTATGTGTTTTATGTGCTTTTACCTATTTATGTGTTTAAGTTTTTGAAGAATTGTTCGATTTTGCTTTCATTTCGATCGACACGCATAACGCGCACTGCATTTCTATCTCAAATCGCTAACAAATCACCGAATTTTGGACAAACCTATGCTATACTACGCTATTCGATATACTAAGTGCGATCGCTATACTCGAACGATCGCGAGCTTTGAATAATAGGTTTCTGTTTTCTGACTGCTTCTAAGTGACACAATGCGTATGCGCTTCCTTGCTCCTGTGTTCCGTGGCGATGTCTATTGCAGACCATATCGTCTGGATCCCGTCATGCACTTTCTCGTCAAGAAAAGAGAGACAAACGCCTTGCTTCCATCATCGCCAAGAGTGTGGCAAAGTCCGTGAGTGATGTTTACGAGAATGCCAGCAAATCATCCAAGGAATCACGAACCGAAGCTCCCAAAGCTACCGCAAGGCCTTTCAGTTTCAAACAATTCAAGTCTTGTGGGCCAAAAGAATTCACTGGCGAAGGAGGTCCCACTGCACTATTCCACTGGTTCGACTCTATTGAGGTTACTCTACGACAGAGTGGTTGCCCTGATGACCTTCGAACTCTGAACGCTACCGGCGTTTTCCAGTCCCGAGCACTAGACTGGTGGACGGCCGAGAGGAACAAGCGAGGGAACGATGCAGCCTACGGTCTGTCGTGGGACGAGCTCAAGGAAGTTATGCTAGAGGAATTCTGCCCTCCTCACGAACGTCAAAAGCTAGAAGATGAATTTTGGCACATCCAGCAAAAGGATGGTGACAATGCTGGTCTTACTGCTCGTTTCAAACAGCTCAGCATTATCTGTCCTGATCAAGTCAAGACTCCCGACATGACGATCAAGAAGTACATCCGGGCCCTGCCCGACTGCGTTGCTGATTTCGTGCAAGCGGCTAAGACTACAACGATCGAGGAAACCTATCTGCTGGCCGCTGAAATCAATGACAAACGGGTTAAGGCTGGTGTCTGGGATAAGACTTCGAAGCATCTGCATCAAGCTACCACTACCGCACCAACTGCTGAACCTATCTCATCAGGCAACAAGAGGAAGAACAAGAGAAAGAACAGCTCCAGCAACAAGAACTGTGCGATCACTGCTGCACCAGTTCAAGCCGTACCTGCCCAACAGCGTCAAGTAGCAGCGCTCGTGGCCAATGCACCGCCTGCAAAGCGCGCATACACTGGGCCACATCCGCTCTGCCCTACTTGCACCTACCACCACCCAACTGCCATTGCTTGCCGTTACTGTGCTCACTGCAACGTATACAACCATTTTACTGCTAACTGCCGCATCCGATAAGCTCCTGCTCACCAAGCTCTGCTCACTGCCCCACAGGGTCAACAAGCTCCTCCGGCACCCGCAGTCAAAGCCAGAGCCTGCTTCGCATGTGGCGACCCGAACCATTTCGCCAACATGTGCCCAAACAAGGTTGTGAAGCAAGAGCCTCAGCAACAACAACAGCAGCCACAACAACAGCAGCAACAACAGGCCGCACGCGCCAGAACTTTCAACCTCAACGTGCGTCAAGCCCAGGCCGACAATAAAGTGGTCAATGGTACGTTCCTTGTGAATGGTATTTATGCTTCATGTTTGTTTGATACTGGAGCCGATAACTGCTTTGTGTCGCTCGAATTTGAGAAACTCCTTAGTCGTAAACGTTCGCAACTCTCCTCGGCATTCGATGTTGAACTCGCTACCGGAAGAACCGTCGCCGTCAATTCCGTTATCCGTGATTGTACTCTCGAGCTCAACAATCACATCTTCCCAATCGACCTTATTCCAATGCAACTCGGAAGTTTCGACGTCATAATAGGCATGGACTTTCTTCGAGAAAACCATGCTGAAGTTGTATGCTTCAACAAGATGATTCGTTTTTCGCTCGCAAATGGTGACTTATTGTGTGTTTATGGCGATACTACTTCAAGAGGGCTCAAGCTTATGTCATGCGTGCAAGCCAGCAAGTATCTCCGTAAGGAATACAGGGCTTTCCTAGCTAACATCCTAGTAGCGGAGAAGGAAAAGAAAGAGAAGAAGGAAGTGAAGGACGTTCCTGTGGTTCGAGAATTTCCTAATGTTTTCCCAGAGGATCATCCCGGATTACCGCCAAGTCGTGATATCGACTTTCGTATTGACCTCATTCCTGGAGCCAACCCTGTTGCCAAAGCTCCTTATCGACTTGCGCCGTCCGAAATGCGTGAACTCTCAACCCAACTCCAGGAATTACTTGAGAAAGGCTTCATTCGCCCGAGCACCTCTCCTTGGGGCGCGCCAGTCCTTTTCGTCAAAAAGAAGGACGGGTCATTCAGGATGTGCATCGACTATCGGGAATTGAATAAGTTAACTATCAAGAACCGCTATCCTCTACCTCGCATCGACGATTTGTTTGATCAACTACAAGGCGCTACGTGTTTCTCAAAGATCGACCTGCGTTCAGGATATCACGTATTCAAGGGGAGGATATACCCAAAACCGCGTTTTGTACTCGTTACGGTCACTACGAATTTGTTGTCATGCCTTTTGGCTTAACCAACGCACCAGCGGTTTTCATGGATCTAATGAATCGCGTGTGTAAACCATATCTCGACCGTTTCGTCATCGTATTCATCGACGATGTCTTGATTTATTCCAAATCGAAAACCGAACATGCGCAACATCTACGTTTGGTTCTCGAGTTACTCCAGGGGAACCAACTCTATGCCAAGTTCTCCAAGTGTGAATTCTGGTTGGAGGAAGTTCAGTTTCTGGGTCACATCGTAAATAGTCAAGGCATTCACGTCGACCCTGCGAAAATTGAAGCTGTCAAGAGCTGGGTTACACCTAGGAACCCGTCTGAAGTCCGCTCTTTTCTCGGACTAGCGGGCTATTATCGACGATTTATTGAAGGATTCTCTAAGATTGCTATACCACTTACCTCTCTTACGCATAAGGACCAGCCTTTTGTCTGGGGAACCAAACAAGAGACTGCCTTTCAGAACCTCAAGCACATGCTTTGCAATGCTCCTGTTCTCACATTGCCCGACGGAAACAATGAATTCATTGTCTACTGTGATGCTTCCAACCTTGGTCTTGTTTGTGTTCTTATCCAACGAGACAAGGTCATAGCTTACGCCTCTCGTCAGCTCAAAATCCACGAGAAGAACTATACAACCCATGATCTCGAGCTAGGCGCAGTTGTTTTTGCAATAAAGATTTGGCGACACTACCTGTATGGTACCAAGTGTACGATCTTCACCGATTATAGGAGCCTACAACATATCTTTAATCAGAAGGAACTTAACATGCGTCAACGCCGATGGGTAGAATTTCTCAACGATTACGACTGTGAGATTCGTTATCACCCAGGCAAGGCAAATGTTGTCGCCGACGCACTTAGCAGACGGAGCTATCTGCTTAGCACTCGTAATGTTCAAGCCCAACATGATCTCGAAACCCTCATCCGCGACACGCAACATGCATGTTTCAATGAACGCACCTGAAGAAAGAAAGAATCTACCACGATGGGGCCCAACTTGTGAGCAAATCGAACGGGATATTCCACTTTTTAGACCGAATTTGGATTCCCAAGCGAACCAATTTGCGGCAAGTTCTGATGGACGAAGCCCACAAATCCCGGTATTCCATCCATCCCGGTGCGGACAAAATGTACCAGGATCTTCGCTATAAGTACTGGTGGCCGGGTGTGAAACGGGATATCGCTCTCTACGTCGGAAAATGCCTAACTTGTTCTAGAGTCAAGGATGAACACCAAAGACCCTCTGGCTTGCTCGAGCAACCACCGATTCCCATGTGGAAGTGGGAGAGTATAGCTATGGATTTCGTAACCAAGCTACCACACACGTTATCAGGACACGACAGCATTTGGGTCGTAGTCGACCGTCTGACTAAATCAGCTCACTTCCTACCCATACGAGAAGACTACAAGGTAGAACGATTAGCCCGAATTTACACCGACGAGATCATTTGTAATCATGGGACGCCTCGTGACATCATCTCTGATCGTGATGCTCGGTTTACTTCGGGATTGTGGGAAACGTTTCAAACGGCACTCGGTACAACGCTTAATCTAAGTACCGATTTCCACCCTCAAACCGACGGACATACTGAAAGAATGATTCGTACTCTTGAGGACATGCTCCGTTCGTGTGTCTTAGACTTCGGTGGTAATTGGGATAAGTACCTGCCGTTAGTCGAATTCTCGTATAACAACAGCTACCATTCTAGTATCCAAATGGCACCATTCGAGGCGTTATACGGAAGAAGATGTCGATCGCCTATTGTATGGCACGAGATCGGTCATTCGCAACTAACCGGTCCTAAGCTATTACAAGAAACGACAGACAAAATTTTCCAAATCCGAGACAACCTGGTGAAAGCTCGGGATCGACAGAAAGTTTACGTCGATAAAAAGCGCAAGCCCCTTGAATTTGGCGTTGGTGACCACGTACTCCTAAAGGTATCACCTTGGAAGGGTGTGGTCCGATTCGGCAAGAAAGGGAAACTCGCGCCTCGATATGTTGGACCTTTTAAGATTCTGGAAAGGATCAGAAAAGTTGCCTACAGACTCGAATTACCGGAGGAACTTAGTAACGTCCACCCGACTTTCCTCGTGTCAAACCTCCGAAAGTGCCTAGCCAACCACGATTTACATGTCTCTCTAGACGATCTGCAAGTGAACGAAACATTACACTTCGTGGAAAAGCCTGTCGAAATCATGGATCGCCAAACCAAGCAACTTCGACGCTCACGCATTCCTATTGTGAAAGTCCAATGGGAAGGCAAACGAGGCGCAGAGTTCACTTGGGAACTCGAAAGCGACATGAAAGCTAAGTACCCACAGTTGTTTGAAGAGAGGAGCTAGAGAGAGAGAAAGTAGTATTGTGATTCTAGTGCTTTGTACGATTTCATATCAATCTATAGAACCACCTATTATAGTACGTTCTAGTGTGTTTGGTCACGCACGTTCATGGATTCCGTGTCACAAGCGATCGTTTCGAAGTCAAAATCTGCTGGTGCATACATCTGTCGACTTCGTCTTATATCGAGTATGGGTTGCGTTGCGGATCTGATCAAGCATGATGTCATCATGTTTAATGATGACATCATAATAGATGACATCATCATAATATGTCATCATCTTTGCAAACAGTAAACGACAAGAAACAATTGGATTTGAAATTGATTTTGAGTTGGCCGTTTGAAGTTACACGTCCGTTTGAGGGTGACCGTTTGAAGATGTCATGTTAGTTTCAAACGGTCAGGTCCTAGTCTATAAATAGGCTTCAAACGTTCATCATTTGTAACGATTCCAGATTTGATACCGAGGTGCTGCCGGTTTATTCTCTGATTGTAAACATTGTTAATTGAATATACAAGAGATTTAAAGTGTATTTCAAGCTGTTTTCAAGTTCATTTCTTAGTTTCCGCCTCTGAAACGTACGAGAGCTCTTCTAAACGACTCATTCGGGTCGAAACACGATCCTACAAGTGGTATCAGAGCACCTGACCGTTTGAACAAGCACGTGACCGTTTGACTTGTAGGATAGTGTTTCGACCCAAATGAGTCGTTCAGAAGAGCTCTCGTATGTTTCAGAGGCGGAAACTAAGAAACGAACTTGAAAACAGCTTGAAATACACTTTAAATCTCTTGTATATTCAATTAACAATGTTTACAATCAGAGAATAAACCGGCAGCACCTCGGTATCAAATCTGGAATCGTTACAAATGATGAACGTTTGAAGCCTATTTATAGACTAGGACCTGACCGTTTGAAACTAACATGACATCTTCAAACGGTCACCCTCAAACGGACGTGTAACTTCAAACGGCCAACTCAAAATCAATTTCAAATCCAATTGTTTCTTGTCGTTTACTGTTTGCAAAGATGATGACATATTATGATGATGTCATCTATTATGATGTCATCATTAAACATGATGACATCGTGCTTGATCGGATCCGCAACGCAACCCAGACTCGATATAAGACGAAGTCGACAGATGTATGCACCAACAGACTCCCCCTCAGATGTTGACGAGTCTTAAGTGTCGAGTCTTCTCAATCTTCAGTCTTTATCAGTCTTTGGGCTTCCTTCATGATCTCTATCTGGCTCTATCCTATCTCCAATTCTCTTTCAGGATCTCTGGCTCCTAGCTCTTGCATCTTCAGACTCTCTTTCTCTTTCACCGACTCCCCCTGAAGATGTGCTGGGATCGTAGTCTGGCTTTCACAGGTTCAGGTATCGTAACCTGATTCACCTGCATATTCTCTACCCAAAACATAAGTTTCGTAACAAATAAGATATAACACATTTAGAAACTTTGCCAATCTCTTGAAGACACAACCCTTAATGCACCATTTTCAAGTATCAAACAAAATGATTTATCATGTCAATTTCTGATGAACCACTTGAATATATATCATTTTCATTTTACACATCTTCAAACACACTTTCCCAAACCTGTTCGTCATGTTTCGCACTCGGAATTTTGAAAATCAGCTTTTCAACATCAGTCGTCTAAAATCTTTTTGAATTTTTCAAAATTTATGCTAAAACACACCGAAAATCTTTTTGGATTTTTGATATAACCGAAATGAAATGCAGTAAAGAAATATTTACAAACAATATTTTTGTGAGTTTGTGTAAGAGGATCATATCAGTTTTTGAGACAAATCACCAACACCGTTAAGCTTTATACATTTTAAGTTCTAAACGATTCACTTAGATTGTCAGTATACTAATCCACTTAAATTTTCACACAAAGTTCAACTGTTTCGAGGTATGAGATTAATGTCTTAAGATACTTAAACTTATTCGCGTGTCCCACCTCAGAATATACTCCCGTATCCAGATCCCAATATTCAGTCTTACAGGTGAGTATACCTAGATGATATCTGTAAGGGATTAAATTGCGAAACCGTGAGAGCTTAGGTCAGAACTTCCGTTCAGCAGAGAGATGACGGCTCGACTTTTGGTGGGTCCCCTTTACAGGATCTTTTTTACAACATCATTAATTAGCAATTTTATTGACTATTTTTGCTGAGGGCGGCGCTATTTTTCAAGCAAGCGTAAAGTATTCTCCAGGGACTAGGCCATTGCTTCCGCAAAATCAGAAGTCCCGGGATAATACCCCAGATATCACTAAGCATAAAGAGCTAGTATCTCAGAAAGAGGGGTCCTTCAAACAAGATTTCGGGGGTTACCCATATATCCGAGAGATGTTACCCACGAATTAAGCAAGTTTGAATTTAGGTTTATATCTCGTCACAATCTACTAAATGTGCAAAAACCTACTCATACATCCACAGTGAGATCGTTTATCACATTTGACTTTCCAATTCTTTAGCATGTTGTGATAGTCCACTGATGTACTATCATTTCCTCTTTTTGCACAACAAAACTCATTTTTGATTTTATCAAGTTTTTAACTTTTTCAAATTTTCTAATGTTTTTGGATTTTCTGAAAATTTTTACTCCCCCTAAAATGCAAACACATTTTAGGAAATTTGAAAATAAACTATACAATAAAGTGACAACAGATATCAAATCACTTCAAATCGCCATCCACTTGGCATAAACAATCAGAACTCCCCCTCACAACAAACTATTTTCCCATAGTGATTTCAAAACACTTAAGTTTGTTTTAATCAAAATGATTTTTCCGGAAAATTAGTTTTGTTGATTTTAAGAAACCATTTGTAGGTTAGGGGTTCATCACATTGTTTTCCAAAATACCACTTGTAAGTATGGTCCAATCAAGTTCAACTTAATGACCTTGATTAACCATTTGAAGATGAAAACCTTCTTCAACCACTTGCAGATTCACTCACCAACTATAATCACTTGTAAATCAAAATATAACAATTTAAAGATATCACCTGTACTTTAGCAACTGTACCACATGTAGGATCATTTGCTAATAAAGATGCCGATACCTGCTCCACTCTTACCAACCTGGGAGCTCCGGCAAGTCAGGATTTTCAGTTAGAAACTGCTGTCACCCAAGTCTGACCAGTCTTGGGTGATTCTACCTCATCATCACTCCATCCTGCTTTTCTTCTATAAAATTCTTTTGCACCTTTCACCTTCCTGTCAACCATCTTTCCAAAAATATGTTTAACATTTCCATTAAAAGTCTTCTCAACATCAAATTCTCCCTTATCAGCGAAGAATTGATTTGAGATCTCTACCTTTCCCACTTTCTTCATCAAATTTTCCTTTGACAATGGAGGAAAATCCTCATCGTTCACCTCTGGAACGGAATTCACAACCTTTTTCTCAACCAAAGACTCCTCTGATTTTATGGAATCAGATTCATTGTCAGAACAACTATCTGTTTTAACCACCCACTTTTGTTTACTCAAATCACCTCTTCGTTTGTAAAACCTTTTTGAACTTTCTCCTTCCTCAGAAGTAGAATTTTCAAACTTTTTAACATTTTTAACAGGTTGTTCTTTCTTATCAACACAAGTCTTTCTCAAAACAGAGTTAGAAGAAACTTTCTGTTTTTGGTAGTTGGTCTTGGGGCAATTCCAAGCTATGTGTCCAACTTCTTGGCATTTGAAATAGGTTCTTCTGTCAACTCTTTGAGCAAACTTTCTCACATTCTTCTTCACTTCAGCAAGAAACTCCTGATTCGACTGCTTCCAGAACGGTTTCTTCTGTTCATCCTCTGAACTACCTCCTGAAACAAATTTTGTTTTTGGTTTTTAAGTTTTCTGATTTTTATAATTTTCTGAAGAATTATAACCAAGACCTTTCTTTTTGAGATTACCATTATGGTTTGATTTCTTTTGAAAACCATAACCAGAACCGTAACCCTTTTTCTTGTTCAATCTCTGTTGAACTCTTGAAGTGTACTTTTTAGGTTTTTCATGAAGATTTAAATCTTTTATTTCAGAAATATTAATTTCTGTTAATTTGAAAACCTGTTTGATCATTTCAGTTTTAACACTTCTTATTGGGAATTCCTCATCAGAATATAATTTGTCTGAATCATTCAAAGTATATGCTACTTTGATTAATCCATCATCCAAATTAGACTTTGATAACAAGAATTCTTTATTGTAAACCCTGTTAACCGGTGAACTCGGACTCTTCTCAGACGAACTCAAACTATCTGACTTAGACTCCAACTTTGACTCTTCATCCGTATCTAACACCTGATCGACAACTTTCTTTACTAACTCAGACTCATGATCAGTGTCAGACACTGTGAATGTAACATCAATATTATCTGGCAATTCATCAATGATTTCAGACTTTAACTTGATGTTGACTGCCTTTTTTAGACGCTCCTCGTTAGTATTCCTTGGAAAATAAGTTTCATGGATTGGGGGCGGACATCTGTTATACTTGACACTTGGTTTCTTACCAGTATCTTCAGTCTTTTTATCTTTGAATGCCTCAAGACCTGCAATAGTAGGATAAACACGATCAATCAAGTAATCAAGAGTAGTATAACTCAACAGTAATCATTTAATCCTTTCACTTTCGATCTTTTCAAGCTCCACTTCTTTCTTCAGTTTAGCACAGTCTTCAATATACTCATTGATGACGCTCTGCTTTGTCATTAATGTTGCACTCATTTTATCCATTGCTTTTTCGGTTTCTGAATTTGTCTTCTTCAGACTATCAACTGTTCTGTTCATTACATCATAAGACTTTTTAATGTACTTCACATCAGACAATAAATCTTCTTTAATCTTTTCTAACTCAGCAATCTTTGTATCCTTCTCAGTACAATCTTTGCAAGAAACTGAACACTTCACACATGGTTTTTCAACTTCAACCATTTTTTCAACTATCTTCTCAACCTCAACGACTTTTTCTACCTCGACGATTTTCTCTACTTCGACTTCTGCTTTGTCAGTTTCTACTTTTGCTTCCAACTCATGTTCTTCAATTTTCTTAATAAACTGTGCCAGATTCATATTCTCAGATTTCCTCATGTGTTTCACTATCATCAAATAAGTTCCCCATTTCTGCTGTGGTAACGCATCAGCAAGTTTATCAATCCATTCATCATCATCTTTCTTAATTTTCAATCTTTCCATTTCCACGACTAAATGACAATATCTATCAATGGCCATCGTTGTTGTTTCATGGTCAAAAGCTACAAACATGTCAAATGACTTCTTCAACAACTCCTTTTCCATGTTTCAAAGTCAAAGTTTCACAAACACAAACTTTCTTGTTTCAAAAATACTAGTCTCAAACAAGCTGTATCACCTTGTAAAACACGGCAAATTACCTGTGTCGAAAATCACTGAATGAATGGTTTGAACAAAATGAAATGGATTCAATTTGGCCTTCACTAATTGGGCCGACGACTTGAAAAACTCAATTCACTTCTGTTGGGCCGCAATGTGACTCACATGGATCGGTTTAATTCATCACACAACACTTATTAAATGCTCGGCAATTCTAATATACTCACATGAGAACCTGACAATGATCACATGAAACTATGTATCACATGCAATTTTATCATATCAATAACACATACAAACCGACAATTTGTTATGATTCACATGGGTCTGACTAATCACATGAACCTATGACTTATGAATTAGAACCCATTTAATGATCATGCGAAATTTCAAGTACTGGCCGACATCTTTATCTTATCACTTCACATGCAATTATGATCTTCTCAAAAACTATTTGCCGACAACTTCAATACCCAAAATCAGTGATTGGGCCGCTAATGTGTGGTGGGCTGACAACTCACTTAAAAATCACATGCACATTATAATAGCCGATATAATTGATCTAATCTGAATGAACCTTTAATACTTCCACATATTCAATTTCAATGATAACCAACAACTCTTTTAATACATCTCACATGCAAACTGACACTCAACACTTGATTTCTTATTCCAACATACTGACAGCTTCGTTTTACGTATCACACAACACGAAGCACTTTCAAACAATGTTCATGTTTCAAACGGTCATGTCAATTTCAAACGGACAATCATGTATTTTCAAACGGTCAGTCCAGTTTCAAACGGTAAGGTCAGGTTACGTTCAAACGGACACCAGTTTTCAGTCCATTTTTACCATTTTTACTTCGAATTTTAAGCTGAAACTTTCAAGGGTTTGTTAAAACATGATTGCGAGTATATTGTGAAATTTTGAGCCGATTTAAACCGTAAAAAAATTTAATTTTGTGAAAGAAGGTGTAGAAATCAGATTTTCAAGCTGAATATGGCAAAAACTCTTCCTCCTGAGCTCTGATACCACTTGTAGGATCATGTTTCGACCTGAATGAGTCGTTCAGAAGAGCTCTCGTACGTTTCAGAGGCGGAAACTAAGAAACAAACTTGAAAACAACTTGAAATACACTTTAAATCTCTTGTATATTCAATTAACAATGTTTACAATTAGAGAATAAACCGGCAGCACCTCGGTATCAAATCTGGAATCGTTACAAATGATGAACGTTTGAAGCCTATTTATAGACTAGGACCTGACCGTTTGAAACTAACATGACATCTTCAAACGGTCACCCTCAAACGGGCGTGTAACTTCAAACGGCTAACTCAAAATCAATTTCAAATCCAATTGTTTCTTGTCGTTTAGTGTTTGCAAAGATGATGACATATTATGATGATGTCATCTATTATGATGTCATCATTAAACATGATGACATCATGCTTGATCAGATCCGCAACGCAACCCAGACTCGATATAAGACGAAGTCGACAGATGTATGCACCAACAAAATCGGTCCAAACGGAAAGTTCTCAAACGTGATTCACGGCGTTGTACAGCTTCCAGCCTAATTTCGGGACGAAATTCCCTAAACAAGGGGAGGCTATAACACCCCGTGTGTTCACAAGTGAAAGTCAAAGTCAAGGTCAAAGTCAACGACCGATTTCGCGCAACTTGACTAATAGAAATTTCTTTATTTTATTAGTATTACGTGGAGTAAGTGTTGTTAATTGCAATAATCGATGTGTGTTAATCGCTATTCAATCGACCTACGACTGTGAACTATAGGAAGTAACAATGCGATAAAGTTAACTAATCAATAGTCAAGCTATGCTAACCAAACCGACATCAAATCGCGACTCGAGCTACGTATTTGTACTTGCTCTTATACGTGTGTGTGTGCCTTACGTGTTACCTGTGCATGTTTATTTATGTTGTGTTGTGTAATCAAGCGAACTCAATCGAACCCGAAATCTAACTCGAATGCAATCGAACTAGAACTCGAATCACAAATCGAACCATGATAGATAGTGGAAAAGAGATTACGCTAAATACGAAGTAGTTGAGACTGAAAGTAATTTGACTAGGAAACCCTATCGAATCGAACCGCGCGCAATCATAATCGAAATATCTGAAATCGTCACGCGAAACACTCGAAAGGTGCAACCGATCGATCAGGCTCCCAGCCGATCGAACAGCCAGCCGAACGGATTGCTGTCCGATCGGACAGGCTGTCCGATCGAGTTGCCAGCCGATCGGCCAACCCTTTCCTCTTTTGTCATCCTATAAATACCCCTGTCATTGTCATTCTTTCCACTTTTGGAAACCCTTGTTCGACCAGCACGCTCAACTCGCCTTTTCTCAGATTTCTCTCGATTCCGGTAAGTTTTCGTCCTAAATCTTGTACTTTCTTGATCTATACACACTCCTACACCTTTCTATCTTTCAAATCTTAACTTCTAACCGTGAAATCATCAAGAATCAAGTGTTCTAGGATGATGTCATCATGAGTTCTTGAAGAACTTCATGTTTTGGCCTCAATCCACCAAGAGCAACTTGGATCTAGCCGATTTCCACATAAACAAACAAGGATCTTTCATATATCTAAACTTAAACACGGTGAAAAGGATTGGGGAACGGATTTTCCAACTTTCTTCCAACTCTTTTCACTCGATAACTTCAAAACTTATAGAAACAGACCCTGAGCCGGTTTACAAATCACCTCAGTGGTCGAACGGCTCAAGATCTGGATTCTATCCACGTGGTTAACCGACTTCGGGTTAAGCATTAAACTTCGTTCCGAACAGTCCACCAACTGGATTTGGGTGATTCCTGTCCGACCCCAAGGACCAAGTAAGGACGAAAGATCTATGGTTTTACTCGCTGTCAAAATACCTCGATAAAACGACAAACAAATAGAACAACCAAGTGTTAAACGCAAGGGCTGATCAGGTCAGGATGCTGACCGATCGGACTGCTGTCCAAACGGACAACCAACCGATCGGATAGTCAGCCGATCGACTGGCCAGCCGATCGGCTAGCACATGGTCCCACACAATCAACTTGTTTTGAAGAATGGTATTGAACGAACAGTTTTATTTGAATCTGAGTTGTCGGAACATAATATTTGCCTAGATGTTATCTGTAATAGTTTGTTTACTATTTGAGACATGGTATGGGACATGTTAATTTAAATTGAATGGTAATGATAGTTGTTATGGAAACTTCTGGACAATCTGTTTCGCTCAGTGCCACGCCCCGATGATTCCGCCATCGGTTGGGGTGTGACAGAAGTCTTCAGTGTCGAGTCTTCACAATCTTCAGTCTTGATCAGTCTTCGGGCTTTCTCCAAAGTATCTAACAGGGTAAGCATTGTCAATCTTCTCTTGACATTCTCTTGATCAGATCTCTTGATTCCTTAAGTTCATCAGCATCAGAAGTTAGCGTGAACTTCTGGAATCGAATCTGTCTTTTGCATCTTCAGACTCTCCTTTGCTAGCAAACTCCCCCTTGAGTTATGCTGGGAATCGTAGTCTTGCTTTCACAGGGTCACAGGTTCAAGATCGATTCCTGGCTCTATTCTACATCTATTCAGGATTCGAAACCTGGCTAACCTGCACAGTCTCTACCCAAAAGTAAGTTTCACAATTTTTAACTTTTAACAAATTTAGAAACCACTTGAAGATATTCTCAAATCATCTCAAACATTTGATATCATTTTTCAAAAACTTATGTTTTGGGTATTTTTATTTATAACAATTTTAGTCTATGCTTAACCACTTGTAATCAAAACATTTCAAATTGGTTTCAATTTAATGAATCTATAATCCTTTTAAAATCAAATTTCATTTCAATCCAATTCTCCCAAACCATTTGTTCATCATGTTTAGCACTCGGAATTTTGAAAATCAGCTTTTCAACATCAGTTGTCTAAAATCTTTTTGTATTTTTTAAAATTTATGCTAAAACACTCTGAAATCTTTTTGGATTTCTGGTATTAATGAAATGCAGTAAAGAAATATATACAAACAATATTTTTATGTTTTTGTGAGTTTGTGGAAGAGGATCATATCAGTTTTTGAGACAAATCACCAACACTGTTAAGCTTTCAACATTTTAAGTTCTAAACAATTCACTTAGATTGTCAGTATACTGATCCATTTAAATTTTCACACAAAGTTCAATTGTTTCGAGATACGAGATTAATGTTTTAGAGACTTAAACTTATTCGCGTGCCCCACCTCAGAATTTACTCCCATATCCAGATCCCAATATTCAGTCTTACAGGTGAGTATTCCTAGATGATATCTGTAAAGGGTTAAATACGAGGGCCATGAGAGCTCAGGCTATTGCTTTCGCAAAATCAGAGAGATGATGGCTTCGACTTTTGGTGTGTTCCCTTTAGAGAATCTTTTCTTCAACAGCACATGATTAGCATTTTGCAATGTTTCATCATTTTTATGCTGAGGGCTGTGCTATATTTCAAGCAAGCGAAAAGTATTATACGGGGACTAGGCCATTGCATCCGCAAAATCAGAAGTCTCGGGATAATACCCCAGATATCACTAAGCATAAAGACCAAGTATCTCAGAAAGAGGGGTCTTTCAAACAAGATTTCGGGGGTTACCCATATATCCAAGAGATGTTCCCCACGAGATAAGCAAGTTTGATATTTAGGTTTATATCTCGTCACAATTTACTAAATGTGCAAAAACCTACTGGCACATCATCAGTGAGACCGTTTATCACATTTGACTTTCCAATTCTTTAGCATGTTGTGATTGTTCACTGATGTACTATCATTTCCTCTTTTTCACAACAAAACTCATTTTGATTTTATCATGTTTTTTTTTAATTTTTCAAATTTTCTAATGTTTTTGGATTTTCCAGAATTTCTTACTCCCCCTAAAATTCAAAATCATTTAAAGGAAAATTTGAAAACAAACTGTACACATAAAATGACAACTGTTGTGAATTGCTTCAAATCGCCATTCACTTGGCATAAACAATCAGAACTCCCCCTGACAACAAACTATTTTCCCATTATGATTTCAAAACACTTAAGTTTGTTTTAATCAAATGGTTTTTTCGGAAAATAAATTTTGTTGATTTATACAAACCATTTGTAGATTAGGGGATTTCATCACGCTGTTTTCTTCTTTCATCATTAAAAAAATTAACAATTTTAGATTCAATCAACACTACTACTTGTAGGAAAGATAAATCAAGTACAACTTAATGTCCCTGATTAATCTTTGTAGGTCAAAATATCACCGAAGTGAATTTCTCAAGAAAGATGCCGATTCATGCTCCACTCTTACCAACCTGGAAGCTCTGGCAAGTCAGGATTTCAGTTAGAAAACGTTGTCACCCAAGCCTGACCAGCCTTAGGTGATTTTGAATCAATTCTATCCCAACCTCCTTTCGATTTATAAAAATCTTTTGCACTTTTCTCTTTCCCATCTACCATCTTCCCAAATATATGTTTGACTTTCCCATTGAAAGCCTTTTTAGCATTAAATTCTCCTTTACCAGCAAAGAATTGATCTGAAATTTCAACTTTACCAACTTTCAACTTCAAGTTTTCTTTTGACAATGGCGGAAAATGTTCATCGTTCAACTCTGGAACGGAATTCTCATTCTTTTTCTCAACATATGACTCCTCTGATTTTATGGAATCAGATTCATTGTCAGAACTACTCTCAGATTTTACAACCCATCTTTGTTTGTTCAAATCATCTTTTCTTTTGTAAAAACGTTTCGAACTTTCACCTTCTTCGAAAGTTGAATCTTTGAACTTTTTAAAATTTTCAGTTTGTTGTTTCTTTTCATCAACACATTTCTTTTTCATTTCAAAGTTATAAGAAACTCCCTGTTTTGAATAAGTGGACTCGTGGCAATTCCAAGCAATGTGTCCAGCTTTTTGACATTTAAAACAGATTCTTTTGTCAACTCTTGGAATAAATTTTTTCATATTCTTCTTCCTTTCAGCAAGAAACTCTCGGTTTGACTGTCTCCAGAATGGTTTCTTCTGCTCTTCTTCAGAACTTCCTCCTGCAACAAATTTTGTTTTTTATTTATAATTTTTCTCATTTTTATAATTTTCCGGGGGAATGAAACCTAATCCCTGCTTTTTGAAATTACCGTTATGGTTTGGTTTCTTTCGATAACCTGAACCAGAACTGTAACCCTTTTTCTTGTTCAATCTCTGTTGAACTCTTGAAGTGTACTTTTTAGGTTTTTCATGAAGATTTAAATCTTCTATTTCATAAATATTAATTTCTATTAATTTGAAAACCTGTTTAATCATTTCAGATTTGACTCTTCTTATTGGAAATTCCTCATCAGAATATATTTTGTCTGAATCATTCAAAGTATATGCTACTTTGATTGGTCCGTCATTCAAATTAAATTTTGATAACAGGAATTCTTTATTGTAAACCCGGTTGACTGGTGAACTCGGACTCTTTTCTGACGAACTCGAACTTTCAGATTTAGACTCCGACTTTGACTCTTCATCCATATCCAACACCTGATCGACCACTTTCTTTAACAACTCAGACTCATGATCAGTGTCAGACGCTGTGAATGTGACATCAATATTGTCTGGTAACTCATCAATGGTTTCAGACTTTAACTTTATGTTGAGAGCCTTATTTAAACGTTCCTCATTTGGCTTTCTGGGAGAATAACTATTCCAAATCGGGGGCGGACACTTGTTATACTTGACACTTTGTATCTTACCAGTATCCGTATCTTCTGTGTTTTTATCTTGAAACGCTTCAAGACCTGCAACAGTAGGATAAACTCGATCAATCAAATAATCACATGTTGTATAACTCAACAACAGACGTTTGATTCTTTCACTCTCAATCTTTTCAAATTCCAAATCCTGCTTTAGCTTTGCACAGTCTTCAATAAACTCATTGATGACTTTCTGCTTTGTCATTAAAGTGGAACTCATCATTGTCATAGCAGCATCAACTTCTAAGTTTGTCTTGTTCAGACCGTCAACTGTTCTGTTCAGCACATCATATGACTCTTTCACGTACTTCACATCAGACAACAAATTCTCTTTCAGCTATTCCAGTTCACGAATCTTCTTGTCTTTTTCCTCACAATGTTTGCAGGACTCCAAACATTTCAGACAAGGTTTAATGACCTTAACTATCTTCTCAACTTCAACATTTTTTTCTACCTCGACAACTTTCTCAACTTCGACGAGTTTCTCAACTTTGACGAGTTTCTCAACTTCGACTATTTTTTCGACCTCAACAATTTTCTCTACCACTTTCTCCACTTCATCGATTTTTTCTATCACCTTCTCAATTACTGGTTCAACATTTGCTTCTTCAGCTTCCATCTTTGACTTTTCATCAGCTATTCTTCTTACTTCCAGTTCTTTCTTCAATCTGGCAATCTTCTTTTCATTCAGCATCTCAACTTTATCTGCAAAAAACAAATTAAAACTGTCAGGATCTAGACCTTTTCTAGCTTTATTAATGTATTCTTCTTCATCATCAGTATCTACATTACTTCCAAAATCTGGAAAAATCGGTATTCTTTTCGGACTAGATTTGACTTCATCTTCTCCCAGAATTCTAGCAACGAGACCTAAACCAGGTGGAATGTATTTATCCCAGCTAAATCCCTCTGCAACCTTTTCATCGTCTTGGTCAATTATACCATAACAAGCTCTTTTATCTTTTTCTTCAATGGCACATGCATGTGCAGTTTGTGGTTATTGAGCAATCTGATGAAAAATTGATTTTTGATAATAATTGTTTTTTTCCAGACAGATCTTGTCTTCCATTTGCTTCTTTGTTTTTGCATTCACGCTTAAAATGACCTTTTTCTCGACAACGGAAACACGTAACCTTTGATTTGTCAAACCCTATCGGAGATTTAGACAATTCACTAAACTCATCTCTACCAGTGATTTGTTGAAACTTTTCTGCCCTTCTAATAGCACTTGCTAAAACCACTTGACGTCCATCAACTCAAGTTCCTCAGTATCAATTTGGTTAAAATCTTCTTTGGTAAGCATCGGATTTCCAATTTTGCCAGCGATCAAACTTTCATATGATTCCAACATAGCAACGAGTGATGCCATGTGTTGCTTAGCTATTTCCGGAGAAAAATTTTGACCATTTTGAATGTTCAAAGTAACATTGCACTGCAGATTTGTAGAATTCTGTCGTTGAGGACTTGGTGTTGTATGATTTGGATCAAAGCTTGAATACGAAGACGAATGTCCACCACTCTGAGTCACATTACTAACTTTCGTTCCAGAAGAATTATCAGCACTGAAACCAGTTTGTATCTTTGGGCTGGGAGTAACTTCAAATTTGTTTCCTCTGTAGTATAAACTGACATCTTGTTGAGCATTTGGATTCTTCATGATTGCCGTTTTCTGGATATCTAACTCGTGCTCTTCTATCTTCTGAATAAACTTCGCCAGATTCATACTTTCAGATTTTCTCATGTGTTTTAAGATCAACAAATAAGTTCCCCATTTCTGCTGTGGCAATGCATCAGCTAGTTTATCAACCCATTCATCATCGTCTTTCTTTATGTCCAATCTTCCCATTTCCAAAACAAGATGAAATATCTATCAATGGTCATTTTTGTTGTTTCATGTTCAAAAGCCACAAACATGTCAAATGATTTCTTCAATAACGCCTTTTTGTTCTTGATCATATCTGCACTTCCTTTAAACTTTTGAATTAACGCTGTCCAAATCGATCTAGCAGTACCCTCATGTTGTAGCAAAACAAAGATATCTTCTTTAACTGCTTGTTGAAGAATACTAATCATCATCTTTTCACTTGTATACTTCAATTTTTCAATCTCTGAAAAGTCACTGAAATGTTTTTCAAGTCCATGTTCATTTTTCGGTTTCTCGTAATCTTTCTCTAATGAACACCATGCATCAAACTTATAAGCTTGCATCTAGTTCTCAAACCGATTTTGCCATCCTTTAAAATCTTCAATGTACATAAGCTTTGGTGGTTTCTGGTAAGTTCTTGTCTCATTCTCATTGTACAATGTTTCGGCAGCTGTAACTGGTGCAACTGGTGTAGCAAATGCATTGTAAAATTCCTCTTCCATGATTCAGTAATCTGTATCACAAAGTCAACAAAGTTCAAACAACAATGAAGGTTCACACGAAATATGATTTCAAACGAAATAACACACTGATGCGAAATCAGTTTGGTGCGGAATAACGATTTGATGCGAAATAGCCTTTCAAACGAAAATACCACTTTTAAACGAAATCTGTAATTTGATTTCGTACGAAATTAGATGTATGCTTCACACGAAATAATACTTTCAAACGAAATCACACTTTGGTGCGAAATTAGTGCTAATTTCGTGCGGAATTATGTAATTTCGTGTGAAATGAAACTCAACTAGTTAATTTCGCGTGAAACTAGATAACAAATTCACACGAAATCAGCTATTTCACGCGAAATACTGCTGACGTCATCATGTTCGATCTGATTTTCAAGCGAAATTACGAATTTTAGATCGAAATTAAGTCCAATTCTCTCAAGGATTCATTAAAACACTGTATCGCATAATATGTTTAAAATTCAATCCATTAAATCAGATTTTTTAAGAAAACAAGCTGATTTTGGTAAGAACTCTTCCTCCTGAGCTCTGATACCACTTGTAGGATCGAGAGACGATCGAAACGAGTCTATCAGAAGAGTTCTCGGTCTAATCAGAGGCGGAAATCATTGATTAGACTTTGTAACAGCTTGTTTCACTTCTAATAGTCTTGTTTTATTGATTTAACACGTTTACAGATCAGTAGACACGTCGGCAGCACTTCGGTACCGGAAATATGATCGTTACAAATGAAATCACAACTAGGGTATTTATAGTGGAGGTAATTTCGCACAGAATTAACACTTGCTATTTCGTGCGAAATAGCTAGATGTTATTTCATGCGAAATTAACTATTCACACACAAACCCTGTTTTTCTCGTACTATGTGCCCTAATCTAACATTTCTAATACAAGACTCGATACAAGACGAAGTCGATAGACGTATGCACCAACACTTTTCACCTTCGATTTCCTCCTCAGCTTCTTCTTCTTCCTCATGCATGGAGGAAGGAGTCGTGCCTAAATCAGGGGCCCTGGACCCTGCGCTCCCCGAATTCTTAGAAGCCACAGCCGCGTTGCTCTGTGGTCTTTCGCTTATATTGAGTTGACCTTCTAATGAGTCACTAGTTATGACATAATCCTCAAGGTTACTCTGACGGAAGCGAAGAGTACCTTTTTTCAGAATCTCAGCACTCGCGCGACCACCCCCCGCCTTCTTGCTGGTTGCCCTGGCATCAACAGCCACTTTCTTCTTCGAGACAGCCTTCTTTTTCGTTGCAACCTTTTTGGTTTTCTTCTCCTCAAGTTCAATCCCCAGGTTGCGCAGCACACCTGCAAATATATCAGAACATGAACTTAACTCATGATTTGACGAGCTGACAGACTCCTTGCTGGAAAGAAAAACAATCTCTTTCCTTTCGGAAGTCACACCTCGTAAAGGCCTTGGTTTGGGGATGCGAGCACCTTCGGTTGCCGTAGGAGGAGTAGCAAATACCTCCGCTGAAGCGTACATAAAGTTGGGTTTAATTTGCTCATACCAAAAAAACTTCACTATCACCTAAGGGTCGCACTCTGATATCTCCACCAAAGGTAGAGAATGCACTCTGATAAAGCTCAGCAACTGCATTAAAGAACCACAGTCATGCGTAAGCCTTTTTAAAAGAAAAAGACAACAAAGTATCGAACATACCTTCCCCTTTGAACAACAAAACAGGAACTTCCTTGCTGCTCGCCAACCATTTGTCACTCATCCCGGCCGTTAACAAGACCTGTTCACCAAATACTCTATTAAGGGTCGCCAGCAACCTTAGATACCAATCTTCCCCTTTCGGAATAGGAAGATCCTCCTTCTCGATCACATCAGGTTCACGGAACAACATGCCAATCGGAATAACTTCCTCCCGTATAAAGAATAACTTCATCTTCCAGTCATGGAAGCTTTTCGGTGGATTTATAAGTATCTTCTTTATGCTGCAGAAGGCAAAAGAATAAAACCCCATGTTCCGGATCAATTGGTAGAACACTCTAAGTTTTTCTACCGATAGCTCTAGCCCCTGTGATCAACAGATGAATTCAAAGTGATGAATCCTCATCATACCCATCGGGCTAAGTTGGGAGATATGGAAGCCATAGTAATGCAATATCGTCTCCATGAAGTGGGTGGCTGGCAGCCGAAAGTTGCCATCTATGAAAAAGTCGGCAAACAAATCGGGTGGTGCATCGGCCGCCGATTGACCCTGTTGGGGATACCGAGCATCCCACTTAGCCGCAAATCGATGTCCTCTAATAATCTGCTCAAACAAACCCTGGTCCCATTTAAGAACTGGTAGCGGACCAGCGGCTTCTTCAACAACACTTGCTTCTTCTTCAGTCATTATATAAGATGCTTGAAGAACTAAGGAAATTGATAAAGATCTTCAGAGAATTCTGGAAAAAACATGAAGATCACTAAGAAATCTTTGATGATTTGAAGATTCAAAGGAAGTCGAAGAAACGGTTGTGATTTCTTTCTCTATCTTCGAATATATATACCCATCGCATTTAATGCGATGGGTAACCGTGCAGGACACACCGTGCGCGTACCCAATCGGGGACTGCCACGTAAGGCCGGATTTCCGGGGTGACGGTTACCACACACGCGTGGCCCTCACTCGCGTGACATCAGACGAAAAGCCGCAATGACAGCATGATGATCACCGTGTCAGCAGTTAACTCAAACGTTGCTATCAATGACATTTGCACCAACATATCAGTTTTCAAATTTCAAGGAGCTTCCCGCGTAAATTTCAAGAGGAAGCTAGCAAGAGTTGTGCCACATGCATCATCCATCAACGATCACGCGCGCCAGCTCTCATAAGCAAGAACACAAATAATAGGTAGACGACCAAGCGCATAGAAACAAGACTCTTTAAGAAACAAGCCTAATAGCCGTGCCGTAGTAATTGTTTAACACTTACATGCGCGTTAGCTACCAAGACTTAGAAAATACTCGAAAGGCCAACTTTCACTTATTCTTTTTTCTAGTCCAGAGCTCCAACCATTTACTTCGCGCATGGAAGCAGCACTAGACTGGGTGGACTTGAAAGGGTATGGTCCCAAAAATTCACGCTAACCAATCAGGTCGCGCACGAGGCCATACTCCTACTACATCAATCTGACAAACTTACTAGACACTTAGCGTCCTGGATGAAAACCCTCACTCCCTGGACCTTGTGCCGGCTATGTGGATGTGCTCCAGAGGCCATGCGAGGACTGAAGCGCGGGTCCATCCTGGATAATACGAAAGGTATGAGTGGCAGAGAAATGGGCCAATCAGCGTCTAACATGCTGTGTCCTATCGTGCTCCATGATTAGCAATCATGCAGGACATAAGAAGGTACACAAGGACACCTACGTGGCACCAATCAAAGGGCCACGACATCTGCCCCATGATCTCCACTCACCAGCTGATGTTAGGGAGACAACAAGGACGATGACCAGGACACGTGGCTCAACTCATGGTGCGCCAGCTCCATATTCTTCTAGAAACGCTAACGGCCATGAAAGAAGAGACAAAAATTATATTCCTTGTTGTCGACTCCAGGCCCAAGGCCCATCAACCCATCTTCTCCTACACTACTCCGACTATAAATAGGGACCTTCATGTACAGGTTAATTCTATTCTATTCTCTACTCTCTCACTAATAATCACACACTTATATCCTCAAAACGCATACTTATTCTCACACCGGAGAGTGGTTAAGAGGAGAACCCCCTATTCCCCTCCTCTTAACGAGCTTAACGGGGTGTTTAGTGTTTTGTAGGAAGATCAAGGCGTCAGCCCAGGAAGGATTAAGAAGATTAGCCTTTATGGTCGAAACATAAACCAAACTAATCACTAAAATTAGTTCCATGTTTATTCACTTACTAAATTAACAGATAAGTTATTGATATGAAAGAATATAAAATGTGTATTGTTTTGTATTGATATTTTTAAGTTCATATTAGTAAATTATATATATAAGTGGTGACTTTTGGATTTGGTTACATACAGATGTTGATTTGGACTTAGTATATATTTTGTGACTAATGAGATTAATACATATATTTTTATGGTTATTAGGATTTTTATGTCACATAAATTTATTAGTCACATTTATTTAGTTTATAATTGATGTTAGTAAAGATAGGTAGTTTTAGACAAAAGCCCTAAGTATAGGATGTGTCGTTTAATATATAGTTTTGGTATCATGGTTGTTTAGTATTTCTAGTGTTATATTTCTTTAGGGTGACTTTTGTCTTTTGAAACTCTTTCTTGAACACTCGTGCGGTTTTGCTTAAGGATTCACGGAACGCAAACTGTGAGTAGATCTTACTTTCCCCCTTTTTGTCACTCAAACTTTTTGGGGTGTATCATGTGTCTTTGTATCCTAATGTTTCCTTGTTTCTTAACATTATAATGCAAAACAAAGTGTCGTTATATGTTTCTTTACTTGTATCTTATGCTTCATAACTTATTTCTTATGCATGTATCTATATGTTCACTTACTTTGTGCCATATGGTTTCGTGTGGATCCACCTGGCTGACCGGTTCCCCACGGCCATGGGTTGAACTCGGTATCGGCACATTGTTTCATAGATTCGCTCTTCGGGGAATGAATCTATAACAACCCTCCAAAATAATTTTTGACACCCTAATATATTTAAAATGCCCCTATATGTCTTAAAATATACCCCGTATGCGAGAACCGAGCCCAAAATACCCTATATAATTAAAAATTAAATAAAAACAAGAAAATAGTGTCACTCGCATGCCGCGAACACACCTTAGGGATCTTACGTGGGGCGCGACAGCTCGGAGTCAGGGCGCATCCCGGTGATGCCACGTGTCAAACGCGTGTCAAAGCTAGATCAGTGACTGGGCCAGGCTATGGCCTACCCAGCCTACATCGCGGGCCGCGAAGGACTATCCTTCGGCTTACACGGGCCGTGAGGAAGTCCGAAATCAGCCCTATAAATTGAGTCGAGAGGCCTTCAGTCCAATTCATTAATCTCACACTTTCTCTCTCGAATTTCTGCATAGATTAAGTAATTTTTGGGCATAATACCCCCCCCCCTTAAATAATGAAGTTCTGCCTTGTTGTAAGTATCATAACCCCCGGTTATGTATTAGATACGCTGCCCGATTGATCCAGGGTTCCGTAACGGCTGTCATGGTTCTGCCCGACGTAGTCGTTGGAATGCCGTCTCGGGGAGGGTATTACTAATGTAAATATTGGGTTATTATACTAACGCGTGTTCATTTGTGTAATTAATAGATAATCACCAGGAAATCCTTAAGGAAAACCCTAAGACAACAATGTGAGTAATCACCTTTTTGTAAACTATTTTTACAAAACCTTAAATAATTTACAAATGTGATTAGCAGTGATTGAGTCTTTGTAGTTCTTCAATTACTGCCGGTATGTTGGGGTTTTGTATACAAAATGTGGAACACGTTACCATTGGACAAAGAGTTAGCCAATATGTAATATGAACCACCAGTCAGGATTGACACTACTGAATGAGTAATTGTGTAGAAATAAACATTGTAATCGCTCTCAATACTGTTAAAGGATAAAACTCTTCTTGATTAAACTGGGATTCACTCACCAATATTTCCCACTGACAAAATGTTTTTAAACACGTTTCAGGTAACAAAATGTGAAAGCCAAATAGAAGCCAGCTGGACAGCACTAAAGGCTTGGAAAAGTGGCTATAAAAGTTACCTAAATAATGAAGACGTTTTATTTCAATAAATTAGGGTTTACCCCTACAAATCCGTTTGTAATAAAAACTTGGGTTTTATCCCAATGTGTTTATTTATATAAAATGTGGTGTTTTACTCTGATAAAATATTTCCTAACTACGGTCCTGATGTAATTTCCGCTGCCAAAGTATTAAACACCGATACCACTAAATCTGGTCTCGCAGCCGCCCGTTCCCGGGACAGATAGGGGACGGGGGTTGCGACAGAAGGTGGTATCAGAGCTAAGCCACTGATTCAGCCACAGAAGTGTTCTGCTGACACCTAGATATTATTTAAAATGTTCGGAAATTAATTACGAAAATACGTGCTTATCTGTATTTTATTATTGTGTGTTATTTGACTATTTGTTAGTTTACAGTATGAGCGACCAAGGACCTTCCGACGCCTACCGTAAGTTGTCCAGCTCACCTCAAAACGAAGGTACCTCTTCACAGCCTACCCTCTCAGGGTATTCAGCTGACATTGAAGACGGGATATTCATGTTCAAGGCTCAATCTGAAGAGTCATTCCTTCCTAAAAAGAGAGGATGGTTCAGCAGAGGTGCACATGAACATAGGAAGAGGATGAAAAAGTTACAACAACAGAGTTTTCGCAGCCGCTAAGAGAGAAACAGATGTTCACACCCAAGATATGCTCAATAGGAGTTTAGCAAACTTTCATATTCTAGCAACTACAGCTGCCGACCCAAACCTGGAGCAACTCATAGCACCCCAGCCTTTACCACTGTTTCCCACCCAGCCGATGGAAATTTAAAATATCCTAGAAAATCAAATCCCAATGCATGATTTTGATCCCACTGAGTACCTAGAGTACCAGCACCCAATCCTGTCACACCCCCAAAATCCACACGCGGAGTATCACCGCTTGGAGGCGTGACTGACCAGGATCAAGCCACCAATCATATTGAACATATAAGTAAATACCAAAAATCATTCATCAATACGAAAGGTGTTTTCAAAACCAAACATCAACAAGTGTGTAGCGGAAGCATAAGTATGTAAACCCAAAGTAAAACATAAATTCAAATGTTTAGATAGTTAACATGGCATCATCAATCCATGTCCCACAACGACCTGCTCCTCCCTGTGCAAGCTCCAAGTGTACCTAAGGTCCTGCAAGGCATGCAGCAGAGAGTCAACAACTAGTTGAGCGAGTTCACAGTTAATAAGTTCGTTATAACAAATCATGTATGCATTTAGTGGGGGCTTCCCATGTAGGTATGTGCTAATAGTGGGGGTTTCCCATAGTCATATGTATTACTAGTGAGGGTTTCCCACGTTTATTTTTACTAATGGGGGCTTCCCATGTTTGTACTTACTAGACTATTTACAACCATGTGTTCTTCTTAATCCGAGAACAGGAATACGTACAAGGTCACGTAGGATTTACGTGAGTGCCCTTCCCCGAGGACAGTGGTACGAGTGGGGTTTACGTAGGATTTACGTAAGTGTCCTTCCGACCCGGAAGACAATGGTAGGTATTAGTTTACGTAGGTTTTACGTAAGTGTCCTCCCGACCCGGGAGACAATGGTAGATACTAGGTTACGTAGGTTTTACGTAAGTGTCCTCCCGACCCGGGAGACAATGGTAGATACTAGGTTACGTAGGTTTTACGTAAGTGTCCTGACTATCCTGAGGACGATGGTCTATAGTCTAGCGATAGCGTAAGTACGAGTAGTTATCCATTTCAAATAATCCAACCCAATTCCCAACCCGGGAATCCCATGCCTTGGCTGTGTGAACTCACCTTGGTTTGCTCGGCAGATACACAAAAGGGTTTCTTGAACTATGAGTGGTCAACCACGTCCTAACAGGGTTACCATACAAGTCAGGTTTTGACTCAAGTAATGCACATAGGTTTACGTATAGTCTAACAAGTTATGTACACGTACTGATCATGGCAACCACATAACAAACAAGCATACAACCTATCCGACTTGTGCGATATAAATAAGCCCAATAGAACTCGGCCCAACATATGATCATACGGCCCAATTAACAACAAACATCCTTGTGCGACTGGAGACCCTTTGTGCGATCAGGGTCTCTTGTGTGACTGATCTTCTTGTGCGAGTGGACATCTTGTGCTACCAAGATGTCTTGTGCGATTTGTTTTAAGATTCCAGATTTCATGCATATCAGTTACTAACTTATTGCTAATTTCCATATTTGTAGATATCAATCAATTAACAGTTTCAAATCTCGCAATATCCGATCACTTTACACAATCACCAATAAATGAAATAATTCATATATCAATTATATCTCTTGCAACATTGCATCGTTCAAACATCAATCATTATTCAATGGTAGTAGGTTGACAAATATCTAATCTAAAAGCACATGCAACAAGCACATGGTTGCTGACAATCCTAAGCAAATATGATAACAATGGCTGACACAAATAAATTATGAGGGATCCTTATCATACAATTCAATCACATACATGTGACATGTAAACAGTATCATCGTGCAAATCAACATCGCAGTTTGTGTAGTTTTGTGGACAGTCTTTAATTTGCATTTCCCTATGTGTGATAATATCATGACATCATATATCTCAAGCTACAAACATCGACAACATCTAGATAACAACCGTTCTATCAGATAAAAATCGATATTATCACATAATTAATATTGCATCAGATCATATGAATCCCAAAAATACATATCAACTCACAATCACATGCTCATCACCATTACCCATCATTTAGCATGTCATGTTAAATCATCATACACGTAACATCATGGCAGCCGATTACATACATTCATACTCAATCATATATTATTCGAACAATCATATCATAACAAATCATCATCCATCATGTCGAATATATATAACACACATCATGGAACCATCAAACAATAGATGACATACTAACCGAATAAAGAAGGAACAAGAATTGATCCGAGAACTATAAACTTCGATGAGGAAGATGTTTGGCTGCCTTCGGTTCGTGAGGGAGAGAGAAAAGAGCTAGGGTTTGTGTGTGTGGGTGTTGTGTTTAGTAAGTTGTGAGGAATAAACCCAATCTCCAAAGGGTTATGCGACAAAGAGACAGAGTGGGCCGAACCCTCAATGGGCTGCCCCATCGAGCCGGATCCAAGGTGTAGCCCAAATGGGCTTGTACGATCGGGTGAGCGTTGTGCGTTTGAGTCGTTCATATACATACATACATACAACACAACATATATTCACATAACATTTCACACAAAGTCACGTATAATCTCATTAATTCCACATATCAATTAATTACACCAAGTTCAAATACGTTATATCAAGTACGTTGATAAGTTCGGAAATACGAGTTGTCACAAATCCCTTAGACCCAGACTACGACCCGTGGTTTGACGACCATAGGGATTATCAGCAACGCTACCCAATACCAGAGGAACCCATGACAAACTTAGCAGTTTACCCAGGTCTGGACCTTCTAGATCCCTATTATGATAATGATGAATACATTAGGGAAATCCTAGAGAATCCATATCCTCAGGAAGAATCTGTAACACCCCGTGTTTCGAAAGTCAAAGTCAAAGTCAAGATTGAAGTCAAAGGAAGAAAAGATTGCTAATTGCGATCTGTTACTCCTTGCTCCACTACTGTTTTGACTTCTTTGACTTGTAATCGATTCTACAATTTATTTGTCTTAGTTGTATTATGTGGAGTATCTATTAATAATCGAGGTTTAATCGCAATTGCTATTCTATCGCATCGCAATCTAAATCGCAAACGCTAAACGCAAATTATTTATAGTGATTCTATGTTAGATATATTAGTTAGGTTATTTGTGTAACTAATGGATAATATTATCGCATCGCTCGCTCGAATCGCATCGCAACGCTCAACACGCGAATCGAAACGACAAAACTCAACACGCCGGACACCAGTATCGAGTGGCCAACCGATCGAGTGGCCATCCGATCGGTGACCAATCCGACACTTTGATACGTTCCTCTTTTGGAAACCCTATAAATACCTACCTGTCACATCATTTGTGATGTGACAGCTCCTTGTTCGACCAGCCGCACTCAAGCACTTATTTCTCTCGATTTCTCGTGATTCTTGTAAGTTTTCAACCTAAATCTTGTACTTATATGATCTACACGCACTCCTTCATCTTTTTCACCTTTGAATCTTAACTTTTAACCGTGAAATCACCGGATTTGAGGTGTTCTAGGATGATGTCATCATGGAGTTCTTATGAACTTCAAGGTTTGGCTTCATTCCACCAAGAACAACTTAGATCTGAAGGATTTCCACAAGATTAAACAATGTTTTCGCATAGATCGGTACATATTCATGGTTAAGAGGATTGAAAGATGGTTTTCTAACTTTCTTTCAACTCTTTTACACTCAATGCACTCAAAACCGATAGAATCAGAGCTCGTTCTGATCTTCTACTCTTTCTTAGTGATATGTTAGTTGAAGATCTGAATTCTATCCAAGAGACAACAGATTTCAGGTTAAACATGAACAACCATCTCGAACAGTGAACTGATCGGACTAGGGTGATTCCTGTTCGATCGGATCACTTGGGTCAAGATGGGGTTTCTGCTGTTTAAGCGCGTTATCATACCGTCACGATCAAAACTGCAAAACCTTCAAAATAATCAAGTGCCAAGTTGATCAGGCCGTTGGGACGGATTGTCGTCCGATCAGATTGCCATCCGATCGGATTGCCATCCGATCGGACAGCCATTTGATCGGCTTGCACTTGGTTCCACACTTAAACTTTATTTTCAACTTTTAAAGGACTGAACGCCGAACAAATTGCCATCTGATCGGATTGCCATCTGATCGAGCGACCATCCGACCATGTGACGTTTGAATCTTCGACACTTAATCGTTTTTTATAATTCTTAAAGATCATCAGTAACTAACGGATTACCAACCGATCGGATTGCAATCCGATCGAGTGACAATCCTGCTATGAACTTGTTCTCACTAAGTGTCCTGCCAATCGGATCGCTATCTGATCGAACTGCCGTTCGATCAATCGACCTGATGGGTAGAGATACTTCTCTATTTTCAAAATGCTACAACGAAAACTTCAAAGCCATCATACACAAACACATCTGGTGAGCGCGCGTCTCATATGTTATTTATACAGTTGATTTTACGCACAATTTTAAGTTTATTATTTATAAAAATGGTTTTTATACCTTAACATTAAAACACACACAACAAAGGACAAGTGTATCCCGTCACATATGCAGTAAAGTATTGGTAAGATCCAGGTATCGTCCCAAGGAACCACGAAATATGAGATAAGATATTATAAGTACTGAATCTTTGTTATTATTTTACCAGAGGAAGAAATAATTGATTGGTTGTTTAACTAAATTAACTGAAAATAAAAATATAAATACAACACATATCTTATTTCACAAATAACCTAAGCATGTTATCTATCTTGTATGTTACAAAAGTACTTTACCAATTTTCCAATTGCAAGACAGCTAGTCACCTTTCGGAATTTTCTAACATAATAATTCTTCGGAGAAGCAAGACGAAGGTCCCATCTTAACTTACCTAAAATCATGCATTAGCGAGCTATTGATTTTATGTGAATCTTTAAAGATAGATTAGTCATCCGTTAAGAGTTTTCTAACCTCACTTATCAAAGAAAGCAATACCGATGGTCACAATACAACCACGAAGATAAGCATTTATGTAGATCATATAACAAATAATTTCACATTTACAAGTCTTGAATACAAATCTACCAAGCTAGCAATTTCAGACCAAAACTACTAAACAAGGATCATTAACCGCATACAAGAACATGTAATCAACACCATATAATTCATAAGAACCCTTACGTATAGGAAAGTACTCTTAATCAAAATAAGACATATATTGTGTAATACCAATCTCCGGGTTGGGTCTCATGGTGTAAACAAAATTTACAAATAAGTGAATAATCAAGAGTTAACATCAAAATTACCACATATTCATTACTCAATATAATCAAATATAATCAAGAACACAACATCAATGAAACATTCTTTATATAATCATGAAGATTCAAACATAAACAAGTACTTGGATTTCATACAAAACAAATTATAGTACCAAGATTATTCAAGAAACAAGTTCACAATTACTACAAACACATAACTATCTACAAATACTATACATCAGCCCAATAACATGCACAATGATTAGACTACATGTTTAAAAACAAGGAATCGAAACATAAACATGCACTGAATTGACGGGGTGGATGATTTCAGCTTCAAAACGACCTCGAGACATGAACTAGGCTTGATCAGAGCAGTCCCGGAACTCTTGGATCGTCTGGAAATCAGAGAAAAAACCAACCATTTGCTTGAACATGAATGAGCTATTTATAGGTGAAATTTGAGTATCGCACGACCATGTGACGTATCGCACGGTCGTGCAATACCGGTGACGTCATTGATTACGTGGATCGCACTTGTTCCGACAATGGAGTGGTTGGGTTAGTTGGACGGGTCGTCACAAAGGGAACGGGCGTTCTTGGGCTCGCACGGTCGTTCAATCCCGGCATTGGGCTGGCACGGTTGGTCGCACGAATGTGTACCTCCGGATGGACTGCTTGTTCTCGATCCCGCACAATCGTTCGGATGGACGAACGGTCGTGCGTGTCCGGTCCGACTCTTGGTTTTGGCCCGTTTGATCAGAAATGCTTCGAAAGTGTCCGTTTTTCATTAGATTTTCATTTTATGCTCCGTTTAAGACCTGAAATTGTATATTTACTGATTTTAGTCCATAACATTGCGATTTCGGTCAAAAACGCTTAAAACGGAAGTGTTTTGAGGTATAAAAACATGTATATTTTAACGTATATCAAACCTCCCCACACTTGAACTTTTGCTTGTCCCTAAGCAAAACTATACAAACTTTTAAGAAAAGAAATTTAAACACACAATAATATACATAGATGTTTTAAAATTAACTAATAATGATAGCAATGAGAAAACTTAATGCAATTTTTCAAAAATAAATAGCGTTTTTAACATCAATTATTCACTTACTTGCATCTTTGATGTAATTCCCTCGGCTCACTGGTGTAAACTAGTGAATTGTACACTAGTAATTTTCTGTGATAACTCAAAAGCCAGGTCATATAGTAACATTAACATAGGCTTGTAAATGAAATCTCATTTTTATCATTTAACACATAAAAATCATAAAAATCAAGAGGACTTTTATTGTGGGATGTAACTTGGCTAAGGTTTATGGGTAGGAATGGATATTTACTGGGTGAAGTGTTTCAATCCGCTCTAGCAAATTATCCTAACAAACCTCACACAAAAGTAAATTCACTCTATATTTTTTTTCACACTTATTCACAAACCAAGTGACTCTTTTAAGGTCAGATTGTCAAGACCTGTTTTATCTTTGATGTGTCGTATGTCTTCCTTTATCCTGTAGTGAACATTACTTCCTTTTCTAATGGACCGTTCGGCATTGAGCCTAATAGCCCCCACCCTCATTAGAAGTGTATATTCATGTTGGGATTCAGTTTGACTTTTTCTACATCTTCCTTCGTGAGACCAGTTTCCACATCCAATGCATTTCTCGTATCTTTTTGCTCTTCTTTTCATTGCACTTTTGGATGTCCCACAAAATGGTGGCGTTTGTTCTTGTTGTCGCCACGTTTTTCTAACTTCTCCACTTTGGTGAAATATTTTCTCCCTAAGTTCCGAAGGTAAGCTTGGTTTCGCGAATTGTAAGCAGCAAAGCAAATTTAAATCGAATGAATGCATGTCCAGTTATTTATCGGTCTGCCGGTAAAAGACCAGTCTAAATACCTATAATAGGAAAATTATACTAAACCGGAATTCACACATGGGTTAAAAAGGTAAAATAAAAAGGCTTAAATGGTTAAAATGGTGGGTTTATAAAAAAACGAAAAAGGAAAAGGCTCAACATGGTTTACTATTGGATAATATTTTTGGTTTTTTCAAGGTTTTTAACTAGAAAGGTAAACACATGGTTGTATCCTATTGCCTCTATCATTTTTATATAATTTTTACAGTTAGTGATTTAAACAAGTATATTCAAGACAAGTTCTGAAATGTATACTATTATGCGGCACACTCAACAAAATGAAGTTTAAAGCATATGATTATTGCTTTTATAATGGCTCAAAACTCACTAATTGGGTGTATGTTTTAGATGCAAATTTATGAATAATTGTAAAAAAAATTATTTTTTTTAAAATTACTTTAATATTTTCTCATTTGTAAGATTATTAGATAAGAATAAATCAAATATTTACAAACTAGCTAAAAAAATTTTATTTTATTTTATTTTTTTTAGGTTTGTACAAAAATTAAGCATTTAAGGACAAACAATTTAACAATCTTTTTAACCCCTCCCCACACTTGAACTTCACATTGTCCCCAATGTGAAATACATATTAGTTAAGCAATTATCAGGAGCTAGACTAATAATGTGAAAAGGGAAAGATGTACTCCCTCAGAGTTTGATTTGACTTTTGTAAGTTGACTTTTTGGTGTAGTCATTTCAACCCTGTTTTGCATTTCTTGATTCCGCCTATTTTTTCCACTTGCTAAATAGCCAATCATAAATCAAACAGTTATTCACAAGTAATAAATAGCAAAACAAACATAAATTTAAAAAGTTAAACTAAGTGCTGAATGTAAACAAACGGAATGTAAATTGTTTTAAAACAAACATAGTACTGGAAAAATAAAAATAAAACAAACCAAACCATCCAAACATAATGTCAAATAAACAAACAAACCAATCACTCACTCCTCATCACCGTCGCCACCACCACCATAACTACCACCTGTACCTGAGGCACCTGCACCACTATGAGCATAATATTCCCATGGTGGGAACTGCGGGGGCTGTCCAAAATGATTTGGGTAGGCACTCTGAAGCCCCCCAAACATATAAGTAAAACCATCATGTACTCCCCTGTACAGGTTCTGCTGTGTAGTCCTCAAATGGTCATGTGATGATCGAATCTCAGTCTGATCAGCTCTAATCACATCCTGTGAAGCGCGTATAGCCTCCTGCTCTGCTCTAATAGCATGCTGATCTGTCCTCATCTCATCCTGAGAAACCCGCATCTGCTGAAATTGCTGGTAAAACTCAGGATACGGTGGTAAACCCTCAGGCCATTGTTGGAATGCCTGGTGCTGTGGCGAGTGTGGCGGTGTCTGTGGTTGATACTGCTCTGCCTCTTGCTGCTAACCCATCTCTTCATCTTCATCATCTGCTGGTACATGAGGCAATGGATCCCAGACCTCATTATGTAGACCCTTGAGTCTATCCCCTGCATCCAGCTCAACAATCATCCTCATGGCTTTAAGTGACTGGATATTTATATAATCCCCCTCAGTCACTAGATGAAGACTGTTAACCAGATCATCAGTCAATAGATTTTCCTTCAAAGCAATCTGGGTGACATACTCACCACCATAGATCAGACTGTTGTGTACTCTGCCTGAACAATTAACAAAGTACTCTGCCATATGGGCCGCCAAGTTGAGACCTGGTTTTTGGACCAACTCCCATAAATATAACAAATCAGGGGTAGGACAGTTATCTTGACTGTCCTTGCGACCGCATATGGTGTTGCTAAAAACATGATGCATAACTCTAACAAGCGGATCTCTTAACCTCGAGGCTTTTGACATTCTCGGGTCATATGGAGCTCCCTCTGAAATCTCTGCCCAAAAAGCATTGCGAACAGCTGTGTTCGGAAAATCGAACGTGTTGGTGAAAACATCTTCGTTATCCATGTCAGCTCGGGTGTAAATTCCGAGTCTTCTGCCTAAACGTCCAACTGACCATGTGTTCCAACTTCCTGCCATCCTGAATGTGATCCTTTGCTTGTGTCTGAATTTTGGATTTCGAGTACTAACGGGTTTTTCGTACTGGTATGTCGAGAAAAACTCTATAGCAAGCTCGAGGTAGATTGGTTGGTCTATGTTAACGAGATTAGCTAACGGGACTGAGAGCATCTCTTCTAATTGGTCCATTTGGTTCAAATCTCCCATTACATCCCAATCAAGTCTTCTTGGTATCCCAAATCTACCCCGCCTTGCCCACAAGGCGTTTCTTCTCGGAATACAAAGTGCTTTTCTTGGATCTGTGGCATCGAACTGAAGGAATGCGTGATTCATCTGTATGGGAAACATTGTTAGAAACAGGAAAATACCAAAAATTTGGCTCGAAAACATCCAAAAAATGAGATACGAGGATTCTGTTCTTTCTTATCTGCAGGTATGGCACGAGCGTGCCTGGAGTCGCACGAGCGTGCGTTACCGAGATCAGGCATTGTTTTCCGAAACTTGTCGAGATCGCACGGCGTGCGATTCCAACTAAACCGTGCAGTTTCTAATACAAAGCAAATTTTCGAGAACAACCGACGTCGCACGATCGTGCGTCACCGTCTGCAGAAAACCCAGATCCATGAACTTAGATTTTTCTGATTTTTTCAAAATCAACAAGTTTTTCATGTTCACAGGGGTCTGAAATGCCTACGGTTGTTCACGATTCGTGTGATTCTAACAAAAACTAGGGTTTTGTTTTAAAATTTAAGAAGAAACCCTAGAACACTATGAAATTATGGATGGAATCGATTAAAACAAAGATAGAACATGAATTGGACAAGTATTTACATACCGTGCGAAGTGTGGAAGCAAACCGTGCGTTTGAGTCGTGCGAAAAAATGGAAAACCCGGTTTGGAACGAGAGCAAGCGGCCGTGTTCGCGTATTAGGGTTTTGTGGGCAGAGTTGGGTATTTATAGTGACAAAATGACCATTCTGCCCTTTTGGTCACGCACGAGCGTTCCAGATGTCGCACGATTGTGCGTCTCCTATGATTTCAATACCCTGAACACTTCTCGGAAATGCACCAAGGGTGCACCTGATCGTTCCGGCTTTGTCCGAAAAAGCACGAGCGTGCAATAAGTCGCATGATCGTGCGGTTGCTGAGTTTCAGATTTTGATTCAGAATTTCGTTTCAGCAATCGTTTTCGTCGGTTTTTGCCATTTTTTCGATTACGCAATCAGTTTAAACATTTTCTATACATGGAATCTTCATTCGGTATGTCTAAGACTTGTGCAAATTATCGTGATCTATCAAACACTCCTAAATTACAATAAAACTACAAAAACGCAAAAATTACTAAATTACCCTAAAATGTCCAGAGACATTCTTGCTACATTTTTAGTCTTTGAGTCAGTAGCGTAGACTCTCCTCCCCACACTTATGAAGTGTGCGGGGTTTGGAGTTCAAAAACCTCCAAAACCGACTTTATCGGTCCGGCAACGTACAACTTCAATCTATGACCATTCACTTTGAATACATTTCCATTGTTCTCCTCAATTGAAACAGTGCCATATGGATATACCTTTTTCACAGTGTATGGGCCTGTCCAACGTGAATGAAGCTTTCCTGGAAATAAACGCAATCGTGAATTGTACAAAAGAACTAGATCTCCCGCTTGGAATTCTTTTTGGTCATTCAAGCGTCTATCGTGCAATCTTTTTGTTCGTTCCTTGTACAAGATGGAACTTTCATAAGCTTGTTGGCGTAATTCTTCCAATTCATGAATCTGAAGAAACCGGGCTTCAGCTCCAGTTTTTAAGTCCAGATTTGCTGTTTTAAGTGCCCACATCGCTTTATGCTCCAATTCCACTGGTAAATGGCATGTCTTTCCGTATACAAGTCTAAAGGGAGTGGTCCCAATAGGAGTCTTGTAAACTGTACGAAAAGCCCACAGTGCTTCGTCTAGTTTGTCCGACCATTCTTTACGTTTTGTACCCACAGACCGTTCAAGAATTCGTTTTAACCCTCGGTTTGTGACTTCCACTTGCCCACTTGTCTGTGGATGATAGGGCGTGGAAATACGATGATGAACACCGTAACGGGACAAAGCTTTTTCAAGCTGATTGTTACAAAAATGAGTCCCTCTGTCACTGATAAGTGCCTTTGGGGCACCAAACCTGGCAAACAAACTTTTCAGAAATCTCACGACTGACCTGGCATCATTGGTGGGTAAAGCTTGTGCTTCTGCCCATTTTGAGACGTAGTCAACTGCAACCAGGATGTATTTATTTCCTCGTGAGGGGGGAAATGGTCCCATGAAGTCTATCCCCCAGATGTCGAAGACTTCACACACTTGAATCCAATGTTGAGGCATCTCATTACGTGCCGAGATATTCGTTGCTCTCTGACAAGCATCACAAGCTTTAACATATTCATACGCATCACGAAAAATTGTGGGCCAGTAAAATCCAGAGTCTAACACTTTCTTTGCAGTGTAGTTTGCTCCATGATGACCTCCGGTTGGTCCTTCGTGACAGTGACGTAGAATGCTAGCTGCCTCCTCTCCAAATACACACCTTCTGATAACCTGATCGGCTCCGATCCTAAACAAGTATGGTTCGTCCCAGATGTAATACTTCAGATCTGCAAAGAACTTCCTCTTTTGTTGATATGATAATCCTTTGATAAGGATTCCACATGCGAGGTAGTTTGCATAATCGGCGAACCATGGTGACTCGTTATTCATCTCGATACTCAAAAGAAATTCGTGGGGGAAATTGTCGTTTATTTTCTCCTCCACTGAATTATCTGAATTGCCATGCTCAAGTCTCAAGAGATGATCGGCTGCAACATTTAAAGCTCCCTTTTTATCTTGGATCTCTATGTCAAATTCTTGTAATAACAAGATCCATCGAATAAGACGCGGTTTTGCATCTTGTTTGCTAAAAAGGTATTTAATTGCCGCATGATCCGTGTACACAATTGTTTTAGACAACACAAGGTACGATCTAAATTTATCGAACGCATATACTACTGCCAAAAGCTCTTTCTCTATAGTCGTATAATTTTCCTGAGCATCATGTAGAGTTTTGCTGGCATAGTATATTGGGTGAAAATGCTTCTCCCTTCGTTGTCCTAACACTGCTCCTATTGCATAATCGCTTGCATCGCACATTATCTCGAATGGCAATGTCCAATCTGGTGCAACTAAAATTGGGGCTTCAATAAGCTTTTGTTTCAGCTGCTTGAAAGCTTTCATACAATCGTCTGAAAAGACAAACGGAGCATCTTTCTCTAACAAACGGGTCATAGGTCTTGCGATTTTTGAAAAGTCTTTAATAAATCGCCTGTAAAACCCTGCATGACCTAGGAAACTTCTAATCGCTCTGACTGAGGTAGGTGGAGGAAGTTTAGAAATGATATCCACTTTTGCTGGATCAACTTCCAACCCTGCTTCAGAAATTTTGTGCCCAAGAACTACCCCTTCTTTCACCATGAAGTGGCATTTCTCCCAGTTAAGCACAAGATTAGTTTCCTCACATCTCATCAACATTCTTTTCAAATTTCCTAGACATTGATCAAAAGAACTCCCGAATACAGAAAAATCATCCATGAATACTTCCATGGAGTCCTCAATCATGTCATGGAAAATGGCAATCATACAACGCTGGAATGTAGCTGGTGCATTACACAGTCCAAAAGGCATACGCCTGTAGGCAAATGTGCCAAACGGACATGTGAAAGTAGTCTTCTCCTGATCTTCAGGAGCGATTGGAATTTGAAAGTATCCTGAAAACCCATCCAAGAAGCAGAAAAATGACTTCCCCGACAGACGTTCCAACATCTGGTCGATGAATGGAAGCGGGAAGTGGTCCTTACGGGTGGCATCGTTGAGTTTGCGATAATCAATGCAAACTCGCCATCCTGTGACGGTACGGGTAGGAATAAGTTCATCTCTATCATTTGAAACTACAGTAATACCACCTTTCTTAGGTACTACTTGCACTGGACTTAGCCAAACTGAATCAGATATGGGGTAAATCAGACCTGCGTCTAGCAACTTGATTACTTCCTTCTTCACCACGTCTTGCATGTTTGGATTCAGGCGCCTTTGATGCTGCGCTCTAGGCTTGTAATTGTCTTCCATGAGAATCTTATGAGTACAAAAGGACGGATTAATACCTTTTATATCCATAATTTTCCATGCCATAGCTTTCTTGTGGAGCGTTAGAACTTCAAGAAGCTGTCTCTTTTCTTCTTTCGCTAAAGATGCTGAAATGATGACTGGCAAGCGACACTCCTTGTCTAGAAATGCATACTCGATATGCGGAGGGAGTTCTTTTAACTCCAAAGACGGTGGTTCTTCAACTGATGGTTTTGATTTTTCTTCAACTTCACGGTTTAGTTCCACAAATTGATTTGGACTTTGAGAATCATTTTCGTCAAATGGTTGCTCATTTTTTAGATCTAAGTCCGTATCAATTTCTTCAATAGTGCTTTGAAAATGAGAGCTTACACATGTATCAACAATGTCAACACAGTATAGTACATCATCGTGACTTTGCGGATGTTGCATTGATCGTTTAATATCAAAAGTCACATGCTCGTCATCTACTCGGAGCGTGATTTGGCCTGCTGCCACATCAACAATTGTCCTCGCAGTGTTGAGGAATGGTCGTTCGAGTATCAATGGCACTTTTGAATCTTCGTCCATATCAAGAATTACAAAATCCACGGGAAAAACAAATTTATCAATTTTAACAAGCATGTTTTCTACGAATCCACGAGGATATTTGATTGATCTATCTGCAAGTCGAATGCTCATTTTAGTGGGTGTAGGTTCTCCTAGATCTAACTTAGCAAAAACTTTATAAGGCATAAGGTTTATGCTCGCTCCTAGATCTGCTAATGCGTTACTATCTGTCATGTTTTCAATGAGACATGGAAGTGTAAAACTGCCAGGATCTCCCATCTTTTCAGGTAGACGGTTTTGGAGAACGGCTGAACAGTTTTCATTCATCAACACACAAGACAGACTTTCGAGTTTCTGTTTGTTTGTGAGGATGTCTTTCAAGAACCTTGCATATTTAGGCATTTGGGCCAATGCTTCAACAAATGGTATGTTTATGTGCAATTGTTTAAACATTTCTAAAAACTTACCATGTTGTTCATCGTTCTTTTGCTTCTTCAATCTGCTTGGATATGGAATAGGAGGGACGAATTCTTTAACTGGCTCCTGAAACTGTGCTGTACTTGCTGGGTCTAACCTAGCGTGCACCTCGTCTGAAGCGTCAGTTAGGACAGGATCATTAATCGGCAGTGAGTCCGATTTTTCAGGTTCTGTTGTTCTACCACTCCTCGTCATAACTGCATTAACGTGCCCTCTTGGGTTTGGTTCTGTGTTACTTGGAAGACTACCTTGTGGTCTTTCCGATAACATCTTGGCCAACTGGCCGACTTGATTCTCAATGGTTTGAAGTGATGCCTTCTGGCTCCTCAGTTCTCCTTCTTGTGCCATAAAACGTTCCTCATGCTGCTGATATCGCTTTTCAGACAATTGATTAGCATTATTGGAATTATTTAATAGTTGTGCCATGATTTCCTCTAATTTTGAATTGGTTTGAGAGGTTTGAGGCTGTTGAGACTGGGAAGTGTTTCCTAAACCTGAATTATTAAAACGTGGTTGAAAGGTTTGCCCTGATGGCTGAAAAGATTGATTTTGGGATTGATAGAATTGACTTTAAGGCTGAAAGGATTGCCCCTGAGACTGTTGTGGTGCGGGAGCGCGTTGAGCGAATCCAAGTGGATTTTGGTTATTAGGATTGGCTTTCCACCCAAAGTTTGGATGATTTCTCCAACCTGGATTGTATGTGTTACTATAGGGGTTATTTTGGGGCCTGATTGGATTGCCCAAATAGTCCACCTCTTCGTGGCCTGTAAACATAACACCCTGCTCACATGTACCTTGCTCGTGTGACACTCCACATAGCTCACATGAAGATTGTACTGATTGTACTTTTGAAGCGTTTTGAGCTTGGTCAAACTTTGCTGCCAAAGCTCTGATTTGTGCTGAAAGAGCTGTATACGTATCTACTTGATGAACTCCAGGATTTGAAACAACATTTCCTCGTGCTCCTACATGACGTGAACTTGACTTCAATGCAGCTTTCTCAATGATTGCATAAGCTTCATTGGGAGTTTTTGTTCCCAAATCTCCTCCTGCATAAATATCTAAACGTTCTTGTGAATTGTAGCCGAGTCCTTGGTAAAAGTTCAACACAAGTTGTCTTTTGGAAAACCCGTGATGTGGAACATCGATCAAAAGATCTTTGAACCTTTCCCAAGCTGCATGTAGAGATTCTCCTTCATCCTGTTTGAATGTCATAATACGGATCTTCAGCTTGACTGTCTTTTCCGGCGGGAAATATTTTTGCATGAAAAGATCTGCCAACTCGTTCCAAGTTGTGATGGACCCTGTTAGAAGTGACAAAAGCCAAGATCGGGCTTTGCCTCGCAAAGAGAATGGAAAAAGGAGCAAACGAATTGCGTCTTCAGAAACATCAGTAATTTTGAAAGTTGAACAGACTTCGAGAAATGAAGCAATGTGTCGACCAGGATCTTCATGATCCTTACCATCAAACTGAACAGAATTTTGTATCATATTAATTATACTAGATTTAATTTCAAAACTAGGTGCTTGTATTTCAGGTCGGTTAATGCTTGGTATCAAGCCTTCTCTTCCTGGACGGTCAGTTTCATTTAAAGGCTGGTTGTCAGCTGCTACAATGTCTGCCATAATTCCTCCTTTGTCGTCCTCCGAACTCTCGTTGTCAGACAGTGTTACTGGTTCATCGATTGCGTATGCAATCTTTTGTACAACAACACGTGCTCTTTCACGTAGCCTCCTACTTCTTCTAAGATTAATTTCTAGTTCGTTGGCTAGCTCATTTTTAACGGGAACAGAGGGCGTGGACATTAGCCTGCATTAAAAAAAATAAAAATAAAAAGTATCATACAAATAAAATAAAATAAAATATAATAATAATATATACAGAATATAAATACTAAATTAATTATCTAATATACATATATAAATATATACAATATATTATTATACTTCTAATTAGTATTTACTATATATATACAACTGGTTTAGTCCAAGGTCCTTTCTTTTTCTGTTTCTGTTGTTTGTTTGTTTTTTTAAATGTTACTAAAAAGTCGTACATGGTCGTGTATCAACCCACGTACAGCGGTTCGCAACGTTGTGGTTTTGTGCACGGTAGTGTAATCGGTTCTCACAGTATTGCGTACCCGATAACTACCTTATGCAGTTTGTTATTAAACAGGTATTAATAAATGAATGAATGACAGTTAAATAAATAAATGAATACAAGAATGAATAAATAAATAAATAAATAAAATGACAGAAATAAAATAACTGAATTGAAGTAATGTAATAACTGTACAGAAACAAATAAATAAATAAATAAATAAAATTTAATGGTTCGAATCCGAACGCATTATTTGAATTAAAAATTGCATAAATTAAATGTTAGTTGCAGAAATTAAAAAGTTAGATTGTTAATAAAGTTAGTGTGTGACTACTGAGAATTAACCCAGGTCTCCACGGTTAGTAAAGTTAGAAAGTTAGTAAGTTAGTATAGTTAGCTGGTTAATTGGTTAGAATAATCAGAATAAATAAATAAATAAATGGTTAGTAGAGACAATAAATAAAAGGTTAGTAATAAAAAGAAATAAATAATTACAAAAATGTACAAATATTAACAGTTATTTACAGTATATACAATGGTAAAATAATAACTCGGATTGTTCCATTATTTACACCTTATCTTTTCTTTTTTTTTAAACGTCGTTCCCTGGCAGCGGCGCCAAAAACTTGGTGAGCACGCGTCTCATATGTTATTTATACAGTTGATTTTACGCACAATTTTAAGTTTATTATTTATAAAAATGGTTTTTATACCTTAACATTAAAACACACACAACAAAGGACAAGTGTATCCCGTCACATATGCAGTAAAGTATTGGTAAGATCCAGGTATCGTTCCAAGGAACCACGAAATATGAGATAAGATATTATAAGTACTGAATCTTTGTTATTATTTTACCAGAGGAAGAAATAATTGATTGGTTGTTTAACTAAATTAACTGAAAATAAAAATATAAATACAACACATATCTTATTTCACAAATAACCTAAGCATGTTATCTATCTTGTATGTTACAAAAGTACTTTATCAATTTTCCAATTGCAAGACAGCTAGTCACCTTTCGGAATTTTCTAACATAATAATTCTTCAGAGAAGCAAGACGAAGGTCCCATCTTAACTTACCTAAAATCATGCATTAGCGAGCTATTGATTTTATGTGAATCTTTAAAGATAGATTAGTCATCCGTTAAGAGTTTTCTAACCTCACTTATCAAAGAAAGCAATACCGATGGTCACAATACAACCACGAAGATAAGCATTTATGTAGATCATATAACAAATAATTTCACATTTACAAGTCTTGAATACAAATCTACCAAGCTAGCAATTTTAGACCAAAACTACTAAACAAGGATCATTAACCGCATACAAGAACATGTAATCAACACCATATAATTCATAAGAACCCTTAAGTGTAGGAAAGTACTCTTAATCAAAATAAGACATATATTGTGTAATACCAATCTCTGGGTTGGGTCTCATGGTGTAAACATAATTTACAAATAAATGAATAATCAAGAGTTAACATCAAAATTACCACATATTCATTACTCAATATAATCAAATATAATCAAGAACACAACATCAATGAAACATTCTTTATATAATCATGAAGATTCAAACATAAACAAGTACTTGGATTTCATACAAAACAAATTACAGTACCAAGATTATTCAAGAAACAAGTTCACAATTACTACAAACACATAACTATCTACAAATACTATACATCAGCCCAATAACATGCACAATGATTAGACTACATGTTTAAAAACAAGGAATCGAACCATAAACATGCACTGAATTGACGAGGTGGATGATTTCAGCTTCAAAACGACCTCGAGACATGAACTAGGCTTGATCAGAGCAGTCCCGGAACTCTTGGATCGTCTGGAAATCAGAGAAAAAACCAACCATTTGCTTGAACACGAATGGGCTATTTATAGGTGAAATTTGAGTATTGCACGGCCATGCGATGTATCGCACGGTCGTGCAATACCGGTGACGTCATTGATTACGTGGATCGCACTTGTTCCGACAATGGAGTGGTTGGGTTAGTTGGACGGGTCGTCACAAAGGGAACGGGCGTTCTTGGGCTCGCACGGTCGTTCAATCCCGGCATTGGGCTGGAACGGTTGGTCGCACGGATCTGTACCTCCGGATGGACTGCTTGTTCTCGATCCCGCACGATCGTTCGGATGGACGAACGGTCGTGCGTGTCCGGTCCGACTCTTGGTTTTGGCCCGTTTGATCAGAAATGCTTCGAAAGTGTCCGTTTTTCATCAGATTTTCATTTTATGCTTCGTTTAAGACCTGAAATTGTATATTTACTGATTTTAGTCCATAAGATTGCGATTTCGGTCAAAAACGCTTAAAACGGAAGTGTTTTGAGGTATAAAAACATGTATATTTTAACGTATATCAACATCCTTACCAAACAGATGTCAATCCAATTGACTGGCCATCCGATCGGATTGCCATCCAATCGGATTACCATCCGACACTTGGTACTTTTGCACCGTTCTTCGCTTATGCTATCGTTAACTGTTCAGGCTAATCTCTCAGCGCTCCCTTCAATCCAAGAGAGTGTTTACTTGTTAAGCACAATCTGTGAGTATACTCGATCCCTTTTTGCTATACGCACTTTTGGGTGTTACATACGTTACTTATTCTAAATCACATCTATCCCACAACATAAACATATTTATACGCTGGCCATTACTGCATGATACGTGTTACTCAATGAATGCTTGTATGTTATGTTAACACAGCGATTGTTGCCTGACGCCTTAGCAACGATAGTACTATTTGTTTGGACTCAGCACCTGTCATGGACAGGGGTTGTTAAGGTTACCTCTCACATGTCGCAGTGGTGATATGTGTTGCGCATTCTACAACTCGCAGTCTAGTCTGTGCATATTTCATTGTCGATAACCTACTAGCTTCGCACTTTGCATGTTACATGCTGGTTATGCGTAAACTATTTTGAACTCTATTATGCTATATCAAACTTGTATGCTCACCTTTACACTGTGTGTATTGACTTTATTTTAACGTAGGTGATAGGTGCTTAAGATGCTAGGGATTGCTGTGCTTCGGTGAATCAAGCTAGGGGTCTTGTTATGTCACGCTTAAATTTGAGTCGTCAAAACAGTATTTGTTTTTTAGACAATTATTGGTAATAACTATTTTTATTTGGATATGTTGTGGTATGAGACATGACGTTTAATTATCTGGTAATGAATAGTTGTTATGGATACTCATGAACAATCTGTTTCGCTCAGTGCCATGCCCCGAAGTTTCCGCCATCGGTTGGGGTGTGACAGAGTGGTATCAGAGCCATAACTATAGGGAATTAGGCAAGACTCGACCTAGTCCGGGTTGATGTCTTAGAAACGACCTAGTCTATAGTCTAAGTACCAACATGCCACCTTGTGCATGCCCTTTAAGGGTTATGTACGAGCTTACTCGCTATTCTCGCTTACACTACACTTTCACTGCACTCTATTTTTCGAAAATGAACGAGTAATAAGGTTGAGATTAGGTGTGAAAACCACAAACTCTCAACCGAATCGCTTGTTCAACCCGTGTTCTTATCTAGAAACAGGAGAATTTGCGTTGAATCAGGAGTGAAATCCGTACTTCGACGCAAATTTCCCTCTCTATTTTATCAAAAACAGGGACGAAGTTATTGAGTCATGGGTGAAACCCGAACCTTGACGACTTGTTCCGTTCTTATTTTGGTTTTACCAAACTCTCACCAAGGTCTAAACGGAACTCCAATGACTTGAAGCCACACTGTAACTGAAAGGATGCGTGTCGATCGCCCAAATCGAGGTGAGAGCACAGTCTTGAAAGCCAAAAGTGTGCACCAAAAGTCCTTGTGAATAGTCGAATCACTTTGGGTAGTCGACGTCTGTCAGCCACAGACAATATATTCTCGATTTCAAACTCGCATTCGCTGATTTTGTGTGTTTCGATTCTGAGCCCGCAACTGCTGACCCTGATATTTGTCGCTTTTATGTGGATTTTATGTGTGGTTTTACCTGTTTATGTATTTTTGGTCTATACGCTTTTCGCTTCTCTCTTCGATCGACACACACGAACCGCACTGCACATCTATCTCAATACGCTAACAAATCGCTCCTACTTGTGGATAAACGCATGCTATGTTACTCGGTGTGCACTCGCTAATCGCATATCGCTATTCTCGAACGCGCGAACTTTGAATGATAGGTGAATACGTGCAAAATATAGAATGGTTTTTGTGTTCTGACTGTCTTATGTGCTTCTGTGCCTTACGTGCGTACGTGCTCCTACGTGCTTATGTGTTCTGTGATTATGTGATTTGTGGTTTTGTGACCATATGTTTGCGTAGTTATTCGTGTTCCTGAGCTTTAGTATTAGTGCGTATGAGGTGAGATTCGATTATATAGCGTTTTAAATCCTATGGCGCTGTCTATTGCAGACAATGTCGTCATTCAGATCATTCCATTCCTGTTCAGCTCGCCGCAATCATGATGACAAACGCATCGCCGCCCTCGTCGCTAAGCAAATGGCGAAAGTTATCCCCAGATTGTTAGTGAGCTGAATGAAAACGCTAGCAAATCTTCAAAAGAATCCAGGACTGATGCTCCTAAAGTTGCTTTTAGCTTCAAGCAGTTCAAAGCCTGCGGCCCGAAAGAGTTTACCGGCGAAGATGGGCCTACGGCCATGTTCCAATGGTTTGATTCTATCAAAGTCACCCTACGCCAGAGTGGCTGTCCTGACAATCTCCGTACACAGAACGCAACTAGCGTCTTCCAATCCCAAGCGCTAGATTGGTGGACGGCCGAGAGAAACAAACACAGAAATGATACAGCTTACGGACTGATGCAGGATGAGTTGAAGGACGTTATGATGCAAGAGTTCTGCCCTCCCCATGAGTGCCAAAAGCTGGAGGACGAATTCTGGCATATCAAGCAGAAAGATGGAGACAACGTTGGTTTGACTGCTCGCTTCAAGTAGCTAAGCATAATCTGTCCTAGCCAAGTTACCACGCCTAAAATCACCATCAAGAAGTATATCCATGCTCTTCCGGATTGCATGGCTGATTTCGTTCAAGCCGCAAAGACAAAGACAATTGAAGAAACTTGTCTACTCGCTGCTGAGATCAACGACAAGCGAGTCAAGTCTGGTTACTGGGATAAAGCTCCCAAGAATCTGCATCAAGCTACCACTGCTCCAACCTCTGAAACCGCCACCGCACCGCAATCTTCGAAGTCCTCTCGCCATAAAAGGAAGAACAATAGCAGTTCCAGCAACAAGAACTGTGCTGTAACCACTGCTGCCCCGCTCTAATCAGTTACTGCTCAACCGCAGCCTCAACACCGCCAAGTAGCGGCACCGGTGACCAACGCACCGCTGGCAAAGCGTGCGTATACTGGTCCTCACCCGGTTTGTCCTACTTGTACCTACCACCACCCTGTGGGAATCGCTTGCAGATACTGTGTGCATTGCAACATGTACGGCCACTTCACCGCCAACTGCCGTACAGGTCCACATCAAACCCCAGCTCCAGTTCAAGGTTAAGCTCCTGCTCAACAAGCTCTACTTACTGCTCCTTAAGGCCATCAAGCGGCTCCTGCACCCGCGATCAATGCTAGAGTTTGCTTTGCGTGTGGTGATCCCAACCACTTCGCAAACATGTGCCCCAATCGAGTGGTTAAGCAAGAGCCACAACAGCAGCAACCCCAGCAGCAGCCTAAGCAACAACAACAATAACCAGCAGCCCGCGAACGTGATTTCAACATTAACGCTCGCCAAGCTCAAGCAGACAACAATGTGGTCAATGGTACGTTCCTTGTGAATGGTATATATATACTACGTGTTTATTTGATACTGGAGCCGATAACTGTTTTGTATCGTTTGAATTCGAAAAGCTCCTTAATCGTAAGCGCGCCCATCTACCCTCGACGTTCGATGTTGAAGTTGCCACCGGAAGAACCGTCGCCATCAATTCTGTTCTACGTGATTGTACGCTTGAACTCAACAATCACGTCTTCCCTATCGACCTTATTCCGATGCAGCTCGGTAGTTTTGACATCATAGTAGGCATGGATTTTCTTCGCGAAAATCATGCTGAAGTTATTTGTTTTGATAAGATGATTCGTTTCTCGCTCGCTAATGGTGATCAACTTTGTGTGTATGGCGAAACACCTTCGAAGGGTCTTAAACTCATGTCGTGTGTCCAGGCTAGCAGGTATCTACGCAAGGAATATCAAGCTTTCTTGACGCACATTATAGTAGCGGAGAAAAAGGAAGTTAAGGAGGTGGACCAGGTCCCTGTTGTTCGTGAATTTCCTAACGTTTTCCCTGATGATCTCCCAGGGTTACCTCCGAGTCGTGATATCAACTTTCGTATCGACCTCATTCCTAGAGCAAACCCTGTTGCTAAAGCGCCTTATCGTCTCGCTCCTTCTGAAATGCGCGAACTCTCGAATCAGCTCCAGGAACTACTTGATAAAGGCTTTATTCGCCCTAGCACCTCTTCTTGGGGCGCGCCCGTCCTTTTCTTCAAAAAGAAGGATGGTTCGTTCCGGATGTGTATCGACTATAGGGAGTTGAATAAGCTGACAATCAAGAATCGCTATCCCTTGCCTCGAATCGAAGATTTATTTGATCAGTTACAAGGTGCTATGTGTTTCTCGAAGATCGATCTACGTTCAGGCTATCACCAGTTACGCATTCAAGAGAATGATATACCCAAAACCGCCTTTCGAACCCGCTATAGGCACTATGAGTTCGTTGTCATGCCTTTTGGTCTGACCAACGCCCCCACAGTTTTCATGGATTTAATGAATCGAGTGTGCAAACCCTTCCTTGATCGTTTCGTAATCGTGTTCATCGATGATATCCTGATCTATTCCAAGTCAAAAGCCGAACACTCGCAGCATCTACGTTTGGTTCTTGAGTTACTCCAAGGAAACCGTCTCTATGCCAAGTTCTCTAAGTGTGAATTTTGGCTGGAGGAGGTCCAATTCTTGGGTCACACTATCAATAGTCAAGGTATCCATGTCGATCCCATGAAGATCGAAGCTGTTAAAAGTTGGGTTACACCCAAAAATCCGTCTGAAGTCCGCTTACTTCTCTTACGCATAAGGATAAACCTTTTGTTTGGGGAACTAAACAGGAGGAAGCCTTTCAAACTCTTAAGGCTATGCTTTGCAATGCTCCCGTGCTCTCACTGCCCGACGGCAACGACGATTTCGTAGTTTACTTCGATGCCTCGAACCTTGGTCTTGGTTGTGTTCTCATGCAACGAGACAAGGTTATCGCGTAGGCTTCTCGACAGCTCAAGATCCACAAGAAGAACTACACCACACACGACCTCGAGCTTGGCGCAGTTGTTTTTGCATTAAAGATTTAGCGACACTACCTTTATGGTACCAAGTGTACGATCTTCACCGATCATAGGAGCCTACAGCATATCTTTGACCAGCAAGAACAGAATATGCGTCAACGCCGGTGGGTAGAACTGCTCAACAATTACGACTGTGAGATTCGTTACCATCCAGGCAAAGCGAATGTCGTTGCCGACGCTCTCAGTCGACGAAGCTATTTGCATAGCGTTCATAATGTTCAAGCCCAGCATGTCACACCCCCAAAATACCACCTAGGGAATGTCCCTGTTAGGCGTGTGACGTACCAGGATCCAAGCCACCAATCATGTTGAACTCATAATAATTATTCCAAATAAAACTTTCATTTATTATTGATAGTAGTGTTACAAAACATTATTTAACGTTCAGCGGAAGCATAATACATTAATTGAGAAATTCATAAACCAAGTATGTGAAAGCCATTAAGTTCGTCTCGCGTTCCATGTATCTCGACCCATGACCACTCCAGCCTCCCAGACAGCAAGTTCCAATTAATATGCACCTAAAGGCCTGCAAGGCATGTAACAACAAATCAACAACAAAGTTGAGCGAGTTCACAGTTGAGCGTTCGTTTTAAAGTTGTTCTAAAAACCATGAGTTTGTTTGTAAACCATAAATTAACCAGTTTCTTTGTTTCCCAAACCATATCCATAATCAGTGGGGGCTTCCCCATGTGAGCCACTAGACCGTTACCATATCGACTACTGACGAAAGTAAGTTGTGCCCTAAGTCAATGTCTATCATCATTGACTGTTTGCCATGATCCATTAGTACACGCCCGTCTGACCGGCACGGTGTGAGGTTTGTCAAACCTAATAGCGCTATTAACTAATGACCCGCTCGCCATCGGCCTCGGAGATTAAGTCGATATAAAATGAGGGACTTAATGATAGAGTTTTGTCTAGTAAGTTAAGGTTGTTGTCCTACCCAAGGAGGACGAACGTATGTATTCTACCCAAGGAGAATACGCAGGATTAATATTGGCATCCTACCCATGGAGGATGGCGGTACATATCCTACCCAAAGAGGATATGTAGGTTCCGTTTTAATTCTTTAACCCATTCCCAAACCATCGGGAATCCCATGCCTTGTAGAAAGTGTGAACTCACCTTGGCTTGCTAGGTAAGATTGGTTACTTGTTTTCCAGTTAATCAAACACGTCCTAACATGGTTATCAGTAACGATCAGTCTTGTATGCACATAAACCACATATTTCGTCATACATTACACAAGTTGCATTCATGAAATATATACTCATCCTCATGCATAGTGTAGCAGCTAGTCATGTCATAATTTCATTCCATACAATTTCTTTACTAACTGTTTAATCATACACAACACATCACACCATATTATAATCCAACATATAACATCACCAATACCATCGGTAACTATTTAATCAAAACTAACATTGCACAACATGTCATTCTTTATATTGTTATAACCCTAACCAATATAACCTACCCTAATCATGCATAAACAATCCATGAATAGAAATCCAACCCATAACCGATCCCCTTAGCACATATCATGAAATATCAAAATCATCATTTAATATTAAGCACACTAATTTATTTCAACAATTCACCCACTATTATTTACATCATCCACACAATCTCAACAGTAAGCACGTCAATTGTAGGAACATGCCATGATTTCACATGTCAACAGGTGTCCATTATTATATTTGTACATATCGTAAACACACATATCGTCTCGTCATTCCATTCAGTCATTTATATACGTATGTATTCAAAAAGAACTCCACCATTAAACAATGATTTATTGAATACATCATGCACAACCATGGCTACTAGCAATACCCTGTTTCATAATTAGTCACATGCTAACAAGTTATCAACCAATGCCACGTACACAATTCAAATGCCACACCTACACAGTCAATTCAGCAAACCTATGCACACATTCACATGTACATAATGCACATGCATGATACAGACTTCAACACTTTCACTTAGGATCATAATCATTCACCTAGTCTATGCATATCATTCAAGATTTATAACAAGTATTAATACCCTAACCAACAAGCATGCCTTCAGCCGAACGTGTCAAGACATCAACTCAAGGTAACAGATTACACTAATTCGATTAATTTGCAAACGATCATATAAGCAATTATAAACAAACATAGTTGCTAATCAAATCGTTCACATATGCACGCAATCTTATTAAGCATATCCGCACTCAACAAGATCAAATAGTTAAGGATTAAACGAACATGAATTCACTAACCAGAAATCAATTACTGGAACGATGCTTCGAAGGAAGGGGGGATCTGCCGTCACGAATCAGAGGAGCTTAGGGTTTGGGTTTGAATGTGTTTGTGCTAACAATCTACGTAACTACTTATGCAAGTAAATATCCTACAATGACCGGCCCCAAAACAAAACCATTGATCCATTTGGGCTAGACCCGGCCCAACCATGACTTTGGTGTTTAAGTAATAGAAATCCAACTAATCGGCCCACTATGGCCTTGATTGGACTTACGGTCCGTAGTTACGGTTGAAAAAGAAAAATATGGCAGCATGTATGTTTTGGGTTGGATGGCATTTAGTTAAATGGGTTTACACCCTACAATCACGTGATTAGGGGTCACAAAGTCAACAACTAATAAAAACTCACATCATCATCACGTTGATTTTGGTGGGGGGATCTTGGACTTTGTGAAACACATATTATCATTAGATTTTGAGACATTAATTGTGGCAGCAACTCACGTGCACTTCTAGGTGGGAGGTTTTGTTTTAGAAGCCAACACACATCACGTGTGGACTTCTTGACTCGCGGCCCACAACGCAATCAGTTATCACATTCGTTTAAGGTTAACACAAAACATTTAACGTGTCTAATTCAAGCAATGCACAATGAAGGAAAATAATGAGGATTTAGAATCGCTAAGTTAAACGACACTAACCTTGAAAGTTCGGGTTGTCACATCATCCCTAACTTGAAAGAAATTTCGTCCCGAAATTTAGCACGTAGTTACTAAGGAAGCTAGTTAGGTTGCATGGTTTCCTGGTTTTCCTGGTTTTCCTGGGGTGTCACATCATCCCCCCGTTGGTTTGGAATTTCGTCCCGAAATTCCGCAGTAGCTTCAGCCTTAGTAGTGGTTTCATTGTTCTCGAACAACTAGGGATATTTGCGTTTCATTTGGTCTTCTCGTTCCCAGGTAAAATCTGGGCCACGACGGGAGTTCCAACAAACTCGAACAATAGGTATCCTGGTGCGTTTGAGAATCTTGACCCCCCGGTCCAAGATTTCCACTGGTGCTTCGATAAATCGCAACTGATCGTCGATGGTGAGCTCCTTGAAAGGAACTATGAGGGTTTCATCTGACAGACACTTCTTCAGATCGACACATGGAATGCGTTGTGAACTCCACTGAGTTCTTCAGGTAGATTCAATCTATAGGCCACCTTGCCAATTCTCTCTGTGATTTCGAAAGGTCCAACATGTCGCGGGTTAAGTTTGCCTCATTTACCAAACGAACTACACCTTTCCAAGGTAAGACTTTAAGTAGTACTCGATCCCCAACCTGGAACTCGAGTCCCAGCCGTTACCAAAGTCGATTACACATGCTCGAAGCATGTCTTCAAGAGTTTGGATGGTGCGTTCAGTCTGCCCATCCGTCTGTGGATGATATGTTGTGCTCATGTAGACGTGAGCCAAAGGATTTGTGCATTGCTTGCCACAAATTAGAAGTAAATCGTGGGTCGCAATCAGAGATAATGGAGGTTGGCACCCCGTGCTTAGCAACCGCTTCTTTTAGGTAGATTACTGCAAGTGTAGAAAACTTATCTGTTTCTTTGATGGCTAGAAAGTGTGCTGGTTGCGTGAGACAATCAACGGTTATTCTGGCGATAATGTTTCCGTTTCGAGTTATAAGTAGACTGGCGACCAAATCAATGGCAGTCTGTTCTCATTTCCATGTGGGTATTGTTGGTTGCTGATATTTCACCTTGACTTTCCCACAAGTCAATTCATCATTCACATACTTAACTAGGTGAGCCTTCATGCCCGATCACTAGTACAAGGTTTATAAATCCTAATGTCTCTCATCATAACCCAGACGATTAGAATATCGAGGTCGGTGCTTACTCAACATAAATTTCCTACAGTCACTGTATAATGAGATCCACACTCGTTCCATGAGATAACGAGTATCGTCCAACCTGTCAAAGGTTGCTTCTCCATGCCACGCATGGGTTCAACTTGAAAATCCTCTTCCTTTTGCTCTCCAGTTTGAACAAAGTGAGTCTGATCAGGTATGTTAGAGTCGATAGCGAGCTGCAGAGCTCGTGTATGTTTAGGTTTCGCAGTCGTACTCATTCAGTAGTTCCATCCAGTGATGTCATTGCATGCTTTAGCTCTTTCGAACATCGATTCACGGGAAGCCCTTGTGATCGGTCTAGGTAACGCATTCGGTACCGTCCAGGTAATGCCTCCAAGTAAGTCCAAAGACCACGGTTTCCACCGTAGGTTGTGTCGTGCAGTTCCTCTGGTAACTCTATTACGTAAGTCATCACTCTCTTGTGCTGCATCGACGTGTAACTGGGACTCTGATTCGAACCATTAGGATATACCACTGAATCACCCACACCCTCTGGTAAAGACGATGCTCAGTGCATTGCAGAGTTGGGATTCAAAAGCTGAAAAGACGTCCTCCTGTTCTGTCTTTCACGAACATAGCACCCTGCTGTGCTAGAGAGATCTAAACTGCGCGACCTTTGAAAATCCTGCGATTTATCTGCGATAGTGTCAAGCGAGACCAAGAAATTGCTGTATCCTCGAAGGACTCTTTGGTGTCGATCAGTTTCCAACCAAGACGGATCTTAGCGAGATCCACGTACATTCCCACTTCGCTGATTATATGCCCAAAAGGTACCTCTCGAACCCAAAAATTACATTTATCAAGACTTTGCGCAGAGTGGCTCCTCCCTCAGAAATTCTAAAATAAGATACAAATGCCACCCCTGGCGTTCCATTCTCTTGGTCAGGATTCAGAACGTTGTCAACAAATACGGTCGATTCATGCGATCCCTGAGGCTGCTGGTGTGTTGATCAACTCAATGATCATGATGTACAAGGTTGAAATGGCTGCATTGCATTCGACATGTTGTTCTAAGAGCATTCTCCTCTTGGAGTTCCATCTGATGATAGTTCGATCACTAGCCAATCCTTGAATGGAGGCTTGTTCCTCGCAACTGGTTAACAGGGTGTTACTACATGGTCGAAGCGAACGGTTCTTGACTGTCACCTTGTTGAGTTCTCTATAATCAGTACACATATCCAACAATACAACCTATCTTTCTGGCTATAACTGGGGCTCCCCAACACAAAAACTAGGTCCGACAAAGCTCCTGTCCAACAGTCCCTGTTGCTGATTTGACAACTCTCACAGCCTTCCTGGTGCAAGACGGTAAGAGATACGAAGAATCAGGGCTGCCTCTGGCGTGAGATCAAACCGAGAGTCTGTCTAATAGTTGTGGAAGTAAACCTGATAGTTCCTCCCGTAGCATGCTGGGTGGAATCACGAACAATTTGGTGGATTCTCAATCCTCTTTTCCTTAGCCTTGACATCAGTAACGAGTGCTATCATAGCGGGATAATCCTTCCGTGGACACTTCTGGCCTTCACTGCTGAATTGATGCTAACCTCTGCACCACTCTGATGCGTTAGAACAGATAACAATCCTCCACTAGGAGAGGGATACGTAGAATCTTCTCTTTATAGGGTACATCTATCAAGAACAACATAAGAAAGGTCGATGTCGAACACTTGTCCCACAAGGTCGAGTTTGCATCCCAACGATCATATGAGGTTTCCATTGTCTTGACATCAGCCGATTCCACAACAGGTTGGGTTTCAAGAAGCATCAGGGTCAAACAGAATAGGGACGAAGCGAAAAGCTACCCATACAAGCTACCATGTTGCTACAAACCTGGCGTCGCCACGCCAATCCTAAATGCCCTTCCATGAGTACCACATCTAGTGTTGTTGCTACTGCTACTAGAATTCCCAAAACTGTCTTTGTTCCATGGGTTGTTGGCGTCTTGATTTAGCAACAGCCACTCCATGTTGGGGGCACCTTCATTTCTATACTGTTGGTTGCCATTTCAAGTACCTTGATGTTGTCGTGACTGTTGCCCCCGCTGCTGCTGTTTGAAACGGAGCTCTACGATCTTTCATCGACAGGGTCCATCTTTTCATATTCCGTGCTACGTTCTAAGGCGCTACTCATTGTGCTGGCAGTTACACATTCCACACCATGTTCGACTGCCATCATTTATGTCCCGATTGATTCGTGAGAGTTAACTCTCATAAGTCATTGTCTAGGGTTTAAGGATTCAGTTGAAGTCAATTTGCTGGTGTTCGCTGCCGGTAATCAGGGTCGTTCTAGTACTGAGGTTGGTATGGCACTACGCTCATCCTCTTGTCCATCGTTCTTGCAAGTTGACTGAGTACTACGCGGTATGTTGCTAGGGTGTTGCTGGAACGTTCGCACTTACGGAATCTAAGGCGTCAGTACACAGAGTTCCAACCAATGAAAAGGAGTGGAAAGGTATCGTCCAAACATTCGACGCTGCAACATCCAACTCTGGGATGTTCGTACAAGCACCTGACATTCTACACAGTTTGCTAGGCGTCCAAATGTGTGTTCAGGTAATACTCGATAGCATCGAGATTCGTAAGGATTCAGAACGGAGTGTAAAGATCATGTTCAAGTAGGAGACAATCACTGCTATGACTCCTATAGACTGTTGTGTTTCACATGGATCAAATAATGGAACGGAACCCCTTTTTCACTTGTTAAGCCTCACTAGGACTCGCATGCACCCCACATTATTATTATGTGTGCACCCACAATAATATTGTGATTTGCATGCTCATATCAGCTCCTCTTAACTCATGTCAAATGGTTCCTCAAACTCGAGTAGCAACCAAAGAGCATTACGAAGCGTAAGTCATGAATGTTTAGGGAAATACACCCTATCAGTTACATAACACATGCAAGTAATACATGAATTCATACTGTTGTGCTAAACGTGCAATCACATGCAATATCATATATAAGTGTTCACTAGTTATGCAGTACAATGAGTATATAAGAGACGAACCTTGCAGTCTGGAGCTGAGTGTCATGGTCGTATTCATGTTTTTAGAACTGTTCGGTTATAGTCTGGTTTTACAAAAACGTTTTCCCTTTTTTTAAAACCAAGTTCACTATAACCAATGGCTCTGATACCAATCTGTCACACCCCCAAAATACCACCTAGGGAATGTCCCTGTTAGGCGTGTGACGTACCAGGGTCCAAGCACCAATCATGTTGAACTCATAATAATTATTCCAAATAAAACTTTCATTTATTATTGATAGAAGTGTTACAAAACATTATTTAATGTTCAGCGGAAGCATAATACATTAATTGAGAAATTCATAAACCAAGTATGTGAAAGCCATTAAGTTCGTCTCGCGTTCCATGTATCTCGACCCATGACCACTCCATCCTCCCAAACAGCAAGTTCCAATTAATATGCACCTAAAGGCCTGCAAGGCATGTAACAACAAATCAACAACAAAGTTGAGCGTGTTCACAGTTGAGCGTTCGTTTTAAAGTTGTTCTAAAAACCATGAGTTTGTTTGTAAACCATAAATTAACCAGTTTCTTTGTTTCCCAAACCATATACATAATCAGTGGGGGCTTCCCCATGAGAACCACTAGACCGTTACCATATCGACTACTGACGAAAGTAAGTTGTGCCCTAAGTCAATGTCTATCATCATTGACTGTTTGCCATGATCCATTGGTACACGCCCGTCCGACCGGCACGGTGTGAGGTTTGTCAAACCTAATAGCGCTATTAACTAATGACCCGCTCGCCATCGGCCTCGGCGATTAAGTCGATATAAAATGAGGGACTTAATGATAGAGTTTTGTCTAGTAAGTTAAGGTTGTTGTCCTACCCAAGGAGGACGAACGTACGTATTCTACCCAAGGAGAATACGCATGATTAATATTGGCATCCTACCCATGGAGGATGGCGGTACATATCCTACCCAAGGAGGATATGTAGGTTCCGTTTTAATTCTTTAACCCATTCCCAAACCACCGGGAATCCCATGCCTTGTAGAAAGTGTGAACTCACCTTGGCTTGCTAGGTAAGATTGGTTACTTGTTTTCCAGTTAATTAAACACGTCCTAACATGGTTATCGGTAACGATCAGTCTTGTATGCACATAAACCACATATTTCGTCATACATTACACAAGTTGCATTCATGAAATATATACTCATCCTCATGCATAGTGTAGCAGCTAGTCATGTCATAATTTCATTCCATACAATTTCTTTACTAACTGTTTAATCATACACAACACATCACACCATATCATAATCCAACATATAACATCATCGACTCCATCGGTAACTATTTAATCAAAACTAACATTGCACAACATGTCATTCTTTATATTGTTATAACCCTAACCAATATAACCTACCCTAATCATGCATAAACAATCCATGAATAGAAATCCAACCCATAACCGATCCCCTTAGCACATATCATGAAATATAAAAATCATCATTTAATATTAAGCACACTAATTTATTTCAACAATTCACCCACTATTATTTACATCATCCACACAATCTCAATAGTAAGCACGTCAATTGTAGGAACATGCCATGATTGCACATGTCAATACGTGTCCTTTATTATATTTGTACATATCGTAAACACACACATCGTCTCGTCATTCCATTCAGTCATTTATGTACGTATGTATTCAAAAAGAACTCCACCATTAAACAACGATTTATTCAATACATCATGCACAACCATGGCTACTAGCAATACCCTGATTCATAATTAGTCACATGCTAACAAGTTATCAACCAATGCCACGTACACAATTCAAATGCCACACCTACACAGTCAATTCAGCAAACCTATGCACACATTCACATGTACATAATGCACATGCATGATACAGACTTCAACACTTTCACTTAGGATTATAATCATTCACCTAGTCTATGCATATCATTCAAGATTTATAACAAGTATTAATACCCTAACCAACAAGCATGCCTTCAGCTGAACGTGTCAAGACATCAACTCAAGGTAACAGATTACACTAATTCGATTAATTTGCAAAAGATCATATAAGCAATTATAAACAAACATAGTTGCTAATCAAATCGTTCACATATGCATGCAATCTTATTAAGCATATCCGCACGCAACAAGATCAAATAGTTAAGGATTAAACGAACATGAATTCACTAACCAGAAATCAATTACCGGAACGATGCTTCGAAGGAAGGGGGATCTGCCGTCACGAATCAGAGGAGCTTAGGGTTTGGGTTTGAATGTGTTTGTGCTAACAATCTACGTAACTACTTATGCAAGTAAATATCCTACAATGACCGGCCCCAAAACAAAACCATTGATCCATGGGCTACACCCGGCCCAACCATGACTTTGGTGTTTAAGTAATAGAAATCCAACTAATCGGCCCACTATGGCCTTGATTAGACTTACAGTCCGTAGTTACGGTTGAAAAAGAAAAATATGGCAGCATGTATGTCTTGGGTTGGATGGCATTTAGTTAAATGGGTTTACACCCTACAATCACGTGATGAGGGGTCACAAACTCAACAACTAATAAAAACTCACATCATCATCACGTTGATTTTGGTGGGGGGATCTTGGACTTTGTGAAACACATATTAACATTATATTTTACTAATTTCGTGAAAATAACGTTAAAAGAGGGGGATGGTTAATCATGCGTCATGTGGTGGCGTTGATAGCCAAAAGACAAGGGGGTACATGCACTAATCGGTGTTTGTCTCAATTGCCGAGTGTTATGTGCCTTATGTCCAAGGCTTGATGCAAAACTACAATCGAGCCAGGGGTCTCATTGGAAGCAGCCTCTCTATTCCTATGGGGTAGAGGTAAGGCTGTCTACATCTCACCCTCCTCAGACCCTACCTTAGCTTTGCTATTGGTGGGATATACTGAGTATGATGATGATGATATTAACATTATATTTTGAGACATTAATTATGGCAGCAACTCACGTGCACTTCTAGGTGGGAGGTTTTGTTTTAGAAGCTAACACACATCACGTGTGGACTTCTTGACTCGCGGCCCACAACGCAATCAGTTATCACATTCGTTTAAGGTTAACACAAAACATTTAACGTGTCTAATTCAAGCAATGCACAATGAAGGAAAATAATGAGGATTTAGAATCGCTAAGTTAAACGACACTAACCTTGAAAGTTCAGGTTGTCACACAGCATCATCCCGAATCCCTCATCCGTGACGCTCAGCATGCCTGTTTTACCAAACGAACTTTGAAGAAGGAAAGGATTCTAAACGATGTCGCCCAACTCAAGAATAAATCGAATGGTATCTTTTATTATTTGGACCGAATTTGGATTCCCAAGCGTATGAATTTGCGACAACTTCTGATAGACGAAGCCCACAAATCTCGATATTCTGTTCATCCCGGTGCTGACAAGATGTACCAGGACATGCGCTATAAGTACTGGTGGCCGGGCATGAAGAAGGATATCACTATCTATCTTTCGAAATGCCTGACCTGTGCGAAGTTCAAGGCTGAGCATCAAAGACCCTCTGGCTTACTCGTTCAACCCGAGATCCCGATGTGGAAATGGGAGAGTATAGCTATGGACTTCAAAACAAAACTTCCGCACCCAATCTGGTCATGATAGCATTTGGGTTGTAGTCTGTGACAACTCGTAATTAGGAGCCTTTCGTTGCACATTGGTGAAACATGTTTGGATTATGTGACTATGTGATTGTTTGCAATAAAGTGTTATGTTTTTATTTAAGGTGTGGTTATGTGAATATATGTACATAAATAACCCGGATCGCACAACACAACCCGATCGCACAAGCCCATGTTGGGCCGAACACCTCATCCTTGTCACACCTTTCACTCGGCCCACTATGATTGAACCCGAAACCAAGTGGGCAGCCCATGATGGTTTCGGCCACTCCCCTATATAATCCAACACAAAACCTTGTTGAGGGGTTTAGTTCCTTCATTATTTTGCAAAGCATAAACACACCAAACCCTAAAAGCTTTCTCTCCCCCTCTCACCCTTGCTCTACGGCAGCCCCTTCACAACGGTTCGAAGCCCTCTCATGCCAAGCTCACATGTTCCATCTTTCTATCCGGTTAGTGTTTGTCCTTGTTGTTTCCTAGAAATTGATGCTTAAGGTCTTGTTTGAATACATGTTTATTGATGACGGTTTGCAAGATTGTATGTTGGTAAAGTTTAGGGTAACAAACTGTTTGATAGAATCGTATGGTGGTGATGTTGGTCTAGGGCCGGTTATATGATAAATTAATTATCAAGCATGATTGATTTGGATATTGCATGATGTTTGTATGAAACGTTTTGGTGCCATGATCGATGATTGGGTGATTGTTGTTTTGTGACCAACTCTGATGATTAGTATGATGATCTCATGATAATTGTTAGTTATTGTTTATGATTATTGATTAATTAGGGTTTATGTGAATTAGTTGTAACAACCTTGTTTTGATCGAATATAGGATTGGATGGAAACTGTTTGATTGTTTTGGCCAAGTAAATGCAGATTAGGAAACTGCTAGAATAATTGTAACTGAATTGCATGATTTTTGGAAACACAAACGGTTCACACAAGACCAATCGCACAAGTGCAATCACACAAGCTCTTGAATCACACAAGAGCTCAATCGCACAAGTCTCTGGTCGTATAATACAGTTACACGAAACATGATTCGCACAAGCTTGCATGAACCACACGAAACCTGTTTCGTGTAAGGGATTAATCGCACAAGAATTGGTACAATCACATAAGGCACAGGATACAACCAGGATATGCATGATCGCACAAGACTTGTGGATCGCACAAGTCTTGGGCCACACACAATAGTTAGATGTAATATATGTCATTGGGCCGAACGGCCCAACCCAGTCGCACAAGTTATCCAGATCGCACAAGGACTTCTCAGTCGCACAAGTCCATCCGGACCGCACAAGATCAACGTTGTTATTATTTGGGCCGTGTATGTATGTTTGGGCTTTCTAGTTGTTGGGCTGGGTTTAAGTTGGATCGCACAACATGCTGTGAATCGCACAAGGTTGTGCGGATCGCACAACATGTTGGGCCGAGTAATGTTTGGGCTTCATGTGTATACTTAACAGTTATTGTTTAATGTGTTCTTTGTGTATACCATGATTGTTATGTGCTAGTAACCTGTTAGTTATGTGTAAAAACTTACGTGCACTACTTGAACCTAGACTTGAGTTGTATGATAACCATGTTAGGACGTGGTTGACCACTAGGAGCTCAATCGACCCTTACTTATCTGCTGAGCTAATCTAAGGTGAGTTCACACTTTTCTACAAAGCATGGTAATTCCCGGTGGGATTGGGAATGGGTGAAGGAATAGGGATTCCTCGTCCTGTTGGGACGCGTTCAGGAATGTGAATTCCTCATCCTGTTGGGACGGATTTAGATTTACTAGACTAGAACTCTATCAATGAAGTCCCTCCTTTTATATCGACTTAATCGCCGAGGCCAATGGCGAACGAGTCATTAGTTAAATAGCGCTATTAGGTTTAACAAGCCTCACACCGTGCCGCAGAGGACGGGCGTGGACTAATGGACTAGGCACGTCAATGATGATAGACATTGACGAGGGAAAATAAACATGACGAACGTTAGTAGTCAATATGGTAACGAGCCTGGTAGTTTAAACATGGGGTAGCCCCCACGGCCGGAGAGCCGGGCCGGAATAGCCGAAGTAGAAATGGGTTAACTAATAAACGTTTTTCGGACTATGGGGTAACCCCCACGGCAGGATAGCCGGTTAAGATCAAACTATGTTTTTGGAACAACTCAAAAATGGGCAACCAACTGTGAACTCGCTCAACTTTGTTGTTGACTCGTTACTACATGCTTTGCAGGTCACTAGTTTAGCAGAAGCTTGCATGGGGAAGAGTCGTTGTGGAGCATGGACATTGAGTGTTCATGATAAACTTAAATACTTTTGAATTTATGATTTGGGTTTTGAACTATTTGCTTCCGCTGATAACTTTGACTTGTTAAACCATTTATTTTGGACACCAATTATATTGTGTGATTGAATTTTTAATTAATTTACTATATTGTTCAATATGATTGGTGGCTTGATCCTGGTCATGTCACGCCTCCTATGGTGATACTCCACTTGTGGATTTTGGGGGTGTGACATAGTCGACCATTTGACTAAATCAGCTCATTTTTTACCGATACGAGAAGACTTTAAGGTAGAAAATTAGCCCGAATCTACACCGATGAGATCATTTGTTGACACGGGATGCCTCGTGACATCATCTCTGACCGCGATGGTCGGTTTACCTCGCGACTTTGGGAAACGTTCCAATCTGCTCTCGGTACTACACTTAATCTAAGTACCGCTTTCCATCCCCAAACCGACGGTCAGACTGAAGGAACGATTCGCACCCTTGAAGACATGCTCCGATCTTGTGTCATAGATTTCGGTGGTAATTGGGACGCGCACTTACCTTTGGTTGAATTCTCGTACAATAACAGTTATCATTCTAGCATCCAAATGGCACTGTTTGAGGCACTATACGGAAGGAAATGTCGATCACCTATTTTATGGCACGAGATCGGAGATGCGCAAATTACCGGTCCTAAGCTGTTACAAGAAACGACTGACAAAATCCTCCAAATTCAAGACAATCTGCTGAAAGCTCGGAGCCGACAGAAAATTTACGCCGATAGACGCTGCAAGCCCCTTGAATTTGACGTTGGCGATCATGTACTCCTAAAGGTTGCACCTTGGAAGGGGGTGATCAGATTCGGCAAGAAAGGAAAGCTCGCGCCTCGATATGTTGGAACCTTTAAGATTCTGTAAAGGATTTGGAAAGTGGCCCACAGACTCGAACTACCGGAGGAACTTAGTAATGTCCACCCGACTTTCCACGTTTCGAACCTCAGAAAGTGCTTGGCCGACCAGGAATTACATGTCCCTCTTGAGGATTTGCAAGTGGACAAAACATTACACTTCGTGGAAAAGCCTGTTGAGATCATGGGACGAGAAACCAAGGTGCTCAGACGCTCACGCATTCCAATTCTGAAGGTTCGCTGGGAAGGCAAACGCGGTGCCGAGGCGAAGTACCCGCCGTTGTTTGTTACGGTAAAGCCTAATTTCGGGATGAAATTCCCTTAAGTAGGGGAGGCTGTAACACCCGGTGTTTCGAAAGTCAAAGTCAAGATTGAAGTCAAAGGAAGAAAAGATTGCTAATTGCGATCTGTCACTCCTTGCTCCACTACTATTTTGACTTCTTTGACTTGTAATCTGTTAGTGCATATGTCTGTTGACTTCGTCTTGTATCAAGTCATGTAATTAGATTGGATAGACTTGAGCTCGGTAGACTAGAAAATAGGAGATTAAAGGTTACTGTCCAGGTCGCACGAGCTGGAGCTCGTACAGTCTGACCAGGTCGCACGGACTGGTGAGTCTGGTTCATGAGGTCTGGCGATTCCTATAAATAGGTGAGTCCAGGTCTTCATTTGTAACTTTGTGATTCCGGAGACGAAGCGCTGCCGAAGTGTCGAACGATCTGTAAACACTATCAAATCAATACAATCGACAGTTAAAGTGATTCTAAGTGTGAATCTAGCTGGTATAACATCAATACGTCTGATTCCGCCTTTCGTATTGATCGAGAACTCTTCTGAACGACTCGTTTGATCGAATCCCCGATCCTACAAGTGGTATCAGAGCTCAAGAGGAAGAGTTCTTACCATTTCGGCTTGTTTTCACGGATAAATCTGATTTCTACTCATTTTCTACACTTTTTCTTCAAAATTTCAATGGATTTACGGTTAAAATGATCTGATTTTGTGATATAACACGTAAAACTGAGTTTTAATCAATCCGTGAACAAATCAGAACTAAATTCAAGCTAAAACTTGATCAAATTTGACAAAATGATGAAATTATGGACTTAGAACTTTCAGATCGTTCGAAAAACACATCAGATCGTTCGAGATTTACACCAGATCGTTTGAAATCACACCAGGTCGTGTGAAATCTTGCCAGGTCGTACGGTTTGAACAACTCAGGTCGCACGAGTTGATCAGGTCGCTTGAAACACATCAGGTCGCACTGTTTGATATTAGGTCCAGATCGTGTGAGTTAGGTCCAGGTCGTACGAGTTGAAAGTATCCAGGTCGTACGAGGTGGGTTAAGAACATTCAGGTCGTTTGAGGTTCACCAGTTCGCACGACTTAATTCAAATCGTTTGAAGAGTGTGAGATCATTTGAACTTTGTGTTTTTGTGAATCTTATCATCGAAACATGGAAAACGAATTTTACAACGCATTTGCTACCCCGATCACTATGGCTCAGAACGTGAACTTAGAGAATGAAATGGGCACCATGCAAAAACCGCCTAAGCTCATGAATATCGAGGAGTATAATGGATGGGAGGAACGTTTCAAAAATTGGGTTCAAGCGAATCACTTAGAGGCGTGGGAATGTGTTGAACAACGATATGTTAGACCGATTGATGAATACGGAGAGATTGTTGCTATAAAAGATTTAGATGAAAAAGAGAAAAAGAAATACAAAAGTGAAAAGATGATGATCAGTATATTGCAACAAGCCATTAAGGAAGACATCTTGATCTTATTGCAACACAACGGAAGTGCACACTCAATGTGGAAAGCACTAAAAACGAAGTTTGTTGGAAGTTTAGACATGATCAAGAACAAAAAATCTCTTTTGAAGAAAGAATTTGATCTATTTCATGGATTGAAAACTGAAAACACCAAAATGATTATAGAAAGATATTGCAATTTGGTGGTTAACATGAAGCGATTGGATATCAGGAAAGATAGAGAAGAATGGGTGGAAAAATTGGCCGATGCATTGCCACAAGATGTTTTGGGCACGTATCTTATGATTTTGAAGAATAATGGTGAATTTGCGAATCTATCGCTGAGCAAGTTTATTGAAAAACTCGAAGTTCAAGAGATGGAACAACGGAAGATGGCGAAAATGAAGAATTCTAATGGTTAACAGGACATTGGTTTGTACTACAAAGGAAGTACGGTTGATAAGACCAACATTGCACCAAAGATCGAAACTGCATTTAACGCAAACAGTTCTTCTGGAGGGTCATCTCAAGGATCAAACCACAATAATGGATTCTCTTCATATCCATCATTTGATCCAAATTTTTTAGCAACCAATTCTAAACCACAAAGCTCATACAACAATAATGGCCAAGTACTACAATGCAACATTGCATTACATCTTCAGAATGGTCAGAATTTCTCGGAAGAGGTTGCCAAAGGTCATATATCTTTATTGGTGACCGTATTAGAGTCTTATGAAAGTTTGGTAGCCGCAAGGATTGGTAATCCAATGTTGACAAAAGAGGATTATGATCAGATTGATGCTGAAGAGATGGAACTAATGGATATAGAGTGGTGTATGGCTAGTGTGTTGAGAAGAGCTGAGAAGTTTAAACAGATCACTGGAAGAGATGATTTCCGTGATGTTGGAACTTCACCTTTAGGTTTTAATAAATCTAAAGTTACTTGTTTTCGTTGCAGGGAGAAGGGGCACTTTAAGCGAGAGTGCACAATTGCGAAGCAAGTGGAGCTCAAAATCCATTCAGAAATAATGATTATCATCGAAAAATGATTTATCATCAAATTGCTCTACAGCCGCATCAACAAAAATCGCCACAAACTTCACATGCTAGGAAGGATCCGATCGAAGAGCCATCAAAGAAAGCTTATCTAGTTCATCAAGAAGATGAAAGAATTCCAGAAGGTTTTAATTGGGATCATTATGATCCTAACAGAACTTCATATTCTAAAGCATTTGTTGCTCAAATTTTTGAAGATTCAACTGCTGAAGATGAAATAGTGTATGCTTATTACGAATCTCAGCAATTCAGTCCTAAAAAGAAAGAAGAAGAACCAGTTTCAACAGAAGAGGCTTCAGAAAAAGCACCAATCTTTGATCACTCATCAGATGAAGAGAGTGATGATGACAGTGAAGAAATTCGAAAACTTGAATATTATAAAAGAGAACTTTCACCTGATAGGTATAATTTGTATTTTGCAGGTAAAATGGAAGAGATCAAAGAAAGACAAGCTGCGAAAAAAGAAGAATCTTAAGGCAGCAACTGTTGAAGAAAAGGTCAAACCTGAGGAAAATGTTCGAGTAGTAAAGAAGCAGGTTAAAGAAATTCCAGCTATCAAGGTTGAGAAGGAAGCAGATACTGAAAAGATACCTGAGAAGTGTGAAAATTGTGATACTGTGAAAAGGCACAACAACAAATTGATTCATAACATGAACAGACTAAAAGAATCTTATGATGTTTTAAACAAAGCTATGAATCAATATAGCAAGTCAAACAATGAACAAGAGATAGCTATGAAGACACTCAATGGAGCGTCCATGACGAAGCAGAAAATCATCAATCAGTACATTGAGAAATGTGCTGAACTTGAACAAAAATTGGAAACTCAGAGGATAGAAACTGAGAGGGTAAACAGGTTATTGAAAAGTTATTCATGTGCTTCTTACGTAATTGACAGGATTTACCCTACAGTAGAAGGCATGGAAGTGTTTGAAGAGAAGAAATCTAAAGTAAAGAATACTGGTAAGAAACATAGTACCAATTATACAAAGTGTCCACCTCCGCTTGAAGAAGGATATTCTCCACGAAATACTAATTCAGAAAGAGTAAAAAAGGCAACCAATTTAAAGTGGGAATCTGAACCTTCAGATTGATAACCGGATAATATTTACATCACATTCACTGCATCTGACACTAATCAACAATCTGAGTTGATTAAGAAAGTGGTGGATCATGTGTTAGATAAAGATGAAACCGATGAGTCAAAGTCAAAGTCTGACACTTCAAGTCCAACAGTTGAAAAGGGAAAAAGGGTTTACAATAATGATTTTCTGATATCAAAAAATAATTTGAATGACGAAACATTCAAAGTAGCATATACTTTGAATGACTCCGACAAATTATATTATGATGAAGAATTTCCAATAAGAAGTGTACAAACTGAACATATTAAAAAGGTTTTCAAATTAACAGAAATTAATATTTCTGAAATAAAAGATAAAAATCTTTCTGAAAAACCTAAACAATACACTTCAAGAGTTCAACAAGGGTTAAACAAGAAAAAAGGTTTTGGTCCAAATCACCATAAGAAACCAAATCACAAAAAGAATTTCAAAAAGAAAGGATTAGATTTTATTCCAAAAGAAAATGAAAAATATGTTAAAGATTTTAAATCGAAAGTTGTTTTGTATTAGGAACATCTTCTGAAGAAGAAAAAGAGAATTTGTTCAAAAATCAGACGAACAAAGAATTCCTTGCTAAGAAGCAAGAGGAAATGAAGAATGATGTTGCTCAGAAGAAGGAAATGAGAACATGTTATCAATGTAAACCAGTTGGGCACATTGCATGGAACTGTCCAAAGGCAATCCAAACAAAACAGGGAGTCTCTGAAAACTTGAAAGAAAAGTTGGTTGACAATGAACCACCAACCGAACAATTTAAAGTGTTCAAGAATTCAAAATTTGAGGTTGGTGAGAGTTCTAAAAGGTTTTACAAAAGAATAGTGAATCTTAACAACCAAACGTGGGTTGCTAAGAAATCAGAGGTTAAATCTGGTGATGAATTTGTTTCTTCGGAAGCAAAGGAGCCACTTTCGGGCGATGAATCTAACTCGTCAAATTCAGAGGAGCCACAAGTTGAGCTAAAAAGAGAAAATTCAGTTCCGCCAATGGATGACGTAAACTTTCCACCATTTCGGACTAAAAATTTAAAACAAAAAGTTGGTAAAGTGGAAATTTCGAATCAATTCTATTCTGAAAAGAAAAAATTCGATGTTGAAAAGGCTTTCAATGGGAAAGTAAAACATATTTTTGGAAAAATGATCGATGGTAGGGCAAAAGGGGTAAAAGAATTTTATGAATCAAAGAGGAGAACTTACACACCGAGTGAAAATAACTCGGATGCACCCAAGGCTGGTCAGGCTTGGGTGTCAGCATTCTTTGTTTGAAATCCTGATTTGCTGGAGCTCCCAAGTTGGTAATCGTGGAGCATGAATCGGCATCATTCTTGAAAATTTTTTTTGTGAAAAATCTACAAGTGATAGTTTTTACAAATGGTTGAAAGAACAAAGTGATGAATGAATCCCCATGATGTGTGAAATCAACAAAACTAATTTTCTGGAAAAACCATTTTGATTAAAACAAACTTAAGTGTTTTGAAATCATAATGGGAAAGTAGTTTGTTGTCAGGGGGAGTTCTGATTGTTTGAGCCAAGAGAATGGAGAATTGAAGCAATTCATATCAGTTTGTCATTTTATTTGTACAGTTTATTGCTTTTACTTTCAAATTTTCCTGGAAAATCAAAAATTGAAACATATTTTTTATTTTAGGGGGAGTAAAAAATTTTAAAATTTTGAAAATTTGAAAAATCCAAAAACATGATAAAATCTAAAAACCAAAAACATCAAAAAAATCAAAATGAGTTTTGTTGTGAAAAAGAGGAAATAATAGTACATCAGTAGACAATCACAGTACGCTAAAGAATTGGAAAGTTAAAATGTGATAAACGGTCTCACTGATGATATGCCAGTAGGTTTTTACACGCTTAGTAGATTTTTTTCAAGATATAAACCTAAATATCAAATACTTACTTATCATGTGGGGAACATCTCTCGGATATATAGGTAACCCCTGAAATCTTGTTTGAAGGGCTTTCTATTTCTGACATACTAGGTCTTTGTGCGTGATGATATCTGGGGTATTATACCGGGACTTCTGATTTTGCGGAGCAATAGCCTAGTCCTCGTATAATACTCTGCACTGCTTTAATTATAAAGCCCACCCTCAGCATAAAAAATGATGAAACATTGAAAAATGGTAATCATGTGCTGTTGAAAAGAAGATCCCCAAGGGGGACCCACCTAAAGTCAAGCCATCATATCTCTTATTAAACGGAAGTTCTAGCCTGAGCTCTCATGGCCTCGCATTACCCATTTACAGATATCATTAGTGTACATTCACCTGTAAGACTGAATATAGAAGTCTGGATACGGGAGTATATTCTGAGGTGGGACACGCGTATAAGTTAAGTCTATTAAAACACTAATCTCGAATCTCGAATCAATTGAACTTTGTGTAAAAATTTAAGTGGATCAGTATACTGACAATCTAAGTGAATCGTTTAGATCTTAAAGTGTTTAAAGCTCAACGGTACTAGTGATTTGTAATAAACTGATATGATCCTTTTACACAAACTCACAAAAAGATGTCTGTATATAGTTTATTTCCCAAAATCCAAAAAGATTTTCAGTGTGTTTTAGCATAAAATTTTGAAAAATCAAAAAGATTTTATTTAATCTTATTTTCGACAACTGATGTTGAAAAGCTGATTTTCAAAATTCCAAGTGCTAAACATGATGAACAATAGTGGGTTGGGAGAGTGTTTTTGAAATGAATAATGAAGTTAAAGCTTGAGATAATTTGAGAAACTAACAGTAAAATCAATGTTAGTTAATCAAGGTCATTAATTTGAACTTGATATAACTATTGTTGATGTTGAATGATATCTACAAGTGGTTTCTAAATTTGTTAAATCTTAACAATTAAGAAATTTACTTTTGGGTAGAGAATTGTGCAGGTTACCAGGTTCCTGATCCTGTTACTACGAAAATCCAAGTGACATTCTGAACCTGTGAAAGATATAAAGCAAGATCCCCGTGTCTAAGCCTGAGCAGAGTTTGAGCCAGGACACGATCTTAGAATGAGTGCTATGTCAGATTGCGATCCCGGAACAACTTAAGGGGGAGTCTGTTAGCAAAGGGGAGTTTGTTGACTGAAAGAGTGAAAGATAAAGATTGAAGGATGCTTACAGAGAAAGATACTTTGGAAAAAGCGAAAAGACCGATCAAGACTGAAGACTTAATACACTGAGGACTCGTCAACATCCAAGGGGGAGTTTGTTAGTGCATATGTTTGTTGACTTCGTCTTGTATCGAGTCATGTAATTAGATTGGATAGACTGGAGCTCGGTAGACTAGAAAATAGGAGATTAAAGGTTACTGTCCAGGTCGCACGAGCTGGAGCTCGTACAGTCTGACCAGGTCGCATGGACTGGTGAGGTCCTGGTCTTCATTTGTAACTTTGTGATTCCGGAGACGAAGTGCTGCCGAAGTGTCGAACGATCTATAAACACTATCAAATCAATACAATCGACAGTTAAAGTGATTCTAAGTGTGAATCTAGCTGGTATAACATCAATATGTCTGATTCCGCCTTTCGTATTGATCGAGAACTCTTCTGAACGACTCGTTTGATCGAATCCCCGATCCTACATAATTGATTCTATAATTTATTTGTCTTAGTTGTATTATGTGGAGTATCTATTAATAATCGAGGTTTAATCGCTATTTAAACGCATATTTCATCGCTAATCGACTTATCGCTATCGCATTCGCAACTCAAATTATGTGTTCTGGATATTGTTTTACGTGTGTGCGCTATTATGTGTTACTTGTGCGTGTTATGTTTATGTTGAGGTGTTTAATCGCAATCGCAATTCTATTGCATCGCAATCTAAATCGCAAACACTAAACGCAAATTATTTATAGTGATTGTATGTTAGATATAGTAGTTAGGTTATTTGTGTAACTAATGGATAATATTATCGCATCGCTCGCTCGAATCGCATCGCAATGCTCAACACGCGAATTGAAACAACAAAATTCAACACGCCAGACACAAGGATCGAGTGGTCATCCGATCGGATTGCCATCCGATCGGGTTGCCATCCGATCGGTGACCAATCCGACACTTTGACACTTTCCTTTTTTGTAAACCCTATAAATACCCACCTGTCACATCATTTGTGATGTGACAGCTCCTTGTTCGACCAGCCGCACTCGAGCAATCATTTCTCTCGATTTCTCGCGATTCTTGTAAGTTTTCAACCTAAATCTTGTACTTCTATGATCTACACGCACTCCTTCATCTTTTTCACCTTTGAATCTTAAATTTTAACCGTGAAATCACCGGATTTGAGGTGTTCTAGGATGATGTCATCATGGAGTTCTTATGAACTTCAAGGTTTGGCTTCATTCCACCAAGAACAACTTAGATCTGAAGGATTTCCACAAGATTAAACAATGTTTTCACATAGATCGGTACACATTCATGGTTAAGAGGATTGAAAGATGGTTTTATAACTTTCTTCCAACTCTTTTACACTCAATGCACTCAAAACCGATAGAATCGGAGCTCGTTCTGATCTTCTACTCTTTCTTAGTGATGCGTTAGTTCAAGATCTGAATTCTATCCAAGAGACAACTGATTTCGGGTTAAACATGAACAACCGTCTCGAACAGTGAACTGATCGGACTAGGGTGATTCCTGTTTGATCGGATCACTTGGGTCAAGATGGGGTTTCTGCTGTTTAAGCACGTTATCATACCGTCTCGATCAAAACTGCAAAACCTTCAAAATAATCAAGTGCCAAGACGATCAGGCCGTTGGGACGGATTGCCATCCGATCGGATTGCTATCCGATCGGACAGCCATCCGATCGGCTTGCACTTGGTTCCACACTTAAACTTTATTTTCATCTTTCAAAAGACTGAACGCCGAACGGATTGCCGTCCGATCGGATTGCCATCCGATCGAGCGACCATCCGACCATGTGACATTTCAAACTTCGACACTTAATCATTTTTTTATAATTCTCAAAGATCATCAGTAACTAACGGATTACCAACCGATCGAGTGACAATACTTCTCTGTTTTCAAAATGCTACAATGAAAACTTCAAAGCCATCATACGCAAACACATCCTTACCAAACATATGTCAATCCAATCGAATGGCCATCCGAACGGATTGACATCCGATCGGATTACCATCCGACACTTGGTACTTTTGCACCGTTTTACGCACCGTTCTTTGCTTATGCTATCGTTAACTATTCAGGCTAATCTCTCAGCGCTCCCTTCAATCCAAGAGAGTGTTTACTTGTTAAGCACAATCAGTGAGTATACTCGATCCCTTTTTGCTTTACGCACTTTTGGGTGTTACATACGTTACTTATTCTAAATCACATCTATCACACAACGCAAACACTATTTATACGCTGACCGTTACTGCATGATACGTGTTACTCGATGAATGCTTGTATGTTATGTTAACACAGTGATTGTTTCCTGACGCCTTAGCAATGATAATAATATTTGTTTGGAGTCAGCACCTATCGTGGACAGGGGTTGTTAAGGTTACCTCTCACATGTCGCAGTGGTGATGTGTGTTGCGCATTCTACAACTCGCAGTCTAGTTTGTGCATATTTCATTGTCGATAACCTACTAGCATCGCACTTTACATGTTACATGCTGGTTATGCGTAAACTATTTCAAACTCTATTATGCTATATCAAACTTGTATGCTCACCTTTACACTATGTGTATTGACTTTATTTTAATGTATGTGACAGGTGCTTAAGATGCTAGGGATTGCTGTGCTTTGGTGAATCAAGCTAGGGGTCTAGTTATGTCACGCTTAAATCTGAGTCGTCGGAACAGTATTTGTTTTTGAGACAATTATTTGTAATAATTGTTTTTATTTGGATATGTTGTGGTATGGGACATGACGTTTAATTATCTGGTAATGAATAGTTGATTTGGATACTCATGAACAATCTGTTTCGCTCAGTGCCATGCCCCGATGTTTCCGCCATCGGTTGGGGTGTGACAGATTGGTATCAGAGCCATAACTATAGGGAATTATGCAAGACTCGACCTAGTCCGGGTCGATGTCTTAGAAATGACCTAGTCTATAGTCTAAGTACCAACAGGCCGCCTTGTGCATGCCCTTTAAGGGTTATGTACGACCTTACTCGCTATTCTCGCTTACACTACACTATCACTGCACTCTATTTTTCGAAAATGAACGAGTAAGAAACCTAACAATAGGATATGCTACAACTGTGGAGAACAAGGACATATCAAGCTAAACTGTCCAAAACTAGCTCCAACACCAAACACCAAGAATACTAAAAATGCTAGAGCATTTGTTCTGACTGTAGAAGAAGCAAAGATGATCCCAGATGTGATCGCCGGTACGTTTTTAGTTAATGATGTTTTTGCTAAAGTATTATTTGACTCTGGTGCAAACCAAAGTTTTATTAATACTTCATTTTGCAAACTTCTCAATCGACCATTAACTAAACTCCCACAAGAATGTCTCGTAGAAACCGCCAATGGAGAAACCATTAAGATTTCTGAAATTTTACAGGAAGCAAGAATAGAATTTTTAAATCAAAAATTTATTGCAAACCTTAACCCAATGAATCTGGCAGGATTTGATGTTGTATTAGGAATGGATTGGTTAATAACCAATATAGCCAGTATTTTATGTGATCAAAAGTCAATCCAAGTAAATTCACCAAGGGGTGAAAAGATCACAATTAAAGGAGATAAGCCCTCTAGATCCACAAAATTCATCTCTGTAATGAAAACAGCCAGTTATGTAAGAAAAGGATCATTAGTGTATTTGATTTCCATAATCATTAACACTAAAGGAAAAGAACTAAAGGATATTCCAGGAGTATCCCAATTTTCAGATGTATTTCCAGAAGAGTTACCAGGACTACCTCCAGACAGGGAAGTTGAATTCAGAATTCAGTTACTACCAGGAACAGCCCCAATTGCCAAAGCACCTTACCGTTTGGCACCTGCAGAAATGCAGGAACTGAAGAAACAGTTAGACGAATTGTTGGAAAAAGGATTCATACAGCCAAGCTCATCACCATGGGGAGCACCGATCTTATTCATCAAGAAGAAAGATGGGTCAATGCGTATGTGCATTGATTACCGTGAATTGAACAAAGTCACGATCAAAAATCGGTATCCATTACCGAGAATCGATGATTTGTTTGATCAATTGCAAGGAGCTCGATTTTTCTCTAAAATCGATTTACGATCAGGATATCATCAATTAAAGGTACATGAAGAGAACATTCCTAAGACTGCTTTTAGAACAAGGTATGGCCATTATGAATTTAGTGTCATGCTATTTGGCCTAACCAATGCCCCAGCTGCATTTATGGACATGATGAACCGAATATGTAGACCATATTTGGATAAATTCATAATTGTCTTTATAGATGATATTCTCATCTACTCTAAGAATAAAGAGGAACATGCAACGCATTTGCACGCACTTCTAAGTCTATTAAGGAAAGAAAAGCTTTATGCTAAGTTTTTGAAGTGTAAGTTTTGGTTAGAACAGGTACAGTTTCTTGGGCATTTAGTCAATCATGAAGGAATTCATGTGGATCCCACCAAGATCGAGGCAATTACCAAATGGAAAACCCCTGAGTCATCAACCGAGGTTAGAAGTTTCTTAGGATTGGCCGGTTATTATAGGAGATTTATTCGAGATTTTTTCTATAATAGCCATTCCTTTAACTAAGCTAACTTGTAAATCTGTTAAGTTTGAATGGGGACCAAAACAAGAAGAAGCCTTTAGAATCCTTAAGCAAAGATTGACCAATGCACCCATATTAACGTTACATGAAGGAACTGGAGACTTTATAGTCTATTTTGACGCTTCTAAATTAGGTTATGGATCTGTATTGATGCAACGTCAAAAGGTTATAGCCTATGCCTCTAGACAACTTAAGAATCATGAAGAAAATTATTCAACCCATGATCTAGAATTAGGAGCTATAATTTTTGCCCTTAAAATTTGGAGACATTACCTTTACGGTAGTAAGTTTACCATTTTCACTGATCATAAGAGTTTAAGGTATGTTTTTGGGCAAAAGGAATTGAATATGAGACAGAGACGCTGGATGGAGATACTTAGTGATTATGATTGTAATATCCAGTACCATGCAGGAAAGGCAAACGTAGTAGCCGATGCTTTAAGTCGAAAATATCACGAAAAAACAAAAAGAGTGCGTTCTCTTAAGTTAAACCTGCAGGTAGATTTAAATGAACATATTAGAAAAGCACAAGAATCAGTGATCAAGGAAGATACTGAAAATTTGAAAGGAATGATTAAAGAACTAGAACAAGGAACATATGGAATTTGGAGATTCCATAAGAAAAGAATGTGGATACCTAAATTAGGAAACTTACGCCACCATATATTAGAGGAAGCCCATAAATCTAAGTATACGATGCATCCTGGAAGTGATAAGATGTATCAAGACTTAAGAAAGAATTTCTGGTGGATAGGAATGAAAAAGGATATAGCAGTATATGTTGCAAAGTGTCTAACTTGTTCACAAGTTAAAGCTGAACACCAGAAACCCTCAGGTTTATTGCAACAATTAGAAATGCTTGTTTGGAAATGGGAATTGATAACAATGGATTTTGTTACTAAATTACCCAAACCAAGAAAAGGTAATGATACAATTTGGGTGATTGTAGACAGGCTAACTAAGTCAGCTCATTTCTTACCTATGAATGAAACTTTCAGTATGGAACAATTAGCTAAGTTGTATGTAAATGAAATAGTTTCATTACACGGAATTCCCTTATCAATTGTTTCTGACAGAGATAGTCGTTTTACCTCTCATTTTTGGACAAGCTTCCAAAAAGCAATGGGAACCAAGTTAAATCTAAGCACAGCTTATCATCCTCAAACGGACAGACAAAGCGAAAGGACAATTCAGAAAATGGAAGGTATGCTTTGAGCTTGTGTAATTGATCTCGGAGGTAATTGGGACGATCACTTACCATTGATAGAATTTTCTTATAATAACAGCTATCACACAAGTATCAATGCTACACCATTCGAAGCACTTTATGGACGAAAGTGCCGAACGCCAGTCTGTTGGGCAAAAATTGGAGAAAATCAACTATCCAGGCCCGAGATAGTACAAGAAACAACAGACAAGATCATTCAAGTCAAGGAACGACTGAAAGCAGCACGTGATCGGCAGAAGAGTTATGCAGATAACAGACGAAAGCCGTTGGAATTTTAGGTAAGAGACAAAGTATTATTGAAAGTCTCTCCTTGGAAAGGAGTGATAAGATTTATCAAAAGAGGAAAACTAAGCCCCAGGTATGTTGGACCTTTTGAGATGATTAAAAGAATAGGACTTGTAGCCTATCAGCTGCAACTGCCAGAGTAAATGGCAGGAATACATGATGTATCTCATGTATCTAATCTCAAGAAATGTCTAGCGGATGAATCACTGGTAGTACCTCTTAAGGTCATAGAGGTAAATGAACAACTTAAATTTGTAGAGAAACCTCTACAGATTGAAGACAGGAAAGTCAAGAATCTCAAACATAAGAGATTAGTTCTGGTCAAAGTGAAATGGGACTCCAGGAGAGGACCAGAATACACATGGGAACTTGAATCAGAGATGCAAAGGAAATATCCACACTTATTCCAGTAGACCTCGAGGACGAGTTCTAAAACAAGGTGGGGAGGATATAACAACCCTCCAAAATAATTTTCGACACCCTAATATATTTAAATTGCCCCTATATGTCTTAAAATATACCCCGTATGCGAGAACCGAGCCCAAAATACCCTATATAATTAAAAATTAAATAAAAACAAGAAAATAGTGTCGCTCGCGGGCCGCGAAGACCCCTTAGGGATCTTATGCGGGGCGCGACAGCTAGGAGTCAGGGCGCATCCTGGTGATGCCACGTGTCAAACGTGTGTCGAAGCTAGATCCGTGACTGGGCCAGGCTAGGGCCTACCTAGCCTACGTCGCGGGCCGCGAAGGACTATCCTTCGGCTTACGCAAGCCGCGAGGAAGTCCGAAATCAGCCCTATAAATTGAGTCGAGAGGCCTTCGGTCCAATTCGTTCATCTCACACTTTCTCTCTCGAATTTCTGCATAGATTAAGTAATTTTCGGGCATAATACCCCCGTAAATAACGAAGTTCTACCTCGTTGTAAGTATCATAACCCCCGGTTACGTATTAGATACGCTGCCCGATTGATCTAGGGTTTCATAACGGCTGTCGTGGTTCTGCCTGACGTAGTCGTTGGAATGTCGTCTCGGGGAGGGTATTACTAATGTAAATATTGGGTTATTATACTAACGCGTGTGCATTTGTGTAATTAATAAATAATCACCAGGAAATCCTTAAGGAAAACCCTAAGACAGCAATGTGAGTTATCTCCTTTTTGTAAACTGTTTTTACAAAACCTTAAATAATTTACAAATGTGATTAGCAATGATTGAGTCTTTGTAGTTCTTCAATTACTGCCGGTATGTTGGGGTTTTGTATACAAAATGTGGAACACGTTACCATTGGACAAAGAGTTAGCCAATGTGTAATATGACCCACCAGTCAGGATTGACAGTACTGAATGAGTAATTGTGTAGAAATAAACATTGTAATCGCTCTCAATACTGTTAAAGGATAAAACTCTTCTTGATTAAACTGGGATTCACTCACCAGTATTTCCCACTGACAAAATGTTTTTAAACGCGTTTCAGGTAACAAAATATGAAAGCCAAATAGAAGCCAGCTGGACAGCACTGAAGGCTTGGAAAAGTGGCTATAAAAGTTACCTAAATAAAGAAGATGTTTTATTTCAATAAATTAGGGTTTACCCCTACAAATCCGTTTGTAATAAAAACTTGGGTTTTATCCCAATGTGTTTATTTATATAAAATGTGGTGTTTTACTCTGATAAAATATTTCCTAACTACGGTCCTGGTGTAATTTCCGCTGCCAAAGTATTAAACACCGATACCACTAAATCTGGTCTCGCGGCCGCCCGTTTTCGGGACAGATAGGGGACGGGGGTTGCGACAGAATCTCTAATTGTTTCGTATATATTGTTTTGCATATCTTGTTTCGTTATTAAATGTGATTATGGTGAATTGTTGTATGTTGTGATAAATTGTTGGAAGTTGTGGTGATTTGTGGAATATGGAATTGTTGAATTAATGTTGATGACATATCTACACTAAGAATTGCACGTTACTTATTATATAAAAATTAATAAACTAAACTATTTTATGTTTCTTAAAAACTAAGATCTATTCACAAACTTATTGTTGACTCAAAAGATTTTTAATCATGATACAGATACACAAGTTTGAGGATTCGAAGTGAAGACACATAGGATGCGCCTTAGTTATAAAAAGGATTATTGTTATGGATTATAACTTTTGGATTATTTTACTTGGGTTTTTGTTGGAAATTTATATGATCACGTGTGACTTTTTAAATGGTTCCTTTAAATATTTAAACTTATAATAGTCTCATAAGATATGGACAATCATCATTTCCCATACCAAATCCGTTGCGGGTCGGGGTGTGACAAAATAGGATGTTGATTTCTGTACAAGCATATGAAAATGGTAGTTATATCTAGGTTGTGAGGATAATTAGTAGTCATAGCACATCTTATGCTAGTTTTAGAAAATAACCGAGAAGGGTGAAAATTGTGAGGGGTATGTACTTTGTAGGCATTCTATAGAAGTGGAATGATCGAAGCTTAATACTTTCTTGTTTTTAAAATGCAACATCAAAATGACTTGCAGAGAATGTTAACCTCTTGCCTTTGTTAGTGTTGAGATTTGAACCGGGGTTTGTGATTTAGAAATAGCATTGATCTTGGTTGAAGGTTTGTGCAAATGGTTGATAAGTTGAATTTTTTTATGAAATATATTGCTTAGGGACAAACAATGCTCAAGTGTGGGGATATTTGAGTGTTTGTAAGGCAACATATTTTTAGAGTCTAAAACCCACATTTTTATATTTGTTCACTGTAAATCTTTATTGTAATAGATTAAATATTTGTTTCTGAGTGATTTGCATATTCCTAGGTGAAATGAGGGGTTTTTGGGCCATATTAGATTTGTATTATAAGACATAACGAAGACCGGCCCAAATGAAGACCATACGGACCGTAAGCTAGTATGTGACCACGAGTCGTGGGCCGAAAGTTTTGTTACACTGCCTTATTGATTGAACCCTAATGAGATTATGTATGGCATGGCGAAGTTACGGGCAGTACCTGGATAGTTGCTTACGAGTCGTACCTGACCCAGACTACACCTGAACCCTATTTAAAGAAAGTTGTTTCGATTGAAACCCTAAGTTACGAACCCAGCAGCAAGAAACACAAAAAAAGGGTTGTTCCAAGAAGGAAGATTCAGGATTTGATCAACGAGAGAAGGATTCTAGGAAGCATAGCATAGAGGAGGTCGAGATATTGATCCTTACCAAGCTAGACCCTTCATAGTATCGTTTTCTTTTAGATCTGATCATGTATCCAATGCTTTCTTGTGTTTTAGATAATTCTATGAGTAGCTAACCACTATATAGCTGGTTAGGATAGGTTGATAATTAATACTATGTGAAGTTTTGGATGGTTTTGTTATGAAAGTGTGTTTTTATTAAGATTTTCTAATGAACTTGTGATTGTGTAATCTATATGAGGTGTATTGACTATTGAGTGAGTTTGTGTGGATGATTTAGATCTTTCTATGAAGTTATGTGTGTTAGATCTGTTTTGTCTATCTTTAGGCTGTATATCGATCGTTAGTCTAGGGCTAGAACCTTAGTAGGTAAAAGACAAATTGTTTAAGGGTTGGTAATTCATATGGGTTACCTATAGGAAGAATCTAATTAAAACGATTTAGAAGTAAGTTATGGTTTGCTTTAAATTGAGTAACATAGATAGTAATTCGATCGGTTCGTTAATCTACTGTTGCTAGAACAATATAAGAGACTTTAAGATCACAAGGGATTAGTAATTAACTTCGTTACTTGAAACGAGATAGCTAGGTGTGTCTATAGCTTGGTTATTCGAGGACGTTGGGGTTAACCTGTGAGGCTCTAGCTTTTTAACACTACATCCTCATCACTAGTGTATCTATGATGAGCTTGTCATAGAAACCATAATCAAACGGCTTTGCAAAAGTATTAATTTAATTCTGAACCTAATTGGTTATCTTTCTTGTATCTGTTTTCATAAACTTAAGAGTTAACTTCTATTTTTCTCCATGCCGTTTGTTCATTTTAACGGTTGTACTCCAATAGTTTATAAAGTGTCATCTTCCTCCTTGATCTTTAATACTTATCACCATTTCACTCCGCGCCTCAAACGACATCCAATTCCAACGTTAAAATTTTGTAACGTGCCCTTCACATGAGGTGCATTTCAGTCTTTTCTTATCCTCTACTTATAAAGGAAAATCACTTCTTATTGTTTTTTCACCCTTCTCTCCCTTCCTTCTTTGCCACCACCACCACCACCCGACCACCCCCACCCGACCACCCCCACACACTCTCCCTCTACTACCATCGTCAATCAACGCCACCCCTCTACCAACAACTCATTTCTATCCGGAAACACACCCCCACCCACTAGACCACCATTTTTTTTGGTGTTGACGTCAATGGTGAAAGAAATTACCAAAAATTCAAACTGATAATTTTTGTTGTGGGCCATAAAGACTTTCGCAAGTCAAACCAAAAGGAGAAGGCTTGTAGTTTTGGGTGGAGTTCTTGGGTCTGTCATCGTAACAAACAAAATAAAAGGAAATTTTTTTTATAATTGGTGGTGAAGTTACACGAACATGAGAAAAATATTAGGTACTTTTGTATATGTTTGGCTGCTGATACAACAAACGACAGATCCATATTCGCCCCTTTTCAAGTTCGAAATGCTTGTCGAGGTCAGATTCGGTTCAGTTTTTCTTAGATCCACTCAGATCTGTTCAGATCTTCTTAGATCAGCTTCGATTTGCTCAGATTTTCTTAGATCCGCTGAGATCTGCTCCGCTCCACTTGTTTGGCGTGGGTATGGTGGTGGTTACCGATGGCGAGAGTGAACCAGGGGGGATGAACTTAACCTAAACCTAGCCGGGGTCGTCACTAAAAGTTGAATTAAAAGTTGCCGGCGGTTAGATGATGTTGAAGGTGGGGTGCTCAGGTGGTTGTTGGCAGATGAAGGCACCCGGGTATTCAGTTGAGAGAGAGAGAGAGAGAGAGAGAGAGAGAGAGAGTATGAGAAAGAGAGAGAGAATGATTATATATATTATACATGTGTAAAAGACCAAAATGACCCAACATTTATACGTAAAATTATCAAATTACCCTCTGAGTTAACAGACATTATGGATGGAGTTAAGTCTAGCGAGCAGAATAGAGTAAAAGTATTAACATCAGGGAGGAAAATGACACTTTTTAAACTATTGGGACAAAACCGTTAAAGTAACCAAATCAAAGGGAGCAAAACGAAAGTTAACTCCAAACTTAATTAGTAGTTCATTTTAGTATTTTCTTGATCATAAAAAGTTATTTCGGTTAAATATTATGAAAGGGGATAGGTTAATAGATTTCATGTCCACATATTAATTCTTGGGTATTTACCTTAGCTATACAATATTTCGATAGATACGCTTGTCTAGAACATGTATACATAGTATCTGTGTTTTTTAACTTAAAACTCGTCTATTTTTACGTTCAATTTATTTGTTACTTTCTAAGCACGCCAAATATAAATTTCAACATGTGTAGAATTAACTTAAAGAAAATTTTCTTGATATCGATATGAGAGAGGACTAATGTTTGTTTCTATAAATGTATGATAAATTTTGATATGTGTATTTTAAAGTATTTTGACTAATTAATTAGAAAAAAAATAATTAATCAAAGAAGATAAACTATTTAGTGTTTTACTATTATGTTTTTTTTTTTTATAAATTATAGACAACTACTGTCTCAGCCATTTATACCTTTGACCCTCCCATTTATACCTTTGACTATCTCTTTTATATCTTACCAGTATTACTTTTACTAGTTATAGTATATCTTTGTACCAATGTCTCAATGCATGAATACACAAGAGTTTGATCCTCTTTTTATTTTATTTTTTCTGATTTCTTTCATGTTATTAGCACATGCTCTCTACCCATTTTTTTTAAAACAAAGTTCTATACCATTCATCTGTGTCACACCCTCAAATTCCACTATAGAGTTTTATCATGAGGCGCCTGACAAAGCAGGATCCACATAGCCATTAGTTACACTAAACGACTTTAAATGCTAGAAAACATTTAGTCCCTTTTTAGATTTTAAAAATAAAGTTTAACAATATGTTATCAAAGTAAATGCGGAAGCGAACGTTAAATAAAAGTGTTATGTCTTGCGCAAAACACGCGCCCTAAAAACTCATGTGAAATTTAGAAAAGCATATAAATGAAAATGTCTAAAAGTTTTATTCATGAGACTCCAATGCATGTCCTAAGCGTGTTGTACCTAGCATCCTACGAAAGCATGGTTAAGTGTATCAACATAAAGTTGGCGATTTAACAAGTTTGGTTCAACAAAAAGCATATCCAAATACAAAAGTTATAAGGACATGTCATAGGTAGCTAACACACGGTTAAGAAACTAAACGTGAAGAACCGAAAAACTAACTGAGTAAGTTTTTGCCCCACATCAATGTCTATCAATATTGATGCAAAGTTAAAGTCAAAAGTTCATTCCCGGTTCCCAGCACGGTATGAGGTTTGTCAAACCTAATAGTGTTATCAACTAATACCCCGCTTGCCACATGACAACTGATCGATATAAGAGTAGGGACTTTCAAGATAGAGGTCGTTTAGTACATTATAAACATGAAATTAAAATAAGGTATTTAAAGTAAAAGTATTCCTTCCAGGAATATAAGTAGTCCCAAATCAGGGATACATGCTTTTATAAAAGTAGTGAACTCACAGTTTGCAAAGAAAATCCGAGTATACAAAAGCCAAAGAGTTGGTGTCCGGTTAACCACTACCTATTACACATATGTATATAAGTGTATGTTCATGTTGGTTCACAAAACCCATGTCCAAACTACCTCGTTGTTTTAATGTTTTAGAAAAGACTCACATGCTTGACTAACTTAGAATAAGTTGACACGACTACCCGTTGGTGACTATTTAAGTGAATTTAGGTTTATTCATTTTCATGAAAGCAAGTAACACCGTAGTACACATCACATATATAACATGTACAATGACATCTATTTAGGTTTCACCTCCTAAATACACTTTGCATGCCCAAAGAGAAGTAAACTTTAATGTTATCAAAATGTTTCAGCATACATAGTATAACTTTAGTTTTAGAGTCAGTTTATGCATTTGATTTAAAGGGTGGAGATACAATAGGAAGTTTATTTGGCTAGGAAAACTAGGAAGTGATCTTGACCATCAATTTAATTAATCAAGGGCTAAGATTAAATGAATGAAATTGAAGCAAAAAAAAGAGGCGCATGGGTTTGTTAGGGGCATTCTAGTCAATCCAGCACAATAGTTTCTCTCTCCTCCAATCCCCCCCCCCCCCCATTTTTTAAACGTTAATAACTTTTTCATACGACATTATTTTTTTATAAAAATTGCACCAAAAAAACCAGCGTTTTTTATCTTTAAAACGAGTATACTATTGCTATATTTTCGAAAAAAAAATTTGAAAACCCAGTTGCGTAAAACGCAATGGAGAAAACCCAGTTGCGTAAAACGCAATGAAAAAAAAACGTAAAAAATGACTTTTTCTAAAACGCAACGCACCAAAAACACAAAGAAATATCTTATTTCTAAAACGCAATGACCAGAAAACACAAATAAATGTCTTATTTCTAAAACGCAATAGCCTAAAAACACAAATAAATGTCTTATTTCTAAAACGCAATAGCCTAAAACACAAAAGAAAGTGTACTTTATAAAACGCAATGCACCCAAAACACTTAAAATGTCTTATTTCTAAAACGCAATGCACCCAAAACACTTTAAAATGTCTTATTTCTAAAATGCAATGGCCAGAAAACACTTAAAAGTGTCTTATTTCTAAAACGCAATGGCCAGAAAACACTTAAAAATGTCTTATTTCTAAAACGCAATGCCTAGAAAACACATAAAAATGTCTTATTTCTAAAACGCAATGGCCTAAAAACACAAAAGAAACTGTTCTCTCTAAAACGCAATGAACTGAATACACATAAAAATGTGTTTACCTAAAACGCAATGAGTAAAAACACTTCAAAAAATGTTTTATTTCTAAAACGCAATGACCAGAAACTGTTGTTCCTAGAACCAGAAACTGTCTAAAACGCAATGACCAGAAACTGTTGTTCACAGAACCAGAATCTAACTAAAACGCAATGACCAGAACCTGTTGTTTACAGAACCAGAAACACTGTCTACGAATGCAGTTTTCCAGAGGTAATTTTCAGAACACGTTGGACCCCGCCAGGGGCTGCCGCCCCCGGGACCCGCTACCAGGGGCGCTGCCCTCGGACCCCCGCCAAGATCGTAAAACGCAATGACTAAATACAAAACCCAGATCATAAAAATGAAATTAAAGAATTTCTTACATGGATCGAAATGATTTCTTCAACAATTGACGAAGTTTGAATGATTGAAACACTTATCAGCGCTCGAATCGAACGAATCGAGTGATTATATCCAAAATCACCCGAAAAAAAACGAGTTTTTTATGAAATTAAACTGGGTTTTCTTCAAAAAAGCTGAAGAACACGTTGATCGGGTGTTTGAATCATTGATTTGTGATGAAAATCGCACTATAATGTAGTGATTATTGAGATAGAAAGTGAAGAAATGGTTGAAGATGGTGGGTTTTGAAAATGGTGGGTTTTGAAGTTACTGGGTTTTGAAAAGGAAGAAGAAAGGGTTGGATTGACTAAAATACCATTTTTCTTTATTTTAAATGTTGCCACATGTCCTAATCATATTGCTTCTTACACTTCCTAGCCAAAATAAACTTCCTATTTGATCTTTTCCCTTGATTTAAAATACTAAACGATACAGAAAAAATATGAATATTTTATGAGACATGCCAAATAGTCCATGTGCGTTTATGTATATGAATGTTTATAGAAAATTCATGAAAAATCTCACCCTACAAAAAGGTTACCATTAAATTTATAAAAAAATATACGTTGATCCTATTGGAGTGTCTCATAAACTCCTATGTGTATCTACTGTAAAAATGTCAGGTTCTAACTCCAAATATTGATCGAGTTATAGTCCTCGTCATGAACCCTATTTTGTGATCAGAAAACTCAGCTTTACACATTAACACTAAAAATTTGCAAAAACATAGTTAGGGTTCATGGAAAATTATAAAACTTTTTGTGGATCATATTGACACCTAGTAAATGACCCTAGACTCAAGAATAATCCTATTTGTCATCCGTAGGTGTAGGTTATGATATAAAAAAATTGGGATTTTTTGCAGTAACATTCCTACAAGTTCATGCAATGTCAATCTTTCAAGTTTTAATCATGAAATGTACCTAAAGATTCCACATTTGGAAAGTTATGAACCACTAAGCACAATTTAGCTCCTTTCATGCATCATATAACATTTATATCATCCATGGAGACTAATGGTGACATCCTACAACCTCATGCAAGTCCACGACTCAAGATTCATTAATCAAGTTCAACAAAGTTTCCCGTTTTAGTAAGTCATGAATTATCATACACCTTTGAGTTTTCATCATAAAATTGATTCCTAAGATCATTAAATACATCTACTAGCATGAAAAAAATCATCAAACATTTCCAAATCATCATGCACAATCATATATACAGAAGTCTAAATCATCAAAGTTTCCTCTTTGGAAAAGTTCACACAATTTATCAAAATCCAAAATTGATTGCTCTAATACATGCATCTAAAACCCTAATATCATAATCAATCACCAATAATCATCAAACAACTCATATTTGATCCAATTGACTCTTTTTTAAAAACCAGAGTTTTGTGATAAACCTCATATTGAAACTTGAAAACATGAAATTGAAGGTAGATTACTTACTAGTTGCGTTAGGAATACCCCGGATTGCACAAAGACTCCAAGACTTGAGAGATAGGATCAAGGATTTGAACTAGGGTTTTATGGGATGTGTGCTTTACAAATTCCAGATAGGGGGAGGGGACGTGTTTGGGTCGTAGGGTTTGGGAATGGGTTAGGTTATGTTTATATTTTTATCAACTAATGGGCTTCATGGGTTTCGTAATTGGGATTTTTACTAAAATTGGCCTTTATATAATAATAACACTATAATTACATGAATTCCCCAAAGTTACATTTTTCTAAAAATTTCCACGAGTTAGAAAAAAACAAAACCGAACAACTACATGTAAAAGTACACAATTCACATAATTTACACACATTGCACGTAATAACCGGATATCATATAATTTCACATAATATATTCATTCAATCCTTCCAAACTTATTATTTCACTAATCACCAACATTCTGAGACAGACTCGTATACAGTTCGATAATTCGGTTAATTCGCCAAATTTCATGTACTATTTGACACACTTAATTAACCTTAATTAAGTGTAATGCCATAATGGATTTTTATGATAATGTTAAAGATAACGGAGTTATCCTTAGAATTCTCAGTTGTCACATCATCCCAAGTTGAAAGAATTTTTGCCCCGAGAATTTGGTATTTAGTCGCTGATGTAAAACTCAAAATGTTTGGGGATTTTTCAGGTTGTCACATCATCCCTAAGTTGGAAGGAATTTCGTCTCGAAATTCACTAGTAGGTTCAGCATTAGGCGTGGTATCTTGAACAGTTGAGGGTATTTGCGCATCATTTGATCCTCGTGCTCCCACGTGAACTCCGGTCCACGTTTCGAATCCCAACGAACTCTTACAATAGGAATCTTGCTGTGTTTAAGGGTTTTGACTTCCCTATCCATAATTTCAACTAGTTCCTCGATGAAACGCAATTTGTTATCGATTTTCAGCTCCTTGAGTGGGACCACAAGTGTCTCATCAGATAAACATTTCCTTAGATAGGAGACGTAAAAAACGTTGTGTACTCCACTGAGTTCTTTGGGTAGATCCAATGCGTAGGCCATCGTTAATTCTTTCCACAATTTTGAACGGTCCAACATAGCGTGGATTTAACTTGCCCTGTTTCCCAAAATGAACCACACCCTTCCAAGGTGAGACTTTCAATAGAACCTTGTCACCCACTTGGAATTCCAACGGTTTTCTGCGCTTACCAGCATAACTTTTCTGAAGGGCAAGAGCTGTCGCCATACGATTCTTGATCTGAATAATCTTCTCAGAGGTTTTAAGCACGAGTTCAGGACCTTTGATTTGGCCATCTCCGACTTCATCCCCACAAAGGGGTGATCGGCACTTACGACCGTACAACGCTTCGAACGGTGCTGCCTGAATGCTAGAATGGTAACTATCATTGTAGTAGAATTCCACCAGAGGTAGGTGTCTCTCCCAACTGTCACCAAAGTTGATTACAAATGCTCAGAGCATGTCTTCTAGAGTAAGAAAATAGTGTTTTTGTATTTGATTTTTTTATAAACAAAAGAAATAAGCTTTTAGATCTAAAAATATAGACTATTAAACAATAAAAAGGTTATGCTTTATATTTTGTAACTACCAAAGACAAATCGGGCTAGCATTCATTACCGCTATAAACTACCTACTTGATGTGAATACATGATGAAGATCCCAATTTGTTGTGGTTGTTGTGTCGAAACCCTAAGTCTCGTGTCGCATATGAAAGTATTTACATGAAACTCTTCACCATTGGTGGTGAGTGCCTTACTTTTATCCCAACGTCTAGTGCTTTGTACCCCATTGATCTCTGCCTTTTCGATATTGAGTGTCTATGGCTAGATTATGGCGATCCCACTTGTCGTCGTCGACCACCGCCGACTTTTTCACTTTCACCACACCCATCGACCAATTTAACGTGACATTATAGTCAACACTCGTTTAAATTGGAAATAAAGATTCAACCGTAGGAATCGCACTTAGAAGAAATTGCTTTGCGATGGTTTTTTTAGGTTCTCACCTGGTGTTATCACCAAATTTCTTCTTTTATTTCCTCTACCAAAGGCTCAAATCACATCATCCCACGTATGATCCAACTTGACATTTTTTTTCTCCATGCCCTTTTAATTTCTAAACTGACAAACATAAGTTTTTACGTATTATTTTTAAACAAAAAAATTGAAAATAGATAAGCATAGTTCTTCAATCATTGTGGAGATCGATCTTGTTTGATAACTGCTCGAAATTGCTTCTAGGTAAAGATTTTGTGAACAAGTCAGCTAGATTTTCACTTGACTTGATATGGCGAACATCAATTTCCTCTTGATTTTGTAGGTCATAGTTTGAGAAGAACTTTGGTGAGATGTCCTTTTTCCAATCACCCTTGATGTAACATTCCTTGATTTGAGCTATACAAGTAGCACTGTCATCATAGATAATGTTTGTTGTGAATATTTGTTTAGTTGACTCCAAAGAAATTGTTGTTCCACTATATGTGAATACATAAACTGTGTGAGATTTTGTTTTATTTAGATCCGATAGATATCATGTATCAGCAAACCCAACAAGTTGGGACTTTTTTATCTTTCTGGTAGAAAATACCTAACTTTTGTGTTCGAATATACCAAAGTATATATATTTAATAAGCATGCCTTCGGAATTCCTTACGGGGGTGGTCGTTTCACGTATATATCGGATGCGATGCAGGTAACAAGTTGAGAAAATTGGTCTGATTTTTGGTATGTCTTGTGTTTATTAAGAGGTGGCCAATATATTCATTGTTAGCTCTCAGTTGGGAGGTTTTTATCCATCGCCTGCTCGTATTATCCACGATTCCGGAAGACTTTTGTCATATTCCATTTAGGTACTTCAACTCATGATTGTAGCTTCCGAGTTTCCATGATTATGTTATGTAGCTTTGTACCTCTTGGAGCTAGCAGATTTGGATTTGGCCATAAAATTGAGATGGCTAAAAAATAAAATCAAGGTGAGGCCGAAAGTTAAAAAAATAGGATGGATGGTATTTGCACAGAAAAAAAAAGAATCGTATCTTAGAATTGGATAACTTGGAGGAAAGGTTACATTCAGCTCTACTAATAAGCTCATGGCGATTAAAGAAAGACTTTTTAAATTTTCCTCTAATCAATTCTCCGAGCCGATCAGTGCATGACCCTCTATTGTTTGTCCAAATCCGATTGCTCTCACTGTTAGTGGAGCCGAGAGGTTGTGTGACCCATTCACTACCTTTGAGATCAAGGATGCATTATGGGATTGTGGTTAGGACCTGGCCCCGACCCCTAACGGATTTAATTTTAAGTTTATCAAAAGATGTTAGGATGAGCCTCAAAATGATTTCATTAGATGTTTCAATTAATTCTATGAGGATGGTTCATTGAACAAGTGTTGTTCTTCCTCTTTCATCGCATTAATCCGTAAGGCAAAGGACCTGACGCTCCATTGAACTGTCATCACATTAGTCTCATTTGGATCATCAATAAAGTTATATCGAACGTTTACGTTCTGGTGAATCGGCTCAAAAAGGTCACTGGGAATCTGATTTCTGAGGAACATTCGACATTTTTAGCAGGTAGAAGTATCATTGATGGTCCTCTCATTCTTAATGAAATCATTACTTGGATGAGGAAAGTGAAAAAGGAAGGTATGATCTTTAAAGTGGATATCAATAAAGCGTATGGTTCTTTAAATTGGAGCTTTCTTAACTCGGTTATGGAACACATGAATTTCCCGGCCCAATACAGGAGTTGGATCATGGCAACTCTCTATTCGGTGCATGCCTCAATCTTGGTAAATGGTTCCCCCACTATGGAATTTGATAGTTCCCGTGGTTTTCATCAAGGATACCTGTTATCTCCATTTCTCTTTGTTATAACAATGGAAGCGTTATCAGGTATTATGAAAAGGGTCTCCTTAGAGGGGATCTTTAGAGATCTCCATTGCACTAATGACAGCCCGGCTCTTTCCCATTTTATGTATGGCGACGAGTTATTTTTATTGGAAACTGATGTTGGATACCTTAAGAAATCAATTGGCATTATAGAAGGCAAAGCTTCTATCCTATGGGTTACCTTACTCAAATCAACATTGAACTCTATTCCTACGTATTATTTATCTATTTACAAGGCTTCTATTCAAGTGCTAGATTCATTGGATAAATTGAGAAGGATTTTCTTTCGGGAGGGTCGGATGAAAAATTAAAAATGAATTGGGTGGCGTGGGACAAAGTTATCGCCCCGGTTGAATACAGTAGGTTGGGTTTTGGTTCTCTACGTGCTGCTAACCTGGGTATGTTGTCAAAGTGGTAGTGGAGGTTTAAAACTGAAAAAGGGGGAGTTTAGTAAAGGGTTATTTGGGCAATTCATCATAACTCTCGTTCTTGATCCTCTATCCTAGCCAAAGTATCAATCCCGGGGCCATGGAAACAAATTGTTAGTATTTGTCATATTCTATCTTAAATGGGGGTTGACATGGAAACAGCAGTGTCTAAGTGGTGGGAAACGGGGTCAATACACTATTATGGTTAGATGTATGGGCCAGAATTACCCAGTAAAATCGTGCATTCCCTCACTTGTGTGCGCTTGAAAGACACAAACTAAGCACCGTGGCAGATCGAGTCACCTGGGATGGTCACGATCCGATTATTGGTCCACCCCTGTCATTCATGAGGCGGAGCTAACGAATTTTCAAAACATCACAGATTTACTAGGCCCGGTTGTGCTTTCTTTAGGTTCAAATTGTTGCGCATGGAACTTACACGCATCAGGTACCTTTTCTGTTGCTAGCATTAAGCATGTTACCAGCGGTTTTAATAGAACTCAGACAGAACACCCATTTATCTAGAACAATTGGGTCCTGAAAAAGGTTCGTATTGTCATCGGAGAGCGGAGAAAGAAGGATTGCCAACGCGATCAACTTTGGTTGCTAGAAACATTAATGTGTCTTCTAATGTGTTTTCTGTGGTGATTATGCCAAAACAAGTGAGCATCTTTTTGTATCGTGTCACTTCGTTCAAACAATCTTCCAGATTATAGCTCAATGGTGTGGGATTCCTTTGATTTGGGTTTTTGCTCTTCATGATCTTCTTGTGCTCCATGGCTTCTTACCAGGCTTTAAGAAGAAGAAGAAGGCTCTACATGCTATTGTCCATGTTGTGATGTAGTGCATTTGGAGGATGTGCAACGAGATGGTTTTTAACCAAGTCCTTCCAACGGTTTCTAGAGTTATCGAAGAGGTGAAATCCATGAGTTTCCTATGGATTAGGACTGGTCCAAAGAGTTATCAATTACATGGAGTGATTGGAGAAGAGAGTGTTCCCTCTTGTTGTATTAATGGTGCATGGCGCCTTGCTTGTTTTTAATAAAAGTTTTTGTTGGCTGTTAAAAAAAACAAAATAGCTCTGCCCCTCCCATGATCCAAGAGAAGTTACCCATATGATTTTGGTTCTTCATTAATTTCCATGGTTAAAACTTGTAGTCATTAATTGATACGTTCCCATATGATGATTTCTGATTTTCATATTCTGATGATTGATTTCAGTTGTTTGATCGGTTTCTTTTGTTTGACAAACAACATTTTTGATATTGTGATCTTGATATGATAAATTGTGATCTTGATAAGCAACAATTTTGATTGCTCGTGGTCTGTTCCTGATTTTGATAAACAACAATTTGATTTTTTAAGTTGTTGTGACAATCATAGGATGTCTCTAGAAAAGATAAAGGTTTTGTAACAATGTTGATGTTGAACATTCCATCACAAAGTTGAAGGAAAGTGAATTCCATCAATCGAACTAATGGTTTTTTTTTTTTTTTTTTTTTTTTTTTTCCAGCAGATTATCAACCAAACAAGATTTTAAATGGAAAAAAATTCCACTTCCATGAACCAAACCGCCCCTAAGAAATGAGATACGAGCTACACAAAAATATATCTAGAATTGAAGTTAGAGAGATAATTTCTAAATTCTTCCATTATACTCGCTATCTTCTTCCCTTCCACTGACAATAAAACATCAAAAATTCTGGTGCTAGCTCGGACTAACGAGCTCATCTTCGACAGTAGTTGTACCATGGGAGGCACGGAATCTAATTTAAAGGGGTATGTATTAAAGTGTCAAACACGAATTCTCAGCTGCCAAAGCTAACGCTTTAGGTTGTTCGTCTCTTGTAGTCAAAGACAATGCCTAAAGACACTCTTAAGATTCTGGTTTAAATTCTTGAAGTTTATGTGATATTTGTTTTTAATTTCTTGCAGCTTGTTTTGGTAACTGGTATTGTACTACACTACTACCACTTCAACAAATAAATAAGTTATTCTAATTAAGAAAGGCCTATTTCTCTACCTCGTATACATAAATTCAAATTTGTCTTGGCTTATTAATAAAAACGATCGAGATTATCAATTACATTCTTGGAATTTATTCATAAGAAACAACTAAGAATACACAACTAAAGCATACATCAAGCTAGTTTCTTGACAATTTGAGTTGATGCAAGTCTGGAAGAGAGTGACTGATCGCATTCGAAAGCTCTGGTTTTGCCTTTGAATTTGCACCATTGTTTGTCGTCGATCCATTTTGCATCTTTTGCCCGTTAACACCCGGCGATCTAAGTTCTCTAGTGTTCTTTTCCTTTGCTAGTATTTTCGCAAACCTAAATTAACACCCATGTAAAAAAATCAAATGTAGTATTATAATTATCATGGGCTAACCATTATAGAATATATTCGTCATATTTGTTATGTAGAAATTAAGAAAATATTGCAGTTTATATCATACTTAGGAGTTAAGATTTAGATTAGATTTCTTTTGTAATTATTTTGATTTTCATTATTCAAAGTATGAATACCTTATAAGAGCTTCTTCATTGGTAGTGCAATGATAAGGTTCGTTTAAGCCGGTCCCCAAATTCACCTTCGACACTGGTTTTTTCAAAAGTTCCTCACCAACTTGCACGAGATCTTCCAGATTCTTTCGCGTTGTAAGATCCATTGAAGCCACATCTCCACTCAAAGTATCATCCTAAACCATTTCAACATATGAAATACGCACATAGTTTTATTTTTCATGTGACTAATTATTCTCAAAGTCAGTGGCAGATCTAAAACGTTTAGTATGGGGGCGAAAATTGACGTAACTAAGTATTCTCATAGTCAGTGGCGGGTCCAGAAACTTTTAGTATGGGGCAAAATTGTTTAGGCTACAACAGGTTGGTTATAAAACAACAAATATGATGTAACAATAAAGTAGAAATTGGTATTTCATAAATGTTTTTAGATATATTAGATAAGAGATAAAAAAAGTAAAATTAATTTGTGTATATATATATATGGGAGAGTTTAAATGAGAACGCTAAATATCGCGAGAACCGTGAGAACGAATGAAAAAACCACGAGAACTTGGTCAAAAACAATTCAAATTCAATATTTCTTTTTACACTTATCATTATTATCCGATTACAATGTTAGAAATTAAATTTACACGTTTAAATTTTCGTGAATTCGTAAATAAAGAAAATTTACACATGTGTAAGTTTGCCATTTACACATGTGTAAATTTGTTACATTTACACATGTGTAAAAAATCTAGTAAGAGTGATTTTGAGAGAAGAAATGAATTATTTGATGTTATAAATTCTTTTTTGATGTATTTTTATTACAATGAAGTTTTGTATTAAAAAAATTCAGTTTTGATAGGTTTTTTCATTCGTTCTCACGGTTCTCGCAATATTTAGCGTTCTCAAAATAACCCTCCCCTATATATATATATATATATATAGGGTAAGGTTCATGCGAGAACCACCTTTATTGCGAGAACCGCGAGAACCAATGTGAACACAACCTAACCCCCCCCCCCCCCCCCAAAAAAAAAAACCTAACCCCCCCCCCCCCCAAGCTAAATGCTAAAAACTAAACCCCCCAAAAAACCTAAAAAAAACCTAACCCCCCCCCCCCACCCCAAAAAAACCTAAACCCCCCTCCCCACCCCCCAAAAACCTAAACCCCACACCCCCCCCCCCCCCCCCCCCCCAGCTAAAAAGCTAAAAACTAAACCCCAAAAAACCTAAAAAAATCTAAAAAAATCTAAATTTTTTTTTTTTTACTATTTTTTAAGTTAAAATCGCTACTTTTAGAAGCAAAAAAAAAAAAAAAAAAAAAATGTAAAAAAAATTTAAAAAAAAAAAATTTTTTTTTTTTTGCTACTAAAAGTAGCGATTTTTTTATAAAAAAAATTAAAAAAAAAAAAAAATTTTGTGTGTTTTTTAGGTATTTTTTTGTTGTGTTCACATTGGTTCTCGCGGTTCTCGCAATAAGGAGTGGTTCCTAACGGATCTTTGTCCTATATATATATATATATAAATTAATGGTTTGTTAATTTAATTATACCTGAACACGAAGGTAATTCTCTCCTGAATGAAGGGCTTGGAAGAGAGCAGAGAGATGATAATCAACCATATCACTACTTGACTGAGTAAATACATCTATTAATGGAGTTGAGCCACTACTTTTCAACCACCCCAAAACTCCCCAACTAGACGATGTGCTAGCATCATACTTCTCTTCAAATTTCGGTGAGCCTGTCCCTAAGGATAGTACTAGAAATCGCCCATATTCGGTTGGTTTAATTGGAAAGAAATCGATGCTACCTCCGGTTATCTCTTGTGTCACTTCGCTTATGGCGACCAAAGTCTACAAAATGAATATGGATAACAATTGCTTAATGCAAACTTATAGATTAGTGAAAACGTGTAAGTTATTATGTATTATTAATCAATTATATAATGAGGATAATTACAAATCAAATAATCTCATCTAGTTATGGTAGAGTTAATTACAATAAATTCTATAATATGATAAAATGACTATTTGTTGATGGAAAAATCCATCCAACATATACATACCGGATTATTTGCAGACACCCCGCCATCAATAAGATTGAATTCCCCAAGTAGATTTCCTTCTGAATCGACGGTTGCAAAAGTATGGGCAGGAAGATAAGTTGGCGCAGCTGATGTCCCAAATGCATATGTCCGATAACAATGCATCAAGACTCGGGTTTTTCTTCAGCTGAAACATCAACTTAGCGTATTTTAGCCGTGTTTAATATCTATTAGTCTTATAGATAATTTTATTTGGTTTTTTTAGTCATTATTTTATGTAGTTTGAATATTATGATTGTTATTACTTATTTATGTTTTGTCGTTGTTTCACTATCTTGTAATTCGGTTGCACCTCTTTACTCTAAAATAGTGAATCATGCTTGATCAAGAAAAACTGTCATTTCGAAAATTTTTCTAAAAGACACAAACTAAAGATAACCAGGATTTTTCTATAACCTGATAGCTTGAGAAGATGGTAGGCTGCAAGCGTTTGATATCGAACGTTGGAATCACGACATTAGTTAATGTTTCATGGAGTTGTCTGTTTCCTAGTAGTTCTTGAACAAGCTCATGTAGATAAACACCATCGTACTTTGGTCCAGATAGAGCTTTGATCACTCTTTCAGCATGACCAAATGGATTACTACATGTTTCACCACCAAAAAATTGGATATCCAAGAGGAAACACATTTAGCAATCTCAAAAAACATGTAATTTACGATGTTATAATTAACGTACTTACTCATCATGTGGGAAGATCTTCGGACAATGTTCAAGATAAAAGTTTGTTATGTCCTTAGCTTTAAACAAGGGAAGGTTCTCTTCGTTAGGCGCGGTTAACATCGTTGTCACTAAGCCGCCAGTGCTTGTCCCAGAAATTACATCAAAATAATCTGCAAGCCTTGCATTCTCTCCATCTAGTTTCTGCAATTGCAGTTAATTTGTTTATAAAATGGTATGTTGTGTGTGTAAAAACACGAATTCTTTTATATCAACAAAACTTGTATTCCTAGGTGTTTTTTTTAACTTCTTGTAATTCTAGGCAATTCGCTACTCATTTAGCAAATTCGACAAGTTCGGTTGCTGGAAAACAAACTTCATAGAGTATGTTGAAAAGCCAGTTGAGTTTGGTGAAAGTTCTGTAGAGTTTGCTTGCCGAGTTTGCTCACAAGGGTAGCGAACTACGTAGAAAGTACCAGTTTGGTTTACCTGAAGTTCGGTTTCTAAGAAGTTGAGGATAACGCTTGGAATGACTCCTCGTACTCCACCTCCATCGATGCTTAAGATCGTGATCAAGTTTCCATATGTAGGTCGTTGTAAAGGCAATCTTGGTGATTCTTTAGAAGGCATGATCGATAATATATGTTCAATGTTACAAGGTTCCTTATATATAGTTTATGACGTTTAGTTTTGATGTGGTAGAAAGGAATGAGTTTTCGAGTATTTATAGTGTTCAAGAAGACCCATATGGGTCATTAGCCGGGTTCGGATTTTGTTCTCGTATAAGTGTCAAAAAAGTCGGTTTGGTCATATAAAAGAACAACTTTCGGGTCAAAAAATGAATACCGCAACATAAATGCATCTGTTACACTTGATGTCATGCAGTTGAAAACCATTCAGGTAAAAAATGATACCGTTTAGACAATCGCGTTAAAAGTGTGTGTTTCTATTTCCTTGCTTTTATGTATTACTAGAAAAGTTAGCAAAATAAACGTTTTATAAAATCTTAAATATATCATAAAATCATCAAGTGATATGATGTTTTTTTTATATTCTAGATTAAATATATCATAAAATCATCAAGTGATATGATGTTTTGTTTTTACTCTAGAGGTTTAGGGTTTAAATCCTGCAAAATAAAGATATTGGTGATTAAAAAAGTTTAGAAGTATGTTAGTTTGTTGTTAAAAAAAGATAGCTTATAGTATTGGTTTGATCGTAGTGTGTTTATTATTTTGATTAATTTCTAAATTATATAAAATAATACTAAAAATATAGACAACTTTTTATATATTTTACATGGGTATATAGACAACTTTTGAGATCTCAACAAATACCTTTTTTGTGAAATATGATAATATAGCCTTTAGAGCCTTTGCCCTCTGACAACTCGTTTGAGATCTCAACAAACACTTTTTGTAATACATCAATACGTACCAAAGGACTTTCATCAACATGCAACTTCGTCGATTATTCGACAACGACGACTTAACCCTTGGTAATCCGTAGGTGAAAGTCCAGGAGAAACCAGGCAGGAAAATACTCTATCAACAGATCACTAATCGAAATTACATATGGATCCCCGATGACATCTAGTTCTTCAATAGATCAATTACACCTATTTCATCGATGGCCAGTCACAAATCAATGATGGCGTCGCATGACAACGAAAATACCATCTGTATATTTTTGTGTGTATATATATAGGGGTTGGTTAACATACAATTTATGATAATGTACGGTGCGTACGAGATTGAGTTTCAACATGCGAGTTTTTTTTTATAACATGTGATTTCTTATTTTATATAACATTTATTTTTTTCTTCAACATGCGATTTTTTTATATAAACAACATGCGATTTTGAAGTTTATACACCATGCGACATTTTTTTATAACATGCGATTTGAGTTTATAACGTGCGATCTTCAAATCTCGTACGCTCGTACGATAAGGCATATTGTACATTACATTTTCACTATACGTGTGTGTATAGGACAGGAGTTTGCTACAAAGTCTAAATTTCCTAAAAAGTCCTAAAACACCAAAATGTCAACCGTATAATACACCCAAAACCTACAAATAACAAAATGAAGATTACTAAAACATCGTATATGTGGGTTGTGTTTTGTGTTTCAGATTAAAAGGCTCTGATTATTGAATGGCAAACATTATTGTGTTTTATGTTGATTAGCATGTTGTGTTTTATATTCATAGTTCTATGATTGTGTATTTGAAGTTTTTATAGATTATTATGGTTTGAATATGGTATTTTAGTAGTCTTCACTCTGTTATTTGTAGGTTTTAGGTTTGTTTTGTGGCTGAAATTATAGTGTTTTATGACTTTTTACATTTTTTAGGAAATTTGGATACACCCTAAAAAACCACAAAAGGACTTCTAAAACTTAAAGTCTAACATTTAGGTTTTAGTATCCAATCCAATTATCAACCCAATAAACATTAACATCCAAAGCAATAAGTGTGATATTTACGCGGTTTCCACAATTCCATGCCAATAAACAACCATCATTGAAAAACATTAGGACGCTTTAGAGTGTAGGTATTCAATTTTGAGCTTATTTAGTTTGTTCAATATCAAGTTCATTTGGACTTGATCAAATTTCGAATTATACTCGGTAATCAACATAGAACATGTGCCATTATTAGAATTTTGAAGTAGCATTCGAGTTTAATTCGATTTAGTAATCGAATGTGAATCCAATTTCAAATTCAGTCTTCGAATTTCAAATCGTATACGAGTTCAGCTTCAAAATTATAAGATTCGAATAAGTTATATCGTTTAATTCGAAAGAAGTTATAATTATAACGATACTCAATTTGTTTAACACCTCTTAAGCAAAGAAACTGGTAAAGTTTGTGAAGCTATGGAAAGGTAACAAAAAATGGCACGTGTAGTAGAAAGAAGATAATGTTGGATATTTAGTGTAACCGAGTTGACTTGCTGACCAAAGTGAGTTGTAATAGATATCAAGCAAATTAGAAGGTGCGGGAGTACACACTTGTTTGAGAGGATCCCTAACCAAAGGGGCAACACCCCCATTGTCACGTCACCATCACATAAGAATTTAAGTAATAACTAAACACCCAATAACTAAAACAAAGATTAAAAAGAAAACCATGTGATTGGTTGGAGAACACTTGGCCCCACATGCAAGACCACCTTTTCCCAGTTATCGGAATGTCAATGACAATGGCCCGGGATGAATGACACCCCATTGGTGTTGTGGAATAACAATGGAAATGGTGAGGAGGCAATAGTTACGTGGAATTGGATGTCAATTCCACAGCACTTAGCCTTAAATGAATTATTATTTATAATCGTAGTTGTATATGCGTTTATAGTTTAACAAATATAAATAAAATAACACATAAAATCTAAAATTACATATCGGAATATAAAAAATTATCTATGAAAGATTCAACGGATCATCGTATCTATATAGGTGGCCATAGAATTCAGCGGCATTATTTTATTTTATTTTATTTTATTTTATTCCTAAGTTGTTACGAAGGTACCATAAATAGCCCGACTTGCGGTCAAGTTTGATGACTTTGATTTTTGTTGCAGAGCTTCCATCACCAAGCTTATCGAAAAGCGGCCAAGCTGCCGAACAAATTGATCATTTTTCCAACAAGTGATACACCTACAATACTAATAATATCCATTTTGAGGCAATAAAGGTATGCAAATTAGATCAAATAAGCATGAACCACTGATCAACAATTCCAGAAAAGAAAAGAAAAAAAAAAAAAAAAAACAGTGCTAATGTAAACCATATAAAGCAAGATAAGTACAACAGAAGGGTTTAAGAATCTCTTTTCATAAGGCTATGAGGTGTGGGGGCTCCATCCCCGCCACGTCACCATCCATCACCACACCCTCCAAGTGAAGAGGGGGGCGCCATTGATGGGGCTCCATCATGGTAACCATGTATAGCGCCCATGGCTTGGATATGAATCAATCAAATGTTTTTTTTTGTTTAATAGGGGCTCCATCCACACCATGTAAATTAAAGAGCGGCTCCATAGGTGAGGTGGATCCTAGGTGGACTTGATAAAGCCCCATGGCCATGGGGCTCCATCCACACCTCATAGCCTAAAGATATGTATATTGATTTTGAAATTTAATGTTATAGGTTGAATTTTATTCTAAAATTATAAATGGAGTTGCAAGAATTAATGACCGATTTATATGTTCAACGACAATTGAAAAGTTAATTTTTTTTTTTTTTTGGGTAGAATCCATCCATAAGCCGCAAAAACCACGACATATACTACAAACTTTGTATATGTCGTGGTTTTTGCGGCTTATTTGCACGTCATTCTAACCCATAGATTGTTTTGATCCAACGGATGAGGGGCGTTCTTACCGTTTTCACACTTTTAGGCGTTTTCCCTAAATCATGGCCCTATATATATATGCACTTGCACATACTCACGATATGCTTAAAAACCTAACATGTTAAAAACATTTATTTTAAAAATAAATTACGTGAAACCTGTCACGCAACGTGCAGCTAAAACACATAAGTACTCGCGACAACGTGCGGGCATTCCCACCTCACGCATCAAACCAAGAAATAAAGTAATTTAAAAGGTTATATAAATCTGATACACTTTTAACAATCATCTACTCTTTTAACCTGCTCAACCCATTTGAGTTGTACTTGAATCAAATGAAGATGACGATGTGCACCAAACATCAAGATAATGGAAACAATAGTTAGTTAAGAAAAAAGCTGTAAAAGTTGTTTCTTTTCCCTCGAATCATTTACAAGAAATTGGTTAATCAATGTACCAACTGCCAAAACAGAAAACACGGACTAGATTCTAGAACGAGACGGTGTCGAGCATTGTACCAAGCGTCTGAATGATGTTGGATGACATGAGATTCGAGACATGCTCTTCAAGATGTTTCTTTGCATCCTGCCGTCCCACATTCGCAATAGCTAACTTCTCTGAAGATAGTTTGTCCTCTTCCTGAACCGCTTTGTTATATTTGATGGCTAGAGTCAGCATCTCCTGCAAAAAATAGACAACTCGATTAAGGTTGTTCTTATCTCTAACGGGTCACATGGGTGGGTAGGTTATGGATCGTTTATTTAATAATATGATATTATTGACAGACCTAACTATTCATAGATACTTTTTTTAATAAAAGACAAAGCGGTTTCAGGTCCATCCAACCCGTACTGGAATTTGTTTTGAACCAATATCCAACCTGCTCATTTGCCAACTATGCCAAAAACACCGATTGGCAATAGGGGTAGGTTTTTTAACCGAAGCCCGAAAACTGACCCGAATAAAACTAACCCGAACCCGATTATGATGTTACCCGATTAACCTGAACCCAAACAAGATGGAACTAGAACCCGAAAATAGTATTCCGGTCGGTAATTGGGTTAAAAAAGGTTGATACCCAATTAACCCGAATTTACATAAAAACAAATGCCGATTATATTTATACACATAATCAGCCGAAAAGTCTAGATTTACTCCCATATGTTTTGTTTCGTTGGTTGTTTGAGCGACTAAAAGGGTTCGGTTCGGTTCGGCTCGGTTCGATTGATACAGTTTGGTTTTATGCTTATTTTATTTGACGTTTTTCTAGTTTATATAAGTGTTTAATGCTTGGTTTTGACTAAATATCGGGAGTGTTTTTATTTGACATTTTGTGTTTTTTATTTAATAATAATCATTTTAAGTTATACTGTAAAGTATGCATTGCAACTTGTATTTAGAAACCCGTATACCGATTAACCCAAGCCGAATAAACCCAAAACCGTTCAAATCATTCAAATTATCATACCTGGACAGTCCGCTCATTGGTTTTTGAATGGGTATCAAACCGCTCAAGTTTCAATCCATCAGTCCACTTCTTCTTATGGAGATTCAATAGCATCTTCTCTTCAAGTTCGTTCTTCCTGTAATTAATAGCTATTGAATAGTAGTGCCTGTTCAACCCATGGATCAGTGCCTGCAAAACCAAGATGAAAAACGATCACTAAATCATCTTCAATTTGCCAAATATTTGAGATATGTTAAGGGCTCACTTGAATTGACGGTTTATTAAGATGACCAAGATTGGAAGTTGTTTGGCGAGGTTCTTGGCCAAGCATCATGGTTTGCGGGTTAATAAGACGGAAGGCATCGATCACAACCTTCCCTTTCACACTCTGGATCGGATCCACCACCACTGCAACGGCTCTTTGATTCAGAGCTTCGAAACTCTGCAATTCAATTAATTCAGCGGCATCAATGGCAAATTGGAAATACCAAGAAGAGTAAAATGCCATTTTAGTCACTGAGGTTTGGCCAGTTTTGCGACTTTTATCCAAAGGTTTGTTTTTCCGCATCTGGGGCAAAAGGTTTGAAATCTTGCCATTTTTATCCAGCTCGTTAACTCCATCCATTTTTCTCCATTAAGTCGGGGGTATTTCCATCTTTTTCTCTTAAAGGGCAATTCGGTCTTTTTCAAAGGTATCCAGTCCTTTTACATAAAGTGAAAAAGACCGAATTACCCTTTAAATAAACAAAAAAGACGAGAATACCCCTAACTTAACGGAGAAAAAAATGGATGGAGTTAAGGAGCCAGATGAAAATGGCAAGATTTCAAACCTTTTGGATCCAGATGCGGAAAAAACAAACCTTTGGACGAAAGTCGCAAAACTGGCTAAACCTCAGGGACGAAAATGGCATTTTACCCTACCAAGAAAGTTACATTTTTGAACTTCCTACAAGAAAGTTACATTGTGTGGCAGCATTTTCAAATTAGCATGCCACGATATTATCAGTGAATGAGCATGTGCAGAGCATGTGAATGATAGATAATGTAGTAATATAATAAATTACAGAAACTCAATGCAGAACCTGTTGCGTGTTGATGTCAACTCCGGATAACCAACAACCGAATCCAGGATGAGAATGGTACCAGCCAACCACCATCTCTGGTCTGTGGCAAAAAAAAAAAAAAAAAAAAAAAAAAAAACTAGTCAACTACACGACACGATTATTATTGACCAAAACAAAAACCAGTAGAAACAAAGTTGCGATGTACAGCTAATGCATTCCCAATTTCCCATAGATCGTTAACAACTCGCTCAACCATATTATTAAATTATTACATGCCCATTGTCCGTTCAGAAACATTCATGAGCAGTTCTACGCACGAATGTCTAATAATCGGTAACACAGTTAATCCAAAGTTATCAATCGCATAAAGGTTCAACTTATACACCCATGAAATCAAATATTGCTAAAACTTATAATTTAGATTTGCACAAATCAAAATACACTGCATAAACCTAAATTAAGGGTCAGGATAGTGGTACATCTCTAATGGATCTTTTGGTACCCTGACAAGTATACGTAATACTTGGGGTCTTATAAGTATATACAACTTGTATATCCTTTTTTAAATGAACTATACCACTCACATACAAATATACGAGTCGTGTATCCTTTTTCTACATGAACTATACAATTCGCATACAGATATACGAGTCGTATATATACACGAGACACGTCACCCAACAAAGCATATACAACTCACATATAAGACTCGTATACACCTTGGTTTAAAAAAGCGCGCCTTAAGCACAAAGCGACCCTAGGCGCAAAGAGTTGCGCCTTGTGACATAAAGCGAGCTCTGTACAAAAAGCACACAAAAAGCGAGCTTTTTTGGAAAAAAATCCCACTGAGGCGCGCGCTTTTTGTACAGAAGATGTTTTTGTGCTTTGAAGTGTTATACATGCAGCTAAAATGGTTGTACATTATATGATTTATACATTAAATCATATATAAACCTTATTTATCACTATATTTTGGGTAAGGGATGCTAAAAGCCTATAGGATATATATAAAAAAATATATAAGCACCTTGCGCCTCACGTCTGAAAAGCCCACCGCTTTTGCGATTTGCGCTTCGCGCTTTGATTTTAGACCTTGTCGCTTTTGTGCGCTTCACGCTTTTTTAAACCAAGGTATACACATATCCGAGTCGTATATTGGGTGTCAAAAAGATCTAATTAAATGTAAATATAAAAACTGGCTAATAATCCACAGTAAAAAAATCTGCAACATGATAAGTCAGAGTATACAATCTATGGCTGTCACATGACATGACACCAAATAAAAGTTCTAAATTTCTAACAAACAGCTGCAACACAAACAATCAAACAAAGTAAAAAAATAATAATAATAAAAACATAAAACTACCTTCCAGTTTGTTTAAGCATATCAAGCATATTAGTCTGAAAAACATGATCAACAGCCTCAACACTAACACCAGTACCACTCTGCGGCATAGCGAAAACATCAACCACCCGAACCGTATACTCATCCACAAATTCCCCAAGCATCAATCCCATAACTTCCATAGGCACTCCAGCTCTGCCTACATCACAATACCATTAATTAAACCCTAACTTTGATCAATCAATAACACCACTAATCACCAAACTATACAAACATATAACAAAAAGAAACAATTTAACAATATGAAACCCTAGAAACTGGTAATTAGTTGTTTACCATGTTTAAGCATCTTGAGAAGGGCTAGAGAAGAGATGTAGACTTGCTCAGAGGTGTCGAGAGTCGGAGAGTCCGGTGGCGGGTGGCCTAACGCGCCGCCGGCCCCGGCGAACATCCGCTGTAACCGTTCCATCCCTGACATTAGTTGATGATCAAAGAGAATGGAGTTTTCTTTGGTAACAAGACAAGATCTGTTGCAAACAGAATGAGTGTTGATGTGCAAGGCGTTGTTTAAATATGTCACTTAACTTTATTTTTTCTTTTTTAGTAATTGTCATTTTACTCGTCTAATCGTCTCCGTTTCGACCGTTTAAAAAATAAAATTATGGACTTAGATGCCATTGAACTTAGAGGTGTAAAAAAAAACCGGTTTTAGAACCGAAACCGGAAAAAAAAACCGAAACCGGTTTTTTTTAACCGGATTTTTTTAACCGAACCGCCGGTTATAGATCGGTTAGGATTCTTGGTATGAAAACCGGTTAATAACCGAAACCGGTTTAAAAAAAAAACAAAACCGGCTAAAAACCGGTTAAAAACCGATTCCAACCGGTTACACCGGTTATTGTTTTTTACTTGAAAAACCGGTTATTAAAAAAAACCGGTTTTCTTTTTGGATGAAAAAAACCTATTTGTACAACTCTAATTGAACTGTTTAAAGAAAAATTACTTAAGGTTTGATCAAAATTGTCATTTTAGTGTAAATAGTTTTTTTTTTTTTGTCATTTTAGTCCAAATAGTTTTGTTTTCTGTCATTTTAGTCTCTAACTTTTGTCATTTTTTGCCATTTTCATCAACCACCACCACTACCTCCCACCACCCACCCCATCACAACCTTTTATCATCGCCACCACTTGCCTGCACCGTCACCACCCACCCACCCCACCACCATCACCACCCACTATTTCCACCACCAACGACCACCTTTCCGCCACCCACGTCATCAACCTTTAACATAACACATGAATTATTCATAAATCTCTAAAAACTTGTTTGTGCACGACGTTAGTGTCACACCCCAAAAACGTCGCAGCGGAAATACAAACGTGGCGGTGACGGAGGTTGGCACCCATATAGGTCTTAGTGGTCGATGCTTTAGTTAATTTAGACATTTTGTTATTTTAAAAACATAGTTTTTAAATTACCACATCATCACAACCAAGTCACGGTCGTTTGACCCTTAGGGGTCTTATTACATACATGGTCCCATAGTTTAAAAGTGTCCAAACATTATTTTATTACACAAGCATCACACAACCACATGACAACGCAAGCCAAAATTCTCCGAAGCCGAACTCATGTGCCTGAAGAACACGTTAAAAATCAAGTGTCAACACAATGGAAGGTGAGTTCACATACAAATTTTGTAACGATTTGTTTAAGGAAAATCTTTCTTATTAAAACATTTCAATGATATAAAACATTCACATATGTTTAAGAAAGATCATTTTATTTCCTTTGTAAAATGTCATCGAAGAAATCATCCGAAATAGCCCCGTAAGCCTATCTCTGATGAAAACTTTTACTCATGATTTTTAATTATATTAAATTTCGTTATTTCTTCGGTTTCGTAAGTTTGCAAGACATTACGAGCTATATAATAAGATTAAGGTTTTAATCAATCCTAGACAATTAAAGAATTCAATTCGCCGTTATGTGGACTGGAGCGACCGGTCACGACGCAGTAGTCAACCCAATAGATCTATTAACGATTCCACGTGTGCGTTACTTAATGATTAAATGCTAAAACCGGCGCCCAACTTTCCCGCATTTAGGAAAACCATTTGCTTACCCCAATACAACAATATATATAACCTACTGAATAACAATTTAATATTGAATATTGTACAAATCCCTGTTGTCTCCATGTGATGTAAGCCTATTCCGTTACCTACACTCCCATGTGACGTAAGACTATTCCGTTACTTACACTCTCGATACTAGTGAATTTGTTCCAACTTAGATTTAAAAATTCATTTTTAAATCAATCGCTATACCCATAACGTCGTCAATTTACCCAGTTTCTCCCCGAAACAAGTATGATACTTTTTAAACTCGTTTTTTCTCGAAAACAGTTTATGTTACATATCTCTTTGAGTTCATAAATCTTATTATGATACTCTAAAAATCGTATCCTCGGTGAAAATACATTTTTATATAATTTAAAAGCATATTTTTATATGAAAACATATACTTTGGTTTTAATGACATTTTTTTCTCTGAAAACATTATATAAGATAGTAAAATGACGTTTTAGTGAATTCTCACTAAAATACATTTAATTGAATCATGTTTTATATGAAAACATATATTCATTCTTTTTCAAAGACGAGTTCTTCACCCCGAAAACAGCATATAAACAGTAAAAAGTGGGGTATGCGTGACACTCACCTTTGGGTGCGTTTTTAAATATCGCAATCACTCGGATCAATCCATATATCCTAATTTAGATAGAAATAATCTATTAACTAATTGTTCTAAAACAATCAATTTTCTCTGTTACTTAGGATTTTCACATATCTTTGAGATTTTTAATAAAAGTATTTGTTTTTAATTGTGTTGGTATTTATATATATATGTGCTTCCATATACATATACATATACATATTAAGATTTTGCGATTCGAACGATTTTGTTGGTGACTCTTTATCATGTCTACTTATTCGCAATATATATCTACGAGTTGCGCTTCGTAACATATATGCATAAGTATGGACATATTCGGTATATATATATATATATATACATCATAATTCACATATCACGTTATTTCACACATACATATCATGTTTAAACACTTAATATATATTAAATAACTCATCAAATCATTTTAAATATATTTCTCATGTTAATCACAGATTTTCACACATAATGCGATTTTTGATCTAGTTTACCATTTTTACCGCACAAACGTCTAAACATATTATCATTTCATATCATCATGAATTCACTTAGTAAATCATATTACATATACTCATATGTACATATCAAACTAAAATGCACAAAGTTCATGTAACACCTCGAAAATTCACGTCCTATAATGTGTTGACACGTGTCATATGTTTGAACGTGTGAAGGAATGTTCTAAGAAGGACTAAAGTTGACAATCATGGAAAGTATGTGAATATACGTATTCTAAATGTCAACAGTGAATAAATATATTATATATTAACCCTACATGATGCTCATACCTTCAAACGAATAAATCATGGATCATACGAAGCTAAAAGTGAGAGATTTCAAACTACAGGGACTAAATGTGTCAACATGTTTAAGTTATACCTCTGAGTGACCTTTTGACAAACCCGAAGCTTTTTAACTATTAATTATGCTCACTAGAATGCACGATACAAATTTCGTAAAGTTTCGTTATCGTATGAGAAAGTTATGATCAAATTCGTGTGCGAAGGGTTAAAGCGTAAACGTTGAAAGTTAGGACTTTTCGGGTAACAATAAAGTTAACTGATCGGAGTGTCGCACTCCGGTCAAAGATAATATTTATAAGCCCAAATTACCCTTAACAAATAGTTAGTGGTAGTAAGGGGTCGAACCACGAAGAGTATGTGGTTTGTGTATGGATTCGAATGAATTAAACAATTGTGTCACGATTATGAAGCTTACTAGAATAATATTTTGTTTTTGTTTATTTTGAAGATATGATTTTAAACTAGATGATGTGATAAAAATGAGTAACAACTACTAATTAACGATTGCAAGAATTTTGGATACTAGAACAATTATAATAAAAAGGAATTACACCCGGTTTCGGTAATTGTTAACCTAGGATTTCTACAAGTTTTAGTTTCAACTCAAATGCATTCGATTAACGGATTTAGTGTACCGTGACTTAGGTGCTACTAACTATCAACGCCCCAAAGAACGGACAAGAAGACACTTTGTAATCAACACAAGTAAATCCTAACAACGACAACGTACAATTACATATCACCGTTTCGCAAAGTCATAACTTTTAACATCGTTCGACAATTCACGAATTCGTAACAAATGTAATACTATTGTCAAAAGTTTCAAAAACCGAATACAAATTGTCACTAAGATGAAACAAGAACAAATTGAAACCCTAAAAGTAACAACTACCTACACCGGGGTGAAACCGAGATGATTAGCCGCTCATGGTTGATGCAACTTGATCACCGGATGCTTGGAATACGGATGGAGTCATCTTGAAGCCTTCAGAATGGTGAATGATCAGGTTTGGTGAAAGATGATGATGGTGGAAGGATTAGGGTTTGTGGATGATGGATTGATTGAGATGATGGTGATGATTCTTGATGATGATTTCGGGTTGTAGAGATGAAGTTAGGTGGATGGTAGGTGAATGATCTTTTGTTTAGGCTCCAAGATCAAGTTCAAAACTCAAAAACAATGTGTAACTCCCGAATTGATGTCCAACAACCCCCATCCATTCGTTCTTTGACCCAAACCAAACATTGGACGCGCAGCAATATTGGAGGGCCGTCGCCGACGGCCTGATGCCCCGTCGGGGACGGTCCATGCATGTTGATCTGGAGCCGACGTGTTAATTTGCTGCTTACGGACAATTTGGGCGACGGAGAATTGTACACACCGTCGGCGACGGACCATATGGTCGTCGGCGACGGCTCCTGGAATTCCAACTTTCTGTTTTCTTCATTTCTCAAGTCCGGTTGACCCGTTTCGCATCCCGGTGGTTCCGTTTTTGCTCCGGTGACCCGTAAAGCTTCCGAAAAGCTCCTTAAACTCTGCTAGATCTGCAAAATACATATCTAATCAAAAGTAGGCTATTCAAAACTAAAACTTATGCAATAACATCAAATTAAGCAATTACAAGCACCGGTTTTCGACCACGTATCACATCCCCACACTTGTCTTTTGCTTGCCCTCAAGCAAATCTGTTTTTCACTTTCACGTGGGTCGAACAACAAATACACTCCCCATTCCCGAGACGAAGGTTAAGGTCCAATGTCATGCTAAAGTTCAAATTCTTTACAATTTTCAATATATTTAACGGTAATGTGATTTTACATACACAAATGGTTACCCAAGATTAACCCGCCCGTGAAACCAATCAATTTATGCACACCCCTCACAATGTTCTCTCCACTCGGCTTCTAAATTGGCTAATATTTATAATGTATTAGCACTACAAAGAATATTCACTCAAAACCGATTAGAACACATACCCGCATAAGCTTGCAACTCAATCATTATCCACCATTGATCACAAACACTAAGCACAAGTCATAATAAGGTCTTTATGAGGGTTGTAACGGGGCTAGGCTAAGGGTAGGAATTAGGATATTTTAAAGTGGCTAAGGCGATGAAAATTCGATTTTTATTACAAAAGATTATTCTAACAAAACTAACTATAAACACCAAATATGAGGCAACAACATTCGCCTTTTATTCAACAACTACTAACACTTCTTTTTGTGTTTTTCTTCGACGATTTTCAATTCTTTTTCATAATATTTTCTAGTATTTTTTTTTTGACATATATGCAAACAAACAAGAACAGCTATACAAAAAATGACTCCTATAATCGAATTTCCATCACACGGGTTTAAAAGAAAAGGTTTAACGGTTATGGGCTATAGGGTGGTCAAACGAAAGGTTTAGGCTCAAAATGGGCGACTAGGGGATTTGTTTGGGTAAGGATAGATAAATGGTTTTAAGAGAAAAGGTTTACCTAATGCCTTAATCATTCCTGTGCTTGTATTTGGTCTATAGTCTCAAACGTATCAAAAGATGCAAGTTCTACAATACATGACTAATGGTCCACTCAAACAAAGAAACATAAACATGTAATTCCATGATGTGAAAGTGGCTCAAAACCTCACGTATATAAAAGGTATGATATGTGACATGCATAAAAGACTAGTTTCTTAGGCGGATTATTCCCAAATAACCACCCGCTAAATACCCGTCATGCTATTAATTCGAACTTGACCATGACAATAGACCAAATGGGTTGTGACATCCCTCGTTGACTTAGTTACTTGTGCTTTTAAGATCGCTTTTGAACAAGATATTTTTGAAAATTTTTTGAAATTTTCCCCCATCCCCACACTTGAGGTGAACATTGTCCTCAATGTGTAGTATTTAAATGAACGGGTCAAAATCTAAAATTTTTACTACTCCCCCATCCCCACACTTGAAATACATATTGTCCTCAATGTGTAAGAACTAGAGTATTAAACGCAAAAGGGATGTGACACGGCTAATTCCCCCAAAAATTCACCCCGGAAAAATAATATACAAAATACACTCCACTTATTTGCTAATCTAAAGATCAAAAGTAAAAAGAGACGTATGCACCTGGTTTGTGAGCTCATTCCTCGTATGCTCCTCTCCTCTTCATGAAAGCGGTTGTCCCACGAACCGAATGTACCTACAAATCTTAACCCTTGTGTAGAAGCATGCTTCTCACAACCACTAAAATTTGTTAGTTACCTAGTTCTACCACTTTTATGAAAATATTACCAAGCTATACGTTATTTCACTTTGATTTATGTGGAAAATAAATTACAACAACAACAAACCTAACTCACTTTCGTAGGAATCACGGTTGCATTTAGCTTATGCAACAAGCCCTTTTAAACCCCCCAATAGCTTGGGAGGACGAGAGGTCTCGTGAGGGTTATATAGGGAACACACCCACAAAGTTCATTTAACTAGGCGAGAATTTAAATAACAAAATGAAAATAAGAAAAAAAATATATAATATACAACAACAACAACAAAAGACATACCATACCTCTACCGCTGATATCGCTCGTTTGGATCCACTGGCGGGTTGGGCTGGTATTGATAACCAGTGAGGGACTCGAACATCTCCCTATAGTTATCTAGCGGGCTTGACTCTTGTTGAGGTGGCGGTTGGTATGGCATTGGAACAAAACTCGAGCCGACTGCCTCGGGCCAATGAGGGGTTGGATCGGATGGCCCTTGCGGATGAGGAAGGTTGGGGTAATCGGTCCAACCCGAATGTTCAACATATGGGAGACCGGCTTGATAATCTCTTTGATGGCGTTCTTGATCATGGAGCACCTTGAAGTTATTAATCGCCATTTGGTTAGAGAAAGCCAACGCTCCCCATCGGCGTTGGTCCAACTCTCTTTGTGCAGTTTGGTTCCTAGCCGCCTCTTCTTCCCATGCCTGTCTATGGGCCCTTTCTTCCTCTTGCAACTGTATCATGCGTTCCATTTGTGATTGTTGTAACGCATGTTGCAGCTGTTGTTCCTCTAACTGCTTTTCCACCCTCTCGCGGAAAGATGCTTGAAAACCCCATTGTTGCTGCGAATACGCCCCTTGCGCCTCTTCCCATTCGTTCCTACTAGCATGGTACTCTCTTGCTTCACCAATACCCGCCGACACATTGTCGTAGATCGCTTGATCTCCACGGTTCCACAACCGATATGACGGTATTTGCCTTTGATTCACAAAATCTGCCACATTGGCAGAGATTTCCCTATGCTTCCTCCTATACCTTTGCCTCGGTCCCCGCGGACCGGAAGGATCAATTTCCTCCTCAACATCGGGCATCTCCTCATCGCCCTCTTCTTCGTCACCTTCTTCATCACCTTCTTTGTCATTAACCCGATAACTATCCCCTTGCTCATCTTCGACCGTATGCAAATGCCCAAAAGCTTTCACAGTTATTTTCCAATGTCGCCTTATAGAGGCGAAGTTGAATTGATCAATGGGCTTAGACACCCACAGTGAGTCTTGAGGTAATGCATTCTGTTGGAGAATCATGGCGCTAATCAACCTTGCATAAGGAATCATCTTTCGTTTAAACGATTCCCGTGTATCCCATGTGTTGATCATAACAATTTGACGCCACGAGAGCTTGGGCGTCCCATATAACAATGCATGCAAAACCCGACAGTCGGGTGCCTTCACCTTTCCACGGTCTCCGAACCGTACCATAATGTTCTCTAACGAGATACCTTGGAGTATCTTTCCCATCAAAGACAAATCACTTCTCGACTCTCCCGCACCCCCAGAACCTAGTAGGGTGTCCTCTAAAAGCCTCACTGGGTCAGCATCGTTTTTCTTGTTGTCCAAAAACTGATCATACCCATAATATTCATACGCGTCGACCCCAAGTGAGTCAAACCTCGCTATAGCATTCATATGTTCGAAAGACATGACCATTTGATTTTTTCCAATGTTACCAATCAACTTCCACCTATGAGCCGGTCTATCAGAGTGTTCAAAACGAAGGGTGGATAACCACTCACAAACTGCCCCCAAGTATACCCGAGTAGTGATATCCTCACACCAGTCAATCACCCGTTCCTAGCCAAGTTTCTCAAACCTTTTCACTATACCAATCTTCCTAAACTCTTCAACATCTACCGTACGTTCACAAACTGTCCTTTCGGGTACGGATTTTGAAACACCCGTAACCATTTTCATCTTCCACATTTTGGCTTCTAACCTCTTATTGTTGTAACGAGAAAGAGCCTTTGTTTTCTCGTCCTTCCATGCCAAAGCCGATCTACTATTTTTTTCTTCTTCCCAATCCCAATCCTGTCGAATAAGTTGCCCATCACCCTCTACTACATTACTTAGTTGTTCCCATTGCCTTTGATATTCCCCCGAGCCTGACCCGGCTCCCGAAGACGAGCCTTTTCCGGAAGTCTTTGCTTTCTTGCTTCTTCCAAACATAGCTACAATCAAAAGACAAGACAACAATTAGTGTACCCCAAATCTTCGAACAATCTCAAACTTTGAACTTAATATGTGATGTTGAATTTCAATCAAATTTTAGATGTAAAATCGCCTTTTTAAACTTCCAAAGTCGCACATCTTAGCATCTATATTGATTAAACATGTTTATTCCAAAAATTTCGCAAAATTTCATGTTTTCAACAATATTCAACATCACAACTATGTTCAATCATGCACAAATCTAGTGTAATCACATCACCAAGATTAAAGCATGCTCAAATCCCTCCCAAATCAAGCAAACATTCTTAAAATTATGCTTAAACATCCTACATTGTGATAAACCACCTACTCTTAAACAATAAGTTTAAAATTTCGGAAGAAATCAACAACACATCTGAAAATCATGCATAAATTAAGTGAAAGTTCATACCTTTGGTGTTAGATACAAGAAGAACTAAGAAAAAGTGTAAAGCAAGAGACTTAGATGAACACTTCTTCAAAACCCTAAAAACTCCCGTCCAGAAATCTTGCAAACGAGCAAGAATTGATGGAAACTGTTATGGGGGTTTTGTTCCTCTCGAAAAACTACACAAGTTAGGCTCAAGAATCAACTGATTTGGTGGAGAATTGAAGGAGTTATGAAAAGAAGAAGGTTTTAGGGTTCTTGAGTGGATTGGTAGAAGATGAAGATGGAGAAGGGGAATCGGGATTTGGGGTACTGGTTTGATGAGGTTTTTAGATGTTTTAGAATGTATGTGGGTATTTTCGGGTCTACAAAGGGTTAAAAACCGAGTTTGTTGAAGTTTAGAATGTACAAAATGAGTTTGGGTTCGAGCCTTGGTGTGAAGCATAAATCAGCGTCGGCTGATTATCTAGGGACCGTCGGCGACGGATATGACTACCGTCGGCGACGGTATGTGTATATGATCAACATAGGCGACGGCCTATGTTGCTGTCTACGAAGAACTTTGGGCGACGGCCTATTTTTGAGGACCGTAGGCGACGGTTGATGTCACCGTCGGCGACGGCAGCCAGAATTCCAATTTTTTATTTTTCAATTTTTTTTATAAGTTAAATTTTGAAAACGCAATAACCGTCAACGGCCCTACCACCCCCCAAAAAGTCGTGTATTGTCCTCAATGCACATAACAAAGCCTAAAAACATACCTTGAGTCTTCATGACCCGTTCGGAATGTCCGGACTTCACACAATCAAGAGAGATTAGTATGGAACGAAAACGATTAACATAAACACACACAAACAAATAAATAATTGTACATAACTTTACACAAAATGTTACCGGTCCTTGTTAGTCGACCTCGTAAATCGGTGTGCTTACCACAAAGCTCACCAATTCCTTGTTTTCGTCTACCTTCTCGTTACCATCAAGAAACGGTTTTAGCCGATGACCATTTACCGTTTGTCGTATCCCATCCTTCGGGTCCTCGATGGTAACATCACCCAATTGTCCAACCCGGGTGATCACATAGGGTCCCATCCATTTGCTTCGGAGCTTTCCGGGAAAGAATTTGAGCTTCGAGTTGTAAAGCCACACCTTTTGCCCAACCTCGAACTCTTTCTTCCTTAACTTAGCATCATGCGCCTTTTTCATCCCATCCTTGTAATTGGACGCGCATTCATATGCCATTTCCCGTAGCTCCTCCAACTCGCATAGCTTGAGTTTCCTTTCCTTTCCTGCATCATCATATTGAACATTAACTTCCTTAACAGCCCATAATGATTTATGCACAAGCTCAACCGGTAAATGACAATTTTTACCGTAAACCAACCGGTAAGGTGTAGTGCCAATAGGTGTCTTATGTGCCGTACGGTAGGCCCATAAGGCATCGTTCAATTTAATTGACCAATCCTTACGGTCCGCCCGCACGGTCTTTTGCAAAATCTCTTTGATTTGCCTATTCGACACCTCAACTTGCCCGCTTGTTTGCGGGTGATAGGGGGTAGCAATCCTATGGTCAACACCAAACCGTTTAAGAAGTTTCCCAAACCTAAAATTTTTAAAATGAGATCCTCCATCACTTATGATGACCCGAGGAATCCCAAACCTTGAGAAAATATCGGTTTGAACAAAATTACACACTACGGAGTGGTCGTTCGTCTTGGTGGCTATTGCTTCGACCCACTTTGACACATAGTCAACGGCCACCAAGATATACAAATTGCCATAGGAATTGGGGAATGGGCCCATGAAATCAATTCCCCACACGTCAAAGATGTCGACTACAAGGATTGGTTGCATGGGCATCTCATCCCTTTTTGAAATACCCCCTAGTTTTTGACACTCTATGCAATTTTTGGCAAACTCATTTGCATCTTTGAAGATAGTAGGCCAAAAAAGACCACTATTTAACACTTTATGACCCGTTTTGTGACCACTAAAGTGACCACCACATGCAAATGAGTGTAGATGCTGCAACACGCTTGGTATCTCTTCGTCATCAATGCATCTTCTTATAACTTGATCCACACACTCCTTCCACAAATGCGGTTCTTCCAACCGATAGTACTTGATTTGGGACATGAAGTGTTGCCTCTTCCGTCTATCCCAATGTGCCGGTAAGTCACCTGTAACAAGATAATTCACAATGTTAGCATACCAAGGCAACTTATCCAATTTCATAATATACTCATCGGGAAACGACTCATTGATCTCTAACGATTTAGGATCCTCATCAACCATCAACCGGGACAAATGGTCCGCTACCACATTCTCGGTACCCTTCTTGTCCCGTATCTCCAAATCAAACTCTTGGAGCAACAACACCCATCGGATTAACCTCGGTTTTGCATCTTTCTTCTCCATGAGGTACCTAACTGCAGTGTGATCAGAATAAATAATCACTTTACTACCCCATATATATGCCCGAAATTTATCCAATGCATATACCACCGCGAGTAGCTCTTTTTCGGTAGTGGTGTAATTTAATTGTGCATCCGAAAGAGTCTTACTCGCGTAGTATATGGCAACGGGTTTCTTATCGACCCGTTGTCCCAACACGGCCCCCACCGCATAATCACTCGCATCGCACATAATTTCAAAAGGAAAAGACCAATTTGGCGATTGCAAGATTGGAGCCTCAACCAACTTCTCTTTCAAATTGTTAAAAGCATTTTGGCAATTTTCATTAAATTCAAACGGTTGATCTTTTAACAACAAGTTACATAAAGGCTTGGTTATGTCACTAAAACCCTTAATAAACCGCCGGTAAAAACCCGCATGACCTAGAAATGACCTAACACCTTTAACAGTCGTGGGATACGGTAAAGTAGATATGACTTGTACCTTTGCACGATCAACCTCTATCCCACGACTTGACACCACGTGTCCCAACACTATTCCCTCTTGAACCATAAAATGGCTCTTTTCCCAACTTAAGACCAAACTAGTTTCGACACACCTTCTCAATACTTTATCTAGTTGATCCAAACAAGCCTCAAAAGATGACCCAAAAATTGAGAAATCATCCATGAAAATTTTCAAAGACTTCCCCACCATATCTGAAAAGATACTCATCATACACCTTTGGAAGGTGGCGGGGGCATTACATAATCCAAACGGCATTCGCCTAAATGCGAAAGTGCCGTAAGGACAAGTAAACGTGGTCTTTGCTTGGTCTTCCGGATGGATGGCGATTTGATTATAACCAGAATAGCCATCTAAGAAACAATAAAATTTTTGTCCCGACAATTTCTCAACTATTTGATCAATGAACGGTAAAGGGAAATGATCTTTGGAAGTTGCGGTATTCAACTTCCTATAGTCAATACAAATTCGCCACCCGGTTACCGGCCGAGTGGCTACCTCTTCACCTGCGTCATTTTTGACGACTTGTATGCCCGCTTTCTTGGGAACCGTCTGTGTTGGGCTCACCCATTGGCTATCCGAGATCGGGTAAATGATACCCGCATCTAGCCATTTCAGCACTTCCTTCTTCACTACCTCCCGCATGTTCGGATTTAATCTCCGTTGTGCATCTCGAACGGGAGTCACATTCTCTTCCGTGATGATTTTGTGCATCACCACCGAGGGACTAATACCCTTCAAATCAGCAATGGTCCATCCAATCGCCGCCCGATTAGTGACCAAAACATCCATCAATTTATCCTCTTGCTCCACAGTTAAGTTTGATGCAATGATAACCGGGAGCGTGTTGCCTTTACCAACATAAGCATACTTGAGATGCTTAGGCAACGCCTTCAATTCAACCTCCGGAGGCTCTACTAATGACGGCTTCAACTTGGTGTCAATGCTCTCCGGTAAACTCTCAACTTGGTGCATCCATGTCGGTTTTCCCTCTCTAACCGCAAGCACCTCCAAACTTCTCACTTCCTCGTCTATGCTCTTATCCATCTCTACCTGTGATTTGTCAAACATATAACAATCCTCCATTGTGTTTTCCCCATCTACGACTGTGTCGCAAAGAGGTATACACGTGTCAACGACGTCCGCCATATAGCATTCATCATCAACTGGAGGGTTCATAAGTCCGGAAAAAACATGCAACCTCAACCTTCGGTTTCCAAATGTCATGTCAACCGTTCCCGTTTTGCAATCAATTTGAGAATTCGCGGTTGCTAAGAACGGTCGACCCAAAATCACCGTAGGTTGTTTGGTTGGGTCCTTGGCCACATAATCAAGCACTAAAAAGTCCACCGGATAGTAGAAATCCTCGATTTTCACTATCACATCCGAAACAATTCCACGGGGTAGTTTAGGTGTCAAATCGGCTAACACCACGGTGGTGTTAGACGATTGAAGTGGACCAAACTCGTATTGGTCATACAAACTACCCGGTAGAATGCTCACGCTAGCACCAAGATCTAAAAGTGCCCGGTTGATTTTAAAATCGCCTACTTGAATTGAAATGATAGGCGCACCCGGATCTTGGAGCTTAGGTGGAAGTGCACCCGAAAGAATCGAACTCACATTTTCGGTTAAATCTATTTTTTTTGGAAATTTGTGAGTGCGTTTTTGGGTACACAAATCTTTCAAGTACTTAGCATACGACGGTACTTGTTTGATTGCATCCAAAAGAGGTAAATTTATCTTTACTTGTTTAAAAATTTCCAACAACTCTTCTTGTTGTGGACCTCTTTTGTTTACAACTTTTTTCACGGGTCCCTTCAATGCTTCGGGATAAGGGGCGGTATTAGCCTCCACACCCTTTTCCTTAGCCTTGGGGATGGGGATGGTCACAACGGGGGTATCATTGTTCTTTTTCAAGTCATTTTTATTTTGACCCGTTTGACCATTCTCATTCTCATCTTCACTAGCATCCTCCACCACCCCTTCAACAAACTGGGGTGATGGTGTTTTGACACCATCATCAACAACTCGACCACTACGTAAAGTAATTTTATTAATTGGTACCTCACGTGTGTTCCTTGAGTTTGACCCTTGATGCTTAGGGTTCACCGCGGTGTCACTTGGGAGTCTTCCCGTGCTTCCTCTCATTTGAGCCATTTCTTCCGCGAGTTGGCCCACTTGCTTCGCCAATGCCTCATGTGCTTTATCCCGAATCTCGTTTGTCTTCTTTATATCCTTGATATCATGGTGAGATTCCTTTTGCATATTCAACAAAGCAATTTTGGCACCCAAATCATCGCCACCGGTTTGATTGTTCGACCCGCTTCCATTACCGCCTTGGTTATTGTAATTCCTTTGGTACCCACCTTGGTAATTATTGTCCCTACCTTGGTACCCTTGGTTGTAATTTCGTTGATAACCTCCTTGGTTACCACCTTGACGGTTTTGATATGATGCTCCGCTTTGACCTCCTTGGTTACCCGATTGAAAATTCGGGTTCATTTGATTTGAAGCATTACCATATCGGAAGTTGGGGTGATTCCTCAAACCCGGATGATAAGTGTTGGAGTTCATGTCATATTGCTTCCTATCTCCATACACTTGATTGACTTCCTCCGTATAGTCACTCGACCCCGTTGGACATTGTTCCACTCTATGTCCAATATCACCGCAACCTTCACATACCTCAAATTGAACCGCATTTACCTCTTTCTTCTTCATACGAGCCATTTCCCGCTCTAGAGTGGAAATCCGATCTTTAGAGTCAAGATCGGGAAGTGAACGGGAAATAGGATGTTTCTTGGCTCGATCGGCCGACTCTTTCTCTTTTGAACGTTTACTCATCCGTTCCAAGAATTCCCAATCATCGTCTTCATGGTTGCTCAAAAGAGTCCCGTTACTCGTTGATTCAAGTCGGTTCCATGTGTTGTCATCTAAACCCCGTACAAAACACTTAACCAACTCCCACTTCTCAATTTGATGATGTGGGCATCTCCGCATCATTTCTTTGAATCGAGTGAACGCCTCATGCAATGGCTCACCCGATAATTGGCGAAAAGACCTAATTTCATCACGAGCATCGTCGGTCTTTGCCATAGAATAGTACTCATCTAAAAATGCTTGTTGCATTTCGCCCCATGTGCGGATGCTGTTGGCCGGGAGGGTAAGAAACCATTGCTTTGCTTTGTCTTTCAATGAGAATTGGAACAAACGAAGTTTAACCTCATCTAACGCAAAGTTATGCCCCCCGATAGTGCCACAAATAGAAGAAAACTCTGTCAAGTGGGTGTACGGTTCGTCATTAGATCTTCCATTAAAATGAGGAAGTATGTTGATGTAATGTGGTTTACAATCAAACATCCTCCTCTTACAAACGATTGGTGAATCATTCTCGGTGACAACCGGCCTAAAACGATCATTCACTCCCCGTGGAGGTCGTTGATGACGATGAGGACCATTAACTTCTTGATCAACCGGTCTTCTATTATCCCGTCTTTCACCTCTTCGATCATCTCTTCTATCCTCTCTTCTATTATCCCTTGGGTTACCTCCTCCCACGAAACGAGGAATCCGGTTAGGGTTTGCATTGTTGTTGTTGTTATAAAACCCATCATTCCGGTTCCGTTGGTCATTGTTTCGTGGTTGACGGTTGTTCCCATAACCATCATTTCTTCCACCTCCGTAACCGTATTCATCATCCCCAACGTAATTGGCATGTTGGTAGCCAAATTCCTCATCATCATACCTTCTAGCATTGTAGACGTTTCCCCTATTCACGTAGCCCCAATCTTCATCATCGTTAGCTCTGTCATCATAGTATCCCCCATCATCCGAATTTTCCGTATGAATACTCGCATGTTCCGGCGATTGATAACCGGGAACACTATAAGGTTCATCATCGGGGATTGCATTCCTCAAGTCATCGATGTTGAAGAATGGGTCTTCATTTGCGGGATTGCCGCGATCACGATTTCCCCGACGGTCGGAATTGACATTCCGATCATCTAGGTTAATGGGTAGGGAATTGTGTCTATGAAGGTTTTGTTGTTGAGGTGTTCTTTGATTGTTGTTGGAATTTTGGTTTTGGAAAGGTGGTGTAGGTGGTCCGGTATTGTTGTTATTACCACCCGGTCGCTCGGGAGGTATAGGTTGCAGATTTGGAGCGGGATTGAAGTTGCTTCGGTATTGGAATTGGTTCGAGTTAAGGTTTTGGTTTGAGTTTTGGTTTGCCATTGAATCGGTTTCAATGGATGGTGTATGTTGTGGTGTTTGGTTGGTTTGATTAGAAGCAAGTGTTGCTTCTAACCGGCTTGCTAGGTTTCTTCTTGCTACTCGTTCGATTTCCGGTTCGTAGACTAAAGGTGAAGTCCTCCCGGAGTTCCGCGTATGCATGCACTACCTGTAACCTGCACAAGTAACACACCCCGCGTAACAAGGAAAAAGACAAGTACAAAAAGAAAGCTAAACAGATTAAACAGATAATCACACAATTCAAACAATATCCAAACACAAAGCGCACGCACTCCCCGGCAACGGTGCCAAAATTTGATCGGAGTGTCGCGCTCCGGTCAAAGATAATATTTATAAGCCCAAATTACCCTTAACAAATAGTTAGTGGTAGTAAGGGGTCGAACCACGAAGAGTATGTGGTTTGTGTATGGATTCGAATGAATTAAACAATTGTGTCACGATTATGAAGCTTACTAGAATAATATTTTGTTTTTGTTTATTTTGAAGATATGATTTTAAACTAGATGATGTGATAAAAATGAGTAACAACTACTAATTAACGATTGCAAGAATTTTGGATACTAGAACAATTATAATAAAAAGGAATCACACCCGGTTTCGGTAATTGTTAACCTAGGATTTCTACAAGTTTTAGTTTCAACTCAAATGCATTCGATTAACGGATTTAGTGTACCGTGACTTAGGTGCTACTAACTATCAATGCCCCGAAGAACGGACAAGAAGACACTTTGTAATCAACACAAGTAAATCCTAACAACGACAACGTACAATTACATATCACCGTTTCGCAAAGTCATAACTTTTAACATCGTTCGACAATTCACGAATTCGTAACAAATGTAATACTATTGTCAAAAGTTTCAAAAACCGAATACAAATTGTCACTAAGATGAAACAAGAACAAATTGAAACCCTAAAAGTAACAACTACCTACACCGGGGTGAAACCGAGATGATTAGCCGCTCATGGTTGATGCAACTTGATCACCGGATGCTTGGAATACGGATGGAGTCATCTTGAAGCCTTCAGAATGGTGAATGATCAGGTTTGGTGAAAGATGATGATGGTGGAAGGATTAGGGTTTGTGGATGATGGATTGATTGAGATGATGGTGATGATTCTTGATGATGATTTCGGGTTGTAGAGATGAAGTTAGGTGGATGGTAGGTGAATGATATTTTGTTTAGGCTCCAAGATCAAGTTCAAAACTCAAAAACAATGTGTAACTCCCGAATTGATGTCCAACAAACCCCATCCATTCGTTCTTTGACCCAAACCAAACATTGGACGCGCAACAATATTGGAGGGCCGTCGCCGACGGCCTGATGCCCCGTCGGGGACGGTCCATGCATGTTGATCTGGAGCCGACGTGTTAATTTGCTGCTTACGGACAATTTGGGCGACGGAGAATTGTACACACCGTCGGCGACGGACCATATGGTCGTCGGCGACGGCTCCTGGAATTCCAACTTTCTGTTTTCTTCATTTCTCAAGTCCGGTTGACCCGTTTCGCATCCCGGTGGTTCTGTTTTCGCTCCGGTGACCCGTAAAGCTTCCGAAAAGCTCCTTAAACTCTGCTAGATCTGCAAAATACATATCTAATCAAAAGTAGGCTATTCAAAACTAAAACTTATGCAATAACATCAAATTAAGCAATTACAAGCACCGGTTTTCGACCACGTATCATTAACCGAGGACTTAACGGAGTGGGTATATGTTTTAAAGCCCTTACAAATCGTTTATGAGGGTTCATAATGCAAGAAACAAGTACCTAATCGAAGTTTGAAGGGCCAAGGATCAAATCGCAAAAATCAAAAATTCAGATTTGTGCAGACATGGCGTCGCGACACGCGAAGCCCAGGGGGGAAACCTTCGCGACACGCGGGGGGAGTCGCGACACGCGAAGCCCATGGGGGAAACCTTCGCGACACGCGGGGGACTGCTCAGTTCCGAATTTCTTGGGTTTTTGCCTGCTGAGTGCTTTCTGCTCGATTTCATCCGATTTTCCACATAAAGGGCGACCCCTAGACACCCCTAAGCACTAGGAACATGTGTTGATCAGTTGTGGTGGGTTGTAGACTCATGTGTCAAAGATTTGTGGTGGATTAAACACTATATAAAGGACATGATATGCACCATTGTTCTTCACACCTTCCTCTTGCAATCTGATCATTTCTGGAGCTCCAAGCCACTCTCAAGTGATCACTAATCAAGCTTAGGACTTTTGTAAGTTTGCTAATCTTTCTTTAATAATGCTTAGCTTAGTTATTTAGCTAAAAGTCAAACCATCGTAATTACGGTTTGACTTCGAGATTAATTAATAATGGCTCAGTTAAATCTCGAATTAAAAGTAGTTATAAGTTGGTAATTATGTGGGTAATAAAACCTCAAAAGGGTTCCCCCTGATTCCCACTCTAACTAGGTCTAATATCGGGTCAAACGTGTAATTAAAAAGTCAACAGAATGTTTAAATTGCAATTTATGCATGATTAGCAATGTAGAGCACATACAACCTGTTTGATCATTAACATAACTTGGTAATTAGTGTAAGAACATGTCTAAACATGTTCAACCCGACAATTTCCTGTTTAGACCCGGTTCGGAACCGAAAGTCGCATAGTTTGACTTATACTTTGACTTTCAGTTCTGACCCGTTTTGGTATGATTTAGAAATAACTTAGAGCTTTATTTGGACCAGGTTACATGCTAGTATAACCCTCTGTGATTATACACCTCGGATCATTAGTTATCCAATTAATATGCATGATTCCGTTAATTGCTCATATGTTGACCATTATGCCCTTTTCACCTTAAAACGTGATTTTTGGAAATGTTAAAGAGTAGAAAACTTAATTACTGATATATAAACTTGCATACAAAATTTGACATCAGTTTGAGGTGTAGGTTAAGAGTTATGCTCGTTAGCGTAAAATTAAAGCTTTATGTTAATTAAACGGCGTATTTAGCGTATAACCTACTTAAACATACTTTTTGATATCAAATCTTTTACCCACTGATGTAATATATTATTTTGGGATTTTTAAAGATTTTTAATTAATTTTAGGCTGAGCATAACTCATAGTCGTAAGCTTAATCCGGTAATTGTCGGTTTTGCCCTAACGGGCCATAAAATGAGTTTTACATATCTAAACGACTCCAAACCTTTTGCTACTGATCACAAATGATAAATAAATTATTTTAAGCCTTCTGGAAATATAAAAATATCAGATTTATGTATCAAACCCGGAAATTGCCTCTAATCGCCTTTTTAAGCGTTTTTAACGCATAGTATGTACTAAAACTATTTTAAACATACAAGGGTTGATACCTACTGATATTTGAGGAAAATTATAATATTTTAACAGTAAGCAAAAGTTGATAAACTCAGACTTCACTTTTGAGCTTTTCGGCTTATGTGAAATTACCAAAATACCCCTACGGGGCATAGTTTGGTTATAATTGATAAATTTCACTTATAAACTTTAACCTGCTGATATAACTTAGAAAATTGAGTATATTTGCTGATTACATCAGGCCTGTAACTCAGGTTGACACTTAAACTCTTTTACAACCTTTAAAATGACCAAACTACCCCTACGGGGCATAGTTTGCGATTAAATTCATTTCGGGCATAATAAAAGACATCTTACTGATATCACAACATATATGAAGCATATTAACTTAGGAAACCTGTAAATGGCTCTCATTACTACCCGTTACGCTTATTACGCGTTCGGTTCGGTTTATGTAACTAGTTTACATAAACTAGCCTAAACGGGTCAAACCTTAACGGTTTTATCTCAAAATCCAGAATGCGTATGAAATACCCATATTAAACAAGTCTCTGAACTTGTCGGGTCTAAATCACATTCTATCCGGTCTTCGCTTAATCGTGCGTACGAACCGTGTCTTTGAAACTAACCGGTCTAAGCTTAAGCTTAACTAAAGACCCGTTAGGATTCTAATAGGTTATTATAAACCTTCGTTCCAGATTAGGAGTACCAGTAAAAGCTACGTGCGTTTGCTTATTGTGATTTATACATTGCTCAGGTAAATACTTTTAACTTATTTTCCCTATACGGGCTTGGGTTACGGTATATAGCATACCGCTTGATCGGGCATCAAATCTTCCATCGTTGGGTGGTTAATTGAATAATTTGATCGGCTCGTTTAAACAGTCTTGTTACTTAAAGCCTTTGGGGGGTTAATGACCATGCCCCGGATATCCTTGGCATCATTTTACGAAATGGCCACGACTTAAGCGCGGGGTGTAGGCGTACACCCGTCAGTGCACAAAAGAATATTGTGGTGTGTCTATTGATCTTTAACCCGGACAAGATCCGGGCTACTGAACGCACAAGGAACATGTAATTCGTTCACAAGATTTTATATTTAAAATAATTCTCCCAAGTTAAATAAAATGTTTATGCCATGTGCATCCAAACCAATTTTCAATCATTTTCCAAAATGAGTCAGTTGATTGTATTTACCAGTGTAAACTGACGTATTTTCCCAAAAAGATTAAATGCAGGTACTATGCGTAATTGGCTGGGATTTCTCCTTAGCATCATTAGAAGTCTCGCAAGCTTAAGATGCCTGAAGTCTGTTGAACTATTGTTTCATATTTTATTTTCGATCCTTCTGTGGATAAACTTCCGAATATTGTGACAGTTGTTATTACAATATTAAATTCGGTTGTATTATATCTTTTAAATTGCTTCCGTTGTGCATATTATATATTGTGTTGTTTGACTATTATGTTGCCAACCACGTCACGATACTCCCCCACCGGGCCCACCGGTGACACGTGGAAATCAGGGTGTGACAGGTTGGTATCAGAGCCAACACTGAGTGAATTAAACACTAGCCGTTTGTGTTTAATCTCAGTTACACAATTGCACATTCTAAACTTTCGAGTCTAGACATATAACATAGGACAAATTCCACTTGGTTTTGTTTTGTCCTTTACTTTATTTTATATATTTTGTTGTTATCTCATATTATAATGACAGGATTTGAAAATGCCGCCAAGATTCTTCAGGAGAAGAGGAAGAGGCAAGGGGCCAATCACCGCCCCCAATGATAATGAAGCTGGACCTTCAAATGTGCGAGCTCCATCTACCACGGAGAGTGATGATCCCCGGCAGAACCGGAGAAACCTCTTTGAGCCGGCTAGACGGTCGGTCTCACATAGTTCAACACCTCCTAACCCTTATGGGCCTCAGCCGGAGTACGAGCCCAACAACGCTCAACCCTCATATATACCGTTACAGCGATCCTTATCGCATCATTCTTTTGGTGACCCTACACCAGTTTTTAGGGGCCGGTTTAACCCGGCAAACTTTTTACAAGAACCAGTGGGTTTTAACCCATTGGGTCCAGAAGATCATTTCTCTGGAGATCATGCGGACGACATGGACGAGGATACGGACCCCGTCGAGCCTGCCAGTGGTACACCAAACCACCCGATAGAGATCTCTGACGGGTCTTCTTTCCACGGATCACCCTATGTTGGTCCAGATAGCTTCCAAGCTATGTTTACCAGGCACGAATAGTACTATACACCTCCTCGCCATTCACCTCCGCAGCAGCAACAACAGCAGTAACAGGATCCCTCTGTGGATTCACAATTTGTGGCAGTTACGCCACCGCCTCCACCGCCGCCAGTTCAGCCGGCACCTCCGCAACGGCCAAGGCGTAGGAGATCTGGACCGCGTATGTCTACACGGGGAGGAGACTTCCATTTCAGCTCTCCTCGGCAATCAAGTGGCAGCCACTACCCGCCACATCAAGAAGATCCACAAATGGGTGGACCTTCACACCCAGTTGCACCGCAACCACCGCCTATGGGTTTTGATAACCCAAATCCAGCATTCACGGGTTCCATGGCGTATAACCCGTTTGAACAGCCGGTGCACACCAACTACAACTACGCCGAAGCCGATCCTTACATGGTAGCGGCTAACTACAACACCCAAGGACCCTATGGAGATCCATGGGGACTAGGGTACCAGATACCTGCAAGACCTATTATCAGGCAATAGTCGCAACCACCAAGGTTCTCCCCACCTGATGAAACAATGGTTAACCGGGTAGGGTTAACTCACTGGTCTCGTCAAGAGGGTTAATCCCTTCTTTCCGAGGATCGCTGGCTGGATCGTCTGGTGGTGGGTTTCCTGCACAAGGAAACAAACCGTGACTCGTAACAAGGAGGATGGGGTGGGGGGTGCTCCTTGTTACCACTCTCCGGCGTGAGAATCAGTAATTTGCTTGGGAAGCAAAGTATGATAGTAGTAGTATTGAGAGAGTTGAGAAGTGATACCTCAAACCTGGTTTGGGGTGAGTATTTATAGCCGAGGAGTGAATGAGGGTAGTTGAGTAGCTAGCCTGACATCGCACAGCTATTTGCAGGTGTGTCAGACCTGTCGGATACTGTGGTAATGCCACGTCCTGCTGTGGTGTCAGACTGTTGTACATACGTGGGCCAGTAGGCGACTGTTCCCAGTGCCACTTGTACTGTGGTGTCAGGCCTACTTGCTTTGGAGGCAGGATGCGGTGCCAGGCCGCATCGCTGCTTGCGGTCATTTGATGTTGTTCCCGCATTGGTTGTTCCATCCATGATTTACGCGGGATGCGGTGCCAGGCCGCATCGCTGCTTAGTGACTGTTACTGTTGTCCAGATCCCTTGTCGTGACGAAAATGTTCATAGGATGCGGTGCGAGGCCGCATCGCTATGCGTAACATTAGTTTCCGTCCTTAAGGTAAGTCTTCTCATCAATGGACAAATTGGACCGCAGTGTTCGCGTGTGCCCACGCGGACACTGGAGAGTTTATTGCTGTTGGAGGTTTTTGATGAGGGTAATGGTCATTCGCGGTCGTGCTGACGCGATATTTGGGACCATACCCCTTCAAGTCCCCCCAGTCTAGTGTTCCTTCCGTATGCGAGTTGCATGTGGGAGGGATACTGGACTATGTTGTCTAGAAGGTTAAGTATGGGCCATGCAGATGGCACCTTCTTTAAGTAAGTAGTCCTTTCTAGTGGATTGTTTCTTCCTTTGAGAAGGGTGCATGTTGAGTAAGTTCCGTCTGATGCGGAATTCTCAGTCGAGGACTTGACTCTTAGTCTACCTTTTGTTGATGTCATCAGCCACCTGTTGGTGTTTCGAACCAACCTTTGAGACGGTGACTGAAGGTGTTAGCAGGGTTCGAACCAACCTTTGAGATCGTGACTGAAGATGTCTTCTTCAGTCTAGTTGGAACTTCTGCGTCAGCTAGTGCAAAGTTATAAGTACTTTGCTCAAGCTCTATGTTCAGCAACTGGACATGTAATGATGATCCCTGTTTTGTGGGGTGTTTGTGCTCTCCAGTTAGCTTCCTAGTAACCGCACGTCCTCTGCGGTTTATCTCTCAAGTAACCGCACGTTCTCAGAGGTTTAGCACTCTAGTAACCGCGCGTTCTTTGCGGTTACCTCGTTGCCGAACCTTGTTTGCCATGTTTCTTTGAGGATCGTGGGGTAGTTGCGTTATTGTTGGCCGTGTTTGGTTGAACAATGTGAATCTGGACTATGGGCAGATAAACATGGTCATAGGCAGGGTTGTGCCCACCATTGTTTATTCTATGCGGTCCATAGGTGGGTAACTAGTCATAGGCAGACTTGTTACCGCTGTTCTGGAGCTACTTTCCTTCACGCTTTGTTGGAAAGTAGTTTTCCTGTAAGTAGCGTTGCCGGAAGAGATCTCCTTAGATACTTGGGAAGTTGGTTGAAACTCTTCCGCATTCGTTTTGTAGCCACTTTCCTTCACGCTTAGTTGGAAAGCGGTTTTCCTTAAAGTAGCTTTGCTCCTCCGCGTGGTGGCTTAGTTGTGGCTCTTCCGTAGCTACCGTTCGCATAGTTGCGGTTTGCAGTAACTACGCACGAATGGTTGCGGTTTGCAGCAAAGAACTCGCTTCTAGAAGCCTTGTAGCCTAGATGTAGCTCTTGAAGGTTCAGGGAACAGGGTTGCTGATGTGCGGTCGCTCAGCATACTTGTCCTTTTCCTTAAGGAGAAGCTGTTTGCGTTCCCTCTGTGGTTGTGAACCGGAAATGAGGGTTTTGAAGCTTGAAGAAGCTTTCATGGAGTGCGGTTTACCGCATCCTGAGAAGCGGTTTTCGCAGTCCAAAGAACCGTGCTGGTTCTGAGTATCTGACACACCTGTGCGGGTTGGTGTGCGTCATCTCCGCATATTCCACGTGTGCTCGTGGATATGTGCGGTTATGACTTATACCCCTTTATATAATTTAAAGATATATATTTTTGCCTTTTTTGAGGGGTATGTAAAAAACGACATGCGATATGGGTTATGGTGCGGTAAACCAGAGAAACCGCATGCCGCTTGTGTTTGGATAAGGTTTTCGCTTTCTGTTGCCTACGTCACGATTGCACGTGTTGGTTGTTGAAGTTGGTAGGACTCTGACATGTGCTGATTTGAAAAGACGTTTGCACTGACCGAGGTCATAACTGCACTGTAGCAGGGAGTGAAAAGGTCTTCTCTGTCAGGCGCGTGGGCGGCCACGCACGCGTGATAACCGTCAGCGGAAAGGTCGCTGAACACGTGTCGCCTTGTAACTCGCCTATTTTGAACGTGTTGAGGCGGTTTACTGTATCACATTTATTGCGATGAGTATATAAAGGGCAACCGTTTTTGTGGTTTTCCCTACTGTTCAGATTCTTCGAAAAATTTCTGGTGAGAGAGAGAGAGCATTCCCTTCATCTTCTCCGATCAATCTGTCCTTTATTCCGGTGATCTTCTGAGTTTTCTGAGTTTTTGTGTAACTCGAAACTTCTCTTCTTCATATTTCTGATGGCTGATCCATCTAACCCACATAATGTGGAGGGTGAAAACCCTGAAGCCTCTTCTCCGGTGGCCGGGGAAGAAGAAGATGATGGTGGCAGTGTTCCTGGTAGTGGCCTACCACCATTGAAGTGGACGAGAGCTTCATTCGACCAACTGATGGTCAATATCCAAATGCCCCACGCGTTTGGGGCTTTTTATCCCCAAACTGGTGACACCGGTGCCTGTGCTCCGGCCGGTTATATCACCATGTGGGCTGAATCTTTTACCGATGGTAACCTTCGTTTACCATTGACCGTTTTTGTTGCTGAGGTCTTAGAGTACTACAGGGTCCATATCTCCCAGATGAGTCCTTTTGGGATGATCCGTATTAGGCATTTTGAATCGACTTTTCGTGCTCTTGGTCTGCCGGTTACCGTTGATAATTTCCGGGGATTTTATCAGTTGACAGTGAACACCGGTTTCTTTTCTTTCAGGGAACGGTACGGAAGTACCAAGTTGATGACCCCTCCGAAGGGTATTACCAAGTGGAAGTGCAAGTTCTTCTACGTTAAAGCTGCCGCAGTTGTTGTCAATATGACTATGCGGAATGTGAATGAGCCTATCCCTGCGGAGGATATTGCTATACCTACCGCGGAGAATGCGGAATGGTTCCCAAGGCTGAAGACCATTGAGCATAGGCAGCTGACCAACGATGAGTTGTGGGTGCTGCGGATGATGTTGACCCGGCCTAATAGGAATTTCATGCCTGTTGTGCGGGACAAAACTGGTGGTAAGTGTTATCACTCTTGTTCTGTTTCTTTATCTCCGTGTTCGTTATTGATTTGTATATGTATTATCAGTAATTGCGGAAGTGTGGAAGATATTTGATCCAACCTTTACTGGAAAGGTTGATATTGTTAAAACTGCGGAAGGTAAAGGTTTTAATTTGGCGATTGTCAATTACTTCCGTGTTGCTTCACGCGATGTAATGACTGCACCCCTGCCGCAGGGCAAAGGTATTATCCATAACCTTCTTTATTGCTTTACAAGGTTTGTTGCTGATATTCTATACGCAGGTACACTTGGGAACCTTGGCAAATTTGAGTCAAGGGGTGCTCCCAAAAAACATGCTGAGAAGAAGCACGTAGATAAAGCCGTGCGGGGTCGCGGTAAGAAAAACCCTGAGGCTCATGTTGTTCCGCCTTTGGTGCCGCATGCAGCAGGTATCTCTCGTTCTCATTTTCGCAGATATACCGATTACGTGGTAGTATCTGACACCCTTGAGGGCTTGGGTGTTCCAGGTGCTGGTGCGGCCACAGGTGGAACTACTGCGGGTTCCAAACCTGGTGATGAGAAGAAGAGGAAAGCGGAGAAAGCTGTTGATGCTGGTGAGGGAAAGAAGCCGAAGATTCAGACCAGGCGCAGGGCTTTTGTTGGACCAAGGAAGCCTGCGCTTGTTTCTGGTATGTGATGCATTACTTTAACAAGTATTTTGTGCTTATACTTGTACTTTAAAGTATTTTTGTTTTGATTTCAGAACCGCAAGATGAAGGGTTCTCCATCTTTGATGCTCCTCCTCCCCCTCCTCCGCATGACATTGCTGCGGGTGTGGGGGTTCATAAGGTTGTTACTCCTGAAGCCTTTGTGCGGGAGGTGGACACTGGGAAGGGTCCCGCGGCTCAAATCTACGACACAGTTGATTCGGGTGATAATGTTATCACCCCAGAGGATACTGGTGATCTTGACTTGAAGTTTGGTTACACTGGAAAGCCAAAGTCTCCAGCTGCCGAGAAGGCTTCCGGTTCCGTTTCTGGTGGTGCGGGTTTTGTAGAGACTCCCATTCAGCCTGAAGAGTCTGAATTGGAGTATTATTACCGCACCTATACTCAAGATCGGGCTACGGCCTATCACCGCCCCCCGTGGACTGTATTGCAAGGGGATGACATTACCGTTGACCCCTCCGCTTGTAGGGAGGTTTTGAGTGGTTTGGGCACTCCTTTTGAGGTAAACCGGGCCCGTTCTTTACCGACTGAGGTCCAGATGAACCAACTCTCCTCCATGCTTGTGGGGAGCTCCATAATGGAAATGCCATTATGGAAAAGTACAAGGTGCTGGGGCGCAAGGAGGAGGAGAATGCGCGTTTACGGGCCGAGGCCGAGGAGTTGGTGAAGGCTGCACGTGAGGGTGCAGAGCAGCTTGAGAGAGATTGAGCTGCGTTTGAGAAGCATAAGCAGACTGAAGAGTGGGCTGCAACTGCTGAGCTTAAACAGGTTCGTACCCTTGCAAAACTGCTGTCTGATGAGCGTAATCGTTGGAAAGAAACCCTTTCTAATGAGCGCAAGACGCTATCTGATGAGCGCAAGACTTGGAAAGAATCTTGGGGTAAACAGAATGAAACTCTCTTTCATGTTCGTCAGGAGCTTATAAATGCCAAGGCAGCAATTTCTGCGTTGGCTAAAGAGAAAGTTGAGGCCGTTGCGGCTGCCCGAGAGGCCAAGGAAGCAGAGGTTCGTCTTGCCAAGGCTCTGGAAGAGGCCAAGGAGGCGGAGGCTCGTGCTGCAAAGGCTCTTGAAGGGGAAAATGTTGACCGCACCAAGTTGAGCAAAACTATCGTGGACCTTCAGGTATAAGTTTATCCTAACTTTGAAATTGCGTCTCACAAGTTTGTTGATTATTTTTGTATACTTTTGATTTCTTGTTAAAAGGCTGAAGTGCGGACCCGGGGGGTCGCTATTGAGGAAACCTCTGCCCATGCTGCTGAAGCTGAAGTGCGGGCAAGAGAGGCTGAAGAGGCTAGAGATAGCCACGCTTCTTCACTTGAGTTGCTCAAGGCTGATCATGAATGGATGCATATGCACGGGATCAGGCATGTAAGTATCCGTCTCCTTGTTATTTTTGTTGTAGGTTTGCCTTTGATAACCATTGTATTCATGTTTCGCAGATTGTTACTGCCATCCTTGACGCACCTGAGACCGTAGCAGGTGTTAACGAGATCAAGGAGCGTGCCCGGGATGCTGGTTTTAAAGCTGGCTACAACCGCTGTATTAGTCATTTGAACGTTGCAGCGCGTGGCGGGCATACTGATGAGCGATCCGGGTTCCATGGCGTGGACACTGAAGCGCTTCTTGATGCTGCGGTTGAGGAGTTTAATGATACAACCCTCTCAGGTCTTGAAGAACTTGAAAAGTGTCTAGAAGCGGAGGATTATATGGACCGCTTGCGAGTCTTATACGCTGATGAAGAGGACGAAGAAAAACCATTTGTTGAGGGCAAGGATGGTGCGGGCCCCAGTGGCACAAAGGAAGATTAGATTGGCCTGCGTGCCTTTTTTGTTTTCTTATGCAACTGTTACAAAACTTTATGTAACGTCCTTGTGCACCGCGCAGGTGTAGGAAATTTTTTGAATATAAAGAATTGTTGTTTCAATTTTTACAAGTGTTTTTACTACTTGCATGTTTGAATTTGTACGCGGTTAGTGTTACTGTGAGTAATACTCAATCTGTAATTGCCTTTTGCATATCTAGGTGATATGCAAGTATGAAGATTTGTCTCTGGTTAGACAAACAGTATTGCCATTGCTGGCCTATTATAATAGTTGCGTGTGGTTACCACTCTGTGTGGGTATCACGAATGAAGATTGTGCTAATCTGTTTTTGTGTATACCTCAGAGTGGAACACGCATTTGTAATAGAAATAAATAAACAATATTGCATTGAATCGTCTATTTATTTATTTGCAAATGGCCTGCGGCCCAATAGATTACATGCAGAAAACATGGCTTACATATAACAGCGTCGAAGTTGCTGTGCGTTCCATGTGCGTGCGATAGTTTCGCCCTCTAATGTTTGTAGTTTATACGCGCCTTTGCCCAGGACCTCTTGGATGAGGTACGGTCCTTCCCACTTGGGGGCAAGTTTCCCTGGGCATTCCGCGTTGGATGCTTCGTTGTCACGAAGGACGTAGTCTCCCGGGTTGAAGGTACAAATGCGAACGCGTGCATTGTAGTATTTTTCCAGTTTGGTTTTGTACTTGGCCTCGTTGATGGCAGCGTTTTCGCACCTTTCTTCCAAGAGGTCCAAGTCAACCCTGCGTTCCTCATTGTTGTCTATCTTGTTGATGGCCAACATTCTAGGTGAGGGGAGGCCTACTTCCGCGGGGATCACCGCTTCAGTGCCATAGACCAGGCTGAAGGGGGTCTCGCCGTTGCTTGTTTTTGGGCTTGTCCTGTGAGCCCATAAAATACTTGGGAGTTCATCAACCCAGCCGCGTCTGGCTGTTCCCAACCGTGCTTTGATGCCTTCGACTAAGCTTTTATTGATACTCTCGACTTGGCCGTTCCCTTGCGGATGCGCCACTGAGGAGAATATGTGTTCAATGTTTAGCTCTTTTAGCCATTTTTGAAAGTCATCGGCAGCGAAGTTGGTACCGTTATCGGTGACAATGCACATTGGTAGACCGAAACGGCATATGATATGTTCCCACACGAATTTCCTTGTTATCATAGCGGTGGTTGATGCAAGTGGCTTTGCCTCTACCCATTTTGTAAAGTAATCAACAGCTACTATGATAAATTTCACTGCTCCTGGTGCGTCTGGAAATGGTCCCACCACATCAATTGCCCATTTCTGGAATGGCCATGCGGTGGTGACGGGGATCAGGTTGTTCTTGGGACGCAAGGTCTTGGGAGCATGTCGCTGACAATTGAAACACTTGCGCAAGACTTTGACTGCGTCCAGGTGCATGCCCGGCCAATAATATCCGGCGTTCATGATTTTGGCCACCACCATGCGTGGTCCTGCGTGTATGCCACATATCCCTTCGTGAATTTCTTTGATAAGGTATGTGGCATCTTGGGGGTTGACGCATCGTAGGAGTGGCCCCAGGTATGATTTACGGTATAAGATACCGTCTCCCATTTGGTAATGACACGCTTTGTATTGCAATTTGCGTGCCTCTGCTTTGTTTTCGGGAGTAACACCTGATTGTAAATATGCAATGAGCGGTGTCATCCAGGATGTTGTACCGTACTGGATGACATTGACTTGGCGCAGGGGTACCGAGGGATTTTGCAGAATTTCGATGCGTACCTCTTTTGCCAAGTGTTGGAAGCTGGTGGATGCGAGTTTTGATAGTGCATCCGCGGGTTTATTATCACTCCTGTTGATGTGGCGAATATTGAAGGAGGTAAACTTTGACTTCAGTTGCAAGGCTTGTTCGAGGTAGAGGATCATGATATCCCCTTTTGCGGCATAGTCACCGCGTATCTGCCCTGCAACTAGTAGTGAATCGACGTGTGCTTCCAAATGTTTGACGTCGAGTTTAATTGCTAAACGCAACCCTGCCAGTAGAGCCTCATACTCCGCTTCGTTATTCGTGCTTTTGAAATCGAGGCGTATTGCGTAGGTTAGCTCTTGGCCATCGGGGCTAACAAGTCGCAAACCTGCGCCAGAACCATCTTCGTTGGATGCACCATTTGTAAATAGGGCCCAGGTTTCTACGGAGGATGGTTGTGATACAGGGTTTTGTTCTTCTTCGCATTCTTGAATGCGGTTTGCTGGTACTTCAGCAACGAAGTCAGCCAAGACCTGGCCTTTGATTGCGGGGCGCGGCTTATAGTTTAGTGAAAGCGCGCCTAGTTCGATTGCCCATTTTGCTAACCTCCCAGAGATGTCGGGTTTGGATAGGATCGGGCCGATCCTATAGTTGATTAACACAGTGATGACGTGGTTTGCAAAGTAACGTCGTAAACGTCTCAATGCGTGCACTAGTGCCAGTACCAATTTCTCCATGATGGAGTACCTTGTCTCTGGGTCGTTGAGCATTTTGCTGATGTAGTAGATGGGTGTTTGGACTCCTTCCCGCTCCACTATAAGTACCGCGCCTACCGCGTTGTCTGCGGCAGACAGGTATAAGATAAGTGGCTCATCTTTTCGTGGTGCGGTTAAAGTTGGGAGTTGGATCAAACACTCTTTCATTTCCCGGAAAGCTTTTTCGGCCTCTGCGGTCCATTGGAATTGTTCCTTTTTTATACAGCTCCGCAGGGTCTTGATGAAAGGGTAAGACTTAGCTGCATGGTTGGCTAAGAATCTATTCAGTGCAGCTAGCCTGCCGGCTAGTCGTTGCATTTCCTTCATCGTAGAAGGCGATGGCATGCGCTCGATCGCCTGAACTTTCTCCGGGTTCACCTTGAATCCATCTTTGGTTACAATGAATCCAAGGAATTTGCCTTCTTCCATTCCAAACGAGCATTTCCCTGGGTTGAGCTTCATGTTGACGCTTCGCAGAGTTTGGAATGTTCTTTCGATATCGTCGAGCATGGTGTTTTCCTCCATGCTCATGACGACCAGGTCGTCCATATAGATTTCGACACTTTTGCTGATTTGACCGCGAAAGGTGTCGTTCATCAACTTTTGATAGGTTGCGCCCGCGTTGCGCAGCCCGAACGGCATTTTGGTGTAGCAGTAATTCCCGGTAGGAGTGCGGAATGCCGTTTTATCTTCATCGTCGATTGCCATTTGTACTTGGTGATAGCCTTTGTAACAATCGAGGAAGCACTTCCATCGAAATGGTGCGAGGTTATCGACCTTCTCGTCGATCTCTGGAAGTGCGTAACAATCCTTGGGGCAGGCCTTATTGAGGTCTTTGTAATCGACACACATGCGCCAGCCCCCGTTTGGTTTTTCTACCATGACTGGGTTGGACAGCCAAGTCTGGTATTTCACTTCCCGCAGGATGCCTGCGGAGAGCAGTTCCTGTACCTGCTCTTCCATCGCCGCGTTTTTTGCTGATCCAAGGTGGCGTTGGCCTTGGATCACGGGCTTGATACCCGGCATGGTATTCAAGAAGTGTTGCGCAATATCGCGTGGTACCCCTGTCATATCTGCGGGTGTCCACGCGAAAATATCTTGGTTCCTGAAGAGTAGTTGCTTCAGGCGCGCTCTGATGGTAGGTGTTAAGGCATGGCCCAACGTAACCGTTTGTTCCGGGTGCCTTGCATTAAGCACCCATTTTTCTGGTTGCGTTTTAGGGGTGGGCCTTGCTACCTTCGTCGGACGCAGTTCGTTCGTAGACATGACTTCTCTTTGGGCGTATATTATCGCGATCCCCATTTCGGTTGGAAAACTGATGGCAGAGTGGGGGACGGATGTTATCATGTTGAAGTCGCCTTGGGACTCCCTCCCGAGAATTGCGTCATACTTTGAGGTGTGAGGTAAAACCATGAAGTTCACCTCCTCCGTCCTTGTGTGCTTTCCGTTGGTGAGGCGCACAGGGAAGGTAATTTGTCCCAGGGGGAATACGGTTTCCCCTGAAAACCCGGCCAACGGGTAGTCCGCTGGCTGCAGTCGATCTTTGTCTTCTTGATCGAACTGGTTGAAGCATTGCTCGTATATAATATCGGACGTACTGCCCGGGTCGATGAATAATCGCTCGGTGCAGTAGTGAGCTAGGTGCCCTGTGATAACCACGGCGCGCCTATCGCGCGGTCCGCCTCGGACTTTTGGAAAGACGACTTGCTCGTCCTTCCAGTCATTGTCCGGTCTTCTCGCCGCCTTACGCGGTCTTCCTTTTCCTCCATTGATCATGTGGGTAGAGGCCACGTACATGGCCCTCTTACCCGTGGAGGTGCCCTCGTTGTGGGGAGTGATGCGCTTAGTAGCTTTTTGTGCGCCTGTCAACAGGTGTTGCAGTTTCCCCTCTTTTAGGGCTCGCTCAATCTCCAGTCGGAGACTGATGCAGTTGTTCGTGGTGTGGCCCGAGTCCTTGTGATACTCGCAGTAGAGTGCGGGATCTTGATTCTTTTTGGACTTCATTGGTTGGGTCGGTCTCAGGAATTGCGCATCCGTGAGGAGAACGTCGCTTGGTGACTGGTTGATCTCGGTCCAGCTGCGGTCCCGAGACTCTTTCTTTGACGCCCGGTTTTCTCGTTGGGCGTTGATTGTAGCCCTTGCGTCGGGCTGGTTGTTCCGGGGGACATATGGCCTGGGATCGCTGCCGCGATTCCATGTGTCCCTGTTGCGCTTATTGCTGCGCTTGGGCTCTTGGCGGGAAGACTGGCCTTCCGCTAGGGGTTGTGCCTTTGACATGTGCGGTCTGAGAGACCGCTGAGTTTGGGCATAGGTTTTGACCGCAGCCATGACATCTTCCCACTTCTTAGGCAAGCCGGTACCGCCGGAAATATTCATAACCATTTGTTCGTCTTTGACAGCAACAATGAAATGGTTACGTGCCATCTGGTCGGCAACGTCGCCTATCTCTAGGATCTCTTTATTGTAACGGACAACGAATGCGTCAAGCGATTCGTTGTCTCTGCGCCAGATGTTCATGACGTCCATTGAATCACGTTCATGGCGTCGTTGCTGGCTAAAGTGCGCGAGGAACTTTTCTTGCAAGTCCTCGAATGAGGTCAGTGACCCTGGTGGCAGAGAATCGAACCATGCCCTGGCCAGACCTGTTAGGGTCTGTGGGAAAAAATGGCACCAGGTAGGTTCGTCCCACTTACCGTTGCACCCAGCGCCGACGAAGATGTTGTTGTGATCATCTGGGTCGGTCGAGCCGTTGTATTTCCCAATGTTCAATGGGAATTTTGTGGTGGTGACATCGGCGTTGGTGATCTCTGGGACAAACTTAGAGTTTTCAGCCGCAGATTTCGGCCTATAAGGTTTGCCCTGGTGGCGCTTTGCAGCGCGGAGGTATGTGTTGCGAGGTTGAGTAGGAGGAACATAGTTGCGTCCTCCCGGTCTGCTGTTAGTGGAATGGGACTCCCCGCGGTACGTACTGTCATCTGGATCGGTATGGCCATACCCTTCACGGTGGGACTGTGGTCCCAAACGACTGTGAATGTTTGTGTCGCGGCGAGTTGTAGACTGCCGCCTTCTTTCTTCATGGGGGCCTAAACGGCTATGTACGGAGTCCCTGCGGCGGGACCCGTACGAGGAATCGTCCTCATTGAGCGTGTGGACATCATAATAAGAGGAGCCGCGGTCCTCCTGCCTGCTTCTGGAGGCTGGATGTGTGGGGGCCCTGTCGTCGTATCGTAAAATACGACCGGCAGGTGTACGCGGTATCGGGGTAGGTCTGATACCTCCTTGTTCGTCTGCGCAAGCTCTGTTGTATGTTGCGGCCAGAAGGGCCGCTTGTTGGTCATACCAGGTATGAGGGTTCATGCCTGGAGGTATGACTGCAGCGTATTGTGACAGATCGTGTCCAAACGTAAGGGATGCGCCCCCTTGCGTTGATGTGCCAATGTGTTGGGCATTTGGGGCTAGGGGAATGGTTCCCGCAGGCCCTTGGTTTGCGGGGTTTAGGTTATCCCCGGTAGTGTTGTTTTGATGATCAGACATCTTTGGAAAGAAAAGGATGATTGGAAAAAAGTGCTAAGAGTAGCGGTGGGCGCCAATGATGAAACAATGGTTAACCGGGTAGGGTTATCTCAAAATCCAGAATGCGTATGAAATACCCATATTAAACAAGTCTCTGAACTTGTCGGGTCTAAATCACATTCTATCCGGTCTTCGCTTAATCGTGCGTACGAACCGTGTCTTTGAAACTAACCGGTCTAAGCTTAAGCTTAACTAAAGACCCGTTAGGATTCTAATAGGTTATTATAAACCTTCGTTCCAGATTAGGAGTACCAGTAAAAGCTACGTGCGTTTGCTTATTGTGATTTATACATTGCTCAGGTAAATACTTTTAACTTATTTTCCCTATACGGGCTTGGGTTACGGTATATAGCATACCGCTTGATCGGGCATCAAATCTTCCATCGTTGGGTGGTTAATTGAATAATTTGATCGGCTCGTTTAAACAGTCTTGTTACTTAAAGCCTTTGGGGGGTTAATGACCATGCCCCGGATATCCTTGGCATCATTTTACGAAATGGCCACGACTTAAGCGCGGGGTGTAGGCGTACACCCGTCAGTGCACAAAAGAATATTGTGGTGTGTCTATTGATCTTTAACCCGGACAAGATCCGGGCTACTGAACGCACAAGGAACATGTAATTCGTTCACAAGATTTTATATTTAAAATAATTCTCCCAAGTTAAATAAAATGTTTATGCCATGTGCATCCAAACCAATTTTCAATCATTTTCCAAAATGAGTCAGTTGATTGTATTTACCAGTGTAAACTGACGTATTTTCCCAAAAAGATTAAATGCAGGTACTATGCGTAATTGGCTGGGATTTCTCCTTAGCATCATTAGAAGTCTCGCAAGCTTAAGATGCCTGAAGTCTGTTGAACTATTGTTTCATATTTTATTTTCGATCCTTCTGTGGATAAACTTCCGAATATTGTGACAGTTGTTATTACAATATTAAATTCGGTTGTATTATATCTTTTAAATTGCTTCCGTTGTGCATATTATATATTGTGTTGTTTGACTATTATGTTGCCAACCACGTCACGATACTCCCCCACCGGGCCCACCGGTGACACGTGGAAATCAGGGTGTGACAGGTTGGTATCAGAGCCAACACTGAGTGAATTAAACACTAGCCGTTTGTGTTTAATCTCAGTTACACAATTGCACATTCTAAACTTTCGAGTCTAGACATATAACATAGGACAAATTCCACTTGGTTTTGTTTTGTCCTTTACTTTATTTTATATATTTTGTTGTTATCTCATATTATAATGACAGGATTTGAAAATGCCGCCAAGATTCTTCAGGAGAAGAGGAAGAGGCAAGGGGCCAATCACCGCCCCCAATGATAATGAAGCTGGACCTTCAAATGTGCGAGCTCCATCTACCACGGAGAGTGATGATCCCCGGCAGAACCGGAGAAACCTCTTTGAGCCGGCTAGACGGTCGGTCTCACATAGTTCAACACCTCCTAACCCTTATGGGCCTCAGCCGGAGTACGAGCCCAACAACGCTCAACCCTCATATATACCGTTACAGCGATCCTTATCGCATCATTCTTTTGGTGACCCTACACCAGTTTTTAGGGGCCGGTTTAACCCGGCAAACTTTTTACAAGAACCAGTGGGTTTTAACCCATTGGGTCCAGAAGATCATTTCTCTGGAGATCATGCGGACGACATGGACGAGGATACGGACCCCGTCGAGCCTGCCAGTGGTACACCAAACCACCCGATAGAGATCTCTGACGGGTCTTCTTTCCACGGATCACCCTATGTTGGTCCAGATAGCTTCCAAGCTATGTTTACCAGGCACGAATAGTACTATACACCTCCTCGCCATTCACCTCCGCAGCAGCAACAACAGCAGTAACAGGATCCCTCTGTGGATTCACAATTTGTGGCAGTTACGCCACCGCCTCCACCGCCGCCAGTTCAGCCGGCACCTCCGCAACGGCCAAGGCGTAGGAGATCTGGACCGCGTATGTCTACACGGGGAGGAGACTTCCATTTCAGCTCTCCTCGGCAATCAAGTGGCAGCCACTACCCGCCACATCAAGAAGATCCACAAATGGGTGGACCTTCACACCCAGTTGCACCGCAACCACCGCCTATGGGTTTTGATAACCCAAATCCAGCATTCACGGGTTCCATGGCGTATAACCCGTTTGAACAGCCGGTGCACACCAACTACAACTACGCCGAAGCCGATCCTTACATGGTAGCGGCTAACTACAACACCCAAGGACCCTATGGAGATCCATGGGGACTAGGGTACCAGATACCTGCAAGACCTATTATCAGGCAATAGTCGCAACCACCAAGGTTCTCCCCACCTGATGAAACAATGGTTAACCGGGTAGGGTTAACTCACTGGTCTCGTCAAGAGGGTTAATCCCTTCTTTCCGAGGATCGCTGGCTGGATCGTCTGGTGGTGGGTTTCCTGCACAAGGAAACAAACCGTGACTCGTAACAAGGAGGATGGGGTGGGGGGTGCTCCTTGTTACCACTCTCCGGCGTGAGAATCAGTAATTTGCTTGGGAAGCAAAGTATGATAGTAGTAGTATTGAGAGAGTTGAGAAGTGATACCTCAAACCTGGTTTGGGGTGAGTATTTATAGCCGAGGAGTGAATGAGGGTAGTTGAGTAGCTAGCCTGACATCGCACAGCTATTTGCAGGTGTGTCAGACCTGTCGGATACTGTGGTAATGCCACGTCCTGCTGTGGTGTCAGACTGTTGTACATACGTGGGCCAGTAGGCGACTGTTCCCAGTGCCACTTGTACTGTGGTGTCAGGCCTACTTGCTTTGGAGGCAGGATGCGGTGCCAGGCCGCATCGCTGCTTGCGGTCATTTGATGTTGTTCCCGCATTGGTTGTTCCATCCATGATTTACGCGGGATGCGGTGCCAGGCCGCATCGCTTCTTAGTGACTGTTACTGTTGTCCAGATCCCTTGTCGTGACGAAAATGTTCATAGGATGCGGTGCGAGGCCGCATCGCTATGCGTAACATTAGTTTCCGTCCTTAAGGTAAGTCTTCTCATCAATGGACAAATTGGACCGCAGTGTTCGCGTGTGCCCACGCGGACACTGGAGAGTTTATTGTTATTGGAGGTTTTTGATGAGGGTAATGGTCATTCGCGGTCGTGCTGACGCGATATTTGGGACCATACCCCTTCACCACCGGAGCATGAAGAAATTCTGCAAAGGTTGGACCATGTAGAGCGAGAATTTCACAGGGAACGAAGGGAGCGACAAACTTTCTTCCAAGGATTAACGAGCCTAATTAAAGGGAAGAGCAAGAAGGACTGCTAAATCCTTCCATTTGTTGTTGAGCCCCTGCGTGGGCCAGTCTTGTTGTATAAACCCCTGCGTGGGTATGCTTGTTTGTTTGTTTTGACCCCTGCGTGGGTCTATCTTTCTGTAAAACCCTACGAGGGTATGTTATTTGTGTAAGTCCCTACGTGGACTATTATGTTATTAAGCCCCTGCGTGGGTATGTGTGTTATTAAGCCCCTGCGTGGGTAAGTACTTGTTTAAACCCCTGCGTGGGTAAGTTTGTTATTTGAAAAGACCCGTTTAGGGCAGCGTGTAATATTATAATAAATTAATGGAATGTTTGTTTTATAAATTTCATGTTTGCCATTATGTGCATATATAAATTATATATGAAATAAATTAAATTAAAATCATTCCTTTTGAAATAATATCTGCCTATGTAAATTTTAAATAAGAATCTTAAAGTGTGAAACCTAGCCTTCGGGTCATTATAAGGCCGGGCCAAGATGGTAAGACCTGTTTAAAAGATTCGTATCCCTGTTAACATCTGAAAACATGTTAACACTCCTGGCAGAAGTGATTCGTTAAAATCACACACGTCATTTTTATATAAAAGGATCTTTCTAAAGATCCCTAACCCAATTTTATGATCTCTGAATCATGGGTTTAGGTCATCAATTAAGATGATCATAATTTAACCATACGTGGTAATATGGTGCCTACGGGCCCTGCTCATTTCCATATGAGCCAAAAGACAGTGGTAGCGATGACTCCCTGTCAGATAAAGGTAATGAACTAGGTTCAAACCTTCATGCTTTAATTCTCTGAAATCATAGCTTATAATTTATAAACGTCCATGTGACTAGGCCTATTGTGCCAATATACCTTCAGGTTTTGATCCTCTGAAATCATAGCCTATAGATAAAAAATGTCCACGTGACTAGGCCTTTTGTGCCACAAATAAAACTGTTATTGTTTTATAATTCGGATATATTATTATAGAAATCCTAAATAAATATGATTAATAAATTAACCAAATATGGTCTCTGTTTACCATGGTTAATGAATTTCCCTAAGGGGCAATTCCATAATAAACTCCCAAATAAACTATTGTCCTTGTTTTCTGCAACAGTTCAATTAAAATGGCTAACTCGGACGAGGGTAATAGTCATCCAGTGGAGAATAACGAGAACGCCCGAATTAATTTAACGGGTGCTGAATTGAAAGCAATAATAGACGGCGCAGTTACACAAGCCTTGGAAAGGCAGTATTGTCACGGCCCTCGGCCCCGGTTTGACCCGGTCCAGCACCGCGAGGCAGGAAATCCGATGGTATCTAATTAAATGACAGTGGAAGTCTTTTTAAACAGGATCGATTAATATTAAAACTGCTCGTTTATATATAATATAGGGATAAATCCCATAATTTACAATAAAGTGATTTCACTGAGAAATCTTTATTTCTCAAAACATGTTTCTTTATTTATTTACATTGAGCCACTTTTCTAAGCTTGTCGTGCTCCACGACACTTTTTCTGTGCTCATAACAGATCACCTGAAACATGTTTGAAAAATGTTTTGTCAGCGGGAAATACTGAGTGAATCATTCTATTTTGCATAATGATGCATAGTTATTAATTATAGCATAAGAGCGATTACAATGGCTTCTATCTTATTTTTATTTGGCATCCTGTCACAATGGTGACAAGTCACAATGGTGACGATGGTCATACCACTATTAGATCAATGAACCTAAATAGTGATGATTATCCCTGTAGGTTAATGAACCTAACAGTGATTATCCCGAGTAGGTCAATGAACCTAACTGGGAGAAATTAGTAATGTGCACAATACCCCACTAACCAGTAATTCAAGATATCCACCACTTAGTCCCTGTAATTATAACCTTGAAAATAATTTGAGGTATTGTAAAATAGTTGATAAAAAGAGAATGACTCACATTGCAGATTTAACGAGCAGAGTATAAGTCTACTGATTAGCCTTGATTAACCTAATTTAAATAATAATGCACGCATAAACATGTTAGTAACTAATACAGCAGTTACGACAATTCACGAGATTAAACCCTCACAACGGTTTACAAGTGCAATACTTAACAATTCAGCGGATTCACAACGAATGACAGAGTATAGTCCGAGTTCGAACAGCACTCAAACATTCAAGTCGAAATCACGATGAATTAACAAAGTATAAACTCAATTTGAGCGGCACTTAAACAATCGTTGGATAGTTATAATCGATCGGACGTTGAATCGTAATAGCGATCGAGTTATTACCCTGATTGCGGCGTCGATTAGTGATCCGTGTGTGTTAATTGTGGTAAACAGACAATATCTCAGCGTATAATTTGAGAATTTGCGTCATTTCAACTCCCAGAATCAAGTCCCACTGCCTAATATTTATACCTGAAAAACCTCCCCCCTCGCGTGGCGCGAGAGGGTGTCGCGTGGCGCGAGAGGCGCCCCCTATCATAGGGTGGCCGCGTGTCTAAGTAGCCTTGCTGAGTTGGTCTTGCGTTCATTTTCAATTTACACGTAAAACTGTGTAGATAATACCGACTAGGGTTTACCCCCCCTGAGTTTTAGGGGCCCTGATCCTGATTCCGATTGTTCTGAAAATTTTAGGGTTTGTTCAGAATCACTTGGGTTTCTCAATTAGGGTTTTCTATTGGTCAATTAAAATAATAATTAAGACTTTTTGATACGAGTTATTACATTCTCCCCACCTTAATAAAAATCTCGTCCTCGAGATTTACTGGAATAATTGAGGATATTTTCGCTTCATTTCTGATTCTAACTTCTAAATGTATTAGGATCATATCTTTGAATCCTATTTTACTTTAACTAACACTACTCGTTTACCTTTATATCTTGGAAAGATACTACCAAAGATTCGTCTGATAGACATTTCTTGAGATTGGATACATGAAATACATCAGGTACTCCAGCTAACTCTCCTGGTAGTTATAAATGATAAACAACTAGTCCTATATGTTGGATCACTGGAAATGGTCCTACGTACCTTAGACTTAGTTTTCCTTTCTTACCGAATCTAACAACTTCTTTTCCAAGGATACTGTCAATAACATTTTGTCTCCAACTCGAACTCCAACGGCTTTTATCTATTATCTATATAATTCTTTTTGGCGATCTCTAACTGTTTTCAACCTTTTCTTCGTGATACTGAATATCACCGTTGTAGTCACTTAGGATTTTCATCCATTTCCTTTGCCTCATGTTTAATCATTTTTGCCCAAATATATATCTTAAATTCTTATGATCCGTATAAACAGTAAACTTACTTCTATACAGATAATGTCTTTAATCTTAAGGCAAAATTTAGGGTTCCTAATTCTAAGTCATGAGTGGTATAGTTTTCTTCGTGCCTTTTCAATTACCTTGACGCATACGCATTTACCTTTTTGCGTTGCATTAACACATATCCAAATCCTAGTTTTGAAACATCACCATATACTTTAAAATTTTCTGTTCCTTCTGGTAAAACTAGAATTTTATTAATTTATGCTTTAAGATCCTAAAGGCTTCTTCTTGTTTAGGTCCCTATTCAAACTTAACTGTTTTATAGGTTAGCTTAGTTAATGGTATAGTTATCTTGGAAAATCCTTAGTATAGTATCCGACTAAACCTATAAAACTTCTAATTTCCCTTGCGGATTGCGGAACTTTCCATTTGGTAATTGCTGCTATCTTTGCAGAATTTACGTGAATACCTTCATGATTCACCATATAACCTAGAAATTGCACTTTTGGTAACCAAAATTCACACTTCGAGACTTTGGCGTAAAGCTTCTCTTTTCTTAAAAATGCTAAGAGTGCATGCAATTATTGACAATGTCCTTCCTGATTTTTGGGAATAGATAAGTATATTGTCTATGAAGACAATTACAAATTTATCCAAATATAGTTTACAGATCCTATTCATCATGTCCATGAATGCTGGAGGTGCATTCGTTAATCCGAAGGGCATGATTGTAAACTCGTAATGACCATACCTAATTCTGAAAATGGTTTTAGGTATGTCTTCCTTTTGTACTATTAGTTGATGATAACCGAAGCGTAAAAATATCTAGCTCTTTGAAGTTGACCGAATAGATCATCAATCCTAGGTAATGGGTATTGATTCTTAATTGTAACCTTTATTCAATTCCCTATAATCAATACACATTTTCATCGAATTATCCTTTTTAAATAACACTGTGTTAATCGATAAGGTGCCTTGGCTTATCGGTATAGTTCCTGGATTTAAAGGAATTCTAAATTCTATCTCCCTATCAGGTAGTAACCCTGATAACTCTTTTTGGGAATACATTTGGGTATTCTGAAACTACATAAATTCCCTTAAGTTCTTTATCTTTAATGATTACTGAAATCATATATACTATTCCTTGTTTTTGTTCATAATTAGCAACTTTTATTACTGATATGAACTTTATGGGTTTACATAGCTTATTTCCTGTAATCATTATTACTTCTCCAGTGATTGCTCACATTTCTATAGAATTCTTATCACAGATAATTCGAGCATAATTGTTTTACTAATCAATCCATTCTTAGCACAACCTTGATTTCAACTAATTTTATAGATAATAGGGTTGCAGAAAATTTAGGACTTAAAAGTTCTATTTCTACGCTTTGCAGAACCTTATTTATTTTAACTGAATTCCCATCTGCCATTTCTACTGTAGAAATTTGCCTAATGCTGGTTAAAAGTAAGTTAAGAGTTTGGAAGAATAAAGTATTTATAAAACTTTGGTTTATACCAGAGTCTAATAATACTTTTGTGTAAACGTTGTGAACTAAGAACGTACCGGCTATCACATCTGGAATGAGTTCTGCTTCCTTCGCAGTCAGTTGGAAGGCTCTTACATTCCTTTTTGCTCCTTCTGCCGGTTTGGCTTTACTGTCAGATGGTTTGTTTAGTTTTGGACAATCTGGCCTAAGATGTCCAGCTTCTCCACAGTTGTAGCAGACTGAAAATTTCTTCCTCCTGCAGTCTTCTTCTTGATGCCCCGGAATTTTGCAAAAATTGCAATATCCTTTGCATCTTCCAAAATGCTTCCTTTTGCAAAAATTGCAAAATGGGCTAGTAGAAGATTGCCCATTCCCTCCTTTCTTGAAATTGTTATGGTTACCCGAACGAAATTCTTGGGTAATCTTTTGGGCTACTTCCTTCCTTCTATTTTCTTCTCTTGTCCGTACTAGTTCGTCAGTCAGAGTATTGGCTAAATCCACTGCATCATCAATCGTGCGAGGTTTCGCAGCCTTGACGATATTACGGATTTCGGAAATTAATCCCCAAATATAACGAGAAATAAGTACCGGTTCTGGCGAAGCCAGGGTTGGTACCACTCGAGCATATTCGAAGAATGTCGTAGTATACCCTCGACAATCTACATCTACCATCCGATGGGTTAGAAACTTATTTGTCATTTGTTCCTTTTCATACTCGGGACAGAATTTTCTTTCTACAAAGCTCTTAAATTCTTCCCAGTTCATAGCATATGCCATCCTTCTTCCTTTTGCTTGTAATACCGTATTCCACCATTCTAGCGCTACTTCTTTGAAAAGATTTGACGCGTACATGACCTGATCATCCTGAGCACATTTACTTATGGCAATTACTGCCTCGGTTTTCTCTAACCAACGCAGTGCCGCAGTCGCTCCTTCATTGCCTGCAAACTCAGTGGGTTTACAAGCAAGAAATTCTTTGTAAGTGCAACCAGGCGTTGCAGTTTTCCTTTTCTTAGGGAGCGGAGCTTGCCTTGGTTCATTATCATGATTAACATGATTATTGTCTCTGTTTACGCTATTACTGAAGTTATCTTCAGAAATACGTTTACTAGGAACGATTTATTGCGGTTTGATTGGATTTTTAACAGCAGCAATGATTGCTGGAATAGCATTGGCTATCCCTTGAGCAACTATTTCTGGAATAGCATTGGCTATCCCTTGAGCAACGATATTTTCTATATCCTGCCTAGTCATAAATTGATCCCCCTGTTGTTGTTCAGATTGATTAACCTCATTAACTGGTTCATTAGTGTTTTCCATCTGATATCTAATTTATAGATAAATAATTAGTATAAAAGTAATAATCCAACGTCACAATTAATTGCACATAATCACGTAAACGAATATATAACAAAATTGTAAATTTTCTAATATTTCTTTTGTTTTATAGATTATATCATGCTTCTATATACAACCGTTTTATTATTTATTTTACACATACTGATTTTACTATTACTACTACACAACCATAGTTACATAATCTCTTATCCTTTGTCAGATGATATTCTAGTAACGGCGTTCCTTCTCATCGTATTTCCAGGAGATCTGTCCCAAAATCTCTTGGATCCTATTCCCAGCATCCATTTTGTCAAAATGATGGATTTTAGCCATATTCTTGTTACTCATTGGTGAATTTGGTAAAGGTTCTGGATTGAATTTAGGAAAAATCTTATAGGGATGGTTTTGTAACAGTATTTCATTATTCATCCATTCGTCAATTTGCGAGTGGATTGAAGGGTTTGGAATAGCTGGTTCTAAATTCATTGGTAGTTGTGTTTCAAGAGAATGAATAAAATCATTTTCATTAATAGGCTCAATAGTATCATCGGTTGTCATTATAAAATCTAGTTTTTCTTGAGATGGTAACCCCTCAATTTGCCTAGAGCTTTCCCCAATTTCCATTTTCTTAGGCTTAGGTTTCTCGAGAGGTGAAGCGTTGAATTCTATAGGTTCTTCTATGTCTGGAATATACCTATTGAAATCTCTGGAAACCTCTATTCTTACCGGATAGAGATTTAAATTCTGGAGGGCGTCATACAAGTCACTCATGCTGTTATGTAAAATACACACAATTACTAAGTTAAAATTTATATCAAATTTCATAGAAAACCTTTAAATATTATTTCATATTGGGTAACTATGAAACAACCGAATATGAAAACATACTAGGTTTTATTTATGAATTTATTTATTTACTGAATACGGTTTATAGACTGTAGTTAATAAAGATGCTAAAACTTGGGTCAATTTATTTAAGAATTTGTATTAATTGCTACATTAATTAGCATATAAAGATCTGCCCATACTGTATACAGTTAACTAGATAATAAAACATATAATCAGTTAATAAAACATGTTTTCACATAATAGCAATTAAATTTCCTAAGTATCTCTCAATTATTTTAATAGGCTAAAATCAATAGTAAGCTTAAATCAGTGGCTCTGATACCACCTTTTCCTGTCACGGCCCTCGGCCCCGGTTTGACCCGGTCCAGCGCCGCGAGGCAGGAAATCCGATGGTATCTAATTAAATGACAGCGGAAGTCTTTTTAAACAGGATCGATTAATATTAAAACTGCTCGTTTATATATAATATAGGGATAAATCCCATAATTTACAATAAAGTGATTTCACTGAGAAATCTTTATTTCTCAAAACATGTTTCTTTATTTATTTACATTGAGCCACTTTTCTAAGCTTGTAGTGCTCCACGGCACTTTTTCTGTGCTCATAACAGATCACCTGAAACATGTTTGAAAAAGGTTTTTGTCAGCGGGAAATACTGAGTGAATCATTCTATTTTGCATAATGATGCATAGTTATTAATTATAGCATAAGAGCGATTACAATGGCTTCTATCTTATTTTTATCTGGCATCCTGTCACAATGGTGACAAGTCACAATGGTGACAATGGTCATACCACTATTAGATCAATGAACCTAAATAGTGATGATTATCCCTGTAGGTTAATGAACCTAACAGTGATTATCTCGAGTAGGTCAATGAACCTAACTGGGAGAAATTAGTAATGTGCACAATACCCCACTAACCAGTAATTCAAGATATCCACGACTTAGTCCCTGTAATTATAACCTTGAAAATAATTTGAGGTATTGTAAAATAGTTGATAAAAAGAGAATGACTCACATTGCAGATTTAACGAGCAGAGTATAAGCCTACTGATTAGCCTTGATTAACCTAATTTAAATAATAATGCATGCATAAACAGGTTAGTAACTAATACAGCAGTTACGACAATTCACGAGATTAAACCCTCACAACGGTTTACAAGTGCAATACTTAACAATTCAGTGGATTCACAACGAATGACAGAGTATAGTCCGAGTTCGAACAGCACTCAAACATTCAAGTCGAAATCACGATGAATTAACAAAGTATAAACTCAATTTGAGCGGCACTTAAACAATCGTTGGATAGTTATAATCGATCGGACGTTGAATCGTAATAGCGATCGAGTTATTACCCTGATTGCGGCGTCGATTAGTGATCCGTGTGTGTTAATTGTGGTAAACAGACAATATCTCAGCGTATAATTTGAGAATTTGCGTCGTTTCAACTCCCAGAATCAAGTCCCACTGCCTAATATTTATACCTGAAAAACCTCCCCCCTCGCGTGGCGCGAGAGGCGCCCCCTATCATAGGGTGGTCGCGTGTCTAAGTAGCCTTGCTGAGTTGGTCTTGCGTTCATTTTCAATTTACACGTAAAACTGTGTAGATAATACCGACTAGGGTTTACCCCCCTGAGTTTTAGGGGCCCTGATCCTGATTCCGATTGTTCTGAAAATTTTAGGGTTTGTTCAGAATCACTTGGGTTTCTCAATTAGGGTTTTCTATTGGTCAATTAAAATAATAATTAAGACTTTTTGATACGAATTATTACAAGTATGAAGAGTATAGTGGGACTCGTAGTAGGACCCTAACTACACAGCCTTCAAAGCCACCGTCCAAGAAGGACGACTCGAAGAAAGATGATGATCGACACTCCTCGAACCACAGTGCTCCATCTCAGCAGGTTATATACTAAACTAGGGACCCCGTGACAACGGTTGCTCTTATAAATATTTCGTTTCCTGCAAACCCCGGGATTTCACTGGGGAGAAAGGAGCCATTGACTGTATGACGTGGCTGGATGAGATGGATACGGTTGTGGATATCAGCGGATGCGCTGAGAGAGACGTGGTCAAGTTTGTGTCGCAGTCTTTTAAGGGTGAAGCTTTAGCATGGTGGAGATCTCTGATTCAAGCCACCGGAAAAATCCCATTGTACAACATGTCGTGGGTTCAATTTGTTGCCCTTATCAGGGAAAATTACTGCCCTCAGCACGAGGTGGAGAAGATATAGTCTGATTTTCTATCATTGGTGATGACAAACCTTGACTGTCAAGCTTACCTAACGAGCTTCAACACGATGTCCCGGTAGGTTCCTTATCTGGTAACCCCGGAACCAAAAAGAATAGCTCGCTTTATCGGTGGTTTAGCCCCGGAAATCAAGGCAAGCGTGAAGGCTTCTCGGCCAACTACTTTTAGATCCGTAGCTGACATATCCTTGTCCCTCACTTTGGATGCGGCCAGGCAGAGATAGCTGAGGAATAAGGAGGCTGGGAAGAGAAAACGTGAGGATGATAGTTCACGTAGATCGAACAAGAAGCACCGTGGGAACGGTGACAACAAGAAAGGATCGGAGTCAAGGAAAGATGGGCATAATTCTGGTGAGAAGCCCAAATGCAAAATTTGCAAGAAGCAGCACTTTGGAAAGTGCAGACTTGAGTCGAACTCACAGACTCAGTCAAAAACCTATGCATGTGGAATATGCAAGTCCACGGATCACAAAACCTTGGATTGCAAGAAGATGAAAGACGCAACGTGCTACCGTTGCAATGAAAAGGGCCACATTAAAACCAACTGCCCTAAATACACCAAGAAGCCTGAGGAGGCCAAGAAGACTAACGCTAGAGTCTTCAGAATGGACGCAAAAGAAGCGGTTCTAGACGACAACGTTATTACAGGTACTTTCCTTGTAAATGACGTCTATGCTAGAGTACTTTTTGATTCAGGCGCTGATAAGTCTTTCGTTGATAATAAGTTTTGTGAATTATTGAAATTACCTGTCAAAACCTTAAATATGAATTATGAGGTGGAGCTAGCAGATGGCACCCTAGAAACCGTCTCAACTGTGTTAGATGGATGTGTTATTGTTGGTGCATACATCTGTCGACTTCGTCTTATATCGAGTCTGGGTTTCGTTTCGGTTCAGAACGAGGATTATGTCATCACTATTGAAGATGACATCATACTAATTACATCATCATTGCAACATTCAAGAAATTACATGCATATGAGACAAGACCGTTTGAATTGTAATATTGTTAAGTGTCCGTTTGTAGTTGTCATGACCGTTTGAAGTGGTCATGACCGTTTGAAAGTGGATGACAGTTTGAAAGGGTGACCGTTTGAAGAGAGCCATGACACTTTCAAACGGTCAGGTCCTTCTCCTAAAATACCCTTCAAACTTTCATCATTTGTAACGATTCAAGATTTGATACCGAGGTGCTGCCGGTTTATTCTCTGATTGTAAACATTGTTAATTGAATATACAAGAGATTTAAAGTGTATTTCAAGTTGTTTTCAAGTTCGTTTCTTAGTTTCCGCCTCTGAAACGTACGAGAGCTCTTCTGAACGACTCATTCGGGTCAAAACACGATCCTACAAGTGGTATCAGAGCTCAGGAGGAAGAGTTCTTGCCATATTCAGCTTGAAATTCTGTTTCTACACCATTCTTTTTTAGAAAGTTAAAAATTTTACGGTTAAAATCGGCTCAAATTTTCACACTGTGTTCGGATTTGACAATTAACAAAGCCTTAAAAGTTTCAGACTGAAATTCGATCTAAAAGTGATAGAAAACTGCCTGACCGTTTGAAAGTGTTCGATAAATTGCTGATGTCATAGGTCATTCCTGTTTGAATCTGACCTTCCCATTTGAAATTTGCAACTGGCCGTTTGAAATTGACCATTACCGTTTGAAACTGGACGTGACAGTTTGAATCTGATCCTGACCATTTGAAAATACATGGTTGCCCGTTTGAACAAGCACCTGGCCATTTGAACAAGCACGTGACAGTTTGAACAAGCACCTTCCCGTTTGAAAATTGACCTTGTCAGTTTGAAAGGTGATCTGACCGTTTGAAACATGAACACTGTTTGAAAGGTGCATCGGGTCATGTAAATTTCATCGATTTGTGTGAAACATTTAAGTTTGCATATGAATATCTCGGTTTAAGTGATAGTTGTCTGATATTGATCTGATCAAAATATAAAAGATAGTGTCGGTCATTATACATTTGAGATAATCAATGAATTGCATGAGGAACATTAATTCGGTTTGCATGTGAGGTTTGTGAGGATCAATGAATATTTGTCATAAAATTGTCTACTTGTGAGTTTCGATAAAATGAAAGTATTGTGAATTGTTGTTGGTTGGTTTAGTGGTTTGTGAGGTCCAATGAAATTTTAAATGTCATATATTTGTCGGCTTTTAATTCAAAGGATTACATGAGACTTTGATGTTATCGAGAAGTGATAATCAGAAAGTTTGTAGACTTTTTCATATTTGCATGAGAACATAAGTGAGGTCCAATTGAAGTACAATAAAATCTGACATTGCATGTGATATAGTTGTGATCCATTGAGAGTTGATAAGTGAAAATCATTCACGTGATGTTAAAAATGTTTGTGCAGCCCAAGGTAGTTTGCATGTGAATTTTCTTTTAAGCTCCAATTAGATTGCATTGTAATAATCGGCTCATGTCTTGGTAGGTGTTCGATCACGTGAATTTCTGTTTGATATTATTTTTTTTTTGCCGGCTTTGTCATGTGATTTTCGTGGCCCTATCAAGTGTAAGAGTTTGACCCATCATGCCTCGGCCTAAGATCATGTATAACGGCCCAATCTGTGTTGAAAATTAATTGATTTGATAAGTGTTTGGTTTTCAAAGGTCATCGGGCCAACAGAAGTTGAATGGTTTGTCTAAGTGTCCTCGGCCCAAGTGAGTCATAGTTGCAGCCCATATAAAGAAGTGCACAGCTCAAATCATTCTAAAGCTCAAATTAAATCCATTTCGTTCCGATCAAGTCTTGTCATTCAGTGATTTCACTCGAACAACATTAGAACGAGTCCACGAATTTTCGACACGAGTTCTAGATCAATTCAACCATTACACGCGTTCACATTTTTAATTCGTTTAAACTGATCGTTTGCTTATTTGTCATTCAGGTGTTTCCCGAAGTATCTCAAATTTTTCTGAAGACATGGAAGAGGAATTCTACAACGCATTTGCCACACCAGTCGCTCCCGTTACTGCTGCAGAGAATTTATACAGTGAAAATGAAACGGGAACTCATCAAAAACCGCCAAAGTTGATGTATATCGAAGATTTTCAGGGTTGGAAAAACCGTTTTGAGAATTGGGTTCAGGCTTACAGATTCGATGCTTGGTGTTCTTTACTGAAGGATTATGAGAAACCAAAGAATGAACGTGGTTTGGAAAAGGGTTTCAATGATTTTACTGAAGCTGATAAATTGAAGTACACTAGTGAGAAGATGATGATCAACATTTTACAGCAAGCAGTTAAAGAAGACATCTTTGTCTTACTTCAACATAATGGAACTGCTAGATCAATCTGGGAAGCTTTACTTCAGAAATTCCGAGGGAGTGCTGATATGATCAAAAACAAAAAAGGCCTTATTGAAGAAGTCGTTTGACATATTTACTGCATTTGATCATGAAACCACAAAAGAAACGATAGATAGATACTATCATCTGGTTCTAGAAATGAAAAGATTGGATATTCAGAAAGATGATGATGAGTGGGTTGATAAGTTAGCAGAGGCATTACCTCAACAGAAGTGGGGAACTTATCTGATGATTGTGAAACTCATGAGGAAGACTGAGAGTATAAACTTGGCACAGTTTATCCAGAAGATTGAGGAACAAGAGCTGGATATTCAAAAGACTGCTATAATGACGAATCCAAATGCAAAACAAGATGTTAGTTTGTATTACAGAGGTAACAAGTTTGAGGCCACTCCCAGCCCTAGTCCAAAGATTCAAACTGGTTACAGTGCTAATAGTTCGTCTGGAACAAAGAACAGTAATGTGACTCAAAGTGGTGGATCTTTATCATTCTCTAGTTTTGATCCAAACAGCACAACATCAAGTTCTCAACGACAAAATTCAACAAATTTTCAGTGTAATGTTACATTAAACATTCAAAATGGTCAGAATTTGTCTCCAGAAGTTGCCAAGCAGCACATGGCATCACTGGTTACTATGTTAGAATCTTATGAAAGTTTGATCGATGGGAAGATTGGCAATCTGATGCTTACCAAAGAAGATTACGACCAAATTGATGCTGAAGAACTTGAAGTGATGGATATCAAATGGTGTTTAGCAAGTGCTTGGAGAAGAGCTGAGAAGTTTCAAGAGATTACTGGTAGGGATGAATTTCGAGGAATGGCTACCTCTCCATTGGGATTTGATAAATCAAAGGTTACCTGTTTCCGTTGTAAAGGAAAAGGTCATTTTAAACGAGAGTGCAAAAGTAAAGAAGCTACCGGGAATCAAGATAAAAATAATTATTATCAGAAATCAATCTTCCATCAGACTGCTCAACAACCCCAAATTGCACATGCTCATGCTACTGATAATGGAAAGAAGAAAGCTTTACTGATTCATCAAGATGATGAAAAAGTTGCAGAGGGATTTATTTGGGATAAATACATTCCATCTGATTCAGGCTTTGTTGCTAGAATACTAGGTGAAGAGGCTAGTGAGAAAAGAATCCCGATATTTCCTGATCTTGGAAGCGATGTGGATACCGATGATGAGGAAGAACATCTCAACAAAGCTAGAAAAGGCATTGATCTAACTAGTTTTAATTTGTTTTTTGCAGATAAAATGGAGATGTTGTACCAGAAGAAGATGGCAAGATTGAGGAAAGAGCTGGAAGCAGCAAAAATGTAAGCTGCTGAAAAGACAGAAGAAGGAGAAGAGATTGTTGAAGTAGAGAAAGTTGTTGATAAGATTGTTGAGATCGAAAAGATTGTTGAAATTGAAAAACTTGTTGAAGTTGAAAAGATTGTCGAGATCGAGAAAATTGTTGAAGTTGAAAAAATAGTTGAAGTTGAAAAATTAGTCGAAGTTGAGAAACTTGTCGAAATAGAGAAAATCGTCGAAGTAGAAAAGATAGTTGAAAAAATGGTTGAAGTTGAAAAACTGTGTTCAAAGTGTTCAGAATCTTGTAAAGCTTGTGAAGAAAAAGACAAGAAGATTGTTGATTTAGAGAAGATAAAAGAAGATTTACTGTCTGATGTGAAGTATGTGAAGGAGTCGTATGATGTGCTGAATAACACAGTTGATCGTCTGAAAAAGACAAATACATAAATTGAAAAGGCAATGGAGAAAATGAGCGCAACATTAATGACAAAACAGAGCGTCATAAATGATTACATCGAAGACTGTGCTAATCTGAAGAAGGAGTTGGAGCTTGAAAAGATAGAAAGTGAAAGGATTAAACGATTACTGTTGAGTTATACTACTTGTGATTATTTGATTGATCGTGTTTATCCTACTGTTGCAGGTTTGGAGGCATTCAAGGATAAAAAGATTGAAGATACTGATACTGGTAAGAAACCAAGTGTCAAGTATAACAGATGTCCGCCCCCAATCCATGAAACTTATTCTCCAAGGAATCCTAACGAGGAGCGTCTAAAAAGGCAGTCAACATCAAGTTAAAGTCTGAAATCATTGATGAATTGCCAGATAATATTGATGTTACATTCACAGCGTCTGACACTGATCATGAGTCTGAGTTAGTAAAGAAAGTTGTCGATCAGGTGTTGGATATGGATGAAGAGTCAAAACCGGAGTCTAAGTCTGAAAGTTCGAGTTCGTCAGAAAAGAGTCCGAGTTCACCGGTTAAAAGGGTTTACAACAAAGAATTCTTGTTATCAAAATCTAATTTGAATGATGGATCAATCAAAGTGGCATATACTTTGAAAGATTCAGACAAATTATATTCTGATGAGGAATTTCCAATAAGAAGTGTAAAAACTGAAATGATCAAACAGGTTTTCAAATTGACAGAAATTAATATTTCTGAAATAAAAGATTTAAATCTTTTTGAAAAACCTAAAAAATACACTTCAAGAGTTCAACAGAGATTGAACAAGAAAAAAGGTTACGGTTCTGGTTATGGTTTTCAAAAGAAATCAAACCATAATGGTAATCTCAAAAAGAAAGGTCTTGGTTTTAATTCTTCAGAAAATTATAAAAATCAGAAAACTTATAAACCAAAAACAAAATTTGTTTCAGGAGGAAGTTAAGAAGATGAACAGAAGAAACCGTTCTGGAAGCAGTCGAATCAAGAGTTTCTTGCTGAAGTAAAGAAGAATGTGAGAAGGTTTGCTGAAAGAGTTGACAGAAGAACCTGTTTCAAATGCCAAGAAGTTGGACATATAGCTTGGAATTGCCCCAAGACCAACTACCAAAAACAGGGAGTTTCTTCTGACTGTGTTTTGAGAAAGACTTGTGTTGATAAGAAAGAACAACCTGTGAAAAATGTTAAAAAGTTTGAAAATTCTACTTCTGAGGAAGGTGAAAGTTCAAAACGGTTTTACAAAAGAAAAGGTGACATGAACAAGCAAAAGTGGGTGGTTAAATCTGAGGGTAATTCTGACAATGAATCTGATTCCATAAAATCAGAGGAGTCACGTGTTGAGAAAAAGGTTGATAATTCCGTTCCTGAGTTGAACGAGGAAAACTTTCCGTCATTGACAAAAGATTATTTGAAATCAAAAGGTAGAGTTGAGATTTCAGATCAATTCTTTGCTGATAAGAAAGAATTTGATGCTGAAAAGGTGTTTAATGGAAATGTTAAACATATTTTTGGTAAGATGGTTGCAGAAAAGTGAAGGGCACTAAAGAGTTTTACAAATCAAAGTGCTGGTGGGACAGATGTGTTCCTGAATCTCCTAAGGATTGTCAGCCTTGGGGGAAAGTTTTTCCAAACTGAAAATCTGACTTGCCGGAGCTCCCAGGTTGGTAAGAGTGGAGGAGGTATCGGCATCTTTCTTAGCAAATGATCCTACAAGTAGTAAAGTTGGTAAAGTACAAGTGGTATATTTAAATTGTTATATTTTGTTGTGCAAGTGGTTATGATTGATAAGTAAACCTGTAAGTGGTTGAAGAAGGTTATCATTGACAAGTGGTTAATCAAGGTCATTAAGTTGAACTTGATTGGATCATACTTACAAGTGATATTTTGGAGAACAATGTGATGAACCCCTAACCTACAAATGGTTTGAAAATCAAACTTATTTTCCGGAAAAACCATTTGATTAAAACAAACTTAAGTGTTTTGAAATCACAATGGGAAAATAGTTTGTTGTCAGGGGGAGTTTTGATTGTTTATGCCAAGTGGATGGCGATTTGAAGCAATTCGATATTGGTTGTCACTTTATTGTACAGTTTATTTTCAAATTTCCTAAAATGTGTTTGCATTTTAGGGGGAGTAGAAAATTTCACAGAAAATCCAAAAACATTTGAAAATTTGAAAAAGTCAAAAACATGTTAAAATGAAAAATGACTTTTTGTGTCAAAGAAGAGAAAATGATAGTACATCAGTGGACTGTCACAACATGCTAAAGAATTAGAAAGTTTAAAATGTGATAAACAATCTCACTGCGGATATGCCAGTAGGTTTTTGCACATTTAGTAGATTATGACGAGATATAAACCTAAATTTCAAACTTGCTTATATCATGGGGAAACATCTCTCGGATATATGGGTAACCCCCGAAATCTCGTTTGAAAGATTCTTTTTTCTGATATACTAGGTCTTTATACTCAGTGATATCTGGGGTATTATTCCTGGACTTCTGCTGAATGGAAGTTCTGACCTAGTCCTCGAATAATACTTTCCACAATGCTTGAAACATAGCATCACCCTCAGCATATATGATAAGACAATAAAATTGCTTAGCAATGCTGTTGTAAAAAAGATCCTCTAAAGGGGACACACCCAAAAGTCGAGTCATGATCTCTCTGCTGAACGGTAGTTCTGACCTGAGCTCTCATGATTCTTCATAATTTATTCCCCTTACAGATATCATTTGTGTTATAATTACCTGTAAGACTGAATATTGGGATATGGATACGGGAGTATATTCTGAGATGGGACACGCGAATAAGTTTAAGTCTCTAAAACATTAATCTCGTATCTCGAAACAGTTGAACTTTGTGTGAAAATTTAAGTAGATCAGTATACTGACAATCTAAGTGAATCGTTTAGAACTTAAAATGTTTAAAGCTTAACGGTGTTGGTGATTTGTCTCATAAACTGATATGATCCTCTTACACAAACTCACAAAAATATTGTATGTAAATATTTCTTTGCTGCATTTCATTTCTATTATTTCAAAAATCCAAAAAGATTTTAGTGTGTTTTAGCATAAATTTTGAAAAATACAAAAAGATTTTTGACAACTGATGTTGTAAAGCTGATTTTCAAAATTCCGAGTGCTAAACATGACGAACAGGTTTGGGAGAGTTTGTTTAAAAATGTTTGAAATGAAAATGATAAATATTCATGTGGTTCACCAGAAAGTGTCATGTTAAATCATTTTGGTTGATACTTGAAAATGATGTATTCAGGGTTGTGTATTCAAGTGATTAGCAAAGTTTCTAAATTTGTTATATCTTATCTTTTATGAAACTTATGTTTTGGGTAGAGTGTATGCAGGTGAGTCAGGTTACTATACCTGAACCTGTGAAAGCCAGACTACGATCCCAGCACATCTTGAGGGGGAGTCTGTTAGAGAAAGAGAGTCTGAAGATGCAAGAGCTATGAGCCAGAGATTCTGAAAAAGAATTGGAGATAGGATAGAGCCAGTTAGAGTGAAGGAATCCCAAAGACTGATAAAGACTGAAGATTGAGAAGACTCGACACTTAAGACTCGTCAACATCTGAGGGGGAGTCTGTTGGTGCATACATCTGTCGACTTCGTCTTATATCGAGTCTGGGTTGCGTTTCGGTTCGGAACGAGGATGATGTCATCACTATTGAAGATGACATCATACTAATTACATCATCATTGCAACATTCAAGAAATTACATGCATATGAGACAAGACCGTTTGAATTGTAATATTGTTAAATGTCCGTTTGTAGTTGTCATGACCGTTTGAAGTGGTCATGACCGTTTGAAAGTGGATGACAGTTTGAAAGGGTGACCGTTTGAAGAGAGCCATGACACTTTCAAACGGTCAGGTCCTTCTCCTATAAATATCCTTCAAACTTTCATCATTTGTAACGATTCAAGATTTGATACCGAGGTGCTGCCAGTTTATTCTCTGATTGTAAACATTGTTAATTGAATATACAAGAGATTTAAAGTGTATTTCAAGCTGTTTTCAAGTTCGTTTCTTAGTTTCCACCTCTGAAACGTACGAGAGCTCTTCTGAACGACTCATTCGGTTCAAAACACGATCCTACAGTTATATCCATTAAGAACCATTCTTTTCCTCTGTCTCTACTTCCATTTAAGTTAGCTGGTTTTGACATAGTTCTGGGTATGGACTGGTTATCTCATAACCCGGCCCAAATTGTCTGTAACAAGAAATAAGTGGTGATAAAGACTCCGTCTGGTGAATCACTTACCATTCGGGGAGATACCCAGTATGGGCTGCCTGAGCAAGTGACTATGCTCAAGGCTTCAAGATGTTTAAAGAAGGGCTGTGTCATCTACATGGCACAAGTGATTATTGACGAGCCCAAACCAAAGATAGAAGGCATCCCTGTCATCTCTGAATTCCCAGAAGTTTTTCCGGAAGAACTACCTGGTTTGCCACCAGATAGGCAAGTGGAATTCAGGATTGATATCATCCCCGGAGCAGCGCCAGTTGCCAGAGCACCCTATAGGTTGGCTCCAACGGAGATGAAAGAATTGAGGACACAACTAGAAGAATTGCTAGCCAAGGGTTTCATTAAACCTAGTTCGTCTCCTTGGGGAGCGCCAGTCGTGTTTGTCAAGAAGAAGGACGGATCGATGCGTCTGTGCATCGATTATCGTGAGCTTAATAAGGTCACGATCAAGAATAGGTATCCTTTGCCTAGGATCGACGATTTGTTCGATCAATTGCAAGGAGCAAGTTATTTTTCGAAGATTGATTTGAGGTCAGGCTACCATCAACTGAAGGTCAGAGATGAAGACGTGCATAAAACATCATTTAGGACTCGTTATGGTCATTACGAGTTCCTAGTGATGCCTTTTGGGCTCACTAATGCACCTGCCACGTTAATGGATCTCATGAATCGCGTTTGCAAGCCGTACTTAGATAAATTTGTCATCGTTTTCATCGACGACGTTCTTATCTATTCGAAGAATCAAGCAGACCATGAGAAACACCTTCGATGTATTCTCAAGCTCCTGCATCAGGAGAAGCTCTATGCCAAATACTCCAAGTGTGAATTTTGGCTTCGAGAAGTCCAATTCCTTGGACATGTGGTGAGTGAGCGTGGTATCCAAGTGGATCCCGCTAAGGTTGAAGCAGTTATGAACTGGCAAGAACCAAAGAGGCCTACAGAGATTCGTAGCTTCCTGGGATTGGCAGGATATTACAGGCGTTTCATTGAAAATTTTTCAAGGATTGCTGCACCCCTGACTTCCTTGACTAAGAAGAAAGTAAAGTTCATTTGGGGCCCTAAGCAGCAAGAATCCTTTGATATTCTGAAACAAAAGTTGAGCAACGCCCCAGTACTGACATTGCCAGATGGAATAGAAGATTTTGTGGTTTACTGCGATGCATCGCACACTGGCATGGGGTGTGTGCTTATGCAGAAAGGCAAAGTTCCTAGTGATGCCTTTTGGGCTCACTAATGCACCTGCCACGTTCATGGATCTCATGAATCGCGTTTGCAAGCCGTACTTAGATAAATTTATCATCGTTTTCATCGACGACATTCTTATCTATTCGAAGAATCAAGCAGACCATGAGAAACACCTTTGATGTATTCTCAAGCTCCTGCATCAGGAGAAGCTCTATGCTAAATTCTCCAAGTGTGAATTTTGGCTTCGAGAAGTCCAATTCCTTGGATATGTGGTGAGTGAGCGTGGTATCCAAGTGGATCCCGCTAAGGTTGAAGCAGTTATGAACTGGCAAGAACCAAAGACGCCTACAGAGATTCGTAGCTTCCTGGGATTGGCAGGATATTACAGGCGTTTCATTGAAAATTTTTCAAGGATTGCTGCACCCCTGACTTCCTTGACTAAGAAGAAAGTAAAGTTCATTTGGGGCCCTAAGCAGCAAGAATCCTTTGATATTCTGAAACAAAAGTTGAGCAACGCCCCAGTACTGACATTGCCAGATGGAATAGAAGATTTTGTGGTTTACTGCGATGCATCGCACACTGGCATGGGGTGTGTGCTTATGCAGAAAGGCAAAGTTCCTAGTGATGCCTTTTGGGCTCACTAATGCACCTGCCACGTTCATGGATCTCATGAATCGCGTTTGCAAGCCGTACTTAGATAAATTTATCATCGTTTTCATCGACGACATTCTTATCTATTCGAAGAATCAAGCAGACCATGAGAAACACCTTTGATGTATTCTCAAGCTCCTGCATCAGGAGAAGCTCTATGCCAAATTCTCCAAGTGTGAATTTTGGCTTCGAGAAGTCCAATTCCTTGGATATGTGGTGAGTGAGCGTGGTATCCAAGTGGATCCCGCTAAGGTTGAAGCAGTTATGAACTGGCAAGAACCAAAGACGCCTACAGAGATTCGTAGCTTCCTGGGATTGGCAGGATATTACAGGCGTTTCATTGAAAATTTTTCAAGGATTGCTGCACCCCTGACTTCCTTGACTAAGAAGAAAGTAAAGTTCATTTGGGGCCCTAAGCAGCAAGAATCCTTTGATATTCTGAAACAAAAGTTGAGCAACGCCCCAGTACTGACATTGCCAGATGGAATAGAAGATTTTGTGGTTTACTGCGATGCATCGCACACTGGCATGGGGTGTGTGCTTATGCAGAAAGGCAAAGTTATTGCCTATGCATCACGAAAGTTAAAGGTGCATGAAAAGAATTACACCACCCACGACTTGGAGTTGGGTGCCGTTGTATTCGCACTAAAACTGTGGAGGCATTATCTTTATGGAATCAAGTGTGTGATCTATTCTGATCACAAGAGCCTCCAGCATCTGTTTAATCAGAAGGAATTAAACATGAGGCAACGTCGTTGGACGGAAACTTTAAATGATTATGATTGTGAAATCAGATACCATCCCGGCAAGGCGAATGTAGTCGCCGATGCCTTGAGTAGAAAGGAGAGGGTGAAACCCATCCGAATCAATGCCAAGCGCATGGAGATAAAGAATAATTTGATTGAAAGGTTGTTAGCTGCACAGAAGGAAGCTGTGTTGGAAGCTAACTATCCTAAAGAAAAGTTAGGAGTAACTGAGGAGCAGTTAACTCTTAGCAAGGACGGAATTCTAAGATTAAATGGACGAATATGGGTCCCAATTTATGGAGGAAGCCCATAGTTCCAAATACTCCGTTCATCCTGGAGCTGATAAGATGTACCAGGATCTAAAGGCAAATTATTGGTGGATAGGCTTGAAGAAGTCTGTAGCCACTCATGTAGCTAAATGCTTGACATGTGCGCAAGTCAAAGCCGAGCATAAAAAACCGTCAGGTTTGCTACAACAGCCTAAACTTCCTACTTGGAAGTGGGAAATGGTAACTATGGATTTTATTACCAAGTTACCCAAGACAAGGAAAGGAAATGATACAATACGGGTTATAGTTGATAGACTGACTAAGTCAGCACATTTCTTACCCATCAAGGAGACTTATAGCTCCGACATGTTAGCCCAGTTATACGTTGATAAGATTGTAGCCTTACATGTACCTGTGTCTATTATCTCTGACAGGGATACTAGGTACACGTCACATTTTTGGAAGAGTTTCCAACAATCCTTGGGCACACGCTTGAATTTTAGTACGGCTTATCATCCTCGGACTGACGGTCAGAGTGAGCGTATTATTCAAACGTTGGAAGACATGCTACGTGCATGTGCGATCGATTTGGGTGGTAGTTGGGATAAGAACCTACCGTTAATCGAATTTTCCTACAACAATAGCTACCATACCAGCATTAAGGCTGCACCTTTTGAAGCATTATACGGTAGAAAGTGTAGATCGCCCGTTTGTTGGGCGGAAGTTGGAGATGTCCAATTATCAGGACCAGAGATAGTCTTTGAAACGACGGACAAGATTGTCCAGATTCGTGACCGTCTCAAGGCTGCCCGGGATAGGCAGAAGAGCTACGCAGATCCAAAGCGTAAAGCTTTTCACTTCGAAGTAGGTGATAAAGTGTTGCTTAAAGTATCGCCCTGGAAGGGGGTGATGCAATTTGGTAAGAAAGGCAAGCTAAGCCCGAGATACATAGGACCTTTCGAGGTTATCGAACGTGTCGGGTCAGTTGCCTATAAGTTAAACTTGCCCGAAGAGCTCAGTGGAATTCACAATGTGTTCCACATCTGCAATATGAAGAAGTGCTTCGCTGATGAATCACTGGTTATACCACATACAGATGTGCATATAGATGAGAGCTTAAAATTTGTGGAAAAACCCTTGTCGATTGAAGATCGACAGGTAAAGTTGCTTCGAAGGAAGCATGTACCTATTGTAAAGGTCAAATGGGATGCCCGTAGAGGTCCCGAATACACGTGGGAGGTTGAATCCACGATGAAAGAAAAGTACCCTTATTTATTTCAGTAAATCTTGGGTCGAGATTTATTTTAAGGGGGTGAGGATGTAACACCTCGAAAATTCACGTCCTATAATGTGTTGACACGTGTCATATGTTTCAACGTGTGAAGGAATGTTCTAAGAAGGACTAAAGTTGAAAATCATGGAAAGTATGTGAATATACGTATTCTAAATGTCAACAGTGAATAAATATATTATATATTAACCCTACATGATGCTCATACCTTCAAACGAATAAATCATGGATCATACGAAGCTAAAAGTGAGAGATTTCAAACTACAGGGACTAAATGTGTCAACATGTTTAAGTTATACCTCTGAGTGACCTTTTGACAAACCCGAAGCTTTGTAACTATTAATTATGCTCACTAGAATGCACGATATAAATTTCGTAAAGTTTCGTTAACGTATGAGAAAGTTATGATCAAATTCGTGTGCGAAGGGTTAAAGCGTAAACGCTGGAAGTTAGGACTTTTCGGGTAACAGTAAAGTTAACCGAGGACTTAACGGAGTGGGTATATGTTTTAAAGCCCTTACAAATCGATTATGAGGGTTCATAATGCAAGAAACAAGTGCCTAATCGAAGTTTGAAGGGCCAAGGATCAAATCGCAAAAATCAAAAATTCAGATTTGTGCAGACATGGCGTCGCGACACGCGAAGCCCAGGGGGGAAACCTTCGCGACACGTGGGGGGCGTCGCGACACGCGAAGCCCATGGGGGAAACCTTCGCGACATGCGGGGGACTGCCCAGTTCCGAATTTCTTGGGTTTTTGCCTGCTGAGTGCTTTCTGCTCGATTTCATCCGATGTTCCACATAAAGGGCGACCCCTAGACACCCCCTAAGCAGTAGGAACATGTGTTGATCAGTTGTGGTGGGTTGTAGACTCATGTGTCAAAGATTTGTGGTGGATTAAACACTATATAAAGGACATGATATGCACCATTGTTCTTCACACCTTCCTCTTGCAATCTGATCATTTCTGGAGCTCCAAGGCACTCTCAAGTGATCACTAATCAAGCTTAGGATTTTTGTAAGTTTGCTAATCTTTCTTTAATAATGCTTAGCTTAGTTATTTAGCTAAAAGTCAAACCATCGTAATTACGGTTTGACTTCGAGATTAATTAATAATGGCTCAGTCAAATATCGAATTAAAAGTAGTTATAAGTTGGTAATTATGTGGGTAATAAAACCTCAAAAGGGTTCCCCCTGATTCCCACTCTAACTAGGTCTAATGTCGGGTCAAACGTGTAATTAAAAAGTCATCAGAATGTTTAAATTGCAATTTATGCATGATTAGCAATGTAGAGCACATACAACCTGTTTGATCATTAATATAACTTGGTAATTAGTGTAAGAACATGTCTAAACATGTTCAACCCGACAATTTCCTGTTTAGACCCGGTTCGGAACCGAAAGTCGCATAGTTTGACTTATACTTTGACTTTCAGTTCTGACCCGTTTTGGTATGATTTAGAAATACCTTAGAGCTTTATTTGGACCAGGTTACATGCTAGTATAACCCTCTGTGATTATACACCTCGGATCATTAGTTATCCAATTAATATGCATGATTCCGTTAATTGCTCATATGTTGACCATTATGTCATTTTCACCTTAAAACATGATTTTTGGAAATGTAAAAGAGTAGAAACCTTAATTACTGATATATAAACTTGCATACAAAATTTGACATCAGTTTGAGGTGTAGGTTAAGAGTTATGCTCGTTAGCGTAAAATTAAAGCTTTATGTTAATTAAACGGCGTATTTAGCGTATAGCCTACTTAAACATACTTTTTGATATCAAATCTTTTACCCACTGATGTAATATATTATATTGGGATTTTTAAATATTTTTAATTAATTTTAGGCTGAGCATAACTCATAGTCGTAAGCTTAATCCGGTAATTGTCGGTTTTGCCCTTACGGGCCATAAAATGAGTTTTACATATCTAAACGACTCCAAACCTTTTGCTACTGATAAAAAATGATAAATAAATTATTTTAAGCCTTCTGGAAATATAAAAATATCAGATTTATGTATCAAACCCGGAAATGGCCTCTAATCGCCTTTTTAAGCGTTTTTAACGCATAGTATGTACTAAAACTATTTTAAACATACAAGGGTTGATACCTACTAATATTTGAGGCAAATTATAATATTTTAACCGTAAGCAAAATTTGATAAACTCAGACTTCACTTTTGAGCTTTTCGGCTTATGTGAAATTACCAAAATACCCCTACGGGGCATAGTTTGGTTATAATTGATAAATTTCACTTATAAACTTTAACCTACTGATATAACTTAGCAAATTGAGTATATTTGCTGATTACATCAGGCCTGTAACTCAGGTTGACACTTAAACTCTTTTACAACCTTTAAAATGACCAAACTACCCCTACGGGGCATAGTTTGCGATTAAATTCATTTCGGGCATAATAAAAGACATCTTACTGATATCACAACATATATGAAGCATATTAACTTAGGAAACCTGTAAATGGCTCTCATTACTACCCGTTACGCTTATTACGCGTTCGGTTCGGTTTATGTAACTAGTTTACATAAACTAGCCTAAACGGGTCAAACCTTAACGGTTTTATCTCAAAATCCAAAATGAGTATGAAATACCCATATTAAACAAGTCTCTGAACTTGTCGGGTCTAAATCACATTCTATCCGGTCTTCTCTTAATCGTGCGTACGAACCGTGTCTTTGAAACTAACCGGTCTAAGCTTAAGCTTAACTAAAGACCCGTTAGGATTCTAATAGGTTATTATAAACCTTCGTTCCAGATTAGGAGTACCAGTAAAAGCTACGTGCGTTTGCTTATTGTGATTTATACATTGCTCAGGTAAATACTTTTAACTTATTTTCCCTATACGGGCTTGGGTTACGGTATATAGCATACCGCTTGATCGGGCATCAAATCTTCCATCGTTGGGTGGTTAATTGAATAATTTGATCGGCTCGTTTAAACAGCCTTGTTACTTAAAGCCTTTGGGGGGTTAATGACCATGTCCCGGATATCCTTGGCATCATTTTACGAAATGGCCACGACTTAAGCGCGGGGTGTAGGCGTACACCCGTCAGTGCATAAAAGAATATTGTGGTGTGTCTATTGATCTTTAACCCGGACAAGATCCGGCTACTGAACGCACAAGGAACATGTAATTCGTTCACAAGATTATATATTTAAAATAATTCTCCCAAGTTAAATAAAATGTTTATGCCATGTGCATCCAAACCGATTTTCAATCATTTTCCAAAATGAGTCAGTTGATTGTATTTACCAGAGTAAACTGACGTATTTTCCCAAAAAGATTAAATGTAGGTACTATGCGTAATTGGCTGGGATTTCTCCTTAGCATCATTAGAAGTCTCGCAAGCTTAAGATGCCTGAAGTCTGTTGAACTATTGTTTCATATTTTATTTTCGATCCTTCTGTGGATAAACTTCCGAATATTGTGACAGTTGTTATTACAATATTAAATTCGGTTGCATTATATCTTTTAAATTGCTTCCGCTGTGCATATTATATATTGTGTTGTTTGACTATTATGTTGCCAACCACGTCACGATACTCCCCCACCGGGCCCACCGGTGACACGTGGAAATCGGGGTGTGACAGTTCACCCTTGAACATCCCTTTTTCGTGTATGTTGAAATATACGTATTTTATCGTTTCGATACCGTTTTTGGGTGTCGGAAGTCACATATGACCAACCAAACACCAAAAAAATTAATATAAGTTAAAATACTTAAATTCGCAAAACAAGATTTTTAAGCGTTCTAACTAATTTTTCTTCACGGATATGATTAAAATAGGGTTTAAATCATAATGGAATATTTTTCGGATTTTAACGTTATCCGGACAGTCACCGACGTTCGTTTCGCATTTCGTTCGTTACGAGATAAGCGTTTAACGTATTATTGCGAACGTAATTTTTAGCAAATTTTGTGTTTGTCAAACATTCAAATACCTCGAATTAATGTCACATTTAATAATTTAGTGCCTACATATAATCATAACACGTGTCACACCAGTACAGTGCCAGCTCAGAATAGTCGGGTGTCATAGTCTCCCCCTGTTTAGGAAATTTAGACCCCGAAATTCCACTTTACATGTTGTGTTTTCGCACTTTGTGGAAACATGAAGGATTGTTTTGTTAATTATGGTCTGGTAATTTCTGCGAGAAACTCTGATTCTTACGAAGAATCCTCGTAGACCTTCATTAACTAATCCAACTTTTCCTAACTCTCGTCTCAACGCTCTACACTTCCTACAAGGTTCATCGCTTACGAGCACTAAATCAGTAAAGGGTTCGTTATCTCTCCCTTGCATATCTAATCTGAATATCCACTCTCCACAAATCGTAAAATCAACAGATCACTCATTCCGTTAGGATTCTGTAAGTGTCTTCCTGGTTATCGACATAACACTTCAAATCAATCTATGATTTCTCTGAATGTTTTCAGACTCTATCCATTGGCCTCTTGCTATTCTTCCTTCTTAAAAGAAATAGACGCTCGACGTCTTCTCTTATTCTTGTGAAAGCACCGGATCGATGACGAACATCAACATTGCACTTGATTCAAGACATGAAGAACAATCATAAACATAAAAGATAGAAAGATGTAGAAGATGAAACTCTTTATTAACAAATTAGTCATCACAGATGTAACGCTCCGTTTTTTCGTAACCTGCCTGAATTAGAAAGCTTGTTTTGTAATTCCATTTTTGGAAACCTTGCTTCTCTTATAATCATATTTCGTTTTATAACTTTGTAAATCGAGACTTCGATCGCAATAACTCCTATTTTATAACTATACCTTTACTTGTTCATTATACTTATACGTTTTAATTCGTTATACGTTTGACACCTATTTCGTGATTCTTGGAAACACGTGATAAACTTACAAATACGTATCATACATACAAGACACTTGATTATTTGAATACAAGACTTATAATTATTTAACACATCATTACATACCTATACTTGTTTAAACATTTCACTTATTTCTTACAACATAAAAATTCATGTTTACATCATTGATTTAACAATTTATTTCATGTTTTATATGTACATTAGGACATGTTACATGTTAGCTTATACATTAAACAACTTAAACACTTAAAATATGTCACAATTATACAAGTATTAATGTTAAAAAAAGATTTTGAACAGCCCCAAGTCCTATCGCAAGTTTGGGGGGGGGATTTAATTGATTTTTTTTTTTGTGAAAGGTATAAACCACCTAACCACTTAACATTTCATTTGAATGGTTAGTCATATGACAAATAAATTTAACATATTTAATACCATGCCTAAGTGGAACAAATCAAAAAAATAAGTAAAAGAAAGACAGCAGCATCGCGGCCGCAACTATGGCTGCAATAGTTGTTTTGTTTTAAATTTTTATCAACAAATTACCTATATTAATTACAATCCAACTTGACCCTAATCCTTTCCCTATAAATATCACCCCATATCCAGCCATTTTCACACTTTTACAACCCTTAAGCTCTCTCAAAAACACACTTAATCACAGCTAAGTTCCAGCAACAAGATCAGAAAGTTCAAGACTTTCTAAGTGAGTTCTAACTCACTTCCTTTGCTCTTTTCTACTCTTTTCTTTTTTCTTAACACTTGGAACACCTCTAGGAGTTCTTCCATAGGTTTTCCATGGAAAACCAAGATGGAACATCACCATATTTGAGGTCAAAAGTGTAAGAAACTTTTGTTTTATAATCCTTCTTTAAACTTATATTTTCTTCAAGCAAACTTGTGTTCTTATGCCATTAATCAAATCCATGATTAGTGACCATAACCAAGCTTGTTTCACACAAATTCGGAGGTGTTATTTGCCTCTAAGCTTTCTGTTTTGTAAGGGTTTTTAACCCACAAGTGTTGTAACCTTCCCAGCTTGTTCTTGAAACAAGACTTGTGTTTGGTATGAGTGTGATTACTTAGAAGCCTTGGCTACCCTACCTTCAATCCACCACCTCACTTGATGATTTGTCCCTTGAGTAGTATGTACATTTCATTTCCATTTCATTTCATTCATGACCATCCGAGTTGTTCTTGTGACAACTTGTGCATTGGTGAATCTTACGAAAGAGGTTAAAGGAAGGTTATCCTCCTACCTCCATGCATGACTTCTATGAAATTCCATGATAAACTTGTTGGACTTAATTCATAACTATATAATATAAGTTAAATATAAATACATAACCGAACCCGTGATAATAGTCAAGTGATTATTTGTCATGGTAATAGTTATATCATCTAAGACTTAATATTCTCATTACGATTCTAATAGGTATCTTAACCCATGAAATCACTTTAACCCATACGGGATTCATAGTGTCAAAAACGAGTGTTTTAGTCTAGATGATTACTTTCTCATATACAGACTATTGTGTACTTTAAATTCCTAATTCCGAGAATAAACATTTCTTAAACTCCAACACCGAACACATTCAATGTTCTACCCTCATTAACTTGTCAATACTTGGATAATCGAAAGACTTAGCAATTTTGTGAGTACACTTGACCCCTTTTGCTTTTAATACACTTTGGGTGCAACATGTTTTACTTGTTAAAATGCACGATTCACACAAACATGCTTTATTCACTCAATTCATTATACATGCTTTGTTATGCTTAGGTTCATGCTAAAATTTATACTACTTGGTAGCCCGCCTTAACAATTATAGCGCTATAGGAGTAGCACACCACCTGACGAGGTTTTGTTAAGTTATATTCTTTACAGTCTCGATTACTTCGGTGTCGAGGGACGCATATTATTCATACTTAGTCTCGTCACTTTTGTGGCGAGGGACACATATAATTCTTGTGGACACTTAGGTTTGACACATAGTATTGCATGCTAGTTTAACCTTGTATACCAAATTGCTATGTTGGATTGAGAAATACTTTTTATACTTATGCCAACACTACACATACATATAATCTTACACATCTTAGTCAATATTTCACGACAACTTCACTTATATCATTCGTTTTCACATACTCAAACTTCTTGATCATTTTATATGCTTAGATTTATTATGTTTCAATTAATACTATATACGCAATCATTATTATTCATACTTATACTCATATTTTATTCATACTTATACTTATACTCATACGCATACTTATATTCGTACTCATATTCATACATTCGTACCTATACGTGAGCGTAACACTTAAGTTTACAACAACTTGAAATAAAATAATTAACCCCAACTTGTTCACCTAAACCTGTGTCCCAAACCCTACAATTCATGCCCCAATTTCTGATGTTCGTTACATCCTATTTCTTTAACTTCAATTGTCTGAGTTTCATGATCGTCCAACTATTTTAGAGATTATTGCAATTCAGGTTTGTGATTTGTGTGTCGATTAATGGAAACAACCGGAGCTTAGTGAGATATGCTAGCTAAGGATTAGTTTCTGAACAATTTTATTTATATTTTATTCAATTTTCAATAATTAATACATGAATATCATTTATCACCGTTCTTAATAATAACTGATTCTAAATCAAATCTTTTCTCCTAGTATTTAATATTATATATATCTTTTTTCTAATTTTAATATCTCACTATTAAAATAATATCATATTACTTAATATATTATAATTACTAGGATTTTGACCCGCCGCGGGTTGCGGCGGCGGTGCCGAAAGTTAAAGTAACTCGAATTTATACCGTATATTTGATCTGACTCGTTTTCGAAAAATAATACTCCGCTGAATGAAAATGTATTATATTTTCCCCGACTCGCTTTCGAACACAATTTACAAATGTACACAAAATGAGTATAAAAACATATTATATTTGATCAGACTCATTTAAGAAAAAAATGTATGTTAAAACATGAGTCATTTACATTGAAACATGAATTTAAACTAATGGCTACGTCAAAAATGCCACACGCGACGCGTTATAATGACGACACCATAGTTGTTTATAGCCAGCGACACGTTATGTGATGCGTTAACCATATGAAAACACGTGCTTCGACGTATTCGATCTAACTCAGTATAGCCTAAATAAGCATTACGGTTACAGTATACGATTATGGCATTAATGTGTGATGCCCGCACGTGACATTACATGTTTTTGACTTTCACGCTACGCTCGTAATATTAACGTTATTAGACATAGAAAAAAATAGTATGTCTCGATCATTGTGGTGTAAAGTTGTAACACTAATTTGGACAACCATGTAAAGTCGTAAAAGTAATTTAGACATTAACATGGTTAGGCATAGATAAAAAATATGTTAATGTATGACACGCTACGGTCTAAAGTCGTAAAAACAATTTAAATAAAATGAGATGTCAAGCTATTAAGTAGAAAAGGTTGGCGGGTCAAAGTTATCAATTACCAAAAGTTAGAAGTGAATGTGTAACTTACTTAATTTGATGGTGTGAAGTGGAAGAATTAAAAGTGTAGAGATTAGAGTTAGGGATGAGCATTTGGTACTCGGTATCGGTACAAAATTGCCCGTACCGAATTTTTTCGGTACCGGTACCCATTTTTTGGCATTTTCGGTATCGGTAGCGGTTCAGTACGGTACCAGTAAAATACCGAATTTTATCTTCAAATACCGGTACCGGTACCCAGTTTTGGTGAATTTCGGTACCCGTATTTTTGATACCGGTTCGATACGGTACCGGTACCACGCTCATCCCTAGTTATTTATGAAAATTGAAAGGATTTTGAAGTATGCGGGCTAGACTTGTCATTTCTCAAAAGTTGATGGTTTAAAGACAAAGGTCCAACGACCCTCGTCTTTAAGATATAGAGTAATATATATATATATATATATATATATATATATATATATATATATATCCATATTTAGAGTTGTAATTTAGGTTTAAAAAAAATTTGGTATGTTTTTTAGGCTTTTTTAGTTAGTTTTCGCGATAACTAGTGGTTTTCATTTGAACCTTCCCCTATGTATATATATATATAGGACAAAGATCCGTTAGGAACCACCCTTTATTGTGAGAACCGCGAGAACCAATGTGAACACAACCAAAAATGCCTAAAAATAGTTAAAAAACACACAAATTTTTTTTTAATATTTTTTATGTTAAAATCGCTACTTTTAGTAGCCAAAAAAAAATTTTTTTTGGCTACTAAAAGTAGCGATTTTAACATAAAAAATATTAAAAAAAAATTTTAGATTTTTTTTATATTTTTTTAGGTTTTTTGGGGGTTTAGTTTTTAGCATTTTAGCTTTGTGGGGGGGGGGGGGGGTTTAGGTTTTTGGGGGGTGGGGGAGGGGGGTTTAGGTTTTTTTTTGGGGGGGGGGGGATTGGGGTTAGGTTTTTTTAGCTATTTTAGGTTGTGTTCACATTGGTTCTCGCGGTTCTTGCAATAAGGGTGGTTCTCGCATGAACCTTACCCTATCTCGCATGAACCTTACCCTATATATATATAGGGTAAGGTTCATGCGAGAACCACCCCTATTGCGAGAACCGCGAGAACCAATGTGAACACAAAATAAATTCTAAAAAAATCAAAAAAGCACTCAAAATTTTTTTTTATTTTTTTTAATATTGTTTTTTTTAAAATCGCTATATTTCGTTACCATAAAAAAAACTTTTTTTTTTCGAGTAACAGTTATCCATGCACATGTGCATATGTATCATTACTTCAACAAATTCGGTAATACGTTATCAGGAATAGACAATTGCACTTTAATTTACAATACCATTAGTAATACACTACTTTTTACATTACCAATATTCAAAATGCACATGTGCATCATTAGGTATAACCATGATATAACGTGTGTTTGTAATTTTGAATGGAGAAGTAGGCCCATATACATGTTTTTTGGTTAGTTATATCTAGTGGTTGATGGTTTTGTTATAGTTGTCAATTTTTTATGTAATATGTTGATTGGATGGTATAAATGGTGTTTACATACATGTAATAAAGTGAAAATATTGTTAATGGTATTGTATTATGGATGGTAGGAGGTAATGGTATTGTATTATGGATGGTAGGAGGTAATGGTAGTGTATTATGGATGGTATGATAGATGAAAGGGAAAGTGTATTCAAAGTGGTGTACCAAAACACTTTATTTCATGCTGATACATATAAATGCACATGTGCATTTCTAATATTGGTAATGTAAAAAGTAGTGTATTACATATGGTAGTGTAAATGAAAGTGCAATTGTCTAATATGTGTAATGAATTACGGAATTTGTCAAAGAAATGACAAAAATGCACATGTGCATGCTTGTGTATTATGGATGGAATGATAGATGAAAGAGAAAGAAGTGTACCAAAACACCTTATTTCCTGTTGATACATATAGATGCACATGTGCATTTTTAACATTGTTAACGTAAAAAGTAGTGTATTACACGTGGTAGTGTAAATGAAAGTGAAATTGACTATTATTTGTAATGAATTACGGAATTTGACAAAAAAACGATACATATGCACCTGTGCATGGATAACTATTACTCGAATTTTTATTTTTTTTTGAAATTTTTTTTATTTTTTTTATTAACAAAATATAGCGATTTTTTCAAAAAAAAAATAGTAAAAAAATTTAAAAATTAAAAAAAAAAATTTTGGGTGTTTTTTAGATTTTTTTAAGAATTATTGTTTGTGTTCACACTGGTTCTCGCGGTTCTCGCAATAAAGGGTGGTTTCTAACGGATCTTTGTCCTATATATATATATATATATATAGTGGAGGGTTCAAATGAGAAGAATTTTTTTGTAAGAATAAAAAAGAATAAACTTCAACCAATAAGAACCCTTCATTTTACTTCATTTAATTTTTGCATTTAATATTAGTGTAAGGGTATATTGGTAAACTTAAATAGATCATTAATTGGTAGTCTTTCTTTTTAATAACTAACTACATTAAATTTATAACTTATTTTCAAAAAATATATTTTTTCAAAGAACAAAAAAAAAAAAAAAAAATTAAGTGAACGATGAATTACGAGATGTGTATGATGAATTAATAGGTGTGTAGGATAAATTTAATATGTGTAGGATAAATTTCCAAACGTGCAGGATAAATTTTGATGCGTGTAGGCAAAAAATTCAGTGTGGAGGATGATAGTCTTTATGACTAATTAAGTAGTCAAAACACAATCATAAATGAGATGAGAAAAAAAAAACTATTTAATGTTTTACAATTGTACCCTTTGTTCTTTTTCTTCTCAAATTAATTTTCTTCTCAAATGAACCTTCCCCTATATATATATATATATATATATATATATATATATATAGGGGAAGGTTCATTGGGGAACACTAAAAAAGTGGGGAACAGTGGGGAACCGACTCAAACGAACTCCGATTGGACTCATTCCAGCGGTGTTGGAACCGGCTCGTCGAACCCTAACTAAGATATCTTAACCCTAAACCCTAAATCCTAACTCCTAAACTCTAAACCCTAAAGCTAAAAAATAAGGCTAAAACCTAAGGTAAACCGTAAAATCTAAACCATAAACCCTAAAAGCTAAACGCTAAAGGCTAAACCTAAAGCTAAACCCTAAAGCCAAACCCTAAAGCTAAACCCTAAACCCTAAAGCTAAACCCTAAATCTAAACCCTAAAGCTAAACCCTAAAAGCCAAACCCTAATATATTTAGGGTTTAGGGTTAAGAGATCCTAGTTAGGGTTCGACGAGTCGGTTCCAACACCGCTGGAATGAGTCCAATCGGAGTTCGTTTGAGTCGGTTCCCCACCGTTCCTCACTTTTTTAGTATTCCCCAATGAACCTCACACTATGTATTTATATATATTAATAGAAGCTAATGAATAGTGTTTTAAATCTATTACTATATATAATGTATATAAGGGAGAGGATATGAAGATGTTGAAAATTAAGAGTTTTTTAACTTTTAGTACATCTAAATCTATACTTAAAATCAAGACTCATACAAATTCATGCAATTCCCACCGTCCAAACACTACTCAAATCAACGACCAAGCATCTTGATCCGCGTGAGTCACCACCAACCAATCAGCATACCCTCCACAACCAACATAACCAAACTCTCCACCACACCTCACTCATTCAAACAAACTCACATTTTCTTCACACCCAGTCCACGTACACATTTTCTCTCACCCAACAAAAATGACACCAACAACTAAGAAGAAACATAGAGCCGAGAAGAAGCTTCCCAAGGATGCATCTGCAACCGCCATTGAAAGAAAGTAAAAAAAAGAACAAAGAGACAGTTGAAATGTACAAGATCTGAACTCGTTTATCAACTATATTGGCACCCCAAGCAAGGCAATAGGGATCATGAACTCGTTTACCAACAATACTCTTTGGAAGCTTGCTTTAAAAGCTTCAAGGATTCCGAGGTGTAACAAGAAGAATACAATGTCATCCAGGGAGATTTAGACTGGTGTGAAGCTTATTTTGCCTGGTGGTTGGTGTAGTATAAGGTTTCTGAAGGTACAAAGGCAGTTACTAAGTTTAATAGTTCATGGAAAGGTTTGAGTAGATTTTTTGGGTTTTGTTTGGTTTAGATATGTAATCAGTGGTTTTGATGAAATGTAATTCGTGTAGGAACTAGGTTCAGCTTTTAGATAAATATAATTACAAAATATGTAATAACAAGACTCTCGTTCTTCGTATGAAATATAGTAGTACAATACCGGTTGCAATAACTAAATAAAAATAATATAAAATATAATTTTATATACCAATCTTGATTCAAGCCGCATCTCTAGTGGGTCCTCCACGCGCATTTGATAGCATCCTAGACTCGAGTATTCATCATCTTGAGTCTTGAAAAATACTCCTTGATTGCAACAAAGAACACACTAAAACATTGACGGTTTTGGTTGAGGCACGTGTTCAACACGCTTCCCTTAAAACAGATTTTGCACATCTACTAAAGACGACGGTACTGTTTCCAAGGGTACAACAGCCGAAGCAGTATGTACCGTCGAAGATGGCTCACGCGCCCGAGGTTACACCGGGTAATTGTAGTGTTTGAACTTTTGGAACAAATAAGGATGTGATGGTGGTGGAAAACAAGTAGATAGTACTCTTCTCTCTAGTTGGTCTTCAAGTGTTCATCCTCCTTCTAGTATTCTCCATGTATCAAGCAATACAATATTCTTCTTATAACAAAAAAGAAGCACATTGCCTACTAATTGTACAAGAGTTAAGGATTAGTGAAAGGTTTCACTTAATTAGTCACTTAATTAGAGATTTAAAAACTCTAATAAAACTAATTAAATGTCATCAAGAAGCTCTACTCAAGAGTTTCTCTTTTATTCACCACATGAAGATTCTAATTAGTATTTCTAATTTCATTAAATTATAAATATATTAAATATCCATTCACCAAATTTCCAACAATCCCCCACATGAATGGAGATCGTTCAAAACACATAAAATTTCCAATGGAACCTCGACAGCTGAGTTTTGAATACGATAGGTAGGTGTTACCTTTTGAACCTTCGCTCACGAAATACACTTAGCCCACTAGCTCTGAGTAGACATCGATGTCTTTGAACTCGACTGCCGTTTGTGTAGACGACAATACACTTCACACAAGACTCTCCTTAGCCTGGTCATCTCCTCATAGTCGTGTCCAATAATGGTCATGGAACACTTTCCTGGTTCTGCGAGAGCTATAGGAATTGTGCCCTCAATTCCATTCGAATCGACCCCACTTCTCTCTAACATAGGTGATTCTCCTTCGATCATTAAAAGCATTGTGGTTATCGTGATTTATCCAAATCATTTACCACATATTATGCTTAGCCTCACTCTTTGTCAGTGAATAACATAGGAATAGACCAGGACGTATTTAAACACCCTTTTATACTTTGGGGGTATGTATAACCATATATACTAGCTTATGCATATCAATTATGCCCCCATAGTGACCACCCTTAGGCATATGAGTTAGTTGTCCTATTGAACTTAGATCTTGGGATCTCTAGTCAACTAAGTTAGGTTTCCTTCACATACCCTTTTTCATGGGCTTTAGTCTAATTCCACAACTTGATCTCTAATAAACCCTCAGGTTGTTGGATCCATAACATTATCTTTGACTTTGTCTAGTCACCACAAATAACTTTACTTATTTGAGATCAGTTGTCATGATGTGTTCTTAACTCGCAAGTTAATTTTGCATATTGTCATCTTTTAATACTATAACCTCAATGGCCATCTGAATCTGGTTATAATATATGTCTTTCTAAGATACATGTATCATTTAAGGCAAACACATCTCTATTATGCACTATGACATTTGTGTCATCCACTTAGTCGTGTGTTTGCAATGTTAGATTGGATTACAAAATCCTTATTGCCAAACTTTTATGATACAAATGCAAGACACCCCCACATTTAAGTGTTATAGGATATCATCCAGATGGAGTAATCAAAACCATGTCTACATACTCTTATAGGGTTGTTTCTAAATGGATCCTCTCCCATGTTTCTTGCCATTTGATCAACATTTCCGTAACTTCACTTATGACGACATTTATACACATATGATCGAACAAGATCAACCTCATCGTATTAGTGAATTCAACTCATATTGCATTAGCTTACATAAACTTCCAAGCTGACCAGAGCAACACATGCCATTGTCATAAGTTTGTCACCAACTTAGAATAATTCCAATTTAACATCTAGAATAAGCCTAGGCAATGAGTTCTCCTCATTAGCTTTTCAAACAAACTCTTCAAAAGTTACATGGCTTTTCCTTATAATGAATGAAAATTCTCCCTCAACTTTGTCTGTACACAAATTCTTTTCGTGTTCATACACATTTGAATGTTTAGAGTTAATTAGTCTCCGTCAAGACCCATAATTAACTAAGTACTAGTCTAGCATGCTTTAGACTATAATACTTTAGCATGTGAACAGAAGATGCATCATTCTGATTCTTCACAACCCTAAGGATATCATAATATCACTTTGCGACATTCATCCCTTGTTAAGACAAAATAATGAGACTTATTGATAATCCTAAAACATCAGCAAATAGCTAATTTTTATCATTCAATTAAGGAACATAACTTGTTTATCTTTGATCTCCAACGCTTTACCATTGACTGATAAGGACCTAAACAGAATTCTTAATCCAAGTCACTTGGTGAACACATTCATCACCAACAAGATGAATGTTCCTCATCTACAATCACTATTATGTGTGGCATAGAGTCAACTATATCGACACTCAACAACATGGCATTCATAATTTTGCCATAAGTGATTTGCACACATTTATTGTTATTCATTAGGATATATATATATATATATAGGATGCTCTCCCAAACGAAGGTAAAATCTCCATATAGTTCTAACAATAATCAACTGGTAGACGTATCTACGTATAGATCACTCGGAACAAATCTCGCAAGATTTATTATAGGTATACAATAACATATAGTTCTTTTTCTTTTATATGTTAGAATTCACACTATGAATTTTCCAATAACTTCTAACAAAGTATGTCGAAATGAATCTCGTTTGTGTATTTCATCTCAATACACTCAATATATACGTTCTTTCATTATTCTCTCATGATGTGTCTACACATTTGATGTCTCGTCTTTGACATTTAGTCAATGCAACAACTCTTAAGTTGTTTATGTCCAAGAGTTTTCATGTACTATCTGTTTAAAACCATATTCTATTAAACAATGCAAAATCGGCGTTATAATTATTTCCACAAAATAATTTATACGTCACAAACATTAGTGATTTATTTCTTTGTAAAAAAATTGCATGTGTTATCCGAAGATATTGAACACAAAACAATAAAATACATTGGAAATTAAATCATAATTGCCGAACACTTTTGAAATTTAAACAGAAGCATAGACGATATGTAGACATCAAATATCAAAGTGCTTTGATCTTCAACACTTTATAATCTGACTGGAAACTTCTCAACGATATCGTCCCATGGCATTTCTTGAGGTACTCCCTCAATAAGACTCCAGGCACTTGTAAGTACAAGTTCTCCATTTACTCTTGAAACTTTAAACTTAGACAATTATGCTCAAAATAACACCAAGTTGTTACAAAGACTACATTTAAGTAGTAAACTTGAACAATTAAATTTGTTCACAACAACACCAAGTTGTTTTTCACCAAATAACATCCACGAGACTGTTACTTTGTTCACCATATGCTACTTCTAGCAAGAGTAGCGAACCATTTGAATTATCAATGTTATGCAAAACTTTATTTTAAAAATCATTCAAAACAGTTTCTTAGTTTTGCAATATGCAATATTAGTAATATCAATTAGGGTTATGAAAACATAGATCAAACCCCAAAATATCAAATGGTTTTATATTGTTTAGTCTTACTACACATGTACTAAATGTTTTCTAACACGCATGTTAGAAAGAAAAATTTTATAACGAGCACATTATAGAGTCGAACGTTTACATAAAACGTTTTCCAAAGATATAGTTTATAAAATAAACCATTTCTAATCATTTTTAATACACACATAGGCAATTAAATGTTTGCATAAAACATTTCCGTTAATTATGAACAATATCTAACCTTGTATTCGTGATACACATTTTCTAACACACGTTTTAGAAAATTTAAGTCATTTTATATATAAAAACATGACCAATTGGATTTAGAAATCACAAATTAAAGTTGGTGATAAATCCCACACAACTACAACATCACTTTATGGTGATTTAATTCTATGATTCATACTCTTGTAGATTTTCAATCTCATCAAGTTAGGCACATAGCCTACTTTTAATACAAGAGACATGGGGTGAAAAAGAGTCTCACTTTGTTGGATCGTCGTGTGACCCAAACGAGTTAATCAGAAGAGTTTACAATCCATATCAAAGGCGGAATCAGTGATATAGATGTGATAACAGCTTGATTCCTCTTAATTATCCTTTTATTATTGATTTCAAAGCAATCCTGATCGTTTGACAAACTGGCAGCACCTCGGCTCTGAAATCAAGACCGTTACAAATGAATCAACCAGCCAGCTATTTATAGGAGTGATAATTTCGTACGAACTAGTACTTGCTATTTCGTGAGAAATACCTTTGTGTTATTTCATACGAAATAGCACTTGCTATTTCGTGCGAAATACCCCTTTAAAATGTAAAACCTAATTTCTATCCTGCTGTGCACTGGTATATCCTATCTAGACACATGACTCGATACAAGACGAAGTTAATAGACATTTAAGCACCAACAGACTCCCCCTTGGATGTTGACGAAGTCTTTGGGATCGAGCCTTCAATCTTGATCAGTCTTGTCTCTTTTTCCAAATAATTTGACATTGAAAGCATCCTTCAATCTCTTTATCTTCTAATCCTCTTGATCAGATCTCTTGAATCTTTTGACTTTAACAGCATCAGCAGCTAGCACTTGAACCTTACTTTGACAATCTTCAAACTCCCCCTTGAATGTTGATCCAGAAACTGTTAAACTCCCCCTTTCAATAAGCTGGGATAGAATTTTGGTTCAAGCTTTGTTCAAATTTAGCCACAGGGATCTTGCTTTGCTGCTGTAACCTGCTTCTCAGAAATTTGACATTACAATGTATTCCCTTTTTTTTTTACTACATTTAAAGTTTTTATTAGTTTTTAGAAATCCACTTAAGTATCTAGGTCCAAGTTAATGACCCTAGGCACTTAATTTTTCTACCAAGTCCAACTTAATGACCTTGGTTGACTTGAGACAAAACAAAACTGATTTTTGTTCAACATAGTTCAAAACATTTTCTTGAAAATTACAAGTTTCAACTTAATGAACTTGTTTTGACTCTTCATATACAAGTTAAACATGATAAGCTACCAACTCTTCTGTCCAGCTCAGAAACTTCTTGCATCTTCTTCAAACTGCGAATCTGAAGATTAGCTTTCCACTTTGGTTTGTCGGAAAAAATAAAGCAGAAATGTAAAATCTTTTTGGATTTTGAATAAAGTTTCTATACTAGAATGCTAAACAGAAATGAAATGCAGTAAATGTAAACTATTTACAAACATATTTTTGGTGAGGGTGTTAGGGAATCATATCAGCTATCGACAAGTCACAAGTACCGTTAAGCTTTGATTTCATACTTAGAATTAAACAATTCGCTTAGATTGTCGATATACTGATCCTCTTAAATTCTCACACAAATTTCAATCTGTTCAGGATACGAATTAGGTGAATTAAGAACTTAAACTCATTCATGTGTCCCACCTCTTGAATATACTCCCGTATCCAGATCCCAATATTCAGTCTTACAGGTGAGTATACCCCAGATGATATCTGTAAGGGGTTAAATGCGAGGGCCGTGAGAGCTCAGGCTATTGCTTTTGCAAAATAAGAAGTCCCGGGATAATACCCCAGATATCACTGAGTATAAATACCTAGTATTTCAGAAAGAGGGGTCCTTCAAACAAGATTTCAGGGGTTACCTATATATCCAAGTAGTGTTCCCCACGAAATAAGCAAGTAATGATTTAAGCACCAAGACACTTAATTAGAGATTTTATTAGAGACATAAACTCTAATAAATTGACATAAAACTCTACTTAAGAGTTTATCTTCCATATGAAGAGTCTAGTAAATAATTATAATTTCATTAAATTCATATAAATAACAACACCATCACTTTATAGTGATTTAATTCTGAAGCCAATCAAACATCAACTTCAATGTATGACCTTTTATTTCTAAACCATACAAAGCATAATATAAGTATTTATATTCATTAAAAATCAATGCTACAACAAATTACTTAAATAAAATGTTTACATAAAACATTTCAAAGCATTTGTATTTTAACCAATTTTAACAATCATGTTAAAATGAAAGAAATTCTAGCGCGCACGTTAGAAATATTAACATTTCCACAAAATGTTAATTCGACTTCCTATAAACACTTATATGGTTTAAATAAATAAGTCATTTCTAATACACACGTTAGAAAGTAAACAATTTTTTAAAAAAAAATTGCTTCCAAACTAACGCTTTCCATGAACGTTTCTAACACACATGTTAGAAAGCAAATGATTACAAAATTCATTATAAGTCTTATTTGTTCATATCAATCCATGGGTGAATGAAGAGTCTACTTTAAATAGAGACTTAATTACAGACTTAAAACTTTAATCAAGTAACATAAAACTCTTATTTAAAGACGTAAAAAACTCTACTTAAGAGAGTTTAACGCTTACAAAAAACGTATGGTTTAATAAACCCGATCTAACACAAAAGTTAGAAAAATTAACGATTCCCAACATCATTTCAAAACTAAACGTTTGAACCAAACTACTCGTTGGTACCACGTTATAGGATTTAAGATTGTATCTCAATCTCAATAAATCCAAACACAACAAATTGTACTACATACATATTTCCCAAAAAAAATATTTATAAGATCATAATCTCAATATATATATGACAAAGATCCGTTAGGAACCACCCTTTTTTGCGAGAACCGCGAGAACCAATGTGAACACAACAAAAAATGCCTAAAAATAGCTAAAAAACACACAATTTTTTTTTTAATATTTTTTATAAAAAAAATCACTACTTTTAGTATGCAAAAATTTTTTTTTTTTGCATACTAAAATTAGCGATTTTAATATAAAAAATATTAAAAAAAAATTAGATTTTTTTTAGGTTTTTTTTGGTTTAGTTTTTAGCATTTTAGCTTGGGGGGGGGGGTTAGGTTTTTGGGAGGTGGGGGAGGGGGGTTTAGGTTTTTTTTTAGGGGGGGGGGGGGGGGAGGTTAGGTTTTTTTTAGGTTTTTTGGGGGTTTTAGTTTTAGCATTTAGCTTGAGGGGGGTTAGGTTTTTTTTAGCTATTTTAGGTTGTGTTCACATTGGTTCTCGCAGTTCTCGCAATAAAGATGGTTCTCGCATGAACCTTACCCTATATATATATATATATATATATTATAAATCATTTCGTGAACCCAAAATCCTTATAAATAAAGTTTTAAGATTGTAGCAACAATCTCACGATATCTGTTTTAAGTTTGTAGGAACTAGGTTCACCTTTTATAAAATATAATTACAAAATATATAATAACGAGACTCTCGTTCTTCGTATGAAATATAGTAGTACAATACCGGTTGCAATAACTAAATAAAAAGAATATAAAATATAATTTTATATACCAATCTTGATTCAAGCCGCATCTCTGGTAGGTCCTTTACACGCATTTGATAGCATCAAAGTGGTACCTATTGCTTAATCAGTTGTATAGTGATTGCACGTCTATTTAAACTTCAAAGTGGTCCCATAGTGGGGCGTTATTTTAAAAAAAAAATTGAAAAAAAACGCCCCAAAACGCCCCTCCCCCCACTACACCGGGCGTTATAAGGCGTTTTTTTTTTTTTGAAAAGTTTGCATGTTGGCATTTTATTTAAAACGCTGGTGTAACACCTCGAAAATTCACGTCCTATAATGTGTTGACACGTGTCATAAAGTTTGAACGTGTGAAAGAATGTTATAAAAGGACTAAAGTTGACAAACATGGAAAGTATGTGAATATACGTATTCTAAGTGTCAACAGTGAATAAATATAGTGTATATTAACCCTACAAGATACTCATACCTTCAAACGAATAAATCATGGATCATACGAAGCTAAAAGTGAGAGATTACAAACTACAGGGGCTAAATGTGTCAACATGTTTAATTTATACCTCTGAGTGACCTTTTGACAAACCCGAAGCTTTGTAAATGTTAATTAAGCTCACTAGAATGCACGATTAAAATTTCATAAAGTTTCGTTATCGTATGAGAAAGTTATGATCAAATTCGTGTGCGAAGGGTTAAAGTGCAAACATTGAAAGTTAAGACTTTTCGGGTTAACCGGAAGTGTACAGGGACTTGGCAAAGTGGGTATAAGTCCTAAAGCCCTTGTGGGTAAATATAAGGGGGTCAAAATGCAAGAAATGACCTTGATTGCCCCTTCGTGAAGCCAAAGGCCAACTTTGCATTAAATAGAACAAATCAAAAATCTGATTTCGCAGGCCAGGCGGCCCGCGTGAGAATTGTCAAAGGGGGAGGCGGGCCGCGTGGGACGCCCAGAACCCAAAAAACCGGCTGCAGCCTGTTCTTTCGCGATTATGACCGATTTCATTGGTTTTTCTCACTCATGGGCGACCCCTAAACTATCCTAGAGTACTAGGACACATGTTGGAAGGTTGTGGGCAGTAGTAGACTTAGTTGTCAACTAATTGTGGTGCCTAAATCCACTATATAAGGCCATGTAGTGCAACAATGTTCCACACACCATTTCCTGCATTCTTGGATCAATTCTGGAGCTCTATAGGAGGTCCAACTGATCTTAAGTCGTGCATAGGACTCTTGTAAGTCTACTAGTCCTTCTTTAATTGAGTTTAGCTTGTTTAATTAGCTAAAAGTCAAACCGTCGTAATTACGGTTTGACTTCGAGATTAGTCAATAATGGCTCAGTCATATCTCGAATTAAAAGTAGTTATGAGTTGGTATTTATGTGGGTAATAAAACCTCAAAAGGGTTTCCCCTGATCACCACTCTAACCAGGTCAAAAGTCGGGTCAAACTTTTAATTAAAAAGTCAACAGGATGCTTAAAATGTCATTTATGCATAATTAGCTATCTAGAACATATATAACCTGTTTGATCATTGTTATAACTTAGTAATTAGTGTAAGAACATGTCTAAACATGTTCAACCCGACTATTTCCTGTTTAGACCCGGTTCGGAACCGAAAGTCACATAGTTTGACTTTCACTTTGACTTTCAGTTCTGACCCGTTCAGGTATGTTTTAGAAATGCCTCAGAGCTTAAATTGGATTAGGTTACTTGTTAGAACAACCCTCTGTGATTACACACCTTGGTTCACTAGTTATCCAATTAATATGCATATTTCCGTTAATTGCTCATATGTTGACCGTTATGCCCTTATTACCTTAAAACATGATTTATGAAAATGTAAAAGTGTAGAAACCTTAGTTACTGATATATAAACTTGTATGCAAAGTTTGACATCAGTTTGACTTATAGATTACGAGTTATGCTCAATATCGCAAAATTAAAGCTTTATGTTAATAAAACGGCGTAATTAGCGTATAGCCTAGTTAAGCCTACTTTTTGGTATCAAACTTAATACCCACTGATATAATATATTATTTTGGGATTTTTAAATATTTTTAATTAATTTTAGGCTGAGCATAACTAGTAGTCGTAGGCTTAATCCGGTAATTGTCGGTTTTGCCCTTACGGGCCATAAAATGAGTTTTACTTATCTAAACGACTCCAAACCTTTTGCTACTGATCACATATGATAAATAAATTATTTTAAGCCTTCTGGAAATATAAAAATATCAGATTTAAGTATCAAACCCGGAAATGGCCTTTAATCGCCTTATTTAGCGTTTTTAACGCATAGTATGTATTAAAATTATATTAGACATACCCGGGTTGATACCTACTGATATATGAGGCAAATTATGATATTTTAACAGTAAGCAAAGGTTGATAAACTCAGACTTCAGTTTTGAGCTTTTCGGCTTATGTGAAATTACCAAGATGCCCTTTCGGTGCATAGTTTGGTTATAAATGATATATTTCATATATATGCTCTAGCCTACTGATATAACTCATCAAATTGAGTATGTTTGCTGTTTACATCAGACCTGTAACTCAGTTAAACATTTAAACTCTTTTACAACCTTTGAAATGACCAAACTACCCCTACGGGGCATAGTTTGTGTTTAATTTCATTTCGGGCATAATGAAAGACATCCTACTGATGTCACAACATATTTGAAGCATATTAACTTAGGAAACCTGTATATGGCTCTTACGGATACCCGTTACGCTTATTACGCGTTCGGTTCGGTTTATGTAACAAGTTTACATAAAATAGCCGAAACGGGTCAAACCTTATCGGTTTTATCTCAAAATCCAGAATGTGCATGAAGGACCCATATTAAACAAGTCTCTGAACTTGTCGGGTCTAAATCACATTCTATCCGGTCCTCGCTTAATCGTGCGTACGAACCGTATCTTTGAAACTAGCCGGTCTAAGCTTAAGCTTAATTAAAGACCCGTTAGGATTCTAATAGGTTATTAAAAACCTTCGTTCCAGATTAGGAGCCCAGTAAAAGCTATCTGTACTTGCTGATTTGGTATACGGCTGGGATTGAATTTATATTTAGCTCAGGTAAATACTTTTAACTTATTTTCCCTATACGGGCTTGGGTTACGGTATATAGCATACCGCTTGATCGGGCATCAAATCTCCACGCTTAGTGGGTAGTTGAATAATTTGATCAGCTCGTTTAAACAGTCTTGTTTACTTTACAGCCTTTGGGGGGTTAATGACCATGTCCCGGATATCCTTGGCATCATCTTACGAGATGGCCACGACCTGAGCACGGGGTGTAGGCGTACACCGTCCGTGTATAACTCAATGATGTGGTGTGTCTATTGATCTTTAACTCGGACTAGATCCGGGCTACTGAACGCATAAGTAACATGTAATTCGTTCACAAGATTATAATATTAAATAATTCTCCCAAGTTAAAAAGATTAATCTTGCCTCTGTGCATTTTAATCAAATTATAAAACATTTATGCCATGTGCATCCAAACCAATTTTTAAATCATTTTCCAAAATGAGTCAGTTGATTGTATTTACCAGTGTAAACTGACGTATTTTCCCAAAAAGACTAAATGCAGGTACTAAACGTAATTGGCTGGATTGTCTCCTTAGCATCAATAAAGAGTCTCGCAAGCTTAAGATGCCTGAAGTCTGTTGGACTATTGTTTCCATTTTATGTTCGATCCTTCTGTGGATAAACTTCCGAATATTGTGACATTTGATATTACAATAATAAATTCGGTTGTATTACATTTTCAATTGCTTCCGCTGTGCATTATTAAATATTGTGTTGTTTGACTATTATGTTGCCAACCACGTCACGATACTCCCCCACCGGGCCCACCGGTAACACGTGGAAATTTGGGGTGTGACAGGTTGGTATCAGAGCCAACACTGAGTGAATTAAACACTAGCCTTTTTGTGTTTAATCTCAGTTACACAATTGCACAATCTAAACTTCTGAGTCTAGACTTAACATAGGAATAATCTTAATCCTAATATGGAAATTTTTCTTCCAATTTTTATTATTATTGGATACGTCGCCAAGCGAGGAAGCTGAACTAGGGATTCTCCACACCCGGAGCCTTGAAATGCTGAGCTTCGTACAGCGACCAAGATGAGATGTGCAACCAAGGAGAAAGCATTCAGGAATTTAATGAAGAAGAAACTCCTTTGCTAAAAATCGTTTCCTCAATAGTCCTTATAAGGACATATTTATCTTTTAGTCCCTTCGAGGACAACACTATTCCTTTCAAGTCCCGCTTAGGGCAACTTTATACTTTTATTTTTATATAATGGAATGATTAAGTTTAAACTTTCATTCTAAACAAGAAATATTAAATAAATGGAAAATATCATTTCCTTTTGCAAGGTCTACCATTATAATAAAATGGCAAAATCTAAAAAGGACAAGACCTAGCTTCGGGTCATTTTAAGACCGGGCCAAGATGGTAGTTCCATAATTAGATTCAGATCCATATTAACACCTCAATTTAAAATTGTTCTGCGTTAATTAAATTAAGAATCTTAAGTGTGAAACCTAGCATTCGGGTCAATTAAAAGACCGGGCCAAGATGGTAAGACCCGTTAAAAAGATTCAAACCATTAAATTAAGAATCTTAAGTGTGAAACCTAGCCTTCGGGTCAATTATAAGACCGGGCCAAGATGGTAAGACCAGTTAAAAAGATTCAAACCATTAACTAAGAATCTTAAGAGTGAAACCTAGCCTTCGTGTCAATTATAAGACCGGGCCAAGATGGTAAGACCTGTTTAAAAGATTCAAATCCCTGTTAACATCTTAAAACATGTTAACACTCCTGGCAGATGTGATTCATTTAAAATCACACATGTTATTATTATATAAGGATCTTTCTAAAGATTCCTAACCCAGTTTAATGATCTCTGAATCCTGGGTTCACATCATCAATTAAGATGATCATATTTTAACCATACGTGGTAATATAGTGCCTACGGGCCTTGCTCATTTCTACATGAGCCAAAATACAGTGGTAGCTATGACTCCCCTGTCAGAAAAAAGGTAATGAACTAGGTTCAAACCTCAAGGCTTTGATTCTCTGAAATCCTAGCTTATAATTTATAAATGTCCTTGTGACTAGGCCTATTGTGCCAGAATACCTTCATGCTTTGATTCTCTGAAATCATAGCTTATAATCTATATATGTCCTTGTGACTAAGCCTGTTGTGCTAATATACTTAAAGGCCCTGATTCTCTGAAATAATGGCTTAAAATTTAAAATTTGTCCTCGTGACTAGGCCTTTGGTGCTATTAAATAAAACTATTATTGTTGCTTTGATCCTCTGAAATCATAAGCTTATAATTTATAAATGTCCATGTGACCAGGCCATTGGGTGCCACTAATAAAACTGTTAATGTTTTATAATTAGGATAAATTATAATGGAAATCCTAAATATAAATGATTAATAAATTAACCAAATATGGTCTCTGTTTACCATGGTTAATGAAATTCCCTAAGGAGCAATTTTGTAATAAACATCCCTTAGAAGGGAAGTGCCTACGGGCTATAGTTAATGTCCTCTGAGACTAAAAGACAGTGGTAGCCTACAACTCCCTGTCAAGAAAAAGGTAATGAACTTTGATTCAAACCTTAATACCTCGATTCTCCGAAATCATGGCTTATAAATTTAACTTGTCTACGCGACTAGGCCATTTGTGCTATTATTAACTTATGAATTAGGATTTATGATAAAAATCCTGAATGAAATAAATATCCTTCCTTCCCTATCAATATGCATTTTAAAAAGAATCTTAAAGGTGAAACCTAGCCTACGCGGCCAAGATGGTGAAACCTACTCAAGGGATTCAGATCCTTGTTAACACTTAAGAACGTGTTAGCACTCTTGAGAAATGTGATTCGAGAAAATCACAACAATCATCCTTATATTGGATTCTTCCAATTCCCTTATCTAGCCTGGTGATTTAGAAATCACGGCTTATATCATCCCATAACACGATCATGTTATAAACACCCGTTAATGATAAAGTGCCTACGGGCTAAACTTGTTGTCCGATAAGACAACGACAGTGATGGTCTTTGACCTCCTGTCTAAAATATTAGACTATGTCCAAACATAATAGTCTATATGATCAATGCGATCATGACTAATATCATCTAATACGATGATAATATTATTTAACATCCTTTAGTGATGTTTTGCCTACGGGCTATAATATATTGTCCATTTGAGACATTGACATTGTTATCTTTATGATTCCTTGTCTGAGGTGGTGAGCTATGCTCAAGCCAAAATAGTCAACATGATTAATGCAATCAAGACTTATATCATCTAATAGGATGAACCAATTATAAATCTCCATTAGTGATGTTTCGCCTATGGGCCATATTATATTGTCCATGCGTGACAAAGACATTGTGATCTTTACGATTCCCAGTCCAAGGTAGTGAGCTATGCTCAAACCTAATAGTCTATATGATCAATGCGGGCATGACAAAAATCATCAATACGATGGTTAAAGCATTTTTCCAACATCCTTAATGATGTTTTGGCCTAAGGGCTATATTATGTTGTCCAATTGAGACGAGGTAATTGTAATCTTTTGTGATTCTTTGCCAAGGGGGTGAGCTATACTCAAATCCCATAGTCTATACTCGTTGCGATCCTGACTAGTATCATCAGTATGATGATCATAATATTAACATCCCTCGCGATGAAATGCCTACGGGCTATACCCTATTCTAGTGTCGGTAAGACAAAGATAGTAGTAATCTTTATGATCTTCTGTTCAGAATGGTGTGATTATACCCAAACCCAATAGTCAATATGATCGATGTGATCATGACTAATATCATTAGATACGATGGTTATATATAAACATCCATTAGTGATGTTGATTGGCTTCTTTTCTGCCAAATGAATCGTCTTTCAAGACGATGACGGTTGTAGTCTATGACTCCCTGTCCAAAGGTGAAGAACCACGTTCAAACCTTGAAGCCCTAAACTAATAAAATTGCGACTAATAAATTAAGGTCCTTGATGATAGACCATCGAGTTATGTTTTAAAGTCATTCATGACAGGCCTATGTGCCATAATTTGTCATTCGTGACAAGCTAACATATTAAATGTTAACATTCCTAGTGACATGCCTTGTGCCATATCTAAATGTCCTTTGCGACAAGGCCTTCGTGCCGTATAAATTATTTATGTCCTTCATGACTGGGCCTTATGCCATATTTTCCTACGTCCATCGAGACAGGCTTCTATGCCATATATGTATACATATAATAAAAGTCTTGTAAGGCTAGCCTTTGAGCTATTCATGATCGTTCGTGTGCCAAAGACAGTTGTGACATTATGATCCCCTGTCAAGCAGGTATTGGACTCGCTCCAAACCTTAAATTCCATTGTTAGTCCTTTTGTGACCTAAGCTAAATGTAATAGATAGACATTCAAATAGCATTCATTAAGAATGTTCAGAACAGAATAGCCCATACGGTTTATGAATGTCGTGGCTAATCTAAGTCAGGTCATCAGGATGATGACTAATAATTGTTAATCTTGGTGATTAGTACCAAGTTTCGAGTATGGAAAACTCGGATGAGGTAGACGACAGTCGCAATACTATTACTGCGACGAAAGTTAATAAAAACTACAAACGTAAACCTCAATATTAATGGAGTTAATCTCCAGGCTGTGGTTGACGCAACAGTTGAAAAGGTCATGAGACAATACAAAAAGCTGAATACTTCTCGCTCTAAATCTCATTCAAAACCATGTTAAATTGCTCATGAGGAGAGCTATGTTCACACTTCAAATATGAAGGATGAACCAAAGAAGGAGGATAACTCCCAGAAATCTGAGAAAGAGAGCGAGTACAGGCTTAATAAAAAGCAATGAAAGTTCAGTAAGAAGCCTGTATACCTCTGAGACTGCTTCAGCATTATAAGATGGATGTTTTAATATCCATTAGGAAATTTTTTCGATGTCCTAGTTCCGTTAAAATATAAGGACTTAATATAGTGATAAAAATAGATTGGTTGCCTCGAAAAATCAAGCCCATATCGTGGGTGATAAGAAGCAATTAATTATCAAGACTCCTTATGAGACAACTCTCATAATTACACGTATCCGTACGATTAATAAATATTAAACATAAAAAAATGGTGGAATTGGCCGTCCCCGGAATCGAACCTGGGTCTAGGCCGCACCCTTTCGCGCGCCTAGCCAACTGAGCTAGGTGCCTAGTTTGTGAAACTTCCATTATTGATTAAATATAAGCACTTGTACAATAAACTTCCTTATCATTTATCAATGATAATTTCTGCTAAGTGTCCTGTTTTTAATACGGGCAATAATAAATCCTCATGAACCATAAACTTAGAATTTTTTTTTATTATATCCACAAGATATAACTACCAAGGAAACCATAGTAACCGATTCTTATAGATCGGCAAGGAATCCTTCCGAAAATCTAAGAGCACTCTTTCTTTGCATAGAGTACGACAACATATGTTATTTTAATTATTTTTCTCATTTGTTTTTATCGCCTGCGAATGCCAAACTATGTTTGATAAAAGTGCCATATGAGGATTGGCGTATCCTATTGTGTCCCATAGATTATTTCCATGTCTGATCAGCATGGAGGTTTAATACATGGAACCCCTAAGATATCCCAATGATCATATTGTACTAAAGTCGACTAGTAGTATTCAAAGAAGATATCCAAAAATGGAAATTTTTTTTCCCCAAGTAAATGTTCCCGATTAAGGAATTCGTGGACTTAGAACATAAAGGTGTCACTCATTTGACACGAACAATGATAGATGAACTGGAGCCTGAGATATGGAAAATCTCTATAGCCTCCTTGTACCTTAATTATCTTCTCCTATGATTACCCTGTTTACCCTGGGGGACAGGTAGAGTTGAGTTTCATATCCCATTTAAGGCTGTATTACTATGAAATCTCCAAGACGGCTAGTACCATCATTGGAAGAATCGAAACCCTGATTTACTAAGTTTTAAAATAGAGGGTTCATATAGCCTAACTCGATATTCCGAAAGTGTGATATCGTTAAATAAGAAAGACAGTTCATTTTGCTTATTCATTAGTTACCGCAACCCTAATTGGGCAATAATTAAGAAATTGCCATCAGCTGTTCTAAATCGTCGATTTGTTCAGCTAACTTCAAGGATCAACTAATCCTTAAAATTTGTTAAGTAGTGGTTGGAATAACTATCTCACCTTAAGATAAGCTTGTCTATGATAGTTGGTATGTAAGCATCAAGGCTGCTCCCCTGGAAACCCTGTAAAGATAGAATGATAAACATCTATTGTAAGGGCAATAGATTGGTAAGTACAATTACCAGGATCTAAGGGAAAATTATTGGTGGATAGGCTTGAAGAAGTCTGTAGCCACCTATGTAGCTAAATGCTTGACGTATGCGCAAGTCAAAGCTGAGCATCAGAAACCGTCAGGTTTGCTACAACAGCTTGAACTTCCTACGTGGGAGTGGGAAATGGTAACTATGGATTTTTACCAAGTTACCCAAGACAAGGTAAGGCAATGATATAATATGGGTTATAGTGATAGACTGAGTAAGTCCGCACATTTCCTACCCATCAAGGAGACTTATAGCTCCGACATGTTAGCTCAGTTATACGTTGATAAGATTGTAGCCTTACATGGCATACCTGTGGCTATTATCTCTGATAGAGATGCTAGATACACGTCACATTTCTAGAAGAGTTTCCAGCAATCTTTGGGCACACGTTTGAATTTTAGTACGGCTTACCATCCTCAGTCTGACGGTCAGAGTGAACGTACTATTCAAACGTTGGAAGATATGCTGCGTGCATGTGCGATCAATTTGGGAGGTAGTTGGGATAAGAACCTACCATTAATCGAATTCTCCTACAACAATAGCTACCATACCAGCATTAAGGCTGCGTCTTTCGAGGCATTATACGGTAGAAAGTGTAGATCGCCCGTTTGTTGGGCGGAAGTTAGAGATGTCCAGTTATCAGGACCAGAGATCGTGTTCGAAGCGACGGACAAGATTGTCCAGATTCGTGACCGTCTCAAAGCTGCCCGGGGTAGGCAGAAGAGCTACGCAGATACGAAGCGTAAAGCTTTTCACTTCGAAGTAGGTGATAAAGTATTGCTTAAAGTATCACCCTGGAAAGGAGTGATGCGGTTTGGTAAGAAAGGCAAGCTAAGCCCGAGATACATAGGACCTTTCGAGGTTATCGAACGTGTCGGGTCAGTTGCCTATAAGTTAAACTTACCAGAAGAGCTCAGTGGAATTCACAATGTGTTCCACATCTGCAATCTGAAGAAGTGCTTCGCTGACGAATCACTGGTTATACCGTATACAGATGTGCATATAGATGAGAGCTTAAATTTTGTGGAAAAACCTGTGTCGATTAAAGATCGACGGGTAAAGAAGCTTCAGAGAAAGCATATACCTATTGTTAAGGTCAAATGGGATGCCCGTAGAGGACACGAATTCACGTGGGAGGTTGAAGCCACGATGAAAGAAAAGTACCCTTACTTATTTCAGTAAATCTCGGGTCGAGATTTATTTTAAGGGGGTGAGGATGTAACACCTCGAAAATTCACGTCCTATAATGTGTTGACACGTGTCATAAAGTTTGAACGTGTGAAAGAATGTTATAAAAGGACTAAAGTTGACAAACATGGAAAGTATGTGAATATACGTATTCTAAGTGTCAACAGTGAATAAATATAGTGTATATTAACCCTACAAGATACTCATACCTTCAAACGAATAAATCATGGATCATACGAAGCTAAAAGTGAGAGATTACAAACTACAGGGGCTAAATGTGTCAACATGTTTAATTTATACCTCTGAGTGACCTTTTGACAAACCCGAAGCTTTGTAAATGTTAATTAAGCTCACTAGAATGCACGATTAAAATTTCATAAAGTTTCGTTATCGTATGAGAAAGTTATGATCAAATTCGTGTGCGAAGGGTTAAAGTGCAAACATTGAAAGTTAAGACTTTTCGGGTTAACCGGAAGTGTACAGGGACTTGGCAAAGTGGGTATAAGTCCTAAAGCCCTTGTGGGTAAATATAAGGGGGTCAAAATGCAAGAAATGACCTTGATTGCCCCTTCGTGAAGCCAAAGGCCAACTTTGCATTAAATAGAACAAATCAAAAATCTGATTTCGCAGGCCAGGCGGCCCGCGTGAGAATTGTCAAAGGGGGAGGCGGGCCGCGTGGGACGCCCAGAACCCAAAAAACCGGCTGCAGCCTATTCTTTCGCGATTATGACCGATTTCATTGGTTTTTCTCACTCATGGGCGACCCCTAAACTATCCTAGAGTACTAGGACACATGTTGGAAGGTTGTGGGCAGTAGTAGACTTAGTTGTCAACTAATTGTGGTGCCTAAATCCACTATATAAGGCCATGTAGTGCAACAATGTTCCACACACCATTTCCTGCATTCTTGGATCAATTCTGGAGCTCTCAAGGAGGTCCAACTGATCTTAAGTCGTGCATAGGACTCTTGTAAGTCTACTAGTCCTTCTTTAATTGAGTTTAGCTTGTTTAATTAGCTAAAAGTCAAACCGTCGTAATTACGGTTTGACTTTGAGATTAGTTAATAATGGCTCAGTCATATCTCGAATTAAAAGTAGTTATGAGTTGGTATTTATGTGGGTAATAAAACCTCAAAAGGGTTTCCCCTGATCACCACTCTAACCAGGTCAAAAGTCGGGTCAAACTTTTAATTAAAAAGTCAACAAGATGCTTAAAATGTCATTTATGCATAATTAGCTATCTAGAACATATATAACCTGTTTGATCATTGTTATAACTTAGTAATTAGTGTAAGAACATGTCTAAACATGTTCAACCCGACTATTTCCTGTTTAGACCCGGTTCGGAACCGAAAGTCACATAGTTTGACTTTCACTTTGACTTTCAGTTCTGACCCGTTCAGGTATGTTTTAGAAATGCCTCGGAGCTTAAATTGGATTAGGTTACTTGTTAGAACAACCCTCTGTGATTACACACCTTGGTTCACTAGTTATCCAATTAATATGCATATTTCCGTTAATTGCTCATATGTTGACCGTTATGCCCTTATTACCTTAAAACATGATTTATGAAAATGTAAAAGTGTAGAAACCTTAGTTACTGATATATAAACTTGTATGCAAAGTTTGACATCAGTTTGACTTATAGATTAAGAGTTATGCTCAATATCGCAAAATTAAAGCTTTATGTTAATAAAACGGCGTAATTAGCGTATAGCCTAGTTAAGCCTACTTTTTGGTATCAAACTTAATACCCACTGATATAATATATTATTTTGGGATTTTTAAAGATTTTTAATTAATTTTAGGCTAAGCATAACTAGTAGTCGTAGGCTTAATCCGGTAATTGTCGGTTTTGCCCTTACGGGCCATAAAATGAGTTTTACTTATCTAAACGACTCCAAACCTTTTGCTACTGATCACATATGATAAATAAATTATTTTAAGCCATCTGGAAATATAAAAATATCAGATTTAAGTATCAAACCCCGAAATGGCCTTTAATCGCCTTATTTAGCGTTTTTAACGCATAGTATGTATTAAAATTATATTAGAAATACCCGGGTTGATACCTACTGATATATGAGGAAAATTATGATATTTTAACAGTAAGCAAAGGTTGATAAACACAGACTTCAGTTTTGAGCTTTTCGGCTTATGTGAAATTACCAAGATGCCCTTTCGGTGCATAGTTTGGTTATAAATGATATATTTCATATATATGCTCTAGCCTACTGTTATAACTCATCAAATTGAGTATGTTTGCTGTTTACATCAGACCTGCAACTCAGTTAAACATTTAAACTCTTTTACAACCTTTAAAATGACCAAACTACCCCTACGGGGCATAGTTTGTGTTTAATTTCATTTCGGGCATAATGAAAGACATCCTACTGATGTCACAACATATTTGAAGCATATTAACTTAGGAAACCTGTATATGGCTCTTACGGATACCCGTTACGCTTATTACGCGTTCGGTTCGGTTTATGTAACAAGTTTACATAAAATAGCCGAAACGGGTCAAACCTTATCGGTTTTATCTCAAAATCCAGAATGCGCATGAAGGACCCATATTAAACAAGTCTCTGAACTTGTCGGGTCTAAATCACATTCTATCCGGTCCTCGCTTAATCGTGCTTACGAACCGTATCTTTGAAACTAGCCGGTCTAAGCTTAAGCTTAATTAAAGACCCGTTAGGATTCTAATAGGTTATTAAAAACCTTCGTTCCAGATTAGGAGCCCAGTAAAAGCTATCTGTACTTGCTGATTTGGTATACGGCTGGGATTGAATTTATATTTAGCTCAGGTAAATACTTTTAACTTATTTTCCCTATACGGGCTTGGGTTACGGTATATAGCATACCGCTTGATCGGGCATCAAATCTCCACGCTTAGTGGGTAGTTGAATAATTTGATCGGCTCGTTTAAACAGTCTTGTTTACTTTACAGCCTTTGGGGGGGTTAATGACCATGTCCCGGATATCCTTGGCATCATCTTACGAGATGGCCACGACCTGAGCACGGGGTGTAGGCGTACACCGTCCGTGTATAACTCAATGATGTGGTGTGTCTATTGATCTTTAACCCGGACTAGATCCGGGCTACTGAACGCATAAGTAACATGTAATTCGTTCACAAGATTATAATATTAAATAATTCTCCCAAGTTAAAAAGATTAATCTTGCCTCTGTGCATTTTAATCAAATTATAAAACATTTATGCCATGTGCATCCAAACCAATTTTTAAATCATTTTCCAAAATGAGTCAGTTGATTGTATTTACCAGTGTAAACTGACGTATTTTCCCAAAAAGACTAAATGCAGGTACTAAACGTAATTGGCTGGATTGTCTCCTTAGCATCAATAAAGAGTTTCGCAAGCTTAAGATGCCTGAAGTCTGTTGGACTATTGTTTCCATTTTATGTTCGATCCTTCTGTGGATAAACTTCCGAATATTGTGACATTTGATATTACAATAATAAATTCGGTTGTATTACATTTTCAATTGCTTCCGCTGTGCATTATTAAATATTGTGTTGTTTGACTATTATGTTGCCAACCACGTCACGATACTCCCCCACCGGTGACACGTGGAAATTTGGGGTGTGACAGCTGGAGTGGTCAAATGAGCAAGTGCATGTGGCCAATGGGAGTGTTCTTCAGTATGCCAAGGTTTGGCTAGCCAATGGGAGTGTGAGTTTGCTTTTTTTTTTTAATGATCGGAAGGGGCGTTATTAGGCATTATGCCCACTACACCACTTTTGCAATAATGCCCCATGCTGACTGGGATGACACGTGTCGAATAATGCCCCATGGTGGGGGCATTATTTTGTTCCACCACTACACATGGTCTTAGGCTGGAGGGTGTGGGATGGAGCCCCTAGGGGCTTTATCAAGACACGTAAGCGCCACGTAGGATCCACGTCAGCCATAACGCCCCCTTTAATTTGCACGGTATGGGATGGAGCCCCCTATTAATCAAAATAAAAAAAAAAAATTGATTGGATGACATGTGAGGGTCCCACCTGATAAAACCCCTTCTCCCTCGTTACCACCATGGAGCCCCCTCTATAGCGCCCCCTCTTAACTTTTAACTTTGAGGGTGTGGGTGTATAGCGCCCGGGGCGCTATAGGTGATGACATGGCCGAGGGTGGCGCCCCCACACCCTCTGGCCTTAGAAAAGCTTGGTTCTTACAATTTGGTAGCTTCTTGCTTTATTAATTTATCTGTATTTTATTTACACTTAATTCTTGAAATATGATTTGTGCGCAATATAATTTTATCAACATGTTATTTTCATTTTTTTGTTAAATTTTTGTTGGTGTATACGCAAACCATGCATTAAGATCAATTCAATTCAACATTAAGATATTGATTTGAAGTATGACACAAGAAGTAGTTGGTTGGTTATTTTTAGTGGTATTGAAAACTCGGTCAGGACTGGACGAACCAGTAGACCAAACCGTAACCTTCTAAAATAGATGTTTATGGAAGGGTCGTCTATGGCGGGTCTAACCCGGAACCATGTGATCAGTTGTTTTGAAAATGAAGAAGATGACCCAAGACCCAATGCACTATGCACGTCATCTTTTATGTGGAAGAGAAGGCTAAAAAGTTATGCTTTCTCTGATTTCTTTCATGAGACTAAAGGGTATGGAGGCCGGCTAGGCCCGGCTAGGACCGGCGCCGGTCCCCCACACCGCCCCCCTTAGCCCCGGCTCGGCCCATTCGACTCCCCCACGCCGATTCAGACGAGGCCCCACTTCATTATACTAGCCGTTGCAAACGGCTATTTAAAAAAAAAAAAATTCATTTTTCAATTTAAATACCCAATATCTCAACCATTTTTATACATTTCTATCCTTTCTACTCCCATTCTTCTCCAATTCTCTTCCTTTTTTATAAAAACACTCCATATTTTTTATACCTTTTTCTCTAAATCATGAATCATTTCAACCCGAACAACCCCAACCCGAACAACCCCAACCCAAACAACCCCAACCCGAACCAACCTAACTTTTTTTCGACCCCCGCTTACACTCCGAGTATGGATCAATCGTGGGGGGCTCCGCAATTTCCTTTTTCGGGTTTCCAACAAACACTCAACGCATTCTCACAAATGTCTCAAGTTCAACAACTCCAACAATACCAAGCGCTACAACAAATGATGCAACGCAACTCGTTTGAACAACTCCAATCGCAACCGCCAACTTCCCAACCGGTTCACCTTGACGATGATGATGATGAAGTCGTCCCCGAATCGCCACCGCAAGAGCTCAAGCGAAAAAAAAACAAGGGGAAGGGGAAGAAGGTTGAAAACGTAACCGAAACCGCGTCTAAAAGCGGTTCGAGAAAACAGGGGAGACCTTGGACGAAAGTAGAGGAGGAGGCGCTAGCAATGGCGGTTACTAAGTGCTCTACTAACCCGATAGTCGGTATGAACCAAAGTTTAAATTTTTAATTTAAATTTTAAAAGTTTTAAATTTTTATTTTTACTAATGCATTATTTTTTAAAATTTAGGAAACAATCAAACGTGTGATAGTTTTTGGAAGAAGGCAACGGCTAAATTTTATGAGATTATGGAGCATAGCTCGGATCGTGATTTAGAAGCCGTCTCGGGCAAGTGGCGTAAAATGAGCAAGATCATCAATAACTTTAACGCAATTTATAACCAAATTTACATGAATCCTCCTAGCGGGACTAACGAGACGGACATTCTTAACCTTGCTATCGCTAAGTGGGACTCTCAAAATGCAAAGCCTTTACCGCACTTCCGAGCATGGAACGTAGTAAAGAAACAACAAAAATGGACGCCGATTCCAAATGAGGTAGCAACCGCCAAACGGACTAAAACTTCCGAGTCCGGAAGTTATAGTGCGGGAGGCTCCACCGGTCGTTGTCAAATCAACATAAACGACGACCCGGAAGATGACGAGGACGTGTTGCCCATTCACGAGGCGGAACGTCCCCCCGGGAGGGACAAAGCAAAAAAAGAGGCGGCCGGAAAGCGCAAAGGGGCCGGCTCGAGTGGAGGGGGCGGCTCGAAGGCATCGGCGAAAATGGACGAGTTGATAGACGAATTCCGTTCGTTCAAACAGTTCGCGGCCGAAAAATACACTCACAAGAAAACCGTGTCGGCCGACCAAGCTCGAGCGGAGGATTTTAGGATTATGAGGTTGGATCTCGACTCGGTTCCGGAGGAGGAACGAGCGGTTTATCGGAGGATGAAGGAAGAAGTGATGAAAAAATGGTCGTCGTAGGTTGTTTTTTTATTTTTAGGACATGTAATTTTTTATTTTTATTTTTCGGTAATTTTTTTTTTTTTTAGGAAATGTAATTTTTTTTATGTTATGAAATGTAATTTTTTTTATGTTATGAAATGAAATTATTTATGTTGTTTTATGTTGTATTTTTTAATTTTTATAAAGTTTTAATTAAGTTAATAAATTAAAACTTAGAAAATTATAAAATAATGAGGTGGGGCCCCATCCCACACGAGCCTCCATCCCCCACGAGCCGCCCACGTGGCGCCTACGTGGAGGCTCATCCCCGTAGGGATGGGCCAAACCATACCCTTTAGTCTGAGGAAGAGATAGGTCTACCAGTCAAACTTTTCACAGTTGACACTGCAATGCACACTTTCAAAGCTTTCAAATGTTTTATTTTTCATTTTAATCAAACAGCTAAAAAACCAAAACTGATAAAAAACAAGTTTTTTTTGAAAGGATTCAAATTATCTGACTGTGCACGTCAATCATTAGGTGTGAATTTTAATTAATTTAGTTTCGTGCATAAAATTCCAAAGTTTAGTGTTGTTTTCGTTAATCATGAACAAAGATGACACGAGGCTAATTATCATTCTGACTTCGAAGATTATATGCATATCTCACGCTCCATCTTTTTGCGTGGTCTTTTTAGAAAATATCTTACTAATTTAGAGGATTCATAATACACATAACATTACACTTCCCATATATTTGAGGGCTATGTTTTTTTATTTAATTAGGTATCGACATTGATGGGATCCTTTTTACGAAAAAAATAAAATAATAGGTCCATAACACGGATATCATTACCATGGATTATCGTTATAAGTTTATATAAACTTAAGACGTAAATGAGCCGAGCTAGAAAAGCTAAAATAATGGGTCCATGATATCGATGTTTACGTTATTAAAAATGTTTTTTAATTATATACATTAATATTTCATATCAGCATCACAAAAATAAAATATGTAAAATAATAATACTCGGATTCGAGTTTATATATTAGAAATAGTGAAGTGGTTATTTCAACTAAATAGTTTTTTATGAATTTATCTATTAAATCTATTAATTCAAACAAAATTTAATTAACTAATAATATTACTAATGAGCTGAAAAAGAGAATATTAAATGCCATTAACTGTAATCTTTTGTTAGAATTAGATATATCCATCACAATCCATCTCCATCGCCACCATTTTCATCCATCAACTCCATCTCAATTAAGATTTAAGAGCCTTCTCATTATCATCCAAGATAATGATGAAATTTAAGAATTTACTTCTCATTTTTTACATATTATAACATAATATATAAATTTAAGAGTAAACTTCAGTTTTGCTTCCTGTAGTTTGGTCATTTTAACGGTTTTGCTCCAGTCCTTAAAAAATAGCCATTTTGCTCCCCATAGTTACTACTTTTTTACCAATTAGCTCCCTGATAGTAACTCCATTAGAAATGTATGTTAAATAGAAGGTTATTTTGGTAACTTGCCATATGAAAGTAAGGATATTTTGATAATTTACCTATAAAGATATTTTAATTTATAACATATGCATACAATATATAACACATCATGCATACACTCCCTCCCTCATCTCTCTCTTCTAATCACCAGCCACCACCAACAACCCCCATCCCCACCAACTCAACACCACCAACAAGCACCACCACCACTGCCACTCTACCCCACATCGACTACTGACCACCACCAAAATCCTTCGTGCGATGGGGCAAGAACTCGGTTTCGATTGGTATCAGTTTTGCTTGTTACGATACTGATATGGAACAGACACACAGTATAGCAAGTGCAAGAAAAAATAAGGAAAGAAAGTCGTTAAACTTTAGAGTATAAAAATTTGATGATCATTTAAAAAAAAGTTTAAAACAATACTAGAAACAAAACATGATACTAAAGTGAAAACTATTAAAAAAATGTGTACGCAAGATAATGTTTAAGATTTAGTAGTATTAGAAGATTTTTCATGTTTAGCTTTCTATTTCAAATTATTTATAATTATAATTATGAGATTCCAGGATCCGGCGGATTAGACGTAGTTTTGGCCCCGATAGAACTGATTCGGTAGAATATTATTGAAAAGAAAGGAGTAGAAGCAGAATAGACATTGGTTGAATGCTTCATTCATTCATACCGAACAAGTTTACATCATTTACGAGTTGGCGAAACTCTGGAGAAATTTCGCCAGTATTTCCCCTCTGGGAACCAAAGCTTGTCAAATGAGGAGCCCTCATCCCCTATTTATAGGCAAAGCCTATTCGTGTGAATGTGCCTGGGACGAGTGTGCTCTCTCGTGCGAATGTAACCCGGACGGATGAGACCCCATTCGTACGAATGGGTACAAACATTACAAATCCAACCCGTTTTCACACTAATCTATACAATATTCAACACACGCTCTATCTAGCCTATTCGCACAGTGGCGGACATACAAAATATGCACCAACAAATTCCCCCTTGGCCGTCACTGTCAAATCTTGATCTTTGAGAACCTAGAGTTGTGTTTTGAATATTCTGCAACTTCAATCAGGCATCTTGAAATTTCCAATCGATTCCTCCTTGATTGATGATTCGGGCATGCATTATCTTCATTATGCATAAATTCCCCCTGAAATAAATTTTCATGTTTTTGTTTGCACAGTTCACGACCCCTCCTCTGATTTGTTGTATTGCAATCTTCACGAATAATCATCAACTTGAAATTAATCAATGAAGCTTCTCTGTTTCAGCTTTAACCACCTCCGCATTCGGTTTTTGATTTACCATTTCAGCTCCATCGCGCATTCCGTTTGCTCGATCCTAATCTTCAAAAACCCAACTGGCAATTGATAGAAACTTCGAACACCACACTAGTTAACTTCAAATATGTGATTACCTACGAAAATCTGAAATCCCGTTTTCCGTAATCATCTTTAAGCACCTTCCTGAATGATTAATCAGTGTAAATGGTAATCTCCACAATTAGCAAATCTTCATCGGATAACAAATCATCTGTTAACACATTCAGATCTTAGAAACATTCATCCATGATCAGATTCATATTCTTCCTCTTCAGAACCGATAACAGATGTATAGTCTTCTCCGTTAGCTCCAAACACTAAAGAAAATGGGGTCTCGCCAGTAGCATTCTTGGGAGTTGTTCTATCAGCCCATAATACATATGGTAGCTCTTCTGCCCACTTTCTTTTCTTGGATCCAAGCTTCTTCTTCAAGTTGTTGATGATGATCTTGTTAGATGATTCTGCTTGACCATTAGCTTGTAGGTGGACTGGTGTTGATGTTATCATCTTAATCCCCCAGCTGTCACAAAAGTTAGTAGTTCTATTCCCAATAAACTGGGATCCATTATCACAAAAAATTTCAGAAGGTATGCTAAATCTTGTAATAATGTTTCTTTTAATAAAGGATATCACTTCCTTTTCTCTAACTTGTGCAAAGGCTTCAGCTTCTATCCATTTGGAAAAGTAATCAGTCATAGCAAGCATAAACACTTTTCCTCCTGGTGCTTTGGGAAGTTTGCCAACTATATCAATTCCCCATCTCATGAATGGCTAAGAAGAGGATATAGGATGCAGGAGCTCCGCTGGTTGATGAAGGATATTGCTATGTCTTTGACAAGCATCACATTTCTTTGCATAATTCACAGCATCCTTCTTCATAGTAGGCCAATAGTATCCTGTTCTAAGGATCCTTGAGAACAGTGCCATGCCCCCAGTGTGGTTTCCACAATCTCCTTCATGAAAATCCTTCAGAACTTCTTTTATTTCTGGATCCTCGATGCACTTTAGATATGGACCTGCAAGAGATCGTTTATATAACATGTTATTTAGTATTGTAAATTGAGATACCTTGACTTTGAAAGCTCTAGGATTTTCTCCAGTAGGGATATCTCCATGTTGTATATATCTCAGGATCAGAAGGATCCATGATCCTGAATTTGATTGTGAGTCATCACTAGGTATGATTGCAGAATCCTCCACTATTTCCATGGCCGTGTTATCCTCAATAGCAGGAGTTAAGATATGGATAATTGGTATCCTAACATCCTCTGGAATCTTCAATGATGATCCAAGGTTGACTAAAGCATCAGCTTCTGCATTTTCTTCCCTGGGTACCTGTGTCAAGCTAAAAGAAGCAAAAGAGTCTGTCAATTTCTTGACTATCTCAAGATATTTGATTAGCCTTTCACCTTTAACAGCATAAGAACCATTAAAGTGGTTAGTAATTAACAAAGAATCTACATGTACCTCAAGATACCTGATTCTCATGTTCTTGGCAACTTGCAAACCAGCTATTAAGGCTTCATACTCAGCCTCATTATTAGTAGTTTGAAACTCACAAGCAATTGAGTGGGGTATTATGTCCCCCTGTGACGATTTTAGTAGTATTCCTAGTCTAGTTCCTTTGACATTTGAAGCCCCATCTGTGAAGAGTATCCAAGGATCCTTAGTCTCTTCAAGCTGTTGAACTTCCAATTTAGCTTGCCTTTGTAGATCACTACTGAAATCAGCCACAAAGTCAGCTAAGGCTTGAGATTTGATGGCAGTTCTTGGTTCATATCTGATATCATAAGCACTAAGCTTGACTGCCCACTTTGCCATCCTTCCTGACATTTCAGGTTTCCTGAGAACATTCTTGATTGGAAAGTTAGTCTTAACAATAATAGGATGTGTCTCAAAATAATGGCATAATTTAGTAGATGCCATGATTAAAGCAAGGATAAGTTTTTCAAAGTGAGAATATCTGGATTCAGCATCAAGTAAACTTTTACTTACATAGTATACAGGATGTTGAGTACCTTCATGATCCTTAACAAGGACTGCACTTACTGCTTTAGAAGAAACTACTAAATATAAGGATAATATATCCCCCTTTTCTGGTTTCATTAAGGCTGGAGCAGAGGATAGGTAATCCTTAAGGGCCTTGAGAGCATTCTCATGCTTTTCAGTCCACTCAAATTTCATGTTCTTTCTCAGAATGTCATAGAATTCCTTGCATTTCTCTGATGACTTTGAGATGAACCTGTTCAAGGCTGCGATCCTTCCTGTCAATCTTTGCACATCCTTGGCATTGGCAGGAGACTTGATGTTCACAATCGCCTTGATTTGCTCTGGACATGCCTTTATCCCTCTTTTTGTCACCATATAGCCTAGGAGCTTGCCAACTTTTACACCAAAGTGGCACTTGGAAGGATTCAATTTCATGTTGAATATATCAAGGATATCAAATGCTTCCTCCAAATCTCTAAGGTGATCTTCGGCTCTCTTGGACTTAACCACCATGTCATCAATATAGACTTCCTTAGTGTGTCCAATTTGTTCTTTAAACATCATATTTACTAGCCTTTGGTATATAGCACCTGCATTTCTTAGTCCAAAGGGCATAACAATATAACAATAGATACCAGTAGGGGTCATAAAGGCTGTATCCTCTTGATCAGATGGGTCCATCTGAATTTGCTGAAATCCAGGTGAAGCATCCATAAAAGTCAACAACTCATGGCCCGCAGTAGCATCCACCATGGAGTCAATGTGGGGTAATGGGAAAGGATCCTTGGGATATGCCTTATTTAAATCAGTGAAATCGACACATACCCTCCACTTTCCATTTTTCTTTTGAACAACAACCACATTGGCTAACCACCTTGGATACTTAACCTCTCTAATCATACCTGCCCTGAGCAGTTTATCTACCTCCTCTTGGATGATGGCATAGTGAAAACTTTCTCCTCTTTTGATGTATGTGTTTGAATGACCTGTCAATGCCAAGTTTATGAGTAATAGTATCTTTAGAAATACCTGTCATGTCCTCATGCTTCCAGGCAAAGGTAGCTTTTCTCCTCTTTAGGAAGGATACTAGATCCTGTTCAATGTTATCGAGGATCCCGGATCCTATAAAAACTTTGGATTCAGGATCCTGAGGATCCATCAGGATATCTTTCACATCTTGTTCTCTTGCCTCCTGAACATCTCTTGGAGGATACTTTAATTGCTATTGCTCCCTAGGTCTTGAGGCTGGCTTCATTGATGAAGTGTAACAATTTTTGGCTTCTTGTTGGTCACTTTCTATCTTCACCACACCCCATGGAGTAGGGAGTTTCACACACTGATGATATGTAGATGGAACTGCTTTCATATTATGTATCCATGGCCTGCCAAGGATAACATTGCAACAGGATAAGCAATCTATGACACACAATTTTTGAAAATAATTAACTCCCTCTATGTAAATGGGAAGTTTAATGTCCCCCAATGTGTTATTGGTTTCTCCACTGAATCCTACAAGAACTGATGATCTTGGGACAATTTCTGATTCAGGGATGTTTATCTTTTTGAGGACATCAAGTTGAATGATGTTCACTGAGCTTCTTCCATCTATGAGAATCCTACGAACAAAATGGTTAGAAATAAACAATGTAATAACAAGACCATCATGATGAGGATCCTGAATGTCCACACGATCATCCTCATCAAAGGATATGACTTTCTCCTGTGTAAGGATTGAGGTTCGAATGGGCCTATTGTCACACCCCGATATTTTGACGTTTCACCGGTGGGCCCGGTAGGGGAGTATCGTGACGTAGTTGATATCATCATAGTCAAACAACACAATATATAAATGCACAGCGGAAGCAAAAGATAAATATATTACAATCCGAATATAAAGTAATATCAAAGTATTACAACGAAAAGTAAAGGATCCACATGCGGATCTTAAAACATAAACATTGTTCAACAGACTTTAGACGCCTAGAACTTGCAAGATTCCTTATTAACGCCCTGAGCTTCCAGCCAATTACGTTCAGTACCTGTCACTTAACCTTTTTGGAAAATACGTCAGTTTACACTGGTAAATACAATTAACCGACTCATTTGAAAAGGTTTAATAAAATTGATTTAGATGCACCAGGCACAAAAATATCTTTTATAACTTGGGACAATTATATAAAAATAATCTTGTATATAGATTTACATGTTCGTTGTACGTTCAGGGCCCGATGTAGAAACCGAGTCAAGATTAACAGACACGCCACAAGTACAGGCCCACAAGAGAGTGAGATACCGTTTCCCTTATGCACTGTCAGGTGTATGCCTACACCTCGTGCATAAGACGTGGCCATTTTATAATACAATGATGTCAAGGATATCCGGAACATGGTCATTAACCCCTAAAGGCTTTTATTTCAAAAACTACAGATTAAAGCGGGTTACCTCAATAATTTAATCACAATACGACTAAACATTCAATACCCGACCAAGCGGTATTATTATAATACCGTATCCCAAGCCCGTATAGGGAAAATAAGTTAAGAGTATTTACCTGAGCTAAATATAAATTCAATCCCAGCCGTATATCACTTCAGCAAGCACAAGTACTTCTACTGGGGCTCTTAATCTGGAACGAAGGTTTTTAATAACCTATTAGATTTCTAACGGGTCTTTAATTAAGCCTATGCTTAGACCGGTTAGTTTTAAAGAGGATGATACCGTTCAAACGCATGATAAGGCGAAGACCGGTTTAGAATGTGGTTTTGACCCGACAAGCTTGTATGCTTGTTTAATATGGGTAACTTAAACACATTCTAGATTTTGAGACCAAAAAGATATGGTTTGACCCGTTTCGGCTAATTTATGCAAACTAGTCACATAAGCCGATCCGAACGCGACAAGCGCGTAACGAGTAACCATAAGAGTCATATACAGGTTTCCTAAGTAATATGCCTTAAATATGCTGTGATATCAGTAGGATACCTTCCATTATGCCCAAAACGAGTTTAAATCTCAATTTAAGCCCCTAAGGGGTATTTTGGTCATTTACAAGGTTATAAAAGAGGTTAAATATGATTATGAGGTTTGGGTCCGAATACATCAGTAAAATAACTTAATTTAATAGGTCATATCAGTTGGTAATAAGTCTTATGTGACAAAATGGTTTTAAACCCAAACTATGCGTTTAATACGCGTAAAAAGCTATTTTAAGCGATTTCCGGGTTATACAGGAAATCTGAGTTTTCTGATCAGGTTATAAAGTTCAAAATACTTTATTTATTATATAAAATCAGTAGCAATTGGATTGGTGTCAAAATATTATGTAGAACTCATTTTATGACCGAAAAGGGTATAATCGGTATTTACCGAATCAATGCCATAACCTTAGGTTATGAGCAGGTTAAAAATAATTAAAAATCTTTAAAAATCCCAAAATATTATATTACATCAGTGGGTAAAAGGTTGGTGTCAAAAATTGGGTTTAGATAGGCTTTATGCTAATGACGCCGTTTAAATACTAAAAGGCGTTCTAATTACGCTATTGAGCATAACTCCTAATCTAGACCTCCAACTGATGTGAAAATTTAGGGACATGTTTATAATTCAGTAGCAAAGATTTATGTCCTTTCATATTTCCAAAATTCTCGTTTTATGGTCAAAAGGGCATATTGGTCAACATTAGGCAATTAACGGAAACGTGTAAACGAATCGGACAAACAACGAACCAACCATAGAGGGTTATACTAACATGTAGCCTGGTCCTAAGGAAGTCCTAAGGCATTTCTAAACTCTACCAAAACGGGTCAGAACTGAAGTCAAAGCAAAAGTCAAAGTTTTGCGACTTTCGGTTCCGAACCGGGTCTAAACAGGAAATTGTCGGATCAAACAAGCTTAGACCAGTTATTATACTTATTACCAAGTTATATGAGTGCTAAAATAGTTTACATGCCTTCTACATTGTTAATTATGCATTAATTCGAAGATTAGCATTCTGTTGACTTTTTCTAATCAACTTTGACCCGACATTTGATCTAGTTAGGATGGAAATCAGTGGGTGTCCTTTTAAGGGTTTATTGCCCACATAATTACCAACTTATAACTACCTTCAATTCGACTAATCACTGGACCATTAATGATTAATCGCTAAGTCAAACGGTAATTACGACGGTTTGACTTTTAAGCTAAAACGAAGTAAAAACTCAATTAAGGAAGGTCAAGGGTACTTACCCAAGTTGCAACCAAAGGGCCTTTTTATAGTGATTTTGATCCATTATGATCATGACAAATCATGCTACCCTTGTTCCCTAATCATCAACATGTGTCCCTAAGGCCTAGGAACATGTAGGGGTCGCCCATGGATGAGGAAAATCGTTTTTAAGTAGGTTAGAATGCTGAACAGGTAGCTGTCAGCATGTTTCTGTATCTGGGGACCGTACGCGGCCCGCGTAAGATCTTAACATGTCTTACGCGGCCCGCCAAAGGCCTGACTTCAGGTTTAAAAGCTTTTTCAGTTTGCACCCTTGGCTCATGGTTCTTCAAAAGGTCAACCACACTTTGTTTCTTGCATTTTGAGCCCCTCCTATTGACTTATAAGGGGTTCATGGCTTATACCCACTTTGTTAAGTTCTTGGTCACTTCATGTTACCCGAAAAGTCATAATTTTCAACGTTGACGCCTTAACCCCTCGGATACGAATTTGACCATAACTTTCTCATACGATAACGAAACTTTATGAGATTTTTATCGTGCATTCTAGTGAGCATAATTAATCGTTACAAAGCTTCGGGTTTGCTAAAAGGTCACTCAGAGGTATACTTTAAACATGTTGACACATTTAACCCCGTAGTTTGTAATCTCTCACTTTCTTTCATATTTAGCTTCGTATGATCCATGATTTATTCGTTTGAAAGTATAAACGTCATGTAGGGCTATTGTAAAGTATATTAATCCATTTTTGACATTTTGAACCCTTATATTCACATACTTTCCATGTTTGTCAACTTTAGTCCCTCGAGAGTATTCTTTCACACGTTCAGAGTTTATGACACGTGTCAGTACTTTATTGGACATGAATTTTCGAGGTGTTACATCCTTACCCCCTTAAAAGAAATCTCGACCTCGAGATTTGCTAAAATGCTTGAAGTACTTTTTGTCGCATAATGGACTTAACCTCTATATCATGTTTGGATTCTTTCCAAGCGCCCAAAGTGACTCCTATATTAGGTACATGTATCCTTTTGGAGCTTCTTAACCTGTCGATCCTCAGTCGACACAGGACGCTCATCACATCATAAATCTGCATATCATTATATGATAGTGTTTCTTGACTTATTGGCGAAACACATCCTTCAGTCACTAGTGTGCAATGTAATGCGAGCTCTGCTAAGCTCCTTAAATAGGTTTTAGCTTATAAGCTGCTTAATATTGTTACATTCGATTTACTTCGAATGATTCTATATATTTAGAGCTTAACTAGCCTGATAATTTAACAATTTGGCACACCCTTCCTGGGTGATATCTTTTGTTGAACCTTATTCCTTAACAAGAATTTAGGAGGGTTACTACTTTCGTTAATTCTTGATTTGCTGCCGATCACTGGCAACTTACAGATGATTAGAGATTTGTATGATCTTATTCGTTGTTTCCAATGCAACTTTCAGATCCTGATAAGTGGACTTCCCAAAGTCTCGTCCATCCAACGGATGTTTTGATATTTTATCTATACAAGGTCTCCAAAGGGGCAGCCTTGATGCTTATCAATATCAACCATTATAGAGAAGCTTATCTTAAGGCGAGATGGTTATTCCAACCACTGCTTAACTAATTTTAAGGAATAGCTAATCCTTACAGTTAGTCGAATAAATCGACGGTCCTGGGCAGCTGATGGTGAATTCTTAATTGTTGCCTAAATAGGGTTGCGGTAATCAATGCATAAGCAAAATGAACCGTCTTTCTTATTTAACAATATCAAACTCTCGGAATATTGAGTTAGGCTATATGAATCCTCTATTTTAACACTTACTTAATCAGGGTTTCGATTCCTCCAATGATGGTACTAGCCGTCTAGGAAATTTCATAATGATACAGCCCTAAATGGGATATAAATCTTAATTCTACTTGCCTTTCGGGAGGTAAACATGGAAATCTTATGAGAAGATAATCAGGATGTGAGGAGATTACAGAGATTTTCCATATCTCAGGCTCCAGTTCATCCATCATTGCTTGTGCCAAATAAGTGACACATTTATGCCATGAGTCCACAGATTCCTTTACCAGGGAACATTTATTTGGACAATTCTATCTTCTAGATATCTTCTCTGAATACCATTAGCTGACTTTAATACCGTATGACCATTGGAATATCCTTGTGGTTCCATGCATTAAACCTCCATACTGATCAAGCATGGAAGCAATCTATGGAACAGATTAAGATACACCAATCCTCATATGGCGCTTTTGTCGTACCATCTGATATTCGCAATCGATAGAGATCAAGAGATATCAATTACTTATGATGATGCACTTCATCTGGAGAGAGGGTATACTAGAATTTCATGACTGAAGATTTTTGACAGGAGCAGAAGAAATGGTTCTTATGATATTTGCCTGTAAGTTTTACCTTGCACTTAATATCTAGGGTTCTCATGGAAGACTTTAAGAGTTTGTTATACCCTCCATCTATGAAGGATTGATTGGCATCCGAATCAAAGCAAAAATCTTAGTGTTCATTCTACTTCATATTTTATGCTTAAGGTTCTAATAGGCAGATTTAATAACTTACAAAATTTATCCTACAAATGACTTATCTGCACCTCCATCAAACAATACCCTTGCATACACATCATGGATAAGGACGTACCGGTTATAATATTGTCATCTTGTATGACCTCTTTTGCATCCATCTGAGAGCCCTTAGCGTTTGTCTTCCTATCTCCTTTAAGCTTCTTCGCATACTTTGGGCAATTGGATTTGATATGCCCTTTCTCGTTACAGTTGTAACAAGTCGCATCTCCTATCTTCTGGCATTCCAATGTTTTATGCTCACTAGATTTGCAGATCCCACAAGCCCTAGGCTGCGACTGGGATTTTGATTCGAACCTGCACTTCCCATAATGGCGCTTCTTGCATGTCTTGCATACAGGTTTCTCATTGGACTTTTGTTTGTTCTTCTTCTTAGAGCTCTGGGAGTTATCTTCCTCCCTTTTTCTTTTTAGCTCATTTTTTTGCATTTTAGGCATGAACAAGATCCCCCCTATGAGTAAGGAAATATGGTCCTAGATAAAATTTGGAGCGAGTAGCATGGGGTTCCTTGATCTTTTTCACAACTTTTCCAACAGCTGCGTCTATCATAGTTTGAAGGACATCTTTGGAAATTCTAAGGTTCACAATACTCGATATTGGTTCCTAACATCAATAAAACAATTTCTTAGTTGCAATCCAACAACTGCTATTCGTCATCCTGGTGACCTAATATACTAACCATGGTATCGTTATACCATACGGGCTAATATAGTACGAACATTCTCTATGAATGTCCTGTAGATATGTATATATATCAATTATACTTAGCCTAGGCCATAGAAGACCATTAATGGCATTTAAGGTTTGGACCTAGTCCATCACCTTGTTGACAGGGGATCGATTGTCACATCTGTCTTGATCATATTGATGATTTTAGATAGCTTGAAAGCTTGACATTGGGATATCAGAAAAGAGTGATTCCTAATAGATATAAAATATCAATCTAAGATTTGTTGGAGCATTTTCTAAATTATCATCGGCCAATTTCTACCTTGCATTAAATGGCCGGAGTCCAAATCAGGCGGAGACAACAGTTCTCAGCATTTATCGCTTATTATAGAATCATATGTGCCAGCATCAAATAAATTTCTGCATAAACTGCTTGACAAGGAAAGGTACCTGCTATATAGTTATCATTCTACAGCATCTACTGGGCGTTCGTCTGGAAGACTCATGCATTTGTTTTCTTGGCCTCTTCGGGCTTCTTCTGATTCCTAGGGTAGTTGGTCCTGATATGCCCCTTCTCGTTGCAACCATAACAGGTTGCGTCTTTTAACTTCTTGCAATCCAAGGTTTTATGTTTCTTAGACTTGCAAATCCCACAAGGTAGAGGCTGAGATTTAAATCTGCATTTCCCCAGGTGGTATTTTCGACAGGTTTTGCACCTGGTCTTCTCACCCGACTGCTGGCTGTCTTTCTTAAACCCGGAACTCTCCTTATCCTCAGAGTTCCTCTTTGTCTTCCTATCGGAGCGATGAGGATTTTCATCCTCCCTTTTACGCTTTCCATCTTCAGAGGCTTTGGCAGCCTTGTTTCTGACCACATCGAGTGTGAGAGATAGCGACAGATCTGCCGCTGACCTGAATGTAGTAGGTCTCGATGCTTTCACGCTTGCCTTGATTTCTGGGGCTAGGCCTCCAATAAAGCGAGCTATACGCTTTGGTTCCGATGTGATCAAGTAAGGAACCAACCGAGACATGGTATTGAAACTTGTAAGGTATGCTTGACAATCTAAGTTCTCCATGACTAATGTCAAGAATTCAGTCTCAATCTTCTCAACTTCATGTTGAGGACAGTAATTTTCTTTGATAAGAGTAACAAACTGCTCCCATGTTAGATTATACAACGGGATTTTCCCAGTAGCCTGGATTAGCGACTTCCACCAAGCTAGAGCTTCTCCTTTAAAAGATTGTGAAACAAACTTCACAATGTCTTGTTCTGCACATCCGCTAATATCCACAACAGTATCCATCTCATCGAGCCACGTCATGCAGTCGATGGCTCCCTTTTCTCCTGTGAAGTCTCTGGGCTTGCAGGAGACGAAAATTTTATACGAACAGGTTTTAACATGTGGCTCTTGATTAAGCACAACCTGTCCAGACGGAACACTCCTCTGATTTGACGAGTTATGAACATCGTCTTCCCTTGACTCATGTGATTTAGAAGGGGGCTTACTACGAGCCGCAGATAGAGTCCTAGAGTGTGTATCACTTGATTCATCATACTGTCTGTCGAGAGCTCGTGTAACGGCATTATCTATTAATTCCTGCAGTTCCGCACCAGTTATATTAACTCTGGTAGCATCATTATTCTCTCTCTGGTGGCTGTTGACCTCATCCGATCCAGCCATGTAGTTTGATGGCTACATAAATATCGACGATGATTCATTCAAAGGTTATTAGGGAATCATCATTTTTGACGATTCATCAACCATGGTAATATAAACCATATTGGTTAATTTGTTAGTTATATTTAATTAGCATTTTCATTATAATTTATCCTAGTTATAAAACATTAAGGATATTAAGGTGGCGCAAAGGCCTAGTCACAAGGACAGTTTTAAATTTACAAGCCATGATTTCAGAGAATCGAGGCATTAAGGTTTGAACATATTCCATTACCTTTTCTGGACAGAGAGTCAAAGACTACTACTGTCTTTAGTCTCAGAGGACGTTAATTATAGCCCGTAGGCACTTCATCCTTAAGGGATGATTATTTAAAATAAGGGATTTTAGATTAACCCCCTTTTAAAGATGGCCTGTGTGACTTTAACGATTCACAGTTTGCCAAAAATGTTAACATACTTACAGATGTTAACAGGGATTGGAATCTTTTAGATAAGTTTTACCATCTTGGCCATGTCTACAATGACATTTAGGCTAGGTTCTACCTTTAAGATTCTTTTAATATTTAACGCAGAACAATCCTAAATTGAAATGTTAACAAGGATCTGAATCTAATTGTGGAACTACCATCTTGGCCCTGTCTTAAGGTGACATATGGCTAGGTCTTGTCCTTTTTAAATTTTGCCATTTTATTATAATGGTAGATCTTATAATATAGGAATGATATTTTAAATATAATCGTTCCATTAAAATTTAAACAAGTATATGGTTGCCCTAAACGGGACTTCTATAGAAAATGACTTGCCCATGTAAGGGCTAATTAGAAAATAACAAAGGAAACAAATAAGGACAAAATAAAACGAATTAGGATTTGTCCTATGTTCTTGTCTAGACTCAAGAATGTGCAACTGTGTAACTGAGATTAAACACAAAAGGCTAGCGTTTAATTCACTCAGTGTTGGCTCTGATAGCAACCTGTCACACCCCGATATTTCGACGTTTCACCGGTGGGCCTGGTAGGGGAGTATCGTGACGTAGTTGATATCATCATAGTCAAACAACACAATATATAAATGCACAGTGGAAGCAAAAGATAAATATATTACAATCCGAATATAAAGTAATATCAAAGTAATACAACGGAAAGTAAAGGATCCACAAGCGGATCTTAAAACATAAACATCGTTCAACAGACTTTAGACGCCTAGAACTTGCAAGATTCCTTATTAACGCCCTGAGCTTCCAGCCAATTACGTTCAGTACCTGTCACTTAACCTTTTTGGAAAATACGTCAGTTTACAGTGGTAAATACAATTAACCGACTCATTTGAAAAGGTTTAATAAAATTGATTTAGATGCACCAGGCACAAAAATATCTTTTATAACTTGGGACAATTATATAAAAATAATCTTGTATACAAATTTACATGTTCGTTGTACGTTCAGGGCCCGATGTAGAAACCGAGTCAAGATTAACAGACACGCCACAAGTACAGGCCCACAAGAGAGTGAGATACCGTTTCCCTAATGCACTGTCAGGTGTATGCCTACACCTCGTGCATAAGACGTGGCCATTTTATAATACAATGATGTCAAGGATATCCGGAACATGGTCATTAACCCCTAAAGGCTTTTATTTCAAACAATACAGATTAAAGCGGGTTACCTCAATAATTTAATCACAATACGACTAAACATTCAATACCCGACCAAGCGGTATTATTATAATACCGTATCCCAAGCCCGTATAGGGAAAATAAGTTAAGAGTATTTACCTGAGCTAAATATAAATTCAATCCCAGCCGTATATCAATTCAGCAAGCACAAGTACTTCTACTGGGCTCTTAATCTGGAACGAAGGTTTTTAATAACCTATTAGATTTCTAACGGGTGTTTAATTAAGCCTATGCTTAGACCGGTTAGTTTTAAAGAGGAAGATACGGTTCAAACGCATGATAAGGCGAAGACCGGTTTAGAATGTGGTTTTGACCCGACAAGCTTGTATGCTTGTTTAATATGGGTAACTTAAACACATTCTGGATTTTGAGACCAAAAAGATATGGTTTGACCCGTTTCGGCTAATTTATGCAAACTAGTCACATAAGCCGATCCGAACGCGACAAGCGCGTACCGAGTAACCATTAGAGTCATATACAGGTTTCCTAAGTAATATTCCTTAAATATGTTGTGATATCAGTAGGATACCTTCCATTATGCCCAAAACGAGTTTAAATCTCAATTTAAGCCCCTAAGCGGTATTTTGGTCATTTACAAGGTTATAAAAGAGGTTAAATATGATTCTGAGGTTTGGGTCCGAATACATCAGTAAAATAACTTAATTTAATAGGTCATATCAGTTGGTAATAAGTCTTATGTGACAAAATGGTTTTAAAGCCAAACTATGCGTTTAATATTCGTAAAAAGCTATTTTAAGCGATTTACGGGTTATACAGGAAATCTGAGTTTTTTGATCAGGTTATAAAGTTCAAAATACTTTATTTATTATATAAAATCAGTAGCAATTGGATTGGTGTCAAAATATTATGTAGAACTCATTTTATGACCGAAAAGGGTATAATCGGTATTTACCGAATCAATGCCATAACCTTAGGTTATGAGCAGGTTAAAAATAATTAAAAATCTTTAAAAATCCCAAAATATTATATTACATCAGTGGGTAAAAGGTTTGGTGTCAAAAATTGGGTTTAGATAGGCTTTATGCTAATGACGCTGTTTAAATACTAAAAGGCGTTCTAATTACGCTATTGAGCATAACTCCTAATCTAGACCTCCAACTGATGTGAAAATTTAGGGACATGTTTATAATTCAGTAGCAAAGATTTATGTCCTTTCATATTTCCAAAATTCTCGTTTTATGGTCAAAAGGGCATATTGGTCAACATTAGGCAATTAACGGAAACGTGTAAACGAATCGAACAAACAACGAACCAACCATAGAGGGTTATACTAACATGTAGCCTGGTCCTAAGGAAGTCCTAAGGCATTTCTAAACTCTACCAAAACGGGTCAGAACTGAAGTCAAAGCAAAAGTCAAAGTTTTGCGACTTTCGGTTCCGAACCGGGTCTAAACAGGAAATTGTCGGATCAAACAAGCTTAGACCAGTTATTATACTTATTACCAAGTTATATGAGTGCTAAAATAGTTTACATGCCTTCTACATTGTTAATTATGCGTTAATTCGAAGATTAGCATTCTGTTGACTTTTTCTAATCAACTTTGACCCGACATTTGATCTAGTTAGGATGGAAATCAGTGGGTGTCCTTTTAAGGGTTTATTGCCCACATAATTACCAACTTATAACTACCTTCAATTCGACTAATCACTGGACCATTAATGATTAATCGCTAAGTCAAACGGTAATTACGACGGTTTGACTTTTAAGCTAAAACGAAGTAAAAACTCAATTAAGGAAGGTCAAGGGTACTTACCCAAGTCTAATGCACTATTAGAGATGGCTTGGGGTCTGCTCTTATGCTCCAAGAAGCTCCAAGAAAGCAGATGAAATGGATGATCACAAAGTTGCAACCAAAGGGCCTTTTTATAGTGATTTTGATCCATTATGATCATGACAAATCATGCTACCCTTGTTCCCTGATCATCAACATGTGTCCCTAAGGCCTAGGAACATGTAGGGGTCGCCCATGGATGAGGAAAATCGTTTTTAAGTAGGTTAGAATGCTGAACAGGCAGCTGTCAGCATGTTTCTGTATCTGGGGACCGTACACGGCCCGCGTAAGATCTTAACATGTCTTACGCGGCCCGCCTAAGGCCTGACTTCAGGTTTAAAAGCTTTTTCAGTTTGCACCCTTGGCTCTTGGTTCTTCAAAAGGTCAACCACACTTTGTTTCTTGCATTTTGAGCCCCTCCTATTGACTTATAAGGGGTTCATGGCTTATACCCACTTTGTTAAGTTCTTGGTCACTTCATGTTACCCGAAAAGTCATAATTTTCAACGTTGACGCCTTAACCCCTCGGATACGAATTTGACCATAACTTTCTCATACGATAACGAAACTTTATGAGATTTTTATCGTGCATTCTAGTGAGCATAATTAATCATTACAAATCTTCGGGTTTTCTAAAAGGTCACTCAGAGGTATACTTTAAACATGTTGACACATTTAACCCCGTTGTTTGTAATCTCTCACTTTCTTTCATATTTAGCTTCGTATGATCCATGATTTATTGGTTTGAAGGTATAAACGTCATGTAGGGCTATTGTAAAGTATATTAATCCATTGTTGACATTTTGAACCCTTATATTCACATACTTTCCATGTTTGTCAACTTTAGTCCCTCGAGAGTATTCTTTCACATGTTCAGAGTTTATGACACGTGTCAGTACTTTATTGGACATGAATTTTCGAGGTGTTACACCTATCCCCATTTTCCATCTTTGTCTCTTTAGCATGCCTCTTGGCTGCTGAAAACGAAGTGCCACATATGTCTGATCCACTGGAAATAAAGTTGATAATCTGGGTTGATAGTTGATAATCTGGGCATCAGCTGGAGGAGCAAGAGCCTTTTCTGGAAGTTTTTTAGGATCCTGGATCCTTGACTTTTTTTCTTTCAAATGTCCTTTGCTTAACAGGTAACCAATCTCTTTCCTGAGTGCTATGCATTCATCAGTGAGATGACCGAATTCTTCATGATAGGCACACCATTTGGATTTGTCTTTCGTAGCAGCTGGCTTATCACTATTTCTGGGCCTTCTTGCCTTTTCACCTAAATTCTGCATGGCAAGGATTTGTTCATTGTTATCAACAGCAAAGCAATAATCAGAAATGAGTGGATAATCTTCATCATCCTCTTCTTGCTCCACAGCATGCACGTTTTGATTATCAGACTTGTTGTTCCTGAAATAGGATCCTTGCTTTTCCTTCTTTGAGGATCCTGACAGTCTCTCTTGGATCCTTTTATCATCCTCTAAACGGATGAATCTAAGGGCCTTGGTTCTTACTTCATCAAGATTCCTGCAAGGGGTCATGACAAGATCATCATAGAATTGTGAATCCTTAAGTAAACCCATTTTGAAAGCTTCTACAGTTGTAGCAATATCCAAATTAGGAATCTCTAAGGATTCTCTACTAAATTTAGTTATGTAATCTCTAAGTGATTCATTGTGACCTTGTGTTACCCTATATAGATCGCTAGTTAATCGTTCAAATCTCCTACTGCATGAAAATTGGCTATTAAACAAATTAACTAGATTAGCAAATGAAGTAATAGAGTAAGGGGGAAGACTTAGCAGCCATTTAAGAGCTGATCTTGTCAGTGTGGATCCGAAACCCTTGCATAGACATGCTTCTTTCAACCTTTCAGGAATGGGATTGATCTCCATTCTCTCACTGTATTGAGCTACATGCTCTTCTGGATCAGTTGTACCATCGTAGAGCTTCATGTTTGGTGTTTGGAACCTCTTTGGTATCTCTACATCACAAATGGGTGGTGCGAAATGAGATATTCTGTGACTCCCATCCGGAATCTCAGGAATGGGTTTAACCACTCCTGGGACACTGGATATCATATCCTTAAGTTTTTGCAATTCCCTAGCCATAGCTTGGTTGATTCCTGTCTCCTGCACAAAGCCATGGTTAGCATTATAAGAAGTATTTAAAGTGTTACCTCCTGATGGATTCAAGGTTGGGATTCCTGATGTGAATCCATATTGATGTGATTCTGACATGATTGAGGGACCAGATGAAGCAATAGTTTGCATAGGTATGAAGTCTCCCAAGTGAATCTCTGAGCTTCTAGGTTGTACACTCCTTAAGGATCCTTGATCCTGAAAGATGTTGAATCCGGTATGCATCAGAGCTGAAGGTCTTGGAGGATACTCCATGGATCCATGAACCTGAGATGAGGATCCTTGAACCAGAGATGAGGATCCTTGATACTGAGAGTAGGATCCTTGAACCGACTGCGTCCCCATGTATCCTCCCGAACTAGAGAAGAATCCTTGATGCTGGAAAGAGGATCCTTGAGGCTGAAGAGAGGATCCTGAAGGCTGGAAGTAGGATCCTTGAGCCTGTGTCATTGCCGATGATCCATAGTTCATACTTGATGATCCTCCCTGATGCCGGACACCTGACGTCGTGGAATGCTGGACAGTTGTGGCTGGAGTATCGAAATTCAGTGATCTCGGCACCAATGGAGAGTGATCCTCCACTGATCTTTTCAACTTTCTGATTTCATCAATTTCTCGAAGGATCCTGTCATTACTTTATCCTGCTGCTGCATGTAATCCTTCATCCGTAAAATCAAAGAATAAAGATCATTGTTAGTAGGACTAGAAGAAACAACAGTAGTTGCTTTTGTGAAAACGGGGGTTGGCTTCTTCGTAGCATTTTCAGTATTCTTCTAGGACCCAGAAGGAACAGGAGGCAAAGGTGGAATGCCCTATGAAGAGGTGATCGCCGACATGGAGCTTGAGGTGTTCTTTGCGTGAGAAGCCATGTGGTTGAAGGTTATGAACAGAAATGGATGAAATGAACAAAATTTCTCAAGAATGAAGCACCGATTGTCCCACGGTGGGCGCCAAACTGTTTTGGTCAAAAATCACACAAGGATAATGTAACCAAATATGATTTTTGTGAGGTATGATGCTTGGTTAATTGGACAAATGTATGAACAACAAGTATGTAAAATGAGTGATGAACACAAGGATTTATACGAGGAAAAAGCCCTTGATCAATGAATGATCTCCGGCATAAAAAACCTCGGATAGTGAAAACTATCACTATCAAGTATTGTTTTGGTCAAAAAATCAGACGAAGATAATGTAACCAAACTCTCTGTTAGGGGTATGATGCTTGAATTGGTTTATAGCAATAAGGATCACTATGAAAAATAAATAACAAGTGACACAAGGTTTATACGGGGAAAAAGCCCTTGATCAAGAGTTGATCTCCGGCACAAAAAACCCCGGGTGATGGAAACTACCGATCACCAACTCAAATTAAACAAGTAATGTGTTACAACTTCGGATGATAGCGAGCTAAATACAAGGATCACTATAGTGTAATGTGTAAAAAGTGTATGAAATTGCTAAGTGAATGAACGAGAGCTGGTGTGAGCGGTTGCAAGAGTGTGTGTAGCCAAAAATAGCAAAAGGTGTTGTCTAATTAGCTCGCTACCCCATTTAAATCTAATAAAAATCTAAATAACAAACTATCCGCAAATGGTGCAAGTCCTCCACGACTCCACAACGTCCATTTCTGACCAAGCACGTGCGGAATAGACTTAGTATATTCTCCAGAAATATCGCCAAGACCAAGTCCCAATTGATATTCCTGCAAAACAGTTACGAATTCAAAACAGACAATCATTAGTATAAGGATCCTTAGGATGATCCATGATCCTGATCCTGAAGCACTTCTGAGGATCACTAACTGACACAGAAGTAAGGATCACCAAACAGGATAATATTTGAGGATCATGGGTCATTTAGAAATCCACCCCTAACAATTGCCCCCAAAATATAAGGAGTTATATCGTAAATAAACGAGTTATATTTTTTCGATCTTATCCCCAACAAACTAACGGATAACTAGCCGTTGGAGACGGACTAGCCGTTGCAAACCTGACGTCACTGAAGTGACAATCCTGCAAATCATCATTATAAATAGGAGTTAGAGATAGGATCAATATGCATTTAAATCCGAAGAAACTCCCTTTAAATTCTCAGTCGAAGATCAGTCAGGTATCTCTTCTTTTATTTCTCCTTCTCTTACTCTGTTTTTCTTTCTTTACCAACATCAATGATGCTCCGATCTTCCCCCGCCAAGGATCACCAGAAGGATAGCCCCTTGAAGAGTCAAGGGATTATCAAAGACTCAGTACATGAGAGGTGTTGCTTTACCGATGCCCAAGTAGATAAGATTCGTCATTGCTTTCCAGCGAACGCCTTTTTCAAACCTTTCGATCCCATGGTTCTGAGCGACTATGTTTCTGAAACATGGGTTGCCTTTCCAGTTACTCCCTTCACCATAGGATATACCTATCCTTTTCCAGACTTTACCCAATCCTTCTTTTCCCTTACCGGCATCTCTTACATCCAAGCCATGCCGATGATTTGGAGGGTCTTGTATACCCTGGAGAGGATCATAGAGCAGGAAGGGATTGATTTAGGAATGTCAGAGCTGACACAGATGTATGATCTCACGACGTTTGGATCCCATCGATATTTGTTTAAGCGAAAACCCGAGGAAGAACACCCCATTTTTAAAGCCACCAAGAATGACACAAATTGGAAACGACGCTTCTTCTTTGTCAAGAGGAATACCATTCCAAACGGAAAGCATTTACCCAGGAAGTGGTCCACCAATGGTAGGACAGAGGATCCTGAGAAGGATCATCAGGTAATCTGGCTCTTGTGAAAGGATCACTAACCCCTTTTTGTCTTGTGTTATGCAGCTATTTCTGTTTCGCACCTCATCACAACACCCGCAACCAAGGATAGGCTTGCTGCTTTTTGGAGGCTTGATCCTGAAATAAGGTCATTCAAGATAGACACCCAAGACTCACAAGAAGTATCCTTAGGTTCCATCACCATGTCAAGTAAGTATCCTGCTTTTTGTATGGTTGAATATTAAAATAAATAGTTATATTGAAATAGGATAAGGATACTTATCTTGCTTTAAATGTGTAGGTGCCGGAAAATCTTCCAAGCCTGCCTCCCAATTCAACACAGCCAACCTTGATGTTGTTCGATCCAGGAAGAAGAGGGCCACTACCAGTCCTAGCATCTCCATTCCCAAGGCACCCACTAAAGGAAGGGGTGGCAAGAAGAGGAAAACTTCTGACGCAGAGGACCTACAAGGCCTACCACTGATCCGCCACCAGTTCCTTGAATACTTCAATGACGTGAGGATCACCAATTCTGCCTAGGTATCCTATTCATTTGAGGATCACCTGGTCTTGAACTGCTTTGTCTTTTTCTTTGCAGAAATTTGCTGAGATTGAAGATTATGTGGGAAGCGTCGAGGAGCTGGATAAGAAGATTGCTGACCTCCAACAAGTTGCAGTGCTTAAGGATCTTAAGATTGCTGATCTTGAAAAAGCCCTTCAAGATGCCAAGACTAAGACAGCTAAAATCCTGATCGACATCGACTATGAGAAGCATGATCTCATAGAAGGTGCAAAGGTCTCTGCTGCCATCACAATGTATCAGACAAAACTAAAGATGGCCCAGGAAGCTCAAGATCCTAACTTCGACAGAAGCAGCTGGGATGTTGAGGGCTGGAAAGCGAGGTTGGCTGATCTTGAAGATGATGAGGAGGTTTTGGCGATCGAGGCTGGAGGTAGCGGGAAGGATCAGGTTAAGGATACCAAAGCTGGAGGGGATGAGGATGCAGCGAATGTGTAGGCTGCACAATTGGGCGATGATGGACATTCTTAGACGTAGCCGGAGCCCAATTTTTAAATTTGGTAGTAGTTTTTTTGTGGTTGTGATGTTTTTAAAACAATGATGGTCTGTAATAACTAAACAGTAGCTATTAGGGTTAAGGATCATGAATGATCCTTTGGACAATAGGTAGGATTACAACTGGTGGAGGGATCCTCTGTTTGGGGGATGAAGCCATTGTGATCCTGCCATCTTTTTAATTCCTGCACTACTAAGAACTTTAGACAATGGACACCCTTTACCTACCCCAGCGGACGGGCCACGTATTGCTGGTAGATGCTCGGGGTAGGTAATTTTGACAACCTTCGATGGTTAAGCTTTCGTTAATAAAATAACCTTAATCTTTTTGGCTTATCTTGTGTTGATATCCTTGTTGTTGTTTTATTTTTCAATTGTTTTGATTTACACTTGTCTGAGTAAGAAAAGTTGAACAACTTAGATAAAAAACTTAGGATATAATGCAGGATCAAATATCCTATAGTTGAAAAATTCCAAAAAGTGGTATATTTTAAGGATCATGAGTTCAGTTGTCAAAGTATTAGGGTTATTCAAATAATCAATGAATAAAATCAAAATAGTTAAGGATCATACCTGAGGATCCAAGTTAGGATCCTAACTCTTAATATTATTATAACCAGGATGATCACAGAACAAACCTTAGTAAAAGGTAAGGATCAAGGATCCTTGGTTGTTTAACTTCGAAAACCTGAAATAAAACATAACTTGGGACTAAGCCATTATAAGATAAAGGTTAGCAACTGGGGACAAGCCCAAAGGATAACTGGGGACAAGCCCAAAGGATAACTGGGGATAAGCCCAAAGGATAACTGGGGACAAGCCCAAAGGATAACTGGGGACAAGCCCAAGGATCGTATGTTAACTGGAGTATGGCCCTAACTGGCGACTATCCAAACTTAGTGGCATGAACATGCCAAAACCTTAGCTAACGTGAAAACGCTAGAAACCTTAAGAACGGATGTATGGTACGTCTACCATTATACGTAGGATCCTAGGTATAGCCAGTACAATGGAATTATCAGCCCCTAAAACGAGTACTGGTCCCACTGCCATGAACTATACCAGGATCATCGTGCGCTACTGGCGGAACTGGGGTCAAACCCAAGGATAACTGGGGTCAAACCCAAGTAACTGGTTGCTTGTGTGGATAATCATTCTTTTGTTAAGAGTACCTGAACCTTCAAAACTCAAAATCTCGTGAAATGGGGATAAAGGATGCAAGATCCTTATCCTTATGTGAGAGAGTAAGGAAATGAAATAGTTTGAGATAAGAATGTTACCAAAAATGAGGATCATCTGTGCTTTAAGGATCCTTTAAGGATGTTTATCATGTGAGGATCATGGATCCTTATCACATGAAATATCTCTTCAAATGGACAGCATTCCAAGCTCTTGGTAGTAAGTCACCTTCCATTGTTAGCAATCGATATGCCCCCTTTCCTGCCTCAGCTTCAATCAAGTAAGGGCCTTCCCATTTTGGTGCCAACTTTCCATCAGCGGGTTGGTGGTATTCTGAAATGCTTTCCTTAGTACCATATCACCAACTTGGAATTTCCTGATCCTAACATTTTTGTTGTAGGCGCCGGCCATTCTTTGCTGATAACCGGCCATCCTTATCCTTGCCAAATCTCTGATTTCTTCTATAGTATCCAGGTCTTGAACCAAGTTCTCATCATTTTCCTCAGGATCACGAATACTGGTTCTAGCAGTTGGAACCACCATTTCTGTAGGGATCACTGATTCTGCCCCAAATACCAAAGAGAATGGAGTTTGGCCTGTAGCATTCTTAGGAGTTGTCCTATCAGCCCAAAGCACATAAGGTAATTCTTCTGCCCATTTCCCTTTCTTGGATCCAAGCTTCTTCTTCAAATTGTTGATGATGATCTTATTGGAGGATTCTGCCTGACCATTAGCTTGTGGGTGGACTGGTGTTGATGTTATCATCTTAATCCCCCAACTGTCACAAAAGTTAGTGGTTCTGCCCCCAATGAATTGGGAACCATTATCACATATAATTTCCGAAGGGATACCGAATCTAGTTATAATATTTCTTTTAATGAAGGATATAACTTCCTTTTCTCTGACTTGGGCAAAAGCTTCAGCCTCTATCCACTTGGAGAAGTAATCAGTCATAGCAAGCATGAATACTTTTCCACCAGGTGCCTTAGGGAGCTTACCAACTATATCCATACCCCATCTCATAAATGGCCAAGAGGAGGATATAGGATGCAAAAATTCAGCTGGTTGATGAAGGATATTGCTGTGTCTCTGACAAGGATCACATCTCTTAGCATACTCCACAGCATCTCTCTTCATGGTTGGCCAGTAGTATCCTGTCCTCAGGATCCTTGAGAATAACGCCCTGCCCCCAGTGTGGTTTCCACAATCTCCTTCATGGAAGTCTTTTAAAACTTCTTGGATTTCAGGATCCTCAATGCATCTTAAGTATGGTCCTGCAAGAGATCGTCTATACAATATATTATTTAAAATTGTGAATTGAGATACCTTAATTTTGAAAGCCCTAGGGTTTTCTCCTGTAGGAATCTCTCCATGTTGTAAGTATCTCATGATTGGGAGGATCCATGATCCTGAATGGGATTGATTATCATCGCTAGGGGTGATTGCAGAATCCTCTCCTATCTCCATAGTCACATGATCCTCGATAGCCGGGGTCAGGATATGGATAATAGGGATCTTGATATCCTCCGAGATCTTCAAGGAAGATCCTAAATTGGCTAGTGCATCTGCCTCTGCATTCTCTTCCCTTGGTACCTGTGTCAAACTAAAGGATACAAAAGAGAGTGCCAATTCTTTGACTAACTCCAGATATTTGATTAGCTTTTCCCCTTTAACAGCATAGGATCCATTAAAGTGATTAGTGATTAACAAAGAATCTACATGTACCTCAAGATACCTGATCCTCATATGCTTAGCAATTTGCAAGCCAGCTATCAAGGCTTCGTATTCAGCCTCATTGTTAGTGGTTTGGAACTCACAAGCTATAGATTGGGGTATTATGTCCCCCTGTGGAGATTTTAGTAGTATTCCAAGCCCTGTTCCCTTGATGTTTGAGGATCCATCAGTGTAGAGTATCCAAGGATCCTTGGTCTCTTCTAGCTGATGGACTTCTAATTCAGCTTCCTTTTGTAAATCACTACTGAAATCTGCCACAAAGTCAGCTAATGCTTGGGATTTAATGGCTGTCCTGGGCTCATATCTTATATCATATGCACTAAGCTTCACTGCCCACTTAGCCATCCTTCCTGACATTTCAGGTTTCCTGAGGACATTCTTGATTGGAAAATTAGTTTTGACGATAATAACATGAGTTTCAAAATAATGTCTTAATTTGGTAGATGCCATAATTAATGCAAGGATAAGTTTTTCTAAGTGTGAATATCTGGATTCAGCATCAAGTAAACTCTTACTTACATAATAGACAGGATGTTGTGTACCTTCGTGATCCTTAACAAGGACGGCACTTACTGCTTTTGAGGATACCGCAAGATATAAGGATAACACCTCTCCTTTTTCTGGTTTCATTAAAGCCGGGGCCGAGGATAGGTAATCCTTAAGAGCTCTTAAGGCACTTTCATGCTTCTCAGTCCACTCGAATTTCTTGTTCTTCCTTAAGATATCATAGAATTCCTTGCACTTTTCTGAGGATTTGGATATGAATCTGTTTAAAGCTGCAATCCTGCCTGTTAATCTCTGAACATCCTTAGCATTGGTAGGGGACTTGATGTTCACTATTGCTTTGATTTGTTCTGGACTGGCTTCAATGCCTCTCTTTGTCACCATATATCCTAAGAATTTACCTGCTTTAACACCAAAGTGACATTTTGAAGGATTAAGCTTCATATTATATTTATCAAGGATATTGAATGCTTCCTCCAAGTCTCTTAGGTGATCCTCAGCCTTTATTGATTTTACCACCATATCGTCTATGTAAACCTCCATAGTTTGTCCAATCTGATCCTTGAACATCATATTCACTAGCCTTTGATAAGTTGCACCTGCATTTCTTAGTCCAAATGGCATAGCAATATAGCAGTATATACCAGTTGGAGTCATGAAGGCTGTATCCTCTTGATCGGATGGTTCCATTTGAATTTGTTGAAATCCAGATGAAGCATCCATAAAAGTTAACAGTTCATGACCCGCAGTTGCATCCACCATGGAGTCAATGTGGGGTAATGGGAAAGGATCCTTGGGACATGCCTTATTTAAATCGGTGAAATCGACACATACCCTCCACTTTCCGTTTTTCTTTTGAACAACCACATTGGCCAACCATCTTGGATACTTGACCTCTCTAATCATACCTGCTCGGAGTAATTTCTCTACCTCCTCCTGGATAATGGCATTTCTTTCTGGTGCAAATTTCCTTCTCCTTTGATGGATTTGTTTGAAGGACCTATCGATGCCAAGTTTGTGAGTAATTACATCTTTAGATATACCTGTCATGTCTTCGTGTTTCCATGCAAAGGTAGTCTTTCTCCTTTTGAGGAAGGATATGAGGTCTTCCTTCATTTCGCCAAGGATCCCTGATCCTATATAAACTATAGATTCAGGATCCATAAGGATTTCTACTATATCCTGTTCTCTTGCCTCCAAGACATCCCTTGGAGGACACTTTGATTGCTATTGCTCCCTAGAATTTGATGCTGGTTTCATTGATGAGGTATAGCAGTTCTTAGCCTCTTGCTGATCACTATCAATCTTCACTATTCCCCAAGGACTAGGAAGCTTCACACATTGATGATAAGTGGATGGGACTGCCTTCATATCGTGTATCCAAGGCCTGCCAAGGATCACATTACAACAAGATAAACAGTCAATAACACAAAAATTTGGTAAGAATGTAGGCCTTCGATATAGATTGGGAGTTTAATGTCCCCCAGAGTATTCTTAGTCTCGCCACTGAATCCCACGAGCACAGAGGATCTTGGTATGATGTCGGATTCAGGGATGTTCATCTTCTTGAGAACATCAAGCTGGATAATGTTCACAGAGCTTCCTCCATCTATAAGGATCCTGTGAACAAAATGGTTAGAAATAAAAAGAGTGATAACCAAACTATCATGATGAGGATCCTGGATGTCAACACGATCATCCTCATCGAAAGTTATAACTTTTCCTTCGGAGACGCTGGATGTTCGGATGGGTCTATCTCCATTATCCATCTTGGTTTCCTTCGCATGTCTTTTGGCTGCAGAGAAGGATGTTCCACAAATGTCTGATCCTCCAGATATAAAGTTTATAATCTGTGCATCTGCTGGAGGGGCTGGAGCTTTCTCTGGGATCCTTTCAGGATCCTGAGTCCTTGACTTTTTTCTCCCCAATAATTCTTTCAAGTGCCCCTTGCTCAACAAGTATCCAATTTCTTTTCTCAAGGCGATGCATTCTTCTGTGAGATGCCCAAAATCTTCATGGTATGCACACCACTTTGATTTATCTTTAGTTGCAGCTGGTCTATCATTTTTTCTGGGCCATCTAGCTTTATCACCTAAATTCTGCATCGCAAGGATTAGTTCATTGTTATCAACAGAAAAACAATATTCAGAGATTGGAGGATAATCCTCATCATCCTCTTCTTGTTCAACAGCATGCACATTATGGTTATCGGATTTATTATAAGATCTGAACTTGTTGTTCCTGAATGAGGATCCTTGCTTCTCTTGCTTTGAGGATCCTGCTAACCTCTCCTGGATCCTTTTGTCATCCTCTAGCCGGATGAACCTAAGGGCCCGGGTTCTTACCTCATCTAGATTCCTGCATGGTGTCATAACAAAATTATCATAGAATAACGAATCCCTAAGCAGTCCCATTTTAAAGGCTTCAACAGCCGTAGCTATGTCCAGGTTAGGAATATCTAAGGATTCTTTACTAAATTTAGTGATATAATCCCTTAATGATTCATTATGACCCTGGGTTATCCTATACAGATCACTAGTTAAACGCTCAAATTTCCTACTACAAGAAAATTGGTTATTAAATAGGTTAACTAGATTAGCAAATGAGGTAATAGAATAAGGAGGAAGACTTAGCAGCCATTTAAGAGCCGATCCAGTAAGAGTGGATCCAAATCCCTTGCACAGACATGCTTCCTTTAACCTTTCTGGGATGGGATTGATCTCCATCCTTTCCCTGTATTGAGCTATGTGTTCCTCAGGATCCGTTGAACCATCATACAACTTCATGGTAGGTACATGGAACCTCTTGGGTATCTCAGCATCACAGATTGGTGGTGCAAAACGAGATATCTTGTGGCTCCCATCTGCAATCTCCGGGATAGGCTTGACCACTCCTGGGACACTTGATATCATGTCCTTCAACTTTTGCAATTCTCTAGACATGGCATGATTGATACCTGTATCCTGCATAAGGCCATGGTTAGTAGTATAAGAATTATTAAAAGTGTTACCTCCTATTGGATTCAAATTAGGCAGAGTGGATGTTAATCCATATTGTTGGGGCTCTGGAATGGCCGACGGACCAGTAAAAGCAACGGTTTGCATTGGAATGAAATCTCCCTGATGGATGTCAGAACTTCCTGATTGCAAACTCCTTAAGAATCCCGGAATTTGGAAGGATCCTTGAAACTGTGAGTATCCTTGGACCTGGGAGGATCCTGGAACATAGGAGGATCCTTGAACTTGGGAGGATCCTGGAACATAGGAGGATCCTTGAACTTGGGAGGATCCTGGAACATAGGAGGATCCTTGAACCTGGGAGGATCCTTGAACACAGGAGGATCCTTGAAACTGGGAGGATCCCTGAGTCTGGGAGGATCCTTGAACCTGGGAGGATCCTTGAATCTGGGAGGATCCCTGAAACGGCCAGCACCCTTGAATCTGCTGCGCTCCCGAGTATCCTCCTGAGCTTGCAAAGGATCCTATATGCTGAGGATAGGACCCTGATGGTTGAAAGTGTAACCCTGAAGCCTGAGTCATTGCTGATGACCCGTAATGCACTCCTTTTGGTCCTCCAACATATTGAACGTCTGGAACCGCTGAAGGCTGAGAAGTTATAACCGGAGTATCAAAATTCAAAGATCTGGGCATTAGTGGGGAATGATCCTCTGCCGATATCTTCTGTTTCTTGATGTCTCCAATTTCTCTAAGGATCCTTTCATTGGTCTTGTCCTGCTGCTGGATATGCTCCTTCATCTGCAAAATCAGAGTAAACAAGTCACTAGTGGTAGGAGTATAAGAAGCAGAAGAAGTTGGAGGTTTTGAGAAAATGGGAGTTGGTTTCTTCTCGGCATTTTTCTGAGGTCTAGAAGGTGGTGGAGGCAAAGGTGGAATGCCCTGGGATGAATTGATTGCAGACATCGCACTGGAGGTATTCTTTGATGATGAAGCCATCTGCTCGTATGCAATGAACCGGAATGATCACAAAGATGAGAATTTCTTAGAAATGAAGCACCAATTGCCCCACGGTGGGCGCCAAACTGTTTTGGTCAAAAATTCAGACGAGGATAATGTAACCAAACTCTCTGTTAGGGGTATGATGCTTGAATTGGTTTATAGCAATAAGGATCACTATGAAAAATAAATAACAAGTGACACAAGGTTTATACGAGGAAAAAGCCCTTGATCAAGAGTTGATCTCCGGCACAAAAAAACCCCGGGTGATGGAAAATACCGATCACCAACTCAAATTAAACAAGTAATGTGTTACAACTTCGGATGATAGCGAGCTAAATACAAGGATCACTATAGTGTAATGTGTAAAAAGTGTATGAAATTGCTAAGTGAATGAACGAGAGCTGGTGTGAGCGGTTGCAAGAGTGTGTGTAGCCAAAAATAGCAAAAGGTGTTGTCTAATTAGCTCGCTACCCCATTTAAATCTAATAAAAATCTAAATAACAAACTATCCGCAAATGGTGCAAGTCCTCCACGACTCCACAACGTCCATTTCTGACCAAGCACGTGAGGAATAGACTTAGTATATTCTCCAGAAATATCGCCAAGACCAAGTCCCAATTGATATTCCTGCAAAACAGTTACGAATTCAAAACAGACAATCATTAGTATAAGGATCCTTAGGATGATCCATGATCCTGATCTTGAAGCACTTCTGAGGATCACTAACTGACACAGAAGTAAGGATCACCAAACAGGATAATATTTGAGGATCATGGGTCATTTAGAAATCCACCCCTAACAAGTATATTGAAGAAACAAGTTTACAACTTCGGAAGTATTGAGCTTGATACAATGAATTCTAGTGTGTGTGTATTCGAGAGATAGCAACAGAAATGATGTATGTTCAACCGAGTGCAAGTGGTTTCTAAAATTAGCTCAATACCCCTCTTAACTTAGCTAAAAATATCCTAACTAACTATCCGAAAAATCAGCAATTCACCCACGATCACCACCAACGGTCTTCAGCTTGTGCACATGTTGAAAATAAAGAGCATATTCCCCTGGTATCTCGGATGGAATTAGTCCTCTTCAAAACATACCCGCAAAACAAGCCAAAAGGTGATGGAAACAAATGTTAGTTTAGAATAATAATGAGGATCTTGGATCCTTATTCTCGCAGCGTCTTCTGAGGATCCTTAATTCAAATTGAACTGAGGATCCGTGATCCAAGCTACACTTGAGGATCTGTGATCCAAAGGCTTTGAAATTCTATCCCTAACAGTCATTTTTAATCATTTATGGTTTATTACTACTAATACTACTAATGTTACTATTTTTATTACTAAAAAATCAATCTACTACAAATTCTAAGATCTAACCCAAGGATAATTGTATGTAACTCTTGTTTCTTACTTTTTTTCTTTACATATTTAACTTTCTATTGATTATATCAATCATACTTTTGTCATTAAGCAATCTTTTTCTCTTATTTGATACAATAAACTATCACATCTAGACTATGCATTACACTCCTTCCTTCCCTCACCCACATTATCATACCCACCCTTTTTTATATATTATTTTAAAATTAGATAAAAGAGAAGAAAGAAAGAAGAGAGTGAGAAAAAGAAAGAAATGTACAAGGAGGTCGGGAGCTCTGAAATTTCACGAGAAGGGAGAGGTGATGAAGTGTTCCCAGCTCCCCGACCAGCCACCATCTCAAATTGTATACCGCACACTCTTTACACTTCATGAAAAACAAAAACAAAATGATTTTTACAATAACCTTAATAGTAAATATAAATATTGCAAGAAACAACTAATCTTAAAAATTAAAGGTGTAATTCATTTTGTTGAAAAATAACTATTACAGTCCATTAGCTTAAAAATTGTCAAAATAGTATAAGTATTTTCACTTTTATAACAATTATAATCCATCTTCGTTAACCCCATCCAATCCATCATTAAGTTTTTAGATAAAAGAGAAAAATACTCCTTTGTTACAAATACTATATTTTATTATAAATAATATATATATAGGGTGGGAGTTGGTTACAAAGTCTATTTTACCTACAGTGTGTAAAAAGTCATAAAACACCACAATTTCAGCCACAAAACACACTCAAAACCCACAAATAACAAAGTGAAGATTACTAAAACGCCATATTTGTGGGTTTTGTGTTGTGTTTTGGATTATAAGGCTTTGATTAACGAATGAATAACGTTAGTGTGTTTTATGTTAATTATCATGTTTTGTTTTATATTCATAGTTCTACAATTATGTGTTTGAAGTTTTTATAGAATGTTAGGGTTTGGATATTGTGTTTCAGTGAGCTTCACTCTCTTATTTGTGGGTTTTGGGTGTGTTTTATAGCTGAAATTGTGGTGCTTTATGACTTTTTATACTTTGTAGGAAAAATGGACTTTGTAGCTTAACCCCACCCTATATATATAGGGTCAGGATTTAGAGAAAACGGTGAAAAGTGTGAGAACGGCGGGAACGCTTATGAGTCGTCCGATCAAAACAATCCATAGACTAGATTGCGCGGTGGCGTTTTCGTAAATAACATCAATTTTATTATGTGGGACACGCTTCATTAAGGATAAAAGGGTCTTTTACTGCTCATATTCAAAACGCCATCAAATGATAACACGTCATTAAAAAAACGCCATTAAAAACAAAATGCCAAAAATTAGTCATAAAACGCGTTGGATATTACAGGAAGATGAAACAACACAGTAACTGAATTTCAGTTATTAACATTTATTAGAAGAAAATTCCCTCCTAAATTACGCGCCAAAAACATTATTATATAAACGAGGTAAAACATAGCTTCCATAATAACTTCAATCTATCCATTTCTGCAAAAAAACATCTTTAACCAAAAATGCCAACTTAACCAAAACGCCAAAAATGGCAACAATCGTTTCATGGAGATACACTCTGGTAATCAGGCGATTCGTCCTCAGTTTTGACAACAGAAGGAGGGTGTATGTTAAGACGGTCAGGGCAATTCTGAAGATGGAAGAAGACATACAAAGGGGAATCTTATCCCTTGGCATCGCTCTAGACAACGAATGCCATGAAACACATATGCTTATGAAAGCATTAACCAGGAAATTTGGACCAATCAAAACAGATGTGAAGCCGGACCCTGTCATGACATCATGGCGTTTTGATGATGAAACAGACATGGTGACCGTTACATACGACAGCGGAGAGCAGGAAGTATACTGGCTAGAAAATATCATGACAAACCAGCATCTTGGTTTCATGGAAGAATTGCATAACGCCACTTGTACCAACACAGAAATAGACTCAAAATTGGAGTTAATGCAAGACATGTTCAAGTGGAGGCTTTAGAATCTTCAGGAACAAGAAGCTGATGAAGGTGAAGGTGATGACATGGATGAAGATCCAGATGAAGACTCCGAGGAGGAAGAAGATGACGTAAGTGATGGATACTTTTCGGATAAAGTACCTTCTGACGCAGGCTTTTAATTTTTTTTCCTCTTTTTTTTCTTCTGTATAATCTTTTTTTTTAAGATAATTAAATGATATATATCTCTCTTTATTAGCAAAACGCCAAAAAAATACTAAAAATGGTTATTCCTTACAAAACGCCAAAAATAACAAAAAATAATTTTCCTGCTTAATATTTTATTTACTCCGTTATTGTATTTTAACATCTTGGTCTGCATAACGCCATTTAAAAAAACGCCAAACTTAGAAGATGGGACGTCTATCACCTATAAAACTGATAAAAGCTGATCAACACAGTAAATACAAAAACAATAACTGAAAAGACTGTTACTTTATTACTATCATTTATTACAATAAAAAAAAGTCCCGCCTAAACTACGCGCCAAAAAACTCCTATAAGAGAGGGGTTTATACACAATGAAATTGATCACACCCAGAAAACACAAACGCCATATCCTCTAGAAATCACTCACTTTAAAAAGCCAAAAAATGTTAGTTAAAAAAACCACAGATGACAAAGCTTTCACTGAATTGATTCTTCTTTTGAGGGGGTTATCTCAATAATATTTTGCTGAATGAGATGGACAAATATTCAAGAAAAAGATACTGATGACAGTGATATGCCATCATGTGAGCTTTGTTCTTGATGAATATAGGCATGGAATAAAGGGATCAACACATGGGTAAAATGATATTTTGGACTCCATTATTACAAATAGCATCAAGCAAGAGTTGATCTTTAATGACATGCCACCAAACAAGAATATCACACCAAAACACAGGATGCCACTAAGCAGCTTCGTATAAAAAAGACGGGGTTTATGTAGGGAAGTTGGCATCTAGATAAGGTATTCAAAAGGTTCAAAACGCCAAAACAAATTCAAGAAGAAGGAGCTGATAACAGTGAAGATTCGGAAGAGAAATTAGATTACCATTTTTATTTTTTTTCTTTTTCATTTTATATTGTTTTGTTATCAAGTTATCTGTTGTTTTGTTATCTAATTATCTACAAATAAAATACATTATTATTTAAAACGCCAAAAACTACAAACAGCAAAACGTTAGTAGTGTGAAAACTGTGAGAACGGGTGCTGGCAAAGCAACTAGTCAAATGTATTAAATGCCAAAAAATTCATTAAGCGCCAAAAAAAAAACATTTGGCCTTATTGTTAACTTATGAAAATATGAATGACTCGTAGTGAATATTATACAAAACGCCAAAAAATTTGACCAAAAAAATATCTATGTGACATTAAAACAATTAATTCAACGCCAAAAAGTTTAATAAATACAATTAACGCCAAAAAAATCTTAGACGCCAGAAAATGTTATAGCGCGTTAGGAAAATAAAAGAAGATTGAAAAGACAAAAAAAACCCTCGGACCCTAATCATGTCCCGCGCCACGTGTTAGGCCAGGATGCGTTCTCACCGTTCTCACACTTTTGAGCGTTTTCTCCTGATCCCGTTCCTATATATATATGTATGTATATATATATAGGGTTAGGGTAAAATGAAAACTTGTACGAGTTGTGGGAACTTAGAGAACTCGGGCTTACAAAAGGTTTTTTCAAAAAAAAATAATTTACCAAAAATCCTAAAACAAATCAAATTTTCCAACAAAAAAAAACTAGTTTTTTTAAATACTGTAAAAAGTGATGTCATGCTTATGTTATCAGCTTTTTACACCTACTATAAGGGGCCGAAAAACAGCGTTTCGAACTTTTTTTTATATATTTTTTACGGCAGTCATTTCTAACATTTTAAACTAAGGGTGTGAAAAAAACGGGGGCAAAACTCGCACGGGAAGGCCGAGTTCTCTAAGTGCTTACAATTCGGAAAGGTTTTCCCTTGATCTTAATATATATATATATATATAGGGTTGGGATTTAGAGAAAATGGTAGAAAGTGTGAGAACAGTGAGAACGCTTATGGAACGTCCGATCAAAACAATCTATGGACTAGATTGGCGCGGTGGCGTTTTCGTAAATAACATCAATTTTATTACATAGACGCACTTCATTAAGGGTAAAAAAGTCTTTTGACTTCTCCACACAAAACGCCATCTCATGAAATAAAACGCAAAACAAATAGCACACATCATTCTAACTAAAAATGCTATTAGATATAAAACGCCAAACTTAATTATAATAAAACCCCGCCTAAAAAAACCGCCAAAAAAATCCTATATATACATCATCTCAGACCTTCAATTAAAAACACACACAAAACCGCAAACGCCATATTTAATATATACCATTTGTCTTAGAAACGCCAAAAAAACTCAAACATCAAATATCTTCTAAACCAAAACATTTATTTGAAATTCAGTTTGGTTGTCTGTAAGCTTTCGCTCAATGTAATGGACAAAATCCTTAAGTGAGGGTATTGTCCATTTCATTGAGTAAAATCTTATTGACTTTATCCTCAACTTCAATCCAATTTATAACGCCAAAAATACAAAAACATTATTGAGGTTTGTTGTCAATAAAGTTTAGCTGTATGGGGTGGACAACATTGTCAGTTATCTTTCTTAACTGAGGATTAACAATGTTGTCCATCTCATACATCAAAACATTATTGATTTTAGCATGATCAAATTTTGAGGTTTAAGGTGCTTTTATTTAGTGGCGTTCTTTTTATCGGTAAAACGCCAAAATTAAAAAATCAAACATCGTTTATTGGAAAATTCAAGATTGTTGGCTGAAGGGTGTAAACTCAATAACATTTTGCTGCATGAGATGGACAAATCTTCAAGAAAAAGATGTTGATGTCAGACTTTGTGCTTCCAAACAGCCACAAAAAAAAACTACTTGAAAAAAAAAAAAAAAAAATGAATCATACGAAAGTCGAACCAGCCAGTTAAGATGATTCAAAAAAGAAGAAAGAGACTGGTGACAGTGAAGATTTGGAAGATCAATTGTTTATATATTCTTTTTTTTATTTTCTTTTTCAGTTGATTGTTATATAATTAAAACGCCATATATAATAAAAACGCCAGACAGCCAAATGCTTGTTAAAATGCTATCCTGCCGTAAAATGCCCCAAAAACTCCCAAACTATAATAAAATTACTTTGGAAAAGTATTATAAAAAAACCCAAAAAATAAAAAAAATAAAAACCAAACTTGAAAATGTAACTAGAAACAGAAACTACAAAACAGTAAAAATGAAGAGACAGAAAATTTATTATATTAGAATCTAAAACGCCAAACTTGAAAGACGGGGCGTGTACAGACTTCAGAGAAAAAAGCTTATCAAAAACAATAATTACAAACAGTAACTGAAACGACGAATAGTTTATTATGATAATGCACCACCTAACCTACGCCGCCAAAAGAAATCCTATAAAATAATAACTCTCAACAACTTCCATTTAATCAAACCAAAAAAACAAACACCAAATACTACTAAATACCACTCACTGTAAAACGCAAAAAAAAAAAAAAAAATCAAAGATGGCTAATATGCTTTCTTGGATATTCAGTATTGTTCTTCGTGAAGTTTCACTGAATGGATTATTAGCTGAGAGGAGTAACTCAGAAAGATTTTGTTGCATGAGATGGACAAATCTTCAAGAAAAAGATACTAATGACAATGAATGTCATTTTGTGTTCTTTATTCTTGAATAAGGCTTGGATGAGGAAAAGAGATTAATGGCACTGAAGAGTGGGATGATTATAAAGATGAAGATCAAGATGAAGAAAAAGCGAAAAACCCATCCACACGTCATAGATCTATGTCCCCAAACATCCACAAAAAGCCACTTCAACAGACGAGCAGACAAAATAATCAAACCGATGGGTTTGTTAAGTTTTACATAAAACGCCATATATTTGGTGACAGTTCTTGTACTATTAAAGAAGAGAGAGACTAATGACAGTGAAAATTGTGAAGAGAGATCCGATTAGGATTTTTAATTTATTTTCTTCGCTTCGATTTTTTTCCATGTGGTTGTAATATAATTTTACAATTGTAAAACGCCAAGATACCACAAACGCCAAAATGTATATAAAAAATAATAGAACAATGGGCCATCTTGTTTAAAACGCCTTGAAAAAAATGCCATTCAGATAGATTTCCTGACCCCCCCCAGGGTTCCAATGTGTAACACCTCGTAAAATCACGTCCAATGAGGTATTGACACGTGTAATAAGCCCTAATGAAGTCAAACATTGAATTTAGGGGACTAATTTTTTGAAAAATCGAAAAAATTTGATTATGAAAAGACTGGAAGTGTTAGCATACCTAAAATAAGTTTATAAATAACCTCTTAAGATATTTATATTCACAAATGAGCCACTTGATGTTCGAGTGTAGCCGTTTGCGTAATTAATTAAAAGTTTGCGCAATGAAGGGTTAAAAGCGTCAACATGTTAATTCTTACCTCCGAGTGACCTTTTAACAAACCGGGAGCTTCATGATATTTGATTATACTCTCGGGAATGCCAATTATTGGCCGTCTAAGGTTTTTTATGCTTATAAGTAAAGTTACGCGCAACTTTGCAAATTAGAGGGACTAAAAGTGTCAATATGTTTAATTATACCTCTGAATAACCTTTTAGCGAACCCGAAGCATCGTGATGTTTAATAATACTCTCAATAATACCTAATATGGATTAGATGAGGCTTCGATGCTATTAAACGATGATATGCGCAAGTTTGCGCATTAGAGGGACCTAAAGCGTCAACTTTTGAATCTACGCCTTTTGGTGACCATTTAAGAAATCAAGAGAATTGAAATAATTAAACTCATGCTTGGGAATGCCCATTATGGGCCATGGAAGGCTTGGATATCATTAAACGACATTTCACGCTACTTTGTGCGATTAAAGGAGTATTTGCGTCAAACTGCAAAAGTATGTCGATTAGTATGGTGTCGGACCTTTCGGAATATGAACATGAGTAAAAAATTACCTAATTATCCTTTATATAGCTTAGATATAGGCTTAGAGGTGTTTGGTGCGCAAACATAAACTTTTACGTCATGCAGGGACTAAAAGTGTCAAAAAGTGCACAAGTTTGCATTTTCGCGCATATCTTACATTTTGAATATATCCGGACATCCAAAACTTTATGTAATCATTAAAATATTTTATTTTAGTGATTGGCATGATAAAATTCCATTCGTCGCGTAATTTGGATCGTTTTTCGCATTCGTTCGTGTTTCGTCGTAATTAACCGAACAACGCAACCGTACGACCAAACAAACAGACATCTGAGATATTTTTGAGCATGTTTCATGTTCCCTATACTTTAACTTCATTTTAGAGCCTTGAAATTGGATTAACGGGGCTTAAACGTGTCAAAAATGCTTCAAAAACCATGTTTTGCACATTCAGGGACCAAAATTGACAATCTGCCATAGTTATCTTAGGAAGGGACCAAAATGAAAAATCTAAATTCCAGCTTGTTCCAGCTGTTCCCCTCATTTTCACATGGTTTTAATGAATCTAGGGGATCCCATGGTTTCACAAAACCATGGGCACATATGTACGGATGAGATCGAAGCTTGTTTTTCGAGGAACGATCCTAACGGTCCTATAAATCCTATAAATACCCATTCTACTCATTGTTGCAACTCACACAACTGATCTATTTGCTCTAATTTGGGGCTTAGCACCTCATACCTGAGCAAGTTGGATCTAGATTTCCATTCTTGGACCCGTTGTAAGTCCTCTTTCGTTCTTTTTTCGCGTGAAAGTCAAACTGTGTTTGACTTTCTGCTTTGACCAGTTTATGGTCAACATGAAGTTCGTTTGAACTTCATAACGTGAGCGTAATCATGATGGTTTTAGTCTCTTGTGACTATACCTACTGATTACCACGTTATCTAGGCATAGTGGCGAGTCGTAGTTTCGGCCAAAATGCGTATTCTTGCGTATTTTGTAACCAAACTACTTTTAGATATCAAAACCGTTTGTTTTGATACCAAACCTGTTTTCAAACCTCATTAAGCATGTTTTAACATGTTTAGCTCGTCACTTTAGGTTTAGTGCTTATGTAGGGTCGTAAGGTAAGCGGTCTAAACAACCGCTTATACTTTCGAACCCGACCCGTTTGGTCAATCTTTAGGATCCGACCAAACACATTATGTAGCATCTGTGCTTGTAATCATTGTGAACAGTTCTATTATCAATAAAACAATGTTATTTGATCCCAATATTTGTTTGGTTGTGTTTTACATTTTTCATGTTTCGACTTTTATTCAATTTCAAACTCTATATCGCTTTCTGGAGAGTTATACGCAAACTGATGCGTAAACGTAATCAGTTTAATGCGAAAAATACTCCGGAACATCAACATATACTTAACATACCTTAAATAACCTTCACATAACTTAGAAATAAGTTTTGAAGGCTTTGGTATGGCAAAAACAAGTTAATTCGCTTACAGGGACTAAACTTGACAAACTGCGAAAGTATGCCAAGTTTAACTGTAACGAACATTCCGGAACATGACCATAAGTTAAACATACCATAAATATCCTTTACATAGCTTAGAAATAGGCTTTAAGGGGTTCGGTGTGCTAAAATAAACTTTTGGGTCATTCAGGGACTAAAAGCGTCAAAAAGTGCACAAGTTTGCACTTTCGCGCATAACTTACGTTCTGAATACATCCAGACATCCAAAAATTTATGTAAGCACTAAAATATTTTATTTTAGTATTTGGCATAAGAAAAATCCATTCGTCACGCAATTTAGATCGTTTTTCGCGCTTATGCGCATTCCGGTCGTAATTAAGCGAACATCGCGATCGTACGACCAAACGAACTGACATCCGGCATATTTTTGAGCATGTTTCATGTCCACAATGTTTAGGCATCCTTGTGGAGCCTTGAACATGATTTAACGAGCCTTAAACATGTCGGAAATGGCCTTAATACGCAACGGGGACTGAAAGGTGAACATTAGAAAGTGTTTGTTGATCAGGGGGACCCTAGCGTGACACCTAGCCCCCTTGGCGTCACGCTAGGCCTCTTCTGATCAGCAAAAGCCATTTTAATGACATGTTAACATCCCCTAACACCCTCCAAAGGTCAAGTGCCACATGTTAATCTCTTATGGTGGCCAAAATCAACTACCATAACTTTCCAACAAGTGTAGGGATGTGATCATTCCCTCTTCTCCAAGAAACGATCCTAACGGTGGACCGAAAACTATAAATACCCACCTCCACCCTTCACTTTTCCTCACAAGAATCTGATCTAATGTGCTCTAAGTTGAAACCTTTGTTTCATACCTGAGCTATTTTGATCTAGATTAGCATTCGGGGACCCTTCGTAAGTGTTCCTTCGTTCTTTTATTGCTTTTCGAGTCCGTGTTTGACTTTCTGCATTGACCAGTTTATGGTCAATGCGAATTTCGTTTGAACTTCGCAACGTGATTGTAATCACGATGGTTATAGTCCCTTGTGACTATGCCTACTGATTACCACGTTGTCTAGGGTCGTAAGGGTAAGCGATCTAAATAATCGCTTATACCTTCGAACCCGACCCATTTGGTCGATCATTAGGATCCGACCAAACACATTAGGTGACCATAGTATATAGGGAATAATCTTCCGAGGTTATACCTTATGGTCGCTTCGTTTAAGTAGTTGTATGATAGGTAGTTTATATGCCTTAGGTAAATTACCAAAATACCCCTTTGATGCCAAAATTCATTTTAAACATATGTAACATAACTTTTGACATCTAAACTGATTTGACAACAATATTAGACATGTTAAGGCATATGTTACTTGTCATAGGACTAGTTAGGCGGTCCGAACGCGTTTCACGCGAACGACGCGTTAAAGTAGCATAAGCTACCTAAACGGGTCGTAATGGGTCGTAAGCACTTAGGTTAGGTTTCATTTAGTATGTAGGCTTTGTTAAACCATATGACATGAGTCTCCATACTCGTTTGGTTTACGAACCCTCATTCTATCTAAATCTTCCGATTTAGGTCCGGTTTATTAACATAGTTACCTATATTAGGTGCCGTTTGATTCCGTGATCTCTAGCATTGCTTGGTGGTTATCTTAGGACTTCTGAGCAATCTCAAGTGAGTACATAGAACCCCCTCTTTTACTGTTTTCAAACTGTTTTGGGGTGGAACACATGTGCCTACTTGTTACTTTCATGCTTTCCTGTTTTCACATCATATACCTGCTATGTTTGTTAGTACATTATAGTACATGATTTCATTACATTTCATGCTATGTATGCCCATTGTGTGCGTACTTAGTACATCGTTTTACATTACATTTCATGCTATGTATGTCCATTGTGTGCATACTTAGTACATTGTTTTACTATACATTTCTGCTATGTATGTTGACTGATAGCATGCTAGCACATTGATTTACATGACTTTTCTGCTTTGTATGTTAACTTAGCATACTTAGTACATTGTTTTCATATGACATGTATACAACTGCTATAACATTTGGTTTGCATAAACGAGACTTTTATACGTTCAATAACATTAGCTACGCCGCTCGGTAGTAAGTACTGGTACCATAGGACTTGACAAATCCCATTCCTGACATCCCGGGTTTGTTTGGATGTAAGGAATGACTGAATCCGAAAACATTTCTTTTGATAACCTTGACTGAAAGGGTTATCCGACTGTCTCAAGGCTTGAATGTATGCGTTAACTTACCACATAAATGTTTGTATCAATGTAACATGCATTACTTTGCAAAACATAACTTTTTGATATATTCAAAATACTTTGTTTTGTACATTTCTACATTCGGATTATGTGACAATACTTTACTTACAATGCATAACATTTGATACACATTACTTGACTACTTTTGGACTTATAAACATTTGACATGGCTTATACAAGGACTTTTGACTATTGGTTTAAACATAGACTTTATACATTGGTGGTTTGTTTAAGTGACTTAAGTTACGAGATGTGAGTAATATGACACAAGCATGGTGGATACGCCGCTGGTACTTCCTATATATAAGTGTTTGTATTATATTACATATCATAGCGTTATTTAAATCATTCAATTTGGACATATACATTTTACGCAAGTAACACGATTTTCACAAGACTTTGGTTTACAAACAATTTACTTTATACAACTCATTTTACTTGGTTATACATTTAACCATACATTATTCTTTTAATTATACATATCATTTGATCTTATCGCTTTTTAAATGATTTACAAAACAAAACAACTTACAAGGTTCATGACTAAATTTTATTAAACAATTTCTTAAACTTAAGTCATGAATCCTATTTTCACAAACCTATGTATCTCACAGGCATTTTTATGCTGACGTACCTATTTTCACATGTATTTTCAGGAGCTTTTCCATAGGATGATGATCGTGACACTAGGGCGGACCTGTGCCTTGGAGACATAAAACGAAGATAGACTTAGTTTAATTATGTTATGAACTCTTTGATTCCTGTTTAAAACAATGTAACTCTTATGTTGATAAATAAAATACAACTTTGTATGCCATGGTTATGAAACAATTAATTCTGTTACAACACTCCCCGACATTTTCCGCCACGTTTTGTATGTTATACGTGGTCGGGGTGTGACACATTAGGTAACCATAGTTGCATAGGGAATAACCTTCCGAGGTTATACCTTATGGTCACGTCGTTTAAGTAGTTGTATGATAGGTAGTTTATATGCCTTAGGTAAATGACCAAAATGCCCTTTTTACGCCAAAATTCATTTTAAACATATGTAACATAATTTTTGATATCTAAATTGATTTGGCAACAATATTAGACATGTTAAGGCATATTTTACTTATCATATGACTAGTTAGGCGGTCCGAAGGCATTTTACGCGAACGACGCGTTAACGTGGCGTAAGCTACCTTAACGAGTCGTAATGGGTCGTAAGCACTTAGGTTAGGTCGTTTTAGAATGTAGGCTTTGTTAAACCATATTACATGAGTTCCTATACTCATTTGGTTTACGAAACCTCATTCTATCCGATCTTCCGATTTAGCTCAGTTTAGACATGCATTAGAATTCCATTAGGACCAGGTTATAGGTTAGTGTAACCCTCTGAGGTTATACAACTTGGTTCCTTAGTTATCCGATTCATATGCATGTTTCCGTTATATGCCTAAATGTTGACTATTATGCCCTTTTAACCTTAAAACGAGATTTTTTAAAATGTGAGAGGATAGAAACCTTTATTACTAATTTATAAACATGTGCCTAAATTTTCACATCAGTTTGAGGTCTAGATTAAGAGTTATGCTCAATAGCGTAATTAGAAAGCTTTTTATTAATTAAACAGCGTAATTAGCATAAAGCCTATCTAATCCCAATTTTTAATACCAAACTTTTTACCCACTGATGTAAAATAATATTTTGGGATTTTTGAAGATTTTTATTTATTTTTAGGCTGAGCATAACATAGGGTTCTAGCTTTGATTCGGTAATTGTCGGTTTTGCCCTTTTGGCCTATAAAATGAGTTTTACAAATCATTTTGATACCAAACCTTTTTCTACTGATCTTATATGATAAATAAAATATTTTGAGTCTTCTGGAATGATAAAAATACCAGCTTTTCTTTAAAAACCCGGAAATCGCTTAAAACCGTCTTTTTACGCGTTTAAAACGCATAGTATGTATTAAAACCATTTTTCTCATATAAGACTTAATACCTAACGATGTTTTAAGCAAATTTTTATACTTTAACAGTAAACAAAAGTTTTAAACTCAGATTTCCAGATTTGACCTTTAAACCTTATGTGAAATTACCAAAATGCCCCTTAGGTGCATAGTTTGATTATAAACAATAAATTTCACATATATGTAATACCCTACTGATATAACTTATTAAATTAAGTATTTTTACTGATCAAATCAGACCTGAACCTCAGATTTATATTTAATCTCTTTTATAGCCTTTAAAATGACCAAAATACCCCTACGGGGCATAATTTGAGTTTAAATCCAAATTGGGCATAATGGAAGGTATCTTGCTGATATCACAACATATTTAAGGCATATTAACTTAGGAAACATGTATATGACTCTTATGGTTATCCATTACGTATATTTCGCGTTCGGATCGGTTTATGTAACTAGTTTGCATAAATTGACCGAAACGGGTCAAACCTTATCATCTTTGCCTCAAAATCCAGAATGTGTTTAGTTTACCCATATTAAACAAGTATACAATCTTGTCGGGTCTAAACCACATTCTAATCCGGTCTTAGCTTAATCTTGCGTCTGAACCGTATATCCTCCTTTAAAACTAACCGGTCTAAGCATAGGCTTAATTAAGACCCATTAGGAATCTAATAGGGTATTAAAACCTTCGTTCCAGATTTAGGAGCCCAGTAAAAGCTACATGTACTTGCTTGGTGGTATACGGCTGGGATAAATTGTATAAATTTGCTCAGGTAAATACTTTTAACTTATTTTCCCTTATACGGGCTTGGGGTACGGTATATAAAATACCGCTTGGTCGGGCAATGAATTTTTAATCGTATGAAGGTTACTTTATTGAAATGACCCGTTTAAATTGTTTTGTTTGCTTAAAACCTTTAGGGGGTTAATGACCATGTCCCGGATATCCTTGGCATCATTCATTGAATGGCCACGACCTTAGCACGTGGTGTAGGCATACACCTGCCAGTGCATATATATATAAAAAGGTATAACCGGCGGTTCCGAGAATAACTCGTCGCGGGACTATATCATGTGGTGTGTCTATTAATCTTTAACCCGGTATTCAACCCGGGCTACTGAACGTATAACGAACATGTAATTCTTTTACAAGTTTATATATAAATAATTATCCCAAGTTATAAAATATTTTGTGCCTTGTGCATTCAAATCAATTTTCCTAAAACATTTTCAAAATGAGTCAGTTAATTGTATTTACCAGTGTAAACTGACGTATTTTCCAAAAAAGGTTAAGTGCAGGTACTAGACGGAATAGGCTGGCTACTCCTAGCATCATTAATCAAGTCTTGCAAGCTTTAGATGTTAAAGTCTGTTGAACAATTATCTTTTATTTGATCCGCCTGTGGATCCTTTCTGTTTGTAATACTTTGATATTACTATTTATTCGGTTTGTAATGTGATTCATCTTTTGCTTCCGCTGTGCATTTAATTGTGTTGTTTGACTATGATCATATCAACTACGTCACGATACTCCCCACCGGGCCCACCGGTAATACATGCAAATATCGGGGTGTGACAGGTTGGTACCAGAGCCAACATTGAGTGAATTAAACTCTAGCCTTTATGTGTTTAATCTCAATGACACAATAGCACATTCCTTGACCTTCTGAGTCTAGACTTAACATAGGAATACTCTCATCTCTATTCAGAGAATTATTGCTTTCAATTCTATATATTTTTAATATGTCACCAAGCAAAGAAGCCGTAATGGAAATTCTCCCCATCCGAAGCCTAGGGATGCCGAGCTTTGTACTGCGACTAGGATAAACGTGCAACCAAGGAGAAAACATTCAGAAATAAAATGAAGAAGAAACTCCTTTTGCTGAAGTTCGTTTCCTTAGTAAGTCCTTATAAGGGCATAGTTATCTTTCAGTCCCTTCGTGGACAACATTATTCCTTTGAAGTCCCGTTTAGGGCAATTCTGTACCTCTTTTAAAAATCATTGGAATGTTTTATCTAAATTTCATTTATATCATTGTATATGAATATAATATATAAAATAAATTAAAATAACATTCCTTTTATAAGATCTACAATTATAATAAAATGGCAAAATCTAAAAAGGACAAGACCTAGCCCATGTGTCATTTTAAGACAGGGCCAAGATGGTAGTTCCTCAATTAGATTCGGATCCTTATTAGCATCTCAATCTAGGATTGTTCTGCATTAAATATTAAAAAGAATCTTAAAGGTAAAACCTAGCCACATGACATTTTAGACATGGCCAAGATGGTAAAACCTATTCAAAAGATTCAAATCCTTGTTAACATTCCTGACAACGGTGATGTGATAAAATCACTTTTTGAAATTGATCTGCCAGCATATATATTAAAAAGAATCTTAAAGGGTATAACCTAGCTTGAATGTCATTAAAGACCTGGCTATGATGGTAAAACCTGTTTAAAAGAGATTTAGATCCTTGTTAACATCTGAAAACATGTTAACACTCCTGACAACGGTGATGCGATAAAATCACACTTGTCATCTTTATATTAGGAATTTTCCAAACCTCTTATTTAGCATAAATGATCAATAGGAATTATGGCTAATAAACGTCGAACATGATGCATACATCAAAACATTCATTTGGAATGTATGCCTACGGGCAAAGATATGTACATGGAAAAGATAGTTTTATTTCATAACTTCTTGTCAGGACAATGAACTATGAAATTTTCCGATCCAAAGGATCATTGATTATGTTTTAAAATTTCCCTAGTGACAAGGCATCTGTGCCATCAAAAAGTCCTTTGGAAAAAGCCCTTGTGCTATATAAAATGTCGGTATGACATTGACAGTCGTGACTTATGTCCCCTGTCTAATAAATATGAAGGATTATATTCCGTTTAAACGCCAAAGATGGTTTATTTAAAAACCTAGGCAAAACATAATCAAATAAATTTAATACTATATATTGGCCTATATGGTTTATTTGCACCATGGCTATTTAATCATCAAACTCGACGATGCGTTGTATAATTAAACAAATTATTACTACTTGGTCTGTAGCCTTCAAAGCTTCACCATGGCTAACTTATCTGAAGCTCACAATCATCCAGTTGATCAGAATAATAATGCAAGACTGAACTTAACGGGCACCGAGTTACAGGCTATGTTAGATACAGCCATAAACAAAGCCGTGGACAGAGTATTAAAGAATCATAAGCGAAAGTGCGATAATACCCCAAATAAGGGTTACAAAAAGGGTAAGGCCGGTTCAAACCAGTCCAAGCCAAATGAGGCAAAACCCAAATGTAAAACCTGCGGGAAGCAGCACTTCGGAAAATGTTTCCGTGAACAGACCAGGGGATGTGCCATCTATAAGGAGATGGATCACAAGACTACATTTAGGACTCGTTATGGTCATTACGAGTTCTTAGTGATGCCTTTTGGGCTCACTAATGCACCTGCAGCATTCATGGATATCATGAATCGCGTCTGCAAGCCTTACTTAGATAAATTTGTCATCGTCTTCATCAATGACATTCTCATTTACTCGAAGAGCCAAGCTGACCATGAGAAGCACCTCCGTTGCATTCTGAAACTGCTTCAACAAGAAAAGCTCTATGCCAAGTTTTCGAAGTGTGAATTTTGGCTTCGTGAAGTCCAATTTCTTGGACATGTCGTTAGTGAGCATGGTATCCAAGTGGATCCCGCTAAGATTGAAGCTATTATGAATTGGCAAGAGCCAAAGACGCCCACGGAGATTCGCAGTTTTCTAAGACTGGTAGGATACTATAGGCGATTTATTGAAAACTTCTCAAGAATTGCAGCACCCCTGACTTTATTGACCCGCAAGAATAGCAAATTTGACTGGGGGCCTAAGCAGCAAGAATCTTTTGATATCCTTAAGCAGAAGTTAAGCAATGCTCCTGTATTGACATTGCCTGATGGAATCGAAGAATTTGTAGTATATTGTGATGCATCACACACAGGTATGGGATGTGTGCTTATGTAGAAAGGCAAGGACATTGCCTATGCTTCTCGACAGTTGAAGGTGCACGAGAAGAACTACACCACCCATGACTTGGAGTTGGGTGCCGTTGTATTTGCACAAAACTATGGAGGCATTATTTGTATGGTACCAAGTGCGTGATCTATTCTGATCACAAGAGCCTTCAACACTTGTTTAATCAGAAGGACTTAAACATGAGGCAACGACGATGAATGTTTTATATCCATTAGGAATCATTCTTTTCCGCTGTCCTTGTTTCCTTTAAAATAGAGGGACTCGATATAATGATAGGAATGGATTGGTTGTCTTGTAACCAAGCCCATATTGTGTGTGATAAGAAGCAAGTAGTTATCAAGACTCCTTATGGTGAGCCTTTTGGCAATTCAAGGAGACACATGGTACGGATTGCCTAAGCACTTGTTGAATTTGGTATTTAATACCAAAGCTTCGAGTATGAAAAACTCAGAAGAGACAAACAACAGTCGCGATGCTAGAGATGCGACAAATGTTAATGGTGCATCAAATGTGAACCTCAATGTTAATGGAATTAATCTCCAAAAACTGTAATTAACGCAGCTAATAGAAAGGCTATGAGAAAAGTCATGAAAGGTTCAAGAAGCCGAATGTTGTTTGCTCTAAAACACATGTCGCTGCTCATGAGAAGAGCTTTATTCATACTTCAAATGCGAAAAATAACCCAAACAAAATCATATATGGCAAGGAGCCCCACTCCTTTTAGGATATACTTAAAAGTACTTCATCTCTTGGAAGTCAAGAGACTTCAATAAGAAAAAGGGGCCATCGATTGCGGGAAATAGTGGGATGAAGTAGAAACCATTAGGTGTATCAGCGGTTATGCTAGAAAGAGCACAGTGAGGTATGCATCACAGTCATTCGATGGAAATACCCATAATTAGTAAGGACATTAATGAAGTCCACAAGAGAGATCCTCTTATACATTATGGGATGGTCCAAGTTTTAAGGACCTTATTAGAAAAACCTATTATCCACTTCACGAAATGGAAAAAGATGGAATAAGAATTTTCTGACTCTCACCATAAAAGTTCTAGACTGTCGACAGTATGTTACAAATTTTAATTCATTGGCTGAGATAGTACCCTATTCCATTTACCCAAAATCTAAGCTTAATGCAAATAATTATTGGTGGTTAGCATCGGCAATAAGAGGGCACATTAAGATTTCAAAGCCTGCTTATTATAAATCCATTATGGATCTACCTCAGCTACTCACATTTTATAGATTAAGAAATAACCAGTCAAAGCTGAGACTGCCCTAAAATTTGTCAAAGATTTTGCAGCTAAGTTTAAAAGGATTAAGAATGGAGGCGCTTAACCCTCCTGATGAATGATTAGAGGCGGTTCACATTAATAATGACACTAGATAAATCCTTTATTGTGATTTTATTGCTAAGAGTTAAGTTTGGTTTCAGGTGCTGCTAAGTCTCTCATAAGACCATAAGCTTAGCAAACTTTTAGAAATTTTCCCGTAAGAACCCCAGATATTAAGTGTAAGGTAAAACTTACAGGCGAAATCATAAGAACCATTTCTTCTGTTCCTGTCAGAAACCTTCGGTCGCAGAATTCTAGAAGTATCCTCTCTCCAGAAGAAGTGCGTCAGCATATATAGTTGATATCTCTTTGATCACTAACGATTGCGAATACCAGACGGTATGATAAAAAGCGCCATATGAGGATTGGTGATTCTTAATATGTTCCATAGATTGCTTCCATGCCTGATCAGTATGGAGGTTTAATGCATGGGACCACAAAGATATTCCGATGGTCATATGGTACTAAAGTCAGCTAATAGTATTCAAAGAAGATATCCAGAATGGAATTGTCCAAGTAAATGTCTCCAATTAAGGAATTCGTAGACTCGTAACATAAATGTGTCACTTATCTGACACGGACTATGGTAAATGAACTAGAGCCTGAGATTTGGAAAATCTCTGTAACCTCCTTGTACCTTGGTTATCTTCTCCAAAGATTTCCCTGTTTACCTCCTGAGAGGCAAGTAGAGTTAAGATTAACATCCCGCTTAGGGCTGCAGTATTGTAAAAACTCCATGTTGATTATGGAATAATCGAATCCCTGATTGAGTAAGTTTTAAGCTATAGGTTCATAAAGCCTAACTCAATATACTGAGAATTCGGTATAGTCAATTAAGAAAGACGGTTCATCTTGCTTATGCATTGATTACCGCAACCCTACTTAGGCAGCAATTAAGAATCGCCATCGACCGCCCAGGATCGTCGAATTGTTCGACTAGCTGTAAGGATTAACTATTCTCCAAAATTAGTTTTAAGCAATGGTTGGAATAACCATCTCACCTTAAAATAAGCTTTTTTATAATAATTGTTATGTAAGTATCAAGGCTGTTCCTTTGGGGACCTTGTATAGATGGAATGTTAAACATCTATTATTAGACAGAAGATTAGTAAGTCCAATTATTAGGATCTGAAATTTGCCTTGGAAACAACGAATAAGATCATACAAAAAAGAATACATGTACATATTATAGAGGTCAACTTGGGAGCTTGGAGAGGCTCCAGATATGCTATAGAAGTTAAGTCCATTATGCGACAAAAATTACTTCCAACATTTTAGCAAATCTCGAGGTCGAGATTTATTTTAAGGGGGTGAGGATGTAACACCTCGTAAAATCACGTCCAATGAGGTATTGCCACGTGTAATAAGCCCTAATGAAGTCAAACATTGAATTTAGGGGACTAATTTTTTGAAAAATCGAAAAACTTTGATTATGAAAGGACTGGAAGTGTTAGCATACCTAAAATAAGTTTCTAAATAACCTCTTAAGATATTTATATTCATAAATGAGCCACTTGATGTTCGAGTGTAGCCGTTTGCGTAATTAATTGAAAGTTTGCGCAATGAAGGGTTAAAAGCGTCAACATGTTAATTCTTACCTCTGAGTGACCTGTTAACAAATCGGGAGCTTCATGAAACTCTCGGGAATGCCAATTATTGGCCGTCTAAGGTTTTTATGCTTATAAGTAAAGTTACGCGCAACTTTGCAAGTTAGAGGGACTAAAAGTGTCAATATGTTTAATTATACCTCTGAATGACCTTTTAGCGAACCCAAAGCATCGTGATGTTTAATAATACTCTCAAGAATACCTAATATGGATTAGATGAGGCTTCGATGCTATTAAACGATGATATGCGCAAGTTTGCGCATTAGAGGGACCTAAAGCGTCAACTTTTGAATCTACGCCTTTTGGTGACCATTTAAGCAATCAAGAGCGTAGAAATAATTAAACTCGTGCTTGGGAATGCCCATTATGGGCCATGGAAGGCTTGGATATCATTAAACGACATTTCACGCTACTTTGTGCGATTAAAGGACTATTTGCGTCAAACTGCAAAAGTATGTTGATTCGTATGGTATCGGACCTTCCGGAATATGACCATGAGTTAAACATGCCCTAATTATCCTTTATATAGCTTAGATATAGGCTTATAGGTGTTTGGTGCGCAAAAATAAACTTTTAAGTCATGCAGGGTCTAAAAGTGTCAAAAAGTGCACAAGTTTGCATTTTCGCGCATATCTTACATTCTGAATATATCCGGACATCCAAAACTTTATGTAATCATTAAAATATTTTATTTTAGTTATTTTCATGATAAAATTCCATTCGTCGCGTAATTTGAATCGTTTTTCGCATTCGTTCGTGTTTCGTCGTGATTAACCGAACAACGCAACCGTACGACCAAACGAACCGACATCTGAGATATTTTTGAGCATTTTTCATGTTCCTTATACTTTAACTTCATTTTAGAGCCTTGAAATGGGATTAACGGGGCTTCAGCGTGTCAAAAATGCATCAAAAACCATGTTTTGCACATTCAGGGACCAAAATTGACAATCTGCCATAGTTATCTTAGGAAGGGACCAAAATGAAAAATCTAAATTCCAGCTTTTTCCAGCTGTTCCCCTCATTTGCACATGGTTTTAATGAAACTAGGGGCTCCCATGGTTTTACAAAACCATGGGCACATGTGTACGGATGAGACCGAAGCTCGTTTTTCGAGGAACATTCCTAACGGTCCTAGAAATCCTATAAATATCCATGCTCCTCATTGTTGCAACTCACACAATCTGATCTATTTGCTCTAAGTTGGGGCTTAGCACCTCATACCTGAGCAAGTTGGATCTAGATTTCCATTCTTGGACCCGTTGTAAGTCCTCTTTCGTTCTTTTTTCGCGTGAAAGTCAAACTGTGTTTGACTTTCTGCTTTGACCAGTTTATGGTCAAGATGAAGTTCGTTTGAGCTTCATAACGTGAGCGTAATCATGATGGTTTTAGTCTCTTGTGACTATACCTACTGATTACCACGTTATCTAGGCATAGTGGCGAGTCGTAGTTTCGGCCAAAATGCGTATTCTTGCGTATTTTGTAACCAAACTACTTTTAGGTATCAAAACCGTTTATTTTGATACCAAACCTGTTTTCAAACCTCGTTAAGCATGTTTTAACATGTTTAGCTCGTCACTTTAGGTTTAGTGCTTATGTAGGGTCGTAAGGTAAGCGGTCTAAACAACCGCTTATACTTTCGAACCCGACCCGTTTGGTCAATCTTTAGGATCCGACCAAACACATTAGGTAACCATAGTTGCATAGGGAATAACCTTCCGAGGTTATACCTTATGGTCACATCTTTTAAGTAGTTGTATGATAGGTAGTTTATATGCCTTAGGTAAATGACCAAAATGCCCTTTTTACGCCAAAATTCATTTTAAGCATATGTAACATAATTTTTTATATCTAAACTGATTTGGCAACAATATTAGACATGTTAAGGAATATTTTACTTATCATAGGACTAGTTAAGCGGTCCGAACGCGTTTTACGCGAACGACGCGTTAACGTGGCGTAAGCTACCTTAACGAGTCGTAATGGGTCGTAAGCACTTAGGTTAGGTCGTTTTAGAATGTAGGCTTTGTTAAACCATATTACATGAGTTCCTATACTCATTTGGTTTACGAAACCTCATTCTATCCGATCTTCCGATTTAGCTCAGTTTAGACATGCCTTAGAATTCCATTAGTGTTGGTGCATGCGTCTGTCGACTTCGTCTTGTATCGAGTCTTGTTTGTATAGATCAGGGCACGTAATACGAGAAAAATGTCAAATATAGGGTGAGTGGCAGTTTCAAACAAAATTACATCTTGTAATTCCGCTTGAAATGGTCATGTCCAGTTCAAGCGAAATCATATATGTTAATTCCGCTTGAAGCTGATTTCGCTTAAAGGTGATTCTGTTTGAAGCCGGTTCAAGCGAAATTAGATCCCTATAAATACCTTGTGTCTTGATTTCATTTGTAACAGTTCCGGTTTGTGCAACGAAGTGCTGCCGAAGTGTCGTCTCGCTGTAAAACGTTATCAAATCAGTAACACGACAGTTTAAAGTGATATTTTAGCTTAATTGACCTCAATACGTCTGTTTCCGCCTTTCGTATTGAGAAAAACTATTCTGATCAACTCATTCGGGTCTGAAAATGATCCTACAAGTGGTATCAGAGCTCAGGAAGAAGAGTTCTTACAAATTCAGCTGCAAATTCTGATTTCTACACCTTCTTTTTCAAAATTAAAAACTTTTCACGGTCAAAATGTCTTGATTTTCATACATCATACTCGGAATTGTATTTTAACAAATCTTTGAGAAAATTAGACCTTAATTCGATCTAAAACAGATAAAAATTGTAATTTCGTTTGAAAAACCAGCGCGAGATGATGATGTCAGCAGCTCTTCAAACGGAATTAGCTCTTAATTCCGCTTGAAATCGGTATTTCGCTTGAGAAATTGGTTGATTCCGCTTGAAAACAGTATTCCGCTTGAAAAGTTCTGTTGATTCCGTTTGAAACGTGCTATTCCGCTTCAATCTGGTATTCCGTTTGAAAAAGGTGTTAATTCAAGCGAAATTAGGTATCCCGCTTGAAAAAGTATTCCGCTTGAAAGGAGATTTCGCTTGAACGTACTGATTCCGTTTGAACAGAGTAATCCCGTTTGACAAGGGATTCTGCTTGAGACTGTAATTTCGTTTGAACAGAACTGTTTTTGTGAACTTTGAAAAACCTGATCATGGAAGAGGAATTTTACAATGCATTCGCTACCCCGGTTACCCCAATCACTCTTGCACAAAACACAATGCTGTAAAATGAAACGGGGACTATGCAAAAACCACCTAAGCTCATGAATATCAAGGAGTATAACGGTTGGGAAGGACGTTTTGAGAACTGGGTACAAGCTAACTACTTAGATGCTTGGGAATGTGTTGAAACGAAATATGTTTGGCCGATGACTGATGATGAAGAGATTATTGCTATTAAAGATCTGAGTGCTGAAAATAGAAAGAAATACAAAGATGAAAAAATGATGTTAAGTCTACTACAACAAGCTGTGAAAGAAGATATTTTGGTTTTATTGCAACACAATAGAACTTCTTATTCAATTTGGAAAGCTTTAAGATCAAAGTTTGTTGGTAGTCAAGAGATGATCAAGAACAAGAAATCACTTTTAAAGAAAGAGTTTGATCTATTTCGTGGGTTGAAAAATGAGAGCACAAAGCAAATAATTGAAAGATACTGCAATTTGTTAGCCAATATGAAGAGATTGAGCATCGACAAAGATAATGAAGAGTTGATCGAAAAATTGGCCGATGCATTGCCATATGAGACTTGGGGCACATATCTTATGATGTTGAGAAACAAGAAAGGATTTAGCAGTCTGACATTGAGCAAGTTTATTGAAAAGATTGAGGCTCAGGAGATGGAACAGAGAAAGGTTTTAAGAATGAAAGATTTTGACGGTGAACAAGATATTGGGCTTTATTACAAAGCAGGATTGAATGATAAATCCACTAACATGTCACCGAAGGTTGAGACAGCTTTCAATGCAAAGAGTTCATCGGGAGGTTATTCCAAAGGATCAAACAACAACACAAGTTTTTCATCATATCCATCATTTGATCCGAACATTTCAACAACAAAGAATGGCAAGAAGCTACAATGCAATATTGTATTGAATCTGGAGAATGATGAAGATTATTCAGCAGAAGTTGCTAATAGTCACATGTCTTTGTTGGGAACTGTGTTGGAGTCGTATGGAAGTTTTGTGGCAGGTCGGATCGGGAATCCGATGCTTACAAAAGAGGATTACGATTAGATTGATGCTGAAGAGATGGAATTGATGGACATAAAGTGGTGTTTGGCAAGTGTGTTGAGACGAGCTGAGAAATTTAAGCAGATCACAGGAAGAAATGGCTTACGTGATGCGAATATTTCTACTTTGGGTTTTGATAAGTCTAAAGTCACTTGTTTTCTTTGCAGGGAAAAGGGACACTTCAAGAGAGAGTGCACAAATCGCGAAGCAAGTGGAGCTCAAAATCCATTCAACAACAATGATTACTACCGGAAGGCCATTCATCATCAAGTATCTCAACCACAACAAGAACCACAAGTGGCACATGGTAGAAAAGTAATTGAAGAATCATCAAAGAGAGCATGTTTGGGGAATCAAGAAAATTTCAGTTGGGACAAATATATCTCAGCTGATAATAAAGCATGCCTGATAAACCAAGATGATGAAAAATTACCAGAAGGATTTAACTGGGAAGGTTTTAGTTGGGATGATTATGATCCAAACAAAACTTCACATCAAAAAGTTTTTGTCGCTCGAGTTGAAGAAGATAGTGATGATGATAAAGAGTATTATGCAAGAAGAATGGCAGCTCATTTTAAAATGATGGAAGAGAGTGACAGTGATGATGAAAAAGCTAAAAAGAAAAAGAAAAAGGTCAAAACACCAGTCATCAGTGATGATGAAGAAGTACCAGTGATAAGAAAAAAAGTAGAAGTTCCAAAGTTTAAAGTTAATGAAGAAGTTGATGCAAGAAAGATTCCTATGGATTGTGAAACTTGTGACATCATAATGAAGAAAAACAGTGAGTTGATTAACAACATGAACAGGTTGAAGGAGTCTTAAGATGTTCTGAACAAAGTAATGAATCAATACAATCAATCTAGCGAAGAACAAGCAACAGCAATGAAGACACTTCAAGGAGCTTTCATGATAAAACAGAAAGTGGTGAACAATTACATTGAGAAGTGTGTTGTGCTTGAACAAAAACTGGAGACACAAAGGATTGAAATAGAAAGAGTTAATAGGTTGTTAAAAAGTTACTGATGTACTTATTATGTCATTGACAGGATTTATCCAACTGTTGAAGGCATGAAGGCATTTGAGGATGATGAAGTAACTGAAGAACAGAAGGTATCTAAAGAAAAGACTTCTAAAAAGAAGAAAGAAAAGAAGAAGGATACTGAAATGAAAGATTCTGGTAAGAAATACAGTGCCAGTTATAACAAGTGTCCACCCCCGCTTGAAAATGGATATTCTCCGAGAAATCCAAATTCAGAAAGAGTCGAAAAGGCAAAAAATTTACAGTGGGAGTCGGAATCTTCAGTTAATCTTCCAGAAAATATTGATGTTATTTTTACATCGTCTGATACTGATCAACAATCTCAATTGATGAAGAAAGTGGTGGATCATGTGTTAGATAATGATGAAACAGAGGAGTCAAAGTCGGAGTCTATGTCTGAGTCAAAGTCTGAGTCCAGCACTCCGAGTCAAACTGTCAAACAGGACAAAAGAGTTTATAATAAAGAATTCCTGTTATCAAAATCTAATTTGAATGACGAAACATTCAAAGTTGCTTATATATTGAATGATTCTGACAAATTATATTTTGATGAGGAATTTCCAATAAGAGGTGTCAAACCTGACATGATCAAAAATGTTTTCAAACTAACAGAAATTAATATTTCTGAAATAAAAGATGTAGATCTTTCTGAAAAACCTAAAAAGTACACCTCAAGAGTTCAACAAAGAGAAAACAAGAAAAAGGGTTACAGTTCTGGGTCTGGTTATCGAAAGAAACCAAACCATAACGGTAATTTCAAAAAGAAAGAACTTGGTTTTATTCCACCAGAAAATCATAAAAATGAAAAATATGTTCGAGATTTTAAATCAAAAATGATATTTGTTTCAGGTACATCAACTGAAGAAGAGAAAGAAAATTTATTCAGAAAACAGTCGAACAGAGAATTCCTTGCGAATAAGCAAGAAGAGATGAAGACTGCTGATCAGATGAAAGAAACGAGAACCTGTTTCCAATGCAACATTGTTGGTCATATTGCCAAGAATTGTTCCAAGGCAATACAATCAAAACAGGGAGTTTCTCGTAAACTGAACGATAAAGAAGTTGTATTTGAACCACCAATTGATAGAACTAAACTTTTCAAAAATTCAACTTTTGAGATTGGTGAATGTTTAAACAGATTTTACAAGAAAAGGGCAAATCTTAACAACCAAAAATGGGTTGTTAGGAAATTAGATGAAAGTTCTAGCAATGATTATGATTCGTCAAAATCAGAGGAGCTATTGTCTGGAGATGAATCTGATTCCACAAAGTCAGAGGAGCCACAATATGAGGTTAAAAGTGAGAATTCAGTTCCTCCAATGGATGATGTCAATTTTCCATCATTGAAGGCTGAAAACTTTAAACAAAAGGTTGGTAAAATTGAGATTTCAAATCAATTTTTCTCTGAAAAGAAAGAATTTGATGTTGAAAAGGTCTTTAACTCCAAAGTGAAACACATTTTTGGAAAAATGGTTGATAGGAAGGTAAAGGGAGTTAAAGAATTTTATGAGAAAAAATTGAAGAAACCAGGTAAGGATGTTTCGTCCCAGGTTTGTGACTGGGATGGAACCTATTATGAACAGTAAAAATCTGGACTTGCCGGAGCTCCCAAGTTGGTAATCGTGGAGCATGAATCGGCATCATTCTTATATTGTTTTTGAAAAGGTATGACTTGCCGGAACTCCTAGGTTGATAAGTGAGGAGTAGGAATCGGCATCTTGAGAATTCAACCTACATGTGGTATTGGTTGGTAAGCAATGTGGTTGAAAAAGAGATTGTGATTTTATAAGAAGGTTAATCAAGGTCATTAGGCTGAACTTGATTGGACCATTCTTACAAGTGGTACTTAATTTTCAAGATTAATCAGGGACATTAATTTGTACTTGATTTGTCTTTCTTACAAGTGGTATTTTGAAAAACAATATGATGAACCCCTAACCTACAAGTGGTAAAATCAATCAACAAAACTTATTTTTCGGAAAAACCATTTGATTAAAACAAACTTAAGTGTTTTGAAATCACAATGGGAAAATAGTTTGTTGTAAGGGGGAGTTCTGATTGTTTATGCCAAGTGGATGGCGAATTGAAGCGATTCGATATCGGTTATCAATTTACTTGTATAGTTTGTTTTCAAATTTCCTTTAAATGTGTTTGAATTTTAGGGGGAGTAAATTTTTCAGAAAATCCAAAAACATTTGAAAATTTGAAAAAGACAAAAACATGATAAAATTCTAAAATGAGTTTTGGTGTCAAAAAAGAGGAAATGATAGTACATCAGTAGACAGTTACAGTATGCTAAAGAAATGTAATGATTAAATAGTGTTAAACGGATTCACTGATGATATGCCGATAGGTTTTTACACATTTAGTAAGCTTTTTCGGGATATAAACTTAAATTCAAACTTGCTTATTTCGTGGGGAACACTACTTGGATATATTGGTAACCCCTGAAATTTCGTTTGAAGGATCCCTCTTTCTGAGATACTAGGTCTTTAGGCTCGGTGATATCTGGGGTATTATCCCGGGACTTCTGATTTTGCGGAAGCAATGGCCTAGTCCCCGGAGAATACTTTACGCTTGCTTGAAATATAGCCTACCCTCAGCATAAAAATGATGAAACATTGAAAAAATATGCTAATCATGTGCTGTTGTAAAAAAGATCCTCTAAAGGGGACCCACCAAAAGTCGAGCCGTCATCTCTCTGCTGAACGGAAGTTTTGACCTGAGCTCTCACGGTTTTTCACAATTAACCCCTTACAGATATCATCTGTGGTATACTCACCTGTAAGACTGAATATTGGGATCTGGATACGGGAGTATATTCAAGAGGTGGGACACATGAATGAGTTTAAGTTCATAATACACCTAATTCATATCCTGAATCAGTTGAAATTTGTGTGAAAATTTAAGTGGATCAGTATATCGACAATCTAAGTGAATTATTTAATTCTTAATGTGTAACTAAGCTCAACGGTACTGGTGACTTGTCAAAAACTGATATGATCCTCTTACACATTGTCTGTAAATATTTCTGTATTGCATTTCTTTTACATAAAAAATCCAAAAAGATTTTAGTGTGTTTTAGCATAAATTTTGAAAAATTCAAAAAGATTTTCGACAATTGATGTTGGAGAGCTGATTTTCAAAATTCCTAGTGCTAAACATAATGACAATTGGGTTGGGAGAATATGTTTTGAAAAGAAAATGATAATTCCTGCAAGTTATTCATCAGAGATTAATATTGTAAAATCATTCATCGATTGAATATATCTTCAAGTGGTCATCAGAAACATTTTAAATAATAAATCATTTTTGAAAATTTATTGTTGGGTAGAGATTTGTGCAGGTAATGGTAGAGACAGGAATTGTACCTGAACCTATGAAAAAGTGTGAGCCAGCTTTCAATCCTGAGCAGAATTTGAGCCAGGGCATGATCTTGAATCTGTGGAAGCTAGACTACGATCCCAGCTTACTGAGAGGGGGAGTCTGAATGACAAAGAGCCAGGTTCTGATCCTGAGATTGCTGAAGCTGATGAACATAAGGAATCAAGAGATCTGATCAAGAGAAGATAGAGCCAGATTGCGATTCTGGGATTGATGATTAGATCAACATCCAAGGGGAGGATATCTGTTGATGCTGATGAAAAGAGAGAAGATTCGAGGATGCTTACAGTGTCAGATACTTCAAAGAGTTCGAGAGGACTGATAAAGACTGAAGATGAGAAGACTCGACACTTAAGACTCGTCAACATTCGAGGGGGAGTCTGTTGGTGCATGCGTCTGTCGACTTCGTCTTGTATCGAGTCTTGTTTGTATAGATCAGGGCACGTAATACGAGAAAAATGTCAAATATAGGGTGAGTGGCAGTTTCAAACGAAATTACATCTTGTAATTCCGCTTGAAATGGTCATGTCCAGTTCAAGCGAAATCATATATGTTAATTCCGCTTGAAGCTGATTTCGCTTGAGGTGATTCCGTTTGAAGTCGGTTCAAGCGAAATTAGATCCCTATAAATACCTTGTGTCTTGATTTCATTTGTAACAGTTCTGGTTTGTGCAATGAAGTGCTGCCGAAGTGTCGTCTCGCTGTAAAACGTTATCAAATCAATAACACGACAGTGTAAAGTGATATTTTTGCTTAATTGACCTCAATACGCCTGTTTCCGCCTTTCGTATTGAGGAAAACTCTTCTGATCGACTCATTCGGGTCTGAAAATGATCCTACAATTAGGACCAGGTTATAGGTTAGTGTAACCCTCTGAGGTTATACAACTTGGTTCCTTAGTTATCCGATTCATATGCATGTTTCCGTTATATGCCTAAATGTTGACTATTATGCCCTTTTAACCTTAAAACAAGATTTTTGAAAATGTGATAGGATAGAAACCTTTATTACTAATTTATAAACATGTCCCTAAATTTTCACATCAGTTTGAGGTCTAGATTAAGAGTTATGCTCAATAGCGTAATTAGAAAGCTTTTTATTAGTTAAACGGCGTAATTAGCATAAAGCCTATCTAAACCCAAGTTTTAATACCAAACTTTTTACCCACTTATGTAAAATAATATTTTGGGATTTTTGAAGATTTTTATTTATTTTTAGGCTGAGCATAACATAGGGTTCTAGCTTTGATTCGGTAATTGTCGGTTTTGCTCTTTTGGCCTATAAAATGAGTTTTACAAATCATTTTGATACCAAACCTTTTTCTACTGATCTTATATGATAAATAAAATATTTTGAGTCTTCTGGAATGATAAAAATACCAGCTTTTCTTTAAAAACCCGGAAATCGCTTAAAACCGTCTTTTTACGCGTTTAAAACGCATAGTATGTATTAAAACCATTTTTCTCATATAAGACTTAATACCTAACGATGTTTTAAGCAAATTTTTATACTTTAACAGTAAACAAAAGTTTTAAACTCATATTTCCATATTTGACCTTTAAACCTTATGTGAAATTACCAAAATGCCCCTTAGGTGCATAGTTTGATTATAAACAATAAATTTCACATATATGTAATACCCTACTGATATAACTTATTAAATTAAGTATTTTTACTGATCAAATCAGACCTTCACCTCAGGTTTATATTTAATCTCTTTTATAGCCTTTAAAATGACCAAAATACCCCTACGAGGCATAATTTGAGTTTAAATCCAAATTGGGCATAATGGAAGGTATCTTGCTGATATCACAACATATTTAAGGCATATTAACATAGGAAACCTGTATATAACTCTTATGGTTACCCATTACGCATATTTCGTGTTCGGATCGGTTTATGTAACTAGTTTGCATAAATGGACCGAAACGGGTCAAACCTTATCATCTTTGCCTCAAAATCCAGAATGTGTTTAGTTTACCCATATTAAACAAGTATGCAATCTTGTCAGGTCTAAACCACATTCTAATCCGGTCTTTGCTTAATCTTGCGTCTGAACCATATATCCTCCTTTAAAACTAACCTGTCTAAGCATAGGCTTAATTAAGACCCGTTAGGAATCTAATAGGGTATTAAAACCTTCGTTCCAGATTTAGGAGCCCAGTAAAAGCTACCTGTACTTGCTTGGTGGTATACGGCTGGGATAAATTGTATAAATTTGCTCAGGTAAATACTTTTAACTTATTTTCCCTTATACGGGCTTGGGGTACGGTATATAAAATACCGCTGGTCGGGCATTGAATTTTTAATCGTATGAAGGTTACTTTATTGAAATGACCCGTTTAAATTGTTTTGTTTGCTTAAAACCTTTAGGGGGTTAATGACCATGTCCCGGATATCCTTGGCATCATTCATTGAATGGCCACGACCTTAGCACGGGGTGTAGGCATACACCTGCCAGTGCATATATATATATAAAAAGGTATAACCGGCGGTTCCGAGAATAACTCGCCGCGGGACTATATCATGTGGTGTGTCTATTAATCTTTAACCCGGTATTCAACCCGGGCTACTGAACGTATAACGAACATGTAATTCTTTTACAAGTTTATATATAAATAATTATCCCAAGTTATAAAATATTTTGTGCCTTGTGCATTCAAATCAATTTTCCTAAAACATTTTCAAAATGAGTCAGTTAATTGTATTTACCAGTGTAAACTGACGTATTTTCCAAAAAGGTTAAGTGCAGGTACTAGACGGAATAGGCTGGCTACTCATAGCATCATTAATCAAGTCTTGCAAGCTTTAGATGTTAAAGTCTGTTGAACAATTATCTTTTATTTGATCCGCCTGTGGATCCTTTCCGTTTGTAATACTTTGATATTACTATTTATTCGGTTTGTAATGTGATTCTTCTTTTGCTTCCGCTGTGCATTTAATTGTGCTGTTTGACTATGATGATATCAACTACGTCACGATACTCCCCACCGGGCCCACCGGTAATACGTGGAAATATGGGGTGTGACACAATGGCATATGATTTGAAAAACGCCATAAACGCCATAAATGCCAAAATGTTAATACAATGAAACCATTAAACGCCATTAATTATTAAATTTGGTTAACGCCAAAAATCTTAAACCCCAAAAATAAAACAATATTGGGAAAAGCGAAACTGGAAAAGCAGAAGATAAAAGGACAAAAAAGCCCCTCTGCCCTTCTCTATGTCGCGTGACACGTGTTGGGCCAGGATGCGTTCTCACCGTTCTCACACTTTTGAGCATTTTCTCCTGATCCCGTTTCTATATATATATATATATATCATCCTTTTCTCCAATACCCAGACAAATCCCCCACCCCTGTTGATAATCGTAGAATTTGTAAAAAAGATTGCATTCATCTGACTTACATTTGCATTAAATAGAATATATATTATTTCAATTTGCATTAAATAGAATATAATATGATATATATTACAAGAATCTAACACATGTAATCTGGTACATTTTCACTTATATAAACTCCCCCTTTCTAAACCCCCTTATGCACAATTCACCAACTCTTAATTTCTACTTTCCCATCTCAAATTCTTTAAATCTCGTCTATAATTCTGAATAAATGGTTGAAGTTACAGACTGATAGAGGTGCAAATGATCAGACGGCAGAGGGTGGCGGTGCAGTCGGCTGGTAACAGAACGTAAAGGCTACTATTCAACACATATCCACCAATCCAAACTCCGGCAAAAGTGGTAGCCGGTGCCAGATCACCTAAAGCTCAACAAAACCAAAGGCACCCCTTAACTGGAGCAAGATTCCGATGGCGGAGTTACTAATGCACATGTACAACGTTGTAATAAGAGAGAGATGACAGAATCATCGGAAGATGTTTATGTTCCTGATGTGCCCAGTAATAGGGGTAAAGGGGTAAAATTGGAGAGTTGAGAATCAGTTGTTGTTGATTTGAAGATGGGTAGAATGGAGATTGCTCTGGTGGAACGGATTTACCAATGCACATGTACGCTACGGTAGAATGGAGAAGCAGTTGCTATTAAAATACAATTGTAGATGCACGTTAATGAAGGATTTGTCCGGATATTGGAGTGTAGAACAGCAACCGCTTCTCCATTCTACCGGAGCGTACAGGTGCATCGGTAACTCCGTTCCGCCGGAACAATCTTCATTCCACCCATCTTTAAATCAACTACGACTGGTTCTCGATTCTCCACTTTTACCCTTTTACCCCTATTACAAGGTACATCGAAAACAGAGACATCCTCTGATGATTTTGTCAATTTTCTCTTATTACGACTTGGTACAGGTGCATCGGTAACTCCGTCATCCGAATCTTGCTCCAATTAAGGGGTGTGTTTGGTTCTGTTGAGCTTTAGGTGACCTGGCACTGGCTGCTACTTCTGCCGGAGTTGGGCTTGGTGGATTTATGCTGAACAGTAGCCTTTACCTTCTACTACCAGCTGACTACACTACCACCCTCTGTCGTCTCATCTTTTGCACCTCTATGCACTACTAGAAAATAGGCCTAATGCAACTTTTTTGATGCAACCCTTTTCAAATGAGTTGCCTTTGATTATAATGCAAATTCGTTCACCAAAAAAGTTGCATTAGAAGATCTAATGCAACAGTTTTCATAAAAAGGTTGTAAAATTATATTGAAGTTGCAACCTTTTTGTTAAAAGGTTGCGGATTTTACTAAAAATTGCAACCATTTTCGCTACATTTTAAGCCTATTTTTATAGCATTTTTAACCCCAATTTTATCACCGTTTTGTCTGCATTTTAGTCTACTTTTACTGCAATTTGACTCGGCATTTAGTCGCATTTTAACGTTAATTTAAGTCATTTTTACATCAATTAAACCCTTTTTAAGAGCATTTTAACCTCAGTTTTAACAACATATTTGACATCAGTTTGACTTAATTTTGACAACAATATGACCCGTTTTTAACTGCATTTTAACAACAATTAAACTCCTTTTTGACAACATTTTGACATCAATTGAACCCCATTTTTAATAGCAATTTAAGCCAATTTGGTAGGGTGTTGTTCAATTACAAAATTTTCCTATTCTTTTGGGGATATTAATATTGAAAGATCAAATGATGAAATACAAACCTACAGAAGATGGAGGAGATTTGTTAGATCCTTTCATGGTTGTGATGAACAAATAAAGAGTTGGGTATTGCAGACTTTATAGTAGAGGTGTTTCTAACAAAATAATAATAATAAATTGGAGGTAAAAAGGACGAGTTATTTGAAATGCAATAGACAATTGAAGAGGTTCATGAAAAGAAAAAGGCCGAGTTGCAAGCTATGCAAGATCAACAAAAGCAAAAAGTAGAATTAGAAGCTATGCAAAGAGATATCACTAAGTAATAATAAATGTTACTCAAGCTTATGGAACAACTACCCATTGATGATTGGAAGTTACAAATATGACTAGGAGCTTTTATTTGATCTTGATGATTGTAATTGATTAGTTTGTTTTGACTTTTTTTTTTTTTCGTTTGGACCTATGTTAAGCATTTTAAGATTATTAATACTATTATGCCATTATTTTTTTGCCATGATTGAGATAGTAATGCATATGTTATAAATTCTAAATCATGTAAACAATGATTCGACAAATTAATTAGATTTAAAAAATGTGTAAAAAATTGCATATAAAATTCATAAAAAGTTGTGTATCCAGTAAGAAAAAAGTTGCATTTTGTTGTATAAAGTGTTGCATTTGAGTGTAGAAAATGTTGCATTAGAGTATATGATAAGTTGCATTTGAAAGTAAATAAAAGTTGCATTTGAATGTAAAAAAAGTTGCATATTAAAAAGTTGCATTTGCTTAATATATGCAACTCTTTTCAAAATGTTTCATTATCTAGCAAAAAAGGTTTAATCACGTCTAATGCAACTCCACCTAACGCGACTTTCAAAATGGGTTGCTTTAAATCTGATGCAACATTTTCAAGGCATAAAACAACATTTTATCGGGGTTGCATTAGGCTCGTTTTGTTGTAGTGATGAGTCGGTAATTTCAGCCATTTATTCAGAGTTATAGATGGGATTTAAAGAATTTGTCATGGGAAAGAGGAAATTAAGAGTTGGTGATTTGTGCAGAAGAGGGTTTAGAAATAGGGAGTTTATGTAAGTGAAAATATATCAGATTACATGTGTTAGATTCTTGTAATATATATCATATTATATTCTATATAATGCAAATGGAAATCATGTGAACGCAATCCTTTTTACAAATTTTTGTACGATTATGAACAAGGGCAGGGATTTGTCCGGATATTGGAGAAAGGGATATATACATATAGGTACGGGATCAGGAGAAAACGCCCAAAAGTGTGAGAACGACGAGAACGCATCCTGGGTTAACACGTGGCACGGGACATGATCAGGGTCCGAGGGCTTTTTTGTCTTTTCAATATTCTTCTTTTTTCCCGATTTTCGCATGTGACATGCTGCTTCATTTTTGGCGTGCAAGATAATTTTGGCGTTAACTAGAATCATTAATTACTTGGCGTTTTACTGTTTTCCCCCGATTTCTTCTCATTGAATTAAATTCTTTTTGTGTCACATAGTTATTTTTTTTTTTGGCGTTATGGCGTTTTCCAGGTCATTTTTTGGGCGTTCTGGGTCTTTTGTTAATAATTGATTACCATAGATTAATATTTTATAAGATTACAATAATACGAAATCAAAATAAACTAATAGTCTTCTGTGGATGGGATTACATCAGAGATGTACCCATCGCTTTGTTCATCACTTTCTTCAGATTCATCATCATCAAATTTTAGATTGGCACATAACTCCATTAGCTCGTCTCTTCTTTGCTGCAACCTATTCTTGAATATCATTGTAACCCTGGATTTTGCATCGTTCGAAGGTGATACTCATAGAGTTGTTCAATGAGAAATAGACTCCCTGTCTTCAACATTTCCTCCATTGGCAATGAATATTGCACCCCGTGTTGATAAGTCACTTCAACCGTTCCTGCTTCTTCATGCATCACCCAACTCTAAGTGTTGGTAGAGGAGTATCGTCAAATCATCATCATCATCTTCTGCCGGAAATTTTCTTTTCAATCTTTTTATTACAGTTCGGGTTCTTTCACAATCATTGGCCATTGGAACCCCAAGGGCCAGGATATCCCTCTAAACCCCTTCATCCATACCAAGCATGGCTTTGATTGTCCTTACCTTCACCCTTCTCCTATCAGAGAACTTTATAATGAATCATTTCTCTTTCCCTTCAAACCTCCATGCAATAACCTTAGCCATTTTTGAAGTTTTTGGCGTTTTGGACAATATGTGGCGTTTTTAGTCAATGTTTTTGGCGTGTTTGAGGTTGTGTTCTCATGGTCTACTTTTTTAGACTTTTTTTTTCCCGCGCATGACAGGTAATTATGGCTTTTTGAAAAAGATAAATAAATTCAATTCCCCAAGTATTTGGCTTTCAATATAATAAATGTTTGTAATTATGTTTCCGTCGTTTCATTTTACTGTTTTGCAGTTACCGTGTTTTGTTTTCAGATTCATCTGTTTTTATGGTGTAACACGTCTAATCTTGCCGGCTGTAATTATGGCGTTTTGTTTTCTAATGACGTTTAGATAACGATGGGACTTTTTGTTTTATTTTCTTTGCACATTGTTTTAAGCTTTTTTTAGATTTATTATAATAGTACTTGTTCAAAGTAATTTTATTATAGTTTGGTAGTTTTTGGGGCGTTTTATGGCGTGATGGCATTTTACAAGCATTTGTCGTTTGGCGTTTTATTATATTTTTAATTATAGGATTAATGTACTTGTTCTTAGCTGAAAGTACATAACAAACAACAGATAAAGAAAATTAAAAAAAAACAAATAGAAGCAATTTATGATCTAAATCTTCAGTGTCATCAGTCTCTTTCTTATTTTGAAAGTACAAGAACTGTCACAAATAAATGGCGTTTTGGGTTTGGCGTGGTTTTTTTTCTTTGTTCACGTGTTGAAGTGTCTTTGTGGATGTTGGAGACATAGATCGACTCCGTGTGGGTGGATGCTATCTGCCCGTCGTCTTCATTATAATCATCGAGGCCAAAGTAGCATTTACACTGGGATAGGTCTCGTCTCTCATCCAAACATTCTTCAAGAACGAAGAAGACAAAATGACATATGGGTGTCATAAGTCCCTCTTTCTTGAATTTTGTCCATCTCATGCAGCAAAATCTTACTCCCCTCATCTAACAAATCATTCAGCGAAACTTCATGCAGAACCTTACTGAGTATCAAAGAAAAGATGTTTGCCATCGTTGATTTCTCTCAACTTTCTGGCGTTTTACATTGAGTTGTATTTTTGAGGAACCACTGTGTTTTTTGTGTGTGTTTTTGGTGTGATAAACGGAAGGTGGTGAGACGTTTCTATTTATAGGATTTTTTTGTGCGTAGTTTAGGCGGGATATTATTTTTATAACAAAAAATGTAATTAACATTTATCCGGATTTAAAGCTTGGCGTTTATATATTATGGCGTTTCACATTTTGTGGCGTTTTTGTAGCATGGGAGCTTAAATAAAAACACAAAAAAAACTACGCAGTGATAAAATTAGCGTTTTGTATTTATTTGGCGTTTTATATTTCAACGGCGTTTTATGTGAGAAATGATGTTTTACCTTTTTTACCCTTAATGAAGCGCGTCCACGTAATAAAATTGATGTTATTTACGAAAAACGCCACCGCGCCAATCTAGTCCATAGATTGTTTTGATCGGTCGATCCATAACCGTTCTCACACTTTCCACCATTTTCTCTAAATCCTGACCCTATACAGACACACACACACACACATATATATATGTATATATATAGGGTAGGGTTCATTTGAGAACCACTCTCATTTTGAGAATCAATGTGAACAAAAAAAAAACCTAAAAAACACTCAAATTTTTTTTATTATTGTTTTTATATAAAAATCGCTACTTTTTGTTTCTAAAAAAATTTCGAGTAACAATTATGGATGCACATGTGCATATGTATCGTTTCTTTGAGAAACTATGTAATACATTACCAGTATTAGACAATTGCACTTTCATTTACACTACCATCCGTAATACACTACTTTTTACATTAGCAGTATATAAAATGCACATGTGCATCTATATGTATTAACATAATAGAACGTGTTTTGGTACAAAAAGTTTGTGATTTTTGAATGATGAAGTAGGCCAATATACATGTTTTTGGTTAGTTATATCTAATGGATGATGGTTTGGTTATATTTGTTACTTTATGATGTAATATGTTGTTTGGTATGGTATGAAGGGTTTTGATGTACATGTGCATAAAGTGAAAAATATTATACATATTGGTAATGGTAGTTTATTATAGATAGTAGGAGGTAATGGTAGTGTATTATGGATAGTAGAAGGTAATGATAGTATATTATGGATGGTATGATAGATAAAAAGGAAAGTGTATTCAAAGTAGTGTACAAAAAAAACACTTTATATCATGTTCATACGTATATATGCACATGTGCATCTCTAACATTGGTAATGTAAAAAGTATTGTATTACGGATGGTAGTGTAAATGAAAGTGCAATTGTCTAATACTAGTAATGTATTACGGAATTTGTCAAAGAAATGATACGTATGCACATGTGGATCCACAATTGTTACTCGATTTTTTTAGAAACGAAAAGTATCGATTTTTATAATAATAAAAAAACTGTGTTTTTTAGGTATTTTTGGTTGTGTTCACATTGGTTCTCGCGGTTCTCGCAATAAATGGTGGTTCCTAACCGATCCTTATCATATATATATATATATATACACACACACGCAATCATCTCAGCCGTACGATCTGGTGCGAATTCACTCTTAAACATGCGATTTCACAATATCGTACGAGCGTACGATAAGCCCTAATTGTACGTTACACTCTTTCTATACATATATATATGTGTGTGTGTGTGTGCGCACGCGCGCACGCATGTCTTTTATTTATATTAAAATATGTTATATTTTAACTAAGGGGTATTTTTTTTCACTAAAAACCGAATAGTGGATTAGATGGGGTTAACAGAGGTGGATTATAATTGCTACAAAAGTGAAAGTATCAACAATGTTTTGGTCAAATTTTAAACTAATGGACTGTAATGGTTATTTTTCAACAAACCACACAGACGAAAAACGTAATTAACTCTATATCATATTATATTATATTTGATGCAAATGGAAATTATGTGAATGCAAACCTTTTTACAAATTTTTGTACGATTGTAAACAAAGGATAAGGGATTTGTCCGGATATTGGAGAAAGGGATGATATGTGTGTGTGTGATTTATTAATAATAAAATATTATTTTTTCAACAAAGGGGTATTTTTTCATTAAATACTTAACGGGGATTGGATGGAGTTAACGGAGGAGGACTGCAATTGTTACAAAAGTAAAAGTACTAGTACTGTTTTGACAGTTTATAAACTAATGAACTATAATGGTTATTTTCAACTAACCACGAGGACGAAAAACATAATTAACTCTTATCTTTTCACTGAAAACTTAACAATAGATTGGGTGGGGTTAACGATGTGTAACACCCCAAAAATATTAAATTATAAAAAAATATATATATAAAAACGTAAGTTGGTCATAACCAACCGTAATGTAAGTAGGAATAATTCACCTAGTTAATTTAATGTTGTAGACAATGAAGGAACTTGACTAGTTAACCTTTCTTTTATAAACTTTGGAAAATAGAGAGGCTAAAATGGACAAAACTGAAAGTGGATTTAATAAAATGAAAAATTGACTTAAAACACACACAAGGTGTGCGTTCTGGTTGACGATTACATAGAGCAAGAAAGGGGTTCCTTCTCTTGAGCCCTAACTTCACAATTCAATCAAAAATCAAAGAGAAAACGGATTAAAAATCGGTCCCCAAGAAAAGGTTGTGATCACTCAAGTTAGGAGATCACAAGGTAAATTTAATTTAAACATTTGGTGATATCTTGAATTTATGATGAACACTCATAAACAAAATTCTAGAGTGAATGTTGAATGTATGAGTGAAATTGACATGAGTACAATTCTAGAGTGAATGTTGAATGTATAAACAAAATTGTCGATTGAAGATCGACAGGTTAAGAAGCTTCGAAGGAAGCATGTGCCTATTGTAAAGGTAAAATGGGATGCCCATAGAGGTCCCGAATATACGTGGGAGGTTGAGTCCACAATGAAAGAAAAGTACCCTTACTTGTTTCAGTAAATCTCGGGGTCGAGATTTCTTTTAAGGGGGTGAGGGTGTAACACCTCGAAAATTCACGTCCTGTAATGTGTTGACACGTGTCATATGTTTGAACGTGTGAAAGAATGTTCTAGAAGGACTAAAGTTGACAAACATAGAAAGTATGTGAATATACGAGTTCTTAAGGTCAACAGTGAATAAATATATTGTACATTAACCCTACATGATGTTTATATCACCAAACGAATAAATCATGGATCATACGAAGCTAAAAGTGAGATATTACAAACTACAGGGGTTAAATGTGTCAACATGTTTAAGTTATACCTCTGAGTGACCTTTTGACAAACCCGAAGCTTTGTAACGATTAATTATGCTCACTAGAATGCACGATATAAATTTCATAAAGTTTCGTTATCGTATGAGAAAGTTATGATCAAATTCGTATACAAGGGGTTAAAGCGTCAACGTTGAAAGTTATGACTTTTCGGGTAATAACTAAGTGATCAAGGACTAAATAAAGTGGGTATATGTCCTAAAGCCCTTGTAGGTAAATATGGAGGGCTCAAATTGCAAGAAATAAGCTTATTTGACCTTTCGAAGAGCCAAGGGACAAGATGCAAAACCTAGAAAATGAAAAATCTGTATACGAGGCTCAGGCGGGCCGCGTAAGATGTTAAAGTATCTTACGCGGGCCACGTCAGATGCCCAGATACAGAAACTTCAAACAGCAGCCTGAATTCGTGCTTAACCGACCCAAAACATATATTTTCACTTGGTGGGCGACCCCTAAGTGACTCCTAGAACCTTAGGGACACTTGTGGATGAGTTGTGGTCAGTTGTAGACTTGCATGTCAACAATCTAGTGGGTTTGAATCACTATATAAAGTCCCACATGTTGGCAACATTGATCATTCATTCCCATTTGCATTCCTGATCATTTCTGGAGCTCAAGTGCAATACCAAATCATCTCTGGTCGTTCATAGGACTCTTGTAAGTTTGCTTAACCTTTCTTAGTTAAGTTTTTACTTAGTTTTAGCTTAAAAGTCAAACCGTCGTAATTAACGGTTGACTTAACAATTAATCACTAATGGTTCAGTGATTAGTCGAATTGAAAGTAGTTATAAGTTGGTAATTATGTGGACAATAAACCCTTAAAAGGGCACCCACTGATTCCCACTCTAACTAGGTCAAATGTCGGGTCAAACTTGTTAGTAAAATGTCAACAGAATGTGTATTTTCTAATTTATGCATAATTAGCAATGTAGAACCCATACAACCTGTTTGATCATTAATATAACTTGGTAATTAGTATAAGAACATGTCTAAACATGTTCAACCCGACAATTTTATGTATAGACCCGGTTCGGAACCGAAAGTTGCAAAACTTTGACTTTTGCTTTGACTTCAGTTCTGACCCGTTTAGGCATGTTTTAGAAATGCCTTAGAGCTTTATTAGGACCAGGTTACATGCTAGTATGACCCTCTGTGATTATACACCATGGTTCATTAGTTAACCAAATAATACGCATGATTCCGTTAATTGTTCATATGTTGACCATTATGCCCTTTTCACCTTAAAACGTGATTTTTGAAAATGTAAAAGAGTAAAACCCTTAGTTACTGATATTTAAACTTTCACCCAAAAGTTGACATCAGTTTGAGGTGTAGAATGAGAGTTATGCTCATTAGCGTAAAATGAAAGCTTTGTGTTAATTAAACGGCGTAATTAGCGTATAGCCTAATTAAACCCACTTTTTGATATCAAACTTATTACCCACTGATGTAATATATTATTTTGGGATTTTTGAAGATTTTTAATTAATTTTAGGCTGAGCATAACTTATAGTCGTAGGCTTAATCCGGTAATTGTCGGTTTTGCCCTTTTGGGCTATAAAATGAGTTTTACATATCTAATTGACTCCAAACCTTTTGCTACTGATTACATATGATAAATAAATTATTTTAAGCCTTCTGGAATAATAAAAATATCAGCTTTATGTATAGAACCCGGAAATGGCGTCTAATCGTCTTTTTAAGCGTTTTTAACGCATAGTATGTACTAGAACTATTTTAAACATACAAGGGTTGATACCTACTGATATTTTAGGTAAATTATAATATTTTAACAGTAAGCAAAGGTTGTTAAACTCAGACTTCAGTTTTGAGCTTTTCGGCTTATGTGAAATGACCAAACTACCCCTACGGGGCATAGTTTGTGTTTAAACTCGTTTCGGGCATAATAAAAGACAACTTACTGATGTCACAACATATTTGAAGCATATTAACTTAGGAAACCTGTATATGGCTCTCATGATTACCCGTTACGCCTTTTGCGCGTTCGGTTCGGTTTATGTAACTAGTTTACATAAATTAGCCGAAACGGGTCAAACCTTATTGGTTTTATCTCAAAATCCAGAATGTGTATGAAATACCCATATTAAGCAAGTCTTCAAACTTGTCGGGTCTAAATCACATTCTATCTGGTCTTCGCTTAATCGTGCGTACGAACCGTATCTTTGAAACTAACCGGTCTAAGCTTAAGCTTAATTAAAGACCCGTTAGGATTCTAATAGGTTATTATAAACCTCTGTTCCAGATTAGGAGGACCAGTAAAAGCTACTTGCATTTGCTTATTGTGATTATTACATTGCTCAGGTAAATACTTTTAACTTATTTTCCCTATACGGGCTTGGGTTACGGTATATAAAATACCGCTTGGTCGGGCATCAAATCTTCCATCGTTTGGTTGTTAATTGAATAATTTGATCGGCCCGTTTAAATATGTTTTGTTTACTTAAAGCCTTTGGGGGGTTAATGACCATGTCCCGGATATCCCTGGCATCATTTTACGAAATGGCCACGACTTGTTTATGCCAGACACGATCAGTGCATACACCCGTCAGTGCATAAAAGAATAATGTGGTGTGTCTATTGATCTTTAACCCAGACACGATCCGGGCTACTGAACGCATAAGGAACATGTAATTCTTTTACAAGATTATATATTTAAATAATTATCCCAAGTTATAAAATGTTTATGCCACGTGCATCCAAATCAATTTTTAATCATTTTTAAAATGAGTCAGTTGATTGTATTTACCAGTTTAAACTGACGTATTTTCCCAAAAAGATTAAATGCAGGTACTAAGCGTAATAGGCTGGATTCTCTCCTTAGCATCAATAAAGAGCCTCGCAAGCTTAAGATGCCTATCGTCTGTTGAACTACTGTTTCCTATTTATATTTTCGATCCGTCTGTGGATAAACTTTCAACTGTTTGTGATACACGATATTACAATAATTTATTCGGTTGAAATATATCTTTTAAATTGCTTCCGCTGTGCATGTTAAATATTGTGTTGTTTGACTATTATGTTGCCAACCACGTCACGATACTCCCCACCGGGCCCACCGGTGACACGTGGAAGTCGGGGTGTGACAGGTTGGTATCAGAGCCAACACTGAGTGAATTAAACACTAGCCTTTTGTGTTTAATCTCAGTTACACAATTGCACATTTCAAGAACTTTCGAGTCTAGACAAATAACATAGGAACAATCCAGATTTGTTTCAATTTATTTTTTTTACTTTGTCCTTTATTTTATATATATTCTTGTCGTTATCTCATGTTGTATTGACGGGATTAATTATGCCGCCAATATTCTTTCGACGAAGAGGATGAGGCAAGGGGCCAATCACCGCCCCCAATGACGACGAGGCAGGACCTTCGCATATGCGAGCTCCTTCTACCACCGAGAGTGACAATCCTCGACAGAACCGGAGGAACCTTTTTGAACCTGCGAGGCGATCTGTTTCGCATATTTCGACGCCTCCCGTTTATAACTCTTATGGGCCACATTCAGAAAACGAGCCCAATAACCCACAACCTTCCTACATACCTTTACAGCGATCTTTATCGCACCACTCCTTTGGTGACCCTACACCTGTTTTTAGGGGCCGGTTTAACCCGGCAAATTATATACAAGAACCAGTGGGTTTCAACCCATTGGGACCGGAGGACCACTTATCGGGAGACAACGCTATGGACATGGACGAGGACACCGATCCCGTCGAGCCCACAACCAGAACTCCCAACCATCCCATCGAGATCTCCGACGGATCTTCTTTTCACGGATTACCCTACGGTGGTCCAGACAGCTTTCAGGCGAGGTTTAACCAACACGAGTGGTATTTTACACCTTCGCATCATTCGTCGCCTCATCAACAGCAACAACAGCAGCAGCAGCAGCAGGATCCCTCTGAGGATTCCCGATTTGTGGTAGTCACGCCACCGCCTCCACCGTCGCCAGTTCAGCCGGCACCTCCACAACCGCCGAGGCGTAGGAGAACCGGAGCACGGATGTCCGCGCGAGGAGGAGACTTTCATTTTAGCTCTCCTCGACAATCAAGTGGCAGTCATTATCCGCCACATCAAGAAGATCCACAAATGGGTGGACCTTCGAACCCAGTTGCACAGCAACCACCACCGATGGGTTTTGATAACCCGATACCAGCATACACGGGTTCTATGATGTACAACCCGTTTGGGCCGCCGACTCACACCAACTACGGTTACGCTGAAGCCGACCCATACATGGTAGCGTCCAATTACAACGCCTTTAACCCTGAAAGACCGTATGGAGCTCCTTGGGGAGCAGAGTACCCAACTCAGGGGTACCAGATACCTGCCAGACCTATAATACGGACGTAATCGCAGCCGCCACGGTTTTCTCCCCCAGAACGGGAGGAAATTCTTCAGAGGCTAGACCAGGTCGAGTGAGACTTCCACCGAGATCGCAGGGAGCGACAGACTTTCTTCCAAGGATTGACAAGCCTAATAAAAGGGAAGAGCAAGAAGGACCATTGAATCCTTCCACTGTTGTTGTAATTTTCCTTGTATCGTTTGAGCCCCTGCGTGGGCCTGTCTTGCTGTATTAGCCCCTGTGTGGGTATGTTTGTTGTTTTGACCCCTGCGTGGGTCTATCTTTCTGTTAACCCCTACGAGGGTATGATGTATGTTTAAGTCCCTGCGTAGACTAGTATGTTGTTTGACCCCTGCGTGTGTAACTTGTTTATTAAAAAGTCCCGTTTAGGGCGACGTGTAATCTTCTAATAATTAATGGAATGTTATGTTTATAAATTTCATTTTGCTATTACATGCATAAATATTATATATGAAATAAATAAATCAAAATCATTCCTTTTTGATAATAATCTGCCTATTAAATATTGAATAAGAATCTTAAGAGTGAAACCTAGCCTGAGTGTCATTATAAAGACCTGGCCAAGATGGTAAGACCTGTTTAAAAGATTCGTATCCCTGTTAACATCTAAAAATATGTCAACACTCCTGGCAGATGTGATTCGTTAAAATCACACACATCATTCTTATACAAGGATTCTTTAAAAGATTCCTAACCCAACTAAATGATCTCTGAATCATGGGTTTAAATCATCAATTAAGATGATCATATTTTGACCATACGTTGGTAATTTAGTGCCTACGGGCCTTGCTCATTTCTACATGAGCCAAAAGACAGTGGTAGCTATGACTCCCTGTCCGAAAAAGGTAATAAACTATGTTCAAGCCTTAAAAGCTTTGATTCTCTGAAATCATAGCTTATAATTTATAAATGTCCTTGTGACTAGGCCTTTTTGTGCCACTAATAAAACTATTATTGTTTTATAATTAGGATAAATTATAATAGAAATCCTAAATAAATGTGATTAATAAATTAACCAAATATGGTCTCTGTTACCATGGTTAATAAATTGCCATAAAAGACAATTCCATAATAAACTCCCAAGTAAACTATTGTCCTTGTTTTATGTAACAGTTCAATTAAAATGGCTGACTCAGATGAGATAAATAGTCACCCAGTGGAGAATATTGATAACGCCCGAATTCATTTAACGGGTGCTGAATTGAAAGCGTTGGTAGACGACGCAGTTACAAAAGCCTTAGAGTGGCAGTACGAAGAGTATAGTGGGACTCGAAGTAGGACCCTATCTACGCCGCATTCGAAGCCACCTTCCAAGAAGGAAGAACCGAAGAAAGATGATGATCGACTCTCCTCAAACCACCACAGTGCTCCATCTCAATAGGTTGTACTAAATCAAGAACCCCGTAGTAAGGGTTGCTCCTATAAATACTTTGTTTCGTGCAAGCCCATAGATTTCACTGGGGAAAAAGGAGCCATTGACTGCATGACGTGGTTAGATGAGATGGATACGGTAGTGGATATCAGCGGGTGCGCTGAGAGGGATATAGTCAAGTTTGTGTCGCAATCTTTTAAAGGCGAGGCTTTAGCCTGGTGGAGATCACTGATTCAAGCCACCGGGAAGATCCCATTGTACAACATGTCTTGGGAACAATTCGATGCACTCATCAGGGAGAACTACTGCCCCCAACATGAGGTGGAGAAGATAGAGTCTGATTTTCTGTCGTTGGTAATGACAAACCTTGACTGTCAAGCTTACCTCACGAGCTTCAACACAATGTCCCGGTTGGTTCTGTATCTGGTGACCCCGGAACCAAAAAGAATAGCTCGTTTTATCGGTGGTTTAGCCCCCGAGATAAAGGCAAGCGTGAAGGCCTCTCGGCCAGCTACTTTCAGGTATGTAGCTGACATATCTTTGTCCCTCACTCTGGATGCGGTTAGACAAAGATCGCAGAGGAACAAAGATGCTGAGAAGAGAAAACGTGAAGATGATAATTCACGGAGGTCAAACAAGAAGCACCGCAGAAACGGTGACAACAAGAAGGGGTCTGAGTCAAGGAAAGATGGGCATCAGTCTGGTGAGAAGCCCAAGTGCAAGATTTGCAAGAAACAGCACTTTGGAAAGTGCAGACTCGACTCGAACTCGCAGACTCAGTCAAGAACTTTTGCTTGCGGGATATGCAAGTCCAAAGAGCACAAAACCTTGGATTGCAAGAAGCTGAAGGATGCAACTTGCTACAGTTGCAATGAGAAAGGGCACATTAAAACCAACTGCCCTAAATACGCCAAGAAGCCTGAAGAGGCCAAGAAGACCAATGCTAGGGTCTTCAGAATGGACGCAAAGGAAGCAGTACAGGATGACAATGTGATAACAGGTACATTCCTTATAAATGAGGTTTATGCAAGAGTACTTTTTGACTCAGGAGCTGATAAATCATTTGTAGATAATAAGTTTTGCAAATTGTTGAATTTACCTGTCAAAACCTTAAGTGTAAATTATGAGGTGGAGTTAGCAGATGGCACCATAGAAACCGTCTCAACGGTGTTAGATGGATGTGTTATATCCATTAAGAACCACTCTTTTCCTCTGTCCCTACTTCCCTTTAAGTTAGCCGGTTTTGACATAGTTTTGGGTATGGATTGGTTATCTCATAACCAGGCCCAAATTGTCTGCAACAAAACGCAAGTGGTGATAAAGACTCCGTCTGGTAAATCACTTACCATTCGGGGAGATACCCAGTATGGACTGCCTGAGCAAGTGACTATGCTCAAGGCTTCAAAGTGTTTGAAGAAGGGTTGTGTCATCTACATGGCACAGGTAATTATTGATGAACCTAAACCGAAGATAGAAGACATCCCCGTCATTTCTGAATACCCTGGAGTTTTTCCTGAAGAACTACCTGGTTTACCACCAGATAGACAAGTCGAATTCAGAATTGACATCATCCCTGGAGCAGCACCACTTGCTAGAGCACCTTACAGGTTAGCACCAACAGAAATGAAAGAATTGAGGACACAACTGGATGAATTGCTAGCTAAAGGTTTCATTAAACCTAGTTCGTCTCCTTGGGGAGCACCAGTCTTATTTGTCAAAAAGAAGGATGGATCGATGCGTCTGTGCATCGATTATAGTGAGCTTAATAAGGTCACGATAAAGAATAGGTATCCTTTGCCCAGGATCGACGATTTGTTCGATCAATTGCAAGGAGCAAGTTATTTCTCGAAGATCGATTTGAGGTCAGGCTACCACCAACTGAAGGTTAGAGATGAAGACGTACACAAGACTGCATTTAGGACTCGTTATGGTCATTACGAGTTCCTAGTGATGCCTTTTGGGCTCACTAATGCACCGGTCGCGTTCATGGATCTCATGAATCGCGTTTGCAAGCCATACTTAGATAAATTCTTCATCGTTTTCATCGACGACATTCTCATTTACTCAAAGAACCAAGCTGACCATGAGAAACACCTTCGTTGTATTCTCAAACTCCTGCATCATGAGAAACTCTATGCCAAATTCTCTAAGTGTGAATTTTGGCTTCGTGAAGTCCAATTTCTTGGACATATGGTTAGCGAACACGGAATCCAAGTAGATCCCGCTAAAGTTAAAGCTGTCATGAACTGCCAAGAGCCAAAGACGCCTACAGAGATTCGTAGCTTCCTAGGTTTGGCAGGATACTACAGGCGATTTATTGAAAATTTTTCAAGGATTGCTGCACCCCTAACTTCCTTGACTAAGAAGAAAATAAAGTTTGATTGGGGCCCTAACCAGCAAGAATCCTTTGATATTCTGAAGCAGAAGTTGAGCAACGCTCCTGTACTGACATTGCCTGAAGGTACCGAAGAATTCATAGTTTACTGCGATGCATCTCACACTGGCATGGGGTGTGTGCTTATGCAGAAAGGCAAGGTTATTGCCTATGCTTCAAGACAGTTAAAGGTGCATGAAAAGAATTACACCACCCACGACTTGGAGTTGGGTGCCGTTGTATTTGCACTAAAACTCTGGAGACATTATTTATATGGAATCAAGTGTGTGATCTATTCTGATCACAAGAGCCTACAACATCTGTTTAATCAGAAGGATTTAAACATGAGGCAGCGCCGTTGGATGGAGACTTTAAATGATTATGATTGTGAAATCAGATATCATCCCGGCAAGGCGAATGTAGTCACTGACGCCTTGAGTCGAAAGGAAAGGGTGAAACCCATCCGAATTAATGCTAAGAGCATTGAAATAAAGAATAGTTTGAATGAAAGGTTGTTAGCTGCACAGAAGGAAGCTGTGTTGGAAGCTAACTATCCTAAGGAAAAGCTAGGGGTAACTGAGGAGCAGTTATCTCTTGGCAAGGACGGGATTCTGAGATTGAATGGGCGAATATGGGTTCCAATTTATGGAGGACTTCGGGATGTTATCCTCCAGGAAGCCCATAGTTCCAAATATTCTGTTCATCCTGGAGCTGATAAGATGTACCAGGATCTAAGGGCAAATTATTGGTGGATAGGCTTGAAAAAGTCTGTAGCTGCCTATGTAGCTAAGTGCTTGACTTGTGCGCAAGTCAAAGCAGAACATCAAAAGCCGTCAGGCTTGCTACAACAGCCTGAACTTCCCACTTGGAAGTGGGAAATGATAACTATGGATTTTATCACCAAGTTACCCAAGACAAGGAAAGTAAATGATACGATATGTGTTATAGTTAACAGACTGACTAAGTCAGCACATTTCTTACCCATCAAGGAGACTTATAGCTCCGACATGTTAGCCCAACTGTACGTGGATAAGATTGTAGCCTTACATGGCATACCTGTGTCTATTATCTCTGACAGAGATACTAGATACACGTCACATTTTTGGAAAAGCTTCCAACAATCTTTGGGCACGCGCTTAAATTTCAGTACGGCTTACCACCCTCAGACTGACGGACAGAGTGAGCGTACCATCCAGACATTGGAAGACATGCTACGTGCATGTGTAATTGATTTAGGTGGTAGTTGGGATAACCACCTACCATTAATCGAATTCTCCTACAAAAATAGCTACCATACCAGCATCAAGGCTGCGCCTTTCGAGGCATTATACGGTAGAAAGTGTAGAACGCCCGTTTGTTGGGCGGAAGTTGGAGATGTCCAATTATCAGGACCAGAGATAGTCTTTGAAACGACGGACAAGATTGTCCAGATTCGTGACCGTCTCAAAGCTGCCTGAGATAGGCAGAAGAGCTACGCAGATCCAAAGCGTAAATCTTTTCACTTCTAAGTAGGTGACAAAGTGTTGCTTAAAGTATCACCCTGGAAGGGAGTGATGCGATTTGGTAAGAAAGGAAAGTTGAGTCCGAGATACATAGGACCTTTCGAGGTTATCGAACGTGTCGGATCAGTTGCCTATAAGCTAAACTTACCTGAAGAGCTCAGTGGTATTCATAATGTATTCCACATCTGCAATCTGAAAAAGTGTTCCGCTGACGAATCACTGGTCATACCACATACAGATGTGCATATAGATGAGAGCTTGAAATTTGTGTAAAAACCATTGTCGATTGAAGATCGACAGGTTAAGAAGCTTCGAAGGAAGCATGTGCCTATTGTAAAGGTAAAATGGGATGCCCATAGAGGTCCCGAATATACGTGGGAGGTTGAGTCCACAATGAAAGAAAAGTACCCTTACTTGTTTCAGTAAATCTCGGGGTCGAGATTTCTTTTAAGGGGGTGAGGATGTAACACCTCGAAAATTCACGTCCTGTAATGTGTTGACACGTGTCATATGTTTGAACGTGTGAAAGAATGTTCTAGAAGGACTAAAGTTGACAAACATAGAAAGTATGTGAATATACGAGTTCTTAAGGTCAACAGTGAATAAATATATTGTACATTAACCCTACATGATGTTTATATCACCAAACGAATAAATCATGGATCATACGAAGCTAAAAGTGAGAGATTACAAACTACAGGGGTTAAATGTGTCAACATGTTTAAGTTATACCTCTGAGTGACCTTTTGACAAACCCGAAGCTTTGTAACGATTAATTATGCTCACTAGAATGCACGATATAAATTTCATAAAGTTTCGTTATCGTATGAGAAAGTTATGATCAAATTCGTATACAAGGGGTTAAAGCGTCAACGTTGAAAGTTATGACTTTTCGGGTAATAACTAAGTGATCAAGGACTAAATAAAGTGGGTATAAGTCCTAAAGCCCTTGTAGGTAAATATGGAGGGCTCAAATTGCAAGAAATAAGCTTATTTGACCTTTCGAAGAGCCAAGGGACAAGATGCAAAACCTAGAAAACGAAAAATCTGTATACGAGGCTCAGGCGGGCCGCGTAAGATGTTAAAGTATCTTACGCGGGCCGCGTCAGACACCCAGATACAGAAACTTCAAACAACAGCCTGTATTCACGCTTAACCGACCCAAAACAGATATTTTCACTTGGTGGGCGACCCCTAAGTGACTCCTAGAACCTTAGGGACACTTGTGGATGAGTTGTGGTCAGTTGTAGACTTGCATGCAACAATCTAGTGGGTTTGAATCACTATATAAAGTCCCACATGTTGGCAACATTGATCATTCATTCCCATTTGCATTCCTGATCATTTCTGGAGCTCAAGTGCAATACCAAATCATCTCTGGTCGTTCATAGGACTCTTGTAAGTTTGCTTAACCTTTCTTAGTTAAGTTTTTACTTAGTTTTAGCTTAAAAGTCAAACCGTCGTAATTAACGGTTGACTTAACAATTAATCACTAATGGTTCAGTGATTAGTCGAATTGAAATTAGTTATAAGTTGGTAATTATGTGGACAATAAACCCTTAAAAGGGCACCCACTGATTCCCACTCTAACTAGGTCAAATGTCGGGTCAAACTTGTTAGTAAAAAGTCAACAGAATGTGTATTTTCTAATTTATGCATAATTAGCAATGTAGAACCCATACAACCTGTTTGATCATTAATATAACTTGGTAATTAGTATAAGAACATGTCTAAACATGTTCAACCCGACAATTTTATGTATAGACCCGGTTCGGAACCGAAAGTCCCAAAACTTTGACTTTTGCTTTGACTTCAGTTCTGACCCGTTTAGGCATGTTTTAGAAATGCCTTAGACCTTTATTAGGACCAGGTTACATGCTAGTATGACCCTCTGTGATTATACACCATGGTTCATTAGTTAACCAAATAATACGCATGATTCCGTTAATTGCTCACATGTTGACCATTATGCCCTTTTCACCTTAAAACGTGATTTTTGAAAATGTAAAAGAGTAAAACCCTTAGTTACTAATATTTAAACTTGCACCCAAAATTTGACATCAGTTTCAGGTGTAGAATGAGAGTTATGCTCATTAGCGTAAAATGAAAGCTTTATGTTAATTAAACGGCGTAATTAGCGTATAGCCTAATTAAACTCACTTTTTGATATCAAACTTATTACCCACTGATGTAATATATTATTTTGGGATTTTTGAAGATTTTTAATTAATTTTAGGCTGAGCATAACTTATAGTCGTAGGCTTAATCCGGTAATTGTCGGTTTTGCCCTTTTGGGCTATAAAATGAGTTTTACATATCTAATTGACTCCAAACCTTTTGCTACTGATTAAATATGATAAATAAATTATTTTAAGACTTCTGGAATAATAAAAATATCATCTTTATGTATAGAACCCGGAAATGGCTTCTAATCGCCTTTTTAAGCGTTTTTAACGCATAGTATGTACTAGAACTATTTTAAACATACAAGGGTTGATACCTACTGATATTTTAGGTAAATTATAATATTTTAACAGTAAGCAAAGGTTGTTAAACTCAGACTTTAGTTTTGAGCTTTTCGGCTTATGTGAAATGACCAAACTACCCCTACGGGGCATAGTTTGTGTTTAAACTCGTTTCGGGCATAATAAAAGACAACTTACTGATGTCACAACATATTTGAAGCATATTAACTTAGGAAACCTGTATATGGCTCTCATGATTACCCGTCACGCCTTTTGCGCGTTCGGTTCGGTTTATGTAACTAGTTTACATAAATTAGCCGAAACGGGTCAAACCTTATTGGTTTTATCTCAAAATCCAGAGTGTGTATGAAATACCCATATTAATCAAGTCTTCAAACTTGTCGGGTCTAAATCACATTCTATCCGGTCTTCGCTTAATCGTGCGTACGAACCGTATCTTTGAAACTAACCGGTCTAAGCTTAAGCTTAATTAAAGACCCGTTAGGATTCTAATAGGTTATTATAAACGTCCGTTCCAAATTAGGAGGACCAGTAAAAGCTACTTGCATTTGCTTATTGTGATTATTACATTGCTCAGGTAAATACTTTTAACTTATTTTCCCTACACAGGCTTGGGTTACGGTATATAAAATACCGCTTGGTCGGGCATCAAATCTTCCATCGTTTGGTGGTTAATTGAATAATTTGATCGGCCCATTTAAATATGTTTTTTTTACTTAAAGCCTTTGGGGGGTTAATGACCATGTCCCGGATATCCCTGACATCATTTTACGAAATGGCCACGACTTAAGCGCGGGGTGTAGGCGTACACCCGTCAGTGCATAAAAGAATAATGTGGTGTGTCTATTGATCTTTAACCCGGACACGATCCGGGCTACTGAACACATAAGGAACATGTAATTCTTTTACAAGATTATATATTTAAATAATTATCCCAAGTTATAAAATGTTTATGCCACGTGCATCCAAATCAATTTTTAATTATTTTTAAAATGAGTCAGTTGATTGTATTTACCAGTGTAAACTGACGTATTTTTCCAAAAAGATTAAATGCAGGTACTAAGCGTAATAGGCTGGATTCTCTCCTTAGCATCAATAAAGAGTCTCACAAGCTTAAGATGCCCATCGTCTGTTGAACTACTGTTTCCTATTTATATTTTCGATCCGTCTGTGGATAAACTTTCAACTGTTTGTGATACACGATATTACAATAATTTATTCGGTTGAAATATATCTTTTAAATTGCTTCTGCTGTGCATATTAAATATTGTGTTGTTTGACTATTATGTTGCCAACCACGTCACGATACTCCCCACCGGTGACACGTGGAAGTCGGGGTGTGACAGTATGTCAATGAAGTGATGGAATTCACTAGACAACCAAACGAGTCAAAATAGAGTAGTTAGCCAAATGGCAGTTTTAAGTGTCGTCAATATCATACAACAAACCGGTAAATTGGACGCGTGAACCGAGTATTCAGAAATGTTAAGTGTAGATTGATGAACTTTAGTTCGGTTTGAAACTTAGAGAATTTTAAGTTCTTTAAGTTAATGACGGGAAAAACTTATGCTTGAATCGAAGATATCAAGCGGTCATAAATGCGTATGCAAACTATGTATCGGGAGCGAAATACGCTAGTTTTTAATAAACCCGGAAATGGGTAAAATGATCAAGGATTAACCTTGGTCACAAGATGTTAAAAAGATGCTAAAACATAACGGGTCAAATAATTTGTTAACGGATTTGTAAGTTGTAAGGTTATAAATCAAGATTGTTGTGAACCCGAGGAGTTAAATACATAGGTATATGTTTTACGGTTATTTAGAAACGAGTTTCGTGCAAATCGGACAAGTATTTTGAAAGTTATAATTGTTAGACTAAAATGTAGCAAAGCTGGGCAAATGCAGCTCCAAGAAAAATAACTTTCTGTCGAAATGAGGGCTTCGCGCTACGCGACGAGAAAGAGTAATCACCGTCGCGTCGCGCCCCGCCATGGCTGTCGCGACCCGCGATGGCCACCCTTAAAACTGGTCGCGACCTGTGAGGGCCTTAATAGCTGGCAAAAGATGTTTTCTTGCTTGTTTTTGTGTCACAAGCTTGTTTAAATATGTTTCAAAACCTTCATAACTAACGATTTCGATGGTTTTGATTATAGGTGATTACGTTAAACTTTTGGATGAAGATCAAGCATCGTTCAAGAACCGAACACACATCAAATGAAGATTCTGCGTTATCCTAGTTTCTTTTTGTTAGCTATGACTCGTGTAGACACTGTATAACTATATTTTAAATGTTTTAAACTTAAATGATCATCGTTATGTAGAACTTTTGTGACAACCCGAGTTTGCAAGGTCTTTCCTCGACACATCACTTGTTTCACAGCTCTGTTCGATAACTGGTTAATGTTGCATGTTCGAAAAATGACTGCTGTATTGATTGTGTGGTTGGATTGTGCATATTTCATAAATAAGATTCTTCGGTTCTTTATCATAAACTTCACCTCAACAAAAATAGTTTTCGTCAATACCAAAGCCCAAAAAAATAGATTTTTCGTCATAGCTTTACTCGACGAAACTTAGGAGTTTCGCCGGCCCAAATCCCTTCGGCCCAACAGTGAGCCCAATGAGCTGTTTGGGGGGCACTTAATACACGTATTTTCAAAACTGGCAAACACTTCAAACCCTACTCATCCCTCACCTTTCTACCCTTGACGGCAGCTATCTCGGTCGAACCTCGCCCCTCTTGCACTCCGTAATCAGGTTAGCATAATTATCATTATTTGTGTTTGTATGCTTTGATGATTCGTGACTAGGGGTAAACTTGTTGTTAGTATGAGTATGTATTGCATGATAGAACGAGTTAGGGTTGTGGTTTGCAAACTGAATTGAAATTGGTTAAACTCGTAACGAGGTAATATCATCGCTATTGGCTGTGAATAAGAGTTGATGATTCTGTATGTTATAAGGCTCACGAGTAGACTGCATGATCATGAACGGTAATTGTACAATGAAACAAAACTTGTTTTAATCTTATTTGAATAGAGCATGTGAATAAATTCTTGCAAAGATAATGATAAATCCTTAGATGATGATTAGGGTTTAGCAGAAAATCACAACGGCAGATAAGGGTTTTTCGTCGCATAAGTACCTGACGAATCTTGGGTTCTGCGGACGACGAAACATAGAGTTTCGTCATGACCTGTTGTCGACGAAACATAGAGTTTCGTCAGAATGCCATCTTAGCAGAACAATTTATATAGTGTGTATTGTGTGTGATGTGAATGTTGGTTGCATGACTTCGAGTTGTATGATGATGATCAATGGCAGAATGATTTTGTTACTTGACATTATTTGGGCTGTTACCCAAATGGGCCGCACAATGTACAGAAAACGGGTATGGGCTGCAAGTCTATTCACACATACAATCTGAATTGTACAAATATAATCAGGCCGCACACTTATCTAAGCTTTATGTTTCTTGAATCACACACTATGAATAAATTGCCATGTTATATGCTTAGTAGAAGGTATGTGGTAGGAATTACCTGTTAAGATGAGTTAGAAAGTTATTATGCATTGTTTGTTTTATAATTGCTTAATGTGTGTAAGATAATGTGACTTATGTATATGACCAAACAGTTAGTGAAGAATCGTATGTAACGAGATTATGACATGCAATGTTGAGATGTGATTAATTCAGTTATGTGTGCTAAATGCCTAAGGTGTGACATGACTAACGGTTATAACATGCATAAGGATGTGTATATTTCCTGGATGTAACTTGTGTAATGTGTGACAAAATATGTGGTTCAATGTGAATACGAAACTGACTATTATTGGTAACCACACTAGGGTTTAGTTGATCATTTTGGGAACGTGTAGTGTAGCGTAACATACCGAGCAAACCAAAGGTGAGTTCACTGCTCTTTTTCCAAGCATGCGTCCCGGGTTGGGACATCTGGTAAACGTTCCGGGGAGGAATGTCGGGTAATGGGTTTGACTGGAATGTTAAACCTGGGTTGTTGGTTAATACACGTCAATATCTATCACTCAAGTCCCTCCTACCGATTGTTGCTTGTAGGGCAACGGGGTATTAGTTAGTAGCGCTACTTAGGTTTGGCACCCTCACACCGCATCGGGGAGGTCGGTGATGAACTAATGAACCCCATCTTGACCATTGCTTTGATAGAGGCAATGGGGTTTAGGGTAAATAATCTGGAGCCATCTGCGGTAAGCGTGTGATTAACAACAATGAATCTGTGAAACGTTTTAATCTGGTAACTAGTGACTAAACACGTTAACAAAACTTTGAACTCACCAGCGGCGTCTGACACACTTGTCTGCAAGCTTGCAGGTTTATAGGTTTATATCGTTGGGACTTGCTATCTGGGATGCTGGAGTGGTCATGAGTCGAGATACTTGGAAACGCAATACAAGCCTAATGGTTCATGTACACATAGTTTATGAAACATTTAACAAATGAGTTATGCTTCCGCTGTATACAATGAATGATATGTAACGTTTTGTAATACTTTATGTCAATGAATGAAAGCTTTATTTAAATATATGTATGAGTTCAATGTGATTGGCGGCTAAGATCCTGGTATGTCACACGCCCGCGGTGTTTCCGCAAGTGGTATTTTGGGGGTGTGACAGTTTGGTATCAGAGCCACTGGTTATAGTGAACTTGGTTTTAAAAACGTTTTTATAAAACCAGACTATAACCAAACAGTTCTGAAAACAAGAATACGACCATGATACTCAGCTCCGGATAGCAAGGTTCGTCTCTCGTTTACTCATTGCACAGCATAACTAGTGAACACTTATATATGATATCGCATGTGATTGCACGTTTAGCACAACAATATGAATTCATGTATTACTTGCATGTGTTAAGTGATTGATAGTGTGGTGTTACCCTAGAGATTCATGACACCTGTTTTGTGATATTCTTTGTTGGACATCTGAGTTTGAGGAACCATTTGACATGAGTTAGGAGGAACTGAGATGAGCATGCAAATCACAATATTATTGTGGGTGCACACATAATAATAATGTGGGGTGCATGTGAGTCCCAGTGAGGCTTAACAAGTGAAAAAGGGGTTCTGCTCTGTTATTTGATCAGTGTGAAACGTAACAAGTCTATAGGAGTAATAGTAGTGATTGTCTCATACTCGAATGTGACCTTTTCACCTCTCTCTGAATTCTTACGAATCTTGATGCTATCGAGTATTACCTGAACACCCATCTGAACGCCTAGCGAACTGTGTAGAATGTTAGGTGCTAGTACGAACGTCCCTGAGTTGGATGTCACAGTGTCGAATGAATGGCTTATACCTTTCTCACACCTCTTCGTTTGTTAGAACTCAATGTACTGACATGTTAAGACCCCGAAGTGCGATCACTTCTGCAACACTCTGGAAATGTACCATGTATTACTCAGTCAACATGCAAGAACGATGGACAAGAAGATGAGCATAGTGCCTTACCAACCTCAGTATTAGAACGACTCTGATTACCGGCAACGAACACCAACAAACTGACCACAATCAAATTCTTAACCCTAGTCAGTGACTCATGGAGTCAACTTTTGCGATGACAACCGATTATAGTGTGGAATGCGTGACTACTAGCACGGTGTTTAGCGTTTTAGGACGTGGCACGGAATGTGAAAAGGGTGGACCCGGTTGGTGGAAGATCGTAGGGCTCCGTTTCAAGCAACGACATTGGAAGCAACAGTCATGGCAACATCAAGGTACTTGCAAATCATGACTTTCGGTATGGAAATGATGGTGGCTTCAACAAGGAATGGCCGATGTTAAGTCAAGACGACAACAACCCAGGGAACAATGATAGTTTTTGGGAATTCTAGTAGCAGTAGCAACAACACTAGAAGTGGTACTCGTGGAAGGACATTTAGGATTGGCTTAGGCGACACCAGGCATAATAGAAACATGGTAGCTTGTATGAGTAGCTAATCACTTCGTCCTTGTTCTATTTAACCCTGATGCTTCTTGAAACCGAACCTGTTGTGGAATCAACTGATGGCGAGTCAAATGAAACTTCATATGTCCGTTGGAATGTAAACTCGACCTCATGGGATAAGTGTTCGACATCGACCTTCCTTCTGCTATCCTCGATAGTTTTGATGCAGTAGTTGGTATGGATTGGTTATCCATACATCGTGCATATATACCCTGTGAGAAGAAAACTTTGCATACCCCTCTCCCTAGTGGAGAATCGTCATCTGTCCAAGTATCAGAGTTGTATAAAGGTTAGCATCAATTCTACAATGAAACCCAGAAGTGTCTGCGGAGGGATTACCCTGCCATTGTTAGCAACCGTTACTGGCGATAAGGCTAAGGAAGAAAGGATCGAGGATCCACCAGTTATTCGAAATTCCTCTCGATGTGCTACCCGAGAAACTCTCAGGTTTACTTCTACGACTGATTGGGTAAAATCTCAGTTGATCTCACACCAGAAGCAGCCCTGATTACTCGTACTCTTATCGTCTTGCACCAGGAGGGTTGCAAGAGCTGTCTAATCAACCTTAGGAACCGTTGAACAAGAGTTTTGTTGAACCTAGCTTTTCGCTTTGGGAAGCCCAGTTATATCCGTGAGGAATAGCCTTTTCGTATGTGTACTGACTATTGAGAACTTAACAAGGTGACAGTTAAAGACCGCTTGCCTTGACCATGTATTCCCAGTCTGTTGACCAGTAGCGAGGGTCAAGCTCCCATTCGAGGATTGATTAACGAACGAACTATTATCAGAAGGAAGTCTAAGGGGAGAATGTTCCTTCAATAGCATATCAAACGCAGTGTAGCCATTTCGACGTTGTATTCCAAGACCTTTAGGCTAATCATCACATCAGCAGCTGTATGGATCACATGAATCGTCTATGCTTATTGACGGCGTATTGAATCATTTCCAGGAGAAAGGAACATCATGGACGGCATCTGTATCTTATTTTAGAGCTCCTGAGGGAGGAGCCACCCTGTGCGAGGTCTTGTTAGAGGTAACTTCTGGATTCGAGAGGTACAACTTCTAGATATAGCAATTCCTTGGTTTCGCTGGATACTATCGCAAGTTCATCACGGGATTTTCGAAGATCGCACCGATTAAATCTCTTCAGCACAGTAGGGTGCTGTGTATTCGTGAGAAACAAAACAGGAGGACGTCTTTCCAACTTTTGAAACCCAACTCCACAATGCACTAAGCATCGTCTTTACCCGAGGGTACGGGTGACCTAGTGGTATATCATGATGGATCGAATCAGAGTCCCAGTTACGCGTCGATGCAACACGAGAAGGTGATGACGTACATAGTGGGCTTACGAAGAGGAATTTCGCGAGTCACGACCTGCGGTGGAAACCATAGTCTATGGATTTAAGTTGGAGGCATTACTTGGACGGTACCAAATGCACTACTTAGACCGATCACAAGGGCCTCCCGTGTACCCTTATTTCAAAAGAGCTAAACATGTGATGGCATCACCGGATGGAACTATCGGGCGATTACGACCATGAAGCATAAACGCGTATGAGCCTCGTAGCACACCATCGACTCTAATCTAGCAGATCAGATTCGCACCGTTCAAACCGAAGCACTGAAGGAAGAGAATTTTTTTTCAAGCTGGGTCCATGCGGGGCATGGAGGAGCAACTTTTGGCAAGTTCGACGATACCCGCTGCCCCATGGAACGAATGTGGGCCTCATTATATGGCAAATGTAGGGAACTCGTGTCGAGCAAAGCAAACCGACCTCGATATTTTAGTCGTCTGGGTTTGGATAAGAGATGCCAGGATCTATAAATCTTACACTGGTGATCGGGCATGAAGGCCCACCTAGCTAAGTATGTGAACGATGTTTGACTTGTGGTAAAGTCAAGGTGGAGTATCAGCAACCAGAAACACCCATATGGAAATGAGAACAGACTGCCATGGATTTTTGTCACTGGTCTACCTAAAACTCAAAACGGAAACATTATCACCTGGGTGATCGTCAATTGTCTCACGTAACCAGCACACTTTCTTGCAATCAAGGAAACTGACGAGTCTTCACAGCTGTGAATGTTCCTCTGAGAGAGGCGGATTTTAGGCACGAGGTGCCAACTCCTGCTACCTTTGATTTTGAGCTATACCTGATTTATGGCCGGCAATACGCAACACCCTTGGCTCACGTCTAGACATGAGCACTGCTTATCACTAAAGGAGAACCGGATAGAGTAACGAACCATCCTGGCACACGAAGACATGCTGCGAGCATGTGCGTGATTGACTTTAGCAAACACTTGGAAGGATACTTACCTTTGGGTAAGTTCTACTATAGCCGTTATCGTATTGGTATGCATGCCGCTCTGTTTGAGGCATTGCATGGATGATAATGCCAATCTCCTTGTGGACTGAGGTGGATAACAATCTAATCACAGGTCCAGACCTGGTACTCCAAACTATTGGGGAGATTGCTTGGATTGGAAATCATTTGGCCGCAAAGACTGACCGTCAGGAGAGTTGATAAGCTTAGGAAACACTGGGAGTTCGCTGTAGGCGATCGTATCATGTTGAAAATCTCACCATGGGAAGGTGTGGTACGTTTCAGAAGCGGGGCAACCCTAATTTGTGTTACGTTGAGTTGTCCAGAATTATGGAAAGAATCGGTCACGTCACCTAAAAACTCGAATTACTCGATGAATTGGGTAACGCTCACGATGTCATTCATGTCTCGAATCTAACGAAGTGGTTGTACGATGAAGCACATGTGATACCTTTGCCGGAGCCTAAGGTTAACGACGAATTGCAGTTGTCAAAGAATCTATCGAAGCATGGACTAGGAAGTCAAGGTTAGTTAACATAGTCGAATTCCAGTCGTAAGAGTTCGTTGGAACTCAAATCGTGGACCGAAGTTCACGTGGGAACGCGATAATCAGATAAAGCTCACGTATCCTAACCTGTTTGAAACTGTCGGATTGAATTCCGATGCAACTGGCGAATTTTGGGACGAAATTTCTTTCAAAGTTGGGGATGATGTGGCACCCGAGGAAATCCACAGTCATCCTAGTCTGTCATATCACTTTCTTGAGACTACTTATCAAATTTCGGGGCGAAATTTCTTTCAAGTTGGGGATGATGTGACAACCCGAGTTTGCAAGGTCTTTCCTCGACACATCACTTGTTTCACAGCTCTGTTCGATAACTGATTAATGTTGCATGTTTGATAAATGACTGCTGTATTGATTGTGTGGTTGGTATGTGCATATTTCATAACTAAGATTCTTCGGTTCTTTATCATAAACTTCACCTCAACAAAAATAGTTTTCGTCAATACCAAAGTCCAAAAAAATAGATTTTTCGTCATAGCTTTACTCGATGAAACTTAGGAGTTTCGCCGGCCCAAATCCCTTCGGCCCAACAGTGAGCCCAATGAGCTGTTTGGTGGGCACTTAATACACGTATTTTCAAAACTGGCAAACACTTCAAACCCTACTCATCCCTCACCTTTCTACCCTTGACGGCAGCTATCTCGGTCGAACCTCGCCCCTCTTGCACTCCGTAATCAGGTTAGCATAATTATCATTATTTGTGTTTGTATACTTTGATGATTCATGACTAGGGGTAAACTTGTTGTTAGTATGAGTATGTATTGCATGATAGATCGAGTTAGGGTTGTGGTTTGCAAACTGAATTAAAATTGGTTAAACTCGTAATGAGGTAATATCATCGCTATTGGCTGTGAATAAAAGTTGATGATTCTGTATGTTATAAGGCTCACGAGTAGACTGCATGAATGGTAATTGTACAATGAAACAAAACTTGTTTTAATCTGATTTGAATAGAGCATGTGAATTAATTCTTGCAAAGATAATGATAAATCCTTAGATGATGATTAGGGTTTAGCAGAAGATCACAACGGTAGATAAGGGTTTTTCGTCGCATAAGTACCTGACGAATCTTGGGTTCTGCGGACGACGATACATGGTGGTGTTTCATCACAGCTTACCCCGACGAAACATAGAGTTTCGTCATGACCTGTTGTCGATGAAACATAGAGTTTCGTCAGAATGCCATCTTAGCAGAACAATTTATACAGTGTGTATTGTGTGTGATGTGAATGTTGGTCGCATGACTTCGAGTTGTATGATGATGATAAATGGCAGAATGATTTTGTTACTTGACATTATTTGGGTTTTGCCCAAATGGGCCGCTGATCGGAGTGTCACGCTCCGGTCAAATATAATATTTATAAGCCCTATTTACCCTTAACAAATATCTAGTGGTAGCAAGGGGTCGAACCACGAAGAGTATGTGGTTTGTGAATGGATTTGGATGAATTCTCAAAAGATGTCACAATTACGAAGCTTGCTATCTTGTTTTTGTGTATTTTTTGTTTGATTGAAAAGATGTGAATTAAAATTACTAAAGTAATTGGGCTGATAACTATTAATGATTAACAATTGCAAGAATGTAATTAAAGGTTTTAACAAGATAGAGAAAACAAGGCTCACACCCGGTTCGGTAATTGCAATCCTAGGGTTCTTACACGTTTTAAATTTAATTCACTTGAATATGTTATTAACGGATTTCTATCATCAAATCTTAGGTGCCAATTGCTATCAACGCATATCACGGACCACAATGCACTTCGTTACTTCGGACAAGTAAAACCTTTTGAATGACAAGGCAGAATTGCACAAACTTGTTTCGCAAAGTCAAATTTCATAACTCACTCGACAATTCACAAATATAGTTCAAATGCAAGACAATTGTCAATCAATTCAAATACAATTCAAGTTGTCACAAAATCAAACTAAAACATTGTTCAAACCCTAGACTTACAATAACCTACACCGGGGTGAAACCACCAAGAAGTTCGCCACTCGTGATCGAATTGACTTGATCACCGGATGATGAGAACTTGAACATTGTTATCTTGAAGCTTGGATATGGACGAAATGATGATTAGGGTTTGGGTGAGATGGTGATGATGAATGAATCAAATGATTGATGGATTAACGAGGGTTAGGATATGTTGGATGGTGAAATCGAATGATAAAGGATGATGGAATGGATTAGAGGTGAAGTGGTGATGATATTAGGCTCCAAGAACTCAATTCAAACTCCAAAGATAGTGTAACTCCCATTTCTTGGTCAATAATAGTGTTATAACTCGTCCCCATTCAAAAGAAACATAATTTTCGCGATGCAAGAAAGTAAGGGGCGTCCCCGACGGCCATTCAGGGCGTCCCCGGCGGCCCCTGGAAGTCTCAGTTTCACCTGACGGCTTAATAAGTTGTTTATGGAGGTTTCTGGCCGATGGAACAATCCAGAGGGCGTCGCCGACGGCCCTTTTGGGCGTCGCTGACGCTGGCTAGTTTTGCCAGTTTCGTCCGAAACTGTTTTCTTCATAACTTCTTCGTTATAACTCCGTTTTACTCACCGTTTTCGCCCACGTACTCGTAATTCAGCCCTCTATCATGCCATCTTACAATATATTCATTTTAAATCCATTAACATTCCCTACAACACATCCTCTTCATGGTTAACACCAACTTGTTTTCTGTTTTTCATTTCTTGATCCCGGTTGACCCGATTCGCGTCCCGGTGCTCCGTATAGCTCCCGATTAGCTCCTTAAACTCTTTTAGACCTGTAAAACACAAATCTCATTAAAAGTAGGCTATTCAAGATTAAAAGCTACGTAAAAACATCAGCTTAAGCATAAACGATCACCGACTTTCGAACACGTATCACATCCCCACACTTGTCTTTTGCTTGCCCTCAAGCAAATCTGTTTTTCACTTTCATGTGGGTCGAACAAAGAATACACTCCCTTTTCCCGAGACGAAGGTTAAGGTCAGTTGTCATACTAAAGTTCAAACTCTTTACAATTTACAAAATATCTAACAGTAAAGTGAATAATCACAAATGGTTATCCAAGACTAAGCCACCCTTGAAACCAATAAATCATGCACATCCCTCACAATGTTCTCTCCACTCGGTTATAATTTGGCTAATTTTCATGATGTATTAGCACTTCAAAGAATAATCGCTCAAAACCAATTAGAACACGTACCCGTATAGGCTTGCAACTCAATCATTCTCCACCACCGAACACGAATACCAAGCACAAGTCATAAGGTCTTTGTAAGGGTTGTAATGGGGCTAGGTTAAGGGTAGGAAATAGGATATTTTAAAGTGGCTAAGGTGATGAAAATTAGATTTTTATTACAAAACAACTATTCTAAACAAAACTAAACCATACGTCAACTTCGAGGCAATGATGTTCGCCTTTTATTTCTCAAACTAAGAACATCTATTTTTGTTCTTTTCTCAACAATTTCTATTCTTTTTCGTAACATTTTCTGATTTTTCTCTTTTTTTTATATGCAAACAAATAATTCACAACTATACAAACTTGACTCCTATATTCGAATTTTTATCACACGGGTTCAAAAGAAAAAGGTTTAAGTTTGTGGGCTAAAGGGTGATCAAACGAAAGGATTAGGCTCAACATTGGCTACTAAGGGACAAATTTTTGGGTAAGGATATAAAAATGGTGTAAAATGGAAAAGGTTTACCTAATGCCTTAATCATTCTCGTGCTTGTATTCGGTCTATGGTCTCAAACGTATCGAAAGTTGCAAGTTCTACAATACATGACTAATGGCCTACTCTAACAAAGAAACATAAGTATGTAATTCTATGATGTAAAAGTGGCTCAAAACCTCACATATCTAAAGGGTATGGTATGTGACATGCATAAAATGCTAGTTCCTTAGGCGAATTATTCCCAAATAACCATCCGCTAAATACCCGTCATGCTATTAATTCGAACTTGACCATGACAAAAGACCAAATGGGTTGTGACATCCCTCGTTGACTTAGTTACTTATGTTTTATGATCGCTTTCGAAACAAGATATTTTTGAAATTTTTTTTGAAATTTTCCCCCATCCCCACACTTGAGGTAAACATTGTCCTCAATGTGTAGTGTTTAAATGAACGGGTCAAAATCGAAAACTTTTACTACTCCCCCATCCCCACACTTGAGGTAAACATTGTCCTCAATGTGTAAGAACTAGAGTTTTAAAACACACAAGGGATGTGACACGACTAACTTCCCAAAAATTCCACCCCGGAAAACTAAAATACAATTACAATCCACTTATTGCTAACTAAGAATCAAGGTAAAAGGAAACGCATGCACCTGATTTTTCTCACTAGATGCTCATGTCTTCTTCTTCTCTTCACAAAAACAGTCGTCCCTCGAACACAATGTACCTACAAATCTTAACCCTTGTGTAGAAGCATGCTTCTCACAACCATTGAAATTTGTTAGCTACTTAGTTCTACCATTTTTATGAAAGTATTACCAAGTCATGCGTTAATTTACCTTGATTTATGTGGAAAAATAATTTACAATAACAACAAATCTAACTCACTTTCGTAGGAATCACGGTTGCATTTAGTGTATGCAACAAGCCCTTTTAAACCCCCCCCCCCCCAATAGCTTGGGAGGACGAGTAGGTCTCGTGAGGGTTATATAGGGAACACACCCACAACGTTCATTTAACTACTAAAACGAAATAACAACATCATACAACAACAACAACAACAACAACAACAAAACTACAAAGAAAAACTAAAACTAATTGTGAAAGAAAATATACAACAACAATTGACTTACCACCTCATGGTGGTCGAATGGCGTGCTTGCCGCCTACGAACTCCTCGAAATCACCCACCGGTGATTCATACCATTTGTTGCCAAATGGTCCAAACTTCCTCACCTCATCTTCCTTCTTCTTTTATAGAGGTGACTTCTTCGCCTTCTTTTTCTTGACCGTCTTCTTCTTTGTTTCTCCAAACCTACCAACCATAGCACATACCTTTTTGTTTGGATTCATGTCCTTTTTAGGACACTTATCCTCACCGAGCGGGTTAGTGAAATTTGGAAAAACATTTAAATTTAATTCCTGGTCCCCAAATTTCTTCCTTACCGTTCCCATTGCACAATTTATTATGGCATTAGCAGTTTCCAGGAACGGTCTACCCAGTATAACTATCGGTTGGGTGTCCTCAACACACCCAACATAGTCTACTACCAAAAAGTCAACTGGGTAGTAGCAATCATCCACCTTAACAATCACATCTTCCACCATCCCCCTTGGATGCGTGGGAGTCTGATCGGCCAATACCACGGGAGTATCAAATTTTTTAATGGACCAAAATCGTATTGGTCATACAAACTCCCGGGTAAAATGCTCACACAAGCTCCAAGATCGAGGAGCGCCCTCTCAATTTTAAATGTTCCAATTTGAATTGGAATAAGAGGATCTCCTGGATCTTGAGCTTTTTAGGGGAGCGCACTTGATAAAACGACACTAACATGTGACACCAAATCAATCGGTTCGGGTAATTTATTGTGTCGTTTTTCAATGCTCAACTCTTTCAAGCATTCCACATGAGCCGGAACTTTTTTAATGTCATCAAGTAACGGCAAATTAATTTTTGCTTGTTTAAATATTTCCCACCTCTCGTCCTTTGGTGGGCACCGTTCTTCAAGCTTTGATGCATTACTGGAGTTAATTTGATTTAAACAATTTTCACAAAAAGAATTTTTATTCATGTTTTCAATTTTAATTTGTGAAATCGTTTCTTGTTCATTTTTACTTTCCGACTCATAACTTGTATTTTCCACTACACCATCAACGCATTGTGGTGGTGGAATGCGTTCAACACTACTACAAACCTCATCATTTGAAAGGATACTTACCGTGCTAACGCGTGCATTCCTCACGTTGCTTGTGCTAGAACCTTGATGCTTCGGGTTCACTGTAGTGTCACTTGGAAGTTTTCCCATGCTTCCCCTCATTTGAGAAATTTCCTCCGCAAGTTGGCCCACTTGCTTCTCCAACGCCTTATGGGATTTATCTCTTACCTCAAACTCTTTCTTCATCTCTTGATTTGAATGGTTGATAGCATTCATAATAGCATCAAGTTTAGAGTTTAATGAATCATCACCTTGAGAGTTTGAAGCACTACCCCCATTTCCACTTTGGTTGTAGCCACGTTGATAATTGCTTTCACGGTTTATATACCCTTGGTTACCCCCTTGTCGATTATGATAGAAAGAACCACCTTGCCCACCTTGATTACCCGACTGAAAATTCGGGTTCATTAGATTCGAGGCGTTACCATACCGGAAGTTAGGGTGATTTCTCAAACCCGGATGGTAAGTGTTGGAATTCATATCGCATTGCTTTCGATCCCCATACACTTGATTTACCTCTTCGGTGTAATCACCCAGTCCCGTTTGACATTGATCGGTCCTATGACCAATCTCCCCACAATCTTCACACACCGCGAATTGAACCGCATTCACCTACTTCTTCTTCATACGAGGCAACTCCCGTTCTAGAGTAGAAATCTGATCTTTAGAGTTAGAGTCAAGATCGGGAAGTGACCGGGAAACGGGATGTTTTTTAGCTCTATCGTCCGACTCCTTTGCCTTTGACCGCTTGCTCATCCGCTCGAGAAATTCCTAATCATCATCTTCATGATTGCTCAATAGAGTTATGTTGCTTGTTGACTCAAGGCGATTCCATGTCTCATCGTCTAATCCTTTCACAAAGCATTTAACCAACTCCTACTTCTCGATTTGATGGTGTGGGCACTTTCGAATCAATTCTTTGTACCTTGTGAATGCTTCATGCAATGGTTCACTTGATAGTTGGCGGAAAGACCTAATTTCATCTCTAGCGTCGTCAGTCTTCGCCATCAAATAGTATTCATCAAGAAAAACTTGTTGCATCTAACCCCATGTCCGAATACTATTCGCCGGAAGTGTAAGAAACCATTGTTTCGCCTTATCTTTTAGCGAAAACTGAAATAATCGAAGCTTGACCTCCTCCAACGCAAAATTATGCCCCCGATTGTGCTACATATAGACGAAAACTCCGTCAAATGGGTGTATGGTTCGTCATTAGATCTCCCATTGAAATGGGGAAGTATGTTGATGTAGTGGGGCTTGCAATCGAACATCCTTCTTTCGCAAACTATTGGAGAGTCATTATTGGTAACCACCGGTCGAAAATGGTCATTCACTCCCCGTGGAGGTTGTTGACGACGTTGTGGATCGTTAACTTCTTGATCCACCGGCCTTCGGTTATCCCTTCTATCACCTCTTCGGTTTCCACCTTGATTACCTCTTTGATTACCTCCTTCCACGAAACGAGGAATCCGGTTAGGGTTAGCATTGTTGTTGTTATTGTTGTTGTTATTGTTGTTGTAAAACCCATCATTCCATTTCCTTTGGTTGTAGTTTCGTGGTTGACGATTGTTTTCGTAACCGTCATTCCTCACATTCCCGTACCCGTAGTTGTCGTTCCCCACAAAATTTGCGTTTTGGTAGCCAAACTCATCATCCTCAAAACCTCTATCATTGTAGACACTACCCCTATTCACATACCCCCAATCTTCATCATCAACCCGATCATCGTAATTACCCCCATCATCCGAATATTCCGTATGAACACTCACAAGTTCCGGCGATTGGTAACCGGGAACACTAAACGGCTCATCATCGGGGATAGCGTTTCTCAAATCATCTATGTTAAAGAACGGGTCTTCATTCGCGGGATTGCCACGATCTCGATTGCCTCTACGGTCGGAATTAACATTCCGATCATCAAGGTGAATGGGTAAAGAATTTTGTCGGTGAAGGTTTTGTTGTTGGGGTGTTCTTTGGGTGTTGTTGGGATTTTGGTTTCGGAAAGGTGGTGTGGGTGGTCTAGAGTTGTTATTACCACCCGGTTGCTCTTGAGGTATAGGTTGAACGTTTTGGGCGGGATCGAAATTGCTTCGGTATTGGAATTGGTTTGGATTTTGATTTTGGTTAAGGTTTTGGTTTGAGTTTTGATTTGCCTTTGAATCGGTTTCAATGGATGGTGTGAGTTGTGGTGTTTGGGTGACTTGGTTAGAAGCAAGTTTTGCCTCCAACCGGCTTGCTAAATTCCTTCTTGCAACTCTTTCGATTTCCGGTTCGTAGACTAACGGTGAAGTCCTCCCGGAGTTTCGCGTATGCATGCACTACCTGTAATTTGCACAAGTAACACACCCCGCGTAACAAGGAAAAAGACAAAGTACAAGAAAAGAAACTATGCAAATTAAACAGTTTATCACGTAAATTCAAACAATATCCAAACACAAAGCGCACGCACTCCCCGGCAACGGCGCCAAAATTTGTTCGGAGTGTCACGCTCTGGTCAAAGATAATATTTATAAGCCCTATTTACCCTTAACAAATAGCTAGTGGTAGCAAGGGGTCGAACCACGAAGAGTATGTGGTTTGCGAATGGATTTGGATGAATTCTCAAAAGATGTCACAATTATGAAGCTTGCTATCTTGTTTTTGTGTATTTTTGTTTGAGTGAAAAGATGTGAATTAAAATTACTAAAGTAATTGGGTTGATAACTATTAATGATTAACAATTGCAAGAATGTAATTAAAGGTTTAAACAAGATAGAGAAAACAAGGCTCACACCCGGTTCGGTAATTGCAATCCTAGGGTTCTTACACGTTTTAAATTTGATTCACTTGAATATGTTATTAACGGATTTCTATCATCAAAGCTTAGGTGCCAATTGCTATCAACGCATATCACGGACCACAATGCACTTCGTTACTTCGGACAAGTAAAACCTTTTGAATGACAAGGCATAATTGCACAAACTTGTTTCGCAAAGTCAAATTTCATAACTCACTCGACAATTCACAAATATAGTTCAAATGCAAGACGAATGTCAATCAATTCAAATATAATTCAAGTTGTCACAAAATCAAACTAAAACATTGTTCAAACCCTAGACTTACAATAACCTACACCGGGGTGAAACCTCCAAGAAGTTAGCCGCTCATGATCGAATTGACTTGATCACCGGATGATAAGAACTTGAACATTGTTATCTTGAAGCTTGGATATGGAGGAAATGATGATTAGGGTTTGGGTGAGATGGTGATTATGAATGAATCGAATGATTGATGGATTAATGAGGGTTAGGATATGTTGGATGGTGAAATCGAATGATAAAGGATGATGGAATGGATTAGAGGTGAAGTGGTGATGATATTAGGCTCCAAGAACTCAATTCAAACTCCAAATATAGTGTAACTCCCATTTCTTGGTCAATAATGGTGTTATAACTCGTCCCCATTCAAAAGAAACATAATTTTCGCGATGCAAGAAAGTAAGGGGCGTCCCCGACGGCCCCTGGAAGTCTTAGTTTCACCCGACGGCTTAATTAGCTGTTTACAAAGGTTTCTGGCCGACGGAACAATCCTTTAGGCATCGCCGACGGCCCATTTGGGTGTCCCCGACGCTAGCTAGTTTTGCTAGTTTCGTCCGAAACTGTTTTCTTCATAACTTTTTCGTTATAACTCCGTTTTACTCACCGTTTTCGCCCACGTACTCATAATTCAGCCCTCTATCATGCCATCTTACAATATATTCATTTTAAATCCATTAACATTCCCTACTACACATCCAATCTTCATGGTTAACACCAACTTGTTTTCTGTTTTTCATTTCTTGATCCCGGTTGACCCGATTCGCGTCCTGGTGCTCCGTTTAGCTCCCGATTAGCTCCTTAAACTCTTTTAGACCTGTAAAACACAAATCCCATTAAAAGTAGGCTATTCAAGATTAAAAGCTACGAAAAACATCAACTTAAGCATAAACGATCACTGGTTTTCGACCACGTATCAGCCGCATAATGTACAGAAAACGGGTATGGGCTGCAAGTCTATTAACAAATACAATCTGAATTGTACAAATATAATCAGGACGCACACTTATCTAAGGTTTATTTTTCTTGAATCGCACACTATGAATAAATTGCCATGTTATATGCTTAGTAGAAGGTATGTGGTAGGAATTACCAGTTAAGATGAGTTAGAAAGTTATTATGCATTGTTTGTATTATAATTGCTTAATGTGTGTAAGATAATGTGACTTATGTATATGACCAAACAGTTAGTGAAGAATCGTATGTAACGAGATTATGACATGCTATGTTGAGATGTGATTAATTCAGTTATGTGTGCTAAATGCCTAAGGTGTGCATGACTAACGGTTATAACATGCATAAGGATGTGTATATTTCCTGGATGTAACTTGTGTAATGTGTGACAAAATACGTGGTTCGATGTGAATACGAAACTGACTATTATTGTTAACCACACTAGGGTTTGGTTGATCATTTTGGGAACGTGTAGTGTAGCGTAACATACCGAGCAAACCAAAGGAGAGTTCATTGCTCTTTTTCCAAGCATGCATCCCGGGTTGGGACATCTGGTAAACGTTCCGGGGAGGAATGTCGGGTAATGGGTTTGACTGGAATGTTAAACCTGGGTTGTTGGTTAATACACGTCAATATCTATCACTCAAGTCCCTCCTACTGATTGTTGCTTGTAGGGCAACGGGGTATTAGTTAGTAGCGCTACTTAGGTTTGGCTAGAGATGTACAAACCGGTTTTTTTTAGTAACCGAAACCGGTTATTAACCGGACCGGTTTTTTTGCCCAAAAAAAACCGGTTTTTCAATAACCGGTTACGGTTTTTAACCGGTTTCAAGTTTGAAAATCTATAACCGGTTGATAAAAAAAACTGGTTTTTTATGTGCCAAATTAACCGATTAAAAAAACAGGTAAAAAACCGGTGCTGCAGAAATGTTCACAGAATGTATTTTTTTTTTGCTGTTTTTGCTGTTTTTAATTGTTTTTTTTTTTGTAAAATTCATTTTTTTAGATAAAAACTTAACAATGAAAGTATAAAAAGTTAAAACATTCATTAAGTCTCACAACAAACGGTTTTACATAATAATGAAAATACAAACGATAAACGTAACAAACGATAAACGGTTTTACATAAACTTAAAATATTAATCCGCAAGAAGGTCCACTAATATATATATATTTTTAGTGGAACTACAATATTGAGAAGCCTCATTTAATCTTCTTCGCCTGAACCCGAACCCGAACTATTGCGTAGGAATTCATCTAATTCGACTTCTTCGTCGGTCATTGGGGTTGTCAATTCGGCTTCGACCTCGTCCTCGTAAACTTCTTCTTCGTAATCTAATTCTTCCTCGAGTGAGCGTTTGTCTTGACATCTCTCCGCCGCATCCAAGTAATCTTTTAAGCAAATCGACATCTCAACCGCCTTAGGTGTTAGTCGAGTCCTCCTTATCGAAATCACCCAACCACTAATAGAAAAAGCACTTTGCGAAGCTACCGTGGAAGCTTGGACCGTTAGAAAATCTCGGGCCATTGTGGCTAAGCTCAGAAATTGATCTTCCTTACTTTTCCACCAAGCCAACAAATCAAAATTTTTAAAGTCTTGTGAACTCATCATTTGTAGAAAGTTCGACCCACCATACCGACCGAGTTCACTACTACTAGTGTTACCACAATGCATTTGACTTGACTCATCATACAATTGGTTATAAACATACAAATCTTGATCTTCCATACTTGAACCTTCACCGAAAGCAGCGTTTCTCATTGACTCGTGAATGTGTGACGAGGTTGAACTATATTTTGTTACATCTCGCACAAATCAAAATGTGACCAAACCTCGGGGTTGCACTTCGTTGGAACAACACGAATCACCATGTCAGTTGTAGACTCGCCAACATTGACCGAATCATGGGCACTAGAGGTTGCCATAGCATTTTGAGAGTTATCGAACAAGAATAAGAGACTTTTTTAGAGTTTTTGAAGATTCTCAAGTGTTGTGATTTGAACCTAAACACCCACATACCTTTTATACTAGTTGGAGATGATTTTTAGGCAAAAAAAAAACAAAAAAAAAAACGGATAGGAGAGGTCCCAAACGGTCATATGACCGTTAACAGCAGCTGGGCATTTTTTAACCGGTTAAAACCGGTTTTTTTATATGCGTTATCGGTTAACCGGTTAATAACCGGTTTTTTTTTATTAATCGATTAAATAACCGGTTTTTAAGAAAAATTCTAACCTACTAATAACCGGTCAAACCGGTTGTAACCGAACCGGTTACAAAAAAAAAACCGGTTTTTAAAAGAACCGGTTTCGGTTGTTTTTCGGTTTCGATTGCGTAATCAGTTTTTTTGTACACCTCTAGGTTTGGCACCCTCACACCGCACCGGGGAGGTCGGTGATGAACTAGTGACCCCCATCTTGACCATTGCTTTGATAGAGGCAACGGGGTTTAGGGCAATCAGGAGCCATCTGTGGTAAGCGTGTGATTAACAACAATGAATCTGTGAAACGTTTTAATCTGGTAACTGGTAACTAAACACATTAACAAAACTCTGAACTCACCAGCGTCGTCTGACACACTTGTCTGCATGCTTGCAGGTCTATAGGTTTATATCGTTGGGACTTGCTATCTGGGATGCTGGAGTGGTCATGGGTCGAGATACTTGGAAATGCAATACAAGCCTAATGGTTCATGTACACATAGTTTATGAAACACTTAACAAATGAGTTATGCTTCTGCTGTATACAATGAATGATATGTATCGTTTTGTAATATTTTATGTCAATGAACGAAAGCTTTATTTAAATATATGTATGAGTTCAATGTGATTGGTGGCTAAGATCATGGTACGTCACACGCCCACGGTGTTTCTGCAAGTGGTATTTTGGGGGTGAGACAACTTTTTTTTTTTGTAAAGTGACGTTTTTGCATAAAAATGCAAATATTGAATGATGACGTATTATTAAATTAGTAAGGGTCTTACAAGTTGGTAATCAGAGCTCAAGGTTATTAACAAAGTGTGTTCGGTTCGAAGCTTGATCAAACATCCGGTAAGAATTAATTATACACGTAGATTTTAAACAAAACAATAGAAAAAGATATTATTTAAAATGCATGGGAAGAGTGTATTAATACACTCAAACCCGGAAAATACACTAAACACAAATGGTTTAAGCAAGTTATAAACTTGGCTAAACCAAAGTGAATGATGTGTAGGATAATGAGATGAAATGTTTAACAATTGATGTAAACATTTTAGATTCAAAGATGTCAGGTGGAAACAATGAGAATACGGTGCCGGTAATCACCGAACAAATGAAAGAAAGGATTTCCAAAGAGGGTAGAAAGGCTATTGGAAACAGTTTACCCGGATTCATAGACAGAATTCAGAACACAATACTTTCGGTAGTTGATGAAAAGATAAACGAGTTGAAGGAAAGCTTCAACCAAGCAAAAGACAAGCAAGTAGAGAGGAAAGCTTGTCCTTACAACAAGTTTAGGGCTTGCAAACCCCCGATTTACAACGGGGAGGTTGACCCGATCATCTGTCAACAATGGTTGAGTGATATTGAAGGGGTTTTTGAACGAACCCACTATGACGTAAGCGATTTTGTAGCTTACGGGATGGGTTAACTTAGGGGCAAGCGAAAGATTGGTGGGATAACCTCAAGAAGGAACAAGGGGTCGAGGCGACAAGGAACATGACATGGGATAAGTTTAAGGCGCCATTCCTTAAACATCATAGCCCAAAGGCTGTAATCAATAAGATCAAGGAGGAGTTCATCCAACTGAGACAAAGGGTGAAACAATTGACAAGATCACGGGAATATTCCTTGCAAGTTAAGGTTTTGTGACGAACTGGTGCAAACTGAAGACTAGAAAATATATTATTATTATAATATGTTGAGCGCTGAATATCGGGAGTTTATGACTCCCTCAAAGTATGAGACTCTCACTGAGATTATCAACACTGCTCGGGACGAGAGATAGAATTAAAGAAACAAGTAGATAGAGGGGAAAGAAGGGCATTGGATGCAAAGCTAATCCCCACAAAGAAATCAAAGATGACGGAATCCTCAAAGAAACCGAATGTGAAAGGAGGATCGCCTAGTTGCAAGACGTGTGGCAAGGCTCACAAAGGAGAATGTTATTTCAAGGATAAACCTTGCACTATTTGCGGGAAAATGGGGCATGCGGCTTCGATATGCCCTGGTAAAGTGTCGGTTTGCTACAAGTGTTACCAACCGGGTTACAAGAAATCTGAGTGCCCAAAATTGGTAGGAAAGAAGGAAGTACATGACACGAAACAGAAACCCCGAGATCAAGGGCCAGATCCTTTCATCTAACAGCGGCAGAAGCCAAGATTGAACCCGATGTGGTTTCAGGTATATTTGCCATAAATTCTATTCTCGCACGCATTTTATTTGATACCGATGCAAATAAATCTTTTATTTCACATGGATTAATTCGACATCCTTCATTTGTATTAACAAAGTTACATATGCCTTTAGAAGTAGAAATAGGTAATAACAAGAGTTTTATTGTTTGTGATATGTGTCGGGATTGCAAATTGAGTATTGATGATGAAGAATACTCAATAGATTTGATACCGATGTCGATAGGGGAATTCCAAGTGGTCGTCGGGATGGATTGGTTGTCTCGACATCACGCTAAAGTTATATGCTTCCGCAAGGAGATAAAACTAACATCTCTGAGCGGAAAGCATGTTACTATTTACGGAGAAAAGAGTGGTAATACCGTAGTATGCTCGATGATGGAAGCCCATAAACTCATGCAACATGGGTGTAAGGCGTATTTGATTTACCCATGTGATTCGGAGAAAGAATCACCGAAGATTGGAGACGTACCGGTGATTTACCCAAGGTTTATTGGGCCATTTAAAATCATTGAACGGGTGGGTAAGGTAGTCTACCGACTGGAACTACCGGAGGAGTTAAGCAGTATACATAGCACGTTTCTTGTTTCGCACCTCCGAAAGTGTTTAGCCGATGAAACGGGTTACATCCGCTATGATGATATTGAAGTGGATGACAAACTTAATTATGTAGTGAAACCCATTGCAATTCTTGACCGGAATATCAAAATCCTACGGAACAAAGAAATTGACCAAGTGAAGGTCAAATGGGAACATCGGAACGGATCGGACATTACTTGGGAGTCCGAAGAAGAGATGAGACGCCTCTACCCTTATCTATTTGGTACATATTTCGGCTTCGAGGACGAAACCCTCTTTAAGGGGGGTGGACTTGTAACACCCCAAAAATATTAAATTATAAAAATATATATATATGTAAAAACGTAAGTTGGTCATAACCAACGGTAATGTAACTAGGAATAATTCACTTAGTTAATTAAATGTTGTAGACTATGAAGGAACTTGACTAGTTAAACTTTCTTTTATAAACTTTGGGAAATATAAGGGCTATAATGGACAAAACTGAAAGTAGATTAATAAAATGAAAAATTGACTCGAAACACACACAAGGTATGTGTTCTGGTCGACGATTACACAGAGCAAGAAAGGGGGTTCCTTCTCTTGAACCCTAACTTCACAATTCAATCAAAAATCAAAAAGAAAACGGATTAAAAATCGGTCCCCAAGCCATGGTTGTGATCACTCAAGTTAGGAGAACACAAGGTAAATTTAATTTTAACATTTGGTGATATCTTGAATTTATGATGAACACTCATAAACGAAATTCTAGAGTGAATGTTGAATGTATGAGTGAAATTGACATGAGTACAAGTCTAGGAACAAACCCTAGATGTAAACTTGTTGAATTAGTGCCATAAACTAGTGATTGGTTAGCTAATCATGTATGTACTAGTGGGTATTATGAAAATGTGATGAACACTTGAATTAGAGTGTTAAATTTGTGAAAATTGATGCTATGATACAAGTTCTAAATGTTGTTCATGTACACTAGACATAGGGGCTTGATTATGATGTTAAAACTTGGTTAAAAGTTAATCATGAACTTGATAATAGATGTACAAAAATCTCGCCCACAAGATGCTCTTTAAAATGCCTAAGTGAATATTGATATGTTGGAAATATGAAAGAATCGTGTAACTAGCTAATTTGACAAATTACGTGTGATATGTGAAATGAGTTCTAAACATGAAGTTGATTGAACTCTATAGGCAAAGCGGGTGAAGCGTCAAGTGGTCAAGTTAGAACGGACGCGCGCTTGAAGGATAAGCTATAATGTACGTGACTTGTTGTTTCGTTACATTTTATAGACAAGTTTAGTCGTTGATAAGTGTGCATAGACATAACCAAAATGGATGTGTTTGGTATGTCAATGAAGTGATGGAATTCATTAGACAACCAAACGGGTCAAAATAGAGTAGTTAGCCAAATGGCGGTTTTAAGTGTCTTGAATGTCATACAACAAACCGGTAAATTGGACGCGTAAACCGAGTATTCGGAAACGTTAAGTGTAGATTGATGAACTTTAGTTCGGTTTGAAACTTAAGAGAATTTGAAGTTCTTTAAGTTAATGATGGGAAAAACTTATGCTTGAATCTAAAATATCAAGCGGTCATAAACGCGTATGCAAACTATGTATCGGGAGCGAAATACGCTAGTTTTTAATAAGCCCGGAAATGGGTAAAATGATCAAGGATTAACCTTGGTCACAAGATGTGAAAAAGATGCTAAAGCAGAACGGGTCGAATAATTTATTAATGGATTTGTAAGTCATAAGCATATAAATCAAGATTGTTGTGAACCCGAGGAGTTAAATACATAGGTATATGTTTTACGGTTATTTAGAAACGAGTTTCGTGCAAATCGGACAAGTATTGTGAAAGTTATGATTGTTAGACTAAAATGTAGCAAAGCTGGGCAAATGCAGCACGAAGAAAAATAACTTTCTGTCGAAATGAGGGCTTCGCGCTACGCGACGGGAAAGAGTAATCATCGTTGCGCCCCGCCACGGCTGTCGCGACCCGCGATGGCCATCCTTGAAACTGGTTGCGGCCTGCGAAGGCCTTAGTAGCTGGCAAAAGATGTTTTCTTGCTTGTTTCTGTGTCACGAGCTTGTTTAAATATGTTTCAAAACCTTCATAACTAACGATTACGATGGTTTTGATTATAGGTGATTACGTTAAATTTTTGGATGAAGATCAAGCATCGTTCAAGAACCGAACACTCATCAAATGAAGCTTCCGCGCTATCCTAGTTTCTTTTTGTTACCTATGACTCGTGTAGACACTTTATAACTATATTTTGAATGTTTTAAACTTAAATGATCATCGTTATGTAGAACTTTTTTTGTAAAGTGGCGTTTTTGCATAAAAATGCAAATATTGAATGATGAAGTATTATTAAATTAGTAAGGGTTTACACGATGGTGAAATATAATTATTACAAATGTGAAAATACTGATACTAATACTATGTGATATTAATGGACTGTAATGGTGTTATTCTTATTTTTTTGAGTAAACTGCCATTTTGGTCCCTATGGTTTTGGCACTATTGCTATTTTAGTCCAAATCTCAAACTTTTTTAAATCTAGGTCCCTGTAGTTTCACTTTTATTGTCATTTTAGTCCAAAAGCTAAAAACCCACTATTTTGACTGTTGAAAGCTGATTGTTTTGTCCTTTTGTGCAAGGGCATTTTGGTCATTCTGATTTTAATATTTAAAAAAAACTATTTTAATAATTCTAATAAATTAAAACAAAATTAGTTATAAATTATATAATATATATAACTCTCTCTCACTCTCTCTCTCTCTAAAACACACATACTCTCTCTCTCTCTAAAACACACATCCTCACCACCACCTCCGGCCACTTATCGACGACGGAACAATTGAACAACACAGACTCTGAATCTTCCATAAACACCCATAATCACCACCGACGACGGCTTCTGAATCTTTGGAACTGTTGAACAACACAGAGCTGTGCATAAACACCTACAATCACCACCGAAGATGATCCCATCTCCTCATCCACAACACCCAAACTCCATCTTCTGAATCTTCTGAATCTACGGCCAGTAGATTGATCCCATCTCCTCATCCACAACACCCAAACTCCATCTTCCATAAACACCCACAATCACACTGCCGCTGGCCGGCGGTGATTCTCTGTTTCCTGCCGTCGATCACCACCAATTTGTCGGAGAACCACCACCTCCTTCACCTGAAACGTCAACCACAACGGGCCAAAGAAAATAGATAGATCTTCACAGATCTTAAAGAAAAGAGAAGGAGATGACGAGTTGAAATGCTTACCGGACTGACTTGGGTTTCAGCCTCCGGAGGCGTCGCCGGACGGCGATTGCCGTCGTCATCATCAGCGACATCAACATCATGAAACCCCATCACCTGTAACTCCACGGTCGTCAGAGACGACACAGGCTCCGCCGGTTCTCTCTCTTCCATCTCTCTCTCTCTCTCTCTCTCTCTCTCCTCTGATTTCGGTACCGTGTCGCCGCTACCGGTCTGATTTAGGTGTGGGTGTGTGGTTATCGGAGAAGGAGGGGTGTGGGTGTGTATGGAGAGGTGGTTGTGGGTTCCCGTCGGCACAATAACGGCCGCCGGCCGGCAGGATTCTGCTCAAGTCGCCGGGGCTCAGTCGAGAGTCGAGAGAGAGTGGCAGAGGGTGTGGTGGATGTAGTTTGTAGAGAAGAACAATGGGGTTAGGGTTTTGTTATGAAATGAGAAAGATGAGAGAGAGTGTGTGTATCTGTGTTTTAGTGAGAGAGAGAGAGTTATATATATATATATATATATATATATATATATATATATATATATATATATATATATATTATATAATATATAATTAATTTTGTTTTAATTTATTAGAAGAGTAAATCAGAATGACCAAAATGCTCTTGCACAAAAGGACAAAACAATCAGCTTTCAACAGTCAAAATAGGGGGGTTTTAGATTTTTGACTAAAATAGCAATAAAAGTGAAACCACATGGACTCAGATTTAAAAATTTTGAGATTTAGACTAAAATGTCAAAAGTGCCTAAACCACAGGGACCAAAATGATAGTTTACTCTATTTTTTTTCTTATTTTGGTTTTCTAAAACCATGGCACTTTTCGTTTTTTTGTTGTTCGGTGACAAATCGACAATGTAATGTTTCACAAAATCACATCAGAATTGAGAATGTAATGTTTCACAAAACCACATCAGAAATCTACCACAGTTTAATCCCGTATATTCCCCACGATCTTCGCTCTTAACAATTTAAATCCATAAAACCTGACAAATTTCCTCAAAGATTTTGTTACATGCATGATATACATACATAATGCTTTCCCGTACATTTATAACCAGAACCACCGTAAACTACCACCGTCACCGTCATCATCTACCAAACCTTACCATCAAACGCCTCATTTCTTCCCCCCTTACAACCCCTCGTAACAATATTCTCAAAACCTTACAACATGCAGGTCCATCACAACGTGCTAGATCCTCCCGCATTGTCTTCAAGGCCACCATGCTATCCATTACCGTTGCAGTTGCTGCATCTTACGTCGTTTTCTTCGATTCCGACGAATTAAACGAAGTTCGATGTAAGAAGGACCGCATGTTCAAAGATTTCACGATACAACGTTCGAACGAGTGGTTGAGGAGAGTTCTGGACACGATGAAGCATACGGGTGTTGCTATATCGGTTTTATGGAATTCTTTGACGTCTGTTTTGTCTTCGGCGAACCATGAGGTTCGCGCAGGGTTTGAGGCTAGGGTTGCCGCGTTGTTGGCGGATATTGTGGCGGCTGATGAGAACCGGAGGGCTGCTATTGTTGGTGCTGGTGGTGGGTTGGTGGTGGATTGGTTGTTGGATTCCGTTGCGTTGAATAGAGGCGGAATTTTGGGGACTCAGGCCGAATCGGCTAGGGCTTTGGCTTACTTGATTGCTGATTGTAATGTTAATGAAGTGGTTCTTAGGCGGCCTCAAGCCGTTCGTAATCTTCTCCGGTTTATCTTCTCTGCCAATCCGCGGGAACAGGTATATTGTGTATTATTGATCAACTATATATATTAGTTACAATGGGAAAGGTAATTAAATCACTGATATTAAATAAACCCTAATTTATGTATTTTCTTTAATAATTGCATATTAGCTTTGTACATGTATTTGAAAGGTTAAATGAGAAACATGAAATAACATGCTGCATTTTGTCATTTAAGCAGCAAAAAGGGTCGAATTCGAATGGAATTGCTGATCCAATGAAAGGAAGGAGCATGCTTGTTGCAGCAATAATGGATATTGTCACTTCTCATGATGATAATGTGGATAAGATTAAGTTAAAACCTATGTTATCTCGAAAAGCTGCAATGAGGGACATTGCAGCCGCGCTTCAGGTAGTGGAAGAAGGCGGGATGTATTGGAATGAAACACCAAGTTCAGGTGATGGAGCCAGTGTGGGACTTTCGAGAGCGAATGGTGCGATGAAGTTAGAGCCGCCATATGTTAAATCCACTCGTAAAACCAAAAGAATGTTGTTTAACAAAATAGTTGATAGTTCTCCAACTTTTATCCCTGGTTTGTGGGATGATTTGCATTGCCAACATGTTGCAGTTCCGTTTGCCGCTTGGGCTTTAGCGAATTGGGCGATGGCTTCAGACGTGAATAGATCTCATATCCAAGAACTGGACCATGATGGTCGGGCGATCATGACTGCTTTGGTTGCACCCGAGAGATCTGTGAAATGGCATGGGAGTTTAGTGGCTAGGTTGTTGTTAGAAGACCGAAACCTTCCTTCAAATGAGTTTGTTCCGGATTGGAGTTCTAGTCTTCTTTCCACCATGTCACAAGCAAGCAAAAGCGACGATGTTCCTTTGACTCGTGTGGCTTTATCTGCATTCCTGTTGTCAATTGAAAGATGTCCCGGAGCTCAAAAGGCGGTTATGGAAAAGAGTCTTCATTTAATGAGGGAAACTGCTAAAAGAATGAAGAAGCATGAGTCGGTACAAGAAGCGTTGGCGAAAGGTTTAGAATCACTGTGTACCGGGAACATGCACTTGTCTCTTGAAGAAGGTCACAAATGGTCAAGCATTCTGCTTTTGTGGGTATTTGGGAATACTTCTTCCGATGCTACGCGTTCCTCAGCTATAAGAGTTCTTTCACATGTTCTCGAAGATTATGCTCCATCTTCCATACCAATTTCTCAAGGTTGGTTAGCTATATTGCTAAGCGACGTTCTTAAACATAGGACGGCGACACTTAAAGGGTGTGCTCAGCCTAAGGATAAAGTGAAGGTTTGTAGCTTCATTTTTCATTTTAAACCATATACATGTGTTCTAATGATTTGATGATTATGGTAAGTGATTAAGTTATGTAATCATTGTAGACTCAAATCGACCAAGCAAACGTTGTATCCGGCACACAGGCAGCTAAGCAGTTGGCTAGCGCGGTGGTTAATCTAACAGTTAATTGGTTGGGAACGGAGTCTTTGAAAGATCTTCTATCCATCGAGCCCTTTTATACGTCATTTAAAAGTATAAAAAAAAGTGTACCCAAAGTGAACGCTGTAGATTCTGCACTAGTAACCCTTAAGGGGATCAAAACTATGTCGGAAATCTGTAGTGACGACACAGATTGTCAAACCAGAATAATCGATTATGGTGTAGTTTCTTTACTACGTCGTCTCTTATTAAAAGATGATTATGAGAAATTAGCAGCAAGTGAAGTGTACAACGCATCAACAGATGTGAACACCGGTGTTCAACATGCAAGTGAACCATCTAGTGTCCGTGTTCCACCTGTTTCCCACATCCGCAGGCATGCAGCCCGATTTTTAACCATTCTTTCGGTCCATCCAAAAGTTAAAGAATTCATATTAAGTGATAAAGTTTGGTGTGAGTGGCTTGAGGATTGCGCAAATGGAAAAATCCCCGGATGCATTGATCTGAAGACGCGAAGCTACGCTAGAGCAACATTGTTAAACATATTTTGCAACGATGATGACGATAAGCACAGGTGTCCTCATTTTACCGAGATGATTTATTTAATCAACCCAGACAAGCCTCACTGGAAATATCGTGTAGATGAAAGGCGGGAATCTGGTGTGGATGCACCATTGGATAAGGATCGGATTAATCCATTTTCACAAGTTAATGAGGGTTATCTTGATATTGATACCAGAATGTTGGATGATATCGATAGTGAATCAGTGAGTCACTCAGATCCTTCGTTTGACGTTGTGTTCATTCATGGGCTGCGTGGTGGGCCGTTTAAGTCATGGAGATTATCTGAATGCAAGTCATCGTCAAAATCTGGACTTGTAGAAAAGATTGATGAAGAAGCAGGAAAGCATGGCACTTTTTGGCCTGCCGAATGGCTTTCGGCTGATTTCCCTCATGCCCGTATGTTTACTCTTAAGTACAAGGTTTGTGATTACACCAGGTCTACCTCTTTTCTAGCGATATGTGATATATAAAACCATCTTCTTTTTATGAATCTTTTGCAGACAAATCTAACACAGTGGTCTGGATCAAGCCTGCCTCTTCAGGTTTGCATTTTCACATGTATTTGTATAATAAAGAGTAATGCACACGTACAGTCCCTGTGGTTTTCCAAAATTTTGGATTTGGTCCCTAGCTTTGTAAAAGTACTCAGCGGTGGTTTACACTTTGTAACGCATTTAGTCCCCAAATTTTGCCAAAAATACATGGATGGTCCCTCTGGTTTGCACTTTGTAACGCATTTAGTCCCTAACTGGGGCCTCCTGAAACCTTTCGATTTGTTAACTGGGGACTAAATGAATTACAAAGTGCAAACCACATTTAGAAAGCTGGGGACCAAATCCAAAATTTTAGAAAACCACAGGGACTATCCGTGTACTTTACTCTATAATAGATGATTACTTGTGTAGCAGCTAAATTTGGTTTTTGCAGGAAGTGAGCTCCATGCTATTGGATAGGCTAATTACTGCAGGCATTGGAGACCGACCCGTTGTGTTTGTAACTCATAGGTCCGCGTGATGTATGGTTTGATCAGTTATTTTCAATTCTGGAATACATTTAATGACAAATGCGTCGTTATCGCAGCATGGGGGGCTTAGTTGTCAAGCAGATGCTTCACCAGGCTAGAACAGAAAACCGAGACGACATTGTCAAGAACACCATCGGTGTGGTATGTTCTTTTCACGAATAACTTGTCAACATTGCACGGTTTGCACCCGATACACACGCACACACAACATTCTCAATTTATCTTCATGGTTCAGGTGTTCTATAGCTGCCCACATTTTGGTAGCAAACTTGCAGATTTGCCATGGCGAATGGGTTTTGTTCTACGCCCTGCGCCAACTGTAAGCGCGTTTTTTGATCTTGTGTGTGCATTAATCATCATGGAAAGATATTCTTGATATTTCGGTTTTTGCAGATAGGAGAGTTGAGAAGTGGTTCTCCAAGATTATTAAAGCTTAATGATTTTATTCGTCGCCTACATAAAATAGGGGCCATTGATGTTCTTAGTTTTTGTGAGGTAGTACCATAAGTTCAATGTTTATTTAGATTTGACTTTTTACAGTCCGCAAACATGCAGATTTTGACTTTTAACTAATGCATGTTTTCACAGACTAAAGTAACTCCAATAGTTGAAGGTTATGGGGGTTGGGCCTTCAGACTCGAAATAGTTCCGATTGAATCATCATATCCAGGATATGGGAAACTTGTGGTAAGTTTTTAATCTATGAAATTTGCAAACACACGCACATATACACACGCATTCACACACGATGATTTTGAGTTTTTTTTTTTCTTTTCTGTTTCACGACAGGTGTTAGAGTCGACGGATCATGTAAATTCATGCAAACCGATAACTAAAAGTGATCCTTCTTACAGTGAAACTTTACATCTTTTACACAAACTTAGAGAAAATATCCATAAAAAGTCATTCTAGTTAACCATGTATATACACAGATGTACATAGTGAAGTTGTTAGGATAACTATGTTGCTTCTCGAGTTGCACCGATCAAACATTCTGGTCGATACATATCGCAGACTCATGCTAACTTACAGAGACTTGTAGCATGTTCATACTTAGTTAGCTATAGAGACCACAGAAATGACATATTTACCCCTACGGTTTTGTAGTGAACCTATGTTATGCTATCCGGTATTGCCCTCTTCGTATATTTTCAGAGGGAAGCTAGGCTGCTGCCGGGTATCTTAATGCATTTGCAACAACTGAATTTTGACATTTTACAACGTGTTTAAAACATTCTGTTTGTAATACTTTGTATATTGTGACACTAATGATATCTTGTTTTTTATTGATTGATTAGCAAAACCCTTGGTTGGTTGACTTGGTTCTTTGTTTAACATATAGTAAACGTATATTGATTGTGTACAACAGAGTTACATATATAGATAGAGTATTATTACAATGTCATCTTTCATTTGAGATATAATATTTGTAGTAATTAATATTTAATATAAATCTGAATATACAGTTTTGTTCAGTTTTTTATTGACGTAAATGTTAATGAAAACCGAGTTGTATCTAGGGGTGCAAACAAGTCAAGCTGAGCCCGAGCTCGATCAGGCTCAAGCTCATTTAATTTATGAAAGCTCGAGCTTGGTTCGTATGTAATTTTTCAAGCTCGAACTCGTTTATTATATTTATTAATTTATATTAATTATTATTATTATTTTATATGTAATTTAGTTATTTTATCATAATTTTATAAATAGTAATTATTATTGTAATCTATACTGTATATATATATATATATATATATATATATATATATATATATATATATATAGGGTGAGGATCAAATAGAAAATTTATTTTGGCTAGAAAGGATAAGAAGCAATAAGATTATGACATGTGGCAAAATTTAAAATAAAGAGAAATGGTATTTTAGTCATTCGTATCCTTTCTTCTTCCTTCTTCTCCCCAGTAACTTCAAAACCCACCATCTTCAACCTTTTATTCACTTACTATCTCAATAATCACTACATTATAGTGCGACTTTCGTCATCAATCAATGATTCAAACACCCGATCAACGTGTTCTTCAATTTTTTTTGAAGAAAACCCGGTTTAATTTCATTCAAAATCTCGTTTTTTACCGTGATTTTGAAGATAATTACTCGATCCGTTCAATTCGATCACTGATAAGTGTTTCTATCATTCAAATTTCATCAATCGTTGAAGAAATCGGCTTCTCTCCATGTAAAAAATTCTTTAATTTCATTTTTACGATCTGGGTTTTTGATTTAGTCATTGCGTTTTAAGATCTTGGCGGGGGTCCGGGGGCAGCGCCCCTGGTAGCAGGGTCCAAGGGGCGGCAGCCCCTGGCGGGGTCACAGACAAAACTATTGTCCTGGTTCAATGCGTTTTAGAGAGAACACTTTCTTTGGTGTTTTTATGCCATTGCGTTCTAGAGTAAGACATTTTTATGTGTTTTCTGGCCATTTCGTTTTAGAAAAACACATTTTTGAAGTGTTTCATGGCCATTGCGTTTTAGAAAAACACATTTTTGAACTGTTTTTAGTCATTGCGTTTTAGGTAAAACACATTTTTAGGTGTTTCCAGTCCATTGAGTTTTAGAGAGAACACTTTCTTTTATTTTTTTTTAGGCCACTGCGTTTTAGAAATGAGACATTTTTAAGTGTTTTCTGGCCATTGCGTTTTATAAATAAGACATTTCTTTGTTTTTTTGGTGCATTGCGTTTTAGGTAAAACACATTTTTATGTGTTTTCAGTCCATTGCGTTTTAGAAACAGACATTTTAAGTGTGTTCTGGCCATTGCGTTTTAAAAATAAGACATTTGTTTGTGTTTTTTGTGCATTGCGTTTTAGGTAAAACACATTTTGATGTGTTTTCAGTCCATTGCGTTTTAGAAAGTACACTTTCTTTTGTGTTTTTAGGCTATTGCGTTTTAGAAATAAGACATTTCTTTGTGTTTTCCGGCCATTGCGTTTTACGAATAACACATTTCTTTGTGTTTTTGATGCATTGTGTTTTAGAAAAATGTCATTTTTTTGGTTTTTTTCCCATTGCGTTTTACGCAACTGGGTTTTCGAAATTTTTTTCTAAAATATAGCAATAGTATACTCGTTTTTTTTGTGCAATTTTTATAAAAAAATAATGTCGTATGAAAGAGTTATTAACGTTTAAAAAATGGGGGGAGGGAATTGGAGGAGAGAGAAACTATTGCATTGGATTAACTAGACTGCCCCTAGACAAACCCAGCGCCTCATTTTTTTCCTTCAATTTCACTCATTTAATCTTTGCCCTTGATTAAACAAATGGATGGTCAAGATTACTTACTAGGCTTCCTACCCAAATAAACTTTCTATTATATCCTAACCCTATATATATATATAGGGGAAGGATCCACTAAAAAGTGGATTTTGCCTAAGTAGCCTAAGAAAGATTGTGATGATGATATGTGGCACTCCTAATAAGTAAGAATGAAGGGCATTTTGGTCCTTATAAATATGAGTGAAAATGACATGTGACACCCCTTTTGTTTTTTAAAAATAAAAAAAAAATCTAGTACAAAAAAATATAGCACAAAAAAATGTAGTACAAAAAAATATAGCACAAAAAAATCTAGTACAAAAAAATATAACACGAAAAAATTCAACAAAAAAATGTAGTACAAAAAAATCCAGCACAAAAAATTGAGAAAAAAAATTAAGACAAAATTTAGCACAAAAATATAGTACAAAAATCTAGCACAAAAAAATGTTATACAACATAGAAATACAACACATTTTAGTGGGTTTTTTTTTTAGTCTTCATATTTTATATAGCAATATGGTACTCAAATTAAAGATAAAAAGACGCTCGATTTTATGGTGAAATTTTTATGAAAAAATAATGTCGTATAAAAAAGTTATGTTAAAAAATGGGGGGTGGAATATGCATGTTCCTTGCATGTGGAGAGAGAGTCTATAAATAGGATTTTCCCAAGATACCCTTGCACTCCTCCTTTCTCCTACACTTTCATCTTAACCACTGATTTGAAAAATGAATGGTTAAGATTACTTCTCATCCTACTTAGGCAAAATAAACTTTTTATTTGATCTTACCCCTGTATATATATATATATATATATAGAGAGAGAGAGAAAGTATAATGTACAAAACGGCTTAACATACATTAACGTACGCGACCAAATACATAACATGCGTGATTATTTTTTCATCAACTTAACGTGCGTGATTATCCATCCTATGCGTGATTATCACTAAATAACTGATCCCATGCGTTATTATCTCTTCCCATGCGTGATTATCTGTTCCATGCGTGATTATACCCCTGATCTGACGGTTACCATTGTCGCCTACGTGAAGTATGATAAGCCTTGAAGTATGTTAACCGCACTATATATATATGGTATGGGTGGGGTTCTAGAGTGAACACCAATGTATTTGCGAACTGAGTGAACAAATCTTGGCCATTGATTTACACACGTGGATGGCTAGGATTGTATCATCAAATCGTAAAATACACTAGTGTATTCCATCATCAAATGCTGGTCATTGATCTACACACATGTATGGCCAGGATTAGTTCGCTCAGTTCGCAAACTACACTAGTGTTCACTCTTGAACCTAATCCTATATGGTATAGTGTCTATGTAGGCTAAATTTTAGATATGATGTTTTAGATTGTTTTGGAATTAAATTGTATAATATAGAAAAACACCAAAGGCAACAATTTAATATACAATTGTATGTATTCTAGGCATTAAATTTAGAACACACCGACTAATTTTCTTCGCATGGTGTTTTATATTTAATGCTTAGAATACATTTCATTGTGTTTTAAAATTGTTATATCTGGTGTTTTTCTATATTACACCATGCCTCAAAAAAAATCTAAAACACTATATCTAAAATTTAAAATACAATGCCTATATAGCCTTCTTACACTTTCTAGGAAAAATGTCATTCATAGGAAACCTTTACCTATATATTTAATATGGGTAGGGTTCCTGTGCAAAGTGTGTTTTTCCTACAAACTGTAAGAAGCGATCTGATCCATCCGATGGATGTGTTTAATGGTTGAGATCAAGTCAGTGGCATTTTTGTAATATTTGTGTGTCATTAATTAATTGTCATAATAGGTTAGGGGTAGTCTTGTCATTTTACGTGTTTTAAATCAATCAAATAACTGTCATAAGTAACACATCTCCTACAATCTCGCGATTTTCCCTCTCTCTCTAAAACCAATTATAGAAAACCCTATTTCATACCAAAAATAGCTAGAATCATGGATCAAGATAACAAATTCGGATTGAAATATAAGCACGATTGATACCATGTTTATCATTCCATTCGTAATTCATCACCTTCTTCTAAAGCACATTCAATTCGTATTTCATCTGCTTCGTCAAATTGTGTCTTATCACTAAAACACACTGCTATGAAACACATCTAGTATCGAACTTCAAGTGTAGTAAAACACAACACTATGATAAAATACAATGTGAAGAAACTAGAAACTGATAAAACACAGCGTCAAGACAGTGTATTTCATCTGGTTCATTACATTGTGTTTTATCTGGTAAAACACATCAATATCTCTCAGTGAAGAACTGTGTTTATTAACTGTTAAATGCTAAAACACAATACCAACATCTCTCGGTGAACTGCATTTCAATAATTAAAACAACATTTAATACCAAGTGAATTATAACACATTAACATTAACCTTTTAACCGGTAAAACACACCTTTAAGAACTTGTTGAAGAAACCATTATTTTTTATCAGGCAATTGATTTACGAAGAAGATATGAAAATCGCATGAAATGATAATCTCCATTAATTTTGATAACCTCCAATACGAAATCAAAGAGATATTAAGTTTCCTTCAAATTCTTATGAGTTAGTTAATAATAAAATAAATTCCATAAATAAAATAATTGTCAAATTACCTCAATGCCCTTTTTATTAAAAAACCTAATTGCCACATGTCACTCTCCTATAGCTTCCTACACTTTGTAGGAAATATTGGCTTTGTAGACAACTCCTACTCTATTTAATATATTAATTAATAATAATTCTAGCTATTGGCTAGTTTAGGCTTACGAGCCAGCTCAAGCTCATTTAAACTCAACTCATTTCGAGCTGAGCTCAAGAGTTTGCACCCGTAGTTGTATCTAATTAACTACGAGTAAAACCTAGTTATTTCAGATTTACACAAATATTTACTGTGGTAGATACAATGAACATGTGATGCAAACCTATTTTAACCAAACCACTAACTAGATTCCTCATCAGTGAGAAACAGATACATCTTCTACCCCTGATTCTGCTTTATAAGTTTGAATAACAAAATGATCAACAACTTTAACAGTATTAACTGGATCTTGATGAGAAGAATCAGCCCTCCATTTACTTGGATATTTTCTTTGCTGACTCAACTGATGCTGTTGTTTTAACTCATTATCCCAATCAGAATCCAGCTTCCACTTCTTTGGGACCTGAGTATCATATTGCAAAAACATTATAAAAGAAAAAAAAAATATTAATATTAATAATATACTAATAATAATAAAAAGGAAAATTAGATTTAAATAATCTCAACTATTAACCTATTAACCTACAACAGTTGCAACTAACGAAATATTTTGTGACAGTACCAACATTTTAACCTATTTTCTCCCAACGAGCTTTTTTTAACTGACGTCTAACCCAGTTAGTTTTTGCTCATAAGCAGTCCACGCCATCGAAATTTTGCCACATAAGCAGTCCACATTATCAAAACTTCGACTTTTTTACCACATAAGCAATCCACGTCAGCAAAAAACTAGAGGGGTTAGACCTCAGTTAGAAAAAGCTCGTTGGGAGAAAATAGGTTAAAAGTTGGGACTATCATAGCCGGACAGTAGATAAGAGTTGGGATTATTTAAATCCAATTTTTCTGATAAAAATAATGGTGTTAATTATCAAACAAAATTCTTACTTTATCAACTGCAAGAGTGAAAACTTCAAGATTTCCATCCTCCATGATGTGAAACCGAGTGAACGACTTGTAATTAGCAATTCGTAGAGACGAAAACGCTTCATCAAAATGTAACTGAAGCCAGTTTATACAGATATACAAGTAACTTCCAAATACGAGCGACACCACAGGAGTCGAGAACACCCAAAAGTAGAGAAAAACAGAGGCGTAGTATATAATCGCAGTCCCTCGAGAGAGTGAAACCATCCCGTTTTTGCATATGTTAGTCCTCGTCACAGCCATTACCTGATAGTTTAAAATTTTAACTATATATAACATAATTTTGAATTCAACAGGTACCAAAAATTAAAAATGATTCCTACCTCGGGAACATCAAAAGCTGACATAAGATATTTAATGCATGCAGGATAAAGACCGAAAGTCCATTTCTCGATACGCGCTCTGAGACCCGTGGGGTCCGGGAAATGTTCACTTTCCACTGATCTGTACCATTCATATAACGAGTGATAACCTGAAATGAAAGAATTATTAATCATGTAAAGAATAATTATATATCATGTATATTTGTGAAGAATTTCAATTATATTGACGATTAAAATGAAAGAAAACCATGCCTGATGTTGCCAAAAGATTATGCCGGATGCAGGTTTCAACACCGAGTTCCATTAACAGTATGAGAACTAACGCTGAAGCTAGGTGAGCGGAAACATGCACGACTCCGATTATTACTTTCTTTTTCTTGGAAACTTTCGAAGGGACAAATGAGATTGCAGCAGCCAACAGTAACAATGCACCGGCAGAAGATACATATGACTGACCAAACATGTACGTAAAAGAATCCCACATTGTGCTAAAGAAGCTTTTTATGTGACCAGAAAATGTATCGTCCTGTAAGATATGATCTAGCTTGCACTGTCACAAAAAGAAATAATTATATAATCAGCTTTGTTTTCCAAAATAAAAAATGAAATTCATGAAGCACATACCAGTGGAAACAATGAAAAGGTTAAGATGAAGTATATGAACCCGCCGATGAAATCAAACTGCCAGTTTTTCTTTCGGAACTTCAATATGTTACCCAGAGCAATCTGCATAGCACAATTTTTGACACAAAACATGCAGTGAGAATTATGTGTGGAGGTGGCAATTTCGACCCGTTTACATAAGACCACGTCTATTTGGGTTATGTTTTATCTCTAACGGGTCAAAGGATAAACTAAAAGATAGCTAAAAAACAGGTCTAACGGGTCAAAAGTCGTCCGTACTGCCTTAATCATCTTATTCATGTATTCAGATTATAATTGAAATAGCATAACTTTAGTAAACGGATTTAACTTAGTAATTGTTTACAAAAAAAAAATCAACTTCCAGGTCAACCCTACCTGTTTTGACCCATGCAAAATTATCCATTTTGCTACCTCGAATTATGTGATAAAGACTCTACGTAGTATGATGTAACTACATACCCTGCTTGAATCTTGAGTGGATGGATAAGCGGCTTTGGTCTCATAACTCGTTCCATACGCTTGATTGAAATTACTAAACACATGTGTGGGATGCAAAAACGCCCCACCACACCCGTTAACAAGTAAATGTTGCACTATTGCCGGTTTATCCGACTCAACATATGAATGTCGCATATAATGATGCAAGTCCCCAGCTACTCTAAGTTTACACCTCCCTTTTAAATAATCGCGTATAAGATGTGTGACGTTCTTTCCGGTGACATCATCCCAGTACCAATCAAGAAGCCAGCTCGGTTCGTGTGTCATAACTATCACGGAATCATTTTCTTTAACCTTTTCTTGTATGAGCTCCGAGAAAAACTTAAATTGATAACTATCGATATCGCTGTGAAGAGCTAAATCAAGACCGAACACCCACCATCCTTTCGGTAGCTGCAACGCAAAGTAGCTTTTCTTTTGCGGCATTAACCATCCACCTAACCAACTCTTGTGACAAATGTACCTCATAAACGTTTGAAGTCCGTCAAACCAATCTGAAATTACGAGAAAAAAACGACTTTAATATTAAAAACTAAACTTTGACATAAAAAGAAAAGAGTAAAATGCTATTTTCGTCCCTGAGGTTTGGCCATTTTTGCGACTTCCGTCCAAAGGTTTGTTTTCCGCATCTGGATCCAAAAGGTTTGAAATCTTGTCATTTTCATCCAGCTCGTTAACTCCATCCATTTTTCTCCGTTAAATGAGGGGCATTTCCGTCTTTTTAGTTATTTTTTATTAAAATAAAAAACACTATAAGAAATAAAGATCTACCCTCTGTTAACTTTCTCCCCACCCAAACCCTTTAATCATCAAAAAAATGTTTAAGAAGACGAAAATACCCCTAACTTAACGGAGAAAAATGGATGCAGTTAACGAGTTGGATGAAAATGACAAGATTTCAAACCTTTTGGATCCAGATGCGGAAAAACAAACCTTTGGACGAAAGTGGCAAAAGTGGCCATACCTCAGGGATGAAAATGACATTTTACTCAAAAGAAAATTTACAAAAAATAAATAAAACCCACCATGATTTCCAGGGATAATAAAACACTGTGGCCCGTCATATAGTTTTAGTTCCGAAATACCACGAGGTAATTCGGGTTTGTTTACAGCTATATGTTCTTCTTTATACCATGGTGGCGGTTGGAGAGCATACTCAAAAGGACGAAAGAGACGTTTTTCATATGTGAATGCTGACGGATTAGGGTACCTGAACATAAACACGATTACTTTTAAGTTTTAGCTTACATTCAAATTTTATTATTAAAATGAAAACAAATATGCGAAAAAGGTGAAACTTACGCAAGATCACCTCCGATAAGAAGAAGGTCCCCACGAGGCAATTTGTTCAACGAATCGTTATTCCAAACATGAAGTGATGGTTGGGCAAGAAGTTTAGCAACAGAATAAGAAGAGTTGCCACCGTCACCGGTATCAGCCATAAAGTCGAACCAAAAGTTATCCTTTTCACTAAAATGTTCGTATAAGAAGTCTTCTTGTTTAGCCCCTTCATGACCACCGCTCATTGCCGCCTACAAAATAATGAAATAAAAAATGCAAGAAATTAATTAAGGTCATAAAAAGATAGCGAATAGAGAAATCGGAAACCTGCATCATGCGCATATCAAATCGTCCCACGAAAACAGTTACAGATACAAGAAGGTCAAAAACAGTCTTGAATAAATCAGCTGACGTTCTGCAACACAATACATATATACATTAAAAAGTGAATATATACGACTTAAACACGTATGTGTATGTGTTTTTAAAGAGAGTGGATATATACCCCGAGTACCAAGGAACCATATCCAAGAAATTAGGCTTCATCTGCTTGTTCTTCAACCTCTCGGTTTCTTTGACAGATAGAGGGTGAGTAAGAGCCCATCTGATGATTAAGACTAACAGTAAGAAAATATAGCTAATTATATTTACAACTAAAAAAACGCTTACCCAGTTGATCTTTCCACAACATAATTAGCAATATAGAGACCAATAAACGTCGCCCATAACGAATATATTGGAGATATTTCATCTGATGACTCACATGGACCACTGCAAGAAAACTAGAAAAAAAACAGAAACAAAAAAATATAGAATATAAAAAAAATGAATTATAACTAGATCAAAGAAGTCAAGTACAAGAATAAACAAAAAAAAAATAAAGTAAAATATATACCTCTCCATATATGACCCATTTAGAAAGAAGTGGATAATCACGGGCTGACCCAACTGGTGCAAACCAAGATTTGCATACTTCATCTTTGAATTCGTACATTTTGAGAAATTTAGCGAGCAATTCACCCCCTTCACTTTTTTTCCAAAGTGAAAACAAGCCCGAATCTTTCCTTCCAAATGGCGTTTCATTCAAAGCATGATTTCCACAGTGGCTATAAAATACACAACAGGCCACACTTAATACCTACATGCATAGCAAGCCCATAAAAACAACGAACAAAGATAACATATACACCATCATAGTTGCTAATGGCTAATAGCGACAAATAGCAATAAGGTACCTATATGCTACATAGCGAATAGCGATAAATGGTGGGCGCTATTTTATAAACAGCGATACACTAGAAAAAATTATAAAAAATATTATGTGTATATTATATCAAAATACCCTGGTATATATGCTATTTTACATGTATATTTGACAAAAACCTAAAATCCAGCTATTTTATAGCTGTATTTAATCGCTATTTATATTTAAAAAAACTGAAATCCCGCTATTTATCGTACCCTGTAGCGACCTTCGACCTATATGCTACGCTATTCGCTATAGCAACCGCTATTGACAACTATGTACACCATACTTCCTTCATCCTATTAAATTGCAACGTCTAACCAGACACACAACATTTTTTTAAGAACGGTTTTGTAAAATGTCTAAAAATAAACTACAACAATTGGTAACAATCACAATAGGCAAATAAGTAATTTCCATTAGGTGCCCCGAAACAGGAATTAGTGTAACTTACCGTACAGTTTTGAAGAACAGTCAAGATCTCAGGTCTCCTTCCAGCCACACGGGAAACAAGACCAATATACCAAAGGCCGAGAAATACTAAATGGAAAACAAGGAGAACAAAAATGGAAGAAATGAATATTGTCAAAAATAGCGATAAATTCATCCTCATATCTACGCCCATCGACTGAAAGCTTGGAAGATGGTATAAAGCCGCCACTAATATCCATGCAATATACCTACAAACCATAAAAAACACTCCAGTCAACCAAAATTTTCCAAATGTTACGAACAATGATCTAAATATCTAATTATAAAATAACAAGTATTGGTGTAATTACCATCGACTGAAATTTGAATAACTCGGTTTGATAGTCTTCCCAACAAACGGAGTCGAAAAGAAATAGAAAAATCCAAGCAAACCCGCGTAGATCGACCACCATTTAATGTTCTTGTCTAGCTTCTGGATGAGTGTATGCATGTTGTCTGATGAAATGAAGAATAGGCAACCGACAACTACTGCAATGATCGCGTGTCGGGAATGCTCATGTGGGTATGGGTATGTATGGGTTAACATAGTCCTTACTGTCTCCATGTTGATGGTATCTAGCATACCAACAGGCTGCTTATCTGTCCCCATATTCAAATCCTTAAAATTCAAAATTATTTCACAATCTTTTCATGTGCATGTGGTGATTACCGATCGATCAATCGGATATAGTTACCAGCTCCAGAACCCTGAATCAAAACTCCATTTTAAACAATTTACAAAGGATAATCTTTACAAAAACCCTAGAACCCCCCCCCCCCCCCCCCCCCCCCCCCCCAAAAAAAAAAAAAAAAAAAAAACAAACCTCTTTTGGACAAACCAAGATTAACCAGAAGTTCAGTTTGATTACAACACAAACATCAATTTCTAACAAAAATGCATCTATTAATAGCAAAATTCAGACTGTCACAGGATCAAAATCATGCATTTCACTATCAGAAAACTCACAAGTAAAGACAAAACTAGGGTTTTAGATTAAAAAAATAACCAAGATTTCTAACCAACAATAGACTAATTAACAGCAAGAAACATACACATTACACCAATTAAACCCACCACATCAATTTCAAGCAATCAAGAAACACAAATTAACAACAAAAAGACAAGAAAGCAAGTACCTTTATGATCAAGAAACGAAAAGGGTAGGTGAAAATGAGTGTACAAACAAAGAAGCTAAAAGGGTCTGTTAACAATGGTTAAAAAGAACCCATTAAGGATCAATGGCATATGCTTTTTTATTATTCGGTTTTTTTTTTGAAAGAAAAACTGGTTTTTTTATCTTGATCTTGAAAAAAGATTTATGTGGGTCGCCAAATGTGAATAAAAGGAGTGATGATTTGAATGGATACGTTGATGGGGAGATTAAAAAGGTTGCTTTTGCTGATGAACTGAGGCGTTGTTGGTTGACGACCGATTAATGGCCGTTGGATCGGCTCCGGTGACCATTGTAGACACGTGGTTTGTGTTTTGATGAACAGTTTATATTTTATAAGAAGTTGTGTGCTTGTGGAGTTGTGGGTGTACTCTACAATAAACATTAAACTTTTAATGATAAAATAAAGAAAAGTGTTATTTTTAAGTACTTACTTTTGATACACACTTATATTTTTTTAATCCACGCTCTTAATAATATAATACTAGTGGAATTCTCCAATGTGTTGCAATGGTAGGGATGGTAATGGGTCGGGTTTGGGTTGGGTATTGGTAATCTCATATCCATACCCGGTTGTAAAATCGTGTCCCATACCCGGTCCAATACCCGTCGAGTATTTGTCTGGTAATTACCTATCGGATATCGGGTATACCCATTAATTTGTTAAAAGTATACGTTGGGATTTCCAAATATATTTCTTTACTATTATAATTATATATAATTTTATTTATACAACAACTATTATAAACAAAAAAAAAATGCACATTACATACATAAAAGTTATATCATAAATTAATAATAACTTTATACTACTTATATAATTACATGTATATACTTCAAAACATATAAAATATAAATAATATTATTGAATAGAAAATTTATTTTTTCACATTATGGATATAAATGGATATAATCAAATAAATTATCAATATTAAATCAAAGTGTTCATGAACAGTAAAAATATATTTAAATATTATTATTACATTATAACATTTTTTTAATATTTTATTACTATAATGCCATACTATATATAAGCGCTTAATATATTAACTTGAGTGGAGATAAATGATAACATATAATTTTTTCTCTTAATTTTTAAGATTTTATTGTTATAATTATTTTCAAACACATTTTATTTTTTCTTAAAATTTTTAAGATACAATATTTTATGAAGTAACACTTATTTTTATTATTCTAATAATATATTGTAATGCTTTATAAAACTATAAAAGTACCGTTGCGATATGTTTATTTTATCTAGAGCTACGATAAAAGCTTTGTTAAAAATTGAATGAGTCAATTATAATTGATTTTTTTGAACAACTTCGGTAGCGGAATATAGTATCTTTTTTATATTACAAGAAATAAGCTACAACGAGTGTCACTGACGAACAAAATTGATATCGTTCGAACAACATCGGTACCACGTCGATTTCAACTGAACATCGGTACCAATATTTGTACTTTTGAAACCTTTGTCAATATTCATTTTTAAAGTTTTTGATCGATGTAAAATATTTGTCGATATCTTTTAGGGCATATCATGACTTTTGTTTTGGTTTATCTTTCGATCACTATGCAAAGTGCCAGTTACAATCCTGATACGTTATGAATTGAACTGATACAGACTTCCCGTCGCAACGCACGGGGGAAGTCCACTAGTTACTATAGACAAAGGTTAATGAAAAATATAAATATAAATTAAAAAATTCGGGTATATAGTTCAGGTAAACGGGTATGTGGTTTCAGGTAATCAGGTCAGGTATCACCTAATCCCATACCCGACCCATATGATTGGGTATATAGTTCAGGTAAACCTGAACCCTACCCGTTTTTATACGGGTCAATTTAAACCCGACCCGTTTTTTAAACGGGTTGTGTTAGTCGACCCAAACATGTTTTCTTCGTGTCGGGTTCGGATCAGGTTGACGGGTCATGTCAAGAATTACCGCCCATTATAACTAGTTAATTATATTAGTGGGGGTGATGATGACGATGATGATGACAGTTGTGATTTTTTTATTAGTGCATTAATTTATATGTTTTACTTTTAACTCTTTTATAAAATATTATATGTTTTACTACAACTCTTTTATAAAACATCTATCAAAACAAAAGAAATAAAAAAAATTCAGATTCTAGCCCCGGCTAAAACAAATTTTATCAAACACACTCAAAATACATGTTATGAAATTTTGACCAAAAAATATAATTTAATTGATCACACCACACCAAAATATATGTTATGCAATTTGAACGTAACAAAAGCACCTCTAAAATTGCGTAACAAAATGCTATTTTAAAATGGAATAACAAACCAATCACGTAAGGCCGTTAATGTTTTAGCCACGTGCATATAAGATTCGCCATTAAAAATATCAAGATAACAACACAAAAGGTCAATAATGCATACAGTTTACGCAACTGAAAACATATAAATATGAAAATTTTGAATTCTTTAAATAATCTTTAGTTACCAATGGGTGGTGATTTATTGGCAAAAACAAAACATTTAAACACTTAAGTATCAGAGAGAGGTCTTGGATTAAAGTCTCACACACGACACACACTCAAAGAAATTCACCGTTTAAAAAAAAAAAAAAAAAAAAAAAAAAAAAAAAAAACCCTTCAGTTAATTCTAGAATTTAAAATCCGCAATTTTAGAAACATCTATGGCAGCTCTAGAATCCTGGCTCGAATCTCATTTGAAACCCGCTCATTTGTAAGCGATCCAAACTTAAATCAAGGTAAGCTTAATTATTGACTTGTTTAAAGTTATAACCCAAATTGTAGTCAAATCCAACTTTTTCAAACATATCAATCTAAATTAGCCTTGTATTTTGAATCTATTTATATAAAATTTGCAATTATGCAAACATAATTTTTTTTTATTAAAATTTAAAAAAAAAAGTAAACAAGATGACTCGATGAGCCACTATCTCTTTCAAGCTCAAATTCAATTCGTTAAGAATAAATGAATCAAGTCACGTCAAGCCGTCTTGTTTAATTTTGAGCCCGAGCCTCAAGCTTGTTAAACATCCCTATTTAATAACTTCATAAGTTTTATTCTCTTTGTGTCTTCTAAAATTTCTTTTTCGGTCCTATTCAACTCTAAAATGCATGTTAATTATAAGGTGAGCTAATAATGCGACTAGGTTCACCAAATTGTACAAACACACTCAACCAAACTTTACAAAACATTTTGATATTTTTCAAAATTTTATAAACATATACTTATGTGGTTCACGCAGTACTTTAGTTAAAGTGAATTGTATTGAACGACCCTACGTGTGTGTATATATATTGTCTCGGGACTTCGCTTTGTAGTTGGATGCTGTCCTCACATATATTGAGCTTGTTGATGGTTATTCTAAATAAATATGGATTTAAATAAGTACAAGCTGTTTGTACTCGTACTAGGCATAATGTGGGAGCATTCACATCGTGTCCATCATATTTTGTTTCTCTTTGAGTAATTTTTATATTATAAAAAGTGGTTGTGGGTGAGAGAAAGAAAAAGTTATTCTTCAACTGTATATTTGAGGGGGTACTGATACATTTAAAAAGTGCTTGTGATTAGAGGAGAGAAAATGTGTCGCAACCCCCGACCCATTTGCCCCAGGAGGCGGGCGGCCGCGAGCTCACACATTCGGTGGTATCGGTGTTTATTTAATTTTGACAGCAGAATTTACATCAGAACCGTAGTTAGGAAATATTTTATCAGAGTAAAACACCTCATTTTATAAATATTAAACACAGGGTTAAAACCCAAGTTTTCATTCATAATAAGTTTGTAGGGATAAAAACCCTAATTTATTGAAATAAAATTTCTTCTTTATTTAGTTAACTTTTATAGACACTTTTCCGAGCCTTCAATGCTCTCCAGCTGGCTTCTATTTTGGATTTCACATTTTGTTACCTGAAACGCGTTTAAAACATTTTTGTCAGTGGAAAATACTGGTGAGTGAATCCCAGTTTAATCAAAACAGGTTTTATCATTGTACAGTATTGAGGGCAATCCAGCAATTACATTTGTTTACATCTACTTTAATTATCACCCACGGTACTGTCAATCCTGACTTGTGATCATGCTACTACTCACAGTGTAGTAACAAGTTATGTATACAAAACCCCAACATAACGACGATAATTGCAGAATTACAAATACTCAATCACTGTTAATTATAATGTAAAACAATTTGAGGTTTTGTAAAAACAGTTTACAAAAAGAAGGATTACTCACATTGCTAATTTAGGTATTTCCTTGTGACTTCCTGGTTATAATCTATTAATTTAAACAATGCACACGCGTTAGTATAATAACCCAAATTTACATTAGCTATACCCTCCCCGAGACAGAACTCCAACGACTAAGTCAGGCAGAGCCTCAACATGCGTTACGGAGCACTAGATCAATCGGGCAGCGTATCTAATACGTAACCGGGGGTTATAATACTTACATCGAGGCAGAGCTTCGCTAATTAGGGGGTATTATACCCAAAAATTATAATTGCTATCAGAGATTAAGAGAGAAAGTTATGTAATGAACAATTTGCAACTGAAGCCAAAATCCCCTATTTATAGTACCTGATTGGCACTTTGTCGCGCCCCGCGAGAGCCGAAGACAAAGTCTTCGCGGCCCGCGAGCTAGGTGGAGTAGGCCTTAGCCTTGACCAATCATGGGGGTAGGTTCAACACGACATGGACACGTGGCGGCACCGGGTTACGCCACTTATCCCCTAGCTCGCGCCCCGCGACGGATCAAGAGCAGTCTGTCGCGCCCCGTGACAGACATAAAATATTGTTTTTATTTGATTTTTGTTAAATTAAAGGTATTCCGGGCCCACTTTTCATATACGGGGTGTATTTTAGGGCGTATAGGGGTGTTGTAAGTATTTTAGGAGAGTTGTTATATCCTCCCCACCTTGTTTTAGAACTCGTCCTCGAGGTCTACTGGAACAAGTGTGAATATTTCCTCTGCATCTCTGATTCCAGCTCCCAAGTGTACTCTAGTCCTCTCTTGGAATCCCATTTTACTTTGACTAGAACCAATCTCTTGTGCTTGAGGTTCTTGATCTTTCTATCTTCAATCTGTAGAGGTACTACTCATTTACCTCTGCTAATGATTCATCTGCTAAGCATTTCTTGAGATTACATACATGAAATACATCATGTATTCTTGCCATCTCCTCTGGCAGTTGTAGCTGGTAGGCTACTGGTCCTATTCTTCTAATAATCTCAAAAGGTCCAACATACCTAGGGCTTAGCTTTTCCCTTTTGATGAATCTGATTATTCCTTTCCACGGAGAAACTTTTAATAATACTTTGTCTCCTACTTAGAATTCCAATGGTTTTCGCCTGTTATCAGCATAACTCTTTTGTCGATCGCGTGCTGCTTTTAATCTTTCATTGACTTGAATAATCTTGTCCGTTGTTTCTTGCACTATCTCTGGTCCAGATAATTGCTTTTCTCCAATTTCTGCCCAACAGACTGGGGTTCGGCACTTTCGTCCATAAAGTGCTTCAAATGGTGCAACATTGATACTGGTATGATGCTGTTATTATAGGAAAATTCTATTAATGGTAAATGATCGCCCCAATTTCCTCCGAAATCAATTACACACACTCTAAGCATATCTTCCATTGTTTGAATTGTCCTTTCACTTTGTCCATCCGTTTGAGGATGTTAATCTGTGCTTAGATTTAACTTGGTCCCCATTGCTTTTTGGAAACTAGTCAAAAAATGCGAAGTAAAACGGCTATCTCTATCAGACACAATAGATAAAGGAATTCCATGTAATGAAACTATTTCATTTTGTAGGATCGTTTTGTGACCCGAACGAGTCGTTCAGAATAGATTTAGTCCGTTTCAGAGGCGGAAACTAAGAAACGGATGTCGAAACAGCTTTCTTATCACTTTAAACACTGATTATATTGATATAATATCGTTTACAATCAGTCTTCACACCGGCAGCACCTCGGTATGGAATTTCAGAACTGTTACAAATGAAATGACATGCTAACCTATATATAGCCTCTAGCTTTCGCTTGAAACTGACACATACAAGTTCAAGCGAAACCCTCATATATACATGTTTCAAGCGAAATCTTATATGTTTGACTATTTCAAGCGAATCTAACACATATAATATTCCAAATTCAAGCGAAAGCCTCATGTATCATTCTGTTATCATGCAAGTCTTGTCTTTTAATGTAGATGATGTCATTGATGATGTCATCTTGATGATGTCATCATGACATCATGCTTGAACAAAACCGCAACGAACCCGAGACTCGACATAAGACGAAGACGACAGATGAATGCACCAACAGACTCCCCCTCAGATGTTGACGAGTCTTAAGTGTCGAGTCTTCGCATCTTCAGTCTTTATCAGTCTCTTTTCTTTCTTAGCATATATCAGGATCTTCTCTTTGGCTCTAACCTCGTCAAACTCCCCCTCTCATCATGATGGGATTGCTGTCTGGAATTAGCTATCACCTAGAGATCACATCCTGGCTTTAATTCTGTTTAAGCTCATTTCCTGCATAAAATTCTCTCAAACACATAAGTTTTTACTTAAATCAACAAGAAAAACTTACTAGTAATAGTTACATCAAGTTCAAATTAATGACCCTGATTAACTAATCTAACTTTCTTTCTCAAAATAAATTTCTCAATTCAATACACACACTCCCAAACCAGTTCATCATGTTCAGCACTCGAAATTTTGAAAATCAGCTCTTCAACATCAGTTGTCGAAAATCTTTTTGAATTTTTCAAAATTTATGCTAAAACACACTAAAATCTTTTTGGATTTTTGATTATAACAGAAATGCAGTAAAGAAATATTTACAAACACTATTTTTGTGAGTTTGTGCAAGAGGATCATATCAGTTTTTGAGACCAATCACCAACACCGTTAAGCTTGATTTCATTTTAAGCTCTAAACAATTCACTTAGATTGTCAGTATACTGGTCCACTTAAATTTTCACACAAACTTCAACTGCTTCGAGATACGATATTAATGTCTTAAGCACTTAAACTTAATCGCGTGTCCCACCTCAGAATATACTCCCGTATCCAGATCCCAATATTCAGTCTTACAGGTAATTATGAAACAAATGATATCTGTACATAAATTAGGTAATGCGAGGGCCGAGGGATCTCAGGTCGATACTTCCGTATACGCAGAGAGATATCAGCTTCGACTTTAAGGAATGTCCCCTTTAGAGGATCTTTTAGCTACAACAGCAGCGACTATCAATTTTATTGTTTCATCTGCATGCTGAGGGTTTATGCTATGTTTCAAGCATTTGTGGAAAGTATTATCCAAGGACTAGGTCAGAACCATCGTTCAGCAGAAGTCCCGGAATAATACCCCAGACATCATTGAGTATAAAAACCTAGTATATCAGATTATGAGACCTTTCAAACGAGATTTCGGGGGTTACCCATATATCCGAGAGATGTTCCCCACGATATAAGCAAGTTTGAAATTTAGGTTTATATCTCGTCACAATCTACTAAATGTGTAAAAACCTACTGACACATCATCTGTGAGACCATTTATCACATTTTAACTTTCCATTTCTTTAGCATGTTGTGACAGTCCACTGATGTACTATCATTTCCTCTTATATGCAACAAAAACTCATTTTTCATTTTATCATGTTTTTGGCTTTTTCAAATTTTCAAATGTTTTTGGATTTTCTAAAATTTCTTACTCCCCCTAAAATGCAAACACATTTTAGGAAATTTGAAAACAAACTGTACAAGAACATGACAATGATTTCGAATTGCCTCAATTCTCCATTCACTTGGCATAAACAATCAGAATTCCCCCGACGACAAAACATTTTCCCATAGTGATTTCAAAACACTTAAGTTTGTTTTAATCAAAATGGTTTTTCAGGAAAATTAGTTTTGTGAGTCATTTCTCAAACATGGGGATCATTCATCACCTTGTTTTCTTCAATCACTTGTAAAAACTAACATTTTTAAGAACAATCCACAAACATCACTTGTAGAAAATCAAGTACAACTTAATGTACCTGATTTACCACTTGTAAGACGAAATCACTTTCGTGAATTTCTCAAGAAATGTGCCGATTCATGTTCCACGCTTACCAACCTGGGAACTCCGGCAAGTCAGGTTTTTCATTTAAATAGATTCACCCAAGCCTGACGGTCCTTGGGTGATTTTGAATTCTTGTTCAACAATGGTGGAAAATTTGCATCATCCATTGTTAGACCAGAATTTTCAATTTTTACCTCAACAACTGGCTCCTCTGGCTTTGACGAACCAGAATCATTGCCTGCACATGGCTTGTCTGACTTCGACATGTCAGATTCATCGCCTGAAGGTGGATTGTTTGACTTTAACATGTCAGATTCATCGCCGACCATTTTCTTCTTTTTCTTATCTTCTTTCGTCCTCAGATTTGTATCCGATGAATTCGTCTTGCTTGACTTTGCCATCGAGAGAGTTGATTCATCAGAACTCTTATTTGATCTATCCAGTGAACCCGAGGACAAGATCTTCTCTAGATACTCTCTAGCCTTCTTCCTCTTCTTCCTCAGTCTGTCTTTTTGCCCCTGAGAAAGCTTCACTTTCTTTTCTTCCTCAGTCTGTTCTTTGGGCTTGACATTGACTGGTTTCTTCACCTGCTTCTGAGATTCAGCCCTCGATCTTCTTATTGATCTCATTGAGCAATCTCTAGCAATATGGCCAATGATGTTGCAGTTAAAGCATCTTCTTGACTCAAAACTCCAACTCTGGCAGTTAACAGCAATGTGTCCTTGATAACCGCATCTGTAACACACTCTGTTATCGTACCAATCACCATTTTTAGTCCAAACACTTAGATCAAAGCACTGTTTGGCTTGGTGATAATCTTTCCTCCTCTTGTTTGCTGGATTTGACTTTTGAGCACTGTGGTCCGACCTGCACCACTCATTACCAACAATTTTTGAGTTTTCATTTTTTACTTTTTGTGGTTTTTTATTGCGATTGGATGATCGATCTGATGAGCTGTTATTCTCTTTTTGAACATTTTTCAAATTTTTAATTTTTTGTTTCTGTTCCACTTTCTTCTTCAAAGGTTTTTGCTTAGAGGATTCTCCTTTTTTAGTTGATTGTGGAACAGTTTCTTGAAACTTTTCTTTTAACTTCAAAAATAAATTCTTTTTCTTCATTTTTTCATTTTCATCATCAGATTTCTCATCACAATCTTCAACTATGACTTTGTCATAGTTTGTGACATCGTCACTTATTGGAACTGAATTTAAAGGTTTTGGGCAAGGAATAGTTGAAGTATTCACAAAAACCTTCAACTTTTCTTCCCATTCATTGATTTTCTTTTGAGCACATTCTGCCTCTTTCTCAAGTCGAATAATCTTTTCAAGATGAGAATTGATTGCAATTTGTTTTTCAAGATTGTTTTTACCAAACATATCTCTCTCATCTTCTAAAATTTTTATTTGACTTTGAAAAACTTTTTCATTCTTCGATTTTTCATTTTCAAAATCTTTTTCTTTTTCTTTCAAAATTTTGTTTTCTAATATCAAACTGTTCAAGTCATTTAACAGTTTAACATTTTCAGATTTAAGCTTTTCACAATTTCCCTGCAACATAAGAATCTGGTTAATATCAGCTTGCTTCTCATCCTTCAACATTTTGACTTCCAATGTCAAACTTTCTGCATCTTTCAAGAGTTTGTCATTATCAGCCTTAAAGTTGTCACATTTAGAGCACACTGATTCTGAACTTGAAGATCCAAGCTTCACAGATTCTTCATTCTTTGGAATATCCTTTGTTTCCATCTTATATGTTCCTGCACAAAAGAGTTTAACGAAATCAAAAGGATTCATACTTTCATCAATATAACATTTCCTTTTAATATCATATTTCAGAATACTCTTTGTTGCAAGACACACACGAATTCTATTATCAATTTCAGTAATTACATCCAATTCCAATTTTTGTAAATTCTTTTCCATTTCGTTCAAAAATTCCTTCTTATTCTTATATTCCTTACGAAACTCTGCATTAACCTCATTAAAGAACTGTTTTGGATAAAGTTCTTGAAAAAAATCTTTCCTTTTTAGCTCAACCAAGAATTCATCCCATTTAGCAGGTAATGCATTTGCCAATTTCAATATCTGTTCATCATTTGATATTCTAATATCCTTTTTTCTCAAATTGTCCATTAAAATTTTAAACCGTATTTCCAACTCATCCAACGTTTCATCCTTTCGACACATGAAATGTTCAAAACTTTTAACCCAAATGTCCGTACTCACATTTCTATAATTGCTATCCACAGTTCTCATATACCAACTATTTAAACTTTCAAGATAATCATTTTCTTCTTCGTCAAACATTTTCGCCATATTTCAAAACAATTTGTTCAAACACTCAATTCAACACTTACAGTCACAAATGGTCAACAAGCTCTAAAACAAATCACATGCATACTGAATTCATTTCAACTTCTGATCATATGAGCCAACGACTTCAAAGATGAAACAATCTCATTGGGCCTCTAAACATAATGATCACATGGACTGAAACTTATATTTTCAAGACAACTCGATGCACCTTTAGGACAACCAAAGCACATGGGCCGAAGACTATGATTGGGCCAACATATTCACAAATCAGACAAACTTTAAGTGTGAATAAATCTGATTGGGCCGATTATATCACTAGTCCAAGAAAAATCTCAAGTGACCACATGGGCTAATGATAATCACGTGGCTCACATGCACCAATTTGCCGACAAACTATATAATCAATTCAGAATTTATGTGTATTGAAGACTATTCCACATGCAATTCTATTAAATGTCTGACAACAAGCACATGCAAACATGCACACTTTAAATCTTTTGAACTACAATCACATGTATTACTGATTAACTCTTGCCGACACACTATCTTGAAACTTGTAAGAATCACTTGTTTGTGGGAGAGTGTGTACAAGATATATTTAAACCGACAACCAATATTACATGTATTCTGATTATGAACACCTCGTGCAAACTGACACAAAAACTCGTGATTTCTTGTCTCAACTAACTGACAACCTCGATCAGAATGTTACACACAATTCGACGTACACACTCAAGTGAACTGTTGATTCAAGCGAAAGCCACTCAAGTGAAACCTGAACTTTTCAAGCGAAAGACCCGGTTTCGCTTCAAACTACACTATTTTTCAAGCGAAAGCCAGCATGATGTCAGCAAATAACGAACAACTTTCAAGCGAGCAGATGATTATAACCAGTTTTTACGTTGATTTTAGTGCTGAAACTTTCCAGGATTCATTTAAACATGATTACGCACAATATGTGAAAGTTTGAGCCGTTTTTACCGTGAAAAATTTTCAAATTTGTAAAAGAATGGTGTAGAAATCAGAAAAAGTGACGAAAACAAGCTGTTTTGGCAAGATCTCTTCCTCCTGAGCTCTGATACCACTTGTAGGATCGTTTTGTGACCCGAACGAGTCGTTCAGAAGAGATTTAGTCCGTTTTAGAGGCGGAAACTAAGAAACGGATGTCGAAACAGCTTGCTTATCACTTTAAACACTGATTATATTGATATAATATCGTTTACAATCAGTCTTCACACTGGCAGCACCTCGGTATGGAATTTCAGAACTGTTACAAATGAAATGACATGCTAACCTATATATAGCCTCTAGCTTTCGCTTGAAACTGACACATACAAGTTCAAGCGAAACCCTCATATATACATGTTTCAAGCGAAACCTTATATGTTTGACTATTTCAAGCGAATCTAACACATATAATATTCCAAATTCAAGCGAAAGCCTCATGTATCATTCTGTTATCATGCAAGTCTTGTCTTTTAGTGTAGATGATGTCATTGATGATGTCATCTTGATGATGTCATCATGACATCATGCTTGAACAAAACCGCAACGAACCCGAGACTCGACATAAGACGAAGACGACAGATGAATGCACCAACACATTTACATATAACTTAGCTAATTGTTCCATACTGAAAGTTTCCTTCATCGGTAAGAAATGAGCAGACTTGGTTAATCTGTCTACAATCACCCAGATTGTATCATTACCTTTTCTTGTCTTGGGTAAATTGGTAACAAATTCCATTGTTATCAATTCCCATTTCCATACAGGCATTTCTAATTGCTGCAATAAACCTGAGGGTTTCTGATGTTCGGCTTTTACTTGTGAACAGGTTAAACACTTTGCAACATGTGCTGCTGAAGAAACACGGAATCACTCCCGGGATGACTGGACCGCGTTCTACATAAGGGTGAAGAATCACACCTTGTTCTTCCTCTTGAACCTAGATCTGCAATGGAGAAGAGAAGAAAGTGGAGCTGTAGAGATTGCCGGTAGGAGAAGATTCTCCTGTTTCCAGCTACAAAAAGTGTGGCGGCTCCATATGCTCTGCCTTATTCAAGAGGTGAAGACCTCTTTATATAGGGGGATATGGGCCTCCCCTAACCTCAATGGGCCAGGCCCAGTTAGGGGTTATCTCTACAAGCCCCGGCCCAAAGTAGTGTAAACTACATCGTGTTGGGCCTCGCGGTTGGGTTAGTAGCAACAATAATAAATTAATATAAAAGCAATACGTAACGGGAAGTCTGACCGCTCGGGTCGGGTTTAATACCGTACCCCATCAAGTCCCCCAGTCTAGTGCTGCTCCACGTGCAAGCGTGGAGGAGTACTAGACTTGTTAGGAGTGCTCGAAAGTAAAGATTGAGTTTTAGGCTTACCAGTCGTCCAGATGCGGGAAAGTTGTTGTCCATGCTTGCTGCGTCTGTCTTTCACTGTGAGTAGAGATAAATGGAATAATGAATATCCCCTGGTTGTTCATCTTGGAAATTGATTGGGCAAACCTGGCTCACGCTGTTTGATTGCGGGTAGTTGCTATTGGCGCATTTCCATGAGCTTGTCAAGGTTGCGCGTACGTAACTAGTTTTAGGTTTATTAGTTGGGTTTATGTTTCGACCATAAGGGTTAATCTTCTTAATCCTTCCTGAGCTTAGCTACGCCCCTTCCTGTGTATGAAGGACCCTATCTTTAGTCGGAGTAGTTTAGAAGGAGATGGGCTGATGGGTCTTGGGCCTGAAGACGACGACAAAGAATATCCGCTCTGTCCCTTTGGGGCCAACCGTTTGTGTCTTCTAGAAGATCTTTGGTGCTGGCGCACCCTGATTAGAACCACGTAGGCGTCCTTGCGTTCCTTCTGCCTCACGCCCGATTGTTAATCATGGAGCGCGATAGAATACAACCTGTTGGACGCTGATTGGCTTGCTCTTCTGCCACTTGTACCTTTCATGCTTCCTGAAATGAACCTGCGCCGCCACCCTTGCCCGGCCTTTGGTGTGTGTCCGACCAGCTGGCGCAAGGCTTAGGGATTGACGGCCTTCATTCAGGATGCTAAGTGCTGAATCTGATCTTCAATCCTGTTTGAACCTCGCGCTCGGCTTAGGTTTTGTCCAAGCAGCCTGCGCGTGGTCTGTAGATTAGTTTGATTAACGCATAAGGAGTATGGTCTGCGTGGCTTTTTGGGACCATACCCCTTTAAGTCCCCCCAGTCCAGTGCTGCTTCCATGCGCGAAGTGAATGGTTGGAGCTCTGGACTCAGGAAAAAGAGAAAGGAAAGGCGTGTTGGTCTTTAAAGAATTTGCTAGGTCTTGGTAGCTGGCGCGTGTGTAAGTGTTTGTCAATTACTACGGCGCGGCTACCAGGCTTGTTAATTGATACCTGTTGCTTTTGAGAGCTGGCGCGCATGATCATTGGTTGATGAAGCATGCGGCGCAACCCTTGCTAACTTCAACTTGCAGTTTCGTTGTAATTTTAGGCGAGAAATTTCTCGAAATTTAAATTCTGACAGGGTGCAAATGTCGTTGTTGGTGACCCTTGAGTTGGCTGCTGACGCGGCGATCATTATGTTGTCAGTTCGCCTGTCATGTCACACCTCCAAAATCCACCATGCGGAGTATCACCGCTTGGAGGCGTGACGCGACCAGGATCGAGCCACCAATCATATTGAACATCGTAATTAAGTAAATAGGACCAACCGCAATACGATTGGTGACCAAAGCTAGTTAACCTTGTTTGGTTTAAACAGCGGAAGCAGAAACGTAAAGTTCAAAACATAAGTTCGCAGTTCATAAGTTTAAAGTCCAACACTTAGGTTTAATAAGTTCATGATGTTTTAAATATTAAACACTGGACATAATCGTCCGTACACCACAACGACTCCTTCCTCGTGCAAGCTCCAAGTGTTTAGCGACCTGTAAGGCATGTAACAACTAGTCAACAACAAAGTTGAGTGAGTTCACGTTTGGTTGTTTGGTTTTAAGTTGTTTCTGAAAAACGTGGTTTGACTTTCGTTGGCTTAATTGCCGTGGGGGTTACCCCATAGTTGAAAGTATGTTTATCCATATCCTTTTTCTTTACCCAATCCATAACCATGATCAGTGGGGGTTTTCCCCGTTTGAACTACTAGACGGTATGATATCGACTGCTACGCAAATAAGTTGTGCCCTATATCAGTGTCTATCATCACTGATAATCTGCCATAGTCCATTAGTACACTCCCGTCCTACCGGCACGGTGTGAGGTTTGTTAAACCTAATAGCGCTATTAACTAATGACCCGCTCGCCATTGGCCTCGGCGATTAAGTCGATATAAATTGAGGGACTTCATGATAGAGTTTTGTCTAGCTAGTTTTAAGGTTGTTGTCCTGCACCAGGAGGACGAACGTACGTATTCTGCACCAGGAGAATTCGTAGGATTAATAATGGCATCCAATCTATGGAGGATGGCCGTACATATCCTACCCATGGAGGATATGTAGATTTAGTTTTAAATTCTTTAACCCATTCCCAAACCACCGGGAATCCCATGCCTTAGAAAGTGTGTGAACTCACCTCGGTTTGCTCGGTTAGATTCTCAATATAGCTAGCAGTCAAGGTCGGTCAATCACGTCCTAGTATGATTTACCAGTTAGTCATTTAGTGGCTTTCAAATAGAACACAAAGTTCCTACACGTATCTATCACATAAAATAGTTAGATTATTCCAAAAATTCCCAAATTTTTATAGAATGTCATAAACATTCCATATTTTATTGTGTAAAAATATCGGGGTCCATTCCCCACTCAAAATCAAACATACGATAATGCACATAACATATATAACATGTCAAATCATTCACAGATAGCATACTCGACATTTAGACACGCAAGTCACAACTTATGTCAATTCAGCATTAATACTCAAAACCGGCTGTTTTCGGACATTTAAATAAAATAGTTAGATTATTCCAAAAATTCCCAAATTTTTATAGAATGTCATAAACATTCCATATTTTATTGTGTAAAAATATCGGGGTCCGGTTCATTACCCACATTTTATAAAAATTCATATTCGGGACTGAACTCAGATTCATGTATTTCTGACCACAGTCCACGAAACAATTTATTAAAAATTCATCGTAAGTCTGATTTGCGAAATTCCAGTGGGGTAATTACAAATACTTCAGTTGTCATCTACAGTAAAATTTTCATGGTCCGATTGATCACAAAACTCAGGCTATGACTGAAAGTACGACACCCATTTATTGCTGTCAAAATTCAGCTTAAGTTGCTGTTACAAATTAATACTTTAAAAATAGTAAACGAAGTCCAAAAATTACGATTCTGGTGCCATTAGAACCGTATTTCATAATAACATATTTTAGATTCAAAATATCGGTTTTTCGTTGAGTTTAAAACCTGTTTACAGCCAACTGAAGTTGGCTGTAAAAGTTGGACAGATTCTGATTTTCAGTGTTTAACCTTCTAAATCGTGTTCGATCGATTCCGTTAACAAGTTTAGTGACCACAACAACATGACGCATTAATATTAATCTGTAGAACATCAGATAATCAACCAATAATCATAATCACACAAGATCTACATGCTTTACACACCTATCTTCTCTTTATTCATCTTATTCATCTTTTATCCAAGACTAATGTAAGTTCTTTTAGAGTTTGATAAGTTTTTAACCATTAATCATCTATTAACCATAAAATACATGAACAATATGAAGATTTAAGAAACTTACTACTAGCACAAGGCTAGGGAAGTTCAAGTGTGGAAAAGTGGTGGTTAAAAGGAAACGAGAGAGGTCCTTCAACTTCCGAACACACCGAGCTTCGTTGTCGACCTTCTAACACCTTTGTGTGCTTGTGAAATGCTTGAAAGTGATCAAGTAATGATGGTGGTGTGGTGATGATGGGGCTGCCGAGAACAAAGAAGGGGAGGGAGAGAAGGTTGGTTATTTGATGAAGATGAAGATGATTGTGTATGGTCTAGTGTGTATAAATAAGTGAGTTCCAACACTTAATTACCCATTGTGCCTTATGCTCCCTTAGTACTAAACACCATCTAATATAATAATCAAGGAAATCTTGTGGGGATTTCCCATATAACCATATGGTTGGGGGGGGGGGGGGGTCTAGTTGAATTTGAACTAGATAGTTAAGAGGTTAGTTAGTTTAGTTAGAGATTAAAACTAGTTATTAGTGTGTAGTGTATTATAACGGGTGTTAGGGTGTTCGGGGACCCTAACTAGCTCAGAAAAATATAAACGATGTGTTTAACAATATTTTCGTGTTCCGGGTAATGTCCGGTTATTCGGTTCGACACTGTTCCGATAAACTGCTTAATTAATCCGTAAAGCGTCCTACTTATATATTTTGTAACGTTTTTACTTTCTAACACTTAGGAAAATATAACGGACTATTTAGTGACCTATCTGTACACTATTAGTATATTAACAAATACGTGTAAGCATAACACAGATATCAGAAAGCAGTTAAGTAATTCCACACAGTCGTCAAGCACATTAATTATTATTAATAAACTGTACGGTTACATGTAAATTCGAGGGTTGTCACATTCTCCCCCTGTTAAGAGAATTTCGTCCCGAAATTTAGCGCGTGGTTACTGAGGAAGCTGGTTAAGTTGCGTTGTTTTCCAGATTTTCCTGGGGTGTCACATCATCCCCCCGTTGATTTGGAATTTCGTCCCGAAATTCTGCAGTAGCTTCAGCCTCAGTAGTGGTTGCGTTTTTCTTAAACAGTTGGGGATACTTGAGTTTCATTTGGTCTTCTCGTTCCCAGGTATACTCTGGGCCACGACGAGCATTCCAACGAACTCGAACGAGAGGTATTCTTGTGTGCTTGAGAATCTTAACATCTCGATCAGTAATCTCTACTGGTTCCTCGACGAATCGCAGCTGGTCGTCGATTGTGAGTTCCTTGAGAGGAACTATGAAGGTCTCATCTGACAGACACTTCTTCAGATTTGACACGTGAAATACGTTGTGAACTCCGCTGAGTTTTTCGGGTAGATTCAACCTGTAGGCTACCGTACCAATTTTCTCAATGACTTCGAATGGTCCGATATAACGCGGATTGAGTTTGCCTCGTTTGCCAAAGCGGACTACACCTTTCCAAGGTGAGACTTTGAGTAGCACTCGATCCCTGACCTGGAGCTCGAGTGGTTTTCTTCCCTTATCAGCATAGCTTTTCTGACGGTCACGAGCTGCCGCCATTCGCTGTCGTATCTGAGCAATTTTCTCGGTGGTATCTACCACATGTTCTGGGCCAGTGATTTGGCTGTCACCAACTTCTGCCCAACAGAGAGGTGATCGGCATCTGCGTCCGTACAATGCCTCAAACGGAGCGGCTTGGATGCTGGTGTGGTAGCTGTTGTTATATGAAAACTCCACTAACGGGAGGTGCTTTTCCCAGCCATTGCCGAAGTCGATTACGCATGCCCTAAGCATGTCTTCCAAGGTTTGGATGGTGTGTTCCGATTGCCCATCCGTCTGTGGGTGATAAGCGGTGCTCATATCTAAACGTGAGCCAAAGGACTTGTGCATTGCTTGCCACAGTTCAGAAGTAAAACGTGCGTCACGATCAGATATAATAGAGATTGGCACTCCGTGCCTTGATACCACTTCCTTTAGGTAAATGTCTGCAAGAGTAGAGAACTTGTCCGTTTCTTTGATAGCCAGAAAATGTGCAGACTTGGTTAGTCGATCTACGATCACCCAAATGGTATCGTTTCCGCGTTGAGATCTGGGCAGGCCAGTAACGAAATCCATGGAAATTTGCTCCCATTTCCATTTCGGGATCTCCGGTTGTTGAAGTAGGCCTGATGGTTTCTGATATTCAGACTTGACTCTCGCACAAGTCAAGCACTTGCTGAAGTAAGTTGCTACGTGGGCTTTCATGCCAGGCCACCAATACGTAGTCTTGAGGTCGTGGTACATTTTATCCGAACCAGGATGTACCGAATAACGAGACTTGTGCGCTTCGTCCATCACGAGCTCGCGTAAGTTTCCATAAAATGGAACCCAGATGCGTCCGTTTACATAGTAAGCACCGTCTTCCTTTTGTTCTAGCCGCTGCCTCGATCCTCGTAGGGATTCAGCCCTGATGTTTTCTACCTTCAATGCTTCGACCTGAGCCTCACGAATCTGAGAGGGAAGGTTAGATTGGATGGTAAGCTGTAGAGCACGTACACGCCTAGGTATAGTATCCTTTCGACTGAGGGCGTCGGCCACAACATTGGCTTTGCCCGGATGATACTTGATAGCGCATTCGTAATCATTCAAGAGTTTGACCCATCGGCGTTGTCGCATGTTTAACTCCTTTTGCTTAAAGATATGCTCGAGACTCCTGTGATCGGTGTAAATGGTGCACTTGGTACCGTACAGGTAATGTCTCCATATCTTAAGCGCGAATACAACTGCTCCCAGCTCCAGATCGTGAGTAGTGTAGTTTCTTTCGTGAACTTTAAGTTGGCGCGATGCGTAGGCAATGACCTTGTCACGTTGCATCAATACGCAACCAAGTCCTTGGATGGATGCATCGCAATAAACTACAAAATCATCTGTGCCTTCAGGCAATGAGAGGATAGGCGCGCTACAAAGTCTATCCTTTAGGTGTTGAAAAGCGGATTCCTGTGTATCACCCCAATGATAGATGACACCCTTCTTAGTCAGTGAAGTGAGAGGTTGCGCAATCTTGGAGAAATCTTTTATAAACCTTCTGTAATATCCGGCCAAACCCAAGAATTGGCGGATTTCTGTTGGTGTGCGGGGTGCAGGCCAGTTCTTGATCGATTCAACCTTAGATGGATCCACATGAATTCCATCCTTGTTTACCACATGGCCTAGAAAGTGGACTTCGCGAAGCCAGAAGTCACATTTCGAAAACTTGGCATACAACTGCTCTTTTCGAAGAAGTTCCAGCATAAGTCGTAGATGCTGCTCGTGTTCCTCCTGACTCTTGGAATAGATCAGGATATCGTCGATGAACACAATAACGAACTTATCCAGGTAAGGCTTGCACACTCGGTTCATGAGATCCATAAAGACCGCTGGTGCATTCGTCAGCCCGAATGGCATAACCAGAAACTCGTAATGGCCGTAACGAGTTCTGAATGCTGTTTTGGAGATGTCCTCATCTCGGACTCTCAGCTGATGGTATCCCGATCTTAAATCAATCTTGGAGTAATAGCTCGACCCTTGCAGCTGGTCGAATAAGTCGTCAATACGTGGAAGAGGATAACGATTCTTCACAGTCACCTTGTTGAGCTCGCGATAGTCAATACACATCCTGAAAGTACCATCTTTCTTCTTTACGAATAGTACTGGAGCTCCCCAGGGCGAAGATCTAGGACGTATAAATCCCTTTTCCAAGAGTTCTTGTAGTTGTGTGGACAGTTCTTCGAGTTCTGATGGAGCTAGACGATATGGTGCTCGAGCTACTGGCGCTGCTCCAGGAGCTAGCTCGATTTGAAACTCAACTTGGCGATGAGGCGGAAGACCAGGTAATTCCTCAGGAAATACCTCGGGAAAATCGCGCACAATAGGGATGTCTTCAATTCTCTTCTCTTCCGTGGATGTGTCAGTAACGAGTGCTAGAATGGCAGTGTGGCCCTTTCCCAAACACTTCTGGGCCTTAAGGAAAGAGATGATGCCTTCGACAGCACCACTCTTGTCGCCGCGAATCATGAGAGGTTCTTCACCAGAACGAGGAATGCAGACGATTTTCTCCTTGCAAACAATCTCCGCTTGATGATGAGATAGCCAATCCATCCCAATAACGACGTCGAAACTACCAAGGGTGATAGGAACTAGATCGATAGGGAAAGTCTGACCAGCTAAGACGAGGTTACAACCTTTAACTACGTTTGTGGCTTCAAGACTTTTACCATTTGCTAGTTCTACCGCGTGTTTGGTGTTCAGGAGTGTTGGAGTACGCTTAAGCATTTGGCTAACTTTTAAGGACACATAACTAGTATCGGCACCCGAATCGAATAAAACAGTAACAAAGAAGTCATCCAGAAGAAACTTACCCATCACAACGTTGGGATTGTTCCTCGCGTCGCCCCCATGGTTTCAGGGAGTGATCACCAAGGATCAAGAGTCGAGCCTTCCAAACTCTCTATGCTAGAGGGTGTTCGTTTCAGCGTCTTTGCATGGAGAAGCGAGAACGAAATGTCACTGTGGTAAGAGAATGACGGTTTGGTCTAAGCAAATGGTAGAAATTAGACATAACATAAATCAACAATCATGTGTAGGTACAAAAGCTAGTGTAAAGATTTCGTGTATTTAAGAAGACGGTTATGGAATAATACGATTTCTCATAGTGTAAGGTGGATCAGGTAAGCTTATAGATTATCGTGTTCGCCTGTAGGTTGAGTGATCCATATCACCGCTCTCGAACGTTCTGAAGACTATCTCATCAGTAAGGGCATCCATTCGCTAGGTTGGGTTTACGAAGGGGTAAATCAAGTAGAGTAAGCATTAACCACCCAACAAGGTAATGGGGGGTAATCTTGTGATTGGTGGAAATAGTGGTGTGGTTGTTGGCGTTTCGTTAAATCAGTTGCCAATCGAAGAAACAGGGAATTAATGAGGTTCATGCGAAGAATCGAGCGAAAACAAGGGTCCACCAATAACAGAAGAGTTCAACCAAGTAATATGTCGCTTAGAAGCATTTCTAGTAGTGAGGTGTGGCGGCATGACACGAAAAGGGGAGTTCGTCGCATTATGATCACGGAGGTATATCACTTGTCCAAAATAGAGTTTGGTTGGTAGGGTTGCGAGTTGCAAAGCGACGAACGCGCGCAACTGTGGCTGCTTCGTTTCTGGTAACGACGACCAGTGGAGATGATGAGGTCCGTCAACGGGGATGCGTGGGTATAGTTCTCCAAAACCCGAGTTCGTTTGAGCCAGGTCGGGACTTTGTGAATGTTGACGTACAAGCCGAATGTACGGAGGGTCAGATGGTGATGTCATGTCGAGCTAAGCGTGTGATTAGATAGAATGCATAAACAGTTGTTGTAGCGGGGGTGACGAGAAATCAGAAAGGAATTTGACCATCACTTGTCAAATTTCAAGTAAACAATTGCATATCATAAGGAACGCAGTAGGGCTAATAGACAGCATGCTACTAGCCTAAATAAACACACCATAAACACCACACCGGACAAAAGTAATCTAGCAAGTAAGAAATATAGACTTAAATCATACCACTTATGGTGTCGAGTCTTGCACGTGGAGCGAAGCGTCGTTGTGGATCGTTGAGCACTGTACAGGTTATAGTCTGGTTTTAATAAAAACTTTTTCCCTTATTAAAAACCAAGTTCACTATAACCAATGGCTCTGATACCAATCTGTCACACCTCCAAAATCCACCATGCGGAGTATCACCGCTTGGAGGCGTGACGCGACCAGGATCGAGCCACCAATCATATTGAACATCGTAATTAAGTAAATAGGACCAACCGCAATACGATTGGTGACCAAAGCTAGTTAACCTTGTTTGGTTTAAACAGCGGAAGCAGAAACGTAAAGTTCAAAACATAAGTTCGCAGTTCATAAGTTTAAAGTCCAACACTTAGGTTTAATAAGTTCATGATGTTTTAAATATTAAACACTGGACATAATCGTCCGTACACCACAACGACTCCTTCCTCGTGCAAGCTCCAAGTGTTTAGCGACCTGTAAGGCATGTAACAACTAGTCAACAACAAAGTTGAGTGAGTTCACGTTTGGTTGTTTGGTTTTAAGTTGTTTCTGAAAAACGTGGTTTGACTTTCGTTGGCTTAATTGCCGTGGGGGTTACCCCATAGTTGAAAGTATGTTTATCCATATCCTTTTTCTTTACCCAATCCATAACCATGATCAGTGGGGGTTTTCCCCGTTTGAACTACTAGACGGTATGATATCGACTGCTACGCAAATAAGTTGTGCCCTATATCAGTGTCTATCATCACTGATAATCTGCCATAGTCCATTAGTACACTCCCGTCCTACCGGCACGGTGTGAGGTTTGTTAAACCTAATAGCGCTATTAACTAATGACCCGCTCGCCATTGGCCTCGGCGATTAAGTCGATATAAATTGAGGGACTTCATGATAGAGTTTTGTCTAGCTAGTTTTAAGGTTGTTGTCCTGCACCAGGAGGACGAACGTACGTATTCTGCACCAGGAGAATTCGTAGGATTAATAATGGCATCCAATCTATGGAGGATGGCCGTACATATCCTACCCATGGAGGATATGTAGATTTAGTTTTAAATTCTTTAACCCATTCCCAAACCACCGGGAATCCCATGCCTTAGAAAGTGTGTGAACTCACCTCGGTTTGCTCGGTTAGATTCTCAATATAGCTAGCAGTCAAGGTCGGTCAATCACGTCCTAGTATGATTTACCAGTTAGTCATTTAGTGGCTTTCAAATAGAACACAAAGTTCCTACACGTATCTATCACATAACATGCTTTACTTTAACTGTTTATGCCCATCTAAGTTTCCCGTCCATTCCCCACTCAAAATCAAACATACGATAATGCACATAACATATATAACATGTCAAATCATTCACAGATAGCATACTCGACATTTAGACACGCAAGTCACAACTTATGTCAATTCAGCATTAATACTCAAAACCGGCTGTTTTCGGACATTTAAATAAAATAGTTAGATTATTCCAAAAATTCCCAAATTTTTATAGAATGTCATAAACATTCCATATTTTATTGTGTAAAAATATCGGGGTCCGGTTCATTACCCACATTTTATAAAAATTCATATTCGGGACTGAACTCAGATTCATGTATTTCTGACCACAGTCCACGAAACAATTTATTAAAAATTCATCGTAAGTCTGATTTGCGAAATTCCAGTGGGGTAATTACAAATACTTCAGTTGTCATCTACAGTAAAATTTTCATGGTTCGATTGATCACAAAACTCAGGCTATGACTGAAAGTACGACACCCATTTATTGCTGTCAAAATTCAGCTTAAGTTGCTGTTACAAATTAATACTTTAAAAATAGTAAACGAAGTCCAAAAATTACGATTCTGGTGCCATTAGAACCGTATTTCATAATAACATATTTTAGATTCAAAATATCGGTTTTTCGTTGAGTTTAAAACCTGTTTACAGCCAACTGAAGTTGGCTGTAAAAGTTGGACAGATTCTGATTTTCAGTGTTTAACCTTCTAAATCGTGTTCGATCGATTCCGTTAACAAGTTTAGTGACCACAACAACATGACGCATTAATATTAATCTGTAGAACATCAGATAATCAACCAATAATCATAATCACACAAGATCTACATGCTTTACACACCTATCTTCTCTTTATTCATCTTATTCATCTTTTATCCAAGACTAATGTAAGTTCTTTTAGAGTTTGATAAGTTTTTAACCATTAATCATCTATTAACCATAAAATACATGAACAATATGAAGATTTAAGAAACTTACTACTAGCACAAGGCTAGGGAAGTTCAAGTGTGGAAAAGTGGTGGTTAAAAGGAAACGAGAGAGGTCCTTCAACTTCCGAACACACCGAGCTTCGTTGTCGACCTTCTAACACCTTTGTGTGCTTGTGAAATGCTTGAAAGTGATCAAGTAATGATGGTGGTGTGGTGATGATGGGGCTGCCGAGAACAAAGAAGGGGAGGGAGAGAAGGTTGGTTATTTGATGAAGATGAAGATGATTGTGTATGGTCTAGTGTGTATAAATAAGTGAGTTCCAACACTTAATTACCCATTGTGCCTTATGCTCCCTTAGTACTAAACACCATCTAATATAATAATCAAGGAAATCTTGTGGGGATTTCCCATATAACCATATGGTTGGGGGGGGGGGGTCTAGTTGAATTTGAACTAGATAGTTAAGAGGTTAGTTAGTTTAGTTAGAGATTAAAACTAGTTATTAGTGTGTAGTGTATTATAACGGGTGTTAGGGTGTTCGGGGACCCTAACTAGCTCAGAAAAATATAAACGATGTGTTTAACAATATTTTCGTGTTCCGGGTAATGTCCGGTTATTCGGTTCGACACTGTTCCGATAAACTGCTTAATTAATCCGTAAAGCGTCCTACTTATATATTTTGTAACGTTTTTACTTTCTAACACTTAGGAAAATATAACGGACTATTTAGTGACCTATCTGTACACTATTAGTATATTAACAAATACGTGTAAGCATAACACAGATATCAGAAAGCAGTTAAGTAATTCCACACAGTCGTCAAGCACATTAATTATTATTAATAAACTGTACGGTTACATGTAAATTCGAGGGTTGTCACATTCTCCCCCTGTTAAGAGAATTTCGTCCCGAAATTTAGCGCGTGGTTACTGAGGAAGCTGGTTAAGTTGCGTTGTTTTCCAGATTTTCCTGGGGTGTCACATCATCCCCCCGTTGATTTGGAATTTCGTCCCGAAATTCTGCAGTAGCTTCAGCCTCAGTAGTGGTTGCGTTTTTCTTAAACAGTTGGGGATACTTGAGTTTCATTTGGTCTTCTCGTTCCCAGGTATACTCTGGGCCACGACGAGCATTCCAACGAACTCGAACGAGAGGTATTCTTGTGTGCTTGAGAATCTTAACATCTCGATCAGTAATCTCTACTGGTTCCTCGACGAATCGCAGCTGGTCGTCGATTGTGAGTTCCTTGAGAGGAACTATGAAGGTCTCATCTGACAGACACTTCTTCAGATTTGACACGTGAAATACGTTGTGAACTCCGCTGAGTTTTTCGGGTAGATTCAACCTGTAGGCTACCGTACCAATTTTCTCAATGACTTCGAATGGTCCGATATAACGCGGATTGAGTTTGCCTCGTTTGCCAAAGCGGACTACACCTTTCCAAGGTGAGACTTTGAGTAGCACTCGATCCCTGACCTGGAGCTCGAGTGGTTTTCTTCCCTTATCAGCATAGCTTTTCTGACGGTCACGAGCTGCCGCCATTCGCTGTCGTATCTGAGCAATTTTCTCGGTGGTATCTACCACATGTTCTGGGCCAGTGATTTGGCTGTCACCAACTTCTGCCCAACAGAGAGGTGATCGGCATCTGCGTCCGTACAATGCCTCAAACGGAGCGGCTTGGATGCTGGTGTGGTAGCTGTTGTTATATGAAAACTCCACTAACGGGAGGTGCTTTTCCCAGCCATTGCCGAAGTCGATTACGCATGCCCTAAGCATGTCTTCCAAGGTTTGGATGGTGTGTTCCGATTGCCCATCCGTCTGTGGGTGATAAGCGGTGCTCATATCTAAACGTGAGCCAAAGGACTTGTGCATTGCTTGCCACAGTTCAGAAGTAAAACGTGCGTCACGATCAGATATAATAGAGATTGGCACTCCGTGCCTTGATACCACTTCCTTTAGGTAAATGTCTGCAAGAGTAGAGAACTTGTCCGTTTCTTTGATAGCCAGAAAATGTGCAGACTTGGTTAGTCGATCTACGATCACCCAAATGGTATCGTTTCCGCGTTGAGATCTGGGCAGGCCAGTAACGAAATCCATGGAAATTTGCTCCCATTTCCATTTCGGGATCTCCGGTTGTTGAAGTAGGCCTGATGGTTTCTGATATTCAGACTTGACTCTCGCACAAGTCAAGCACTTGCTGACGTAGGTTGCTACGTGGGCTTTCATGCCAGGCCACCAATACGTAGTCTTGAGGTCGTGGTACATTTTATCCGAACCAGGATGTACCGAATAACGAGACTTGTGCGCTTCGTCCATCACGAGCTCGCGTAAGTTTCCATAAAATGGAACCCAGATGCGTCCGTTTACATAGTAAGCACCGTCTTCCTTTTGTTCTAGCCGCTGCCTCGATCCTCGTAGGGATTCAGCCCTGATGTTTTCTACCTTCAATGCTTCGACCTGAGCCTCACGAATCTGAGAGGGAAGGTTAGATTGGATGGTAAGCTGTAGAGCACGTACACGCCTAGGTATAGTATCCTTTCGACTGAGGGCGTCGGCCACAACATTGGCTTTGCCCGGATGATACTTGATAGCGCATTCGTAATCATTCAAGAGTTCGACCCATCGGCGTTGTCGCATGTTTAACTCCTTTTGCTTAAAGATATGCTCGAGACTCCTGTGATCGGTGTAAATGGTGCACTTGGTACCGTACAGGTAATGTCTCCATATCTTAAGCGCGAATACAACTGCTCCCAGCTCCAGATCGTGAGTAGTGTAGTTTCTTTCGTGAACTTTAAGTTGGCGCGATGCGTAGGCAATGACCTTGTCACGTTGCATCAATACGCAACCAAGTCCTTGGATGGATGCATCGCAATAAACTACAAAATCATCTGTGCCTTCAGGCAATGAGAGGATAGGCGCGCTACAAAGTCTATCCTTTAGGTGTTGAAAAGCGGATTCCTGTGTATCACCCCAATGATAGATGACACCCTTCTTAGTCAGTGAAGTGAGAGGTTGCGCAATCTTGGAGAAATCTTTTATAAACCTTCTGTAATATCCGGCCAAACCCAAGAATTGGCGGATTTCTGTTGGTGTGCGGGGTGCAGGCCAGTTCTTGATCGATTCAACCTTAGATGGATCCACATGAATTCCATCCTTGTTTACCACATGGCCTAGAAAGTGGACTTCGCGAAGCCAGAAGTCACATTTCGAAAACTTGGCATACAACTGCTCTTTTCGAAGAAGTTCCAGCATAAGTCGTAGATGCTGCTCGTGTTCCTCCTGACTCTTGGAATAGATCAGGATATCGTCGATGAACACAATAACGAACTTATCCAGGTAAGGCTTGCACACTCGGTTCATGAGATCCATAAAGACCGCTGGTGCATTCGTCAGCCCGAATGGCATAACCAGAAACTCGTAATGGCCGTAACGAGTTCTGAATGCTGTTTTGGAGATGTCCTCATCTCGGACTCTCAGCTGATGGTATCCCGATCTTAAATCAATCTTGGAGTAATAGCTCGACCCTTGCAGCTGGTCGAATAAGTCGTCAATACGTGGAAGAGGATAACGATTCTTCACAGTCACCTTGTTGAGCTCGCGATAGTCAATACACATCCTGAAAGTACCATCTTTCTTCTTTACGAATAGTACTGGAGCTCCCCAGGGCGAAGATCTAGGACGTATAAATCCCTTTTCCAAGAGTTCTTGTAGTTGTGTGGACAGTTCTTCGAGTTCTGATGGAGCTAGACGATATGGTGCTCGAGCTACTGGCGCTGCTCCAGGAGCTAGCTCGATTTGAAACTCAACTTGGCGATGAGGCGGAAGACCAGGTAATTCCTCAGGAAATACCTCGGGAAAATCGCGCACAATAGGGATGTCTTCAATTCTCTTCTCTTCCGTGGATGTGTCAGTAACGAGTGCTAGAATGGCAGTGTGGCCCTTTCCCAAACACTTCTGGGCCTTAAGGAAAGAGATGATGCCTTCGACAGCACCACTCTTGTCGCCGCGAATCATGAGAGGTTCTTCACCAGAACGAGGAATGCGGACGATTTTCTCCTTGCAAACAATCTCCGCTTGATGATGAGATAGCCAATCCATCCCAATAACGACGTCGAAACTACCAAGGGTGATAGGAACTAGATCGATAGGGAAAGTCTGACCAGCTAAGACGAGGTTACAACCTTTAACTACGTTTGTGGCTTCAAGACTTTTACCATTTGCTAGTTCTACCGCGTGTTTGGTGTTCAGGAGTGTTGGAGTACGCTTAAGCATTTGGCTAACTTTTAAGGACACATAACTAGTATCGGCACCCGAATCGAATAAAACAGTAACAAAGAAGTCATCCAGAAGAAACTTACCCATCACAACGTTGGGATTGTTCCTCGCGTCGCCCCCATGGTTTCAGGGAGTGATCACCAAGGATCAAGAGTCGAGCCTTCCAAACTCTCTATGCTAGAGGGTGTTCGTTTCAGCGTCTTTGCATGGAGAAGCGAGAACGAAATGTCACTGTGGTAAGAGAATGACGGTTTGGTCTAAGCAAATGGTAGAAATTAGACATAACATAAATCAACAATCATGTGTAGGTACAAAAGCTAGTGTAAAGATTCCGTGTATTTAAGAAGACGGTTATGGAATAATACGATTTCTCATAGTGTAAGGTGGATCAGGTAAGCTTATAGATTATCGTGTTCGCCTGTAGGTTGAGTGATCCATATCACCGCTCTCGAACGTTCTGAAGACTATCTCATCAGTAAGGGCATCCATTCGCTAGGTTGGGTTTACGAAGGGGTAAATCAAGTAGAGTAAGCATTAACCACCCAACAAGGTAATGGGGGGTAATCTTGTGATTGGTGGAAATAGTGGTGTGGTTGTTGGCGTTTCGTTAAATCAGTTGCCAATCGAAGAAACAGGGAATTAATGAGGTTCATGCGAAGAATCGAGCGAAAACAAGGGTCCACCAATAACAGAAGAGTTCAACCAAGTAATATGTCGCTTAGAAGCATTTCTAGTAGTGAGGTGTGGCGGCATGACACGAAAAGGGGAGTTCGTCGCATTATGATCACGGAGGTATATCACTTGTCCAAAATAGAGTTTGGTTGGTAGGGTTGCGAGTTGCAAAGCGACGAACGCGCGCAACTGTGGCTGCTTCGTTTCTGGTAACGACGACCAGTGGAGATGATGAGGTCCGTCAACGGGGATGCGTGGGTATAGTTCTCCAAAACCCGAGTTCGTTTGAGCCAGGTCGGGACTTTGTGAATGTTGACGTACAAGCCGAATGTACGGAGGGTCAGATGGTGATGTCATGTCGAGCTAAGCGTGTGATTAGATAGAATGCATAAACAGTTGTTGTAGCGGGGTGACGAGAAATCAGAAAGGAATTTGACCATCACTTGTCAAATTTCAAGTAAACAATTGCATATCATAAGGAACGCAGTAGGGCTAATAGACAGCATGCTACTAGCCTAAATAAACACACCATAAACACCACACCGGACAAAAGTAATCTAGCAAGTAAGAAATATAGACTTAAATCATACCACTTATGGTGTCGAGTCTTGCACGTGGAGCGAAGCGTCGTTGTGGATCGTTGAGCACTGTACAGGTTATAGTCTGGTTTTAATAAAAACTTTTTCCCTTATTAAAAACCAAGTTCACTATAACCAATGGCTCTGATACCAATCTGTCACACCTCCAAAATCCACCATGCGGAGTATCACCGCTTGGAGGCGTGACGCGACCAGGATCGAGCCACCAATCATATTGAACATCGTAATTAAGTAAATAGGACCAACCGCAATACGATTGGTGACCAAAGCTAGTTAACCTTGTTTGGTTTAAACAGCGGAAGCAGAAACGTAAAGTTCAAAACATAAGTTCGCAGTTCATAAGTTTAAAGTCCAACACTTAGGTTTAATAAGTTCATGATGTTTTAAATATTAAACACTGGACATAATCGTCCGTACACCACAACGACTCCTTCCTCGTGCAAGCTCCAAGTGTTTAGCGACCTGTAAGGCATGTAACAACTAGTCAACAACAAAGTTGAGTGAGTTCACGTTTGGTTGTTTGGTTTTAAGTTGTTTCTGAAAAACGTGGTTTGACTTTCGTTGGCTTAATTGCCGTGGGGGTTACCCCATAGTTGAAAGTATGTTTATCCATATCCTTTTTCTTTACCCAATCCATAACCATGATCAGTGGGGGTTTTCCCCGTTTGAACTACTAGACGGTATGATATCGACTGCTACGCAAATAAGTTGTGCCCTATATCAGTGTCTATCATCACTGATAATCTGCCATAGTCCATTAGTACACTCCCGTCCTACCGGCACGGTGTGAGGTTTGTTAAACCTAATAGCGCTATTAACTAATGACCCGCTCGCCATTGGCCTCGGCGATTAAGTCGATATAAATTGAGGGACTTCATGATAGAGTTTTGTCTAGCTAGTTTTAAGGTTGTTGTCCTGCACCAGGAGGACGAACGTACGTATTCTGCACCAGGAGAATTCGTAGGATTAATAATGGCATCCAATCTATGGAGGATGGCCGTACATATCCTACCCATGGAGGATATGTAGATTTAGTTTTAAATTCTTTAACCCATTCCCAAACCATCGGGAATCCCATGCCTTAGAAAGTGTGTGAACTCACCTCGGTTTGCTCGGTTAGATTCTCAATATAGCTAGCAGTCAAGGTCGGTCAATCACGTCCTAGTATGATTTACCAGTTAGTCATTTAGTGGCTTTCAAATAGAACACAAAGTTCCTACACGTATCTATCACATAACATGCTTTACTTTAACTGTTTATGCCCATCTAAGTTTCCCGTCCATTCCCCACTCAAAATCAAACATACGATAATGCACATAACATATATAACATGTCAAATCATTCACAGATAGCATACTCGACATTTAGACACGCAAGTCACAACTTATGTCAATTCAGCATTAATACTCAAAACCGGCTGTTTTCGGACATTTAAATAAAATAGTTAGATTATTCCAAAAATTCCCAAATTTTTATAGAATGTCATAAACATTCCATATTTTATTGTGTAAAAATATCGGGGTCCGGTTCATTACCCACATTTTATAAAAATTCATATTCGGGACTGAACTCAGATTCATGTATTTCTGACCACAGTCCACGAAACAATTTATTAAAAATTCATCGTAAGTCTGATTTGCGAAATTCCAGTGGGGTAATTACAAATACTTCAGTTGTCATCTACAGTAAAATTTTCATGGTTCGATTGATCACAAAACTCAGGCTATGACTGAAAGTACGACACCCATTTATTGCTGTCAAAATTCAGCTTAAGTTGCTGTTACAAATTAATACTTTAAAAATAGTAAACGAAGTCCAAAAATTACGATTCTGGTGCCATTAGAACCGTATTTCATAATAACATATTTTAGATTCAAAATATCGGTTTTTCGTTGAGTTTAAAACCTGTTTACAGCCAACTGAAGTTGGCTGTAAAAGTTGGACAGATTCTGATTTTCAGTGTTTAACCTTCTAAATCGTGTTCGATCGATTCCGTTAACAAGTTTAGTGACCACAACAACATGACGCATTAATATTAATCTGTAGAACATCAGATAATCAACCAATAATCATAATCACACAAGATCTACATGCTTTACACACCTATCTTCTCTTTATTCATCTTATTCATCTTTTATCCAAGACTAATGTAAGTTCTTTTAGAGTTTGATAAGTTTTTAACCATTAATCATCTATTAACCATAAAATACATGAACAATATGAAGATTTAAGAAACTTACTACTAGCACAAGGCTAGGGAAGTTCAAGTGTGGAAAAGTGGTGGTTAAAAGGAAACGAGAGAGGTCCTTCAACTTCCGAACACACCGAGCTTCGTTGTCGACCTTCTAACACCTTTGTGTGCTTGTGAAATGCTTGAAAGTGATCAAGTAATGATGGTGGTGTGGTGATGATGGGGCTGCCGAGAACAAAGAAGGGGAGGGAGAGAAGGTTGGTTATTTGATGAAGATGAAGATGATTGTGTATGGTCTAGTGTGTATAAATAAGTGAGTTCCAACACTTAATTACCCATTGTGCCTTATGCTCCCTTAGTACTAAACACCATCTAATATAATAATCAAGGAAATCTTGTGGGGATTTCCCATATAACCATATGGTTGGGGGGGGGGGGTCTAGTTGAATTTGAACTAGATAGTTAAGAGGTTAGTTAGTTTAGTTAGAGATTAAAACTAGTTATTAGTGTGTAGTGTATTATAACGGGTGTTAGGGTGTTCGGGGACCCTAACTAGCTCAGAAAAATATAAACGATGTGTTTAACAATATTTTCGTGTTCCGGGTAATGTCCGGTTATTCGGTTCGACACTGTTCCGATAAACTGCTTAATTAATCCGTAAAGCGTCCTACTTATATATTTTGTAACGTTTTTACTTTCTAACACTTAGGAAAATATAACGGACTATTTAGTGACCTATCTGTACACTATTAGTATATTAACAAATACGTGTAAGCATAACACAGATATCAGAAAGCAGTTAAGTAATTCCACACAGTCGTCAAGCACATTAATTATTATTAATAAACTGTACGGTTACATGTAAATTCGAGGGTTGTCACATTCTCCCCCTGTTAAGAGAATTTCGTCCCGAAATTTAGCGCGTGGTTACTGAGGAAGCTGGTTAAGTTGCGTTGTTTTCCAGATTTTCCTGGGGTGTCACATGTCAGGTGAGTGTGGCCCAGCTTTAGCGGTGCGCACACAGTCGTGTGGCTATTGTAAAATATTCACCCTATGGTGTGACTTCTGTTGGTTAGCGCAAGGTGCGCGCGTGTCTTAAGCCATGAAGCGTATGTATTTATAGTGTTTGAATCTTTGTAAACTGCTGTCTACAATAGTTGCACGTGTTAATCCACTTTGAACAGGTTATCGCGAATGAGAATTGGCATAAAGTTGCGTCAGGAATAATGAAGTGGAGACCCGAGCCTGCGCTAATCCTCTGGTGTGACACAACAATAATGTGGCATGAAGCAAGGAGATGTGGCTTGTCTTGAAGATTGTAGGTGTAAGCGAAACTTTATTTCAGCCAATGTGTTTTTGCGTATACCCAAAGTGGTGCATGCATTTGTAGCACAGTTTACGTTTTGTAAGCGTTTTCATATATGGCTAAGCATGCGCGCGCGGGTGACACACACGCTCGTATGTAAAGCAGCAGGGTCACGTGGAGATTAGCGTGCTTACATGTGTAGCAGCAAGACTCGCATGGAGGTTGAGATGATCGTATGTAGAACAACAGACTCGTATGGGGATCAACGTGTTGGTATGTAAAAGAGCTTGCGCGCACGGCAACTTACATGCTCGTAAGTAATGAAGTATGCGCGCGAGGCGACTAATGGCCTGTATGTAGAGGAGCGAGCGCGCTTGGCGACTTGCGTGCTCAAATGTAACGGTGCATGCGCGCGTGGTGACTTACGTGCTCAGATGTAAAGAAACATGCGTGGTTGGCGACTTACGTGCTCAGATATAAAGGAGCATGCGCGGTTGGCGACTTACGTGCTCAAATGTCAAGGAGCATGCGCGCGTGGCGGCTTACGTGCTCGTTTGTAAAGGAGCATGCGCGGTTGGCGACTTACGTGCTCAAATGTCAAGGAGCATGCGCGCGTGGCGGCTTACGTGCTCGTTTGTAAAGGAGCATGCGCGGTTGGCGACTTACGTGCTCAAATGTCAAGGAGCATGCGCGCGTGGCGGCTTACGTGCTCGTTTGTAAAGGAGCATGCGCGCGTGGCGACTTACGTGCTCGTATGTAAAGGAGCATGCGCCCGTCGGCGACTTACGTGCTCATAAGTAATGGAGTATGCGCCGGTCGGCGACTTACGTGCTCATAAGTAATGGAGCTTGCGCGGATGGCGACTTACGTGCTCGTATGTGGAGCAGCAGGCTCGTATGGAGGCTGAGATGCTCGTATGTAGAGCAGCAGACTCCTATGGAGACCGGCGTGCTCATAAGTAAAGGGCGCTTTTTAGGCTTTCATCGGCGTGCGTGAGAATCACCCGTTGCGTTTTACCGATTGAATGTATTGCTAGTCCTGCAAATAAGTTGACAAGGTAAGTTGTAATAAAGGGTGATATGTGGAAAGTGTTAATACCGAAACTTCATCCTTAGGAGGTGTTTGTTCCGTGCATCCATATTTCGCAATATGTGAACAATTTTGGCCCTCCAAATGGTGTTGCACCATGCTAGTCTCTCAGTTTATTGCTGTTAAAAATGTTAGTAGAATTGAAATAACAATGTAAATAGTCGAGTCATTGTAAGGGACTGACATGTACATATGAGTTTCACGAAACCGGGTCCTTATTTAAGGAGTAAATCTTACCCAAAACTTGATGTGGTTTGCGGACGGCGGTATCACACCGCGACGATAGTAGTAATATTGTTTCAATCATTTTGAAGAATAACAATTTGCATTTGCCCTTTCTACTGGTAAAAAAGATTTGTTTGTGTCATCGAATTTCAAGTACTGGCTGTACAGATATAGACAATACGATCGTGCTGGTCAATATAAATGCCTGCCCATATACTAGTTTATGATGTAGTTTAAAAAGCCATACACTAACTCATGTAGCGTGCAAGGTGTTAAAACGTTAATATGGGTATATTATTAATATTACCTTCATTACAAGTTAATAATCTGAATGTTTGTTTAAGTTAGTTTTGTTTAAATATGTTTAATGTTGGAATGTTTAATATGTGAGGTATACTGGGCTGAACACTATTGGAGTGGGCTTGAGAGATAGCTGGACTGGGCCTTGTTGCGGTTGCAAGATAAAAGGTGTTGGGCTGGACTGGAGTGTCTCGCATAGAAGGCCCGGGTGTGTTCCGGGTTATAAGGAAACCCGTTCAGCTGTTGGAGCATATATATTAGTGCTTTGGGATCATAACAAAAAGGCGTACAAAATATCTCTCTGATCATTGTTCTCTCTCTCTTAGGGTTTAGTCAATTCTTGTAGATCTTGTAGCTTAAATCTGGTTTTTGAGAGAATAGATCGCTGTATCCAAATTACTCCACCACCAAACATGCGCGATGTGGCAGAGCTTGTGTTAGGGGATCCCGCCTGTGAACCACTGTGTAGGAAATCCCCCTAGTTGTACCATTTCACGCTGCGCGAAGTGGAGGTGATCCTCCGGTAGAGCATGTTTGCAGTGCGTGAAGTAGGGAAGCATGCCGGCGCGGGATGGTGCTTGTCCGGCAAGATGCGCGAGGTGAAGTATAACCGGCAAGAGGCGCGCATGCCTGCGCGGCGGAGTGCGTCCAACAGTGGTTTCGACGCGAGGTGGTGTTTGTGCAGCAAGGCTCGCGCGTACTTGCGCGCGGTGACATGGTTGTAAAACGAGTAAGCGTAGAACATGAGCGACCCGGCGCGCGAGTAAGCGGAACTTGTTAACCGCGCGAGATGAAGAACATGTCTACATGTGCGCGGGTAACGGGGAGTATGCTTGCCATGCGCGGTGACATCGTTTTGTAAAACAAGAATTGTTATTCTTATAACTTATTTTCGGTATATATGAGCATGTGCCAGTGTACGTTCTGACAGCTCATTAGCTGTTTGTTTGCCCTTTACAGCTGTAAAGGTTTTTGGAATTGTCGTATTTACCATGATGGCTTTCTCTTCTTTTTTTTTTTTTTTAAATAGTCGTTTAAAATAACACAGCTCACCTTTAGGAAGGATGGAAGACAGCTGCATTTCCTTTAAAAGTTATGGATGACAGCTAACCTTTTTTATCTATTATTTAAAAATAATTTAGAATAACAAAAGCTGAAACAACTCTCGGCTCCAAGCACCAAACTCAAAGCTATTAATCACATATTTCATGAGTTATCCCATAGTCACTGAATATTAAATTAATGGAGCACATGGGGTTTTTAAAAGGTGATGTAAAAGAATTCTGCGATTCGTTTCTTTTTTTTTTTGTAAACATTTGGTTCACATGGTTTTTGTCATAACCTTACTTTGAAAAAGGTTTGCACCCGAAACAGTAGAGTAGTTGACTTACTTGTTTTATGCATAAATGATGGCGAAACTTGTTGATGGAGGCATAGGGCCCCCTTTGGGGCTGTGACTGATTTGTTCGGCTTTAAAGCCGAGAATCTTGTGGGATCTTGCAAAAAATTTAGATCTAGAAGATTTGGAAAGACAATCACAGCAAGATGTGGTACAGATTCAAATTTGTAGGAGAGAACGAGAGATTGTTTTTGGAGCTCAATGGAGCTCGGATCTGATGATTTCTTGGTCAAAAACTTTTGGACCTGGTTAAAAAAAACGCAGATCTGAAGAAAACAGACCTGGATCTAGAAATCTTAAAACAGCAGATCTGAGATGGGGAGAAGAGAACAACGAGTTTTGATTCTTTGATTTAGATTTTGAACCGGTGGGCGCCAATGAAGAAACACGGAATCACTCCCGAGATGACTGGACCGCATTCTACATAAGGGTGAAGAATCACACCTTGTTCTTCCTCTTGAACCTAGATCTGCAATGGAGAAGAGAATAAAGTGGAGCTGTAGAGATTGCCGGTAGGAGAAGATTCTCCTGTTTCCAGCTACAAAAAGTGTGGCGGCTCCATATGCTCTGCCCTATTCAAGAGGTGAAGACCTCTTTATATAAGGGGATATGGGCCTCCCCTAACCTCAATGGGCCAGGCCCAGTTAGGGGTTATCTCTACAAGCCCCGGCCCAAAGTAGTGTAAACTACATCGCGTTGGGCCTCGCGGTTGGATTAGTAGCAACAATAATAAATTAATATAAAAGCAATACGTAACGCGAAGTCTGACCGCTCGGGTCGGGTTTAATACCGTACCCCATCAGCTGCTATATCCTTTTTCATTCCTATCCACTACATCTTATCATTACCGGGATGTATCGTATACTTAGACTTATGGGCTTCTTCTAAAATTCGGGGGCGTAAGTTTCCTTGTTTAGGTATCCAAATTCTTTTCTTATGGAATCTCCAAATTCCATCTGTTCCTTGTTCTAATTCCTTAATCATTCATTTTAATTTCTCAGTATCGTCCTTGATTACTGATTTTTGTACTTCTCTAATTTGCTCATTTAAATCTACCTGCAGATTTAGTTTGAGAGAACTTACTTTTCTTGGTTTATCATGATACTTTCGACTTAAAGCATCAGCTACTACATTAGTTTTTCCTGCATGATACTGGATACTACAATCATAATCACTTAGTATTTCCATCCAGCGTCCCTGCCTCATATTTAACTCTTTTTACCCGAAAACATATCTTAAATTCTTATGATCGGTGAAAATGGTAAACTTACTACCGTAAAGATAATGTCTCCAAATTTTAAGGGCAAAATTATGGCTCCTAACTCTAGATCATGGGTTGTATAATTCTCTTCATGGTTCTTAAGTTGTCTAGAGGCATAGGCTATAACCTTTTGACGTTGCATTAACACACATCCATAACCTAACTTAGAAGCATCACAATAGACTACAAAGTCTTCAGTTCCTTCTGGTAACGCTAGTGTGGGTGCGTTGGTTAATCTTTGCTTAAGGATTCTAAAGGCTTCTTCCTGTTTTGGTCCCCATTCAAATTTAATTGATTTACAGGCCAGTTTTGTTAAAGGAATGGTTATTCTAGAGAAATCTTGGATAAACTGTAACACCCGTCTAATTTTACTTGAATTTAATAATAATTCATGCCATTTTTAGAGTAAAAGATATCTGATTAACATTAGCTTCAAAAGTCAAGTTCATAAGTAGCATAAACCTTAGTCAACTAATGTTTAAGTTAGAACATTCAAAACATGTTTATCAATTTGTTTTCAACCCAAAAACATAGACTATTAAAGTTTAAAACATTGCGGAAGCTTGTAAATAGTGTTCGGTTCTTCAAAAGCTTGCTCGATCATCTTCTGGATAGTTTTCAACATCACCTAAGATCAAAACCACAACAAAAGTTAGTTTTGATAATGCTACAATGCATATAAACAAGTATTATGGATCAACATATATAAAAAAAATAATTTTTTCCGGAATGAGGGCGTCGCGCGACGCCAAGGGGGCTCGCGTGACGCCTAGCCCTTATTTCAACAGACTCTTTGTTTTGCTGATGCTGAACAAACCCAGCTCCATGTTTATTCAAGTCCAAACTTAAAACGGCCGTAACTTTTGACTCGTAAGTCCGTTTTAGGTGATTCTTTTTCCTATACATCTGTAAATTCATTACCGACATGCCTATTACAAATTTCATACCGAAAAATCTGTTTGCGGACCAAAAGACTATATGACCATATGGAATTATTTGACCCATTTCTACTTAACACAATACACTACCAATTGACTAGCAAACCTAAGGCGTGTATTACCCAACTTCCGGGGCTTATTATCACCGGCACTTCATTACCAAACCTATGGCTTCGTGCTCTTGTGACCATTTTCGCCATTTCTATTTAATTACAATATTATCATTACAATGTGACATTATTTGACCCGTTTGGTTCATCTACGGAAATCCTCCATTTTTGATGACTACCAAACGACTACAACCCAATTCTTAACCTACGGATTTAAGTAACGTACATGATCGCTACAACCAACATAATTTTTATCAACAACACATAGTTTAACAACAATTCGTCAAATGTAACGGATCAAGTTACATACCTTTGAAGTAGGCCTTTCAAACGTGGTTCGCCACCCGCTTGTCCGCTTGACGCTCCTGCGCTCTTTCCTATAGAGTTCATTTAAGACATGTTTAGAACTCTCTTTAAACCTTATATCGCATAATACACCGAAACATCATAATTATGCGCTTAACCTTTGAATTTCAGTTTTAAGCCTTCTTAGAGGCATTTTCACAAACACTTTAAGGGCGGATTTTACATGATTAAATATCAAGTCTCTAGCTTATCACTTAGCCCTAATTTCACATCATTCAACCATTTTACACAATTGTTAGCTTCTATAATTATGAAGTTACCTCACAATTGTCAAATTATACTAGAATAACACCCAATCTCCTAGTGATTATCAAGTTCTACATAACCCACTAATCACCTACAATGGTGCTCATGGATTTTACTAAAATTTCACATGATTTCAACTTATATTTGTCTAGGGTTTGTCCCTAGACACTATAGTTGTTCCTAAATCATCATAAGACACACATGCAACCATAATTTCAGATTCTCCCAATTTCATGAGAATTTCAAGTTGAGAGTTTTCATCAAATTTTACATACCTTGTAATCCTCTTTTGATGAGGATCAATAATCTATGCTTTAATTTCGATTTCAACTTGGATTGAGCCTTCAATTTGCAAGTTTAGTGAAGTTTTAGGGTTTTGGAGAGTGGGGATCGTCCCCTGCTTGTGCTTGTACAACCAGACACCTCTTTTTGGGGTGTTTGGTTTGTTTTATTTGTTTTATTAAAATTAAGTTTCAATTTCAACAACTTAGGCCCCTCCACTTTGATCAACATGTAATTTGGTTGCTTTTAACCCTACTATAAGTTATTTCTAGACTTGTAACTAACTAGGTTAAAATTCCTAGTTAGTAAATTCTCGTTTATTTATACTTTATAATTCTAATATAAAGTTTTATATTTTCGGGGTGTTACAAGTCCACCCCCCTTAAAAAGGGTTTCGTCCCCGAAACCGAATTACGTACCAAATAAAGTAGGGTAGAGTCGTCGCATCTCCTCCTCGGACTCCCATGTAGTGTCCGAGCCTTTTCTATGTTCCCATTTGATTTTGACTTGGTCGATTTGTTTATTTCGTAAGTGTTTGACCTTTCGATCTAAAATCTCCACCGTTCTCACAGCATAATTCAGACTATTATCCACTTCGATATCATCGTAATGGATATAGGCTGTTTCGTCCGCTAGGCACTTTCGTAATTATGACACGTGAAACGTGCTATGAATCCCACTTAGTTCCTCCGGTAGCTCAAGGCGGTAAGCTACCTTGTCGACCCTTCCGATGATTTTAAATGGCCCAATAAACCTCGGGCTTAGCTTCCCCCTTTTTCTGAATCTAATAACGCCCTTCCATGGGGAAACTTTTAGCATAACCATGTCGCCAACCTGGAATTCGATTGGCCTATTCCTTTTATCAGCATACGCCTTCTGCCTGTCTTGAGCCGCTTTCAAGTGTGCCCGAACCACATCAATCTTTTCATTTGTGGCTTGTACTATATCTTGGTGGGCGAGTTCACGTGGACCCACTTCACCCCAACATACCGGGGTTCGGCACTTCCTACCATAGAGCATTTCGTACGGTGCCATCTTAATACTAGCATGGTAGCTGTTATTATACGAAAACTCGACTAACGGTAGGTAAATATCCCAACTTCCTCCAAAGTCGATTATACACGCCCGTAGCATATCCTCCGATGTTTGTATTGTTCTTTCACTCTGTCCATCGGTTTGAGGATGGTACGCAGTGCTAATGAACAATTTGGTTCCCATTTTCTCTTGGAAATCTCGCCAGAAATTTGAAGTAAACCGGGTATCCCTATCAGACACGATGGATACCGGTACTCCATGACGTGCTATTATCTCATTAGTGTAAACTTCTGACATCTTTTCTGACGTATAAGTCTCACGAATAGGAATGAAGTGAGCACTTTTCGTCAATCTGTCCACCACTACCCATATGGCATCGAAACCACGAGTCTTAGGCAACTTGGTTAATAGGTCCATTGTAATATGTTCCCATTTCCAAACCGGGATTTCTAATGGTTGGAGTTTGCCGTATGGTTTTTGGTGCTCCGCCTTGACTTGTAGACATGTCAAGCATTTTTCCACACACTTCGCCACATCCCTCTTCATTCCTGGCCACCAATAATTTTGTTTCAGATCATTGTACATCTTAGTCGCGCCTGGATGAATTGAATATCGGGATTTATGAGCTTCATCAAGTAGAAGCGCCTTCACCCCACAAGTATTTGGAACCCATATCCTTCCGGATCGAGTCTTCATCCCGTTATTCCCATCCGACAAATCTTTCAATTGGCCGATTATTCTTTCTTTCTTCCAATTCTCCTCTTTCACTGCTTCTAATTGCGCCTCTCGAATACGTTCAAGTATACCCGAGGTCACCACGAGCTGCATCGACCTTACTCGTATTGGGACATAGTCCGCTTTTCTGCTCAGAGCATCCGCCACCACATTTTCCTTTCCGGGGTGGTAGTGTATTTCACAGTCGAAATCTTTCACCGTTTCTAACCATCGCCTTTGTCGCATATTTAACTCCTTCTGATCGAAGAAGTATTTTAAACTCTTGTGATCGGTGAATATGGTGCACTTTACCCCATATAAGTAGTGCCTCCATATTTTTAAGGCAAATACCACCGCAGCCAACTCAAGATCGTGCGTGGGATATTTCTTCTCGTGTATCTTCAATTGCCTCGAGGCATAAGCTATAACTTTGCCCCGTTGCATCAAAACGCATCCGAGCCCCGATAGTGAAGCATCCGAATAAACCACCATGTCTTCGACTCCGTCCGGTAATGTCAGTACCGGAGCTTGTGTTAACTTCTCTTTTAGCGTTTGAAACGCTCTTTCTTGATCGACACCCCAAATGAACTTTTCTTTCTTTTGGGTTAGCTTTGTTAACGGTGACGCAATCTTGGAGAAATCTTGAATGAATCTCCTGTAGTATCCCGCAAGCCCCAAAAAGCTTCTAATTTCCGAAGGGTTCTTCGGGGGATTCCATTTTGATACAGCCTCGATCTTTGACGGATCCACCAATACTCCGTCGGCACTTATGATGTGGCCAAGAAATTGTACCTCTCGTAACCAAAAGGCACATTTAGAGAATTTTGCATATAACCTCTCTCGCCTAAGTGTCTTCAACACCTCTTGTAAATGGTGTGCATGTTCAGCTTCGCTTTTTGAATACACCAAAATATCATCGATAAACACAATGACCGACTTATCCAACATTGGCTTGCAAACCCGGGTCATGAGGTCCATGAAAGCCGCGGGTGCATTTGTTAGCCCAAATGACATCACGAGGAATTCGTAATGTCCGTATCTCGTGCGAAAAGCCGTCTTCGGCACATCTTCTTCCTTGACCTTTAGTTGGTGATACCCAGATCTAAGGTCAATTTTTGAAAACCAGTTCGCACCTTGTAATTGGTCGAATAAATCATCTATCCTCGGAAGCGGGTATCGGTTCTTTACCATGAGTTTGTTTAACTCCCGGTAATCGATACACATGCGCATGCTTCCGTCTTTCTTTCTCACGAACAATACCGGTGCGCCCCAAGGAGACACACTCGGCCTTATGAATCCCTTGTCAAGAAGGTCTTGAATTTGGGACATCAACTCTTGTAATTCCGACGGTGCGAGTCGGTACGGAGCTTTTGCTACGGGTTTTGCGCCCGGAATCAATTCGATCCCGAACTCTACTTCCCGTTCAGGCGGTATCCCCGGTAAATCCTCCGGAAACACATCTTCGTAATCTCGTACTACCGGTACATCTCCAATCTTCCGTGATTCTTTCTCGGGCTCATTTGCGTATATCATGAATGCCTTGCATCCTCGCTTCATAAGCTTGTGAGCTTTCAACATTGAGCATACTATAGGGTTGCCTCCTTTTTCGCCATAAATGGTGACGTGTTTCCCGCTCGGAGATGTTAGTTTTATCTCTTTACGAAAACACACGACCTTTGCATGGTGTTGAGATAGCCAATCCATCCCAACGACTACTTGAAATTCTCCCATTGACATCGGGATTAGGTCTATCAAGTATTCCTCATCGTCGATGCTTAATTTGCAGCCTCGACAAACATCACAAACTATAAAACTTTTGTTGTCCCCTATTTCAACTTCTAAGGGCACAGATAATTTCGTCAATACAAATGAAGGATGTCGAATAAATCCATGTGAAATAAAGGATTTATTCGCACCCATATCAAACAATACACGTGCTGGAATAGAGTTAATTATGAATATACCTGAAACCACATCGGGTTCTGTCTTTGCTTCAGCCGCGGTAAGTTGGAAGGACCTAGCCTTCGCTTTGGGGGCTTCTGCTGGAGACTCTTTTGTGTCTCTCTTCCCAATCAACTCGGGACATTCAGACTTTTTGTGGCCGGGTTGATAACATTTGTAACAAACAGAAACTTTCCCGGGACATAGTGATGCGGTGTGCCCCATCTTCCCACATACCGGGCACGGCTTGTCTTTGAAGTGGCACTCACCTTTGTGCCCCTTTCCACATACTTTGCAACTTGGCGACCCGCCTTTAGCATCCACTTTCTTTCCCGATTCAGCAGTTCTAGCTTTCTTTGTAGGGCTTGGATTCACATCCTGTGCCCTTCGTTCACCTCTTTCAACTTGTTTCTTTAACTCGATTTCCCGCTCCCGGGCGGTGTTGATAATCTCCGTGAGGGTTTCATATTTTGACGGAGTCATAAACTCCCGGTACTCGGCACTCAGCATGTTGTAATAGTAGTATATCTTTTGCTCTTCAGTGGTGACTAACTCGTCACAAAATCTCAGCTTATCCATGAAGATGCTCGTGATCTTATCTATTTTTTCACCCTTTTGTCTTAGCTGGATGAATTCTTCTTTGATCCTGTTAATAACCGCTTTGGGACTGTGGTGTTTAAGGAATGGTACCTTAAACTCGTCCCAAGTCATAACCCTCGCCGCTTCAGCTCCCATTTCTTTCTTTTTATTATCCCACCAATCCTTAGCTTGGCCTCTCAATTGACTCGTTCCGTAAGCAACAAAGTCGCCTACTTCACAATGGGTTCGTTCAAACACCCCTTCAACATCACTTATCCATCTTTGGTAAATTATCGGGTCAACCTCCCCGTTATAGATTGGCGGTTTACACGCCATGAATTCCTTGTACGAACACCCTTTGCGTTCTCCCGTTTTCTCCTTCATAAGGTTGACAATATCCACCAACCTTTTAACTCGCTCTTCGACAAGCGACAACACCGTGCCTTGAATTTTGTCTATAAACCCGGATAGACTTCCTTCAATTGCCTTCCCTACCTCTTCGGCAATTATCTCTTTCATTTGTTCAGTGCTTGTTTGGACCAGATTATCATCATTCCCATCGGACATCTTGAAACTGAAATGTTTACATTTAAACGTTAAACATTTCATTTATAACATTGCTTCATTTGTTTCGGTTTTAGCCAAGTTCCTAACTTGCATTAACCGTTCACATTTAATGCACTTTCCGGGTTTGAGTGTGTTAACACACTGTTCCCATGCATCTCAATTCCTTTCTCATTTCTTACATAAGACCTAATTTATTAGCATAATAAGTTAATTCTTACCAGACGATTGATCGAGCTTGAACCGAACACTTTGTTGACAACCTTAAGCTCTGATTACCAACTTGTAACACCCGTCTAATTATACTTGAATTTAATAATAATTCATGCCATTTTTAGAGTAAAAGATAACTGATTAACATTAGCTTCAAAAGTCAAGTTCATAAGTAGCATAAACCTTAGTCAACTAATGTTTAAGTTAGAACATTCAAAACATGTTTATCAATTTGTTTTCAACCCAAAAACATAGACTATTAAAGTTTAAAACATTGCGGAAGCTTGTAAATAGTGTTCGGTTCTTCAAAAGCTTGCTCGATCATCTTCTGGATAGTTTTCAACATCACCTAAGATCAAAACCACAACAAAAGTTAGTTTTGATAATGCTACAATGCATATAAACAAGTATTATGGATCAACATATATAAAAAAAATAAATTTTTCCGGAATGAGGGCGTCGCGCGACGCCAAGGGGGCTCGCGTGACGCCTAGCCCTTATTTCAACAGACTCTTTGTTTTGCTGATGCTGAACAAACCCAGCTCCATGTTTATTCAAGTCCAAACTTAAAATGGCCGTAACTTTTGACTCGTAAGTCCGTTTTAGGTGATTCTTTTTCCTATACATCTGTAAATTCATTACTGACATGCCTATTACAAATTTCATACCGAAAAATCTGTTTGCGGACCAAAAGACTATATGACCATATGGAATTATTTGACCCATTTCTACTTAACACAATACACTACCAATTGACTAGCAAACCTAAGGCGTGTATTACCCAACTTCCGGGGCTTATTATCACCGGCACTTCATTACCAAACCTATGGCTTCGTGCTCTTGTTACCATTTTCGCCATTTCTATTTAATTACAATATTATCATTACAATGTGACATTATTTGACCCGTTTGGTTCATCTACGGAAATCCTCCATTTTTGATGACTACCAAACGACTACAACCCAATTCTTAACCTACGGATTTAAGTAACGTACATGATCGCTACAACCAACATAATTTTTATCAACAACACATAGTTTAACAACAATTCGTCAAATGTAACGGATCAAGTTACATACCTTCAAAGTAGGCCTTTCAAACGTGGTTCGCCACCCGCTTGTCCGCTTGACGCTCCTGCGCTCTTTCCTATAGAGTTCATTTAAGACATGTTTAGAACTCACTTTAAACCTTATATCGCGTAATACACCGAAACATCATAATTATGCGCTTAAACTTTGAATTTCAGTTTTAAGCCTTCTTAGAGGCATTTTCACAAACACTTTAAAGGCAGATTTTACATGATTAAATATCAAGTCTCTAGCTTATCACTTAGCCCTAATTTCACATCATTCAACCATTTTACACAATTGTTAGCTTCTATAATTCTGAAGTTACCTCACAATTGTCAAATTACACTAGAATAACACCCAATCTCCTAGTGATTATCAAGTTCTACATAACCCACTAATCACCTAGAATGGTGCTCATGGATTTTACTAAAATTTCTCATGATTTCAACCTATATTTGTCTAAGGTTTATCCCTAGACACTATAGTTGTTCCTAAATCATCATAAGACACACATGCAACCATAATTTCAGATTCTCCCAATTTCATGAGAATTTCAAGTTGAGAGTTTTCATCAAATTTCACATACCTTGTAATCCTCTTATGATGAGGATCAATAATCTATGCTTTAATTTCGATTTCAACTTGGATTGAGCCTTCAATTTGCAAGTTTAGTGAAGTTTTAGGGTTTTGGAGAGTGGGGATCGCCCCCTGCTTGTGCTTGTACGACCAGACACCTCTTTTTGGGGTGTTTGGTTTGTTTTATTTGTTTTATTAAAATTAAGTTTCAATTTCAACAACTTAGGCCCCTCCACTTTGATCAACATGTAATTTGGTTCCTTTTAACCCTACTATAAGTTATTTCTAGACTTGTAACTAACTAGGTTAAAATTCCTAGTTAGTAAATTCTCGTTTATTTATACTTTATAATTCTAATATAAAGTTTTATATTTTCGGGGTGTTACATAAACCGTCTATAATAACCTGCCAGTCCAAAAAAACTTCTCGCCTCCATTGGCGATTCGGGGACTTTCCACTTAGTAATCGCCTCGATCTTTGTGGGATCCACATGGATTCCTTCATGATTGACTAAATGTCCAAGAAATTGTACTTCTTGTAACCAAAATTCACATTTTGAGAATTTAGCATAAAGCTTTTCCTTTCTTAATAATGTAAGAAGTGCATGCAGATGCGCTGCATGTTCCTCTTTACTCTTAGAGTAAATGATAATATCATCTATAAAGACAATTATGAATTTGTCCAGATATGGTTTACATATTCTCTTCATCATGTCCATAAATGGGGCTGGGGCATTGGTTAAACCAAATGGCATGACTGTAAATTCATAATGACCGTACCTTGTTCTGAAGGCAGTTTTAGGAATGTCCTCTTCCTGTACTTTCAATTGATGATATCCTGAGCGTAAATCGATCTTAGAAAAGAATCGAGCTCCTTGTAGTTGATCAAACAGATCATCGATTCTCGGTAATGGGTACCGATTTTTAATCGTGACTTTATTCAATTCTCGGTAATCAATGCATTTACGCATTGATCCGTCTTTCTTCTTGACAAACAAGATTGGTGCTCCCCAAGGCGATGAACTTGGTTATATGAAACCTTTCTCGAGAAGTTTGTCCAACTGTTTCTTTAATTCTTGCATCTCTGCTGGCGCCAAACGGTAAGGTGCCTTGGAAATAGGTGCTTTTCCTGGTAGTAGGTGAATTCGGAATTCAACTTCCCTATCTGGCGGTAGTCCGGGTAGCACTTCCGGGAAAACATCTGAGAATTGAGATACTATGGGAATATCTTTCAATTCTTTTCCTTTAGTGTTAATGATTATGGAAATCATATACATTAGTGATCTTTTTCTTGCATAGCTAGTTGTTTTCATCACAGAGATGAATGTCGTAGATCTAGTTGGCTTATCTCCTTTAATTGTGATCTTTTCACCTTTTGGTGAATTTACTTGTATTGACTTTTGATCACATTAAATACTAGATTTATTGGTTACTAACCAATCCATTCCTAATACAATATCAAATCCAGCTAGGTTCATTGGGTAAAGGTTAGCAATAAAATTATGGTTTAGAATTTCTATTCTTGCTCCCTGTAAGATTTCAGTGATCTTAATGGATTCTCCATTTGCCGTCTCCACTAGACATTCTTGTTGAAGTTTAGTTAATGGTTGATTAAGAATTTTGCAAAATGAAGTATTAATAAAACTTTGGTTTGCACCAGAGTCAAATAATACTTTAGCAAAAACATCATTAACTAAAAACGTACCGGCAATCACATCTGGAATCATCTTGGCTTCTTCTGCTGTCAGAATAAAAGCTCTAGCATTCTTAGTAGTCTTGTTGTTCATGGCTGGAGCTAGTTTCGGACAGTTCGGTTTAATATGTCCCTTTTCTCCACAACTGAAACACACTCCATTACTGGGTTTCTTCCTGCAGTCTTCTTCCTTGTGTCCCGGTATTTTGCAGAAGTTGCAGTAGGTAAAACATTTTTCCTGAATGTTTCTTCTTGCAAGACTTGCAGTAAGGTGCAGAAGTAGAACCAACATTCTTCCCATGCTTGGAATTACCGTAGCGAAATTCCTGGGTAAGTTTCTGGACTAGGTTCTTCCTCTGGTTCTCTTCTTGTGTACGTACCAATTCATTGGTTCAGGTAATTGCTAGTTCTACAGCTTCTTCTATGGTTTGTGGTCTAGCTGCCTTGACTACATGTCTAATCTCACTGATTATCCTCAGATGTAACGGGAGATTAATACTGGTTCTAGTGAAGCTAGGGTTGGCACTATTCTAGCATATTCGAAGAATACGGTAGTGTAACCCTTTCAGTCTACTCCAGTCATTCTAAGGTTTAAGAACTCATTAGCAATTTGTTCTTTTTCATTGGGAGGACAGAATTTCCTTTCGACCATGTTCTTAAACTCAGTCCATTCCATATTATAGACTCTGTCACTTCCCCTAGACTGGAGAATAGTATTCCACCATTCTAAGGTAGCATTCTTAAAAAGATTGGAAGCAAACATGATTTTGTCTTCCTCTGCACACTTGCTTATTTTTAAGACAGCCTCTGTCTTTTCTATCCAGCGTAGAGCTGCAATGGCTCCTTCATTGCCAAAGAATTCTATTGGTTTGCAAGACCAGAATTCTTTGTAAGAACAACCATAAGACATGGTTCTTCTTCTTTTTGGAATAGGCAATTAAAGTAACGGTCCATTGTATACGCTGTGACTGAGTTTAGTAGGTGGTCGTTTACTTCCACTATTACTTTTATTATTTTCTGCTTCTTTAACAGTTTGGATGATATATGGCATAGCATCTCTAATTCCTTGGGTTACTATGTGTCGAATGGCACTGTTATTTATTTGATTATCACTATTCTGGTTTTCCTGGTTTTCTTCGTTGTCCATCTGGATTTACAAACAATTATCAGGTATTAATATCGCAGAATAAGATTTAATGCCAACAATTGCACAAACAAACACATTGGTCAAAACCGTCGATCATTGCGACATTTACTCTGTTTTATATATATGCATCTATTACAAACTATAACTGGAATTTAAAACATACTACTAGTTATGCATTAGTAGGTATTTGATTATCTATTTTAGTTAGGTTTTATTTTTATTTTTTTCTCAAACTACTCGTATTTATATATATATATATATATATATATATATATATATATATATATATATATATTATTACTATTATTTCTGGGGGTTCATCCAATACTGCATATTTTGCTCGTCGTACTTCCAAACGAGCTTTTCCCCTATTTTCCTGATTCTCTCTCCTTCATCAACTAACTCCTCACCAAAAGTGCGGAGTTCATGCACGTTTTCGGTGCTCATGGGTGGTGGCGGTGCAGGTATGGGTTCAGGGTATGGTGGTAAAGGGTCTCCATACGGGTATGGGTTTTCTAGGATTTCCCTAACATACTGGTCAGCATCCCAATATGGATCTAGAGGGTCAAGATTGGGGTATGGTGCTACAGGGTTTGGCATGGGTTCCTCTTGTGGGTAGAGTTCTCGATAATCCCTATGGTCGTCATTCCACGGATCGTATGCTAAGGGATTGGGTGTTGGAACTCTAGGTATCTCATTTGGGTTAAAAGCTGGTATGGGAACTGGTTCTTCTTGGTTGGGTTCAATTTCCATAGGCTGAGTGGGAAACAGTGGTAGTGGCTGTGGTGCAATGATTTGTTCTAGGTTTGGGTCTGCGTAAGTGGTAGCTAATATGTGAAAGTTGGCCAATTGCCTATTGATTATGTCTTGGGTCTGGGCGTTCATCTCCACATTTGCTGCTGCTAAAGCCCTTTATTGCTGCAATTCTTTTCCTACGCTCATTTGTTCCCCGACTGAACCATCCTCTCTTTTTGGTAGGGAATGGTTCTGCGGATTGCGCTTTAAAGATGAATATCCCCTCTTCGGTGTCAGCTGAGTACCCTGAAGGAGTAGGCTGGGAGGAAGTTCCTTCATCCCTAGGAGAATTAGAGAGGTGACGATAGGCGTCAGATGGTCTTTGATCACTCATACTGTAAACTAACAGATTGTCAAATAACACAAAATAATAATATACACGTATGCACATAGTCACATAGATTATTTCCTAACAGAATTGACAATTTCAATGTCAGCAAAACACTTCTGTGGCTGGAATCAGTGGCTGTAGCTCTGATACCACCTCCTGTCGCAACCCTGACCCCTTTGCCCCGGGAGGCGGGAGGCCGCGAGCTCGCACATTCGGTGGTAACGATGTTTATTTAATTTTGGCAGCGGTATTTACATCAGGACCGTAGTTAGGAAATATTTTATCAGAGTAAAACACCTCATTTTATGAATATAAAACACAAGGGTAAAACCCAAGTTTCCATTCATAATAAGTTTGTAGGGATAAACCCTAATTTATTGAAATAAAATTTCTTCATTATTTAGGTTACTTTTATAGCCACTTTTCCAAGCTTTCAGTGCTCTCCAGCTGACTTCTATTTTGGCTTTCACATTTTGTTACCTGAAACGCGTTTAAAACATTTTTGTCAGTGGAAAATACTGGTGAGTGAATCCCAGTTTAATCAAAACAGGTTTTATCATTGTACAATATTGAGGGCAATCCATCAATTACATTTGTTTACATCTACTTTAACTACCACCCACGGTACTGTCAATCTTGACTTGTGGTCATGCTACTACTCACAGTGTAGTAACAAGTTATGTATACAAAACCCCAACATACCGACCATAATTGTAGAATTACAAATACTCAATCACTGTTAATTATAATGTAAAACAATTTGAGGTTTTGTAAAAACAGTTTACAAAAAGAAGGATTACTCACATTGCTAATTTAGGTATTTCCTTGTAACTTCCTGGTTATAATCTATTAATTTGAACAATGCACATGCGTTAGTATAATAACCCAAATTTACATTAGCTATACCCTCCCCGAGACAGAACTCCAACGACTAAGTCAGGCAGAGCCTCGACATGCGTTACGGAGCACTAGATCAATCGGGCAGCATATCTAATGCGTAACCGGGGGTTATAATACTTACACCGAGACAGAGCTTCACTAATTAGGGGGTATTATACCCGGAAATTATAATTGCTATCAGAGATTGAGAGAGAAAGTTGTGTGATGAACGATTTGCAAATGAAGCCAAAATCCCCTATTTATAGTGCCTGATCGGCACTTTGTCGCACCCCGCCAGAGCCGAAGACAAAGTCTTCGCGGCCCGCGAGCTAGGTGGAGTAGGCCTTAGCCTTGACCAGTCATGGGGGTAGGTTCCACACGACATGGACACATGGCGGCACCGGGTTACGCCACTTATCCCCTCGCTCGCGCCCGGCAACGGATCAAGAGCAGTCTGTCGCGCCCCGCGACAGACATAAAATGTTGTTTTATTTGATTTTTGTTAAATTAAAGGTATTTCGGGCCCACTTTTCATATACGGAGTGTATTTTAGGGCGTATAGGGGTGTTATAAGTATTTTAGGAGAGTTGTTATAAAATGAAATGAGAAAAGCATAAAAATTAATATCATTTAATTGAAGGAGAAAGAAAATATAGTTGTTTTTAGTGTAATTATATAGTAAAAATGATAGAAGGAATATGAATGTTATGAGAAGGGAGTTAGGGGGAGCTTTATAGTGTATGTTCCCCCCATGACCTCAACAATCCAGAGCCTTAGTCTTGAACAAATAGAAGAAGCTTTTGTATTGATATAGCCAAGTTTAACAATTTTAGGGTGTAAGGAGCATTTGCCACATTTGCCAAAGCTTCTATTTTCTGCATATCAACGTCTCATCAATTTTTTCATTACTTGCCACAATTTTCCAAGGCACATGAAATGCGGCACACTTCGCATGACACAACTAAATTATAAAATTAGATCTAAAAAATATAACAAACTCAAAATACATATTTAATAATAATGTTTATTTATGGATACCGATACCGAGAAGTTTAAAATGTAACACCATAGGCAAATCCCACATTAGTCGTGGACAGAAGCGATTCTTGATTCATAAGACATGTCCCGCCTCTTACAATCACCAACGCATTTTAGGTTTAATTTGTTGTGGAGTACATGAAAACTCCATAATTAAGCATGTTTAGATAGAAGTAGTATTAGGAAGCGTGACCTCTTGGGAAGTATCCACCTGCGCAACCAAAAAAATCCATGACTTCCTAGATGGGCAACCCATAGTGGGGAAAATGGACAATATTGGTAGTGAGAGTGGCTGGATGTTACAAATTATATCAAAGCCACTCCTGTGTCGTTCAGGATAGTGAGGCAAACCTCATCGAGGATGATGAGATCCTAAGGAACACTCTAGATAAATCCCACATTGGTTGTGGATGTAACAACCCGACTTTTCGGATTGTTATTCGTTTGCTACTTGCTTCGATTTGTAACCTTCTTGTACTCTGAGATTCGATATAAATAAAGGTTTATGTTATACTAAATACATTTTCATCACACCACATCGCTGCACGCTTAAACGCTTTATATTTGCAACGCTAACACAACACGAATTATAGAGAATTGTGCTATTTAATTGCAGAGTGTGTTTGTTTGGTTACCATACGCCTCCGCATTCGCTTACCACGATTAAAAACGCTAAATCGCAAGTGCTATTAGTAGTAGTAATGTTATGCTGTGTGTTCTTATATGCTTTATTTGTGTGTGCTTATTATATGCGTTGTTTGCTCGCATGAAACGCTCTACGCTTACTCGCACAACTCGATTTATCACAATGAAACGCAACGCAACGTTACACTTCACATCTCAATAAAATACTTAACATACTAGCACTAACTATTGCAACAAAACGTATTAAACAAGCATCCGACACGCGAAACGAAGAGTTTAATGCACAAGACAGCACCCTTCAAACAAAGTCAGCTGGCCTCATATGAAGGCACTGCATTCGTACGAAGGCAGCTGCTTTAAACGAATGTTCCCTGTTCGAACCCAGCTCCTCTATAAATACCCAAGCCCTCCTTTCTCATTCTCACTTGCTGATTTTCAAACCGAAACGCTGCCGAATTGTTGTCCAACCATTTTCAAGTAAGATTTAACAGTTTTATGTGATTGCACAACGTTTTCCACTTCGATTTTCCACAAAATTCACTTTGATTTCATCAAAACTCTTCTATTCTCACCTAAACTTCAACTTTTTCAACTAAACTTCTTATTTCCCATAAGAACCTTCATTCTTTTTACAAAATCTTCATCTTTTTCATCAAATCTTCTTATTTCACCATGAATCTACACTTAACTGAGTGTATTGGGCCTAGCTACGGCTTTCCAAGTTAGAAATCAGTTGATTTCACACTCACCAAGTGTTAGATCTAGGTGAAAACTCTTTAAAACCATTTTAAACATGATTTTCACATAAAAACAAACCTGAAACGGCGCATATTTTGTTCACTGGATAGTGGAACGAGGTAGTGTCGAAACCGTCGTGAATTGGACTCGAAAATACATCTGATTCAGGTGAAAACACAGCTCCGAACGCGAAGAACAGCCACGAATGCGAGCTGGACTGTTCTGTGCGAAGCCCGGCTTCGTACGAGGGCACTGCCTTCGTACGAAGGCACTAGGTTTTACACATCACAGCCCGACTCTCATTTCGTGCCTCAAACAAAGACGTCTCCTGCTCTAAGTTTAATCAGTAGCTTAAGGTTGGAGGGATGAATACTCGATTTTCCAAAGACCGACGCGAAGACACTTAATTTTGGAGAACGGAAGCTGCACAAGTGCGAAGACCCACCTTCGTATGAAGGCACGCCTCCGTACGAAGGCACGCCTCCGTACGAAGGCACAGCTTCGTACGAAGCTTCTGTTTCCCACCGACACTCCGATTTTCGACCGTTTCAGGACTTTGGAGGACTTACGCTTCTCTTCCGTACGCAAGCTGATCCGGCGCTCCCTTCAATCCATTTCAGACCGTGTTTATCTGTTAGACACGCACTGTGAGTATACTCGAACCATTTTTCGCTTAACGCACTTTTGGGTGTTACAAACGTTCCCTATCGAAAACACAACACACAACGCCATCACTTTTATAAACTCTAACCGCTCCCGCATGCTATACGTGATTAGTTGAATGCCTGTTACTATGCTTATAAAGTGATTATTACCAGACCGCCTTTAGCAATGATAGTACGATAGTTTGGACTCAGCACCTGTTTAGTCAGGGGTTGCTAAGGATCACATACTTTACTTCATGTGTTCGCTTTAGTGAACATGTGTCGCGCTTACTCTACTCACAGTCACATGGTTAGGTTGTATCATTGTTGGTAGTTACATGCTTCGCCCATTACGTGTTACATGCTGGTTATGCGTAAACGCTTTTTATCCTATATCTATGCAAACTTGTGTCACCTTTACTTTATGTATTGCTTTTATTTTAATGTATGTGACACGTTGATGGATTGTTATGCTGCAAACAAGATAGGAAATCTAGAAACCCACAACAAAAATCTAGGTTGTCGGATCATGTTTTGTTAATGAGAACTCGCTATCTGTAATAACTGTTTGTTGAATATTTGTTCGTTAGTATGTGATGATGAACCTTTAAAATATTGGTAATGAATAGTTGTTATGGATTCTCTTGAGCAATCTGATTCGCCTAGTGTCGCGCCCCGATGATTCCGCCATCGGTTGGGGTGTGACTGATTGGTATCAGAGCCATAACTATAGGGAATTAGGTTGGGTCGTGTAGAATAGACCTAGTCTATAGTCTAAGTACCAACAGACCCTTCGTACGAACCAACTGGGCTACGTACGGACCCACATATTGTTGTATCTCTTGTTCGAACCTGAATGTTGTACCTTCGAACGAACTCCCGACATCGCACCTTCGTACGAACACACATATCACAGTGAATGGGTATGATCCCAAAAACCTCGTGCTGGCGTATAGAACCATACCACAACATCATCCCGTAATATCTTAAATAATGACCATGCGCGGCCGCGCATCGGTCCTAAAACAAGATATGGGAGTAAACAGGAACACAGTATGGGCCCCAAAACCTTACGCAGGCTTATGAGACCGTTCCATAAGTCTCACTTCCAGAACATCTTTAACAAGACTCTGCGCGGCCGTGCAGTAGTCTCAGAACAAAATATGAAAGAAACAATCTTCGACAACCGCATGTCAGAGAAAGGGTAAAACTAACATTCAACTAACATCCTTGCGTGGGCTCGCGCAAGGGTACAGATAAACTTGAAAACAAGATCCTAAACATCTCCGCGCGCCTGGAATCAAGACTTGAACAAAAGGGGTTTTTCTGTTACAACAGAATAAACACGTGGCAAGGACATAAAAGTCTACAACTGTAGTTTTTCTAGAAGGTTGTTAATGCTCATTGTGCACAGCCATTCAGTTATAACTAACTGCGACGTGGCATGATCTGGAACGCTCATCTGATCACGATAATAGCATTAAACTTGGGGAAGGGTAGATAAACCCACTTTCCACGTGGCAACTCCCTAACCATCGATCACACTCACGATCCGCGTGATTAAAAGTGACGTTAATGATCGACGGAAAAGAAAAATAACCGCCTACGGAAAATACTTTCCGTTATCTCTCCGTCACACCATTTCCCGCCAAAACCGGTTATAAATAAAAACTTGCAGGTATGATTTCACAATTTACACTCACTTCATTTTTACTACTTCTTCTTCTTCATCAAGATCACTATACTTATTCTCACGCCGGAGGGTGGTCACAGAGAGAACCCCCATTCTTCCCTTGGCAAGTCTAACGGCTTTCTATTTTGCAGTGATCACCAGAGAAGGAGCTTAGCTGAACCCCCAAATCAAGTGAGAGGATTAACCTTTTTATGCAGAGACTAAACCCCTGGTCTGATTGATTCCGGCCATTCAAACCACTGTTTCTTCATTGGCGCCCACCGATTCTTCAATTTTCAATTTCATCTTTTCGTTTGATTCATTTCTTTTCATTTTTTGTTTGCTTTGACAGAAGTTCCGATAAATTACCCATCAAGTCCTCGATCGGAAACTAAGGACGTTCTGGTCCATGCTTTTCAAATCGACGGAACCATGGGAAATTATGTAACAACAAAATTAATCATGAGGTACACAGCCCTGTTGCCTCATGAATGCAATCTGGAATTCAGATTAGTCCAGATCTACTTTCGGAAGAAACTCCAGTTTATTGGTCTACCAAATTCCAAAATACCATAAACGAAATTTTCCTACAAAAATATGCCACTCTGGTGCAAGTCGTAGACATATCCAGAGGATCCCATTATGTCTCTTCCAACATATCGACTAAAGTAACAGAGGTATACCCTCAGATAAACACCGAATCTGAATCCCTCCATCTCAGATCTGGTTATCAAGAGTCTCAGGCAGAACACATCTCTCAGAAGAAATCCGATAGTACAGTGTTGGGCCCATGTTCATCACAACAGTGGGACACCCAGCTCAATGACAGAGGTTATCTGAAAACATTCAGGTATATGAGACAAAATATGGAAGACCACAACCCAAAAACCAGTACGGAACAAACATGCATGGTGCAAGGGGGACCCTCGAGCAAGCAGAACAACGAAGCCACAGTCAACACTAGCGTGAACAACAAGTAATCTTCCCCGTTGTTCTAGGAGGTCCTCAGGAAGAGCGGCCGGTTATCATAACTAGTATTTTCAGTAATTATCATACTGAGTACATGTTCATTGATCTGGGAAGTTCCATGGATATTATCTATGAACAATGCTTTAAACAATTAGACCTAGAGGACAAGGCGCTTGTCGATTTCCCACTAACTGCTTTCTGCAACGAAGCCGTCTTTCCGCTGGGCCAAATCGCCTTCCCCGTAACACTCTCGGATGGAGAACACTCGCGTACCGTTACAGTCAATTTCATGGTTATGCCAGCTACATCACGCCATGATGTACTGCTGGGAAGACGTTCACAAAGGGAGTTTAGCATGATTACCTCCATACCACACGCTACTTGCAGTTTCCCAACAGAAACCGGAGTAGCAATCTTATATTCAAGCAAAGAGGTGATGTATGTAGACGACGAGCCACCAGTAAAGGCCACAAAACCATCACCACCTAATGAACCAGAAAAATGGGTACTCAAAAGTGAATACCCTGAGCAAAATTAAAAAGTTTCTATATGACAACATGGATGTTTTCGCATGGTGCCTAGCAGACATGACTGGCGTGCCAAGAGAAATAATGGAACATTGCTTGAATGTTCGATCTACCGCAGAACCAGTCGCACAAGGGAAGCGCAGTCTTAGTACAGAAAAGGCTCGCGCAATGAATGAGCAAGTAGCCGAATTTCTTCAAGCTGGAATCCTGCGCGAAGTACGATATCAAACCTGGGTAGCTAATTCAGTAATGGTGCAGAAACACAACGGCGGGTGGCGCATGTGCGTTGATTTCAAAGATCTCAACAAAGCCTACCCAAAAGACTGTTACCCCCTCCCAGAAATAGACAAGAAGGTAGATTCCTTAGCATCCTTCCGGTGGAAATGCTTCCTAGATTGATATAAAGGATATCACCAAGTACAAATGATGGAAGAAGACGAAGAAAAAACAGCTTTCTGCACTGACAAAGGCACATATTGTTACACAAAAATGTCTTTCGGTCTCCGTAACACGGGAGCTACTTACCAATGTCTAATGGATAGAGTCTTCGGGGAGGATATCGGCGTAACAGTAGAAGTCTATATGGAAGACCTTGTCATTATGAGTCGCGAAGAAGAATCAATGCTCACAAACATCCAGCGCACCTTTGATTCCCTGCGCAGAGTCAACCTAAAACTGAACCTGTAAAGTGTTCATTCGGAATGGAAGAAGGCAAATTCTTAGGGTTTATCACAACCAAAGATGGTTTCAAAGTCAATCCCGAAAAAGTAGAAGCTATTCAACTCATGCCATTACCGGCATCCATTAAAGAAATGCAACGCCTAGCGGGTCGACTAGCTGCACTCAACCGATTCTTAGCAAATCATGCCGCTAAATCATATCCATTCATCAGCACAGTACGCAACTGCGTAAAGAAAAGCCAATTCCAATGGACCCCAGAGGAAGAGAAAGCTTTCCAACAAATGAAAGAATGCTTAATCCAACTACCTACTTTAAGAGCCCCGAGAAGTGAAGAACATTAATCTTATATCTCGCCGCATCAGAAGTAGCAGTTGGCGCAGTACTGATGGTCGAAAGGGAAGGAGTCCAAACTCCAATTTATTACATCAGCAAATGTTGACCGGTCCGGAGACGTGCTACTCCATCACGGAAAAACTTGTTCTCGCGCTTGTCCATGCATCACGCAGATTACGAAGGTACTTTTCTGGCCATGGTATAACTGTCCTTACCAACTATCATCTGGGACAGATCTTGTCCAAACCAGATGTCGCGCGCATATTAGCAAAATGGGCCATTGAACTGGGCGGATATAACATTTTGTATAAACCGCGCCCAGCTATCAAGGGTCAAGTCCTAGCGGATTTTGTTACTGAAGTGCCCGTCGATAAGATCCAAGAATGCGAAGCCATACAAAATCCTACCCCAGCTTCCGATGACAGGGTCTGGACTTTACATACAGATGGTGCTTTCAATGATGACGGTGCAGGAGCTGGTCTCCGCCTAGTTAGCCCTGATAACCACGAACTTACCTATGCTATTCGGCTAGATTTCAAGAGCACCAACAACGAAGCGGAGTATGAAGCATTCATCGCAGGCCTCCGCTTAGCGCTCAAAATGGGGACAAAAAAGGTTGAAGCGCATGTCGATTCCAAGTTAGTAGCGGAACAAATTAATGCTCGCTACGACGCGAAAGGCGAAGCAATGGCCTTATACCTCGAGCAGGCAAGAAGTCTGATCAACCAGTTTCAGACCTTCAAAATAGTCCACATAAACAGAAGCGAGAACAAGCACGCGGATGCGCTAAGTAAGCTAGCCGCTACAAGCTTCAAGCACCTAGCGAAGGAGGTCCGCATAAAAGTTCTCTCAAATCCATCCGTCCCTCTAAGACATGTAAACATAATAGAAGTCGGAAATCCATCTTGGATGTCCCCAATCATTATGTACCTAGAACATGGAACTCTCCCAGAAGTGAAAACAGAAGTAAGAAAAATTCAACACAAAGCGTTAAATTACGAGATGGAGGATGGAATTTTATATCGCAAGTCTTACATGGGTCCTCTCCTAAGATGCGTAGACAAGCACGATGCGCAATATCTGGCACGGGAAATCCATGAAGGACTGTGTGGAATCCATGCAGGCCCACACATGGTAGTAGCAAAAATCATGAGCGCGGGCTATTACTGGCCCGACATGCATTTAGACGCTGTAGAGATCTTGCGCAAGTGTACGTCATGCCAACGTCATGCTCCAAAAACTCTCCGCCCAAAGAACCCCCTGGTTCCAGTAACCGCAGCGTGGCCCTTCCAGCAATGGGGCATCGACTTAGTAGGACCTTTTCCCGACGCGCTCGGCGTAGTAAAATTCATAATAGTCGCTGTGGATTACTTCACCAAGTGGGTGGAAGCTAAAGCCCTAGCTTCAATCACCGCAATGGTAATCAGAAAATTCATCTAGGAATACATCATATGCCGGTTCGGATTACCATTGTGCGTCATCATAGACAGCGGTACCAATTTTGCGTCAGAAGATCTACAAAAATGGACGAAGGTAATGCGCATCGAACATAGTTTCGCCTCCATGGCCCATCCACAGGCAAAGGGTCAAGTCGAAAGCGTTAACAAGCAGATCGTAGATGGCATTAAAGCAAGGTTGGGAACCGAAAGGAGGGGGTGGGTTGATGAACTCCCAAGCATTTTATGGGCTCACCGCACTATGCCAAAGACTAGCACGGGAGAAACACCATTTAGCCTCGTTTACGGCTCTGAAGCAGTAATTCCGGCGGAAATTGGCCTCCTGTCACCTCGAATGCTGGCCATGGAGAAACAAAAAAATGAACACGAGCGCAGGCTCGACCAGGAGCTCCTTGAGGAGAGCGCAGCTTCGTACAAAGGGCAACCTTTCCTAAGGTTGAAAACTATTTTGCCTTTCCTAAGGTTGACGCAATACACACGTTTTCAAAATGCTCGCATAACACAACCGAGTGATTGTGTCGAGATTAGGTGTGAAAACCAAGAACTCATGATAAGATCGCTAACTCCACGTATTATACCCTTAGCACAAGAACTTTTTGTTGAGTTAGGAGTGATATCCATACCTCGACGGGAATCTCCCTTTCTATCTCATGGCTATTTAACCACAATTAGGAGCGAAGTTGTTAAGTTAAGGGTGAAACCCATATTTTAATGACTTGTTCCACCCCCTACTTTGATTTTCAATGATCTCACCAAAGTCTCAGTGTAACACCTCGAAAATTCACGTCCCATAATGTGTTGACACGTGTCATAAGCTGTGAACGTGTGAAAGAATGTTCTAGAAGGACTAAAGTTGACAAACAGGGAAAGTATGTGAATGTAAGGGTTCAAAATGTCAACAATGGATAAATATACTTTACAATAACCCTACACGATGTTTATAACCTTAAACGAATAAATCATGGATCATACGAAGCTAAATGTGAAAGAAAGTGAGGAATTACAAACTACAGGGGTCAAATGTGTCAACATGTTTAAGTTATACCTCTGAGTGACCTTTTAGCAAACCCGAAGCTTTGTAATGATTAATTACGCTCACTAGAATGAACGATAAAAATTTCACCACGTATGAGAAAGTTATGATAAAATTCGTATACGAGGGGTTAAAAGCGTCAACAATGAAGTTTATGACTTTTCGGGTGATAACAAAGTTAAACAAGGGCTTCAAAAGGATTGGTTATAACTTGGAGTCCTTGGAAATCACTTTAGAGGGCTCATAATGCAAGAAATAATTGTCAAAACAACTTTTTATGGGCCAGGGACCAGAACAACAAAATCTGAAAATGGATTTGGATCATAGGGGGCGTCGCGCGACGCGAGGGACCCCTAGGGGACCTACGCATGACGCGAGGGGCCCTCTGATGCCGAAAACCTTGGCTAGTGTCTGCTATGTCCATTATAACCGACTTAGGAAGATATTTTCCACTCCATGGGCGACCCTTACATGCTTTTAGACCTTAGGGGCACTTGTAAATGATCTGGGAACAATGCTAGACTTGTGTGGCATGATCATGAGCAATCAAAAGCTCTATATAAAGCCCCATTGGTTGTAACCTTGATCATTCACCCACAACTCATCTTCTGATCATCTTTGGAGCTCAAGGGCCTTCTCTAAGCATCTCTGGTCGTGCATTAGACCTTGGTAAGTACCCTTGACCTTCCTTAATTGAGTTTTACTTAGTTATTAACTTAAAAGTCAAACCGTCGTAATTAACGTTTGACTTAGCGATTAATCATTAATGGTCCAGTGATTAGTCAAATTGAAGGTAGTTTTAAGTTGGTAATTATGTGGGCAATAAACCCTTAAAAGGGCACCCTCTGATTCCCACTCAAGCTAGGACTTTTGTCGGGTCAAAGTTGTTTATAAAAAGTCAACAGAAGCTTAATTTTCGAATTAACGCACAATTAGCAATGTAGAAGACATGTAACCTATTTTGTCACTCATATAACTTAGTAATAAGTATAAGAACTGGTCTAAGCTTGTTTGATCCGACAATTTTCTGTTTGGACCCGGTTCGGAACCGAAAGTCGCAAAACTTTGACTTTTGCTTTGACTTCACTTCTAACCCGATTTAGTATGGTTTGGAAATTCCTTAGAGCTTCCTTAGGACCAGGTTACATGATAGTATAACCCTCTGTGGTTGGTTCGTTGTTTGACCGATTCGTTTACATGTCTCCGTTAATTTCCTAATGTTGACCATAATGCCCTTTTGACCATAAAACGAGAATTTTGCAAATGTGAGAGGACAATAATCTTTGTTACTGATTTATAAACATGTCCCTAAAGTTTCATATCAGTTCGAGGTCCAGAATAGGAGTTATGCTAAATAGCGCACTTAAAAAGCTTTTTGTTAATTAAACGGCGCAATTAGCATAAAGCCTATCTAAACCCAATTTTGACACCAAACCTTTTATCCACTGATGTAATATAATATTTTGGGATTTTTAAAGATTTTTAATTATTTTTAACCTGCTCATAACCTAAGGTTATGGCGTTGATTCGGTAAATACCGATTATGCCCTTTTTGTATATAAAATGAGTTCTACATAATATTTTGACACCAATCCAATTGCTACTGATTTTATATAATAAATGAAGTATTTTGAACTTTATAACCTGATCAGAAAACTCAGATTTCCTGTAAAACCCGGAAATCGCTTAAAATGGCTTTTTACGCGTATTAAACACCTAGTATGGGTTTAAAACCATTTTGGCATATAAGACTTATCACCAACTGATATGACCTATTAAGTTAAGTTGTTTTACTGATTTATTCAGACCCGAATCTCAAAATTTCATTTAATCTCGTTTATAATCTTTAAAATGACCAAAATACCCCTACGGGGCTTAAATTGAGATTAAACTCGTTTTGGGCATAATGGAAGGTATCCTACTGATATCACAACCTATTTAAGGCATATTAACTTAGGAAACCTGTAAATGACTCTTATGGTTACCCGTTACGCTTCTTGCGCGTTCGGTTCGGTTTATGTAACTAGTTTGCATAAATTAGCCGAAACGGGTCAAACCTTATCGTTTTTATCTCAAAATCCAGAATGTGGTTAGATTACCCATATTATACAAGTCTTCAAACTTGTCGGGTCTAAATCACATTCTATTCCGGTATTCGCTTAATCGTGCGTTTGAACCGTATCTTTCCTTAAAACTAACCGGTCTAAGTTTAGGCTTAATTAAAGACCCGTTAGGATTCTAATAGGTTATTATAAACCTTCGTTCCAGAATAGGAGACCCGGTAAAAGCTACACGCACTTGCTATTTGTGATTGATACTTGCAAAGGTAAATACTTTTAACTTATTTTCCCTATACGGGCTTGGGGTATGGTATATAAAATACCGCTTGGTCGGGCATTGAATCTTTAATCGAATAGAGGTTAAATCATTGATATGCTATGTTTTGAAATGTTTTGTTTGCTTAAAGCCTTTGGGGGGTTAATGACCATGTCCCGGATATCCTTGGCATCATCTTACGAGATGGCCACGACCTAAGCACGGGGTGTAGGCGTACACCCGTCAGTGCATAAATAAATAATGTGGTGTGTCTATTGATCTTTAACCCGGTCTACGGATCGGGCTACTGAATGCATAAGGAACATGTAATTCTTTTACAAGATTATATTCAAATAATTATCCCAAGTTATAAAAAGTTTGTGCCACGTGCATTCAAATCAATTTTATTAAACCTTTTCAAAATGAGTCAGTTAATTGTATTTACCAATGTAAACTGACGTATTTTCCCAAAAAGGGTTAAGTGCAGGTACTACGCGAACTAGGCTGGCTTTCTCCTAGCGTCCACAATAAGTCTCGCAAGCTTGGATGTCAAAACTGTTGAACAATGTTTCCATTTTATTTTGATCCACCTGTGGATTATTTTCAACTGTTTGTGATACTTGATATTACAATTATATTCGGTTGAAACATATCTATCTTTTGCTTCTGCTGTGCATTTAAATATTGTGTTGTTTGACTGTAATGTTACCAACTACGTCACGATACTCCCCATCGGGCCCACCGGTAATACGTGGAAATATCGGGGTGTGACAGGTTGGTATCAGAGCCAACATTGAGTGAATTAAACACTAGCCTTTTGTGTTTAATCTCAATGACACAATTGCACATACTCGAGTCTAGATAAGAACCTAGGACGATTCCTAATTTTGCTTTAATTTGTCCTTTATTGTTTGTTGTTTATTTCAATTGTGTTGACAGGAAATATGCCACCAAGATTCCGAAGAGGAGGAAGAGGTAAAGGGCCAATCAGTGCCCCCAACGATCACGAAGCCGGGCCTTCACACCGGCGAACTCCTTCCACTACAATGAGTGCCGACCCGCAAGGAGCCTGGAGGACCTATACAGAGCCCGCTAGACGGTCTGTCTCGCACAGCTCAACGCCTCCCTACCGCCATTCCTTTGGGCCGCATTCGGAAAACGAGCCCGAAGACTCCCATCATTCCTTCTTACCATTGCAGCTATCTGCTTTGCACCGTTCCTTCGGCGACCCCACTCCTATCTTTCAGGGCCGGTTCAACCCGGCAAACTATATCCAAGAACCAGTAGGTTTTAACCCACTAGGACCTGAAGACCATTTCTCAGGAGACAATGCAATGGACATGGACGAGGACACGGACCCCGTCGAGCCTGCAACCGGGACACCCAACCATCCCATTGAGGTCTCTGATGGATCTTCCTTCCACGGATCACCCTACGGTGGTCCAGACATGTCACACCCTGGCTTTTGCGAAAGCGTGGGTTTAATTGGTATGACTTCTTAATACCATAGCAACAATCATAACAATGCTATATGATAAAATACGGGATATTCATCCATTAAAGTAGTTTAGAAAATGCATAACATATTGTCTTTAAAAACATCAACCACTGAATACGTTATAAACCATGACTTGTTTAAAATGAGTTCATAAGACTCGACAAAAGACCACCAACAACACGAGGATTTGAGACATGCAACCCGTCCAGAAAGGAGTTACACTTCCCAAACCTACGACTCTGGATGACATCCTTATTTAGTACGCAGCTAACATGCATCACTTGCCAGACCCAATTAATTCCCTGAAATACATGTAGTTTAAAAAGTCAACAAAAAGTTGAGCGAGTTCATGCATAAGTTTGTGTGTATAAGCCTTTAAAATATGTCTTGTATGTAAAATAGTCCCTGGTATGTAGCAATAAGGAAAAACTGATCACCATTGGGTTGCAACTCCTATGAATGATCTTCAAGCTTGGAAAGGGGACTTGTAGTGAAGAAGATGAAGGTATGAAAGAGATGGGGGGTGGGTTCGGTTATGAAGAACCGAAAATAGGGAGAGAGAGTGAGGTTGAGTGTGGATCTTAAGGTGATGATGAGGATTTCTTGGAATTCATGAGCCACCCTAACCCTAGTGTCATGATATTCTAGATTTTGGCCAACCAAAACTTGAGAGAATAACATAAAATCTAAATAAAATATAATGTAATGATGGGGTGGGTCCCAATGGCTGGAAATTCGGTTGGGGGGGTAGATTGTAAAATTTGATTATTAGTAGGTAATTAAGTAGGAGGTTAAGGGTATTTCTAGAATAGTGGGTGTATGCCATGTTTCTATAGTGCGTGGGGATTTTTGTGACCGTAAGTAATTAAGAATGATAAAATAATATTTCTGACAATATTTTGGTGTCCCGGGTAATGTCCGGTTATTCGGTTAGGTACCGTTCCGCTAAAGTGTTAAATTGTACTGTACAGTGTCTTTTATGCATCTTTTTGTAATGAAATCATTCCTGGCACTTAGGAAAGTATACAGGACCACTCTGCCATATTTGTGTATTCTACTGGTATAATAAAATGCTGAATTTTATAAAAGAATGCAGAATTCTGTTTTTAAAGTGGGTTTTAGGCACTTCCCGGCACTACGTCTATCACCTAATGACGCAGTCTTATGGTCTTCACTTCTCTACACTCCAAACCAGTGTAGTACCCTATCCCTGGCTCATACTGGCCATAATAATATTGTCTGTCTATGTGCTGGCATTGTCAGCATTATTTCTGAATCAATCGTTCAGTGTGTTAACTGTGCTGAGTGCATCAAGTATGTCACTAATGTTGGTGTGTAATGAATGGAGTGACTGTATAAAATATAATGCATGTATATATGATATAGAATCATAGAACAGTTTTAAATTGTCAGTTGTAATCAAGCACAGTCATTAAGCACGTAATTAAGATTAATTAATTTGTACAGTACCTGAAATTTTGAGGGTTGTCACATTCTCCCCCCGTTAAGAAAATTTCGTCCCGAAATTTTAGGTTCTACGCCTAGTTGCAGGGGTCCTAGGGAATAAATGTGGGTACTTGGCCTTCATACGATCCTCACGTTCCCACGTGAATTCTGGCCCATGTCTAGCATTCCATCGAACTTTGACGAGCTTGACACTACTCCTGCGTGTTTTGTTAATCTTCCAATCCGTAACCTCAACAGGTTCTTCAACAAAGTGGAGTGTGTCGTCGATGTGAACTTCGTCAGCAGGAATGACAACGGTGTGTTGAGTTGGACTCTTTTTCAGGTTCGATACATGGAATGTATCATGAACACCATTGAGTTCAGCAGGCAGGTCCAACTTGTATGCTACAAGCCCAATCCTTTGTAGGATTTTGAAAGGGCCAATGTAACGCGGATTCAACTTCCCACGCTTCCCAAAGCGTGCCACACCCTTCCAGGGTGAAACCTTTAACGAACCCATATCCACAACTTGATACTCCAGGGACTTCCTGTTTGGATCTGCATAGGCTTTTTGTCTGTCGCGAGCCGCCTCGATGCGTTTTCGTATTTGAGCGATCTTGTCTGTCGTCTCTTGGACGATTTCGGGACCAACAAGCTGCCTATCACCTGCATCAGCCCAGCATAGTGGTGATCGACACTTGCGTCCGTAAAGAGCTTCAAATGGCGCAACTCCAATACTTGTGTGGTAGCTGTTGTTGTACGAAAATTCGACCAATGGTAAATGATTTTCCCAGCTACCACCTAGATCCATTACACATGCTCTCAGCATGTCCTCCAATGTCTGAATAGTTCTTTCACTTTGGCCATCAGTTTGTGGGTGAAATGCGGTGCTCAGGTTCAACTGCGAACCGAAAGCTTCTTGAAAGGATTGCCAAATCCTTGACACGAAGCGTCCATCTCTATCAGAGATAATCGAGAGAGGCACACCATGACGTGCCACGATCTCTCGCATGTAAATCTCCGCAAGTTTACTCGTGTTGTCTTTCTCTTTGATCGGCAAGAAGTGCGCAGACTTTGTCAAACGATCTACTATTACCCAAATCGTGTCGTGGCCCCTGGGCGTCTTTGACAGTTTCGTTATGAAGTCCATAGAAATTTGTTCCCATTTCCATTTGGGTATTTCAGGTTGCTGCAGAAGGCCTGAAGGCTTTTGGTATTCGACCTTTACCTTGGCGCACGTTAGGCATTTGCTCACATACACTGCAACATCGCCTTTCAACCTTGGCCACCAATAGAAATCCTTAAGATCTTGGTACATTTTATCCGCTCCCGGATGAATTGAGTACCGTGACTTGTGAGCTTCATCGAAAATAACCTTTCTCAATCCACTAAACAGAGGAACCCAAATCTGTTTCATGAAGCACAAAGTTCCTTCCTCGTTTGGTACCAACTGCTTCTCCATCCCACGGAGATATTCATTCTCAATATTCCTTTCTTTGAGAGCTTCTCTCTGCGCGGCACGAATGCGCAAAGAGAGGTCTGTCTGGACGATCATCTCCAAAGCCCTAACCCTTATGGGCTTGATCCTTTCCTTCCGACTTAGGGCATCGGCGACCACATTCGCCTTCCCTGGGTGATACTTGATTTCACAATCATAATCATTCAACAGTTCTACCCAGTGTCTTTGCCTCATGTTAAGATCTTTCTGGTTGAATATGTGCTGCAGGCTCTTATGATCAATGAAGATTGTACATCGTATGCCGTATAAATAATGTCGCCAGATCTTTAATGCGAACACCACCGCGCCCAATTCCAAATCATGGGTGGTGTAATTTTTCTCGTGTATCTTCAGTTGGTGTGAAGCATAGGCTATAACCTTCTGGCGTTGCATCAACACGCAACCCAAACCTTGACGCGAGGCGTCACAGTATACCACGAAGTCTTCCGTGCCTTCAGGTAGAGATAGAATCGGTGCGTCACAAAGCTTGTTCTTCAATAACTGAAACGCTTCGTCTTGCTTGTCTCCCCAATCAAACTTCTTGTCTTTTTGTGTGAGTGCGGTCAGGGGTTGAGCTATTTTTGAGAAATCCTCAATAAACCTTCGATAATAACCAGCCAAACCTAAGAACTGTCGAATCTCAGTTGGCGTCTTTGGAGTATCCCAATCTTTGATTGCCTCGATCTTTGTGGGATCAACATGAATTCCATTTCCATTTACCACGTGACCAAGAAACTGGACTTCGCGTAGCCAAAACTCACACTTTGAGAACTTAGCATATAACTTCTCCTTCTTAAGTAGCTCTAGAATAGCTCTTAAGTGCTGTTCGTGCTAGTCCTTTGTCTTCGAGTAGATTAGAATGTCATCGATAAACACGATCACAAACTTATCCAAGTACGGCTTGCAGACTCGGTTCATCAGGTCCATGAAAACTGCCGGTGCGTTTGTCAACCCGAACGGCATAACCAGGAACTCATAATGTCCATAACGAGTCCTAAAGGACGTCTTCGGGATACTTTCCTCTTGTATCCTTAGTTGATGGTATCCCGAGCGAAGATCGATCTTTGAATAGAAGCTTGAACCTTGCAGCTAATCAAATAGGTCATCAATTCTCGACAAGGGATATCGGTTCTTGATAGTCAACTTGTTAAGCTCGCGGTAGTCTATACACATACGAAAGCTACCATCCTTCTTTTTAACGAACAGAACCGGAGCTCCCCAAGGTGAGAAGCTTGGTCTGATGAATCCTTTATCCAATAGCTCCTGGAGTTGTGTGGACAACTCCTGCATCTCCGACGGTGCAAGTCTATAGGGTGCCTTGGCTACAGGTGCGGCGCCTGGAACCAAGTCAATGTGGAATTCAACTTGTCGCTGTGGCGGCAATCCTGGCAATTCTTCTGGGAAGACTTCAGGATATTCTCTTACGACCGGAATGTCTTCAATCCTTGGCTCAGCAGCTTCTTTATTCACGACGTGTGCCAAGAAGGCAACACACCCCTTCTATAAACACTTTCTAGCCTTCAGACAGCTAATAATTCTCAGTGGCGTATCACGCTTCTCTCCGTGTACTATGATAGTCTCTTCATCTGTCATGGGGATGCGAATGGTCTTTTCGTGACAAACTATCTCGGCCTTGTTGCTCGATAACCAATCCATTCCCACTACCACGTCGAAGCTTCCCAACTCGACTGGTAGTAGATCTAGCATAAATTCATGTCCTCCCAGTTCTATCATGCATCCTCTGATGACTTCTCTTGTTTCAATCAGTTTCCCATTCGCTAATTCGATCGAGTATGGAACGTCTAACTTACTAGTGACCAACCCAAGTATATTTTTAAATTCTAACGATACGAAACTATAATCGGCACCGGTATAAAAAAGAACAGATGCAAAGCGTTGGTTTATAGGGAACGTACCGGTGACGACGTTTGGATCCTGGCGCGCCTCCCTCGCACCAATGTTAAAGATTCGGCCTTGCGCCTGAAGCCTTGGGCATTCTCTTTTGAAGTGGCCAGCATCACCACAGTTGAAGAAACCTGGCCCTCGGCCATTTCCATTTCCATTCCCTCCTCGATTTCCGTTGGTTCCTCGATTACCAGCTTGATTCGCGACATCCCCACGATTACCATTATTTCTTTGCAGCCGGTTTCCATTACCACGGTTGTTGTTGTTGAAACCCCTTTGGCCACCCTGGCCTGATCCAACCCAGCATGTCTCCTTTAAATGGCCCGTCTTCCCGCAGGATTCGCATTTTCTAAATCGGCATGGGCCGGGGTGATGGAACTGGCAAATACCACACTTGGGCAGAGTGCCCATGTAACCCTTTCCTCTGTTTTCATCACCGGTTTTGGCTCTGGCCGGTGTGCTCGACTCGCCCCTCTTGCTCACATTGCTTGTACTCTACTTGAAGTTGGAAAACTTTCGTTTGTTATCACCAGCCGACTCCGCATGAGTCTCTTTCTTCTTGGGTTCGGAAATCGAGAATTTGCCCAACCTTACGGCCTCCTCAGTAAGTGCCACACTAACGTCGATCGCTTCCGTAACTGTTGCCGGCTTGGATGTGGTAACCATACTCAGGATTTGGGGTGCCAATCCCCAGATAAAGCGTTCCACGCGCTTGAATTCGGGCGTGACCATGTACGGCACTACATGGGACAGATCGTGGAACCTTTGAACATACTCTGCGATTTTTAGGCCTTCCATCTTTAAGTTCCAAAATTCTGTTTCCAATTTCTGGATCTCAGCTCTGGAGCAATACTTCCTGCGCATCAGCTCTTTCAGTTCAGCCCAAGTCATGGCGTATGCTGCAGCCTCTCCTAAGGTTTGAACTTGGAGATTCCACAATGATAGGGCACCGTCAGTAAAAAGCCCAGAGATGTAAGTAACTTGTTGTCCCGGCGCACATTTGCTCATTCTTATTGTCGTTTCAGTCTTTTCAGTCCAACGAGTAAAAGCCACGGCACCTCCCGTGCCATCAAAGTTTTGCGGCTTGCAATCTAAGAATTGCTTGAAAGTACACCCATTGGGCGGATTGTTGTTGTTGTTCGAGATGTTTTCGCTTGTTTCTCCTTGAGAAGCAGCATATTGCGCAATAGCGGCCGCGATGATCCCTTGTAGTTCTGCCTCGTTAGTGGGCATGCGCGGATCACGTCTTGGTGGTATTTTCTAAAAGATATTTCATGTTGGTCAGGTCATAGTAAGTATAATAAATATGCGTACATAGTAACATTCATCATCCTCATAACATCTCATGCGATAATCATAAAACAAATAATTTAACAAAGTAAGAAATGAGAATACTGCGATTGAGCTTTCATATCATCAAGACCATAATACAGAGTTTACAAGTTTTCCAAATGTAACGTACATCCAAAAGAGACTAAGGATCACAATGCCCTTGTCTGACTGTCTAAACAAATACAACTGACAAAATCCAATATCCAGAGTCATGATGTCAAAAATGGTCTTCAAAAATGCTGTAAAGTCTAGCTCGATCGCTGTCTTCTCGTCAGAAGTAGTCAATACCTGTAATAACCCCAAAAGTAGCTATGCTGATGGCGGCGGAGGAGGTGGAAAGCGAGAGAAAAGTAATCGACGCAAATGCACCAAGTCCTCCTCAAGAGCATAAGCGAAACGCAACAGGTAAGCAACCTGCTGGTCAAGAGGTAGGAAGCGAACGTCTGAGTCATGGGATGATGGGAAAGTAGCGTGAGGTGCTGTAAACGGGGTCTGGCAGTGGCATGGAGGATGTGGAGCTCTCCCCAACTCCTGGACATGTCGTCTCAGGGCGTCCTGCTGTAACTGTAATGACGTGAGTGCGTCCTCTGTAGAGTATCCGACGTGAAACGGGTGATAAGGGTCGGATACTGGCATAACATGGGGTGATGACCATAGAAATGGCTCGCCTATCGGAGCTGAAGCTGGATGAGTAGTGTGCGGGGTAGATGTAAACAGTAAAGTAGTATGGGGAAATTGAGACATGAGGGGTGCAGTAGATGACATGGGTGGGACAAAACTAGGATAAGGAACCTGTGGTATAAACTGGCTATCTCCGGACATAAATGGTGTGTGGTCGGGGGGCTGTCTCGACGATCCCTCCCCAGGTCGTGGCGGAGGAATGTCCTGTAGGAAGGTAATCTGAAGATCGGTACGCTGGATATCTATGGTGTGCGGGTGAAAGGATGGAATATCAAGCGATGCAGAAATAGGTGCGGTAGGGGGAGTGACTGGGACCACATACGGAGGGTAGTCATCCTCCTCGATCCACCCATTGTGGGTGTCAGCGTATCTCGGGTCAACATGGGTTGCAAATGGTGCCAGGTCATCAAAAATGGGGTCAGGCATGGGTGCTACATCTGGGATCTCAGCAGCTAGTGGTGCAATGACAGGTGTATCATCAGGAATAGGGTCAAGAGCAATATCGGGCTCTGGAATGATGGGAGCAGGCTGACGATCAGCAGGCATAACAGGATCCTGATCATCCGGGAGAGCAGGAGCCGCAGCAGGCTGCTCCTCGGGAACCAACTCATCCTCTATCTCCATCTCCTCATCATAGTTATTACGAGGGAAGTTACCGAATCCCAACGGTGGGAAAGAGGAAGCTACCGACTCAAGGGAACCTGAGGCCGACGAATCGGAATGAACCTCCATGTCAGGAAGCTCAACCATAGGAACAACGGGGTCAACAACTGGGATATCAGCTAGCGGAACATCGTCCTCCATCGGGGCCCCACCATCCTGGTCTCCCTCCGGGGGACCCTCGATGAGTGGATCGATGTCACCATCGGGTAATGCGTCGAGAGGTTGTTCCTCAAAGGGAACTGCAGCAAATGGGAGAGGGGCAGGGATCGGAACAAGGGGTAGATCCTCTCCGGGAGGGCCATCAGCTAGGGGTACGTCATCTTCGAAGTTCGGTTGGGCAAAAGGCTGAAATTCATCTTCATCGGTGCTCGTGGTGTCTGAGGTGTAAACTTCCGGGTCCGTGGCCATCTCGTCATCAGAGGTAAAGGCCATCGGGTCACTCGTGTTGGATACTCCACTACCAGAAGATGCCATGGTGTCTGTAACACAACCACAACATATGCACATAAATCAGGTAAGCATGTAAACAAATAGCAATGTAATCATGTATGCATCCTAGTCTTCCCAGACTATCCCTCCCAATCTCTAAGACTGAACTTCCTAGTCTCTCAGACTACGCCCCTGGTCTCTAAGACCAAACCTTTCCCAGTCTCTAAGACTCATATTTTCCCTAGCCTCTAAGGCTGAACTCCCTCAGCCTCTAAGACTGAATTATAGTCTTTGAAATGTGTATTTATGCCTTTTTGTTCGTAAAAATGTTTGTGCCCTGGATCTGGACTTTTGGTGTATGCAATGTAAAAGTGTTTGAAAACATTTTCGTGAGAGCCCTAGTGATCATAGTCTAGACTCGAGAATGAATTCTAGTTCGCTATGATCGAGGCTCTGATACCAAGCTGTCACACCCTGGCTTTTGCGGAAGCGTGGGTTTAATTGGTGTGACTTCTTAATACCATAGCAACAATCACAACAATGCTATATGATAAACTACGGGATGTTCATCCATTAAAGTAGTTTAGAAAATGCATAACATATTGTCTTTAAAAACATCAACCACTGAATACGTTACAAACCATGACTTGTTTAAAATGAGTTCATAAGACTCGACAAAAGACCACCAACAACACGAGGATTTGAGACATGCAACCCGTCCAGAAAGGAGTTACACTTCCCAAACCTACGACTCTGGATGACATCCTTATTTAGTACGCAGCTAACATGCATCACTTGCCAGACCCAATTAATTCCCTGAAATACATGTAGTTTAAAAAGTCAACAAAAAGTTGAGCGAGTTCATGCATAAGTCTGTGTGTATAAGCCTTTAAAATATGTCTTGTATGTAAAATAGTCCCTGGTATGTAGCAATAAGGAAAAACTGATCACCATTGGGTTACAAAGCCAATAGTATGTGTGAATGATGCAGGAAGACTCAAACCTAGCAAATTTGTCTCCGGTATGAAGACATAGTCACCACTATGGGCCGCCCCGGCCTCATGGGTGTGGGCTCGCTACACCCAAATAGATATATCACTCATGTCCCTTGGTCCTACATTGAGGATTAATGGCCTTAAGTGTCATACCCACCACTCACATGATCGCGTAATAAAAACCCTCCTTAAGCTAACCATACCATGTAAATAATTGTAACATGTATTTCACCCCCGAAGTATAAAACTGAAAACAGTTAAGAGAAAAGGGGGACATGAACTCACAGTAGTGCGTCTTGTACCGTATCTCAAACTCTGTCTTCTACACGACAACCTACACGTACTAAGGTCTATTAGACGAACGGGCCGTGCCTTGGCTTAGAGTTTAGTATTTTGAGTCACGTTTCTTATATTGTTCCGCGTGATAATTATTTGTCAAAATAGTTAATATTTTAACTTAATCATGTGTCATGTTGGGGTATTGTTCGTTCAACGTTCTAGTAACTCTTGTCTTAGAAAGAAAAATATTTACTAAGTGTTAGGATTTTCGGAAAATTTTGACATAGCCTCCTTTGTAAATAGAGGTGTCCATTCTTAAAAGCATATCATTTTCTTTTACATATAACCTGTAGAGTGTTCCCACATAGCCAACCCGACAATCATACATGCAATACACTACTTATGTCATTTCAGCTTTATTAAACAAAACTGGACTGTTTTAGAGCATTTTAATAAAATAGTTACCCTTCTTCAAAAATTCCCAAATTTTTACAGAATGTCATAAACGTTCTAAATTTTATTGTGTAAAAATATCGGGGCTCAGTTCATTACCAATATTATATAAAAATTCTTTTACCCGACTGCAATCAGATTTGTTGCTTTCTGATTGCAGTTTACGGAAAAATTCACTAAAAATTAATCGTAAGTCCGATCGACGAAATTCCAGTTGGAGGATCACGGTAACAACAGTGACCATCTACAGTAAAAATCCCATGAGCTGATTCTACTCAGGTTTCTAGTTATAACTCCGAACACAACACACTTTTTCAGCAGAAAATTTTCAGCTTGAGCTGCTGTCTTAAAACAATTCTTTAAAAATAGTAAACGACCTCGAAAAATTACGATTCCAGTGCCATTTGTTCGGTTGTTCAAAAAGACATAATTTAGACCTCAGAAATTCAGTTTTTCGATTTAAAATGACCCAGTTGCAGCCTGTTGAAGTTGGCTGGAAATTCCAATCAGCATGTTTATTTCTAGTTTAATGTTTCTAAAAACACATTACCAAGTGTCCTAACAATGATTTATTAATAACTTAAAGATCAAACATTATGCATGCATTAACCAAAACCAAACCAACCCGATAACATCTTCATGCAAACCTTTTTATGTATGATTTTATGTACGGTTCCATGTTAATCCTTTTTAGTGTTTTTAGCTTTATGATTTGAACATTATCATCCTATTACGAATCATAACAATGACAAGATGAAACTAGGTGTAGAGACTTACCACTAGCTTCAAGCTAGGGAAGAAATCTAGTGCAAATATGTAGAGAGAAAGATGGTGATAATAACTTGAACAAAGCTTTCTTGAGAGCCCTTCAACTTGCAACTCCTATGAATGATCTTCAAGCTTGGAAAGGGGACTTGTAGTGAAGAAGATGAAGGTATGAAAGAGATGGGGGGTGGGTTCGGTTATGAAGAACCGAAAATAGGGAGAGAGAGTGAGGTTGAGTGTGGATCTTAAGGTGATGATGAGGATTTCTTGGAATTCATGAGCCACCCTAACCCTAGTGTCATGATTTTCTAGATTTTGGCCAACCAAAACTTGAGAGAATAACATAAAATCTAAATAAAATATAATGTAATGATGGGGTGGGTCCCAATGGCTGGAAATTCGGTTGGGGGGGGGGGGGGTAGATTGTAAAATTTGATTATTAGTAGGTAATTAAGTAGGAGGTTAAGGGTATTTTCTAGAATAGTGGGTGTATGCCATGTTTCTATAGTGCGTGGGGATTTTTGTGACCGTAAGTAATTAAGAATGATAAAATAATATTTCTGACAATATTTTGGTGTCCCGGGTAATGTCCGGTTATTCGGTTAGGTACCGTTCCGCTAAAGTGTTAAATTGTACTGTACAGTGTCTTTTATGCATCTTTTTGTAACGAAATCATTCCTGGCACTTAGGAAAGTATACAGGACCACTCTGCCATATTTGTGTATTCTACTGGTATAATAAAATGCTGAATTTTATAAAAGAATGCAGAATTCTATTTTTAAAGTGGGTTTTAGGCACTTCTCGGCACTATGTCTATCACCTAATGACGCAGTCTTATGGTCTTCACTTCTCTACACTCCAAACCAGTGTAGTTCCCTATCCCTGGCTCATACTGGCCATAATAATATTGTCTGTCTATGTGCTGGCATTGTCAGCATTATTTCTGAATCAATCGTTCAGTGTGTTAACTGTGCTGAGTGCATCAAGTATGTCACTAATGTTGGTGTGTAATGAATGGAGTGACTGTATAAAATATGATGCATGTATATATAATATAGAATCATAGAGCAGTTTTAAATTGTCAGTTGTAATCAAGCACAGTCATTAAGCACGTAATTAAGATTAATTAATTTGTACAGTACCTGAAATTTTGAGGGTTGTCACAAGACAGTTATCAAGCAAGGTTCAACCAGCACGAATGGTATTTTACACCCTCTCACCATTCATCGCCTCACCAGCAGCAGCAGGATCCCTTCGAGGATTCACGTTTCGTGGCAGTCACGCCACCGCCACCACCGCCACCAGTTCATTAAGCACCTCCAGAGCCACCAAGACGTAGGAGGATAGGCTCCCGAATATCCGCGCGAGGAGGGGATTTTCACTTTAGCACCCCACACACTCCAGTGGCAGTCACTATCCGCCAATGCATGAAGACCCACAAATGGGTGGGCCTTCAAACCTAGTTCTAGAGGTGAGTTCTGCACCAGTTGCACCTCAGCCGCCACCATTTGGTTTTGACAATCCGATTCCTACACACGCCGGTTCAACGGTGTACAATCTGTTTGAACAGCCGGTTCACACTCATTATAACTATGCTGAGGCCGACCCGTACCTTGTAGAGGCAAACTACAACGCCCTACATCCGGAAGGACCGTATGGATCTCCTTGGGGAGTGGGATATCCAACTCATGGGTATTAAATACCTGCTCGACCACCTATTCGGCAGCAGTCACAGCCACCACGGTTTTCCCCACCGGAACAGGAGGAAATCCTCCAAAGACTAAGTCGGGTGGAACATGAGTTTCAAGAAGAACGCAGGAACAACCGGGGATTCCTCAAGGGCCTAGCGAGCTTGTTAAAGGGGAAGAAGAAGAGGGATCATTAAATCCCTATATGTATTGTTATATTTCCTATTTCAATCAAGTCCCTGCGTGGACATTTATCTGTGTATTTAGTCCCTGCGTGGACTTGTCTTTGTAGTCCCTGCGTGGACATCTATTCTAGTATTTGGTCCCTGCGAGGACTTGTATTTCAGTTTAACCCCTGCGTGGGTAATATGTCTATTAAAAGTCCCGTTTAGGGCAATGTGTACTCCTTGTAATAATTAATGGAATGTTAAGTTTATAAATTTCACTTTTGTCATTATATGCATAAATATATGAAATAAATAAATCAAAATCATTCCTTTTATAATTGATCTGCCCATTAAATATTAAATAAGAATCTTAAAGGTATAACCTAGCCTGCATGTCAGTATAAGACTTGGCCAAGATGGTAAGACCTGTTTAAAAGATTCGGATCCCTGTTAACATCTGAAAACATGTTAACGCTCCTGGCAGACGTGATTCGTTAAAAATCACACACGTCATTCTTATATAAGGATTCTTCAAAAGATTCCTAACCTAACTTAATAATCTATAAATCATGGGTTTAAATCATCAATTAAGATGATCATATGTTGACCATACGTTGGTAATATAGTGCCTACGGGCCAAACTCATTGTCATATAAGACAAAAGACAGTAGTAGTCTATGACTCCCTGTCAGAAAAAGGTAAAGAACTATGTTCAAACCTTCATGCTTTGATTCTCTGAAATCATGGTTTATGATTTAAAATGTCCCTGTGACTAGGCCTTTTGTGCAACTAATAATACTGTTATTTATTTGTAATTAGGATAAATTAAAATAAAAATCCTAAATAAACATGATTAATAAATTAACCAAATATGGTCTATGTTTACCATGGTTAATGAATTGCCCTAAAAGACAATTCCATAAAAAACTTCCAAATAAATTATTGTCGGTATCTTATGTAACAGTTCAAGATACAATGGCTGACTCGGATGAGATCAACAGTCACCCACGGGGAAATCAGGATGATGCCCGAATTAATATAACGGGTGCTGAACTGCAAGCGTTAATAGACAACGCTGTTACGAAGGCCATAGAGCGGCAGTATAATGAATATAGCGGGACTCGAAGTAGGACCCTATCTGCACCGCATTCAAAGCCTAAGACTCATTCTGAGGCTCACAGCAAGCCACCCTCCAAGAAGGAAGAACCAAAGAAAGATGATGACGATCGTCACTCTTCTAATCAGCAAAGTGTCCCATCTCAAAGGAAAATACTGAATCAAGGACCCCATGATAAGGGTTGCTCCTACAAGTATTTTGTTTCCTGCAAACCTAGGGATTTCACTGGGGAGAAAGGAGCTATAGACTATATGACATGGTTGGATAAGATGGACACCGTGGTTGATATCAGCGGGTACGCTGAGAAGGATGTGGTAAAGTTTGTGTCTCAATCGTTCAAAGGTGAGGCCTTAGCCTGGTGGAGATCGTTGATTCAAGCTACTGGGAAGATTCCACTGTACAATATAACATGGGAACAATTTGTTACCCTCATCAGGGAGAACTACTGTCCTCAGCATGAGGTAGAAAAGATTGAATCTGATTTCTTATCCTTAGTTATGAAGAATCGGGATTGCCAAGCTTACCTTACGAGCTTTAATACAATGTCAAGGTTGGTTCCTTATCTGGTGACCCCGGAACCCAAAAGAATAGCTCATTTCATTGGGGGTTTAGCCCCAGAGATAAAGGCAAGTGTAAAAGCCTCTCAGCCAGCTACTTTCAGATCTGTAGCTGATATATCTTTGTCCCTCACACTGGACGCGGTCAGACAGAGATCGCTGAGGAACACGGATGCCGAGAAAAGGAAGCGTGAAGATGACAATTCACGACGGTCTGACAAGAAGCACCGGGGAAACAATGACCACAAGAAGGGGTCTGGTTCTAAGGAGGATGGGCATCAATCTGGAGATAAGCCCAAGTGTAAGATTTGTCAGAAGCACCACTTTGGGAGGTGCAGACTTGACTCAAAATCCCAATCTCAGACGAGGCCTTGTGGGATTTGCAAATCTTCGGAACATAAGACCCTAGAGTGCAAGAAACTGAAGGACGCAACGTGCTACAGTTGCAACGAAAAAGGGCACATTAAGACAAATTGCCCAAAATATGCAAAGAAAGCTGAGGAAGGGAAGAAGACAAATGCTAGGGTCTTCAGGATGGATGCAAAGGAAGCTGTGCAGGACGACAATGTGATCACAGGTACCTTCCTTATAAATGATGTTTATGCGAGAGTGTTATTTGATTCAGGACCTGATAAATCATTTGTAGATAATAAGTTTTGTGAGTTGTTGAAATTGCCAGTAAAAACCTTAAGTGTGAAGTATGAGGTGGAATTAGCTGATGGAACCATAGAAACCGCCTCAACCGTATTAGAAGGATGTTTCATATCCATTAAGAACCACTCTTTTCCTTTGTCCCTACTTCCTTTGAAGTTAGCCGGTTTCGACATAGTTTTAGGCATGGACTGGTTATCTCATAACCAGGCCCAGATTGTCTGCAATAAGAAGCAGGTGGTGATAAGACTCCGTCTGGTGAATCACTTACCATTCAGGGAGATACCCAGTATGGACTACCTGAGCAAGTGACTATACTCAAGGCCTTTAGGTGTTTAAAGAAGGGTTGTGCCATCTACATGGCACAAGTGACTATGGATGAGCCGAAGCCTAAGATTGAGGATATCTCTGTTATTTCTGAATACCCTGAAGTTTTTCCTGAAGAACTACCTGGTTTACCACCAGATAGGCAAGTGGAATTCAGAATTTACATCATCCCCGGAGCAGCACCTGTTGCTAGAGCACCTTATAGGTTGGCACCAACAGAGATGAAGGAATTGAGAACACAGCTAGATGAATTGCTAGCTAAAGGTTTCATTAGACCTAGTTCGTCTCCTTGGGGAGCACCAATCTTATTTGTCAAGAAGAAGGATGGATCGATGCGTCTGTGCATCGATTACCGTGAGCTTAATAAGGTCACTATCAAGAATAGGTATCCATTGCCCAGGATCGACGATCTGTTCGATCAACTTCAAGGGGCAAGTTACTTCTCTAAGATTGACTTAAGGTCAGGCTATCATCAACTGAAGGTTAGAGATGAAGACGTACACAAGACTGCATTTAGGACTCGTTATGGTCATTACGAGTTCCTAGTGATGCTTTTGGGCTCACCAATGCACCAACGACATTCATGGATCTCATGAACCGTGTCTGCAAACCATACTTGGACAAATTTGTTATCGTCTTCATTGACGACATTCTGATATATTCAAAGAATCAGGCCGACCATGAGAAACATCTTCGATGTATTCTTTCACTACTTCAACAGGAGAAGCTTTACGCCAAGTTTTCGAAGTGTGAATTCTGGTTTCGAGAAGTCCAATTCCTTGGACATATGGTTAGTGAGCGTGGTATCCAAGTGGATCCCGCTAAGGTAGAAGCTGTCATGAATTGGCAAGAGCCGAAGACGCCCACAGAATTACACCACCCATGACTTGGAGTTGGGTGCCGTTATATTTGCACTAAAACTATGGAGGCACTATTTATACGGTATCAAGTGTGTGATCTATTCTGATCACAAGAGCCTCCAACACCTGTTTAACCAAAAGGATTTGAACATGAGGCAACGACGTTGGATGGAAACTTTGAATGATTATGATTGTGAGATAAGATACCATCCTGGCAAGGCGAATGTAGTCGCCGATGCCTTGAGTCGAAAGGAAAGAGTGAAGCCTATAAGAATCAATGCCAAGAGCATTGAGATAAAGAATGGTTTGAACAAAAGGTTGTTAGCTGCACAGAAGGAAGCTGTGCTGGAAGCTAACTATCCTAATGAAAAGCTAGGAGTAACCGAAGAACAGTTATCTCAGGGCAAGGACGGAATTCTAAGATTGAATGGACGAATATGGGTTCCAGTTTATGGAGGACTTCGAAATGTTATCCTCCAGGAAGCCCACAGTTCTAAATACTCCGTTCATCCTAGAGCTGACAAGATGTACCAGGATCTAAAGGCAAACTATTGGTGGATAGGCTTGAAGAAGTCTGTAGCTGCCTATGTAGCTAAATGTTTGACGTGTGCGCAAGTCAAAGCAGAACACCAAAAGTCGTCAAGTTTGCTACAACAGCCTAAACTTCCCACGTGGAAGTGGGAAATGGTGACAATGGATTTCATCACCAAGTTGCCAAAGACAAGGAAAGGAAATGATACTATATGGGTGATAGTGGATAGACTGACTAAGTCAGCACATTTCCTACCCATTAAGGAGACCTATAGCTCCGACATGTTAGCCCAATTGTACGTAGATAAGATTGTATCTCTGCATGGAGTACCAGTGTCTATTATCTCTGACCGAGATACTAGATACACATCACATTTTTGGAAAAGTTTCCAACAATCTTTGGGCACGCGCTTAAATTTTAGTACGGCTTACCATCCTCAGACGGATGGACAGAGTGAACGTACAATCCAAACGTTGGAAGACATGCTTCGTGCATGTGTGATCGACTTAGGTGGTAGTTGGGATAACCACCTACCATTAATCGAGTTCTCATATAACAATAGCTACCATTCGAGCATTAAAGCTGCGCCTTTCAAGGCCTTGTACGGTAGAAAGTGCAGAACGCCCGTTTGTTGGGCGGAAGTTGGAGATGTCCAACTGACAGGACCGGAAATAGTCTTTGAAACAACGGACAAGATTGTCCAGATTCGTGACCGCCTGAAAGCTTCCAGGGATAGGCAGAAAAGCTACGCCGACATAAAGCGTAAACCTCTGAAATTCGAGGTAGGTGATAAAGTGTTGCTTAAAGTATCACCCTGGAAGGGAGTAATGCGATTTGGTAAGAAAGGTAAATTAAGCCCGAGATACATAGGACCATTCGAGGTCATCGAACGTGTCGGAGCAGTTGCTTATAAGTTAAAATTACCTGAAGAGCTCAGTGGTATTCACGACGTATTCCACATCTGCAATCTGAAGAAGTGTTTCGCTGATGAATCACTGGTCATACCACATACAGATGTGCACATAGAAGAGAGCTTGAATTTTGTTGAAAAACCTGTGTCGATCGAGGATCGACAGGTTAAGAAGCTTCGAAGGAAGCCTGTGCCAATAGTAAAGGTTAAATGGGATGCCCATAGAGGTCCCGAGTACACGTGGGAGGTAGAGTCCATAATGAAAGAAAAGTACCCTTATTTATTTCAGTAAATATCGAGGTCGAGATTTCTTTTAAGGGGGTGAGGATGTAACACCTCGAAAATTCACGTCCCATAATGTGTTGACACGTGTCATAAGCTGTGAACGTGTGAAAGAATGTTCTAGAAGGACTAAAGTTCACAAACAGGGAAAGTATGTGAATGTAAGGGTTCAAAATGTCAACAATGGATAAATATACTTTACAATAACCCTACACGATGTTTATAACCTTAAACGAATAAATCATGGATCATACGAAGCTAAATGTGAAAGAAAGTGAGGAATTACAAACTACAGGGGTCAAATGTGTCAACATGTTTAATTTATACCTCTGGTTGACCTTTTAGCAGACCCAGAGCTTTGTAACGATTAATTATGCTCACCAGAATACATGATAAAAATTTCACCAAGTTTCGTTACCGTATGAGAAAGTTATGATAAAATTCGTATACGAGGGGTTAAAAGCATCAACAATGAAGTTTATGACTTTTCGGGTGATAACAAAGTTAAACAAGGGCTTCACAAGGATTGGTTATAACTTGGAGTCCTTAGAAATCATTTTAGAGGGCTCATAATGCAAGAAATAATTGTCAAAACAACTTTTTATGGGCCAGGGACCAAAACAGCAAAATCTGAAAATGGATTTGGATCAGAGGGGGCGCCGCGCGACGCGAGGGACCCCTACGGGACCTACGCGTGACGCGAGGGGCCCTCTGATGCCGAAAACCTTGGCTAGTGTCTTCTATGTCCATTGTAACCGACTTAGGAATATATTTTCCACTCCATGGGCGACCCCTACATGCTTTTAGACCTTAGGGGCACTTGTAAATGATCTGGGAACAATGCTAGACTTGTGTGGCATGATCATGAGCAATCAAAAGCACTATATCAAGCCCCATTGGTTGTAACCTTGATCATTCACCCACAACTCATCTTCTCATCATCTCTGGAGCTCAAGGGCCTTCTCTAAGCATCTCTGGTCGTGCATTAGACCTTGGTAAGTACCCTTGACCTTCCTTAATTGAGTTTTACTTAGTTATTAACTTAAAAGTCAAATCGTCGTAATTAACGTTTGACTTAGCGATTAATCATTAATGGTCTAGTGATTAGTCGAATTGAGGGTATTTTAAGTTGGTAATTATGTGGGCAATAAACCCTTAAAAGGGCACCCTCTGATTCCCACTCTAGCTAGGACTTTTGTCGGGTCAAAGTTGTTTTTAAAAAGTCAACAGAAGCTTAATTTTCGAATTAACACACAATTAGCAATGTAGAAGGCATGTAACCTATTTTATCACTCATATAACGTAGTAGTAAGTATAAGAACTGGTCTAAGCTTGTTTGATCCGACAATTTTCTGTTTGGACCCGGTTCGGAACCGAAAGTCGCAAAACTTTGACTTTTGCTTTGACTTCAGTTCTGACCCGATTTAGTATGGTTTGGAAATGCCTTAGAGCTTCCTTAGGACCAGGTTACATGATAGTATAACCCTCTGTGATTGGTTCGTTGTTTGACCGATTCGTTTACATGTCTCCGTTAATTGCCTAATGTTGACCATAATGCCCTTTTGACCATAAAACGAGAATTTTGCAAATGTGAGAGGACAATAATCTTTATTACTGATTTATAAACATGTCCCTAAAGTTTCATATCAGTTCGAGGTCCAGAATAGGAGTTATGCTAAATAGCGCACTTAAAAAGCTTTTTGTTAATTAAACGGCGCAATTAGCATAAAGCCTATCTAAACCCAATTTTGACACCAAACCTTTTACCCACTGATGTAATATAATATTTTGGGATTTTTAAAGATTTTTAATTATTTTTAACCTGCTCATAACCTAAGGTTATGGCGTTGATTCGGTAAATACCGATTATGCCTTTTTTGTATATAAAATGAGTTCTACATAATATTTTGACACCAATCCAATTGCTACTAATTTTATATAATAAATGAAGTATTTTGAACTTTATAACCTGATCAGAAAACTCAGATTTCCTGTAAAACCTGGAAATCGCTTAAAATGGCTTTTTACGCGTATTAAACACCTAGTATGGGTTTAAAACCATTTTGGCATATAAGACTTATCACCAACTGATATGACCTATTAACTTAAGTTGTTTTACTGATTTATTCAGACCCAAATCTCAAAATTTCATTTAATCTCGTTTATAATCTTTAAAATGACCAAAATACCCCTACGGGGCTTAAATTGAGATTAAACTCGTTTTGGGCATAATGGAAGGTATCCTACTGATATCACAACCTATTTAAGGCATATTAACTTAGGAAACCTGTAAATGACTACCCGTTACACTTCTTGCGCGTTCGGTTCGGTTTATGTAACTAGTTTGCATAAATTAGCCGAAACGGGTCAAACCTTATCGTTTTTATCTCAAAATCCAGAATGTGGTTAGATTACCCATATTATACAAGTCTTCAAACTTGTCGGGTCTAAATCACATTCTATTCCGGTCTTCGCTTAATCGTGCGTTTGAACCGTATCTTTCCTTAAAACTAACCGGTCTAAGTTTAGGCTTAATTAAAGACCCGTTAGGATTCTAATAGGTTATTCTAAACCTTTGTTCCAGAATAGGAGACCCGGTAAAAGCTACACGCACTTGCTATTTGTGATTGATACTTGCAAAGGTAAATACTTTTAACTTATTTTCCTTATACGGGCTTGGGGTATGGTATATAAAATACCGTTTGGTCGGGCATTGAATCTTTAATCGAATAGAGGTTAAATCATTGATATGCTCCATTTTGAAATGTTTTGTTTGCTTAAAGCCTTTGGGGGGTTAATGACCATGTCTCGGATATCCTTGGCATCATCTTACGAGATGGCCACGACCTAAGCACGGGGTGTAGGCGTACACCCGTCAGTGCATAAATAAATAATGTGGTGTGTCTATTGATCTTTAACCCGGTCTACGGATCGGGCTACTGAACGCATAAGGAACATGTAATTCTTTTACAAGATTATATTCAAACAATTATCCCAAGTTATAAAAAGTTTGTGCCACGTGCATTCAAATCAATTTTATTAAACCTTTTCAAAATGAGTCAGTTAATTGTATTTACCAGTGTAAACTGACGTATTTTCCCAAAAAAGGTTAAGTGCAGGTACTACGCGAACTAGGTTGGCTTTCTCCTAGCGTCCACAATAAGTCTCGCAAGCTTAGATGTCAAAACTGTTGAACAATGTTTCCATTTTATTTTGATCCACCTGTGGATTATTTTCAACTGTTTGTGATACTTGATATTACAATTATATTCGGTTGAAACATATCTATCTTTTGCTTGCGCTGTGCATTTAAATATTGTGTTGTTTGACTGTAATGTTACCAACTACGTCACGATACTCCCCACCGGGCCCACCGGTAATACGTGGAAATATCGGGGTGTGACAGGTTGGTATCAGAGCCAACATTGAGTGAATTAAACACTAGCCTTTTGTGTTTAATCTCAATCACACAATTGCACATACTCGAGTCTAGACAAGAACTTAGGACGATTCCTAATTTTGCTTTAATTTGTCCTTTATTGTTTGTTGTTTATTTCAATTGTGTTGACAGGAAATATGCCACCAAGATTCCGAAGAGGAGGAAGAGGTAAAGGGCCAATTAGTGCCCCCAACGATCACGAAGCCGGGCCTTCACACCGGCGAACTCCTTCCACTACAATGAGTACCGACCCGCAAGGAGCCTGGAGGACCTATACAGAGCCCGCTAGACGGTCTGTCTCGCACAGCTCAACGCCTCCCTACCGCCATTCCTTTGGGCTGCATTCGGAAAACGAACCCGAAGACTCCCGTCATTCCTTCTTACCATTGCAGCTATCTGCGTCGCACCGTTCCTTCGGCGACCCCACTCCTGTCTTTCAGGGCCGGTTCAACCCGGAAAACTATATCCAAGAACCAGTAGTTTTTAACCCACTAGGACCTGAAGACCACTTCTCAAGAGACAATGCAATGGACATGGACGAGGACACGGACCCCGTCGAGCCCGTAACCGGGACACCCAACCATCCCATTGAGGTCTCTGATGGATCTTCCTTCCACGGATCACCCTACGGTGGTCCAGAAAGTTATCAAGCAAGGTTCAACCAGCATGAATGGTATTTTACACCCTCTCATCATACATCGCCTCACCAGCAGCAGCAGGATCCCTCTGAGGATTCACGTTTCGTGGCAGTCACGCCACCGCCACCACCGCCACCAGTTCATCAAGCACCTCCAAAGCCACCAAGACGTAGGAGGACAGGCGCATGAATATCCACACGAGGAGGGGATTTTCACTTTAGCACCCCTCGACACTCCAGTGGCAGTCACTATCCGCCACTGCATGAAGACCCACAAATGGGTGGGCCTTCAAACCCAGTTCCAGAGGTGAGTTCTGCACCAGTTGCACCTCAGCCGCCACCATTTGGTTTTGACAATCCGATTCCTACACACGCCGGTTCAACGGCGTACAATCTGTTTGAACAGCCGGCTCACACTCATTATAACTATGCTGAGGCAGACCCGTACCTTGTAGCGGCAAACTACAACGCCCTACATCCGGAAGGACCGTATGGAGCTCCTTGGGGAGTGGGATATCCAACTCATGGGTATCAAATACCTGCTTGACCACCTATTCGGCAGCAGTCACAGCCACCACAGTTTTCCCCACCGAAACAGGAGGAAATCCTCCAAAGACTAAGTCGGGTGGAACATGAGTTTCAAGAAGAACGCAGGAACAACCGGGGATTCCTCAAGGGCCTAGCGAGCTTGTTAAAGGGGAAGAAGAAGAGGGATCATTAAATCCCTATATGTATTGTTGTATTTCCTATTTCAATCAAGTCCCTGCGTGGACATTTATCTGTGTATTTAGTCCCTGCGTGGACTTGTCTTTGTAGTCCCTGCGTGGACATCTATTCTAGTATTTGGTCCCTGCGAGGACTTGTATTTCAGTTTAACCCCTGCGTGGGTAATTTGTCTATTAAAAGTCCCGTTTAGGGCAATGTGTACTCCTTGTAATAATTAATGGAATGTTAAGTTTATAAATTTCACTTTTGTCATTAAATGCATAAATATATGAAATAAATAAATCAAAATCATTCCTTTTATAATTGATCTGCCCATTAAATATTAAATAAGAATCTTAAAGGTATAACCTAGCCTGCATGTCAGTATAAGACTTGGCCAAGATGGTAAGACCTGTTTAAAAGATTCGGATCCCTGTTAACATCTGAAAACATGTTAACGCTCCTGGCAGACGTGATTCGTTAAAAATCACACACGTCATTCTTATATAAGGATTCTTCAAAAGATTCCTAACCTAACTTAATGATCTATAAATCATGGGTTTAAACCATCAATTAAGATGATCATATGTTGACCATACGTTGGTAATATAGTGCCTACGGGACAAACTCATTATCATATAAGACAAAAGACAGTAGTAGTCTATGACTCCCTGTCAGAAAAAGGTAAAGAACTATGTTCAAACCTTCATGCTTTGATTCTCTGAAATCATGGTTTATGATTTAAAATGTCCCTGTGACTAGGCCTTTTGTGCCACTAATAATACTATCATTTATTTGTAATTAGGATAAATTAAAATAAAAATCCTAAATAAACATGATTTATAAATTAACCAAATATGGTCTATGTTTACCATGGTTAATGAATTGCCCTAAAAGACAATTCCATAATAAACTTCCAAATAAATTATTGTCGGTATCTTATGTAACAGTTCAAGATACAATGGCTGACTCGGATGAGATCAACAGTCACCCACGGGGAAATCAGGATGATGCCCGAATTAATATAACGGGTGCTGAACTGCAAGCGTTAATAGACAACGCTGTTACGAAGGCCATAGAGCGGCAGTATAATGAATATAGCGGGACTCGAAGTAGGACCCTATCTGCACCGCATTCAAAGCCTAAGACTCATTCTAAGGCTCACAGCAAGCCACCCTCCAAGAAGGAAGAACCAAAGAAAGATGATGACGATCGTCACTCTTCTAATCAGCAAAGTGTCCCATCTCAAAGGAAAATACTGAATCAAGGACCCCATGATAAGGGTTGCTCCTACAAGTATTTTGTTTCCTGCAAACCCAGGGATTTCACTGGGGAGAAAGGAGCTATAGACTGTATGACATGGTTGGATGAGATGGACACCGTGGTTGATATCAGCGGGTGCGCTGAGAAGGATGTGGTAAAGTTTGTGTCTCAATCGTTCAAAGGTGAGGCCTTAGCCGGGTGGAGATCGTTGATTCAAGCTACTGGGAAGATTCCATTGTACAATATAACATGGGAACAATTTGTTACCCTCATCAGGGAGAACTACTGTCCTCAGCATGAGGTAGAAAAGATTGAATCTGATTTCTTATCCTTGGTTATGAAGAATCGGGATTGCCAAGCTTACCTTACGAGCTTTAATACAATGTCAAGGTTGGTTCCTTATCTGGTGACCCCGGAACCCAAAAGAATAGCTCGTTTCATTGGGGGTTTAGCCCTAGAAATAAAGGCAAGTGTAAAAGCCTCTCGGCCAGCTACTTTCAGATATGTAGCTGATATATCTTTGTCCCTCACACTGGACGCGGTCAGACAGAGATCGCTGAGGAACACGGATGCCGAGAAAAGGAAGCGTGAAGATGACAATTCACGACGGTCTGACAAGAAGCACCGGGGAAACAATGACCACAAGAAGGGGTCTGGTTCTAAGGAGGATGGGCATCAATCTTGAGATAAGCCCAAGTGTAAGATTTGTCAGAAGCACCACTGGTTCTGAGGAAGGGAAGAAGACAAATGCTAGGGTCTTCAGGATGGATGCAAAGGAAGCTGTGCAGGACGACAATGTGATCACAGGTACCTTCCTTATAAATGATGTTTATGCGAGAGTGTTATTTGATTCAGGACCTGATAAATCATTTGTAGATAATAAGTTTTGTGAGTTGTTGAAATTGCCAGTAAAAACCTTAAGTGTGAAGTATGAGGTGGAATTAGCTGATGGAACCATAGAAACCGCCTCAACCGTATTAGAAGGATGTTTCATATCCATTAAGAACCACTATTTTCCTTTGTCCCTACTTCCTTTGAAGTTAGCCGGTTTCGACATAGTTTTAGGCATGGACTGGTTATCTCATAACCAGGCCCAGATTGTCTGCAATAAGAAGCAGGTGGTGATCAAGACTCTGTCTGGTGAATCACTTACCATTCAGGGAGATACCCAGTATGGACTACCTGAGCAAGTGACTATACTCAAGGCCTTTAGGTGTTTAAAGAAGGGTTGTGCCATCTACATGGCACAAGTGACTATGGATGAGCCGAAGCCTAAGATTGAGGATATCCCTGTTATTTCTGAATGCCCTGAAGTTTTTCCTGAAGAACTACCTGGTTTACCACCAGATAGGCAAGTGGAATTCAGAATTGACATCATCCCCGGAGCAGCACCTGTTGCTAGAGCCCCTTATAGGTTGGCACCAACAGAGATGAAGGAATTGAGAACACAGCTAGATGAATTGCTAGCCAAAGGTTTCATTAGACCTAGTTGTCTCCTTGGGGAGCACCAATCTTATTTGTCAAGAAGAAGGATGGATCGATGCGTCTGTGCATCGATTACCGTGAGCTTAATAAGGTCCCTATCAAGAATAGGTATCCATTGCCCAGGATCGACGATCTGTTCGATCAACTTCAAGGGGCAAGTTACTTCTCTAAGATTGACTTAAGGTCAGGCTATCATCAACTGAAGGTTAGAGATGAAGACGTACACAAGACTGCATTTAGGACTCGTTATGGTCATTACGAGTTCCTAGTGATGCCTTTTGGGCTCACCAAAGCACCAGCGGCGTTCATGGATCTCATGAACCTTGTCTGCAAACCATACTTGGACAAATTTGTTATCATATTCATTGACGACATTCTGATTTATTCAAAGAATCAGGCCGACCATGAGAAACATCTTCGATGTATTCTTTCATTACTTCAACAGGAGAAGCTTTACGCCAAGTTTTCGAAGTGTGAATTCTGGCTTCGAGAAATCCAATTCCTTGGACATATGGTTAGTGAGCGTGGTATCCAAGTGGATCCCGCTAAGGTAGAAGCTGTCATGAATTGGCAAGAGCCGAAGACGCCCACAGAAATTCGCAGTTTCTTGGGATTGGCAGGATATTATAGGCGTTTCATTGAAATTTTTTCAAGGATTGCTGCACCCCTAACTTCTTTGACTAGGAAGAAAATAAAGTTCGATTGGGGCCCTAAGCAGCAAGAATCCTTTGATATCCTTAAGCAGAAGCTAAGCAATGCACTTGTGTTGACATTGCCTGATGGAATAGAAGAGTTTGTGGTATATTGTGATGCATCACAGACCGGGATGGGATGTGTGCTTATGCAGAAAGGCAAAGTTATTGCCTATGCTTCACGTCAATTAAAGGTGCATGACAAGAATTACACCACCCATGACTTGGAGTTGGGTGCCGTTGTATTTGCACTAAAACTATGGAGGCACTATTTATACGGTATCAAGTGTGTGATCTATTCTGATCACAAGAGCCTCCAACACCTGTTTAACCAAAAGGATTTGAACATGAGGCAACGACGTTGGATGGAAACTTTGAATGATTATGATTGTGAGATAAGATACCATCCTGGCAAGGCGAATGTAGTCGCCGATGCCTTGAGTCGAAAGGAAAGAGTGAAGCCTATAAGAATCAATGCCAAGAGCATTGAGATAAAGAATGGTTTGAACGAAAGGTTGTTAGCTGCACAGAAGGAAGCTGTGCTGGAAGCTAACTATCCTCATGAAAAGCTAGGAGTAACCGAAGAACAGTTATCTCAGGGCAAGGACGGAATTCTAAGATTGAATGGACGAATATGGGTTCCAGTTTATGGAGGACTTTGAAATGTTATCCTCCAGGAAGACCGCAGTTCTAAATACTCCGTTCATCCTGGAGCTGACAAGATGTACCAGGATCTAAAGGCAAACTATTGGTGGATAGGCTTGAAGAAGTCTGTAGCTGCCTATGTAGCTAAATGTTTGACGTGTGCGCAAGTCAAAGCAGAACACCAAAAGTCGTCAGGTTTGCTACAACAGCCTAAACTTCCCACGTGGAAGTGGGAAATGGTGACAATGGATTTCATCACCAAGTTGCCAAAGGCAAGGAAAGGAAATGATACTATATGGGTGATAGTGGATAGACTGACTAAGTCAGCACATTTCCTACCCATTAAGGAGACCTATAGCTCCGACATGTTAGCCCAATTGTACGTAGATAAGATTGTATCTCTGCATGGAGTACCAGTGTCTATTATCTCCGACCGAGATACTAGATACACATCACATTTTTGGAAAATTTTCCAACAATCTCTGGGTACGCGCTTAAATTTTAGTACGGCTTACCATCCTCAGACGGACGGACAGAGTGAACGTACAATCCAAACGTTGGAAGACATGCTTCGTGCATGTGTGATCGACTTAGGTGGTAGTTGGGATAACCACCTGCCATTAATCGAGTTCTCATATAACAATAGCTACCATTCGAGCATTAAAGTTGCGCCTTTCGAGGCCTTGTACGGTAGAAAGTGCAGAACGCCCGTTTGTTGGGCGGAAGTTGGAGATGTCCAACTGACAGGACCGGAAATAGTCTTTGAAACAACGGACAAGATTGTCCAGATTCATGACCGCCTGAAAGCTGCCAGGGATAGGCAGAAAAGCTACGCAGACCTAAAGCGTAAACCTCTGAAATTCGAGGTAGGTGATAAAGTGTTGCTTAAAGTATCACCCTAGAAGGGAGTAATGCGATTTGGTAAGAAAGGTAAATTAAGCCCGAGATACATAGGACCATTCGAGGTCATCGAATGTGTCGGATTAGTTGCTTATAAGTTAAAATTACCTGAAGAGCTCAGTGGTATTCACGACGTATTCAACATCTGCAATCTGAAGAAGTGTTTCGCTGATGAATCACTAGTCTTACCACATACAGATGTGCACATAGAAGAGAGCTTGAAGTTTGTTGAAAAACATGTGTCGATCGAGGATCGACAGGTTAAGAAGCTTCGAAGGAAGCATGGGCCAATAGTAAAGGTTAAATGGGATGCCCGTAGAGGTCCCGAGTACACGTGGGAGGTAGAGTCGACAATGAAAGAAAAGTACCCTTATTTATTTCAGTAAATCTAGAGGTCGAGATTTATTTTAAGGGGGTGAGGATGTAACACCTCGAAAATTCACGTCCCATAATGTGTTGACACGTGTCATAAGCTGTGAACGTGTGAAAGAATGTTCTAGAAGGACTAAACTTGACAAACAGGGAAAGTATGTGAATGTAAGGGTTCAAAATGTCAACAATGGATAAATATACTTTACAATAACCCTACACGATGTTTATAACCTTAAACGAATAAATCATGGATCATACGAAGCTAAATGTGAAAGAAAGTGAGGAATTACAAACTACAGGGGTCAAATGTGTCAACATGTTTAATTTATACCTCTGGTTGACCTTTTAGCAGACCCAGAGCTTTGTAACGATTAATTATCCTCACCAGAATACATGATAAAAATTTCACCAAGTTTCGTTACCGTATGAGAAAGTTATGATAAAATTCGTATACGAGGGGTTAAAAGCATCAACAATGAAGTTTATGACTTTTCGGATGATAACAAAGTTAAACAAGGGCTTCACAAGGATTGGTTATAACTTGGAGTCCTTAGAAATCATTTTAGAGGGCTCATAATGCAAGAAATAATTGTCAAAACAACTTTTTATGGGCCAGGGACCAAAACAGCAAAATCTGAAAATGGATTTGGATCAGAGGGGGCAGCAGCAGGATCCCTTCGAGGATTCACGTTTCGTGGCAGTCACGCCACCGCCACCACCGCCACCAGTTCATTAAGCACCTCCAGAGCCACCAAGACGTAGGAGGATAGGCTCCCGAATATCCGCGCGAGGAGGGGATTTTCACTTTAGCACCCCACACACTCCAGTGGCAGTCACTATCCGCCACTGCATGAAGACCCACAAATGGGTGGGCCTTCAAACCTAGTTCCAGAGGTGAGTTCTGCACCAGTTGCACCTCAGCCGCCACCATTTGGTTTTGACAATCCGATTCCTACACACGCCGGTTCAACGGTGTACAATCTGTTTGAACAGCCGGTTCACACTCATTATAACTATGCTGAGGCCGACCCGTACCTTGTAGAGGCAAACTACAACGCCCTACATCCGGAAGGACCGTATGGATCTCCTTGGGGAGTGGGATATCCAACTCATGGGTATTAAATACCTGCTCGACCACCTATTCGGCAGCAGTCACAGCCACCACGGTTTTCCCCACCGGAACAGGAGGAAATCCTCCAAAGACTAAGTCGGGTGGAACATGAGTTTCAAGAAGAACGCAGGAACAACCGGGGATTCCTCAAGGGCCTAGCGAGCTTGTTAAAGGGGAAGAAGAAGAGGGATCATTAAATCCCTATATGTATTGTTATATTTCCTATTTCAATCAAGTCCCTGCGTGGACATTTATCTGTGTATTTAGTCCCTGCGTGGACTTGTCTTTGTAGTCCCTGCGTGGACATCTATTCTAGTATTTGGTCCCTGCGAGGACTTGTATTTAAGTTTAACCCCTGCGTGGGTAATATGTCTATTAAAAGTCCCGTTTAGGGCAATGTGTACTCCTTGTAATAATTAATGGAATGTTAAGTTTATAAATTTCACTTTTGTCATTATATGCATAACAATGAAGTTTATGACTTTTCGGGTGATAACAAAGTTAAACAAGGGCTTCACAAGGATTGGTTATAACTTGGAGTCCTTAGAAATCATTTTAGAGGGCTCATAATGCAAGAAATAATTGTCAAAACAACTTTTTATGGGCCAGGGACCAAAACAGCAAAATCTGAAAATGGATTTGGATCAGAGGGGGCGCCGCGCGACGCGAGGGACCCCTACGGGACCTACGCGTGACGCGAGGGGCCCTCTGATGCCGAAAACCTTGGCTAGTGTCTGCTATGTCCATTGTAACAGACTTAGGAAGATATTTTCCACTCCATGGGCGACCCCTACATGCTTTTAGACCTTAGGGGCACTTGTAAATGATCTGGGAACAATGCTAGACTTGTGTGGCATGATCATGAGCAATCAAAATCACTATATAAAGCCCCATTGGTTGTAACCTTGTTCATTCACCCACAACTCATCTTCTGATCATCTCTGGAGCTCAAGGGCCTTCTCTAAGCATCTCTGGTCGTGCATTAGACCTTGGTAAGTACCCTTGACCTTCCTTAATTGAGTTTTACTTAGTTTTAACTTAAAAGTCAAACCGTCGTAATTAACGTTTGACTTAGCGATTAATCATTAATGGTCCAGTGATTAGTCGAATTGAAGGTAGTTTTAAGTTGGTAATTATGTGGGCAATAAACCCTTAAAAGGGCACCCTCTGATTCCCACTCTAGCTAGGACTTTTGTCGGGTCAAAGTTGTTTATAAAAAGTCAACAAAAGCTTAATTTTCGAATTAACACACAATTAGCAATGTAGAAGGCATGTAACCTATTTTATAACTCATATAACTTAGTAATAAGTATAAGAACTGGTCTAAGCTTGTTTGATCCGACAATTTTCTGTTTGGACCCGGTTCGGAACCGAAAGTCGCAAAACTTTGACTTTTGCTTTAACTTCAGTTCTGACCCGATTTAGTTTGGTTTGGAAATGCCTTAGAGCTTCCTTAGGACCAGGTTACATGATAGTATAACCCTCTGTGGTTGGTTCGTTGTTTGACCGATTCGTTTACATGTCTCCGTTAATTGCCTAATGTTGACCATAATGCCCATTTGACCATAAAACGAGAATTTTGCAAATGTGAGAGGACAATAATCTTTGTTATTGATTTATAAACATGTCCCTAAAGTTTCATATCAGTTCGAGGTCCAGAATAGGAGTTATGCTAAATAGCGCACTTAAAAAGCTTTTTGTTAATTAAACGGCGCAATTAGCATAAAGCCTATCTAAACCCAATTTTGACACCAAACCTTTTACCCACTGATATAATATAATATTTTGGGATTTTTAAAGATTTTTAATTATTTTTAACCTGCCCATAACCTAAGGTTATGGCGTTGATTCGGTAAATACCGATTATGCCCTTTTTGTATATAAAATGAGTTCTACATAATATTTTGACACCAATCCAATTGCTACTGATTTTATATAATAAATGAAGTATTTTGAACTTTATAACCTGATCAGAAAACTCAGATTTCCTGTAAAACCCAGAAATCGCTTAAAATGGCTTTTTACACGTATTAAACATCTAGTATGGGTTTAAAACCATTTTGGCATATAAGACTTATCACCAACTGATATGACCTATTAAGTTAAGTTGTCTTACTGATTTATTCAGACCCGAATCTCAAAATTTCATTTAATCTCGTTTATAATCTTTAAAATGACCAAAATACCCCTACGGGGCTTAAATTGAGATTAAACTCGTTTTGGGCATAATGGAAGGTATCCTACTGATATCACAACCTATTTAAGGCATATTAACTTAGGAAACCTGTAAATGACTCTTATGGTTACCCGTTACGCTTCTTGCGCGTTCGGTTCGGTTTATGTAACTAGTTTGCATAAATTAGCCGAAACGGGTCAAACCTTATCGTTTTTATCTCAAAATCCAGAATGTGGTTAGATTACCCATATTATACAAGTCTTCAAACTTGTCGGGTCTAAATCACATTCTTTTCCGGTCTTCGCTTAATCGTGCGTTTGAACCGTATCTTTCCTTAAAACTAACCGGTCTAAGTTTAGGCTTAATTAAAGACCCGTTAGGATTCTAATAGGTTATTATAAACCTTCGTTCCAGAATAGGAGACCCGGTAAAAGCTACATGCACTTGCTATTTGTGATTGATACTTGCAAAGGTAAATAGTTTTAACTTATTTTCCCTATACGGGCTTGGGGTATGGTATATAAAATACCGCTTGGTCGGGCATTGAATCTTTAATCGAATAGAGGTTAAATCATTGATATGCTCCGTTTTGAAATGTTTTGTTTACTTAAAGACTTTGGGGGGTTAATTACGAGATGGCCACGACCTAAGCACGGGGTGTAGGCGTACACCCGTCAGTGCATAAATAAATAATGTGGTGTGTCTATTGATCTTTAACCCGGTCTACGGATCGGGCTACTGAACGCATAAGGAGCATGTAATTCTTTTACAAGATTATATTCAAACAATTATCCCAAGTTATAAAAAGTTTGTGCCACGTGCATTCAAATCAATTTTATTAAACCTTTTCAAAATGAGTCAGTTAATTGTATTTACCAGTGTAAACTGACGTATTTTCCCAAAAAAGGTTAAGTGCAGGTACTACGCGAACTAGGCTGGCTTTCTCCTAGCGTCCACAATAAGTCTCGCAAGCTTGGATGTCAAAACTGTTGAACAATGTTTCCATTTTATTTTGATCCACCTGTGGATTATTTTCAACTGTTTGTGATTCTTGATATTACAATTATATTCGGTTGAAACATATCTATCTTTTGCTTCCGCTGTGCATTTAAATATTGTGTTGTTTGACTGTAATGTTACCAACTACGTCACGATACTCCCCACCGGGCCCACCGGTAATACGTGGAAATATCGGGGTGTGACACTCAGTTGTTCCGATGAGCCGGGTCATGTAGTAACTGGAAAGATGACGTCTAACACACAAGGCACTCTATTTCGTTCTAAGCCCGCAATCGTCGATTTTACGCGTCATCAATTTTATTATGTTTATTGTTTGAATTTATGATTTATGGTTTCGATTTTCACTTCTCGCTCCGCAAAACCCACACAACACGCACAACTCCTGCAAACTAAAACGCTAACTAATCTCAAGACTGTTTATTTGCTCTCGCTTACATCACACCCAGGCGCGTGTGAGAGTCCCATACGCCACGATACGCTACATCGCGCATAAATCGACCGCGCTACGCGTCCTTGAAATGTAGGTGAATACGTGGAAAATATGTAGGTGAATACGTGAAAAATATGTGTTTACATGAATTATGTGCTCATACGTGCTTATGTGAATTATGTGCATACATGAATATATGTGCCAACGTGTTACTGAGCTTTACATGGGTAATATTAATAAATGGGTTGTTAAAACGCTAAACTTTTCAAACATAACCTAATATAATCGAATCTTGTCTAATCCCTTGGGATGATATCTGTTGCAGAACTCACACTTGACGATGCCTTCCTTTGGCTCTCATACTCGCCGAAACGTTCAAAGGAACAATGGCGACAAACGAATCGCGTCCCTCGTGGCCAAGGAAATGGCCAAGGTGATTCCCAAGATCGTCTGTGAAATCAATGCTGTCAACAATACTTCCTCTGTGGACTCCAAGAACTACGCGCCAAAGCTCTATTCAGCTTCAAGTAGTTCAAGGCATGTGGTCCAATGAACTTCACTGGTGAAGATGGACCCAGTGCAATGTTTCAATGGTTTGATGCGATCAAAGTTACCTTTCGTCAAAGCGGATGCCCTGAGAATCTCCACACTGTGATTTCCACTGGAGTCTTTCAATCAAGGGCACTTGATCGGTGGACCACCAAGCGCAACAGGCGCGAAAATGATGCAGCTTATGGTCTCACATGGGAGGAGCTCAGGGAGCTCATGATGAAGGAATTTTGCACTCCCCACGAAGTCCAGAAGCTGGAGAATGAATTCTGGAACATCAAACAAGATGGAGGTGACAACACCGGTCTCAGCGCTCATTTCAAGAAGTTGAGCATTATCTGTCCAAGTCAGGTGGACACACCCGATAAGACTATCAAGAAGTATATTCACGCTCTTCCTGATTGTGTAGCTGATTTTGTTCAAGCCGCAAGACCTGCAACGATTGAGGAAACTTATCAGCTTGCAGCCGAGATCAACGACAAGCGAGTCTTGACTGGCGCTTTCAAAACCTCAACCAAGAGTCTCAACCAAGCCACCGCAACTCCCAACACCGAAACTGCATCATCTCAAGGTTCAAATTCTAGCCGCCAGAATCACAAATGAAGGAACTCCAGCAAGAACAACGCGGTAGTCACAGCACCGCCCACCAACCAGTCACGACAGGTTACTACTACCAACGCATCGCCTGCTAAGCGTGCGTATACTGGTACTCACCCATTGTGCCCAACTTGCACTTATCATCACCTAGTGGGAGTGAACTGTCGTTTTTGCGTCAACCGCAATCTCTATGGGAACTTTACAGCTCACTGCCGCTCAGGCCCTCGCCAACAAGCTCCTTAAGCTCTCCTCGCACCGCCAACTCAACCCTTCACTCCTCAAGTTAACCCAGCAGCTCCTGCACCCGCTGTTCACGCACGTGCTTGCTACACGTGCAGTGACCCGAATCACTTTGCAAATGTCTGCCCATAGCGAGTTTTGAAACAAGAGCCGTAGCAACAACCACAACCGCAACAACAACAACCACAATAGCAGCCTCAGCAGCAGCAGCATCAGCCAACAACAAGCAGCCCGTGGAAGAACCTTCAACATCAATGTCCACCAGGCTCAGACTGACAACACTGTTGTCAATGGTACGTTCCTTGTTAACGGTATTTATGCTTCATGTTTATTTGATACTAGAACCGATAACTGTTTTATATCATTTGAAATTGAAAAGCTCCTAAAATGTAAACGCGCTAACCTCCCAACAACCTTCGACGTAGAAGTTGCCACCGGAAGAAACGTCGCTGTCAGCTCCATTCTCTGTGATTGTACTCTTGAACTCAACAATTACATCTTCCCGATCGATCTCAACCTATGCAACTAGGTAGCTTTGACGTCATAGTAGGCATGGATTTTTTTCGTGAGAATCGTGCCGAAGTTGTTTGTTTCAAGAAGATGATTTGTTTCTTTCTTTCAAACGGTGATCCACTACGTGTTTATGGTGACGTATCCTCGGAAGAATTGAAGCTTATGCCTTGTACCCAAGCGAGTAGGTACCTACGCAAGGAGTACACCGCTTTCTTGGCCCATATTGTAGTAGTGGAGGAGGAAAAGAAAACTGTGAAGGACGTTCCGGTTGTTCGTGACTTTCCTAACGTTTTCCCCGAAGAATTACCTGGTTTACCTGTCACAGAGAATCCACAACACTAACTGTTTCGATATAGTTTAATAAAAATTTAATAAAATAAGTCTAGAGTGTCAAACATAAACCATAACCACAACAAGTATCAACATAAAATGACAATTCAAATATTGTTCAAATTATCTGATTAACTAAGATGTGTTTCTAAGCATCATCCTAGCTTGTTTTCTTGATTCCCAACTACTATCAACCTGCAACATGTATTAAAATAACATCAAAAAAAATGTTGGCGAGCATACAAGTTTGAATACATTGCATAATAGTTTAAAGAAACTCATATCCAACATAAAAACATATAATAAGTTTTTCCATGCTAGTTAATGCAGTCCAAGTGATAGCCCAAGTTTCCAACGCAATAAAGTGCCTTTCCCAAAGAATAACGGGAGGTTAAATGTATCATCCTAACAATACCCCAAGACTCAAAGGGGCGGGCGTTACTCCTATAGCGCTATAATTGTTAACGCAGAACTACACACAGGGATTAAACGTTCCCAAGCATAAAAGTCTCAAGTACCATAAGTATCATGTTTCATGTTTAATACGGATAGAGTATGTTTCAAATAAGTTTCAAGTGTCTTTAAATTGGATACATGTTGCATCCTAAAAGTGTTTAAAACAAAAGGTATCGAGTATACTCACAGTGGGTGCTTAGAACCAAACACTGTTAGATTGGATCGAAGGGAGCGCTGGATCAGCCTGCATGTGGGGAACAAAGCATAAGTCCTCTAAGTGCTGACCCGGTCGTGAACAGAGTGTCGAATGGTGCGAAAATCGAGTAAAAGTATCTGACAGAATACCTGAGCGTATGGTCATCCGAACGGATGGTCATCCGGACGGATGACCATTCGAACGGAATGGGCTTGAATCTTGATTAAAGTGACTGAGAATGCGTGTGGTCTAATGGAAGAGGCAAAGGTGTGAAATGAAAGGTTAACAACCCTATTTATAAGTGATAGTGACAGATAGGTCAGTGTAAGTGTGCAAGGGATTGGATGGTTGTCCGATCGAATGACCATCCGATCGGTTGGTCATCCGAGCTGATGGTCATCCGATCGGATGTCCATTCGGACAGCCAATCCCCTTTGCTAGTTTTCCGACTTTGGTTCATTTTGCGATCTAGATTAAGCGCTGTGTTACGTATTATTGTGAGTAACCATTACCTGACATTATTATATAGTTAACACAAAAGTTTCCGGGTATCAAGTCTGCGTTTAAGCTAGTTTCTTGTTCTATAAGTATCAAATTTCTCGTTCAACTAAGTATCAAAGTTTCTCGTTCAATAAGCATCAAGTTTCTCGTTCAATAAGTATCAAGTTTCTCGTTCAATAAGTATCAAGTGTCAAGTTTCTAGCATCACCAGAGTCAAGATTCATACTACTCATGTATAAGCATCACAAAAGTATCACAAAGGCTTCACGTAGAGTAAAAGTCTCACATAGTTAAACATGATTAGGATTCAAATAGTCTTACTAAGCATCACAAGGTAGGAAGTATGGTGAGACTTGCCAAAAGATAAAGCTTCGAAACGCAGGGCGTTATAGTCTCCCCTCCTTTAGGAGATTTCGTCCTCGAAATCTAAGAGGAAGACTGCTCGAAGAGCTGTGGATACTTAGTTTTCATTTCACTCTCGAGTTCCCAAGTGAATTCGGCACCACGCTTTCCTTCACATCACACCTTAACTATGGAAATTTATCTACGCCTCAACCGCTTGGTACCTCGGTCTATGATTTTGACCGATTTCTCCACAAAATGAAGGGTCTCGTTTATTTCCAAGTCTTTGATGGGAAATTGAAGTTTCTTTTTTGCTAAGCACTTCCTGAGATTAGAAACATGGAATGTCGGATGTACGTTGCTAAGCTCTTGAGGCAAATCGAGTCGGTAAGCCACCTTGCCAATCCTTTCGAGTATCTTGAAAGGACCCACGTAGCGAGGGGCAAGCTTTCCCCTTTTACCAAAAAGTATTACTCCCTTCTAAGGAGATACTTTGAGTGGCACGTGGTCTCCAACATTGAATTCCAGAGGCTTACGCCTTTTGTCAGCGTAGCTCTTTTGTCTGCTCTAAGCCTTGATAAAGTTATCGCGGATTTGAAGAATCTTATCCGTCGTCTCTTGAATGATCTCAGGGCCAGTAAGTTGCTTGTCACCAATCTCATGCCAACTGAGAGGAGATCGGCACTTGCGACCATATAAAGCTTCGAAAGGAGCCATCTGAATACTGGAATTATAGCTGTTGTTGTACGAGAACTCGATCAATGGTAAATGTATATCCCAATTACCACCAAAGTCGATGACACAAGAACGGAGCATATACTCTAGGGTTTGAATAGTGCGTTCGGTCTGTCCATCCGTTTGAGGATGAAATGCTTTACTAAGATTCAAGAGAGAACCCATAGCGGATTGAAAAGTTTGCCAAAGACGTGATGTAAAGCGACCATCACGGTCAGGGATTATGTCAATGGGTATACCATGACGACATATGATTTCATCAGTGTAGATTTCGAGCTAGCCTCTCCACTTTGAAATCTTCGCGAATAGGAAAAAAATGGGCTGATTTGGTCAAACGGTCAATGATTACCCATATACTGTCATGACCGAAAGGTGTTTGAGGTAGTTTAGTTATAAAGTCCATAGCGATGTTGTCCCATTTCCAAACAGGGATTTCGGGTTGTTCAAGAAGACCTGAAGGACGTTGGTGTTCTGCTTTAACCTTTGAGCAAGTAAGACACTTTGAGACATAGGCGACGATTTCTTTCTTCATACCAGGCCACCAATGGGACGTACGCAAGTCATGGTACATCTTATCAGCACCAGGATGAATAGAGTATCAGGATTTGTGAGCCTCATTCATAATGAGCTCACGAAGACTGTCGCGATCTGGCACCCAGATACGATTGAGGTAGTATTAAAGTCCAACAGACTTTGTTTCACGTTGATCGATCGAAGCACCTCGTATTTCAACGTTTAGACTACCTTCATTGGTTGACGAGTATTGTGCCTCACGAATACAGGCGTGAAGATTGCTAGTGATCTAAAAACAGCGGATGATACTAACATGAGTCTTATGACTAAGAGCGTCGGCTACAACATTCGCTTTGCCAGGATAGTAGCTGATGTGTACAAAATGCAACATATAAATAACATCAAATGAGACATAAAACTAACCCTTTTTTAGTACTAATGTTGGAAAAAGTGTTCTTTTGTCTTCCTTTTGTATTTTCAGGAATTAATGAGCTTAAACGAACAAAAGAAGCAAAACGGCAGCCAAATCTAACAATAATACAAAAGAAGCAAACGAACAAAAGAAGCAAAACGGCAGCCAAATCTTCAGTCTGCTAGTGCATTCATCTGTCGACTTCGTCTTACATCGAGTTTTGGGTTCGTTGCGGTTTTGGCCAAGCATGATGTCATGATGACATCATCAATATGACATCATCAATGACATCACCTCACAAGAAGACAAAGAAATTCTCACTTCAGATTGTTATATATGTGATTTCGCTCCTATAGATAAAGTCTGATTTCGCTCATAGGTGATTCCGCCCGGAATCTTATGTTTTGATTTCGCTCATGTTTAAGTCTTGATTTCGCTCCTGTTGTCTTATGTAATTTGGAGCGGAATCAAGACAACTATAAATAGATTAGTGTGCTATTCATTTGTAACGATTTTCAAGAAGTGATACCGAGGTGCTGTCGGTTTTTCCTCTGATTGTAAACATTGTAAATCGAATATAAAAGAGGTTTAAAGTGTATCAAGCTGTTTTGTTATCCGTTTCTCTGTTTCCGCCTTTGAAACGGACGAGAGCTCTTCCGAACGACTCGTTTGTGTCGGAACACGATCCTACAAGTGGTAATGATTCAATTCAGCTTGAAAATCTCTGTTTTTCTACACTTTCTTTAAAAATTCAAGATTTCACGGTTAAAATCGGTTCAAATTTTCACAAATTGTATAAAAGTGACTATTAACAAATCCTTGAAAGTTTTATAGCTAAAATCGACTTAAAAATGGACCAAAATGGACTCCGAGTTGATTCCGCTCGTAATGATCATTCCTGTTTTCGGTCTTGAAAGTCTGATTCCGCTCCTAAACTTGCTGTTGATTTCGCTCTTGGCTGCTAAATCCTTGATTCCGCTCTTGTGAACAAGTTTAATTTCGCTCCTGTGAAAAGTTTGATTCCACTCTTGTGAACAAGTTTGATTCCGCTCATGTGAACATTTTGATTCCGCTCTTAGTAATCAAAGTCTGATTCTGCTCATTGTTGACCTGAAACACGACATAGTGTCAGTACATTGGGAATATGATGGTTTAAATCACTTGCATGTGAATATAATGAGGTTGTCAGTTAGTTGAAAAAAGGAAATCACATGTATTTGTGTCAGTTGTTTTAGTCCAAGAAAGTTATATTGGTAAAGGGTTTGTCTGCCACATGATCTGAATTAAATAGTGAAGCCCATGTGTCTACATATGTGATCGGCCCAATCAAAAGTGTTGGCTCATTACTAAAATTTGTCGGTTTGGTGTGTATTGTTAAAACATCAGTCATATCACATTCACTAAGTCAAATGGCCCAATCATTGTTGTTGGATAAGTGCACAATTGTTGGCCCAATGCATGTGTAAGAAAGCGGCTCAATCAGAATTGAACTTTGTGTTTTTTTAAAGGTTGTCAACTTAGTGTTTTTGTTGGTTCAAAAAGATTTAAAAGGGTGGTCCAATCAAAGTATTCGGTTCATATAAATCAGGTGTGAAAGTCAAAGTTGTCTGCCATCAACTTACAAAGTGCATGTGCATGTAAAGAATGTTATTGAATGTTTGACTAAGTGTCTAGAAAGTAACAATTCAAGTGACAATTATCAGTACATGTGTTGAACATTTACGGCCCAAGTTTCATCATATCAATTGGACCAATCTCGATTTTTATATCATAATCATCATCGGCTCATTAAGGAATACATGTGTTAGCCCAAGATACAAACAATTTGGTCAATAAAAGTCTCGGCCCAAAGATTTGATAAGTGTTTGGTTTTTCAATAGTCATCTGCCCAACAGAAGTTAAATGGTTTGTCTAAGTGTCTTCAGCCCAAGTGAGTCATAGTTGCAGCCCATATAAAGAAGTGCACGGCTCAAATCATTTTAAAGCTCAAATTTGAATCTATTTCATTCCAATCGGGTCCATTCATTCAGTGTCTCCACTCGAACAACATTAGAACGAGTCCGCGAATTTTCGACACGAGTTCTAGATCGAGTCAACCGTTTCACACGTTCACATTTTCTCAGTTCGTTTAAACTGATTAGTTGTTTTTGTTTGTCGTTCAGGTGTTTTTGCCAAAGTATATCAAATTTTCTGAAGACATGGAAGAGGAATTCTACAATGCTTTTGCCACACCAGTCGCTCCCGTTACTGCTGCAGAGAATTTATACAGTGAAAATGAAACGGGAACTCATCAAAAACCGCCAAAGTTGATGTATATTGAGGATTTTCAGGGTTGGAAAAACCGATTTGAGAACTGGGTTCAGGCTTACAGATTCGATGCTTGGTGTTCTTTACTGAAAGATTACGAGAAACCAAAGAATGAACGTGGGTTGGAAAAGGATTTCAATGATTTTACTGAAGCTGATAAGTTGAAATACACTAGTGAGAAGATGATGATCAGCATTTTACAGCAAACAGTTAAAGAAGACATCTTTGTCTTACTTCAACATAATGGAACTGCTAGATCAATCTGGGAAGCTTTACTTCATAAATTCCGAGGGAGTGCTGATATGATCAAAAACAAAAAGGCCTTATTGAAGAAGTCGTTTGACATATTTACTGCATTTGATCATGAAACCACAAAGGAAACAATAGATAGATACTGTCATCTGGTTCTAGAAATGAAAAGATTGGATATTCAGAAAGATGATGATGAGTGGGTTGATAAGTTAGCAGAGGCATTACCCCAACAGAAGTGGGGAACTTATCTGATGATTGTGAAACTCATGAGGAAGACTGAGAGTATGAACTTGGCACAGTTTATCCAGAAGATTGAGGAACAAGAGCTGGATATTCAAAAGACTGCTATAATGACGAATCCAAATGCCAAACAAGATGTCAGTTTGTATTACAGAGGGAACAAGTTTGAGGCTACTCCCAGTCCTAGTCCAAAGATTCAAACTGGTTATAGTGCTGACAGTTCGTCTGGAACAAAGAGTAGTAATGTGACTCAAAGTGGTGGATCTTCATCATTCTTAAGTTTTGATCCAAATAGCGCAACATCAACTTCTCAACGACAAAATTCAACACATCTTCAGTGCAATGTTACATTAAACATTCAAAATGGTCAGAATTTGTCTCCAGAAGTTGCCAAGCAGCACATGGCATCACTGTTACTATGTTAGAATCTTACGAAAGTTTGATCGATGGGAAGATTGGCAATCCGATGCTTACCAAAGAAGATTACGACCAAATTGATGCTGAAGAACTTGAAGTGATGGATATCAAATGGTGCTTAGCAAGTGCTTGGAGGAGAGCTAAAAAGTTTCAAGAGATTACTGGTAGGGATGAATTTCGAGGAATGGCTACCTCTCCATTGGGATTTGATAAATCAAAGGTTACCTGTTTCCGTTGTAAAGGAAAAGGTCATTTTAAACGACAATGCAAAAGTAAAGAAGCAACCGGGAATCAAGAAAAGAACAACTATTATCAGAAATCTATCTTCCATCAGACTACTCAACAACCTCAAATTGCACTTGCTCATGCTAATAATGATGGAAAGAAGAAAGCTTTACTGATTCATCAAGATGATGAAAAAGTTGCAGAGGGATTTAGTTAGGATAAATACATTCCATCTGATTCAGGCTTTGTTGCTAGAATACTAGGTGAAGAGGCTAGTGAGAAAAGAATCCCGATATTTCCTGATCTTGGAAGCGATGTGGATACCGATGAGTGCAACTTTAATGACAAAGCAGAGTGTCATCAATGATTATATTGAGGATTGTGCCAATCTGAAGAAGGAGCTGGAACTTGAAAAGATTGAAAGTGAAAGGATTAAACGATTACTGTTGAGTTATACTACATGTGATTATCTGATTGATCGTGTTTATCCTACTGTTGCAGGTCTGGAAGCATTCATGGATAAAAAGATTGAAGATACTGATACTGGTAAGAAACCAAGTGTCAAGTATAACAAATGTCCGCCCCCGATCCATGAAACTTATTCTCCAAGGAATCCTAACGAGGAGCGTCTAAAAAAGGCAGTCAACATCAAGTTAAAGTCTGAAATCATTGATGAATTACCAGACAATATTGATGTTACATTCACAGCGTCTGACACTGATCATGAGTCTGAGTTAGTAAAGAAAGTTGTCGATCAAGTGTTAGATACGGATGAAGAGTCAAAGTCGGAGTCTAAGTCTGAAAGTCAGAGTTCGTCTGAGAGGAGTCCGAGTTCACCGGTTAACAGGGTTTACAATAGAGAATTCCTGTTATCAAAATCTAATCTGAATGACGGATCAATCAAAGTGGCTTATACTTTGTATGATTCAGACAAATTATATTCTGATGAGGAATTCCTAATAAGAAGTGTTAAAATTGAAATGATCAAACAGGTTTTCAAATTAACAGAAATTAATATTTCTGAAATAAAAGATTTAAATCTTGCTGAAAAACCTAAAAAGTACACTTCAAGAGTTCAACAGAGATTGAACAAGAAAAAGGGTTACGGTTATGGTTCACGTTATCAAAAGAAACCAAACCACAACCGTAATTTCAAAAAAACAAGAGGAGCAAGGATTATCACCAAGCCAAACAGTGCTATGATCTGAATGTTTGGACTGAAAATGGTGATTGGTACGATAACAGAGTGTGTTACAGATGTGGTTATCAAGGACACATTGCTGTTAACTGCCAAGGTTGGAGTTATGAGACGAGGAGATGCTTTAACTGCAATATCAGAGGTCACATTACCAGAGATTGCCCAAGGAGATCAAATGAGAGATTGAGGGTTAATTCTCAGAAGATGGCAAAGAAATCAGTCAATGTCAAGCCCAAAGAACAGAAGGTTCAAGAACCTAAAGTTCAAGAAACGAAAGTGAAACTTTCTCAAGGGCAGAAAGACAGACTGAGGAAGAAGAGAAAGAAGGCTAGAGAGTATCTAGAGAAGATCTTGTCCTCGGGTTCACCGGATAGATCGAATAAGAGTTCTGATGAATCAACTCCCTCGACTGCAAAGTCAAGCAAGAAAAATTCATCAGATATAAATCTGAGGACGAAAGAAGATAAGAAAAAGAAGAAAATGGTCGGTGATGAATCTGATGTATCAAAGTCAGACAAGCCACCTTCAGGCTATGAATCTGACAGGTCAAAGTCAGACAAGCCATGTGCAGGCAATGATTCTGGGTCGTCAAAGCCAGAGGAGCCATTGGTTGAGGTAAAAATGGAGAATTCTGGTCTAACAATGGATGATGCAAATTTTCCACCATTGTTGAACAAGAATTCAAAATCACGCAAGGACCGTCAGGCTTGGGTGAATCTGTTTAAATGAAAAACCTGACTTGCCGGAGTTCCCAGGTTGGTAAGCGTGGAACATGAATCGGCACATTTCTTGAGAAATTCACGAAAGTGATTTCGTCTTACAAGTGGTAAATCAAGGACATTAAGTTGTACTTGATTTTCTACAAGTGATGTTTGTGGATTGATCTTACCAATGTTAGTTTTTACAAGTGATTGAAGAAAACAAGGTGATGAAAGATCCCCAAATTTGTGAAAAGACACTTAAAACTTATTTTCCGGAAAAACCATTTTGATTAAAACAAACTTAAGTGTTTTGAAATCACTATGGGAAAATAGTTTGTTGTCAGGGGGAGTTCTGATTGTTCAAGCCAAGTGAATGGAGAATTGAAGTGATTCTCATCATGTTGTCACATTTCTTGTACAGCTTGTTTTTCAAATTTTCCCAGAAAATCAAAATTGAGACATATTTTGATTTTAGGGGGAGTAAAAATTTAAAAAAAAATTAGAAAATTTGAAAATGTCAAAAACATTGAAAAATGAAAAAAATGAGTGTTGTTGTGAAAAAGAGGAAATGATAGTAGATCAGTTGGACTGTCACATCATGCTAAAGAAATGTAAAGTCAAAATGTGATAAGCGATCTCACTAAAGATGTGACGATAGGCTCAGCTAGACTAGTAGATTTGCGATAACGATACAAACTTAAATGAAAAAGCCTAGTTCTAGTGGGAAACATGATTGAAAGCATAGTACTTAGTTTTGTCCTTCTTGATTGTGTGCCTACTCAGTAATCGCTGATTGTCGAAAGACATAAAACTGGTTAAGTTTGTGAACTTTCACAACTTTACTGAAAAGTCGTTGTGATTGTGCATTTTATTTTGCAAAGATTTAAACTTGTTTTATTTCTTTATTTTGTTTAAGCATCGGACATCCTCTGCGTATACGTGAGTATCGACCTGGATGTTTTTGCCTAAACGTTCTGCTTTATTTTCTTTGGTGTTTCGTTTAAGCTTCGGATCACCTCTGCATATACGGGAGTATCGACCTGGTGGTTAAAGCCTAAACAACTTCAACTTGTTTTATTTTTCTTATTTTGTTTAAACATTGGACTTTCTCTGCGTTTACGGAAGTATCGACCTGATTGTTAATGTTTAAACATTCTGCTTTGTTTTCGCACAAATCACAACTGATAAAAGTTTAAAGGCATTACTTGAGTTAGTGTATTGCATGATGAGGGGATATGCTGAGATCGTGGGGTCCATAAGAATTTACTGCTATCTAAATATACCTTAACGTATCGGTAAGCATTTCGAATGTTTTTAGATTGAGCTTAAGTGGACAACAATATCGTCAATCAACGTGAATCGTTTAGAACTGAAAATGTTTAAAGCTTAATGGTGCTAGTGATTTGTCTTAAAAACTGATATGATCCTCTTACACAAACTCACAAAAATATTGTATGCAAATATTTCTTTGCTGCATTTCATTTCGGTTATTTCAAAATCCAAAAAGATTTTCGGTGTGTTTTAGCATAAATTTTTGAAAATTCAAAAAGATTTTAGACAACTGATGTTGAAAAGCTGATTTTCAAAATTCCGAGTGCTGAACATGACGAACAGGTTTGGGAAAGTTGGTTTGAAGATGTGTGAAATGAAAATGATATATATTTATGTGGTTCATCAGAAATTGACATGATAAATCTTTCTATTCAGGGTTGTATCTTCAGGTGATTAGTGAAGTTTCTAAATTTGTTAAATGTTAAACTTTGAGAAACTTACTTTTGGGTAGAGAATATGCAGGTGAGTTAGGTTACGATAAACCTGAACCTGTGAAAGCCAGACTACGATCCCAGTACAAGTTGAGGGGGAGTCTGTTAGAGAAAGAGAGTCTGTTATTCTGAAGGAAGCCCGAAGACTGATAAAGACTGAAGATTGAAAAGACTCGACACTTAAGACTCGTCAACATCTGAGGGGGAGTCTGTTAGTGCATTCATCTGTCGACTTCGTCTTACATCGAGTTTTGGGTTCGTTGCGGTTTTTGCCAAGCATGATGTCATGATGACATCATCAATATGACATCATCAATGACATCACCTCACAAGAAGACAAAGAAATTCTCACTTCAGATTGTTATATATGTGATTTCGCTCCTATAGATAAAGTCTGATTTCGCTCATAGGTGATTCCGCCCGGAATCTTATGTTTTGATTTCGCTCATGTTTAAGTCTTGATTTCGCTCCTTTTGTCTTATGTAATTTGGAGCGGAATCAAGACAACTATAAATAGAGTAGTGTGCTATTCATTTGTAACGATTTTCAAGAAGTGATACCGAGGTGCTGCCGGTTTTTCCTCTGATTGTAAACATTGTAAATCGAATATAAAAGAGGTTTAAAGTGTATCAAGCTGTTTTGTTATCCGTTTCTCTGTTTCCGCCTTTGAAACGGACGAGAGCTCTTCCGAACGACTCGTTTGTGTCGGAACACGATCCTACAGTTTTTCAAAACCTTTTTAAAACGCGCGCATTTGTTTCTGCATTTTAGTTAGTTTGTGCATTTACAGTAGCCTGAACACGGGGGCGTGCTCATTGAACACGCCTCGTGCTCAACGAAACCAGTAACTTTTACTAAAAAGCCTAGATACAGATTCTGAACATGGGCCGTGCTCACTGAACACGGGGCCGTGTCCAGCCTCTGTTTTCGTTTTTATTTTTGTTTTTTGGTCTCGAGACTCTGTTGTGATCTGCTGAGTGATTCTTATGGATCAATACTCAGGAGGTTACAACTACACCTATGAGGAGGATGACTATAGGGAAGATTATTGCACCAATTGCGGTAACACTCACTAGGTACAATACTGTGACTTATTTCAACCATCCACTTCATAGACCTACTATGAGGAGCCCAGGTACGAGCCATCAACTTCATACACATCCTATGAAGACCAAAGGTATGAACCTCCTCCCTCATACTCATATTTTGAAGAACCAAGGTATGAGCCTTCATACTCATACTTTGAGGAACCAATATATGAGCCACCACCTTCATATACTTATTATGAGGAACCATGGCGTGAACAACCTACCTCATATGAGTATTATGAAGAACAAAATTACGACCCTTATCCATCATATACTTACAATGAAGAACAATGGTGTGAACCATCTACTTCTTATGAGTATTATGAGGAACAAAGGATCGAACATCCGGATTCAAGCTTTGAGGATCCCGATCCTTACTCTATCACCGACATAGCTGATAGGATAATAGAAAAACTTAAAACTATCGAACGATGCATAAAAGAGTCTCGCGCAAGAGAATAATTAAATAAAAAAGAGATAGTTGAAAATTTAAAAATGGAAGAACAAATAAGTGAAAAACCGACACATGAGTTAAAAGACGAAAAAGGTGAGTCCGATAACGTTAAAATCCAAGAAGAGTCTAATTTTGAAGAAATTAATCTCTTGTCTCCTTCTTTCGAAAATCATTGTTTAGTTCCCACTCATGCTAAGTTTTTAAAAGAGTTAAACACTAACACTAAAATTGACGAAACGGTAAGCATTAAGTTAACTAATGATCAAACTTCGCTAATAAAAGAAGATCCATTTGAAATTAACATTACACTGGTTCCATGTTTTTTTTCAAAATTTCTTTATTAGTAATATCACAATCGATAAAGATCTTTTTGTTAATATAATGCCAAACTATATTTTCGAAAAATTAAGTATTGGTGATTTTTCTCCACTTCAAATACCCATTTTTCTATCCAATCGGAAAGTAATAAAATCAATCGGTGTAGTTGAGGACGTCTTGGTTCAAACAAATCAAATGGTAATCCCAACCGACTTTGTCATCCTTGATGACGCTCCTCTAGTGTTGGGACGACCCTTTGTAAAAACCCACGAAGCTTTGAAAATCCGGAAGTACAACAATCTATCTATTCAATTAGGGGCATTTAAAAAGAGTGTCGATCTTGAGCGTTCAATGAAATATCCATTCGGCAATAATGACCCCCTAATTGAAGATGAAGATGAACCACCGGATACAAGAGAAGAAACTGACCACTTTGTTGAAGAAGAGGTCGCCATAGAACAAACTTTTGTGGTTCTTGATCGAAATGAGCAACCAAATAAGGAGTCTCCTAAAGACCCACCTCTTGAGCTCAAAGAACTCCCAAAAGGTTTGGAATATGCTTTTCTCGACAAAGATGGTAAATCACCTGTAATTATCTCGTCAAAATTAACTAGTGTAGAAAAAGAAAAATTAATTTCACTTTTGGAAAAACACAAAAATGCGATCGCTTGGAAGCTTGTAGATATTAAAGGAATAAGTCCTTCCATGTGCACACACAAAATTTTAATGAATGATGACTATAAATCGGTAATACAACCACAACGTAGAGTAAATCCAAATGTACAAGAAGTTGTTAAAAACGAAGTCATCAAATTACTTGATGCCGGACTTATTTACCCTATCTCCGATAGTTCTTGGGTAAGTCCCGTCCAAGTAGTTCCAAAGAAAGGAGGTATGACGGTAATAACTAATGAAAAGAATGAATTAATACCAACGTGAACCGTCACAGGATGGAGGGTATGTATAGATTATCGTCGATTAAATGAGGAAACAAGGAAAGATCACTTTCCTTTGCCCTTCATTGATCAAATGTTAGAAAGATTATCCGATCATAAATTTTATTGTTTCTTGGATGGTTTTTCAGGTTACTTTCAAATCCCGATAGCACCCGAAGACCAAGCAAACTTTTGCTTATCGACGCATGCCATTCGGTCTATGTAATGCCCCTGCAACATTCCAACATTGCATGGTGGCCATCTTCCATGACATGATAGAAAAGACAATGAAAGTCTTCATGGACGACTTTTCTATCTTTGGAGATTCATACGACCAGTGCCTCGATAATCTTGAATGAATGCTATCCCGATGTGAGGAAACTAACCTCGCCCTTAACTGGGAGAAATGCCATTTCATGGTAACGGAGGGAATAGTACTCGGTTACAAAATCTCGAGCGAAGGAATGGAGGTTGATCGAGAAAAAATAGACACTATTTCTCGATTACCACCCCCATCCTCCGTTAGAGCTATCAGAAGTTTCCTAGGGCATGCCAGATTCTATAGACGATTTATCAAGGACTTTTCTAAAATCTCAAGGCCTCTAAAAATTTTACTTGAAAAAGTTGCCCCTTTCATCTTTGACAAGGATTGCAATCAAGCGTTTCTATCACTAAAATGAATGCTAGTCAATGCACCTATCATGATAGCACCTGATTGGAAATTACCTTTCGAAATCATGTGTGATGCAAGTGACTTTGCAGTTGGAGCAGTCTTGGGACAAAGAAAAGATAAGCATTTTCACCCAATTTATTATGCTAGTAAAACACTTAACGATGCACAAGAAAATTACTCAACAACAGAAAGAGAGTTACTAGCCGTGGTATTTGCTTTTGATAAATTTCGTTCTTATCTTGTTCTTTCTAAAATAATAGTCTATACAGATCATGCAGCCATTCGATATCTCTTCAAGAAACAGGATGCGAAGCCACGTTTGATTCGGTGGATTCTACTCCTCCAAGAATTTGACATTGAAATCAAAGACAAAAGTGGGGCAGAAAACACCGCAGCATATCATCTTTCACGCTTAGAAGACCCAGCTTTGGAGGCAACCAGGGACGAGCAAATCAATGAAAAGTTCCCAATGGAGTCCCTGGAAATGGTGGAATACCGAGAAGAGTCATGGTACGCCGACTATGCTAACTATCTAGCTAGCGGTATAGTCTCAAAAGGTTGGCCACATCATCAAAGAAAAAAATTCTTTGCTGATGTAAAGCATTACTTTTGGGAAGACCCTTATCTTTTCAAAATGTGTGCCGACCAACTCATCCAACGATGCGTACATGGTAGTGAAGCAAGGAGAATTCTCCGCCATTGTCATGAAGGTCCATATGGAGGACATCATGGTGCCGCAAGTACCGCACGAAAGGTATTTGATTCAGGATTTTACTGGCCAACCATTTACAAAGACGCCCAAAGTCTTGTCAAGACATGTAACGCTTGCCAACGAACAGGTAATATTTCTTCCAAAAACAAAATGCCACAAAATGGCATTCTTGTTTGTGAAATTTTTGATGTGTGGGGACTCGACTTTATGGGACCTTTCCCACCGTCAAAAGGAAACAAATATATACTTGTGGCGGTAGATTACTGGTCTAAATGGGCCGAGGCCGAGGCACTTCCAACCAACGATGGAAGAGTCGTGGTAAGATTTCTGAAAAGATTATTCTCTCGTTTTGGAACACCAAAGGCTTTAATAAGTGATAGAGGTACCCATTTTTGTAACCATCAACTAGAAAAAATCTTAACAAGGTATGGGGTCTATCACCGGGTTTCAACGGCATATCACCCTCAAACAAACGGACAAGCTGAAGTGACTAATAGAGGTTTAAAAAGAATACTCGAAAAAACTGTAGGCTTAAATAAAAAAGAATGGGCCGACAAATTAGACGATGCTTTATGGGCTTTTCGAACTGCTTATAAAACAACAATAGGTACAACCCCATATAAGCTCGTCTATGGGAAAAGTTGTCACTTGCCACTAGAAATAGCTCACAAGGCCTACTGGGCAAATAAAAATGTAAACTTAGACTTAGAATTTGCCGGTAAAAATCGATTTTGCCAATTAAATGAATTAGACGAATTAAGGAATTACGCATACTCTAACTCCGAAATTTATAAGGAAAGAATGAAAAATTTGCATGATAAACACATTAAACCTGATGAATTTCGAGTAGGAGATCAAGTTCTATTGTTTAATTCACGACTTCGGTTATTTCCTGGTAAATTAAAGTCTAGGTGGTCAGGACCTTTTTCCATTACCCATATTTTCCCACACGGTGCAGTCGAAATTAAATCTCGGAATGGAATTCCATTCAAAGTCAATGGCCAAAAGCTGAAGCTCTATCAAGGATTCATTGAGGATGAGGAAGAAGAAATCTCTCTTCAAACGATCGAAGAATGACACAAAGGTTCAAGCATCAACATCATACCTGGTAAGTTACGAACAATCGGGAAAACATCTGAATCGGTAAGATCTCTAAACCAAGTTTTGGGAAAACAAGGCACTCACACGAGCACTAAAAAAAATTTAAAAATTTGCCCGCCCACAGGCCGTGTCCGCGCAACTGTCGGGATAAAACCCCTTTTCAAAACAGTTTCTTCATTCTACACGCCCCGTTTCCCCGAAAACTCTCTGGTTCAGGCTATTTTTCTGCAAGATTCCGACGTCTCCTCTACTTCTAACAACATCAAGGTATGATTCTATCATCATTAGTAGTTAGATTAAGCATTTGCATGTAGTTAAAACACCAAAAATTTGGGGAAAAATCTAGGGTTCTTGAACTCCAACCGGATCAAACCTCAAATTTTTGCTTGGATCTGTTAGCATTAGTATAGATACATGTTAGAGGAAGTAAATCAACTTGTATTGTTTGTAGATTTGCCCAATTTCTCACAAAAAACCCAAACCCTTGTTTTTGAACCAAAAAAGATAAAATTGAAGGGGTGAACGGTTTGTTTTGGGAAAAACGACACTTGGGGTTTCATTTTTGGGGAAAACCGCCCCTACTGGATCAAAAATTTTCAAGTTTTCGGGTCCGGGTCAAAAAATGGGATTTTTGGGAAACAGACGCCTGGACACGGGGTCGTGCTCACTGAGCACGGGGGCGTGTCCAGCCGAATCTGGTGAACTCGGGGCGTGTCCGCTGAACACGGGGGCGTGTTCAGTCGACTGTTTTCAGTTTTCTCTGAAATTTTCACTGTTTCTTGCTAATTGTTTGCTGTTTTCTTTCAGATGGCCAAGAAATTCACTCGGTTCAATACTAACGAGTTGGCGGCCCAAGCTCGTTATGACGTGTTAAGGAATAGGCCCGAAGAGAACCCCAGACAAGTATGCACAAACACTCTTGAAGATGTGAACCAACTGGATCAATTCAACAACATCGTCACCGGCCCACTACGAGTTGCCCTTTGCACTCGGCTTCACTCTGTGCATGAGTACAGCATGGAGTTCTATAGCACACTCGCTTTCAACACAAGAGCTGAGCCGTTTGACAATGAAAGTTTGGAGTTTCCCTGTGGAGGAACCACATACCGGATCTTAATTGCTCAATTTGGGGCTTTGGTGGGGTTGTACTCGGAAGAAGATGCTGGGGATGAGGAAAACACCGGCGGTCTACACGAGATCAGGGATGATGACCGCCAAGCTGCTTGGACTCAAATAGGAGATGGCAACTACAATCCGAGCCGAACTAAGTGTACCCAGTTGAGAAACCCTCTTTACCGCTACATCCACAGGGTCCTCACTTACTCTCTTAGCCAACAGCACGACAGCAGCGGTGTTGTAGGTTTGCGAGATCTACTAGTCATTCACTGCATCCACAACCGGATCAACCTTGATGTTCCATACCTCCTGCTCCGAAACATGCATTGGAACCAGCTCGCTACTCCCCCGACTCCTATCTTCTTTGGAGGGTGGATTTACCGCCTCTTCAAAAACTTCGTAAACATGCCAAGGTCCTTCCGCAAAGGAGCGTGATCGGGGAGAGTGGACCTTGTCATTTGCCGCTCCATGAACTTGATTTACGACGCGGAAGATGGGTCGGTCAGCTTTCTGAGAGTCCAAGGGCATGCATGGAACCCTTAGGAAGCACTCGTCTTACATGCTCCACATATTCGTCCTCCTCCTTAGTACCACTACCGGCCAGGGTGATCCGGGTCAATCCTCCTCACAAGGAGGCGGTTTTCCTAACTTTCAAAGTTTACATGATTTATTGCAGGAAAACCTTATGTGCACCAGGAACACCTATAACATGGCCAGCAACACGTACGCCCGGGTCAGAACAACAGAGAGAAACATCTCCGACATACAGGATGACATTGGAAACATCCGGGAGTACATGGCAGGGCACGGAGGAGACGATGATGAAGATGAGGACATTGAGTGAGAGGAGTGGAGGTAGCGGTTCATGGTTGAAGGTCCCACAGGTTAACCCCTCTTATCTTGTTGAACAATTTACTTTCTCTAACTCTTTTTATTTTTATTTTTGCATTTCCTTTTTCTTTTCAACTTATGGTTTGGATTATTAACGTTGGTAAATTAGGATGTTTGTTATGATTGGTGTGGTGATTTGTTAAACAGGTACATACGAGGCTTAGAGCACTAAACATTAGTGCTACTAAAGCCGGGACAGCAAAACCGAAGCCAGAAACCTGTTTTGCACCTTTGCAGTTTGTCCACACGGGGTCGTGTTCAGCCAACACGCCCCCGTGCCCATTGCCCCAGACCTGCTGTTTGCTTTATTTATGCAGACTTTCGCCAGACACGGGGTCGTGTTCACCCAACATGCCCTCGTGTCCACCTTCTGTAGGTTCTCGTTACTGGCACTCTGTACACGGGGTCGTGTTCACCCGACACGGGGCCGTGTCCAGATGCCCAGTAACATAAAAAAATTGTTTTTAAACACACTTTTACACATTCAATCAACCTAAAAACATATTTTTGGGGCACATTGAGGACAATGTGTAATTTAAGTGTGGGGGGGGGGGGGGGATGCTAAAAACTTGAATTTTGCAAGTCCTAATTACAAGCCTTGCACAAAACTCTATTGGAACCGCTAAACGCCCCAAATTTTTCAAAAAAAAATTCAATTTTTTTCTTTACTTGTCTTGGTTTAATTTGGGAATAACAAGTTCTAAAAAGGTTATACTTTTACAAATTTGCAACCGATAGCGTCGTAACATAAGAAAATTATGAAACGGCATGACAAATCTAGTTAAAATTTGATTATATATACTTGATCACATAAAAACCCATTCCCACAAAAAGTGAGTTTTGAGCCTTTATTGAGCATACAAATACACATCTTTAAACTAAATGCTCATTTTTCGTTTCTTGTGTGAATAGCCGCTTGGTTTCTTACAACTCTAGAACTTGCCACGACGATACATTCCCGGTCCTTACCAACTTAAACCCAAGTAAGTAAATGATGGAGGCATTAGGACTAACCCTTTTTATTTCAACACCATTATTATTATTTTTTTACCACCTACCCAAAATCCCCCTAGTTAACCCCTTTGATCCTAAACCTTTTCATTTCTTAACCCAAAAAAAACACCCTTTTACCCATCAAAACCCTTTTTCATTTTAAACCCTTTTATTTTAGTAACAAAGCTCGTTTTCTTGTGACTTTATCAAGAAAAAAAAATCATAGAAAAGAAAAGAAAAATGAAGTTAGAAATAAACAAACAAAGCTCATCAAAAGAAGGCTTGTTTGAATAAATGCTTCATTAAAATAAAAATTCACAAAAACAAAATGTTTTACGAAAACTGACGCTTTTTACACCTTTCGCCCTTTTCTACTAACCACTAACCCAACCACCTACCTTTAACCCAAGCCTAACCCTTCCCCAAAGTCCTCTTGATATTTACAAAGGTGTATAGTTAAAAAGGAGGAGGATTGATTGCTTGGCAAGCATATGGTAGAAGTAAGTTCCATACCGCTCTCGAGTGTTTCACAAAAATACATCTTCGGCCGAGTGTTGAGTGATTCCCCGTGAGGTATGTGAACTTGTATATAAATGGAACTTTAAGGAGGCATGTTATGCCCAAATAAATAATTTCTCTTATGTAATGTTTTAAATAAATCATGACGAATAGGATTGTAAATAAAATAAAAATAAAACGTAATAAATAATCTTGGAATCCCGACACTCTATGACAAGACCAAAACCTTCTCTTCTACCCATTCCATTTGGGTGTGTAAGCCACAAAATAAAGATTTTTGTTTGAGGACAAGCAAAGATTCAAGTGTGGGGGTATTTGATGTGTACAAAATGCAACATATAAATAACATCAAATGAGGCATAAAACTAACCCTTTTTAGTACTAATGTTGGAAAAAGTGTGCTTTTGTCTTCCTTTTGTATTTTCAAGGTTAAATGAGCTTAAACGAACAAAAGAAGCAAAAAGGTAGCCAAATCTAACAATAATAAAATAAAAGGAATAAACGTGGCATGCCTGACCCCTCGATAGCATCTCCCCAAGCAAAAACAAGATAACAGAAGGCTGAACACGCCCCGTGCTCACTGAGCACGGGGGCAGTGTCTGCAGAAAAGACAAAGCTGTAGAAGGTTCTATCACCCACCACGGGGGGTGTGCCCAGCGGACACGGGGCCGTGGTCAACGCAAAGATTCGCAGAATCTAGGCAAATCTTGATAGTACAGATACGCTTCTGCATACGGGGTTCTGCCCAGTGGACACGAGGGCGTGGTCAACTAATGCAGACAAACCCTCATTTAATGAAGAAAGAGAAGATGGGTGGACACGGGGCCATACCCAATGGACACGGGGCCATGTCCGGGCTTGTGTGCAGGCTATAAATAGGGGTGCTTGGCTCACTTGCAAACCATCCCTTGGTAAACCACCTCTCTCACACTTCACACACCCACCACCACCATCACAACCCACATCCACCACCATCATCCATCATCCATCATAGAGTGTGTGAGTTGTCTCGGGATCCAAGATTGATCGTAAGAGTTCTTGACAATCAAAGGCCATGTTTTCCTAAGTCTCTTACATCACTTGGTGAAGACAAGTGTTTAGTGTAATACTTTTTATTTTTAATCTTTTCGTACTTTTTACTTGGTTATGTATTAATGACTTTAATAACTAGTTTCTAATGTTGAAGGTGAATCTTCCTTATCATTTGTCCGTGGTGTCTTTGCATTATTTTACTGTCTATATAAAATAAAAGATTTTCACCATTCATATCTCCACGGTCTATATGGAGATATGTTGGCTACCTGGTCGGGGGTTAAGGGAATGGTTTGGTAAGCGTCTTGCCTTGTTCAGTGTATAGATCCTGCAAGGACCTGGGTCAAATTTAGTAGGACCTCCTTCAATACCCACTGGTATTGGATGGCGGGGGTCCGAACTCCTTGATCCCCTCATATGTAAACTACTATTAAAACTTTAACCTGGCTATTTAGGATTGTATCCCTGCTGACTCAAACTACTTAGCCGAGGGTAACGTCACCTTCAAAAGAGGGGCCTACCACAATATGCATTAATAACTTAATTAATTATCTTTCAATAATCCAACCCTTTAGGATTGTATCCTTGCTGACTCAAACTACTGGGTTGAGGGTAACGTCACCTCCAAAAGAGGAGCCTACTACTATAACTAAGATAATCTCTTAAAAAGTGCAAAAGTGCGGAAATAATCAAAGGTTACACTAAATGCGAGTCGGATCCAAGTGATTCATCTTGTCTATCTGTTTTTATTTTATTTTTATTTTTCAGCATTTTTAGTTAGTTTTACTTTTCTTGTTTAAAAACCGTTTTCTAAACTTTTGATTTGATTAGACGTTAAGGATAAACCGGTACTAAAGGCTCTTGTATCCTTGGACGACCTCGGTATCTTACCAACACTATACTACGCTCACGATGGGTGCACTTGCCCATATGTGTGTTTGGTGTTAGTAAATATCGTGTTTTATAAATTTAAAACTTGACTAATGTGTAAAAAGGGCTAAAAATATACTTAAAAATCTATACCACCACACGCACATCAGTAGCGAATCTTGCAGTCGTAGTCGTTAAGCAACTCTACCCATCGACACTGACGTATATTCAGTTCTTTCTGGTTAAAGATGTGTTGCAGGCTCTTATGGTCAATGAAAACCACACACTTAGTACCATATAGGTAGTGTCGCCAGATCTTTAACGCGAAAACAACTGCGCCAAGCTCTAAATCGTGAGTAGTATAGTTTTTCTCATGTATTTTGAGCTGTCGGGAGGCATAAGCGATGACCTTGTCCCGTTGCATGAGCACACAGCCAAGTCCCCTGTTTGAGGCATCGCAATATACCACGAAATCATCATTCCCATCAGGGAGAGCAAGTACAGGAGCGTTACAGAGCAGGTTCTTAAGAGTTTGAAAGGATTCCTCTTGCTCAGGACCCCAAGCAAAAGGTTTCTCTTTCTGAGTCAACGAAGTGAGAGGAATGACGATCTTTGAAAAGTCTGAGATGAATCGACGGTAATAACCCGCCAATCCCAAGAAAGAGCGAATCTCAGATGCAGATTTTGGCGTACTCCAGTTCTTTACTGCTTCGATTTTGGAAGGGTCTACATGAATCCCTTGTTTGCTAGCAACGTGCCTGAGAAATTGTACTTCATTGATCCAAAATTCGCACTTAGAAAACTTTGCGTATAAGCGTTCACCACGTAATAGTTCTAACATGAGGCGTAAATGGCGTTCATGATTAGCTCAAGTTTTCGAATAAATAAGAATATCGTCAATAAAGACTATCACAAAACGATCCAAATAAGGTTTGCAAACACGATTCATAAGGTCCATGAACACGACAGGTGCGTCGGTCAAACCAAAAGGCATAACTACGAACTCGTAGTTTCCAAAACGGGTGCGAAAAACGGTTTTGGGGATATCTTCTTTGAGAACATGGAGCTGATGATAACCAGATCGAATGTCGATTTTAGAGAAACAGCTTGCGCCTTGTAGTTGGTCAAATAGATCATCGATACGAGGAAGGGATAACGATTCTTGACCGTGAGTTTGTTAAGTCCACGGTAGTCTATGCACATACGAAATGAACCATCTTTCTTCTTGACGAATAGCACAGGAGCACCCCAAGGTGAGGTACTTTGACGTATAAAACCTTTGTCGAGCAGTTCCTGTAGTTGACTAGATAACTCTTGCATCTCAGAAGGTGCAAGTCGGTAGGGAGCTTTGGCAATAGGAGTTGAACCAGGTATGAGATCGATACGAAAATCAATAGATCGAGGTGGAGGAAGACCAGGGAGATCTTCAGGAAAAACACCAGGGAAATCACACACTACTGGAACATCACTTACGCTCTTTCCCTTGCCCTTTTGTTCCACTATGTGGGCCAAGAAGGCAAAGTACTGTTTACGTAAGCATCTATTCGCTTGAGTGCATGACATCAGTTTTAGTCCTCTAGAAGGTCGGTCTCCATAGACATGCAAAGTTTCACCAGACGGGAGGGGTAAACGAACATACTTCTCGTGATAAGCGATTTCAGCATGGTTCTTACGCAGCCAATCCATGCCGATTATGATATCGAAACAACCCAATTGCACGGGTATGAGATCAATAGTAAAAACGTGATCGTTAAGAGTCAGAGAACAATCACGAAGGATAGAATCAACTAGAATAGACTTACCATCGGCAATCTCAACAGAGAACAACTTAGGTAGTTTAGAGCGTGTACAATTTAACAAAGATTCAAATTCTACGGACACAAAACTTCTGTCAGCACCAGTATCAAATAGTATCGCAGCATAAAGATTATTAACGAGAAACGTACCATTAACGACGTCATTGTCGTTACGCGCCTGATTTGCGTTGATGTTGAACGCTCGTCCTCGAGCGGCTTGCTTTTGCTCCTGATTTAGATGGGGGCATTGGGGACGAAGATGAGTGGTATCCCCACACTTGTAGTATGCTCGCACGTTGTTTGCTGGTTTAGGGTTCTGCTGAGCTGGCTGAGCTGGTGGCGCTTGTTGGACTTGATTTGCTTGACGGCAGTAAGGGGTTATGTGACCATAGCGATTGCAGTTGGTACATAGACGGCAAGCTGAGTTGACAGTGTAATGATAGTTGCAAGTGGCACACTTGGGATGAATCCCAGTGTACGAATTCTTGGTGTTGTCTGGAGCAGGAGGGTTTGGAGTAGCAGCAGGCACAATAGCATTGCCCGCAGGGTTTGAATTTGTAGCAGGGACAATTGCATGGCAGCCAGAGTTTTGAGATTTTCATTTCTTGTTCTTGTTGCCACTTGGTTGCTCACGAATGAAGTGGATGTCAAGCTCAATATGTTTAGTCCTCTGATGCTGAACTGGGTTGCCGGAGAGGTAAACAACACTGACATTATCACAGTAGACCAAGGTGGCAGTAGAGAGAAGATGATGAAGCTCGAGAAGAAGATTACACAACCAACAAATATCCGCAACCACATTGGCAACCCCTCTATATTCGGCTTCAGCACTGGAGCGGGAAATAGTCGGCTGATGCTTAGAAGTGTGACAATTGTTTTCTGTAATCGATGTACGATGTAAAACATTGATGATTATTAATAAAACAATGTGTTTTGGTGTTATTATATGTGTCTTGGTGTTTCTATGTGTGTATTTGTGTTTGGTGATTTTTCAATTCGATTCGATTCCGATTGCAAGCTTTAAATCGCGTTCTGGAAGGTTATACGCAAACTGGTGCGTAAACGCAGTCAGTATAACGCGACAAACACTCCGGAATAGTGACATAGGCTTAACATACCTTAAATAACCTCCACATAACTTAGAAATAAGTTTTGAATGGTTTGGTGTGTTGAAATCAACTTTGTTCGATCGCAGGGACTATTTGTGTCAAACAGCGAAACTATGCCGATTTGTATAGTAACGAATATTCCGAAACTTGATCATAAGTTAAACATACCCTAAATAACATTTACATAGCTTAGAAATAGGCTTTGAGGGGTTCGGTATGCTAAAATAAACTTTATGCTCATTCAGGGATTAAAAGCGTCAAAAAGTGCATAAGTTTGCATTTTCGCGCATAACTTACGTTCTGAATACATCCGGACATCCAAAAATTTATGTAAGCATTAAAATATTTTATTTTAGTGTTTGGCATGATAAAATTCCATTCGTCGCTTAATTTGGATCGTTTTTGTGTTCGTTACGACTTCCGTCGTAATTAAGCGAATAACGCAACCGTACGACCAAACGAACCGACATCCGAGATGTTTTGAGCATATTTTAAGTTCCCTATACTTTAACTTTATTTTAGAGCCTTGAAATGGGGTTAACGGGGCTTAAAAGTGCCAAAAAAATCAAGTTTTACAAGTGCAGGGACCATTTTTGAAATTTCTGACAGATTCAATGAACCTAGTCCATTTTGAAGTGTTGATGGTTTTAACCAATGGTTTTGCAAAACCATGGGCTGGTATTCAATGAACATAGTCCATATTAGGGGCTCCCATGGTTTTAGAAAACCATGGGCACACATGTAAGGCCCAGATCAAAGCTCAGTTTTCGAGGAACGATCTTAACGGTTCTAGAAATCCTATATATACCCCATCCATTTCACTTCAAAACCCACAATTTGAAATCTGATTTATGCTCTCTAAGTGGAAGTATATGCTTCCTACCTGAGAGAAAATCGGAATCAAAGCTTGCGGGGACCTTCTGTAAGTATTCTTTCGTTCTTTTCGTTCGTTTTTATCGTTAAAGTCAAACTGCGTTTGACTTTCTGCTTTGACCAGCTTATGGTCAATGCAAAGTTCGTTTAAACTTCATAACGTGAGCGTAATCACGATGGTTATAGTCTCTAGTGACTATACCTACTGATTACCACGTTATCTAGGCTCAGTGACGAGTCGTAGTTTCGGCCAAAATGCGCATTTACGCGTATTTTTTAACCAAACTACTCTAGGATATCAAGACCGTTTGTTTTGATATCAAAACCTGTTTTCTAACTTAACTAAACATGTTCTAGCATGTTTAGCTCGTCACTTTTTAGATCAGTGCTTGTGTAGAGTCGTAAGTCAAGCGGACTAAACACCCGCTTAGACTTTCGAACACGACCCGTTTGGTCGATCATTAGGATCGGACCAAACATGTTTAGTGACCATAGTAGCATAGGTAATAACCTTCCAAGGTTATACCTTATGGTCACCTAGTTTAGGTAGTTGTATGATAAGTAGTTTATATGCCATAGGTAAATTACCAAAATACCCTTTTCATGCGTAATTGGTAATTAAGCATATGTAATGTCACACCCCGACCACGTAAAACAACAAATCATGGCGGAAACGTCGGGGAGTGTTGTAACAGAATTATTGTTTCAAACCATGGATACAAGAGTTTCGATTTATTGAATATTAAACATTGTCTTAAAGTTAAACAAGCAATTTAAACATAGTTTATCATCGTTATTAAATCACTAAGGCCTCGTCCGGTCCTAAGTGAGCATGCATCCTATTCGCAATCAACATTAAGCAACATCACCTGAAACATATGTAAAAACAAAGTCAGCAAAGAAATGCTGGCGAGTACATAGTTTTTGTGTGAGTATCAGATTCATGGCTCGTTTGTATGTTGAAACAACTTATATAACTTCGTTAATTGATATTAGAAAACCTTGTTTTGTAAAATGTTTGTATTTTAAATGAATAACCAAGTCAAAATAGATTGGTCATAATTTATAACCCTAGCCATGAATCTTAACCCAAAACATTTGTTTATGTAAACCAAATCATAAATCGTTCTTATAATAAAACTCGTATGGTTTATATAGTTTCGTAAACATCGTTGTGTAATATTGTTTAACTCGTTCTCGTTATAGAACATCGTTCATTCGTTTAAATCGTTCCAAATCCTACAATTCATTCACTCATTTAAATCGATCTCGTTTTAATTGTGAAAACTACTTTTGGTCGTCTTGCTAATAACATTCAAACCTTTGTGACTCGTCCATCGTTCAACTCGTTCTCGCATTAACAAACATCCAAAGGGTAAGTTAACAATCATCAGATTCAGTCGTTACCCACCTAACCCACACATAACATTGGGTCCGGTCTGATAACGGGATTTGTCGGATCCTATGGTACCATAACCTAATACCGGTCGGCTTGATCAATGCTAATGAATGTCATTCGTTATGTAACTACCACCAACAAGTTCGTTCACATTATCGAAATCGTTATTAGTTTTGTATAAACCATCTTACTCATTTTGAAACCATCGTTAAGAAATTGAAATCGTTTTGATACATATGAATCACCCCAAAACAATCGAAAATAGTAAAAAGAGGGGATCTATGTACTCACATTATTTTGCAGGCGATTCCGAATACGCAAGTCAAGATTAAGGTGTCTGATAATAAGGAAACTCAAGTTGTCCTAATGAATCGTACAAGAATAATGTATCAATATTGAGGTCGTATAGTGTTGACGGGATTTGTTGAGTATTTATTGTATTTGATAGTGTTTAGATTAACAGAAGGATCTTGTGAATTATATGTTTAGAGGGTCGGAAAAATGATCATGATATAGAGGAATTATTTATGAAAAATATTTATTTATCATAAATAATTAAATGTACAATCGATTTAATATAAACATTTGTAATAATAAATCAAATATATTTAACTAGTATCATAATTAAATATAATGATTATTGGCAAAATATTGTACAAGTGATATAATTAATTTATATCATAATAATTAAAAATAACATTTTTAATTATTGAACTTGAATATTACTGATTTAATTATATAAATATTGAAATTATATAAAATATCAGTAGCAACATTATTTTTGTGAAGATCAGTATTTCAAGTAATTAATCTGAAAATTTCAGATTTTAATTCCTAAAAATCGATTTATTATTAATTATTTAATAATAAACTGTTTTAATATTGTAAAAATTAGTTTTATAAATAAATTGACTAATTTCACATTTTTAATAAAAGCAACATTGATTAATAATCTTATAAAAATTATTGGAATGTTGAAAATATTAAAAATTAATTGATTAAAAAGAAATGCAGACCCCTGGGTTCAAACCCGGGTCTGTATTGTAACCAAACAGAGTCTTAACCACTGGGCTAAGCTTTTGTTTGTGTTTGGTTTAGGACTGCTAAACTTATAACCAAACAGGAACTGGTCATCTTCTCCAATTGGAGTCAAACAGAAAAGTCAACTGCTTCAATTCTCGATCAAAACAGGTTTATATCCAAATTAATCTTAGGGAAACATTGTATAAGCACAAACAAGTTAATTGAACGGATAAAAACTAACCGGTATTGAAAGGATGATCGGATTGAAAAATTCCGGCGAAAAAGTGAGTATTCCGGCGAGTTGCAGGTTTTAATCCAACGATTTCGGGTGTTTAAGTGTTTGTAAATGGTGTGGAATGTTGCTAGGAATGTAGGGAACTTAAATACACGAAGTTTAGATCTCAGATTCAACAAAACTTAGTGGATTTGATCTACTATAAATTCTTTTTTTTTAATAAAAAGTTCCGATTCATAGTGGTTATAGCACGAATTTGAGTCGTTTGAATGATTGGAACGAGTTGGGATAGGTTGGGTATCATGTGGGTAGCTTTACAGGTCGAAATAATGGATTAAAAATCGTTTTTGGTGATGATTTGGTCAAAATCCGCGACCTGCGGTGCTGTGTAAATAATCAGATCTGATTTTAAAGTCGATATATTTATTATACAATCTAGAACATAACACATGTGAGCTGGTAGACCAGCTGGTTGTTGCGCGCTGTTGTTTGCGGAGGGGTGCGGGTTCGAGTCCCGTGGGGGCCGGTTCTTTGGGTTTAAAACCCTTTTTAATTTCTGATTAAAATAAATCAAATATTATTAAATCTAATTAGTATATATAAGGAATTAAAATCCATATCTTAACAGCTCTGTATAGAGGATAAACTGGTTAAGTCGTTCGTGTTACAACCGAGAGGTCGCGAGTTCGATCCACACTAGGGCCGGTTCTCATCATAGGAGACCCCCTTTTTAACTGATTTTTGAATATTTAAACTTTAGTCCCTGTAGTTTACATTTTTGCAAAAACAGTCCTTAAATTATCCAAAAATTCCACAAATGGTCCCTGTATTGTTCAGTTAGTTTTACTAACTGAGTTAGTGTTTTAAAGAGGATTTCTTTTATAAAAGCTAACCCAATTAGTGAAAATCAGTTAAGTTAAGTTTTTAAATGACAGTTTTGGTTCCTAGAGTTTAAGTTTCAGAAAATGACAATTGAGTCCCTAAACTTTGTACTTTCAAATAATGACGGTTTTAGTCCTCGAAATTAAAAAAAATAACTTCAAGCAACTTCCAAAGAATGTCAAATAGGTCCTTTAGATTGTAGTTTCACAAAATGTCACAATAGGCCCTTATAGTTTATGTAACCTTGTTTAATAGCATAAAACTCAACAAATTTGCAATTGTTTCACGTGTTTGTATTGGTATAAGCATGTATAAGCACAAAGCTAGTACGTTCAAATAAGTTTTATTCCAAATACGGTATTTGTTACAATGAAAGTCAAACAAATACGAGTGTGAAAACCAAGGTGGTCACAATCTCCCCTACTTTAGGAAATTTCGTCCCGAAATTTTTATTTAGAGGAATCTTGTGAAAACAAATGCGGATATTTCGCCTTCATCTGGTCCTTACGTTCCCAAGTAAACTCGGGGCCACGTTTGGATTCCCAGCGAACTTTGACCAAATGAATCCGTTTGTTCTTCAACTGTTTGTATGTACGTTCCACTATCTCCACAGGTTTCTCGACAAAGTGCATCGTTTCGTCGATTTGAATCTCGTCGAGAGGAATGTGAAGATCAGCGTCAGCTAAACACTTTCGCAAATTGGACACGTGAAAAGTCGGATGAACATTTCCAAGCTCTGGAGGTAGTTCTAGTCGATAGGCAAGCTTTCCAATTCTTTCAACAATCTTAAATGGTCCAACATATCGTGGTGCAAGTTTTCCTTTCTTTCCAAATCTCACCACTCCCTTCCAAGGTGACACCTTGAGTAGGACACGGTCTCCGATTTGAAATTCCATGGGCTTGCGTCCCAAATCTGCATAACTCTTTTGACGGCTTCTAGCGGTCACAAGATTATCGCGGATTTTCTTGATTTTGTCTGTTGTTTCCAGAATGAGCTCAGGTCCAGTAAGCTGAGCTTCACCGATCTCATTCCAACATACAGGTGAACGACATTTTCGACCGTAGAGAGCTTCGAATGGTGCCATATTAATACTAGTATGATAACTGTTGTTGTAAGAGAACTCGATCAGTGGAAGATGAGAATCCCAATTACCACCAAAGTCTATCATGCATGCTCTAAGCATATCCTCCAAAGTTTGAATCGTTCTCTCAGATTGACCATCTGTTTGGGGATGATAAGCAGTGCTTAGATTTAGTTGGGTCCCCAAAGCAGATTGCATGGTATTCCAAAAATGAGACGAAAACCGAGCATCACGATCGGAAATGATATCTAAAGGAACACCATGTCGTGATACGATCTCGTCTACATAGATCTTGGCAAGCTTTTCAGCGGAGAAATCCTCACGGATTGGTAAGAAGTGAGCAGATTTTGTCAAACGATCAACTACTACCCAAATAGCATCGTGACCTTTAGACGTACGCGGTAACTTAGTAATGAGATCCATTGCAATGTTCTCCCACTTCCAAACCGGTATCTCTAGTTGTACAAGCAAACCAGAAGGTCGTTGATGTTCAGCCTTGACTTTGAGACAAGTTAGGCATTTTGATACATACAAGGCAACATCCTTCTTCATACCAGGCCACCAGAACTTATTACGAAGATCCTTGTACATTTTATCAGCACCAGGATGGATAGAATATCGAGACTTGTGAGATTCGTCCATTACTAAGGTGCGAAGATCATCCTGATTCGTAATCCACAAACGATTCTCAAAATAGAGTAAACCATCGTCTTTCCTTTCGAGTTTAAGCTCAAGTTGAAGTGGTAGCTCATATTTCAATAAGTCATTGATCACACAAGATCGTTGAGTTTGAAGAACACGAGATTGAATATCAGATAGAGTTCGAACAGAATGAAGCTTGACTCGTTCCTTTCGACTAAGCGCATCGGCTACGACATTCGCCTTACCAGGATGGTAGCGGATATCGCAATCATAATCGTTTAAGAGTTCAACCCAACGTCGTTGCCTCAGGTTCAGCTCCTTCTGATTGAGAATATGCTGGAGACTTTTGTGGTCTGTGAAATCCACACACTTCGTTCCATAGAGGTAGTGTCTCCAGATTTTAAGCGCAAAAACCACAGCTCCTAACTCAAGATCATGAGTCGTATAGTTCTTTTCGTGAATTTTCAGCTGTCTAGACGCATATGCTATGACTTTACCTCGTTGCATAAGAACGCAACCAAGTCCTAGATTCGACGCGTCACAAAAGACAACAAAATCATCGTTTCCCTCAGGTAGAGATAAAATAGGAGCGCCACAGAGCTTCCGTTTCAGCGTTTGGAACGCTTCTTCTTGCTTAGGTCCCCACTCAAAAGGCTTATTCTTCTGAGTCAAAGCAGTGAGTGGAACCGCGGTCTTTGAAAAGTTAGAAATAAACCGTCGATAATAACCAGCAAGACCAAGAAAAGAACGAACTTCTGTAGGTGTCGTCGGTGTATTCCAATCCTTAATTGCAACAATCTTGGATGGATCTACGTGAATACCCTGCTCATTGACAATATGACCCAAGAACTGAACTTCTGTAAGCCAGAATTCACACTTGGAGAATTTAGCAAAAAGTTGTTCCTTCTTTAGGAGTTCCAATGTCAGACGAAGGTGTTGCCCGTGATCGGCTCGAGACTTTGAATAAATGAGAATATCATCGATGAACACAATGATGAACTTATCTAAATAAGGTTTACAAACCCTATTCATTAAGTCCATGAAGATAGCTGGGGTATTTGTCAAACCAAAAGGCATGACAGTGAACTCATAATGCCCATATCTTGTACGGAAAGCAGTTTTGGGAATATCTTCTTCGAGAACACGAAGTTGATGGTACCCAGATCGTAGATCGATCTTGGAAAAACATGAAGCACCTTGCAGCTGGTCGAAGAGATCATCAATTCTATGTAGGGGATATCGATTCTTGATGGTAAGCTGATTAAGCTCACGATAATCGATACACATTCGAAAAGATCCATCTTTCTTTTTCACAAAGAGAACAGGAGATCCCCAAGGCGAATAGCTCGGACGGATGAATCCTTTATCAGACAACTCTTGAAGCTGTTTTGATAACTCTTGCATCTCTGACGGTGCAAGACGATAAGGTGCTTTCGCAACTAGATTGGCATTGGGTACAAGGTCAATATGAAACTCGACTTGACGAACTTGAGGCAAACCAGGCAGTTCATCAGGAAACACCTCTGGATAATTCCGAACAATCGGAATATCCTGAACACTCTTGCTCTTGCCTTTCTCCTCGGTGACATGTGCCAGGAAAGCAACATATCCTTTTCGTAAATATCTTTGGGCCTTTGTACATGACATACGCTTCAATCCACCAGATGGTTTCTCTCCACGAACTTCCAGAACATCGCCAGACGGAAGAGGAATATGAACAATCTTATCAAAACAAACCACCTCAGCATGATGTTTGGTTAACCAATCCATCCCCACGATAATATCGAAACTCCCAAGTTGCATCGGTGTGAGGTCAATGGGAAAATGATGGTTATCAAGGTTTAACTGACAATCATGAATAAAAGAATCGAGAACAAGAGGTTTACCAGTAGCAACTTCGACAGATAAGGGTTTCCTCAGTTTAGTTCTAGGTATCGCAAGCAAAGGTTCAAAAGATAGTGATACAAAACTTCTATCGGCGCCAGAATCAAAAAGAATATATGCAGGTCGATTGTTAACAAGAAACGTACCATTAACCACCTCGTTGTCAGCCCTCGCTTCGTTAGCATTCAGATTGTACGCTCGCCCACGAGCGGGATCCGCATTAGCATTGACATTGACATTGACATTCACGTTTGGATTTACATTTGCATTTGCCAACCTCGGACAGTTGTTGCGGTAGTGACCAAGCTCTCCACAATTGAAACATGTACTCGGTGGGAATCTAGCAGCATTCCCCTGAACTGGAGCTTGATTCCGAACAATCTGATTCTGACCCGAACGACAGACGTTGGCCAGATGCCCAAGCTTACCACACGTTGTGCATTGCCTACAAGCTTGTTGTGCAACATGATGACCATTGCAGCGAGCACAATGAGGTGCGGTACCAGCATACGCTTTCTTCGCAGGAGGTTGAGCTGGTGGGTTCTGAGCAGTTTGTGCAGTTACTGCAAAATTCTGGGAACCCTTTCGCTTTCTTGACTTCTTCGATGACTCACCTTCTTTACCCTTACCTTTATTCTTATCCTTCTCAAAATCAGTCGCCTTCTTTTTATCACCATTGCGGGTGAGTTTACCCTTCCTGACTTGAGACTCAGTCAGGGTAGCAGACAACTCGATTGCTTGGCGAAGGGTGGTAGGATTAATACCGGTCACCATATCCAGAATAGAATCGGGTAGACCATCGATATACCTCTCTATCGCTTTCTCCAACGGGGTAACCATACTAGGACACAAAAGACTGAGCTCCTCAAATCGATCCGTATACGCACAGTGTTCTCCCCCGTATTGTTTCAGATCGTCAAACTCTCGTTCCAAAGCTCGAATTTCGTGATGGGGACAGAACTCTCTGATTACGAGAGCTCGAAGTTCTTCCCATGTTTGTGCCAACGCCACTTCGGCACCCCTATCGCGCATCACTCCATTCCACCACGTAAGAGCACGCTTCTCAAACACACTCGAAGCAAATTCAACCTTACGCCCATTCGGACATTGCACATGTCTGAATGTGTTCTCGATACTCTTGAGCCATTGAAGGAGTGCAGTTGCTCCTTGTGACCCAGAAAACTTTAGCGGCTTAGCAGAATTGAAATTCTTGAAATTACACGGTGCATTATTGTTGTTATTATCGTTGTTGTTGTTATTATTGTTGTTGTTGTATATCTCGTGGACTTGGGTCACAACACCGGGAAGCACAGCAGCCACTTGCTGAGAGACCATGGCTGCGATTTCTTCAATAGTAAAAGATTGTGCTTCACGTCGAGGAGGCATTGTCTAACAAGGAAACAGGAGAATCGAGTGAGGTTGAAAATTAGGAAAAACAAAAGAGGTATCGACAAAACACAAGGAAGGCGATCATTTGTTTGTTACATCGAACAAACAAACGACACGCAGTGACTAATCAAAGTAATGAATCAAAATAATGTATCGCGAAGACATGCTCGCCTATAAGTGAACACTCACCCCAAGAGTTCCCAAGTAAGAGTGACGGGTCCGATTATGTGGATTTGTACGAACACTCTAGCCTTAGACAGAAAACTCAGGGTACAGGCATTCACTCTTCCAGTTTGCACGTGTTCACATTATTTAGACCCAAACTCTGACGAGATTTTGAAAACTCAAAAGGCACTAAGCCAAAAATGGGTCAAACTGGAAGGGTTCAAAACCTTATAACAGAGGGTTCAAAACCTAGTAATCAATCATCCTAGAACGGATGATTAATTTTCGAAGCAGATTCGGATTTTGTTTTTTTTTAATTCTAAACACAAATCAACTTGCGTTGGGGTCCTAGAAAGTTATAGTCTAGGTCAAAGTTTTACTAATAACCTAATTCTCTATAACCATTGGCTCTGATACCAACTTTTCTGTCACACCCCGACCACGTAAAACAACAAATCGTGGCGGAAACGTCGGGGAGTGTTGTAACAGAATTATTGTTTCAAACCATGGATACAAGAGTTTCGATTTATTGAATATTAAACATTGTCTTAAAGTTAAACAAGCAATTCAAACATAGTTTATCATCGTTATTAAATCACTAAGGACTCGTCCGGTCCTAAGTGAGCATGCATCCTATTCGCAATCAACATTAAGCAACATCACCTGAAACATATGTAAAAACAAAGTCAGCAAAGAAATGCTGGCGAGTACATAGTTTTTGTGTGAGTATCAGATTCATGGCTCGTTTGTATATTGAAACAACTTGTACAACTTCGTTAATTGATATTAGAAAACCTTGTTTTGTAAAATGTTTGTATTGTAAATGAATAACCAAGTCAAAATAGATTGGTCATAATTTATAACCCTAGCCATGAATCTTAACCCAAAACATTTGTTTATGTAAACCAAATCATAAATCGTTCTTATAATAAAACTTGTATGGTTTATATAGTTTCGTAAACATCGTTGTGTAATATTGTTTAACTCGTTCTCGTTATAGAACATCGTTCATTCGTTTAAATCGTTCCAAATCGTACAATTCATTCACTCGTTTAAATCATTCTCGTTTTAATTGTGAAAACTACTTTTGGTCGTCTTGCTAATAACATTCAAACCTTTGTGACTCGTCCATCGTTCAACTCGTTCTCGCATTAACAAACCTCCAAAGGGTAAGTTAACAATCATCAGATTCAGTCGTTACCCACCTAACCCACACATAACCATGGGTCCGGTCTGATAACAGGATTTGTCGGATCCTATGGTACCATAACCTAATACTGGTCGGCTTGATCAATGCTAATGAATGTCATTCGTTATGTAACTACCACCAACAAGTTCGTTCACATTATCGAAATCGTTATTAGTTTTGTATAAACCATCTTACTCGTTTTGAAACCATCGTTAAGAAATTGAAATCGTTTTGATACATATGAATCACCCCAAAACAATAGAAAATAGTAAAAAGAGGGGATCTATGTACTCACATTATTTTGCTGGCGATTCCGAATACGCAAGTCAAGATTAAGGTGTCTGATAATAAGGAAACTCAAGTTGTCCTGATGAATCGTACAGGAATAATGTATCAATATTGAGGTCGTATAGTGTTGACGGGATTTGTTGAGTATTTATTGTATTTGATAGTGTTTAGATTAAGAGAAGGATCTTGTGAATTATGTGTTTAGAGGCTCGGAAAAATGATCATGATATAGAGGAATTATTTATGAAAAATATTTATTTATCATAAATAATTAAATGTACAATCGATTTAATATAAACATTTGTAATAATAAATCAAATATATTTAACTAGTATCATAATTAAATATAATGATTATTGGCAAAATATTGTACACGTGATATAATTAATTTATATCATAATAATTAAAAATAACATTTTTAATTATTGAACTTGAATATTACTGATTTAATTATATAAATATTGAAATTATATAAAATATCAGTAGCAACATTATTTTTGTGAAGATCAGTATTTCAAATAATTAATCTGAATATTTCAGATTTTAATTCCTAAAAATCGATTTATTATTAATTATTTAATAATAAACTGTTTTAATATTGTAAAAATTAGTTTTATAAATAAATTGACTAATTTCACATTTTTAATAAAAGCAACATTGATTAATAATCTTATAAAAATTATTGGAATGTTGAAAATATTAAAAATTAATTGATTAAAAAGAAATGCAGACCCCTGGGTTCGAACCCGGGTCTGTATTGTAACCAAACAGAGTCTTAACCACTGGGCTAAGCTTCTGTTTGTGTTTGGTTTAGGACTGCTAAACTTATAACCAAACAGGAACCGGTCATCTTCTCCAATTGGAGTCAAACAGAAAAGTCAACTGCTTCAATTCTCGATCAAAACAGGTTTATATCCAAATTAATCTTAGGGAAACATTGAATAAGCACAAACAAGCTAATTGAACGGATAAAAACTAACCGGTATTGAAAGGATGATCGGATTGAAAAATTCCGGCGAAAAAGTGAGTATTCCGGCGAGTTGCAGGTTTTAATCCGACGATTTTGGGTGTTTAAGTGTTTGTAAATGGTGTGGAATGTTGGTATGAATGTAGGGAACTTAAATACACGAAGTTTAGATCTCAGATTCAACAAAACTTAGTGGATTTGATCTACTTTAAATTCTTTTTTTTAATAAAAAGTTCCGATTCATAGTGGTTATAGCACGAATTTGTGTCGTTTGAATGATTGGAACGAGTTGGGATAGGTTGGGTATCATGTGGGTAGCTTTACAGGTCGAAATAATGGATTAAAAATCGTTTTTGGTGATGATTTGGTCGACATCCGCGACCTGCTGTGCTGTGTAAATAATCAGATCTGATTTTAAAGTCGATATATTTATTATACAATCTAGAACATAACACATGTAAGCTGGTAGACCAGCTGGTTGTTGCGCGCTGTTGTTTGCGGAGGGGCGCGGGTTCGAGTCCCGTGGTGGCCGTTTCTTTGGGTTTAAAACCCTTTTTAATTTCTGATTAAAATAAATCAAATATTATTAAATCTAATTAGTATATATAAGGAATTAAAATCCATATCTTAACAGCTCTGTACAGAGGATAAACTGGTTAAGTCGTTCGTGTTACAACTGAGAGGTCGCGAGTTTGATCCACACTAGGGCCGGTTCTCATCATAGGAGACCCCCTTTTTAACTAATTTTTGAATATTTACACTTTAGTCCCTGTAGTTTACATTTTTGCAAAAACAGTCCTTAAATTTTCCAAAAATTCCACAAATGGTCCCTGTATTGTTCAGTTAGTTTTACTAACTGAGTTAGTGTTTTAAAGAGGATTTCTTTTATAAAAGTTAACCCAATTAGTGAAAATCAATTAAGTTAAGTTTTAAAATGATAGTTTTGGTTCCTAGAGTTTAAGTTTCAGAAAATGACAATTTAGTCCCTAAACTTTGTACTTTCAAATAATGACGGTTTTAGTCCTCAAAATTAAAAAAAATAATAACTTCAAGCAAGTTCCAAAGAATGTCAAATAGGTCCTTTAGATTGTAGTTTCACAAAATGTCACAATAGGCCCTTATAGTTTATGTAACCTTGTTTAATAGCATAAAACTCAACAAATTTGCAATTGTTTCACGTGTTTGTATTGGTATAAGCATGTATAAGCACAAAGCTAGTACATTCAAATAAGTTTTATTCCAAATACGGTATTTGTTACAATGAAAGTCAAACAAATACGAGTGTGAAAACCAAGGTGGTCACATGTAACCCAAAATTTTGTCACGTAACTAATTATGTAACATAATTAAACATGTTTTGGCATATAATACTTGTCATAGGACTAGTTAGACGTCTCAAATGCGCATTGCACGCATGACACGTTAAAGTAGTGTAAGCTACCTTAATGGGTCGCGATGGGTCGAAAGCACTTAGGTTAGGTTTCATTTAGGATGTAGGCCTTGTTAAACTATATCACATGAGTTCCAACACTCATTTGGTTTACAAGACCTCATTCTGTCCGATCTTCCGATTTAGGCATCTATTGTTTGACTAGTGATTCAATTACTAGGTGCTGCTTGATTTCCCTGGTTTACTCGAGTTTGTTGAAGTACTATTGATTGAGGATACCTTGCACTACATGTGAGTACATAGTTCCCCTATTTTACTGTTTTCAAATGTTTTGGGGTGATTCATATGTACATAATGTTTTCAAGGTGTTAACGATGATTTCAAAAACGATTAAAACGATTTATACTAAACTAATAACGATTTCGATAATGTGAACGAACTTGTTGGTTGTAGTTACATAACGAATGACATTCATTAATTTTGGCCGAACCGACCAGTATTAGGTTATGGTACCATAGGATCTGACAAATCCCGTTATTGCACTATACCCTTGGTTATGTGTGGGTGTTGTGGGTAACGACTGAATCTGTAATTATTAACCTACCCTTTGGGGGGTTTGTTAATACAAGAAGCGTGGAACGAGGTAGTCGCGTCACGAAGGTTTGAATGTTATTAGCGAGACGACTATATATAAGTTTTCACAATTAAAACGAGGATGATTTAAACGATTTAAACGAGTAAACGATTTGGAAACGATTTGGAAACAATGTTATACGATTTGGGTAAATGAATGGTTTTTGGCTAGTGTTTAGATAACGGGACGGGTGTAATGTGGTGAAAACATGGTAGATACGCCGCTGGTACTTCTTATAAATAAGTGTTTTCAACATATTACATACCGTGGCATTATTTAGTTCACTTGGGTAAACGATATTGAAACGATGTCACACAACGATGATTTCGAAATAATATACGAGTTTTATTAACGAGTTTATACAAGATGTTTTACAAGATGGTTTTCTAAAACAAAAAGCTTTTGGGTTAAGAATCATGGCTACGAAATTTTATAAACTATAACCATCTTGATTTGAGTTGGTTAATCATGTTGCAATATTATACACTTTTTAAAAAACAAGGTTTTCGAGGTATTGCAATATATGTAAGCAAGCCATGATTCCGATACTCTTATAAAACCTATGTACTCGCCAGCATTTCTTTGCTGACTTTGTTTTTACATATGTTTCAGGTGTTGTTGCTTGATTGACGTTCTAGGATGCATGCGTCACATAGGATCTGGACGAGGCCTTAGTGACATAAAACAATGATAGTCGATATAAAACTTGTTTGTTATGTGTTAAAACAATGTTAATGTTTAATATCATAAATAAAACGAAACACTTTTTTTATCCATGGTTATGAAACGATAATTCTGTTACAACACTCCCCGACGTTTCCGCCACGCTTTGTTGTTTTACGTGGTCGGGGTGTGACAGAAGAGTTGGTATCAGAGCCAATGGTTATAGGGAATTAGGTTATTAGTAATGCTTTGACCTAGACTATAACTTCTAGGACCCCAACGCAAGTTTATTTGCGTTTTGATTTTTAAAACAAAATCGTCACCTATCCTTAGGTGATAACCACGACGAGAAACACAATTTTTGAATCCGCTTTGAAAACTAATCATCTGTTCTAGGATGATTGATTACTAGGTTTTGAACCCTCTGTTATAAGGTTTTGAACCCTCTAAGTTTTCAAAATCTCGTCAAAGTTTGGGTCAAAATAATGTGAACACGTGCAAACTGGAAGGGTGAGTGCCTGTACTCTGAGTTTTCTGTCTAAGGCTAGAGTGTTCGTACAAATCCACATAATCGGACCAGTCACTCTTACCTGGGAACTCTTGGGGTGAGTGTTCACTTATAGGCGATCATGTCTTCGTGATACATTATTTTTGACCTATTTACTTTGATTAGTCACTGCGTGTCGTTTGTTTGTTTGAGGTAACGAACGAATGATCGCTTCTCTTGTGTTTTGTCGATACCTCTTTTGTTTTTCCTAATTTTCAACCTCGCTCGACTCTCTTGTTTCCTTGTTAGACAACGCCCCCTCGACGCGATGCTCGAACTTTTACTGCTGAAGAAGTCGCGGCCCTTGTCTCTCAACAAATGGCTGATGTGCTTCCAGGCGTTGTGACCCAAATCCACGAGTTATACAACAATACCAATAATAACAACAACAATAACGCACAGTCTAATTTCAAGAATTTCAATTCTGCGAAGCCGCTTAAGTTTTCTGGGTCGCAAGGAGCAACTGCGCTCCTACAGTGGTTTGAGAGTATCGAGAGCACATTCAGACATGTGCAGTGTCCGAATGCGCGTAAGGTTGAATTTGCTTCGAGCGTGTTTGAGAAGCGAGCGCTTACCTGGTGGAATGGTATTATGCGCGACAGGGGTGTGATGTATAAGAATTTATACATCTTTTAAACGTCAAATACGCCCCGTTTATGCGAAAACTCTTTGTATTTTCATTGATTTTGGTACTCATTTGAGTTATTTGTGAAAATACAGGTCCGGGCTTCGGCCCGGTGTTGAAACGGAGGCTTTTGGAGCAAAATAGAGCGAAAATGATGCATTCCAGCAAACTGCCAGATACGGCACTACCGTGCCAAACACTGGCACGACCGTGCCAGACCTTCCGACATCGGCACTCTTGATCAGCACTTGCATCCGGCACCAGCACCATCAAAATTCAGAAATGGCACGACCGTGCCAACCACTGGCACGACCGTGCCAGGTCAATTTGAGCCCCAGATCAGAGTGTTTCCGAGATCGTTGCCGAGCACTATCGGCTGGCACGACCAGACCATGCCCGAGCACGACCGTGCCACCTCGGGAACTTTTGAGCGCGATTTTTCCCAAAATGGTAGCATACTTGGTTAACATTCAAGAAAGTGGCTCTGACACTTGCCAAGCATGACCGTGCCAAAAGGTGGCATGGTCGTGCCAAACGCCCAGAGTTTAAATACGAGTTCCTAGCTCATTTGCAAGGGAGTTGGAGCATTTTGGTGACTTTTTCTCTCAAGAATCTGGTCTTGGAAGCTTGTTGGATCCAAGAGGGAGCCTTGAAGAGGACTTAATCACTTGAAGATCTACTCAAACATCATTTAAATCTTGTCTTTAACTTGGTTAGCTTACTAGTTACTACATTATGAACAATTTATGTTTATTTGCACTTGATTTGGTAGCCATGAGCCTTATGGGCTAAACATTTGAGTTGTCTAAACTTTGTTGAAGCTAATGAATATGTGATAACATGGAAGTAGATGTGATGATTGTTCTTGTTAATCTTCATGTTGGTATTTAATCTTGTTCTTGGAGTTCATGTGTATGCTTAAAGTTCTTGTTCTTGAATGTTTGCTCATAAGTATTTACATGTTGTGTTGGAAAGCCCATGTAAAGATTATGATTATTGAATCTTGTTAACTTGTTAGTATGATTCATAGAATGAAACTAGGAATGGTAATTGCTAATATGATTGAATGATGATTTGAGCATATGTGTGAATTCTTGCATATAGATTTGGAAAGATCATAAGTATGTTTATGTGGATTCTATAGTTTGTGTTCTTGTTAGTTTGATGATTTAGGCCAAAATTGTTAGCTAGCATGACCATGCTTGTGGTTCATATCAAGAACATGATGATAGTGCCAACTACTTGAAACCAAGTTAGGGTGATTAGTGTGTTGTTCATATTAGTTTTCCCTAATTTGTAGAGTTAGGAGTTTTGACAAACAAATAACTCATGATTAAAGATTAACATCAACTTAGCAAGTGAGCTTAAAAGAATAATTTTTAGGTGATTAGAATGTTAATTCATTTTTAGTTTTCCTAAGAATTATAGACTAGGAAGCCTTGATTGGGGACTTAGTTAAATTTAGAGCTTGCATCATCACAATTCCTTCCACCTTGTTGTCATATGTTTGTTAGTGGAAACTTAGTTTAGGCAACCCTTTCTTAGATATTGTTCTTTGTTAGAATTTTTAGTAGTTTATTTCTTTGCATGCTAAGTTAGAAAAATCAACCCAATCATTTGAAAAGGCTTTAAAGTAGCAAAAGTTTAGTATCGAGACACCGCATCCACGGATTGATATCCGGTTCTTGCCGATTAGCTATATTACCACCCGACGGGTACACTTGCCCTTTTGTGTGTGTAGTTAGTTTCTAGGTGAAAAACCATTTTTAAAACTAAATTTGTGTGAACAAATATCTTCATTAAAAATTATATATAATTCACGCACATCAAGTTTTTGGCGCCGTTGCCGGGGATGCGGTCTTATTGAAAACGATTCGAGTTACTTATTTAGCCATTGTGAAAAGTGTAAAAAGTTTTTTTCTACTTGTTTTATTTGCCTTTGCTTGATTAATTGAAAAAAATGATTATTTGCTAGTTGTTTTTGTTTTTGTATATATTTTGTGCATTGTGCTCCTCCTTATTCCCTACAGGTCGTGCATGTCCTCAACCCCCGCTGCGGATATCGTTGAGCCTTCGGCGGAGCCGGGGCGTGATCTTCACCGGAGGCTGCGAGAGCGGTTTCGCGTGGTAGCCGAGACGATTGAGACAGACGCGGCAGACGACGACACCTTTTACGAGGTTCGAGTAGACATGGCGGACGCAGAAGAGAATAGGATCTTGAATGAAATTGGAAAACCATCACTTGATGGTTTACCTGCGAGCATCAATGCACCGACAATCGACAATAATAATTTTGAGATCAAGGCTGGCACCATATCGATGTTGCAGAATGTGATACAGTTTTATGGCAAGGATCACGAGGATCCTAGTGTTCACATTGCGGGGTTTCTAGAGGTTTGTGCCACATTTAGGATTCGTGATGCATCATCGGATGCTATCCGCCTTCGGCTCTTTCCGTTTTCTTTACGGGATGGAGCCAAGGAGTGGCTTCTTTCACTTCCAGCTGGATCTATCACTACATGGAATCAATTAGCTGAGAAGTTCCTTCAGAAATATTTCCCTCCAGAGAAAACAGTTCGGTTAAGAACCAAGATTCTGAACTTTCGTCAGGACGAGGACGAGTCCCTTTACGAGGCATGGGAGCGTTTCAAAGAGCTTATGAGAAAGGTCCCACATCACGGGTTGCCCAAGTGGCAACAATGTCAGATCTTCTACCATGGTTTGGACAGTCAGGGACAGATGATGGTTGATACATACTCGGGTGGGGATATCGGCACGAAAAATGCCACCGAGGCATTTGAGATTCTAGAGAAATGTGCCGTGAAAAACCGGACGCAACAGCCACCAAGAGGTAAGAGTTCTCGGCAGGGAGTTCATCATGTGGACGACTACACAGCCATGACAGCACGTATGGATACCTTATCTTCAAAATTTGATCGAGTGATGGAAATGCACTCGAGAGGTTCTTCGAGTGGGGGAGCATATCAGGTAGGTGATTTTCAGACGGGAGAGATGTCACACGAGCATGTTGATTTTATGAGAAACCAATACCGTCCTCAGAATAATCCCTACAGCAATACTTATAATCCGGGGTGGAAGAATCACCCAAATTTCAGTTGGAGGCCCGATGCTTCTAATCTGCATCCACCCGGATTTGCTCCACGTCCCCCAGCTCCAGCTCATGGAGCATATGGTCCATCTAGACCTCAGCAGGGACCTTCAGCTAGCGAGCCTAGTGTGCATGATATGCTTAGCCAGATCTTAGCTGGTCAGAACACTCAAAAGTCCTAGAATGAGAAGCGTTTTAAGGAGTATAACGGTCGTTTCACGAGGCACGAGAATGAGTTGAGAAGCCAAAAGGCTTCCATGCAGACCATCGAGAACCAAGTTGGCCAGATTGCCAAGATGTTGTCTGAGAGACAACAGGGGGGCCTTCCGAGCAACATAGAGACTAATCCTAATGCTACTACAAAGGCCATCACGTTGAGAAGCGGCAAGACCGCTCAGCCCATCCCTCCGGCTATTCCTGCAAAGCCGGTTGATGTTGATGAGGTTGATGAGGAGATTGAGTGTGAGTCTCCGGGTGAGGTGCAACAGAGGCGAGTCCCAGCAAGTACCGCACGACCCAAGGAGCCAGTGAGAGAGTATGTCCCTCCCATTCCATATCCGGGGAGGTTGAAGAAGCAGAAAATGGAAGAACACTATGGTAAATTCCTCGAGCTTTTTAAGCAACTTCATATAAATTTACCATTTGTTGAGGCACTTGCTCAAATGCCTAAGTATGCCAAGTTTCTGAAGGATATCTTATCCAACAAAAAGAAACTTGAGGAGCTTTCGCAGGTGACCTTGAATGAAGAGTGTTCAGCGGTTCTTCAGAACAAACTACCGAAGAAGATGAATGATCCTGGGAGTTTCACTATCCCTTGTTTGATTGGTAGTTTGTCGGTCAGCAATGCTTTAGCTGATCTTGGAGCTAGCATAAACCTCATGCCATATGCGGTTTTTGCTAAGCTAGACTTGGGAGAGCCCAAGCCGACTCGTATGAGCATTCAGCTAGCCGACCGTTCAGTGAAGTATCCTCGAGGCATAGTTGAGAATATGCTAGTGAAAATCGAAAAGTTTGTCTTTCCTGTCGATTTCATGATTCTAGACATGGATGAGGACAAAAATGTTCCACTTATCTTAGGTCGACCATTCCTAGCCACTGCGAGAGCCTTGATTGATGTCTGCACCGGTAGACTTACTCTTAGGGTTGATGATGAGGAGGTTACCTTTGACATTGGGAAATCCATGCAACACTCGCAAAGTCAGGATGATACACTCTACTTCATTGAGACTATCGACACATATGTGAGTTATCATCTCCATGCTACTTTCGAGGAGGATGTTGTGGACACACAGCTGCTAGGAGAGGAGTATTTTAGTTCACCTAGGGTGGACCGATTAGTCGAGGAGGTGACTTGTCTGATAGGTCACGCGTCTCCCCCGTGTCCTGAGGTTTTTGAGGTTGTGGATCGCGTTGCTGAGCCTAAAGCACGCCCTTCTATTGAGGATCCACCTTCGGTTGAGCTTAAGGAGCTTCCAGATCATTTGGAGTATGCTTTCTTGGAGGGCGAGACTCATCTGCCCGTTATCATTTCTGCCGGATTATCGAAAGAAGAGAAGGATCGATTGCTTGAAGTCCTGAAGCAGCACAAGAAGGCGATTGCTTGGAAGATTATGGATATAAAAGGGATCAATCCATCCTTTTGTACCCATAAGATTTTGATGGAGGAGGACTTTAAACCTGTAGTACAGCACCAGAGGCGTTTGAACCCCAACATGCAGGAGGTTGTGAAGAAAGAGGTCATCAAACTACTTGATGCAGGTTTGATATACCCGATCTCTGATTCACCATGGGTTAGCCCTGTACAGGTAGTCCCGAAGAAAGGAGGTATGACAGTGGTGACCAATGAGAAAAACGAGTTGATTCCTACTCGTACTGTCACCGGATGGAGAGTTTGCATAGACTACCGCAAACTTAATGATGCCACGAGGAAGGATCACTTCGCACTTCCTTTCATTGATCAGATGTTGGAGAGGTTGTCGGGCAGGATGTACTACTGCTTCCTTGATGGTTTTTCGGGTTATTTTCAGATTCCCATCTCTCCTGAGGATCAGGAGAAGACTACATTCACATGTCCCTATGGCACATTCACCTACCGGCGGATGCCCTTTGGACTGTGCAATGCCCCGACCACATTTCAGAGGTGTATGGTGGCCATTTTTCACGACATGATCGAGGACTCCATGGAGGTTTTCATGGATGATTTTTCTGTGTTTGGGAGTTTGTTTGATCAGTGTCTCGGGAATCTGAAAAGGATGTTGGCTAGATGTGAAGAAGCCAACCTTGTGTTGAATTGGGAGAAATGCCACTTCATGGTGAAGGAGGGCATTGTGCTTGGGCACAAGATTTCACAGGCGGGGCTCGAGGTTGACCGAGCCAAAGTCGAGACTATTTCAAAGCTCCCGCCTCCCACATCAGTGAAATCTATTAGGAGTTTTCTAGGTCATGCAGGTTTTTACCGGCGATTCATAAAGGATTTTTCCAAAATCGCCCGTCCCATGACTCAGCTCCTCGAGAAGGATGCCCAGTTTGTTTTCTCCGATGAGTGCCTTCGGGCATTCGAGTTGTTGAAAGAGAAGTTGGTGAATGCCCCGATCATGGTTGCTCCCGACTGGGAGCTGCCATTTGAGTTGATGTGTGACGCGAGTAACTTCGCGGTCGGGGCTGTCTTGGGTCAAAGGAAAGATAAACACTTTCATCCGATTTACTATGCGAGCAAGACCTTGAATGACGCTCAGGAGCATTACGCCACGACAGAGAAAGAGCTCCTAGCTGTGGTCTTTGCCTTCGATAAGTTTCGGTCTTATCTTGTCCTTTCCAAGACCATTGTGTACACGGATCATGCAGCCCTTCGGTATCTTTTTAGCAAGCAGGATGCTAAACCGAGATTGATACGTTGGATTTTGTTGCTGCAAGAATTTGATATTGAAATCCGTGATAAAAAAGGGGCTGAGAATTTGGCAGCAGATCATTTGTCTCGACTTGAGCACTCCGAGGAAAAGGAATCTCGTGGGCCTAACATCAATGACAATTTCCCCCACGAGTTCCTCATGAGGATCGAGACTACTGATGATTCCCCATGGTTTGCTGACTTTGCAAACTACTTAGCTAGTGGCATCCTGATCAAGGGGATGACCCATCAGCAGAAGCGAAAGTTTTTTGCAGATGTCAAGCATTACTTCTGGGATGACCCTTATTTGTTTAGGGTAGGAGCGGATCGGATGATCCGGCGATGCGTGCATGGTGATGAGGCGAGGGATATTTTACGCCACTGTCACGAAGGACCCACGGGAGGCCACCACAGAGCAAACAACACGGCGAGGAAGGTGTTTGATGCCAGATTCTTTTGGCCGACTATTTTCCGTGATGCCCACGAGTGGGTGAGGTCCTGTGATGCTTGCCAGAGGGCAAGCAACATTTCTGCACGCCATGAGATGCCACAAAACGGCATCCAAGTTTGTGAGGTTTTTGACGTGTGGGGGCTAGACTTCATGGGCCCTTTTCCGACTTCTTTTGGGAACCGCTACATCCTCGTTGCTGTTGATTACGTTTCAAAGTGGGCTGAAGCACAGGCTTTGCCCACTAACGATGCGAGGGTAGTGGTGAGGTTTTTGAAAAAGTTGTTTGCTCGCTTCGGTGCCCCGAAGGCGTTGATTAGTGACCGTGGGATGCATTTCTGTAATGCTCAGCTTGAGAAAGCATTGTCCCGATATGGTGTACAACATCGATTCTCTACACCATATCATCCACAGACGAGCGGACAGGTCGAGGTTACTAATCGGGGTATCAAGCGGATTCTGGAGAAGACGGTTAATTCTAGCCGTAAAGATTGGTCCGAGAAATTAGATGATGCACTGTGGGCTTTCCGGACAGCCTACAAGACTCCTATAGGCACCACACTGTTCAAATTAGTCTATGGGAAGTCTTGTCAGTTGCCTGTTGAACTCGAGCACAAAGCATACTAGGCTTTGAAGACAGTTAATCTCGATATGGCTGCTGCGGGTGAGAACAGGTTTGTGCAGATTCACGAGGTTGAGGAGCTTAGGCACGATGCGTATGAAAGCTCCGAGCTGTACAAGGAACGTACTAAGACGCTTCATGATGCCCGCTTGAAGGACAAGAAAGAATTCCAAGTGGATGATCGTGTGTTGTTGTACAACTCACGTCTCAAGTTGTTTCCTGGTAAGCTTAAATCTCGGTGGTCGGGTCCCTACACTGTACGGTCAGTGTTTCCTTACGGGACCGTGGAGATAGGCCATGAGGATGGCCGGTTGTTTAAAGTCAACGGGCATAGGTTAAAGGCTTATGTTGGAGGGCCCGTTGACCCGAGTGAGGAGGTTGTTACCCTCCACCCCAGGAACAAATGAATTCGGGGTGGTGAGTCTAGCTGAAGACTCGTAAATAAACTTAGCATGTTTGTATTTATATTACTATTTTTGTGGTTGTTATTTCTTTTTCAGGTTGTGGTTCGTTCTGGTCGCGAGGGATGTTGGACGACGCCGGTCCATCCGGATCCAGTGACAGGTTTTAGTCCCGCTGTCCATCTCGTATCTTTTAGTTTTTAATGTTTGAGGGGTGTGCCATTTTGCACCGTCCGTACACCCCTCCGTCGGAAGAATATATATTTAGTTTTAATTGTTAGTTTAGTGGGCTATATAAATGAAAAAAAAAAGGCAAGGGTAAACTGGGTTGGGTAAATTCTTTTGAGTTTGATCATGTTTGCTAAGTGTGCAGTGTTGGCTCGATGAGATGTTGGTTTGAGGGATGGCTTGGTAGTTCGTTGTGGATGCTCCTTTTTGCTTCATATTTCTCCGATTCTAGCCTTTATGTTTCAGGGGAGTTTTCGTGTTCCCGCCTTCCTTTATTTGTATTGAATTCGCAATTCCTTTGCTTATTCAATTTTTTGTTGTACATCGAGGGCGATGTACAATTCAAGTGTGGGGATGTGGTCTATCGCTTGAGCTTTGGTGTCAAAATAAAAAATAAAAAATAAATAAAAATAATAATAATAATAATAATGCAAAGCTCTCTTTTAATAATTTTTGTGGCATATTAATCAAATCAACATAAGTATCGAAATAAGCACCAAATTTTTGATAAATAAATAAGGGTAAACGCAAAAAGGGGGTTCGCTCGTGTAAGGAAAACCGTCAAGTAACATGTTTTTTGTATAAAATTGAGCATGAAAAATCAAGCGATTGACCTACTTGTTTGCCTTGCATATTTACCCAATACGCCCGTTTCCGTGAGTTATTTTTGAGCCTTATGGCTTTAGAATTATTTTTGCTCATGTTTTTGCGGGCAAAGATTGAGTGAGCCGGATAACTTTTGCGATTTAGAACTTGTGTTAGGTATGCATTTCGAGGCCACAAAGCAAGAATTCAAGCATAGAAGTGATTGAGGCATTAGGAAACCTTTTTATTTTCGCCATTTATATTCACCTCCCTACCCAAATCATTCCCCTAGTTAAACCAATTTGAGCCTTTCCCTTTCGTTTCTTGTAAACCACAAAATATTAGCCACTTAGCCAAATTAGCCTTTTATATTTTTAACCCATTTTTGGTTGGAAGCCCGGTTCGGTTAATGATTAACTTGTAGCTTTTGTATAGTTTCATCTTAGTTGTTATGTCCCTCATGATCAAGAGTTTTTAGCTAAGTAGACGTACTTAGTTCTCTCCAAAGCATGGGTTATTCTTGTAAAAAAAAAAAAAAAAACCCCAAGAAGTATAGTTGAAAAGGCCTTATCAAATGGCTTTGTTAGAGCAATTTTGGGAGTGAAAAGCAATACTTGTCGGTTAGCTCTCGGTTAGTTATTACTTAGTTGTATAGTTCTATTTTCTTATGTTTCAAGTTAGTCGAGCCGTCAGGTTACAACCGTTTTTAGCCACTTTTCAAAATCCACTTCCATACCCTTAGCCCAAGCCAAGTTACAACCCAAACAAGACCTCATGATTTATGCTTTATTTTTGCCAAGTGATTAGATTTGATCCTTCCATAAGCTTCTGATATCGCATAGTTATCGTCTTGGCATCGAGTGTTCTAAACATGCTCCACAAATTGTATGTGCACCTATATTTAGCCGAGTGTGTGTGAACATTGTGAGGATGCTTGGTGAACTTGTAGGGATTTCCAAGATGGACCATTGCTCATAAGCATATTTTACTTATTTCTTTTCGGTTCTTTCTTTATATCGAGCACTCCTTGATTGTTTTGACCCGAGTTATTTGTTTGTGCTTATGAAATGCTAGTTGAGATGATTGCCATTTAGAGAGTTTCGTTGATTTTAGTTTGCTTGAGGACAAGCAAAGTTCAAGTGTGGGGATGTTTGATGTATAAGAATTTATACATCTTTTAAACGTCAAATACACCCCGTTTATGCGAAAACTCTTTGTATTTTCATTGATTTTGGTACTCATTTGAGTTATTTGTGAAAATACAGGTCCGGGCTTCGGCCCGGTGTTGAAACGGAGGCTTTTGGAGCAAAATAGAGCGAAAATGATGCATTCCAGCAAACTGCCAGATACGGCACTACCGTGCCAAACACTGGCACGACCGTGCCAGACCTTCCGACATCGGCACTCTTGATCAGCACTTGCATATGGCACCAGCACCATCAAAATTCAGAAATGGCACGACCGTGCCAACCACTGGCACGACCGTGCCAGGTCAATTTGAGCCCCATATCAGAGTGTTTCCGAGATCGTTGCCGAACACTATCGGCTGGCACGACCAGACCATGCCCGAGCACGACCGTGCCACCTCGGGAACTTTTGAGCGCGATTTTTCCCAAAATGGTAGCATACTTGGTCAACATTCAAGAAAGTGGCTCTGACACTTGCCAAGCACGACCGTGCCAAAAGGTGGCTTGGTCGTGCCAAATGCCCAGAGTTTAAATACGAGTTCCTAGCTCATTTGCAAGGGAGTTGGAGCATTTTGGTGACTTTTTCTCTCAAGAATCTGGTCTTGGAAGCTTGTTGGAGCCAAGAGGGAGCCTTGAAGAGGACTTAATCACTTGAAGATCTACTCAAACATCATTTAAATCTTGTCTCTAACTTGGTTAGCTTACTAGTTACTACATTATGAACAATTTATGTTTATTTGCACTTGATTTGGTAGCCATGAGCCTTATGGGCTAAACATTTGAGTTGTCTAAACTTTGTTGAAGCTAATGAATATGTGATAACATGGAAGTAGATGTGATGATTGTTCTTGTTAATCTTCATGTTGGTATTTAATCTTGTTCTTGGAGTTCATGTGTATGCTTAAAGTTCTTGTTCTTGAATGTTTGCTCATAAGTATTTACATGTTGTGTTGGAAAGCCCATGTAAAGATTATGATTATTGAATCTTGTTAACTTGTTAGTATGATTCATAGCATGAAACTAGGAATGGTAATTGCTAATATGATTGAATGATGATTTGAGCATATGTGTGAATTCTTGCATATAGATTTGGAAAGATCATAAGTATGTTTATGTGGATTCTATAGTTTGTGTTCTTGTTAGTTTGATGATTTAGGCCAAAATTGTTAGCTAGCATGACCATGCTTGTGGTTCATATCAAGAACATGATGATAGTGCCAACTACTTGAAACCAAGTTAGGGTGATTAGTGTGTTGTTCATATTAGTTTTCCCTAATTTGTAGAGTTAGGAGTTTTGACAAACAAATAACTCATGATTAAAGATTAACATCAACTTAGCAAGTGAGCTTAAAAGAATAATTTTTAGGTGATTAGAATGTTAATTAATTTTTAGTTTTCCTAAGAATTATAGACTAGGAAGCCTTGATTGGGGACTTAGTTAAATTTAGATCTTGCATCATCACAATTCCTTCCACCTTATTGTCATATGTTTGTTAGTGGAAACTTAGTTTAGGCAACCCTTTCTTAGATATTGTTCTTTGTTAGAATTTTTAGTAGTTTATTTCTTTGCATGCTAAGTTAGAAAAATCAACCCAATCATTTGAAAAGGCTTTAAAGTAGCAAAAGTTTAGTATCGAGACACCGCATCCACGGATTGATATCCGGTTCTTGCCGATTAGCTATATTACCACCCGACGGGTACACTTGCCCTTTTGTGTGTGTAGTTAGTTTCTAGGTGAAAAACCATTTTTAAAACTAAATTTGTGTGAACAAATATCTTCATAAAAATTATATATAATTCACGCACATCAGGGTGCCGAAGTGGCGTTGGTACAAACATGGGAAGAGCTTCGGGCTCTCATGATGAAGGAGTTTTGTCCCCGTCACGAAATTCGGGCTTTGGAATGAGAGTTTGATTATTTAAAGCAAGATGGGGCTGAACACCGCGCGTACACGGATCGTTTTGAGGAACTCAGTCTATTGTGTCCCACCATGGTCACCCCTCTGGAGAAAGCAATTGAGAGATATATCGATGGTCTACCCGATTCTATTCTGGAGATTGTGACCGGTGTTAATCCTACTACCCTTCGTCAAGCAATTGAGTTGTCTGCTACCCTGACTGAGACTCAAGTCAGGAAGGGTAAACTCACCCGCAAGGGTGATAAAAAGAAGGCGACTGATTCAGGGAAGGACAAGAAAAAGGGTAAGGGTAAGGAAGGTGAGACGTCGAAGAAATCGAGGAAGCGAAAGGGTGCCCAGAATTTTGCTGTTACTGCACAGACATCTCAGAACCCGCAGAACCCACCGGCTCAGCCACCTGCAAAGAAAGTGTATGCTGGTACCACACCTCATTGTGCTCGTTGCAACGGTCATCACGTTGCACAACAGGCTTGCAAGCAATGCACGACGTGTGGTAAACTTGGGCATTTGGCAAATACTTGTCGTTTGGGACAGAATCAGGTTGCTCAGGTTCCAGCTCTGGGTTAGGGGAATGTTGTGAGATTCCCACCGGGTTCATGTTTTAATTGTGGAGAGTATGATCACTTCCGCAACAATTGTCCGAGACTGGTGAATGCAAACGCGAACCCGAATGCGAACGTCAATGTTAATGTGAATCCCCCTCGTGGGCGAGAGTACAATTTGAATGCAAACGAAGCGAGGGCTGACAACGAGGTTGTCAATGGTACGTTTCTTGTTAACAATCAACCTGCATCTATTCTTTTTTATTCTGGTGCCGATTGAAGTTTTGTTTCATTGTCATTTGAGCCTTTGCTTGCGATACCTAGAACTAAACTGAGGAAACCCTTATCTGTTGAAGTTGCCACTGGTAAACCTCTTGTTCTCGATTCTATTATTCGTAATTGTCAGTTGAACCTTGATAACCATCTTTTTCCTATTGACCTCACACCGATGCAACTTGGGAGTTTCGATATTATCATTGGAATGGATTGGTTAACCAAACACCATGCTGAGGTGGTTTGTTTCAAAAAGATTGTTCATATTCCTTTGTCTTCTGTCGATGTTCTGGAGATTCGTGGCGAGAAGCCATCTGGTGGTTTGAAGCTTATGTCATGTATGGAAGCCCAAAGTTATTTGCGAAAAGGATATGTTGCTTTTCTGGCACATGTCACCGAGGAGAAAGACAAGAGCAAGAGTATTCAAGATATTCCGCTTGTGCGGGATTATCCAGAGGTGTTTCCTGATGAACTGCCTGGTTTGCCTCCAGTTCGTTAAGTCGAGTTTCATATTGACCTTATACCCAATGCCAACCCGATTGCAAAAGCACCTTATCGTCTTGCACCGTCGGAGATGCAAGAGTTATCAAAACAGCTTCAAGAGTTATCTGATAAAGGATTCATCCGACCGAGCTTTTCACCTTGGGGAGCTCCTGTCCTCTTCGTGAAAAAGAAAGATGGATCTTTTCGAATGTGTATCGATTATCGTGAGCTTAATAAGCTCACCATCAAGAATCGATATCCCCTACCTCGAATTGATGATCTCTTCGACCAGCTACAGGGTGCTTCATGCTTTTCCAAGATCGATCTGCGTTCTGGGTATCATCAACTTCGTGTTCTCGAAGAAGATATTCCCAAAACTGCTTTCCGCACAAGATATGGGCATTACGAGTTCACTGTCATGCCTTTTGGTTTGACGAATGCTCCAGCTATCTTTATGGACTTAATGAATCGGGTCTGCAAACCTTATTTGGACAAGTTCATTATTGTGTTCATCGACGATATTCTCATTTATTCAAAATCTCGAGCCGAGCACGAGCAACACCTTCGCTTAACATTGGAACTCCTGAAGAAGGAACAACTTTTTGCTAAATTCTCCAAGTGTGAATTCTGGCTTAAAGAAGTTCAATTCTTGGGTCATATAGTCAATGAGCAGGGTATTCATGTGGATCCATCCAAGATTGCTGCTATTAAGGACTGGAATACACCGACGACGCCTACAGAGATTCGATCTTTTCTTGGTCTTGCTGGTTATTATCGTCGATTCATTTCAAATTTCTCGAAGATTGCGGTTCCACTCACTACTTTGACTCAGAAGAATAAGTCTTTCGAGTGGGGACCCAAGCAAGAAGAAGCGTTCCAAACGCTGAAGCAGAAGTTATGTAATGCTCCTGTTCTATCACTGCCCGAGGGAAGCGATGATTTCGTTGTCTATTGCGTCCAACTTAGGCCTTGGTTGCGTCCTTATGCAACGAGGTAAAGTTATTGCATATGCATCTAGGCAGCTGAAAGTTCATGAGAAGAACTACACGACTCATGATCTTGAGTTAGGAGCTGTGGTTTTCGCGCTTAAAATCTGGAGACACTACCTCCATGGAACGAAGTGTGTGGTTTTCACAGACCACAAAATTCTCCAGCACATTCTTAATCAGAAAGAGCTGAACATGAGGCAACGACGTTGGGTTGAACTCTTAAACGATTATGACTGCGAGATTCGCTACCACCCTGGTAAGGCGAATGTTGTAGCCGATGCGCTTAGTCGAAAGGAGTGAGTCAAGCTTCATTCTGTTCGAACACTATCTGATCTTCAAACACGCTTCAAGCTCAGCAATTTTGTGTTTCACAAAATTTGATAGGTAATGAATTACCACGTCAACTTGAGCTTAAGCTCGAAGAGAAAAACGATGGTTTGCTCTAATTTAAGGATCGATTGTGGATTCCGAAACAAGACGATCTTCGCACTTTAGTATTGGACGAATCTCATAATTCTCGATATTCTATCCATCCTGGTGCTGATAAAATGTACAAGTATCTTCGTACTAAGATCTGGTGGCCTGATATGAAGAAAGATGTTGCCTTGTATGTGTCAAAATGCCTAACTTGTCTCAAAGTCAAGGCAAAACATCAACGACCTTCTGGTTTGCTTGTACAACCAGAGATGCCGGTTTGGAAATGGGAGAACATTGCGATGGATCTCATCACTAAATTACCGCGTACATTTAAAGGTCATGATGCTATTTGGGTTGTAGTTGATCGTTTGACAAAATCTGCTCACTTCTTACCAATCCGTGAGGATTTCTCTACTGAGAAGCTTGCCAAGATCTATGTAGACGAGATTGTATCACGACTTGGTGTTCCTTTAGATATCATTTCCGATCGTGATGCTCGATTTTCATCTCATTTTTGGAAGGCCATGCAATCTGCTTTGGGAACCCAACTAAATCTAAGCATTACTTATCATCCCCAAACAGATGGCCAATCGGAGAGAACGATTCAAACTTTGGAGGATATGCTTAGAGCATACGTGATAGACTTTGGTGGTAATTGGGATTCTCATCTACCACTGATCGAGTTCTCTTACAACAATAGTTATCATGCTAGCATTAAAATGGCACCATTCGAAGCTCTCTACGGTCGAAAATGTCATTCACCTGTCTGTTGGAACGAGACCGGTGAAGCTCAGCTTACTGGACCTGAGCTCGTTCTGGAAACAACAGACAAAATCAAGAAAATCCGCGATAATCTTGTGACAGCTCGAAACCGTCAAAAGAGATATGCGGATTTGCGACGCAAGCCCTTAGAATTTCAAATCGGAGACCGTGTCCTACTCAAGGTGTCACCTTGCAAGGGAGTGGTGAGATTTGGAAAGAAAGGAAAACTTGCACCTCGATATGTGGGACCATTTAAGATTGTGGAAAGAATTGGAAAGGTTGCCTATCGACTAGAGCTACCTCCAGAGCTTGGAAATATTCATCCGACTTTTCATGTGTCCAATCTGCGAAAGTGTTTAGCTGACGCTGAGCTACACATTCCTCTCAACGAGATCCAAATCGATGAAACAATGCACTTTGTCGAGAAACCCGTGGAGATCGTGGACCGTGCTTTCAAACAGTTGAAGAACAAACGGATTCGATTGGTCAAAATTCGCTAGGAATCCAAACGTGGCCCAGAGTTTACTTGGGAACGTGAGGACCAGATGAAAACAAAATATCCGCATTTGTTTTCACAAGCTTCCTCTAGTTAAAATTTTGGGACGAAATTTCCTGAAGTAGGGGAGACTGTGACAACTGTGTTCTGTAATCGATGTACGATGTAAAACAATGTTGATTATTAATAAAACAATGTGCTTTGGTGTTATTATATGTGTCTTGGTGTTTCTATGTGTGTATTTGTGTTTGGTGATTTTTCAATTCGATTCGATTCCGATTGCAAGCTTTAAATCGCTTTCTGGAAGGTTATACGCAAACTGGTGCGTAAACGCAGTCAGTATAACGCGACAAACACTCCGGAATAGTGACATAGGCTTAACATACCTTAAATAACCTCCACATAACTTAGAAATAAGTTTTGAATGGTTTGGTGTGTTGAAATCAACTTTGTTCGATCGCAGGGACTATTTGTGTCAAACTGCGAAACTATGCCGATTTGTATAGTAACGAACATTCTGGAACTTGATCATAAGTTAAACATACCCTAAATAACCTTTACATAGCTTAGAAATAGGCTTTGAGGGGTTCGGTATGCTAAAATAAACTTTATGCTCATTCAGGGATTAAAAGCGTCAAAAAGTGCATAAGTTTGCATTTTCGCGCATAACTTACGTTCTGAATACATCCGGACATCCAAAAATTTATGTAAGCATTAAAATATTTTATTTTAGTGTTTGGCATGATAAAATTCCATTCGTCGCTTAATTTGGATCGTTTTTGCGTTCGTTACGACTTCCGTCGTAATTAAGCGAATAACGCAACTGTACGACCAAACGAACCAACATCCGAGATGTTTTTGAGCATATTTTAAGTTCCCTATACTTTAACTTTATTTTAGAGCCTTGAAATGGGGTTAACGGGGCTTAAAAGTGCCAAAAAAATCAAGTTTTACAAGTGCAGGGACCATTTTTGAAATTTCTGGCAGATTCAATGAACCTAGTCCATTTTGAAGTGTTGATGGTTTTAACCCATGGTTTTGCAAAACCATGGGCTGGTATTCAATGAACATAGTCCATATTAGGGCTCCCATGGTTTTAGAAAACCATGGGCACACATGTAAGGCCCAGATCAAAGCTCAGTTTTCGAGGAACGATCTTAACGGTTCTAGAAATCCTATATATACCCCATCCATTTCACTTCAAAACCCACAATTTGAAATCTGATTTATGCTCTCTAAGTGAAAGTATATTCTTCCTACCTGAGAGAAAATCGGAATAAAAGCTTGCGGGGACCTTCTGTAAGTATTATTTCGTTCTTTTCGTTCGTTTTTATCGTTAAAGTCAAACTGCATTTGACTTTCTGCTTTGACCAGCTTATGGTCAATGCAAAGTTCGTTTAAACTTCATAACGTGAACGTAATCATGATGGTTATAGTCCCTAGTGACTATACCTACTGATTACCATGTTATCTAGGCTTAGTGGCGAGTCGTAGTTTCGGCCAAAATGCGCATTTACGCGTATTTTGTAACCAAACTACTCTAGGATATCAAGACCGTTTGTTTTGATATCAAAACCTGTTTTCTAACTTAACTAAACATGTTCTAGCATGTTTAGCTCGTCACTTTTTAGATCAGTGCTTGTGTAAAGTCGTAAGTCAAGCGGACTAAACACACGCTTAGACTTTAGAACACGACCCGTTTGGTCGATCATTAGGATTCGACCAAACATGTTTAGTGACCATAGTAGCATAGGTAATAACCTTCCAAGGTTATACCTAATGGTCACCTAGTTTAGGTAGTTGTATGATAAGTAGTTTATATGCCATAGGTAAATTACCAAAATACCCTTTTCATGCGTAATTGGTAATTAAGCATATGTAACCCAAAATTTTGTCACGTAACTAATTATGTAACATAATTAAACATGTTTTGGCATATAATACTTGTCATAGGACTAGTTAGACGTCTCAAATGCGCATTGCACGCATGACACGTTAAAGTAGTGTAAGCTACCTTAATGGGTCGCGATGGGTCGAAAGCACTTAGGTTAGGTTTCATTTAGGATGTAGGCCTTGTTAAACTATATCACATGAGTTCCAACACTCATTTGGTTTACAAGACCTCATTTTGTCCGATCTTCCGATTTAGGCGTCTATTGTTTGACTAGTGATTCAATTACTAGGTGCCGCTTGATTTCCCTGGTTTACTCGAGTTTGTTGAAGTACTATTGATTGAGGATACCTTGCACTACATGTGAGTACATAGTTCCCTTATTTTACTGTTTTCAAATGTTTTGGGGTGATTCATATGTACGTAATGTTTTCAAGGTGTTAACGATGATTTCAAAAACGATTAAAACGATTTATACTAAACTAATAACGATTTCGATAATGTGAACGAACTTGTGGGTTGTAGTTACATAACGAATGACATTCATTAATTTTGGCCGAACCGACCAGTATTAGGTTATGGTACCATAGGATCTGACAAATCCCGTTATTGCACTATACCCTTGGTTATGTGTGGGTGTTGTGGGTAACGACTGAATCTGTAATTATTAACCTACCCTTTGGGGGTTTGTTAATACGAGAAGCGTGGAACGAGGTAGTCGAGTCACGAAGGTTTGAATGTTATTAGCGAGACGACTATATATAAGTTTTCACAATTAAAACGAGGATGATTTAAACGATTTAAACGAGTAAACGATTTGGAAACGATTTGGAAACAATGTTAAACGATTTGGGTAAACAATTGGTTTGTGGCTAGTGTTTAGATAACGGGACGGGTGTAATGTGGTGAAAACATGGTAGATACGCCGCTGGTACTTCTTATAAATAAGTGTTTTCAACATATTACATACCGTGGCGTTATTTAATTCACTTGGGTAAACGATATTGAAACGATGTCACACAACGATGATTTCGAAATAATATACGAGTTTTATTAACGAGTTTATACGAGATGTTTTACAAGATTGTTTTCTAAAACAAAAAGCTTTTGGGTTAAGAATCATGGCTACGAAATTTTATAAACTATAACCATCATGATTTGAGTTGGTTAATCATGTTGCAATATTATACACTTTTAAAAACAAGGTTTTCGAGGTATTTCAATATATGTAAGCAAGCCATGATTCCGATACTCTTATAAAACCTATGTACTCGCCAGCATTTCTTTGCTGACTTTGTTTTTACATATGTTTCAGGTGTTGTTGCTTGATTGACGTTCTAGGATGCATGCGTCACATAGGATCTGGACGAGGCCTTAGTAACATAAAACAATGATAGTCGATATAAAACTTGTTTGTTATGTGTTAAAACAATGTTAATGTTTAATATCATAAATAAAACGAAACACTTTTTGTATCCATGGTTATGAAACGATAATTCTGTTACAACACTCCCTGGCGTTTCCGCCACGCTTTGTTGTTTTACGTGGTCGGGGTGTGACAAGAAGACCAGGAAATGAGATTTTCCCCCAAATACACACAATAACCCGACGTAGACCGACGAGTTTCGGGGCATCCAGCCCAATCAGCATCTGTATAAGCTAGCAGGCGTAAATCGGGTACGGGCCCTAAATGAAGACCAAAAGCAGCTGTGCCTTGAAGATAGCGAATAATGCGCTTCAAGGCATTCCAGTGATCAATCGTAGGAGCATGCATATGCATGAAAATCTGCTGAACCGCATAAGAGATGTCTGGTCTAGTAAAAGTGAGATACTGGAGAGCACCTGCAAGACTATGGTACGTAGATGGATCTTCGTATGAAGGCCCGGAGGCAGCAGATAACTTTGATTGTGTGTCGACTGGTGTGACAACCGATTTGCAGGAGTCCATAGATGCCCGATGAATTATGTCGTTAACATACGCCTGCTGAGATTAAAACATATGATCACCTATGTAACACCTCGAGAATTCGTGTTCAATGAAATAACGACACGTGTCAGGAAAGACAAAACGCGTTGTAAACCCGGATTTAATAAAGATGTTTTGGCAGGATTTAAAAGTGGCTTCATGTAAATTTTTACCTCTGAACGACCTCATTTATAAATCTCAAGACCCAAGTATTTATATATTAAACATCTAATATATTTGTAAATCCAGAAATGTATTGACAATAATGGAATTCGAAGTGCATGATAGGTTTCTATGAAAATTTCTACGGTAAACCTCATTGTTCGGCACTTTCAAAAAGAATACAAGCAAACAATTCATAAAGGTAGGGTATGTAACTGTTCAAGGCCATTTTGGGAGGTCCCTAGATGATAATTGAGGCCCCAAAGTCGGATAAGGAGGTTGCCCTTTCGAAATACTGAAAGAACAACATTTTTGGTCCCTGATGAAGGCTTGCGCACCGCAAGCATGAAGCCTTACGGTGCGCAAGTAGTGCCCAGCTCCAACAGAAGTTGATGTTTGCTGTTTAAACGCGATTCTGGAACTTTTAACGAGTTTCCTCATCTCCCTTGGCCCCTAAACAACCCCTAAACATGTAGGACACCTGTGGGAATGTTGTGGTAAGTGCTAGACTTTGTTGTCAACACTTTGTGGTGATTGAATTCACTATAAAAGGGTCTTGAGTTGCAAACAATTCATCACACCATTTCCTTCAGCTTTCTGATCATTCCTGGAGCTCAAACCTTCTCTCAAGTGATCACTAATCAAGCTTAGGACTTTAGTAAGTTTGCTAATCCTTTCTTAATTAAGTTTAGCTTAGTTATTTAGCTAAAAGTCAAACCATCGTAATTACGGTTTGACTTTGAGATTAATTAATAATGGCTCAGTAAAATCTCGAATTAAAAGTACATTTAAGTAGGTAATTATGTGGGTAATAAAACCTCAAAAGGGTTCCCCCTGATTCCCACTCTAACTAGGTCAAATGTCGGGTCAAATTTACTAATAAAAAGTCAACATAATGTTTAAAATGCAATTTATGCATGATTAGCAATGTAGAACACTTATAACCTGTTTGATCATTAATATAACTTGGTAATGAATGTAAGAACGTGTCTAAACATGTTCAACCCGACAATTTCCTGTTTAGACCCGGTTCGGAACCGAAAGTCGCATAGTTTGACTTATACTTTGACTTTCAGTTCTGACCCGTTATGGTATGTTTTAGAAATTCCTTAGAGCTTTATTTGGACCAGGTTACATGCTAGTATAACCCTCTGTGATTATACACCTCGGATCATTAGTTATCCAATTAATATGCATGATTCCGTTAATTGCTCATATGTTGACCATTATGCCCTTCTCACTTTAAAACGTGATTTTTGGAAATGTAAAAGAGTAGAAACCTTATTTACTGATATATAAACTTGCATACAAAATTTGACATCAGTTTGAGGTGTAGGTTAAGAGTTATGCTCGTTAGCGTAAAATTAAAGCTTTATGTTAATTAAACGGCGTATTTAGCGTATAGCCTACTTAAACATACTTTTTGATATCAAACTCTTTACCCACTGATGTAATATATTATTTTGGGATTTTTAAAGATTTTTAATTAATTTTAGGCTGAGCATAACTCATAGTCATAGGCTTAATCCGGTAATTGTCGGTTTTACCCTTACGGGCTATAAAATGAGTTTTATATATCTAAACGACTCCAAACCTTTTGCTACTGATCACATATGATAAATAAATTATTTTAAGCCTTCTGGAAATATAAAAATATCAGATTTGTGTATCAAACCCGGAAATGGCCTATAATCGCCTTTTTAAGCGTTTTTAACGCATAGTATGTACTAAAACTATTTTAAACATACAAGGGTGATACCTACTGATATTTGAGGCAAATTATAATATTTTAACAGTAAGCAAAGGTTGATAAACTCAGACTTCAGTTTTGAGCCTTTCGGCTTATGTGAAATTACCAAAATACCCCTACGGGGCATAGTTTGGTTATAATTGATAAATTTCACTTATATACTTTAACCTACTGATATAACTTAGCAAATTGAGTATATTTGCTGATTACATCAGGCCTGTAACTCAGGTTAACACTTAAACTCTTTTACAACCTTTAAAATGACCAAACTACCCCTACGTGGCATAGTTTGCGATTAAATTCATTTCGGGCATAATAAAAGACATCTTACTGATGTCACAACATATATGAAGCATATTAACTTAGGAAACCTGTAAATAGCTCTCATGAATACCCGTTACGCTTATTACGCGTTCGGTTCGGTTTATGTAACTAGTTTACATAAACTAGCCTAAACGGGTCAAACCTTATCGGTTTTATCTCAAAATCCAGAGTGTGTATGAAACACCCATATTAAACAAGTCTTTGAAATTGTTGGGTCTAAAACACATTCTATCCGGTCTTCGCTTATTTATGCGTACAAACCGTGTCTTTGAAACTAATCGGTCTAAGCTTAAGCTTAACTAAAGACCCGTTAGGATTCTAATAGGTTACTATAAACCTTCGTTCCAGATTAGGAGTACCAGTAAAAGCTACGTGCATTTTGCTTATTGTGATTTATACATTGCTCAGGTAAATACTTTTAACTTATTTTCCCTATACGGGCTTGGGTTACGGTATATAGCATACCGCTTGATCGGGCATCAAATCCTCCACCGTTGAGTGGGTAATTGAATAATTTGATCGGCTCGTTTAAACAGTCTTGTTACTTAAAGCCTTTGGGGGGTTAATGACCATGTCTCGGATATCCTTGGCATCATTTTACGAAATGGCCACGACTTAAGCGCGGGGTGTAGGCGTACACCCGTCAGTGCACAAAAGAATATTGTGGTGTGTCTATTGATCTTTAACCCGGACAGGATCCGGGCTACTGAACGCACAAGGAACATGTAATTCTTTCACAAGATTATATATATATATATATATAGGGTAGGGATATGGTAAAAAGTGTCTAAAATGTAAGAAGGGTAAGAAGTGTTTTAAACCATTGGATATTTGATCTAATGGTTGAGATCAATAGGGTATAAAATGTAAATTGTGTTTTAATTAGAAGGACCTTATGTAAAAATTGAAGGGCAATAGTGACTTTTCCAACATTTCAAATATGGTAACCGTTTCAAAACCACCCATCAAACTCCTAAAGATCAGCGAATTATATGGTAACCGCCATCAATCTCCAAAAAAAATCAGCGAATTTCTTCATACTTTAAAACATTCCCAGATTTTTAAAACGTAATCGCAGATTCAAGTCATGGTGTTTTATCTGGAGACATTGTTGATGGTGTGGTGTTTTATCTGGAGACATTGTTCATGGCGTAGTGTTTTATCAACACAAAAACATTCCCAGATTTTAAAACACCATGACTAGGATTCAAGTCATGGTGTTTTATCTGGAGACCTTGTTCATAGTGTGGTGTTTTAAACATCTATGATTCAAGTCATGGTGTTTTATCAGGAGACATTATTCATGGCGTGGTGTTTTATCAATACAAAAACATTCCCATATTTTAAAACACCATGACTATGATTCAAGTCATGGTGTTTTATCAGGAGACATTATTCATGGCGTGGTGTTTTATCAATACAAAAACATTCCCATATTTTAAAACACCATGACTATGATTCAAGTCATGGTGTTTTAACATCTGGGCAATCAAATACAAAACATTCCCAGATTTTAAAACACCATGACTAGGATTTAAGTCACGATCAGAAATGAGAATGACGAAGATGAAAGACGATGACGGTGAATGATTTGTGGAGACGAAAGAAATTGGTGACGGTGGTCGGAGATGCAGACGGTGGTCGGAGAAGATGATCTGAGAATTAATGGCGATTTTATGATGAGAATTTACGATCACCATCCTAAAAAAACTCATCAGCGGTTATTTTTTTTTAGCAATTATCTAGGAAATCAATTAATTGATAAGAATGGACAATTACTAATATACCCTTTTGAATTAATTAAGATTAGGGACACTTGTCATTCTCACATTATTTCTCACACTTCTTACAAAAGTTGGACTTTGTACAGGATCCTTTACCTATATATATATATATATATATATATATATATTTAAATAATTTTCTCAAGTTAAATAAAAATGTTTATGTCACGTGCATCCAAACCAAATTTTCAATCATTTTCCAAAATGAGTCAGTTGATTGTATTTACCAGTGTAAACTGACGTATTTTCCCAAAAAGATTAAATGCAGGTACTATGCGTAATTGGCTGGGATCTCTCCTTAGCATCATTAGAAGTCTCGCAAGCTTAAGATGCCTGAAGTCTGTTGAACTATTGTTTCATATTTTATTTTCGATCCTTCTGTGGATAAACTTCCGAATATTGTGACATTTGATATTACAATATTAAATTCGGTTGTATTATATCTTTTAAATTGCTTCCGCTGTGCATATTATATATTGTGTTGTTTGACTATTATGTTGCCAACCACGTCACGATACTCCCCCACCGGGCCCACCGGTGACACGTGGAAATCGGGGTGTGACAACCTATCCTTGTCACCTGTATGCCCAAGAAATACGAAAGCGGTCCCAAATCTTTCATTGCAAATTCACCAAACAGAGTGTGTAACAGTCGTGTACGAAGAGCCTCAGAGGACGTGGTAAGAATAATATCGTTGTTAGGACCGGTTTTGACTCCGTTTTGATTGCGAACCGACCGTGCGAACCGTGAATCACCTAGACACTTTCTCTCTCTAGTTTCTCTCTCTAGAACTAGAACTAGAACTCTCAAAGTCACAAATGTGTAAAAGTGTCTAATTCTAACCCTACCTCATCTATTTATAGGCCAAGGCTTATAAGAGCTTTCCTCTTATTTACAATATTGCCACCTTGCCTTTTCTATCTAATATTACAATGTAAGGCTAGAAATAAACTAATTCAGCTACGACTTGAGATGACGGAGGCGATAGACATAAATGCACTAACAGACTCCCCCTTGGATATTGCCGCAGTCAATCTCAATCATTTAGTCAAACTCGTAGCTTTAGGTCTTTCTCTCTCTCTAGCTCGAACAGAATCCCCGTGGATCTGTCTTCAGCTTCAGCTCCTTCCTTTCGGTAGACTCTTTAGGCTCCCCCTTTCGTCAAGCTTCCGTGCTTTTGGGATCGACACCTGGCTTTCCGGTTACAAGCTCTTCTGGGAAAAGTATCCTGGCGCCTATGCACGCTTCTCCTTGCGTTGAGCTCGTCTTCAGACTCCCCCTTAGACTCGGCTATCGGGATCGTAGTCTGGAATCTGCAATCCTCAAACATTTATAAGTAAAACATTTTACAGTGAAAACATTTTCAGTTGTCCAGGTATCGTAACCTGGCTCTATTAAACTTTCTAAATCAAGATCCTGGGACTAAGATATAATAATATGAAATATATCCAGGATTACTTGATACTCTCCCCCTATCAACAATCTTCAAAGATTTGGCAGTTTCAGCGAACCGGATCTGAAACTAGCTCTTTTACAGATTTTAACAATATGAGCATCCAAATCCCTCACAGTTAATCATCCAAGTCCAACTTAATGACCTTGGAGATATCACAAACTGTTTTTGATTTTTGATTTTAAAAATTTCAAGTTTCAACTAATGAACTCGTTTTATTTTCAGAAACACAATCAGCATACTTAGATTTTGAAACTCAGCTCTCAAACATCGGTTGTCGAAAATAAAGCAGAAATCAAAATCTTTTTGTACTTTTTCTGAAATGTAAAACAGTAAAGAAATATTTACAAACATATTTACAGATAATATTTTTATTTGAGTATGCGTCAGAGGATCATATCAGTTTATGACAAGTCACAAGTACCGTTGAGCTTTAAAACACTAAGAATTAAACAATTCACTTAGATTGTCGATATATTGATCCACTTAAATTTTCATACAAATTTCAACTGATTCAGGATACGAATTAGGTGTATTAAGAACTTAAACTTATTCATGTGTCCCACCTCTTGAATATACTCCCGTATCCAGATCCCAATATTCAGTCTTACAGGTGAGTATACCTAGATGATATCTGTAAGGGGAATAAATTATGAAACCATGATAGCTCAGGTCAGAACTTCCGTTCAGCAGAGAGCTTGGTTTGACTTTAGGTGAGTCCCCTTTAGAGGATCTTTTGAATTACAACAGCAATGACTATCAATTTTATTGTTTCATCAATTTGCTGAGGGCGGCGCTATATTTCAAGCAAGCAGAAAGTATTCTCCGGGGACTAGGCCATTGCTTCCGCAAAATCAGAAGTCCCGGGATAATACCCCAGATATCACTGAGTATAAAGACCTAGTATTTCAGAAAGAGGGACCTTTCAAACGAGATTTCAGGGGTTACCTATATATCCAAGTAGTGTTCCCCACGAAATAAGCAAGTTTGAATTTAGGTTTATATCCCGAAAAAGTTTACTAAATGTATAAAAACCTATCGGCATATCATCAGTGAGCCTGTTTAACGCTATATAAACATTACATTTCTTTAGCATACTGTAACTGTCTACTGATGTACTATTATTTCCTCTTTTTACACAAAAACTCAATTTTTTGTTTTATCATGTTTTTGGCCTTTTCAAATTTTCTAATGTTTTTGGATTTTCTGACAATATAACTCCCCCTAAAATTCAAAACCATTCTAAAGAAAATTTGACAACCAATACTGATAGCTTTGTCTCGCCACCCATTTTCTGCATCTCATGCTCTGTTTTGCAGAAAATATAACGTACCCCCATGATTTACAACCCATTGATATTTTACAGTTTGAAAACCGTTTTTCAATCTTGTGAAATTAATCATGTTTGTTCAGCCGTGAGGGTTTCGGCGTATTCAAGCAAAACATATTTTTGGTTTTTCAAAATTTTCAATTTTTAGGGTTTTTGAAATATTGTTTATTTATGTACAGAAAATAAACAAACTCCCTGTTTCAACCAACACAGGGTTCAGCAGCCTCTTCTTCTTGTGCCAGGCTGCTCCGATTTCCATTCTCACAGTCTTCAGTTGTCTTGAGTACCTGCACATTCAAAGTATTTGATTACTTGAACAATTTAGCCCAGGTCTGTTGGACCTTAGGCATTTCAACACAATAATTTTCATTCAATTTCGGAAAATCTTTGTCATTCTGAACAAAGATCTTTTCAACTTTGTCATCGTTTTCAAAAGTCACTTGTTTCTTAATACTCCATGTCTGACCTTTCGGAGTACCTCTTTTGTAGAAATGAGACTCTTTTTGAACATTTTGTTTTTGAACAACTTTTGGTTTCCAAAACTCTTGAGTTTTTGTCATATCAACAGTTGTTTTCCAACTTTGAGTTGTTCTGAATCTGGGTGTGTGAGAATTCCAGGTTTGTCTAGAATCGAACCTGTTCGGATTTGATTTCCAATTTTTATTCGAAGCAAACTTGTTTGTGTTATACCTACAAGTTTGTTTTGAGTCAAATATGGTTGACCTTTGTCTCACATTCTCAGATTTTTGTTTCTCAGCATCAATCTTCTTTTTGTCAACATCCACAGGTTTTAGATTAGGACACTTGCGTGCAAGATGTCCTTTTTTATCACATTTGAAACATGTTCTCATGGACACATCTTTGACCTGTGGTTGTTGCTTTTTCTTTTTAGCAAAGAACTCATCATTAGACTGTCTCATGTTGAGCTCTTTTTCTTTTGCTAAACTGTCTCCTTGAACAAAACTCATTTTTGCCTGATAATTTGGTGTTTCATTTCTTTTCCAACTTTGTTTCTTCTTATAACCCAACCCAGCCTTCATGTTTTTCTTTTTGTAACCAGGTTTGTTATAAAAAGTTTTGTAACCTTTTCCAGCAAACTTTGGAATCTCAGACTTCTCAATCTCAACCATTTTGAAAACTTTATCAACCTTTTCTGAAATCACATTTTGAATCGGGAATACAACATCTAAGAACAATTTGTCCGGTCCAATCATGGTATAAACCAATCCTTTTGAATCATCATTCAAATTTTTCTCGGATTTTGTGTTTTTCAGATATCCATCATGAAAATTACCTTCATTTTCATCCTGTGATTCAGATTTACCTGTATCAACTGACTCTTCTTTCAACACACTTTCAACGACCTTACCTACCACCTCTGAATCACTAGAATCATCAGATTTGGAATAGGTTACGTCAATGTTATCTGGCAATTGATCTACCATGTTGAAAGCTTTTTCGACCTTTTCATCATCATAAAATGCAAATTTTTCCGGTGGTGGAACTTGATGAAACTCTGAGCCAATGCCTTTCTTGTTTTGCTCAGACTCACCATCTCCCGGTTTTATGTTGAAAATACGTTAAAGCACATATGACGACGCGTGATAACTTTTTAATTTGTTATTATCCTGTTCTAAATCAGCAATCTGATGCTTTAGCTTAGCAACATCTTCAATGTAAGAGTTAACAACTTGTTGCTTTATTTCATACATTCGTTTATACTCATTAGTTGTTTCCGAACAATATTTCAATCTTGATTGAACAAGTTTCATTTCACTTTTTACTTTTTCATATGATTCTTTTGTAATGTGATAAGCCAATTTTATCGAATCATATTCCTTTTTCATTTCCTGAAAAGCATTCTCTTTTTTATCACATTCTCCTATCTTTTTCGAAACATTTTCTTTCAAAACTTCATTTTCTTTTTCTAACTTTTTACATTTTTCTGAAAGTGTTTCATTATTTTCTTTTAAAACCTTTTCTTTTTCAAACATTTCTTTGTATTTACCTTTAAAAACTTCTTCGATTTTAGTAAACTCAAGATCTCTTGTTCTGAACCTTTCGTCTTTTTCAGTACAAGCACTGCATGGTTCCATGCATTTCTTGCACTGTTCATCAATTTTGATTACAGTTTCAGAATCAGAATTTACCTCAGTGATTGGCACTTCGGTGTTTGCTTCAGTTTCTTTCTGATCAGCTTCTTTCTGCTGCTTCTCATCAACAGCTTCAACACCAACATCTGTTGAACTTTCAACCTTCACTTCTTCTTCTGCTTTCTTCACATCTTTTCTAACCTGCTGTTCTTTAGTAACAGCTTCTTTCACTACTTCTTCATTCACTACCACTTCTTCTTTCACTTCTTCAACAATCTTCACATCTTCTTCTTTAACTGCTTCTGCTTTAACCTCTTCAGCAGCTTTCTTCAGATTGTTTACCATCTCTTCAACATTCTTCTTCATTCTTTCTTCATTCCTCTTCCTCAGTTTTATCGTCATAGCATCCCTGATGATTTTATCCAGCCTTTTCACATATGTCTTGTCTTTTGCAACATTGGAATAATATTCGCCGGATCGAGGAATTACTAGAAGAACATCATCGTGAACTATGTCACTTCTGGGAACAACTGGTTCACCTTGTTTGTTGACAAAGCATTCTTGCTGTTTATCCCATCTTTTGTTTGCAACAGCATTCTCATATTCTTCCTTCATTTTCTCCATTCTGCACCCTACAATGAATCTTTCTCTTGGAGTTTTTTCTTTCAAAATCTCTTCTCGAGTTTTCTCTTTGACCTCAGCAGCAACATTTTCTTCTTTGTTTTCTTCATGAATTTCAGCAACAAGAACATGATGCTGGGCCTTTGATGTTTTTCTCCCATGAGCTGTTACAGGACGATCTTCATCTGGTAGAATCTGACTCCAATCATATCCTTCATCATCGTGGATTACAGCATAAGCTCTGGACTTCTCTCTGGGTTTATCTTCGATCATCTTTGGCTCTTCTCTGCTACGGTGGTAAATTGCCTTTCTGTAGTAATCATCATTGAATGGATGTTCATTTCCACCAACCGCAGAATTGTTGCACTCTCTTTTGAAATGACCTTTTTGCTTACATTTGAAGCAGGTCACTTTGGACTTATCAAATCCAAGTTTTGTAGATGCACCACCGAGAGATTGCTTCCCAGTAATTTCCATATATCTTTGAGCTCTGCGGATGCAGCTTGCCAAACACCAACGGATGTCAATGAGTTCCATCTCTTCCGGATCAATCTGGTCGTAGTCTTCTTTGGTTAACTCAGAGTTACCAATCTTGCCTGCAACTAGACCTTCATACGATTCCAGAACAGATGCAAGGAAGCTCATTTGTTGTTTGGCTGCATTGATGCTCATTGCAGGAGAATTCTTCAATTTAAGAGCAATGTTGCACAAAATCTCCTCAGTTTCATCAGAACTTGATTTTGAAGATGAATGATATCCAGAATGATAACTTGATGAAGTTGTTTGTGGTTCTTTCATCTTTTCACCACTGAATGCTGTCTTTGGTGAACTGCCAACTTTCTCCGAAGGTACACTGCCTTTGTAGTATAGACCAACATTCTGATGATGAGATGAACCACTCATCTTGTTTTGCTTTTGTAATTCTAGATCATGACACTCAATCTTTTCTAACAATGCATCAAGAGAAATTGTATCAAATTTATCATCATTTTTCAAGATAAAAACAAACGTTTGCCACTGATCAGCTCGTGGTAACGCTTCAATCACTTTATCAATTATCTCTTCTCTTGTTTTCAAAATTTTAAATCTTTCAAGTTCAATCTTTAAATGGCAAAACCTCTCAATCATTTGCCTCACCGTCTCTCCCTTTAAACTGTCAAACAAATCAAATTCTTTTTTCAATAAAGCTATTTTGTTTTTCTGGATTTGTTTACCCCCCTTAGCTTTAACCTTTAAAGCTTTCCATACAGATTTAGATGACCCATCATGAACTATTAATGAAAAGATGTCATCACGAACTGATTGCTGAATCAAAGCAATCATTTTCTGTTCATAAGAAAATTTCTTTCGATTATCCTCTGAATAATCTTTGATCAGAATTTCTTCTCCTTTGTCATTTGTTGGGTTCTCATAGCCAAACTTTAAACAAAACCAACTCTCATGTGCATATGCCTTCGTCCAATTGACAAACCTCTCCTTCCACCAAACATAATCCTCAATGTTATTCAGTTTCGGAGGTTTTGAATATGTTCCATAAAAGTTGTCATTGTTAATGTTGTCTTTGATGGTTTTCGTTATCGCTTTGGGTGTATCGTTTGAACCTTCCACTGTATCCGAGGTAAACGCATTGTAGAAAGTATTGATAAATTCTTCAGCCATGATATGATCTTCTCGATTAACAGCACCTTTTAATCACCTAGACACTTTCTCTCTCTAGTTTCTCTCTCTAGAACTAGAGCTCTCCAAAGTGCAAATGAAAAAGTGTCTAATTCTAACCCTACCTCATCTATTTATAGGCCAAGGCTTATAAGAGCTTTCCTCTTATTTACAATATTGACACCTTGCCTTTTCTATCTAATATTACAATGTAAGGCTAGAAATAAACTAATTCAGCTACGACTTGAGATGACGGAGGCGATAGACATAAATGCACTAACAATCGTCCACATAAATAAGAAGATAAGCAATGTCAGCACCATGATGATAAATAAATAGAGAGTTGTCTGACTTGCTTTAACGAAAGCCCTGTAAAGTAACAAAATCAGTGAACCACTGGTACCAGGCGTGGAGCCTGTTTGAGACCATATAACGACTTCCTGAGAAGACAAACATGATCAGGAAAGTCTTTGTGTCGAAAGCCCATGGGTTGATGCATATAAACCGTTTCCTCCATGTTGCCATGTAAGAAGGCATTAGTGACATCCAACTGGTGAATCGGCCATGACTTGGACAACGCAAGAGAAAGGACCAGCCTGGCCTTGTAACGTTCCAAACTTCCGTCAGACCTGAATTTATGTTTAAATAACCACAAGCTACGTATAATGTTCATGCCAGGTGTCCTAGGTACAAGCTCCCAGGTCTTGTTTTTAATAAGTGCACTAAATTCATTGGACATGGCATTGTACCACTCTTGAGAGGATAAGGCGACCTGAGGAGTTTTCAAAATGGGAACGATGGTGGACGTGTTAATATTGAAAAAAATTTTGGGCTTTACGATACCACTCATGGAGCGAGTGTGTATGGTACGAGTGGAGGGAACGGGAACAGAGGGTACCCGACTGGAAGTGGTTAAGGGGACGATCGGCTAAGGTGAGAGTGGTTGGGCTGGTCCGTCGGTTTGGGCTGAGGAAACGGGTACGGTGTGAGCCGGTAAAGAGGAGGACATAGGTGTGGGCTGAAAAGGTTGTGGGCCGAGAGGTGTAGAGGGGTAACTGTGGGATTGAGCAATAACTGTTGGGCCAGGGCTGTGTGTGGGGTGTGGGCCGAGAGGTGTAGGATCAGGAGTAGTGGAGGATTGGTTGTTGGGATGTGAGCTTTGAGCTCGTTGTAGGTAGTGGGTTGATAGTCGGGTTCAAAAAATCATAAGAGGGGGGGTTTAGCGGGCGATTATATAGTGTAAGGAAAATAGATTCCTCAAAGTGAACATGTCTCGAAATTATTAGTTGATGGGAGGTAAGGTCGAGACACTTATAGCCACGATGGTTCGACGGATATCCAAGAAAAACACAAGGGTGGGACCGGTAGTTCAGTATATGAATTGTGGTGGAAGGAGTTAGAGGGTAACAAAGACACCCAAAAACTCAAAGATGGTCGTATTCAGGAATGCAATTGTAAAGTAAGTTGGTAGGGGATTTAAATTGGTGTAGTTTGTTTGGTAAAATGTTGAGAAGATAGGTGGCAATTTCCAGTGTATGATGCCACATGTTAGAGGGTAAGGAGGCTTGAGCAAGAAGGGTACGGATCATGTTATTGATGGTGTGGATTTTGCGTTCCGCTTTACCATTTTGGGAGAACGTGTAGGGCCAAGAGAAGCGAAATTGCATCCCGTTATGGTTACAAAAATTGTAGAAATTTTAGTTTGCATATTCTTTGCCATTGTCACATTGAAATTGCTTGATTTTACGTTCAAATTGAGTGTGGATTAGATTATGGAACTTAGCAAATGTGTGAAATACTTGAGATTTTGTAGATATGAGATAAGTCCACAAGAAGTTTGTGAAGTCATCCAAAACCGGATGTTAATCACAAAGGGTATATATAATAAAAGGGGAATCAAACTAAATCTCCTACATTAATGGAGATAATAATTTACACAATATAGTTACCAAATATACAATATACTATTAGTGAAAAACATTAACGGTGTGTTCCCGAGTTAAAAATCCCTCCCCTTCCCTCCCCTCCCCTCCATGTCTTTCCAAATTGGAAACACTATTTTCAGGCAAAAAAAAACCCATTTTCCCTCCCCTCCCCCTGTTAAGTGGATCTCTGGAACACCATTTTCCCTCCCCTCCCCTCCCCCTGTTAAGTGGATGTCTGGAACACAGCGTAAAGAATGCTATGAAAGCTATCATTTCTTCAAAATATCACAGATAACTTTTTTCCTTGGTTAAAGATTTCAAGCACTTTTTTAAATAAACAGGAACCATAGATGGGTCAAGGCCCTGAAATGGTCTGGTCAACAAGATTTTGAAGCATATACAGTTTTTAAATTGAAACTATATAGGAAAGAAGTTGGACTGCTAAATAACCATGGTCCTTTCATTGTCCTCAAGGTTTGTGTGTACGTGTGTGCGTGTGTGTCAACTCTATATGTGAATCTTTATCTATGGTCGGTTACTTTGATACAATGGACATTTTATGTCATTCGGGTGCATGATGTTGAACATATGGTTCTACTTGGTCAACCAAAGGCTTCATTACCCAACAAGGCTACAAGCAGTGCCTCCTCGGGCTTGGAGTTTTTGCTTCAACACTTGTCAAAAATAAATATAATAAAAATATTAGTCACATCATCCACATAGATAATTCATTACAAATATGCCTTGATAAACAAATGTGATCTGCTTAACATCCTTCTAGAAATGGATTGAATAATGAGACCCAAAGGTACAGTGTTCCTAAAAGATGAGGTAGACGTGTTGACTAAGGCGATGAAAAGTGTTGATGTTATGTTGTTTAAATTTGTGTACACTTAAAATAGATTAGCTTTGTTTGTTACGTTGCTCAGCGTAACCTGTCCACTGGACGAGTATTAAACTATTTAGATATATGTTCGAACCACCGATGCTTATATTCAAACTCACTTATTGTTTGGGCCATTAAACATAGTCACATTAGACATATGTTGAAACACCCATTTTCATTTGCATATTCAAACTCGTAATGTGGGGCTCCATTTTATTGAGCCCACTTAGTTCTTCATTGCCTCACTCAATTCATCACTTGAAGTCTATATTGCTTTTAAATGCTCTCTTAATCAAACTCATATTTTAAATTAAAGTTTGATTACAGATGACTTGACGTGTTTAACGCATGCACAAGGTAGAAATCTACAAACCAGGGCCGACTTAGGGTGGGCGAGTCGCACCCCTGGCCGAGGGATGGTTTTGCTGGGGCGTAATTTTTTTTATATATTTTTAGAAATGTGAAACTGAAATATTTATTGGGCCTCTCTATAAAATTTTAAAACCTTTAAGCTTATTGAACCCTATAAAATTTAAAACATTAAAATTTATTTGACCCTCTATAAAATCTAAAACTTTATAACTTATTGTGACCATATAAGTTTATATTGATCCATATCCAAATCCATGCATCTAATCAAAATAATAATAAAAAGGAATATCAGTTTTTAATAATCCCAACTATTCGCCGTTGGCCGCCAACAGTCCGAACTTCAAAAATAACCACCGGCAATCCCAACTATTAACATATTGGCCTCCAATGGATCCTGACTAACAGAACCCTAACGTCATTAGTCTCCGGTCGCCGGAAAAAACGTTTTTTACAAGAAAACTCATTTCTGGCCGGAAAACTGAACATTTTCGTCCCAAACCTCTTTGTAACCTTATTACGGACCTTTAGTAACCTTTTTCTAGTAAAACCCCAATTATTGAAGTTGTCGGAAAACTTATTTTTTGCTGGAAACTTCTTTTTTCCCAGAAAACTCAACATTTTCGTCCTAAACCTCTTTTTAACCTTAGATGGGACCATTCAAAACCTTTTTTTTTTTTGGCAAAAATCATATAACTTTGAGATTTTCTCAAAAAAATCTTTGTTTTGGTTATATTGGCATGTTGCATGAAATTTCAAACCTCTCTATATTGGTATGGGGCTTGGGTTGGGGCGTGGGTTGGCTGAAAACGCCTAAGCCACCACCCCGGGTGGGCTTGGGTTGGGGCGTGGCCCAAGGGGCGGGAGTTTAAAGCCGGGCGTGGGGCGGGCTAGCGATCCTATGTGGCCGGCTCCTATTCGCTTGTTGGCCATATCATAGCGGGGCATTTAAAATTTAAAATGTAACCGTTTGGCCAAGCCAAGCGGTCACCCCAACCCAACAGTCAACATCACTATAAATATAACCCCAACCCCACCGGCTACCCCAACCCAAACAATCTTGTTGGCTGTCCACCGCTACCCCAACCAAAACCCACTTGATCGAACCCGCTACCCCAACCCACTTGATCGATGGCCTCTTGGACACACGAAGAAGAGCTAGCTCTCGTCACGAGCGTCATTGACGCAATGAAGGGGCGACAACCCTGTCAAACGCGATATGGGTCGGAAGCCTTTGCAAGCTACCGACATAACGTCGGACACGACCGACACAACTTAAACGCGTGCCAACATAAATGGCGCGAGCTACGGCCGAAGCTTGATCGTTTCAAAGCCTACTACGAAGCCGTTCCGAGCGGTGAGTTAAGCCACGAGGACCGGGTGGCGGTGGCGAACATTGAGTTTCGAGGCAAGGAGCGAAAGCCGTTCGACAAGCTCGCGCTTTTTTAAATTTACCTAACGCTCTAGGTTTTTTTTTTTTTTTTTTTGTAATCGTTTTTAGTTTTTTTTTTTGTAATTTTTAGGAATTATGTAATTTTTAAGAATTTAATAAAATTTTAGGCTTTTTTTTAATGTTGTGTGTATTTTTTTAATTTTTTGTATTTTTTTTAATAAACTGCCAAGCCACGCGGTGCACCCACGCCCCGCTATACCCCACGGACACGTCACTCACCGGTGGGAGGGCTCGAACTCCACGTGTCAACTCATGCCCCCAACCCCCGCCCCACCATACCCATGGTCTAAAATACAAAAATAATGATGTGTGTGTGAGCTCACCCTCTACAGACTGCAGACACGATGTGAATGCTCTTAGGCTTCCCAAATGGAAATTCCAAAAAATAATAAATAGAGATCACGACCTAAGTATTTACATGCTTTGTTCTCGGTAAACGATTCTAAGTATAATTTTTTAAAACCACTATTCTACAAATTTCTATGTTTTTAACCAAATATGATTTGTAAATTACTTGCTAACTTTGAAAATGCATTAATAAAATATTCTTCAATAAACTACAAATATACGACTAAGTCTTCCGCATGTTGCATGATTTCCCAACTTTAGCTAAATTGTTGGTAAAAGGGCAAATTTAATTCCAATCTTGGACTTCTTCTCACCAAACCCCATTATTAATTGAAATATTTAATTAGCATAATTGCTTTTTTTTTTGATGACATAACTCATCACGTATTATTGTAACAAATAAACATAGCACGTTGTTGTTTTCGTTGTTCTATTTTATTCTTCGCATACTTAAATAACTTTTAATTTCTATAACGTTTTTATAAAATTCTATTTGTTTTGTAGATTACCCCCAACTCATCACTCGTGATATGTTGGCTTATCGATTGAGGGTGTAAACGGTCCAGTTCGATCGCTTTTAACAAAAATCCTAGTTCAAACCTCTATACATGACTATAGGGAACGGCAAATAAAACCAAATGTTTTTTTTACCGTTTTTGACTATTTAAACTATTTTTATAAATACTAATTATTGGTTTATATTAAAATAATATATATGTGATTAATGATACTACATATATATAACTAAATATTTTCAAATAAAAAGAATATAATATATATATTAATAATAAAGATAAATGGCTAGTTAAACTTTAAAACTAAACCAAACCGTTAGCTAAACAGTTAAAATCATCCCAAACCAAACCTAAATCGTACAACTATAAGTTTTAAATCATATATATTAATTATTAATATTTTAATAGCTTAATTTTGTCACCAATGAGGGTTAAACCCTCACCATATAGAAAGGTAAAATTTTATTAAACACCTTGATATCACTAGCCTAAAGACCATTCGATAAAATCATCCTAAATGATTGATCGGTTTTAACGAATCATGTTTAGCACACCTTATTATCAAAAATGATTTAATAACTTTTATAAAAGTCACTTTTGCTATTATTAGTACAATAGGTTACATCTAGGACCCGCTTACCATTTCTTTATTTTTAATAGTGAAAGTTAAATAAGGAACAAGCCAAAAACTTGTGGTACAAGTTTATATTATATATCTTATATATAGCCTCGTGTCTAAAAAGACAAAAAACGTGGAATTAAAATAAACACCTCACCTCAGCAAAAGGGTAAATTACATGTTTAACCCTCATAGTCATATGACACATCTTTTAGGTATATATGGAATCTTTTAGTATCAATGTTTTCATAACTATATCGGAAGTCGAACATTCTCCTTACCTGTTAATGGGCCGGATCGGACGTAAGGGCCGGTGTTGTCGTAAATATTATAAAAATTAATAGGGTTAAATCTGAAAAATATATAAAAAACGGTCCAATCCCTTTAAAAATCGATTCGACCGGCCGGTTTCCTGATCCAACCGCTGGGTCACCGGTTCAATGTTACTCTGGTCCGATACCTTGACCCGGACCGGCCAAACCTTCGGTTCCCCGTCTGACCGGTCCGGGTTTGAAAACACTGGTATATATGGAACATGGTTAAATAGTGTATAACAAACAATATTTAGGAAAGCTTTTTATTATCACTTATCAAACATTAAGTGAACTGAATTGTTACAAATCTAATCGTAGGGTGGAGATACAATAGCAAGTTTATTTGACTAGGAAGGCTAGGAAGTGATATTCACCATCCATTTAGTTAAGCAAGGGCTAAGATTAAATAAATGAAATTGAAGCAAAAAAAAAAGAGGCGCGTGGGTTTGTTAGGGGCATTCTAGTCAATCCAGCACAATAGTTTCTCTCTCCTCCAATTCCCCACCCCCCCCCCCCCATTTTTTAAACGTTAATAACTTTTTCATACGACATTATTTTTTTATAAAAATTGCACCAAAAAAACAAGCGTTTTTTTATCTTTAAAACGAGTATATTATTGCTATATTTTCGAAAAAAAAAATTTGAAAACCCAGTTGCGTAAAACGCAATGGAGAAAACCCAGTTGCGTAAAACGCAATGAAAAAAAAAGTAAAAAAATGACTTTTTCTAAAACGCAACGCAGCAAAAACACTTAAAAATGTCTTATTTTTAAAACGCAAAGGCCAGAAAACACTTTAAAATGTCTTATTTCTAAAACGCAATGGCCAGAAAACACTTAAAAATGTCTTATTTCTAAAACGCAATGGCCAGAAAACACTTAAAAATGTCTTATTTCTAAAACGTAATGGCCAGAAAACACTTAAAAATGTCTTATTTCTAAAACGCAATGCCTAGAAAACACATAAAAATGTCTTATTTCTAAAACGCAATGGCCTAAAAACACAAAAGAAACTGTTCTCTCTAAAACGCAATGAACTGAATACACATAACAATGTGTTTACCTAAAACGCAATGAATAAAAACACTTCAAAAATGTTTTATTTCTAAAACGCAATGACCAGAAACTATTGTTCACAGAACCAGAAACTGTCTAAAACGCAATGACCAGAAATTGTTGTTCACAGAACCAGAATCTAACTAAAACGCAATGACCAGAACCTGTTGTTTACAGAAGCAGAAACACTGTCTACGAATGCAGTTTTGGATGTGAATTGTCTGACCAGGAAGCAGGAGATAAAAAACTGTCTACGAATGCAGCTCAACCCCAGCCAGGGGCTGCCGCCCCTGGGACCCCGCTACCAGGGGCGCTGCCCCCGGACCCCCGCCAAGATCGTAAAACGCAATGACTAAATCAAAAACTCAGATCGTAAAAATGAAATTAAAGAATTTCTTACATGGATCGAAGTGATTTCTTCAACAATTGACGAAGTTTGAATGATTGAAACACTTATCAACGCTTGAATCGAACGAATCGAGTGATTATCTCCAAAATCACCGGAAAAAAACGAGATTTTTTTATGAAATTAAACTGGATTTTTTCAAAAAAGCTGAAGAACACGTTGATCGGGTGTTTGAATCATTGATTGGCGATGAAAATCGCACTATAATGTAGTGATTATTGAGATAGAAAGTGAAGAAATGGTTGAAGATGGTGGGTTTTGAAAATGGTGGGTTTTGAAGTTACTGGGTTTTGAAAAGGATGAAGAAATTGTTGGATTGACTAAAATACCCTTTTTTCTTTATTTTAAATGTTGCCACATGTGCTAATCCTATTGCTTTCTACACTTTCTAGCCAAAATAAACTTTCCTATTTGATATTTTCCCTTTAATAGTATATGATTCTACACTAAAATTAGAAAACTTTTACCGACGAAAAATCCATCACATATCCTCCGGCATAAATAGCAAACCTTTGCGAAAACCGAATGTGGGAAATGACTTCACCCACATATGAACGACATATATTTTTGACAAAATGTTTACATACCGATAACCAATAGAAAATGCATAGATCGATGTTATAGAAAAAACCCACACCGTACTGAGTAATAATATATAACGTTGAATAATATATTACCGTTTACCATTGACGAAAGTCAATTTTCAAGTAGTGACATCAACTAAATTGAAGTCAATCATGTAGTTAAGTATGTTTAAACAAAATACTAAAGAAGTGTTGCATTAACTAATTTTCAAAGACTAGACCACAAGATGTTGATATTCCCACAAATATTTATAAACACAAGTTGCAGAAGAAGTTTACAGGCACCGACTTAGATTTCTCATTAGTCAATTTTGTACTGCTACACCCCAACCCCACCCTACCCCTACCCCTACCCCTACCCCACCCCACCCCACCTCCACTCTCCATCTTATAACCCTATCTATCACCCCATCAACTCAAGTGTTCCAACCATCCACACATGGAGGTTGCACCACCCATAAACCCTACTGACTTCAACTTCAACTCCAACTCCAACTCATCCACATACACCACCACCTTACCACCCACTCCTAGACTCATGAACAACATAATAATAAGTGCACCCACAAGCCCAGCCAGATCAACCACCAACTTACACCATGAATTTGATCAACTTATGATCACCAACCACACCACCCACAAAAAAACAAACTCTTTAGCCACAATCCCCTTTGCATGGGAAGAAAAACCTGGTGTCCCCAAACAAACAAACAATTTATACGACGACGATGACGTCGTTGACTTCGCATTCGACGTGAGTGGTGAACTCTCTCCATACTCATCTGTCACAGCTGAAGATCTATTCCAAGGTGGTGTAATAAAACCTACAGAAATGATCAATAACCTAGAGAGAGAAAGAGGAAGAGAGAGAAAGTTATCTATATCAAGAAGTAGAAGAACACAATCACTTCCACCGCTTAGAGGCCCAGAACAACCACCAGTACCAGCAAACATAGCAAATATAACCCCTCAAACGACGTCGTCGTCCGCTAGTTCAACTCTCTCAGCTTCCGGGTCGGGTAAAGGGTCGAAAAAATGGAGATTTAAGGATCTTTTTTTGTTTAGAAGTGCTTCAGATGGTAGAGCATTGGATAAAGATCCGTTGAAGAAACATTCTGCTGTTTTTAGAAAACATGATGAGGATTTTAGGAACTCGAGTTTACGTTACCGGTCCGGGTCGGGTTCTGGGTCGGGTCATGGGTCGAAGAGGAGAGGACGGGCGTCGGCTCATGAGTTGCACTATAATGTGAACCGGGCAGTTTCGAATGATATGAAGAAGAAGACATTCTTGCCTTACAAGCAAGGGATTTTGGGAAGATTAGCGTTTAATCCAACGGTTCATGCGCTTTCGAATGGATTCGGGTTCTCTCATAATAATTAGAGGTTGATTACTTGATTAGTTAGTTAATTGATTGATGAATTGGTGGATTTGTTTGTTTTTTGTTTTTGTGTTTTTTTTTTTACGGCCAACTAAATCACCGGATAAGTATCGTGGAATGCTCTCACATCCCCTCCTTCATAACGAACGGTCAGAGTTGGATGCATACCCGAGCCACCAGTTCCGGAGAAAACCTGGCCTCCTGAAAGCCCACTGCGGTAAACCCAGTTCAGCTCAGTTTCAAACTGACAACCTCCAAAGTGACTTAGTTCTAAATTTTATTGCCACCACCAATGTTCTTTAAAGTGATGTTAGTCGGAGTTGAACTTGAGACTTCAAGAAGAGAAACCAAGTAACTAACAATTAAATGAACTTGTTAGGACTAGTGAATTTGTTTGTTGTTTTGGTTAATTGTAAAGAGGAGTGTTTGTGTTTAGTACTTGTAATCATGAAACAAATTAACTTTTTATGATCATTATTGGCTAGTCTGGGAGATCTGCTGGAAATTAGGTTTTGATCGGTATTGTTTCGGTTAGTTACGACACTGGTACGGTACTAACACACTCGGTATAGTGATCGAAAGAGCAAACCAAAAATATAAAGGCGTGATATGCCAAAAAAAAATAATTAAACATTTTGACATCAATCTAACGGTTCCAAGAGTACTGATGTTGTAAAATCATGCTGAAACGTAGATATTTATTTAATGTTAAACTACACGGATGGTCCCTGTGATTTACCAAAATTTTGGATTTGGCCCCCAACTTTTTAAAACTACACAGATGGTACCCGTGGTTTGCACTTTGTAAAGCATTTAGTCGCCAGTTAACAAATCTAAAGGTTTCAGCAGGTCCAAGTTAGGGACTAAATGCGTTACAAAGGGCAAACCACAGGGACCATCCATGTACTTTTAGGCAAAGTCGGGGACTAAGTGTGTTATAAACTGCAAACCACAGGGACCATCCGTGTACTTTTAGAAAGTCAGTGACCAAATCCAAAATTTTGGTAAACCATAGGAATCATCCGTGTACTTTACTCTTTATTTAATAAGTATAGTTTGCCTTTATTATAAAAAAAAAAGAAATTGTAGTTATTATTAATTTTATTATATCTTACTCAAAGGAATCATCATGGTACAACTCCTTGAAGCATCTGTAGATGTTAGACCATGGGGTGTGGTTCATCGTCCCTATGTTCACGTCAGCCCGTATCACCTTCCCCTTCCACCTCATCATACTCCCCCAAACATGGGGTGTGGTTCCCCTTTCATTTATTTAATATTTTTTACTTAATACATTTTATTTTTAAACATATTTTTTTATTTGTGTAATGTATTTTATTTATAACGGCGGGGATTCTTTAGTTATAACTAAGTCGATTTAGGATGCGCACGTTATGTTGAACCTTTCAAACTGGGAAAAAAATAGGCGATGTAAAAACGTTCACCCACACACGTACGTTACGTCGTGTTAACTCGCAAAATTTAGAAAGAAACGTAAAAACGTTAAACCAAAGACGCACGTTTCGATGTGTTTAGTCACAAAATTTAGTACGAAGCATAAAGCGAAAAATTTGAGGAAAATGAAAATTATAAAGGACCAAAGTTGAAAATAAAAAAAGTTGTGAGGATAGATTGGAAAAGATAAAAAGTTTTATGTTAAAAGTAAAAAACAAATAGTTTTGCGTTAAAGATAATTTATGAAATACATTTGAGTGAAAAGTAAAAAAATCAATTTTTTTAAAAACCCTCAAAGCTAAGGTTACAACAACCATATGCATAATCATTTTTTCTTTGAAAAACTCTCAAAGCTAAGATTACAACACATAAGTAAAAAAATCAAAGTGGTTAAATCGCAAAAGATGGAAACTTTTGAATTAGAAGTGAAAAATTAAATTAATCAAAGGGCTTAAATTGTATAATATGAAAACTTTTGAATTAGAAGTGAAAAATCAAATTAATCAAAGGGGTTAAATTAACAAAGATTAAAACTATAAACTTAAATTGTCAAAGATTAAAACTTTAAGGTTAAAAATGAAACAAAGATTAAAACTTTAAACTTAAATTGTCAAAGATTAAAACTTTAGGGTTAAAAAGGAAAATTCCAAATTTTTTATTGAAAAACTCCCAAAGCCAATTGTACAACTATCATATGCATAAATTAGTTGCTTTTTAATAAGGTTATAATATAATTATAATATAATAAATACAAATATTTTTTAAGAAAATTCAAATTTACATAAAATTTCTAGAAGATTACAACTAAAAACCCACAAATTACCTACTAAAATCATAAAAATATTTTTTTCCTAAACCTACGAACACCATTACTCGTCATCAACGTGATCGACACGGAAGTTATTCCAAATATAGTCGATTAAATCCGCACATAGGTTTTCATGCACGTGCTCACTGAGTAGCGCCCACAAATTTGATTCTTGTTGTTCCTCGTCAACAGGTTCAACTTTCCCATGAATATCAATTGAATCGTATTCGCATATTGCTTTACCGTCGTCTTCAATAATCAAGTTATGTAGTATTAAACAAGCATACATAATGTATCTCAATTTTTTTGGTTCAAATGCACAAGCAGGTTGTTGTATTATCCCCCATTTTGCCTTTATCATATCAAACAACCATTCGACATCTTTCCTTGCCGATTATAGGCACTTCGCAAACTTTTTTTCTTTTTTCATCACCGGTGAAGGAATAGTTTTAACAATAGCCCTATAGGATGGGTATATACCGTCGGCTAGGTAATACCCATGCTTGTGTGACACCCATTGAGCATGAAAGAAGAATCAAGACCCGTACCTCTAATGATATCGTTGAAAATATGAGATCTTGCAAGAACATTTAAATCATTGTTTGAATCTGCAACCCCAGAAAAACATGCCGAATCCATAATTTTGTGAGCAAGCGGCCACTAAGATTATTGAGGGATAACCTATATGACCACACATATATTGACCGCGTCATGCAGTAGAGAAATTGCGTCATTGCCAATGAGTACAATCAATACTTCATAGCATCCCAGTAAATCCATGTATCTCTTCATGGAATGCATAAAACTTTTCGATATCCTTCTTCGTTAGCCTATGTAAATAGACCTTGCTATACAGGTGCACAATATATTTGGAAAATTCATGCAAACACTCCCGACTCATTCTCTCAGACATCCTTAAATATTCATCCCATGAATCACTATAACAGTGTCATACGCTAATTGACGAAGTGCCGAAGTGCATTTTTGAAGCATAGTAAAACCCCTTCTCCCTCTAGCATCATAGCGCAATGTGAAAAAGTCATCATAATTAGCCAAATCATTGGCAATACGTACGAACAATCATCGACTCATTCGAAACCGACGCCTAAATTGTCCGTCAATGTACACACAGTTTTTAGCAAAGTAGTCACCAACCAAACTAAACTGTAAGACCCTAACACGCTTTAACTGAAAAGACGCAGCAGAAATACGTACCATAAAATTTCTTCCATTATAAACGTTTTGACTTACTTGAAAGTTCATTTTAAAATAACTCTTTTACAATATATGCATCCTTCGTACTCATTTAATAAAATAAAAGCATAACTTATGTTTACCAAATTACATACTCGAGCATTCCCGTACAATCTATCTTGTGACTCGGTCTTTGATCGCTACTCCTCGTGATGATAATCTGTGATTCGTACAACCTGCACCCACCATGCACATTCGCAACATTAGCATACATTATTCACAATCAAGATTCATAATCATGTAGTCTCGTTACGTTCTATCCATATATACTTTCCATCCCGTTATCTTTCTAGATTTAATCAATCCATCTGGGTGTCTAATCCTTGGCAAGACTTCAATAATGTACATGCATTACATTTCATTCTCAAGGCACATTGTTAATAACGTCAATACTTAAATGTATTGAAACCATGTATACAATACATACATAACTACGTACATACATACATAACTTTTCTTGCATAGATACGTATCTACTTACATACATACATGATTACGTCTTCACATACGTACTTACATACTTACATACATACCTACTCACATACATACATTTCTAGACGTGTTTGCCTATGGATTCCCTTTACTAATCATGTAGGTAAATATATACTTATACTTACATATGCCTCTATACTTATTTCGTTCCATTATATGCTTGCGTACACGCTCATCGCATCTCATAAACACTCCACAATGAGTTTAGAATACATTTTGGGACTCCTTATAGGTTACGGGACTGATTTCGGATGAATTCTGCACATTCAGTTGAACTTGCAGCTGACGCATGGTCGTGCGTCCCAACCGGAACCTACGACGTCGGGAGCACTGGCAGTGCACAAGCCAGTGCATTGATTTACTCGGAATCGCACGACCATGCGGCCCAAGTGCACGACCGTGCGCTACCTCACGTCGGGTAAACTTCGCGTAGACAGTGTATTAGGGCGTCGACAACACCATCATCAACACTCGGCGTCGCCGACGGCCCAACATGGCGTCGGCGACGGCCCCTAGTTCTTGCCTTTTTCTGCAGATCCGTTTCATCGTCCGATAATGCTAAAACTTGAGTACCTTTTAAACCGTTTACCCGTTTAACCTCCCGTTTCTTCCTACATGATCGTAATTTGATATTCTATCATGTGAAATTGAAACCCAACATTCGGGTTAAGGAAATTCTTAACTTACGCGCTATCGGCTTATTATTCATTTACGATTTATTCGACCCGTTCATGTTTTTATCAAATAACTCATTCCTTTTAACCCAAAACTTACATGAACATTATGACCATAATACTTTTACATTATCCGAAGTGTCGTACTTGGGTTTTACGCACCCGATACCTGGTATTCGTTAAATTCATTCGTTATTACGTAATTGAACATTAAATAGTACAATTTCCATCTATGAAATTGTTTACCCATTTACTCATAATTTACTACCTAACCTCTTGCCCATTAACCCGCGTCACCGTTTCTCGATTAGCATGCTTACATACAATTTTATCCATTACCCGGTTATCATACCGAAGTCGTTACTTATGCAACCTTTCCGGAATGCAATAAAACCTCATCTTGACCCATTTGATTTACTTAGCGAAATTCATCGATTTCATACAACTCATTCCTATTTGACCTGAATTATCATACTTACTTAAGTCGCACATAACTTTACATAAACAACTAAGAAGTGATTAAGGAAATCACTTACCTTATGCATCCGTGTTCGTATCCGCTTCCTTGTCTCCTCTTGACCCGTTAGCCTTTCATGCTTGAGTCCATCTTGACATGATTCCTATACTTTCATGTCACCAAATCACATTCTCGTTAGCATACACAATTGTACATGTTAACGATCATATCAATCGCATATTTCACCTTTGACTTTCTTTAGTCACAACTAACAAGCATAAGACATTTAATCAAATTCATATCCTTTCAAACTCATGTAATTCATCATGTCATCACAAATAACGCGTATTGACATAACATGTACCATACGACTTCCTATAATCCTACCTTTACGACAACAAATCAAATCATGCTTCTTATGCGTAGTTGACCTTCAAAAGTCAACTTTTCATCATACGAACTCTCGGCTTATCCTCATGTATTCGTATCGTCATAATAGGCTATACGGACGACTCTATATACATTTCTTCCTACACTTGGTGTGCATACAACTTCCTAAGCACAGTGTACAACTAATTCATGCATAATCTTCTAAGTTCATACATAATTCATCAAATCCTTCTACTAATCAACATGTATCATTCCCAAATAAACATTAAACACATTATCATCACATTTCTCCCAATTCATCTAACAAGAATTCATCATACCCACACAATACATCAATCTTTATACAAGAATTAAACATGGATGATGATTCAAATCATCATTCTCACCATAACTAATGGGTTTCACCTCTAAACATCAAATTAACCCTAACCATGCATAATCTATGTTCTATATGATGATTCTAACACATATTCATACTCAATTTCATCCCGATTCACGGATTAAAACATAACCCACTTCATACAAGATCACCAATCTTAGATTTAAGACTTACCTTATGATCCTACCTTATGATCCCCTTGTGAAGGTGATCATTAATCCATGTTCCTTCTTGGATTTGAGCTACAATTAACCCTTCAATTTGGCGATTTTCATGATTAGGGTTTGTGAGCTTTCATGGAGCTCCTGGCTCTTTCTCGAACACACATATGTGTGTGTGTTTGTGTGTATATTTTATAAATAAATTCAACTTACATTTTTCCCCACTCTAGCCCCTCAAGTTGTCACTAATTATAAATAGGCACAACTTTAATTCCTTTAATTGTTTTTACCATTTTCTTAACTTAGTTAAATAACTTAGTCATTCATTTCTTGATGTACCATACGAGAACATTTAACAATTATAAACATTCAGATTTTGGGGCGTTACACAAACGTTCATGAGCACCTTAAATAAATGTTAAAAACTAAGTTTAATAAATTATACAAAACAATCCAAAAAAATAAATAATAAAACTTTTAAAATAAAATTTGTATAAAAGTAATATACCTTCGCGATCTCTATTCATCACAGCGGCTCTCGTTCTTGGTTGTGACGTTTCTTCGTCTTCACCATCTTCTTCCATATCGGCAACAATTCTAGCCATCTCCAGCATCATGCTAAGAAAAAAATCCCCAGCATTTTCCTCGTCCGATAAAGAACTCATGGTTATTATAATTTAAACGATATAGATGAAGAAGAGAAGAATATATAAAAAATAGAGAGTGTGGTGAGATTTTTTTAAAGATTAGATGTACGTGAGAGAAAAAAATATAAAAAGATGAAGAGTGTGGTGATTTTTGAGATATAAAATGAGGGTTATATAATGTTTAAAATGAAAAAAAAAAGTTGATTTTTTTATTGAAAATAACTATTGAATAACGACAGGTTTTTGAAAACATCGTCGGGATGAACGGGAAGATGTCCCCGTGTTTACCAAAGGTGGACGGGGGTGTTCCCAGTCGGGGTGGCCAGCCACGTCGGCCATATATCCTTCTTTCGATACACAACGCAAAGTGTTAATGTCAATAAAGGGTCATAGGGGAGAGAATAAATCTAAAGGTGTAAGCAGTGCATACCTAATGAGTTGGGGAAGAATTTCACCTATCCAATCATAATATGTCATGTCATTTCCCCTCTCATTCTCCCCTCTTACCCAAAAAACCTAGGGGGTGGTTTCCCCCAAACCATTTAAAAAATAATAATAAATAAATAAATAAAAACTTGAGATTGGTTGAATACTAGTGGGCCCCACCCAACATGTTCACCTTTTCACTTCCCCGTAAGCGGCAACCTTTCCCGATCTCTTACCTCCACGCGCGGCATACTTGAGTGCTGAGCGGAAATGGGGCTTACCGCACCTCTTGCGGCGACCACCCCGGACACCCTAAGAAGATAGTCCAAACAAGAAAGTCAAAACATGTTGCATCATCATACTCGTCACGTTTGCAGGAAGAACAAATGAAATACGTATATAATTAATGTGACAAATTTGAAAATATAATTAAAGCATATACAACAAAAACATGTTTCTAATTCATAGTTTGAAAATGTGACAAATTTGAAAAGTATGTACTTGAATTATTCTAAGGCAAAACATTATTCTATAGAATAACTATGCTAACAGCCGGAATTGTAATCAACATTTTTTTTGTGTATAGAATATCTGTAAAAATTCCACCAAGCAAGTTAGGATCTAGAAATAGTGAGATTTAGGCAAATTTTCCCTCTATCAACATAGAGTCTACTTTAAAAAATTTACGATAATTAATGAGTTTGTCCAGCGAGTTTTATAAAATGCTTTTTAATTTTAATTTTGAAAACTAGTTAATTTTCCCCCGTGCTTCGCTGCGCGAATTCCGCCATTATTTGTTCGGTTCGTTACGCCGTTACGGTACCAACACTCACTATAGTAATCGAAAGAGAAAGCCTTACATCGATAAAAAACAATAAATACGAATATGATGTTGTTTCATTGATATCGGTTTGGTTGATTTACGTTCTATGTTTATTTTTTTCAATATTACGATGTAAATTTTATTGTAAACGAATATTGTACCACTATCATACCAAACCTAACTGAAACCGACCGAATAACATTTGTATTGGTACCGGTTTTATTCTTTTTTTTTCGATAAACTGACACCGTATCGCTACCATACCATGTCAAACCGAACATCGGTATTGTATCACTACCATAGTGAACCGAAACAAAACCAAACGAACAGTTTATTTTTATTTTTTTTTTCTTTCGATAACTTACACCGTATCGCTATTGTAAAGTATAGTACAACATCAACAGTGATATTGTGTTTTTTTATGTTTTTCGGTTTTGAAAATTATACATTTATACAACTTCGTATGTGACAATGATTTAACACTGGTACATCTACCGTAACAATCTATCTGAACCAATCGATACATTCGAACAACATCAATGCAACCCTACCAGTGTTCGTATTTATAATTTTTAGCCAATGTAAAACACGTGTTGATTTCTATACCTAGTCCATGTACTGTACCGTTGTTGTAATACAACCGTATCGATACCAATCAAATGTCCGCGGAATGTTAAAAAAGGTAAAAAAACATACACGGGGATTTAGAATTTTTATTAATAAAATTAACGGACGGAAGTTATTCTTGTACCGTTACTGTAACGAACCATATCAATATCGATCCAATGCCTACAGAATGCTAAAAAAGTAAACAAAGACTCATATTTTATTTTTATTTTTTAAAGTTAATGAATGCAAGTTATTACTAAAATATCAAATTTAATAATAAATAAAATACTATTAATGAAAATAAAAAATAAACAATTAAAATTATGAATCATTGTTTATTACTAAAACTCAAATTAAAGAACATATAAAATATTACTATAAATTTAAATATTTAAAAATTACAAACACTATTCATCCAAACTTTGAATTTGAATTCAGGTAGAGCTTCCTGTAAAAAAGAGGGTTTTGTGAGAAGAGTAAGAAAGAATCTACACTATTAGATATTTGATCTAATGGTTGAGATCAATAGCGACCAAATTGTAAAATGTGTTTTATTTTTCGGACTTATTTGAAATATGTAGGGGTAATAAAGTCTTTATATCCATTTTGAAAAAGTAAACTGTATCTTCTTAATTCATGGCAGTTATCAAAACCCTACCAAATCGAGATTTCAATCTCTATCATCTTATTCTCCGATTCAGTAAAGATCCTGCCGAAGGGGAAGGGGTTCCGGCAAGGTGGTTTTGGGTGGTTTGGTTCGAGCTACAAAATCGCGATTTCACTCTGTATCATCTTCTTCTCCAGTTTTGTAAACATCCGACCGAAGGGGCAGGGGTTCCGGCAAGGTGGTTTCGGGTGGTTTGGTTTGAGCGAGAGAAAGACATCCAACAAGGTGGTGTCGGGTGGTTGGCCACCTCTCCACAACGGCGGCGGCTGAGCGGCAGTGATGGTGCCGGAAGTAGAACGACGGGGTTGTCGTTTATATAGAGTCATAAAAGGGTAATATGGTGTTATTTACTATTCATAGTGTTTTTGTAGTGATTTGGAGTGTTATATCTTGTTTTTGTAGTATTACGTATTTATTACAGTGTTACGAACTATTGAAGGGTGTTTTGTAATGTTATATATACTTATTACAGTGTTTTGTGGTGTTATATAATTATTGAATGGTGTTATATATTTTATTGAATGGTGTTATATAATTACTGAATGGTGTTATATATGTGCTGAATGGTGGTTTGCAGTGTTATTCGTAGTGTTTTTATAGAGATCTTTAAAATGGTGTTATATATTTGTTGAATGGTGTTATATACTAATTGAATGATGTTATATAATTATTGAATGGTGTTATATATGTGCTGAATGGTGGTTGCAGTATTATTCGTAGTGTTTTTATAGAGATCTTTTAAAAAAAATCTTGTTCCTATAAATAAGGTGGCGGTTTTGGAAGGTTTTGATTAATTCAATCAATGACAAAATTACTTGTTTACCCTTTTGAATTAATTTAGATTGAGGACACATGTCATATCTACAATATTTCTCACACTTCTTAGACTTTTAACCTTTTTTACAATAACCTAACCCTTTGAATTCATATGTATAATGGTTTATCCAAAAAATTTAGAGCAGTAAGTTCTAAAATAACATGTAACGTATACAAATTTAAAGAAGTAGGTTTTAATATGTTATTAGTTATAAACTATCATAAACTATGTCATGTACATAAAAATTAAAACACAACTAGTATATTTATTCGTGTCAAACATAAGGGTAAACGGGATGGTCACGGGAAAGAGTGCGGTAAGTGAGTTTGCCGCATGGGCACATCGCCGTCGACCTCCATCGGTGAGCGGTAAACTGTGATCTTCGGGGAGTAGTCACTGCGTGTGTGAGCGTTGTTTTTTTTTTTGAACATTGGGAACATGTGCTGCTAGTTGGTGTAATTAGGGCTGTAAACGAACCAAACGTTCGGCGAACATTTCGTGAACCGTTCGGCGGGAAGTTCGTTTGTGTTCGTTCGTTTATTAAACAAACTAACACAAACAAGAAATTCCTTTCGTTTAGTTAAATGAACAAACATAAACAGAGGTCGTGTTCGTTCGTTTATGTTCGTAAACGTTCGGTAACGTGCTTGTTTGTGTTCGATAGTTCATTAGTATTTTTAGTTTTTATATTTATTTATTTAAATACTTCAAAATTCCGACAAAAAAATATTTAATAAGTGTCCGTGTATTATATATTATGTTTATGAACGATTGTTTGTGTTTGTTTGTTTCCATTTGTGTTCATGAACATTAGTTTGTGCTCATTTGTGTTCGTCAACGTTCGTTTTTGTTCGTTGCCTAAAATTAACAAACAAACACAAACGAACACGAACAATTTCATTTCCTTAACAAACGAACACGAACATAAAATCTCGTTTGATAAGTGTTCGTGAACTGTTCGCAAACACATATATTTCTTAACAAACGAACACGGACAAGGTCTTGTTCGTGTTCGTTCGGTTCGTTTACAGCCCTAGGTGTAATAGTTGAAGCAAATTTCTATCTGAAATAATAAAATAATGGTTAGTATAATAGTTGAAGCAAATTTCTGACTGAAATAATAAAAGAAAACATTCCTTGTATATTTGAAGCAAATTTCGATTTGCAGGTTTGGACTTTGGAGAAGATGACAGATTTAAAAGAATTAAATATTTGAGAACTTGGTCTAGTGGTAAATTGGTGTGTCCTCACTAGTGGAGACGCATGTTCGATTCTCACTTGAGCCATTTTCAAGAGACATCTGGATGAAGGAACGAATTGGGGCTTTAATCCCGGGTTCGAACCTGACGGAGGCCGAGGGTTTACGGATTTAATCCGGTTCCCACGCATCGGGGGGGGGGGGGACGATTTCATGGCGGTCGAGGAGTCGACCTTGGACATAGCCCTGAGCAGGGTGGTTTTACACGTCATTGTATAAAAGAATGAAAAGAATTTAAAAGATGACTATTTTATTGTTATTTTATTTAGTTTATAATATGTTTTAATGCTAATTTATAAAAAAAAAGAAAAAAAAAACAGTTTACCTCTACCCAAGAGGTGTGACAATCCCTTATGTTTTTGGGCAAGAAGGGACTTAGGGAGGGGAGTTGACATGACAATAGATGATTAGGTGGGTGGAAAGTTTACTTCTTCCTATGAGGTGACCACCCATTTCACCTAGGGATGTAACACCCCAATAGCGTAATACAACGACACGCAGCGAAAATATCGGGGAGTCACATTTCGAATTGCTCACAACAACTGGTACTAAATTGTTTCATTATTGTTAACATTGTTTTACAATACAATGAATACATGAAATTGTCTTTTGTTTAAAGAAGTCTAAGGCCCGGATGCGTTCCTATGTGTAGCATGCTTGAATAATCAAAGCCTGAAACATATGTGAAAATGAGAGTCAGCATATAAGCTGGCGAGTACATAGGTTTTGTTAGCCAAATTAATGACAAAAAGTTTGGTATTGCAATGCTTTGACAACTACGAGAGCCGTCAGTTGAAAATGGACTCTTTGAAGCCAACGATGGCAAAAAGGTTTAGCATTTGCAATACATTATCTTGATTGTGAAACTCGTGACAAAAGTGTTTCGCATATGGCAATATGATTATTACTAGGTAATTTTTATGCCATTGAAAATTTTACTTTGGTCTTGTTACAATATTGAATTCGGTCATAAACTTGTGAGAGTATTATAGAAATCCAATCAAGGATTAATAATAACAATACTGAAATCGGTCATAACTTGTGTGAGTATTATTAGAAATCAAATCAATGATTTTTAATAATACTTTGGATATCCTTCTAAGAATCTAACATATGAAGGTATGAGGTATGGAAGATTCTATAAGGATTTGGATAGTGAACATTTGAATTAACTAAACAAAAAAAATCCTAAAGTGATTCGGATAACGCTACAAGGGTAATACAATAAGAACACTTATATATAGGAAGTACCAGCGGCGTATCCACCATGTTCTTATGGTGTTACAGTCCCCCGACCCCACCCTGGGAGAGAGAGCCTGAACTAGTCTAGTGGTACCGGTGTTTATTAAATATTTAGCGGAAAATTTTTTCATCAGGATCGTAGTTAGGTGAGATTCCAGGATGCGACAAGTTTGACGGAGTTTTGGCCCCGAGATAACCGGTTCGGTAGATAAGAAAGGAGTAGAAACAGACTCGACACCGAACAAGTTAATTTAAATTGGTTTAGATTTAATGATTTGAAGTTACATACCCGTGAAACCAATTGGACAGCATCTCCCCCCAGGGAACCAAAAGCTTGTCCAAATGAGAAACCCCTCATCGCTATATATAGACATTGTCCATTCGTATGAACCTAGGTACGAATCTAGTAGATCCGTACGAACCAACATGTCCATTCGTACGAATGGATTTATAACAATGAATGAAACTTAGGGACGAATGGGCTTTTTATGGACAGACCAGATGTCCATTCGTACGGGATGGACTCCATACGTACGAATGTACATTTTCCCTATAAAACCTGGTCTGCTTTCACGCTATTCTATACAATATTCAACACACACTCTATCTAGCCTATTCGCATAGTGGCGGACATACGAAATATGCACCAACAGATTGCCCCTTGGCCATCACTGTCGAATCGTCTCTTTGAAAACCTAGAGCCATGTTTGAATATACTACAACTTCAATAAGGAATCTTGAAATCTTCAATATATTCCCCCTTAATTGATGATCCGGGTTTGCTTTGACAATGTTATACACAAATTCCCCCTAAAATGAATCTTCAGGTCTTTGTTTGCACAGTTCACGACCCCTCTTCTGAATTGCTGAACTGCAATCTTCACGAATAATCACCAACTTGAAACTAATCAATGCAACTTCTATGTTTCGGCTTTAACCACATCCGCGTTCGGTTATTGATATATCATTTCATGTAACACCTCGAAAATTCACGTCCTATAATGTATTGACACGTGTCATAAGCTTGAACGTGTGAAAGAATACTCTAGAGGGACTAAAGTTGATAAACATTAAAAGTATGTGAATATAAGGGTTCAAATTGTCAACAATGGATAAATATATTATACATTAACCCTACATGATGCTCATACCTTCAAACGAATAAATCATGGATCATACGAAGCTAAATATGAAAGAAAGTGAGAGATTACAAACTACAGGGGTTAAATGTGTCAACATGTTTAAGTTATACCTCTGAGTGACCTTTTAACAAACCCGAAGCTTTGTAACGGTTAATTATGCCCACTAGAATGCACGATATAAATTTCATAAAGTTTCGTTATCGTATGAGAAAGTTATGATCAAATTCGTATGCGAAGGGTTAAAAGCGTCTACGTTGAAAGTTATGACTTTTCGGGTAATAACAAGGTGACCAGGGACTTAGAAAAGTGGGTACAAGTCTTGAAGCCCTTGTAGGCAAATAAGAAGGGGTCAAATTGTAAGAAATAAGCTTAGTTGACCTTTCGAAAGGCCAAGGGGCAATATGCGAAAACTTGTAAATGAAAAATTTGTTTAACAAGGTTCAGGCGAGCCGCGTAAGACACCTTAAGGTCTTACGCAGGCCGCGTCAGACACACAGTAACAGCAACAATAGGACAACAGCCTATTTTCGCGCATAACCGACCTTTAATCAGATTTTTCACTTCATGGGCGACCCCTAAGTGACTCCTAGACCCTTAGGGACATCTGTTGATGATCCATTATCACTTGTAGCTCTTGTTGTCAAAGATCTAAGTGCTTTTGAGCACTATAAAAGGCCATGATGTTGCAACAAGTTCTTCACACCTTCCATCTGCACATTGGAACATTTCTGGAGCTAAAGACTTCTCTCTAAGCTTCACAAATCGTGCATAGGACTTCAGTAAGTTTGCTTAACCTTTCTTAGTTAAGTTTTTGCTTAGTTTAAGCTTAAAAGTCAAACCGTCGTAATTAACGGTTGACTTAACGATTAATCACTGATGATTCAGTGATTAGTCGAATTGAAAGTAGTTATAAGTTGGTAATTATGTGGGTAATAAACCCTTAAAAGGGTTCCCCCTGATTCCCACTCTAACTAGGTCAAATGTCGGGTCAAACTTGTTATTAAAAAGTCAACAGGATACTTATTTTCTAATTTATGCATGATTAGCAATGTAGAACACATACAACCTGTTTGATCATTAATATAACTTGGTAATTAGTGTAAGAACATGTCTAAACATGTTCAACCCGACAATTTACTGTTTAGCCCCGGTTCGGAACCGAAAGTCGCAAAGCTTTGACTTTTGCTTTGACTTCAGTTCTAACCCGTTTTGGTATGATTTAGAAATACCTTAGAGCTCTATTTGGACCAAGTTACATGCTAGTATAACCATATGTGATTATACACCATGGTTTGTTAGTTAACCAATTAATACGCATGATTCCGTTAATTGCCTATATGTTGACCAGTATGCCCTTTTCAACTTAAAACGTGATATTTAAAAATGTAAGAGAGTAGAAACCTTGGTTACTGATATACAAACTTGCACCCAAAGTTTGACATCAGTTTGAGGTGTAGTTTGAGACTTATGCTCATTAGCGTATATTGAAAGCTTTATGTTAATTAAACGACATAATTAGCGTATGGCCTATCTAAGCCTACTTTTTATATCAAACTTATTACCCACTGATGTAATATATTATTTTGGTATTTTTGAAGATTTTTAATTAATTTTAGGCTGAGCATAACTTATAGTCGTAGGCTTAATCCGGTAATTGTCGGTTTTGCCCTTACGGGCTATAAAATGAGTTTTACATATCTAATTGACTCCAAACCTTTTGCTACTGATTACATATGATAAATAAATTATTTTAAGCCTTCTGGAATAATAAAAATATCAGCTTTATGTATAGAACCCGGAAATGGCTTCTAATCGCCTTTTTAAGCGTTGTTACGCATAGTATGTACTAGAACTATTTCAAACATACAAGGGTTGATACCTACTGATATTTTGGGCAAATTATAATATTTTAACAGTAAGAAAAAAGTTGTTTAACTCAGACTTCAGTTTTGAGCTTTACGGCTTATGTGAAATTACCAAAATGCCCCTACGGTGCATAATTTGATTATATTTGATAAATTTCACATATATACTTTACCCTACTGTTATAACTTAGTAAACTAAGTATTTTTGCTGATTATATCAGACCTGTAACTCAGGTTAATACTTAGACTCTTTTATAACCTTGAAAATGACCAAACTACCCCTACGAGGCATAGTTTGTGTTTAAATTCGTTTTGGGCATAATAAAAGACATCTTACTGATGTCACAACATATTTGAAGCATATTAACTTAGGAAACATGTATATGGCTCTTATAAATACCCGTTACGCTTATTACGCGTTCGGTTCAGTTTATGTAACTAGTTTGCATAAATTAGCCGAAACGGGTCAAACCTTATCGGTTTTATCTCAAAATCCAGGATGTGTATGAAATACCCATATTAAGCAAGTCTCCGAACTTGTTGGGTCTAAATCACATTCTATTCCGGTCTTCACCTAATCATGCGTTTGAACCGTATAATTAACCGGTCTAAGCTTAGGCTTAATTAAAGACCCGTTAGCATTCTAATTGGTTATTTATACCATCATTCCAGACTAGAGCCTTCCGGTAAATTGTACCTACGCTTATTTAAGTGAATACGGCTGAGTTATTATCATTCTTGCTATTTGAGTCAGGAGCTAGCTCAGGTAAATACTCTTAACTTATTTTCCCTATTATGGGCTTGGGATACGGTAATATAAATACCGCATGGTCAGGTATGGGATTCAAAGACCAATAAGTCGGGAAATCCAAATAACCTGTTTTAATTCTTATTGCTTGACTGAAACATTGGGGATTAATGCGACCGTGTCCTGGATATCCTTGACTCATTAAATACAATGGCCACGACCTAAGCACGGGGTGTAGGCATACACCTGACGGATGCCATATGTTTATTAATTAATCGTTCCCAATAAGGGATTCCCAATAAGGGAATAGTGGTGTGTCGGTTAATCATGAACCGGCATAGAACCGGGCCCCGTATGTAGAGCAAGATATGTAAAACTGATAACATGAAATATAGTTTGTCCCAAGTATAAAAGATAAATTTTGCCTTGTGCATTTTAATCAAAGTGTCAAAACATCTTCGTGCCTTGAGCACCTAAACAAATTTTTCATAGACATTTTCAAATGAGTCAGTTAAGTGTATTTACCAGTGAAAACTGACGTATTTTCAAAAGTCTAAGTGACAGGTACAAGTACGTAATAGGCTGGAAGCTGCTCAGGACGTTAATAAGGAATCTTGCAAGTTCTAGGCGTCTAAGGTCTGTTGAACAGAATTTATGTTTTAAGATCCGCCTGTGGATCCTTTACTTTCCGTTGTAATACTTGATATTACTTTATATCCGGATTGTAATATATTTATCTTTTGCTTCCGCTGTGCATTTATATATTGTGTTGTTTGACTATGATGATATCAACTACGTCACGATACTCCCCACCGGGCCCACCGGTGACACGTGGAAATCGGGGTGTGACAGGTTGGTATCAGAGCCAACACTGAGTGAATTAAACGCTAGCCTTTTGTGTTTAATCTCAGTTACACAGTTGCACATTCTTGAGTCTAGACAAGAACATAGGATAAATTCTAATTCATTTTATTTGTCCTTATTTGGTTCCTTTGTTATTTTTTGATTAGCTCTTGCAGGGGCAAGTCATTTTTGTAGAAGTCCCGTTTAGGGCAACCATATACTTGTTTAAATTTTAAAGGAACGATTATGTTAAAAATATCATTCCTATATTATAAAATCTACCATTATAATAAAATGGCAATATCTAAAAAGGACAAGACCTAGCTCATGTGTCATTTTAAGACAGGGCCAAGACGGTAGTTCCACAATTAGATTCAGATCCTTGTTAACATTTCAATTTTGGATTGTTCTGCGTTAAATATTAAAGGAATCTTAAAGGTAAAACCTAGCCTAAATGTCATTGCAAACATGGCCAAGACGGTAAAACCTATCCAAAGGATTCCAATCCCTGTTAACATCTGTAAGTACGTTAACATTTTTGGTAAACTGTGAATCGTTAAAGTCACACAGGCCATCTTTTAAAAAGGGGGTTAATCTAAATTTCCTTATTTGAAATAATCATCCATTAGTGATGAAATGCCTACGGGCCAAACTTGTTGTCCGATAAGACAACGACCGTGGTGGTCTCTGACCCCCGTCTAAAGATGTTGGACTACGTCCAAGCATAATAGTTTGTATGATCAATGCGATCCTGACTGATATCATCAAATGAAGATGATCATATTATAAACATCCATGAGTGATGAAATGCCTACGGGCCATACTTATTGTCCTAAGGGACCAAAGACAGTAGTAGCCTTTGCCTCTCTGTCCATAAAAGGGTAATGAACTTTGATTCAAACCTTAATGCCTCGATTCTCTGAATTCATGGCTTATAAATTAAACTTGTCTACGCAACTAGGCCATTTGTGCTATTATTAACTTGTAAATTAGGATTTATGATAAAAATCCTGAATAAAATAAATATCCTTCCTTCCCCGCCAGTATACATATGAATAAGAATCTTAAGAGTGAAACCTAGCCTGAGTGTCATTATAAAGACCTGGCCAAGATGGTAAAACCTGTTTACAAGATTCGTATCCCTGTTATCATCTGAAAATATGTTAACACTCCTGGCAGACGTGATTCATTAAAATCACACCCGTCATTCTTATATAAGGATTCTTCAAAAGATTCCTAACCCAACTTAATGATCTCTGAATCATGGGATTAAATCACCAATTAAGATGATCATATTTTGACCATACATTGGTAACATAGTGCCTACGGGCCTTGCTCATTTCTACATGAGCCAAAAGACAGTGGTAGCGATGACTCCCTGTCCAAAAAAGGTAATGAACTATATTCAAACCTAAATGCTTTGATTCTCTGAAATCATAATTTATAATTTAAAAATGTCCTTGCGACTAGGCCTTTCGTGCCACTAGTAAATCTGTTATTATTTTATAATTAGGATAAGTTATAATATAAATCCTAAATAAATGTGATTAATAAATTAACCAAATATGGTTTCCGTTACCATGGTTAATGAATTGCCATAAAAGACAATTCCATAATAAACTCCCAAGTAAATTATTGTCCTTGTTTTATGTAACAGTTCAATTAAATGGTTGGCTCAGATGAAATTAATAGCCACCCAGTGGAGAACAATGATAACGCCCGAATTAATTTAATGGGTGCTGAACTAAAAGCGTTAGTAGACGACGCAGTTACAAAGGCCTTAGAACGACAATATGGAGAGTATAGTGGGACTCGAAGTAGGACCCTATCAACACCACATACAAAGCCACCCCCCAAGAAGGATGAACCCAAGAAGGAAGATGACGAGCGTCACTCTTCTAATCATCACAGTGATCCGTCTCAACAGATCATACTAAATCAAAGACCCCGTGATAAGGGTTGCTCCTACAAGTACTTTGTTTCATGTAAACCCCGGGATTTCACTGGGGAGGAAGGAGCCGTAGATTGTATGACGTGGTTAGATGAGATGGATACAGTTGTGGATATCAGCGGATGCGCTGAGAGGGATGTGGTCAAGTTTGTGTCACAATCATTTAAGGGTGAGGCCTTAGCCTGGTGGATATCGTTGATTCAAGCCACCGGGAAGATCCCTTTGTACAACATGAGTTGGGATCAGTTCGTTGCTCTTATCAAAGAAAATTACTGTCCTCAACATGAAGTTGAGAAGATCGAGACTGAATTCTTGACATTAGTCATGGAGAACTTAGATTGTCAAGCATACCTTACAAGTTTCAATACCAAGTCTCGATTGGTTCCTTATTTGATCACACCGGAACCAAAGCGAATAGCTCGCTTTATTTGGGGTCTAGCCCCAGAAATAAAGGCAAGTGTGAAAGCATCGAGACCTACTACATTCAGGTCAGCGGCAGATCTGTCGCTATCTCTCACACTCGATGTGGTTAGAAACAAGGCTGCCAAGGCCTCTGAAGATGGGAAGCGTAAAAGGGAGGAGGATAACTCCCAGAATCCTAAGAAGAGCAAATCCGAGTTCAACAATAACCAACAGGATTCCAACAAGAAGCCCACATGCAAAACCTGCAAAAGAAGACACTGGGGACAGTGTTGATCAAACCAAAAGATAAAGCAATGTGGTATCTGTAAGAGAACTGGCCACCAGTCCCACGAATGTAGGGACATAAAGAATGCAAACTGTTTCAGCTGTGGCGAAAAGGGCCACATCAGTACTAATTGCCCTGAGGCTGCCAAGGAAGGAGCAGCTAAGTCTGGGATGGATAAGAAAGAAAACGCCTAAACTAACGGTTGAATGCCAGAGACAGTGCATCTCAATAATAGCATTAGGTACGTCTTTACCTTTTAGCATCGATTGTATCTGCTCAGTATTTTACGTTAATGCAAGGGATAATAAACCTTTAGTAAACCATAGGCTTAGCAAGCTTTTGATTACATTCATAAGAACTTCAGATATTAAAAATAAGGTATAATTTACCAATGGAATCTTTAATGACCCTCTCTCCCATCCTCGGAGATAATCCTTTCATAAGAATCTGGAGTACTCTTCCCCAAAAAGAGTACAACAATATATATTACCTTATTTTATTATTTTCTCATTATTTTATATCGCCTACGAATGCCAAACTATGTTTGATAAGAGTTCCATATGAGGATTGGCGTATCCTAGTGTGTCCCATAGATTGCTTCCATGCCTGATCAGTATGGAGGTTTAATGCATGGAACCCTGAGATATCCCAATGGTCATATTGTACTAAAGTCGACTAGTAGTATTCAAAGAAGATATCCAATATAAAATGTCCTTATAAGTATCTCTACTTAGGGCATCCTTGCATTTGTAAAGAGAATGTGTCATATATCTGACACCGACATCGATAGATGAACCAAAGCCTGAGAATACAGACATCTCTAACATCTCTGTGTGTGTCATGATTATCTTCTTTAAAAGAATTACCATGTTTACCTTCTGAGAGGCAAGTGAATGTTAGGACGAACAGCCCGCTTAGGGCTACAATTATTATAAAAGCCTTATATCTGTTAGTACCAACGGAATAGGAAGAACTAAGATCCAAATCGATAAGTTTTTAGCGAAGATTTCATAAAGCCAAAATTCAAAGTTCTAAGAACTCCGATTTATATAAGTAAGAAAGACGGATCATCTTGCTTATGCATTGATTACCGCAACCCTATTTAGGCAACAATTAAGAATCGCTATTACCTGCCCAGGATCGTCGATTGGTTCGACTAGCTGTAAGGATTAGCTATTTTTTTGAGATTAGTTAAGCAGTTGTTGGAATAACCATCTCACCATAAACTAAGTTTTTCTATAGCAATTATTATGTAAGTATCAAGGCTACTCCTTTGGAGACCTTGTATGGGTGGAATGTTAAACATCTATTGTTAAATAGAGAATTGGTAAGTCCAATTATCAAGATCTGAAAGTTGTATTAGAAACAACGAATAAGATCATGCAAACCCCTAATTATCTATAAGTTGCCATTATTTCGGCAGAAAAGCAATGATTAATGAAGTTAGCAAACCTCCTAAATTCTCGTTAAGGAATAAGGTTCAACAATAGATATCACCCAGGAAGGGTGTGCTAAATTTGTTAAGTTATCAGACTAGTTAAGCTCCGAGTATATAGAATCATTCGAAAGAAATCGAAAGTATCGAGATCAAGTAGCTCATAAGCTAAAACCTATTCAAGGAGCTTGGCGGAGCTCGCAATACAATGCACACTAGTGACAGAAGGATGTGTTTCACCAATAAGTCAAGAAACGCTATCGCATAATGATATACAGATCTATGATATGATGAGCAACCTGTGTCGATTAAGGGTCGACAGGATTTGAAGCTCCAAAAAGATACATGTACCTATTATAAGAGTCTATTGGAGTGCCTTAGAGGCTCAAGGGTACTCGGGAAGATTAAGCCCAATATAAGGCAGAAAATACTTCCTTTACTTTAACAAATCTCGAGGTCGAGATTTCTTTTAAGGGGGTGAGGATGTAACACCTCGAAAATTCACGTCCTATAATGTATTGACACGTGTCATAAGCTTGAACGTGTGAAAGAATACTCTAGAGGGACTAAAGTTGACAAACATGAAAAGTATGTGAATATAAGGGTTCAAATTGTCAACAATGGATAAATATATTGTACATTAACCCTACATGATGCTCATACCTTCAAACGAATAAATCATGGATCATACGAAGCTAAATATGAAAGAAAGTGAGAGATTACAAACTACAGGGGTTAAATGTGTCAACATGTTTAAGTTATACCTCTGAGTGACCTTTTAACAACCCGAAGCTTTGTAACGGTTAATTATGCTCACTAGAATGCACGATATAAATTTCATAAAGTTTCGTTATCGTATGAGAAAGTTATGATCAAATTCGTATGCGAAGGGTTAAAAGCGTCTACGTTGAAAGTTATGACTTTTCGGGTAATAACAAGGTGACCAAGGACTTAGAAAAGTGGGTACAAGTCTTGAAGCCCTTGTAGGCAAATAAGAAGGGGTCAAATTGCAAGAAATAAGCTTAGTTGACCTTTCGAAAGGCCAAGGGGCAATATGCGAAAACTTGAAAATGAAAAATCTATTTAACAAGGTTCAGGCGGGCCGCCTAAGACACCTTAAGGTCTTACGCGGGCCGTGTCAGACACACAGTAACAGCAACAATAGGACAGTAGCCTATTTTCGCGCATAACCGACCTTTAATCAGATTTTTCACTTCATGGGCGACCCCTAAGTGACTCCTAGACCCTTAGGGACATCTGTTGATGATCCATTATCACTTGTAGCTCTTGTTGTCAAAGATCTAAGTGCTTTTGAGCACTATAAAAGGCCATGATGTTGCAACAAGTTCTTCACACCTTCCATCTGCACATTGGAGCATTTCTGGAGCTAAAGACTTCTCTCTAAGCTTCACAAATCGTGCATAGGACTTCAGTAAGTTTGCTTAACCTTTCTTAGTTAAGTTTTTGCTTAGTTTAAGCTTAAAAGTCAAACCGTCGTAATTAACGGTTGACTTAACGATTAATCACTGATGATTCAGTGATTAGTCGAATTGAAAATAGTTATAAGTTGGTAATTATGTGGGTAATAAACCCTTAAAAGGGTTCCCCCTGATTCCCACTCTAACTAGGTCAAATGTCGGGTCAAACTTGTTATTAAAATGTCAACAGGATACTTATTTTCTAATTTATGCATGATTAGCAATGTAGAACACATACAACCTGTTTGATCATTAATATAACTTGGTAATTAGTGTAAGAACATGTCTAAACATGTTCAACCCGACAATTTACTGTTTAGACCCGGTTCGGAACCGAAAGTCGCAAAGCTTTGACTTTTGCTTTGACTCCAGTTCTAACCCGTTTTGGTATGATTTAGAAATACCTTAGAGCTCTATTTGGACCAGGTTACATGCTAGTATAACCCTCTGTAATTATACACCATGGTTCATTAGTTAACCAATTAATACGCATGATTCCGTTAATTGCCTATATGTTGACCATTATGCCCTTTTCACCTTAAAACGTGATTTTTAAAAATGTAAAAGCGTAGAAACCTTGGTTACTGATATACAAACTTGCACCCAAAGTTTGACATCAGTTTGAGGTGTAGTTTGAGACTTATGCTCATTAGCGTATATTGAAAGCTTTATGTTAATTAAACGACATAATTAGCGTATGGCCTATCTAAGCCTACTTTTTATATCAAACTTATTACCCACTGATGTAATATATTATTTTGGGATTTTTGAAGATTTTTAATTAATTTTAGGCTGAGCATAACTTATAGTCGTAGGCTTAATCCGGTAATTGTCGGTTTTGCCCTTACGGGCTATAAAATGAGTTTTACATATCTAATTGACTCCAAACCTTTTGCTACTGATTACATATGATAAATAAATTATTTTAAGCCTTCTGGAATAATAAAAATATCAGCTTTATGTATAGAACCCGGAAATGGCTTCTAATCGCCTTTTTAAGCGTTGTTACGCATAGTATGTACTAGAACTATTTTAAACATACAAGGGTTGATACCTACTGATATTTTGGGAAAGTTATAATATTTTAACAGTAAGAAAAAATTTGTTTAACTCAGACTTCAGTTTTGAGCTTTACGGCTTATGTGAAATTACCAAAATGCCCCTACGGTGCATAATTTGATTATAATTGATAAATTTCACATATATACTTTACCCTACTGTTATAACTTAGTAAACTAAGTATTTTTGCTGATTATATCAGACCTGTAACTCAGGTTAATACTTAGACTCTTTTATAACCTTGAAAATGACCAAACTACCCCTACGAGGCATAGTTTGTGTTTAAATTCGTTTTGGGCATAATAAAAGACATCTTACTGATGTCACAACATATTTGAAGCATATTAACTTAGGAAACATGTATATGGCTCTAATAAATACCCGTTACGCTTATTACGCGTTCGGTTCAGTTTATGTAACTAGTTTGCATAAATTAGCCGAAACGGTTCAAACCTTATCGGTTTTATCTCAAAATCCAGGATGTGTATGAAATACCCATATTAAGCAAGTCTCCGAACTTGTTGGGTCTAAATCACATTCTATTCCGGTCTTCGCCTAATCGTGCGTTTGAACCGTATAATTAACTGGTCTAAGCTTAGGCTTAATTAAAGACCCGTTAGCATTCTAATTGGTTATTTATACCATCATTCCAGACTAGAGCCTTCCGGTAAATTGTACCTACGCTTACTTAAGTGAATACGGCTGAGTTGTTATAATTCTTGCTATTTGAGTCAGGAGCTAGCTCAGGTAAATACTCTTAACTTATTTTCCCTATTACGGGCTTGGGATACGGTAATATAAATACCGCATGGTCAGGTATGGGATTCAAAGACCAATAAGTTGGGAAATCCAAATAACCTGTTTTAATTCGTATTGCTTGATTGAAACATTGGGGATTAATGCGACTGTGTCCTGGATATCCTTGACTCATTAAATACAATGGCCACGACCTAAGCACGGGGTGTAGGCATACACCTGACGGATGCCATATGTTTATTAATTAATCGTACCCAATAAGGGATTCCCAATAAGGGAATAGTGGTGTGTCGGTTAATCATGAACCGGCATAGAACCGGGCCCCGTATGTAGAGCAAGATATGTAAAACTGATAACATGAAATATAGTTTGTCCCAAGTATAAAAGATAAATTTTGCCTTGTGCATTTTAATCAAAGTGTCAAAACATCTTTGTGCCTTGAGCACCTAAACAATTTTTTCATAGACATTTTCAAATGAGTCAGTTGAGTGTATTTACCAGTGAAAACTGACGTATTTTCAAAAGTCTAAGTGACAGGTACAAGTACGTAATAGGCTGGAAGCTGCTCAGGACGTTAATAAGGAATCTTGCAAGTTCTAGGCGTCTAAAGTCTGTTGAACATAATTTATGTTTTAAGATCCGCCTGTGGATCCTTTACTTTCCGTTGTAATACTTGATATTACTTTATATCCGGATTGTAATATATTTATCTTTTGCTTCCGCTGTGCATTTATATATTGTGTTGTTTGACTATGATGATATCAACTACGTCACGATACTCCCCACCGGGCACACCGGTGACACGTGGAAATCGGGGTGTGACATTTCAGCACCATCGATCAAGCATTCCGCTTGCTTTATCTTTTAATGTTCAAAATTCTAACTGGCAATTGATAGAAACTTCGAACACTACCCTGGTTAACTTCAAATTTGTGATTACCCACGAAAATCTGAAATCCCGTTTTTCGTGATCACCTTTAAGCACCTTCCTGAATAATTGATCCGTATAAATGATATTCTCCACAATTAGCAAATCTTCATTGGATAACGAATCATCTGGTAACACATTCAAATCTCAGAAACATTTATCCACGATCAAATTAACATTCTTCCTCTTCAGTCATGATAACAGATGTATAGTCTTCTCCACTAGTTCCGGTAGCAACTTTACCAACAAATATCATCATTCCCCGGCGGTTAGTCCGAAAAACAATTCATCTGCTCGAAGATTAACTATTCTGACACTTTAAACTATCACACATCTGTGATATCTTATAAGTACCCACAATACAAATGCATCTCCTAACACTAATCCTACTGACCGGCTTGATGAAGACCTGGGACTCAAACCTAAGACATCAATCTGACCCTGAACTATAGAGTCTGAACTTCTAATGATCACGAATTCACAAATCCAGATCCTATGCATATCCAGACAATCTGAAGTCGGAACCACCCAAATACTGTTGCATCGTCACGAATTTCAAAAATGTTGGAATTTCAATATGAATTTTTTTATTCCCCCTCATTTTTTCAAATGCTGAAGTCTTACCACTAAATTCCCACTCAAATTGAACAATTCAGTCCTTTCTATTCTTAGAAAAACTTTACTATATAAAAAATATGACATTTTGACCGCCAAAAGTCAGTTTTTCATCATTGAGGATTTTCGTTACGCCCCATTAATAGTCAGATATCCCAGATGATAATCATTCTGCACCAGTATCATGACTACCCTACTAATTTCCACAATTAGATAGCATCATCAAATTTGTTCGCTGAAGCCCTAGACGGTGTCTCCGAACAACCCAGCTTGGTCGTTGAAAACTCGAAAAAAATTTCAATCACCAAATTTTTTTTGAAGACTCATCTCGTCGTTGCGATCAAAAAATGCCTTTTTAGGCATTTGCTCATTCATACAAATGGAGTAGGTCCATCTGTGCGAATGGGCTAATTCTGAATCGAATGACATTTTTGCACCATGGTTGACCCGTACGAATCAAGAAAGTCGATTACGAACCTAGACTGCTGGTTAGCACAAACCTGTCCATTCGTACCAGAGAAGCTGATCTTCTCAATAACATTTCCAATCACATTTTTCGATCCAGAATCTTTATTTCTGCGAATTTCTTGATGAAACTTCACAGGATTGTGCGAAAACCAATCACGAATCTAATAATGTCTTCAATTTCAAATTCCATCCATGAATTGACCTTCAATTTGATGTTTATTTGATATTTTACATCAAAACTCCCTATAAATCCAAAATTTATGAGCGTAAGTGATTCAATCAACTGTTAGACAGATTGAATAGGTATCGTAGCTCTGATACCAATTGAGATTCCAGGCTCCGGCGATTTTGACGGAGTTTTGGCCCCGAGATAACCGGTTCGGTAGATAAGAAAGGAGTAGAAACAGAATCGACACCGAACAAGTTAATTTAAATTGGTTTATATTCAATGATTTGAAGTTACATACCCGTGAAACCAATTGGACAGCATCTCCCCTCAGGGAACCAAAAGCTTGTCCAAATTATATGTAGGATCATTTTCAGACCTGAATGAGTCGATCAGAAGAGTTTATCTCTAAACGAAAGGCGGAAACAGACGTGTAGAGTTCAATTCAGCTAGATTCACGCTTAAAACTGTTGTAATATTGATTTCACACTGGTTTACAACCTGACAACACTTCGGCAGCACTTCGTTGCTCTAGCCGGAAACTTACAAATGATGAAAGTTTAAAGCCTATTTATAGGAAACTGACCCTGACCGTTTGAAAGTGGCAATACATCCTTCAAACGATCACGAGCTTCAAACGGACATCTCTCAAACAAATGACACATTTCAAACGGTTACATCTTAAAATTTGTTTTGTCTTCATGATGTCATATATGATGTCATATATGTGATGTCACTTGTGATATCACATATATGATGTCATGTTTGATCAAACCCGCAACGAACCCAAGACTCGATATAAGACGAAGACGACAGATGTGTGCACCAACAGACTCCCCCTCAGATGTTGACGAGTCTTAAGTGTCGAGTCATTGCATCTTCAGTCTTTATCAGTCCTCTCAAACCCTTTGAAGTGTCTGACGTTGTAAGTATCCTCAAGTCTTCTCTCTTCTCTTTTCATCATCAGCAGACTCCCCACAAGCAATCTCTACTCAAATGTCTTCAGACTCCCCCTTTCGATATGCTGGGATCGCAGTCTGGCTTGTTGAAATCACATAGTCCTCAGGTATCGGAACCTGGCACTCTATCTTCAGGTTCAAAATCGAAACCTGGCTACACCTGCACATTCTTAACCCAGAAATAAATTTCACAAATTTAACATTTAACAAATTTATCAATCCAAATTCTCTTCTCAAATTAAACCAGAATGATTTATCAATGATAAATTCTGATGAACCATTTGCAAAAATTAATCATTTTTCGTTTCAAAACACATTCTCCCAAACCATTTGTTCATCATATCTAGCACTTGGAATTTTGAAAATTAGCTCTCCAACATCAGTTGTCGAAAATCTTTTTGAATTTTCCAAAAAATTTTGCTAAACCACACTGAAAATCTTTTTGGATTTAGAGATATTAAGAAATGCAGTAAAGAAATATTTACAAACAATATTTTTGTGAGTTCGTGTAAGAGGATCATATCAGATTTTGACAAGTCACAAGTACCGTTGAGCTTAGTTACACATTAAGAATTAAACAATTCACTTAGATTCCCGATATACTGATCCACTTAAATTCTCACACAAATTTCAACTAATTCAGGATATGAGTTAGGTGTTTTAAATACTTAAACTCATTCATGTGTCCCACCTCTTGAATATACTCCCGTATCCAGATCCCAATATTCAGTCTTACAGGTGAGTATACCACAGATGATATCTGTCAGGGGTTAAATTGCGAGGGCCGTGAGAGCTCAGGTCGATCTTTCGATACGCAGAGAGATGACGGCTTCGACTTTTGGTGGGTCCCCTTTAGAGGATCTTTTGAATTACAACAGCAATGACTATCAATTTTATTGTTTCATCAATTTGCTGAGGGCGGCGCTATATTTCAAGCAAGCAGAAAGTATTCTCCGGGGACTAGGCCATTGCTTCCGCAAAATCAGAAGTCCCGGGATAATACCCCAGATATCACTGAGCATAAAGACCTGGTATCTCAGAAAGAGGGACCTTTCAAACGAGATTTCAAGGGTTACCTATATATCCAAGTAGTGTTCCCCACGAAATAAGCAAGTTTGAAATTTAATTTATATCCCGAAAAAGTTTACTAAATGTGTAAAAACCTATCGGCATATCATCAGTGAGACTGTTTAACGCTATTTAATCATTACAAATCTTTAGCATACTGTAACTGTCTACTGATGTACTATCATTTCCTCTTCTCACAACGAAACTCATATTTGATTTTATCATGTTTTTGTATTTTTCAAATTTTCAAATGTTTTTGGATTTTCTAAAATTTTACTCCCCCTAAAATGCAAACACATTTTAGGAAATTTGAAACCAAACTGTACAAAAAATTGACAACTGATATCGAATTGCTTCAATTCGCCATCCACTTGGCATAAACAATCAGAACTCCCCCTTACACAAAAACTATTTTCTCATTATGATTTCAAAACACTTAAGTTTGTTTTAACCAAAATGATTTTTCCGGAAAATAAGTTTTGTTAAATTTACCACTTCTAAAGTTAGGGGTTTGGTTCATCATATTGTCCATTCAATCTCTTGTATCAGGATTACATCAAGTTCAAACTAATGACCTTGAGTAATCACTTTGACAGAATCAACCTTTTACCACTTGTAAGAATATCCAAAACATTCAAGCCTATGTAGGAATAAACATCTACACAAACCATTTTATCAATCAAGATGCCGATTCCTGCTTCACACTTACCAACCAGGAAGCTCCAGCAATTCACAATCTGTAAAATTTAACAAACTTTAAGATTCATTTTCAAAAACAATTAATTACCTAAGAAAGATGCCGATTCCTGATCCACGATTACAAACTTGGGATCTCCGGGAAGTCAGGTTTTCAAGCAAAGAAAATGTCCACCCAAGCCTGACCAGCCTTGGGTGATTTCAACTCTGAAGCAGTTGGGGTGTAAGTTGCTTTCTTTGTAGCATAAAACTCCTTTACCCCTTTAGCCTTCCCATCGATCATTTTTCCAAAAAATTTCTTTACGTTTCCATTAAAAGCTTTCTCAACATCAAATTCATTCTTATCAGAATAAAATTGAATAGAGATCTCAACTTTCCCAACTTTTGATTTAAAATTCTCAGTACCCAATGGTGGAAAATGAACATCATCCATTGGAGGCAGTGAGTTTTCTGCTTTAATCTCAATCTGTGGCTCATCTGACTTTGTGGAGTCAAATTCATCGCCAGATTTTACCTCTGATTTCTTAACAACCCAAGTTTGGTTGTCAAGATTTCCCCGTTTCTTGTAAAATCTTTTGGAACACTCACCAACTTCATATGTAGAATTTTTAAACACTTTAAATCGTTCAGTTGGTGGTTCCGTATTATCAACAACTACTTCTTTGAGTTTTTCTGAGACTCCCTGTTTTGTATTGGTTGCTTTGGGACAGTTCCATGCAATATGACCAACTTCATTGCATCTGTAACAGGTTCTTGTCTCTTTCCTTTGAAAAGCTCCATTCTTCATCTTTTCAGCAAGAAACTCCTTGTTTGACTGTTTCCAGAATGAGCTCTTTGCTTCTTCTTCATGACTAGTTCCAGTAACATATGTCATTTTTGATTTAAAATCTCGAACATATTTTTCATTTTTATAGTTTTCAGGTGGAATAAAACCAAGTCCTTTCTTTTTGTAGCTACGATTGTGATTTGGTTTCTTTTGAAAACCAGAACCAGAATTGTAACCCTTTTTCTTGTTCAAACGTTGTTGAAATCTTGAAGTGTATTTTTTAGGTTTTTCAGTAAGATTTAAATCTTTTATTTCAGAAATATTAATTTCTGTCAATTTGAAAACCTTTTTTATCATTTCAAATCGAACACTTCTTATTGGAAACTCTTTATCAAAATATAATTTGTCAGAATCATTCAAAGTATACACAACTTCAAATGTTTCATCATTCAAATTAGATTTTGACAATAAAAACTCTTTACTATAAACCCGTTTTCCCGACGATTTTGAACTCCTTTCAGACAAACTCGAACTCCCAACTGACTGACACGAACTTTTGGACTCAGACTTTGACTCTGACTCCTCATCCTTATCCAACACCTGATCGACCACTCGTTTTATCAGTTCTGACTCATGATCTGTGTCGGACGCTGTGAACGTGACATCAATGTTGTCTGGTAATACATCGATTAGCTCGGACTCTAACTTTAGATTGACTGCCTTTTGTAGTTCTTCCTCGTTAGGTTTTCTAGACGAGTACCCTTCCCAAATCGGAGGCGGACACTTATTATAACAGACACCCTGTTTCTTACCAGTATCCTTTTTCTTCTTTGGCTTTGTTTCTTCACCTTGAAACGCTTCAAATCCTTCAACTGTTGGATAAATTCTATCAATTATGTAGTCACAACCTTTGTAACTTTGCAGCAATCTTCTGATTCTTTCATTCTCAGTTGATTCACTATCCAACTCTTTCTTCCACTTTGCACATTCTTCTATGTACAAGTTGATCTCTTTCTGCTTTGTCATCATGGTAGCATTCAACATCTTCAAAGGTTTCTCTCTTTCAGAGTTAGTCTTTTCCAGACTATTCACAGTTCTGTTCAATACATCATATGACTGTTTCAAATTTTTTACATCAAACAACAACTTTTCTTTCAACTTTTCTAACTCACTAAACCTCTCATCTTTTTCTATACATTGTTTACAAGACTCTAAACATGTAAGACAGGGTTTTGTGACTTCGACAATCTTCTCAACTTCAACTCTCTTTTCAACTTCCACAATTTTCTCAATCACTTTGACTTCTTTCAATTCTTTTGCAGCTTTCCTCTCTTTTAATTTCTTCAATTTTTCTGCAAAATAAAATTCAAAACTGTCAGAAGATATATGAGTTTTTCCAACATTTATCTGTTCAAGCTCTTCATCATCACTGTTATCTGTTGAACTGTTTTCAGAGGAAACAGATTCTTCATCTTTTTCTTCATCATCAGATAACACAGCCATCCATTCTTTCATCAACTCTGGCCTTTGCACAATCTGAGCAATAAAAGCTTTAACATTAGGATCAGCTGGAATGTACTTGTCCCAGCTAAAACCATCAGCCACTTTCTCGTCATCTTGATCCATGATGCCATAGTAAGCCTTCTTGTTTGCCTCTTCAATCATTTTCCCATGTGCCGTTTGTGGATCTTTTTGTTGATGCGGTTGATGAGTGATTTGCTGATAAATGGTTTTCCTATAATAATCATCTTTCCCAGACGACTCCTTTGCTCCTCTCGGTTCCCGATTCTTGCATTCTCTTTTAAAGTGGCCTTTCTCCCTGCAACGAAAACAGACAACTTTAGATTTATCAAATCCTAGATTAGAAAGGTTTGCATCCAAGAAATCATTTCTTCCTGTAACCAATCTAAATTTTTCTGCTCTCCTCAAAACACTAGCTAAGGCCCATTTAATATCCATCAGTTCCAGCTCCTCTGCATCGATTTGGTCATAATCTTCCTTTGTGAGCATCGGATTACCAATTCTTCCGGCAATCAACCCTTCATAAGACTCTAATGCAGTTACCAATAATCCCATATGATTCTTTACAATCTCCTCAGAATAATTTTGTCCATTTTGAAGATGTAAAGCAACATTGCACTGAATTAGATGACCATTTCCAGCAGATGAACTTTGAACACTTGGAGGATTCACCGTTGAGAACTCACTAGTGTTGACTGATCCTTGACAGCTTGGTGTAGATTGATTTCTAGCACTAAATGCAGTTTGTATCTTTGGACTTGCTTCAGCAGTTTGAACATTTCCTTTATAATACAATTTAATATCTTGTTGATGAGTAGAACTGTTCATTCTAGCAATTTTCTGCTGCTCCAGATCCTGTGCCTCCAACTTCTCTATAAACTGTGCAATCGATAACCTTTTAAACTGTCCGGAATTTTTCAATATCATCAGATATGTACCCCATTCCTGTTGCGGTAACGCATCAGCAAGCTTTTCAACCCATTCTGCTGGAGTTTTTGTAATCTTCAACTGTGACATAGTGCGTACAAGATGACAGTATCTTTCAATAAGAGTTTTTGTTGTTTCACCAGGCATGCACGTAAACAGTTCAAACTCCTTTTTCAACAAAGCTGCTTTACTCTGTAGCATTTCAGTACTTCCCTCAAATTTCTTTTCAAGAGCTTCCCAAATAGAATAAGCGTTTTCATCATGTTGAAGCAACACAAATATATCTTCTTTAACAGCTTGTTGTAACAAATTGATCATCATCTTTTCTCCTTTGTAACTCTCTCTTTCTTGCTCCGTGAATTCTGAAATGATTTTACCGACTCCCGCTGAATTCTTTGGCCTCTTATACTTAGTTTCGATGCTCTCCCAAGCTTTTAGATGATTCGCCTAAACCCAATTCTCAAACCGTTTCTTCCATCCGTGATAATCTTCAATTCCCATAAGTTTCGGGGGTTTTTGCATTGTTCCGGTTTCATTCTCCATGTTCATGTTCTTAGTAATTTCGGATGGACTAGTCGGGGTTGTAGCAAAAGCGTTGTAAAAATTTTCACTCATGATTCGATATCGAGGAATTTCTCAAACTAGCTTTCAAACGAACTGGTTCACCTCTTGAAAACACCTTAATCACCTGGATCAAAATCAAACGACCTTTTCCAATGACCTGGTTCACGAAGACACGACCTTGACCCTTTCACGTGAACTGAAACTTGTATCAAACGACCTGACAAACCTTTAAACACTTTGAACTCCAAACCGTGTGACCTGAACTTAAGTCCAAATGACCTGGACTTCTTGATTGTAAGCACTATACGACAAAAATGACTTGATCTCCTTTAACAATAACACATGGGCCGATGATTCTCAAAATAAACTGCAATCATGAACTGCCATCAAGTTGAACTTTGATTGTTTGATTATCACAAAGGCCAACAACTATGATTATTACTTTATTATCTTCCCAAGATCACATGCAACATTTATAGAACAGTGTGTAAACTTTTTACATGCAATCCATTTAATAGCTGACAACAACACAAGCAAGCAATGAGTTGATGGTCGACAACCTTTAAATGTTCATGGGCTCTTTTAATGAATGATATTGATTGGGCCGTCCAATATGACTTTAATGTTACACATGCAAATTTTAAAATTTCAACAACACATACAAATCGATATCATCATGCAGATAGCCACTTAAACCGACAATTTGATATGATTCACATGGGCCTGACTAATCACGTGAATTTATATTTTTAAGACAATATTCAACAGACAACAATTACTCTTCACAATTCAGTAACTAACAAGTTTTATCAAACCAAGCAATCTGAACTTCAATTTACGAGACCCTTAATGATGACATCACATGCACTTCATTGGGTTACTAAATCACATGTATATCTTCAATGTAAATGTCAGACAATTGATCAGAATAAGACATGTATCACGTGAACAACAAAACTACTTTCAAACGGGCACCTTGTTCAAACTGTCATGTCCAGTTTCAAACAGTCATGTGTAGATTTCAAACGGTCATGTATATATTTCAAACGGTCAGTCCATTTTCAAACAGTCACGATGGCAACTTTCAAACGGTCAGGTTAGTTTCAAACTGACAACCATGTATTTTCAAACGGTCATGTGCATTTTCAAACTGTAAGGTGCATTTTCAAACGGTCACGGTCAATTTCAAACGGTCAGACGCTGAACTCGTTCAAATGGTCACCGGTTTTCAAGTCATTTTTACCACTTTTACTTCGAGTTTAGGTCCGATATTCTCAAGGGTTTGTTAAAACACCATTACGCACACATTGTGAAAGTTTTAGCCGATTTTATCCGTGAAAACTTGTTCAGTTTTGAAAAGAAGGTATAGAAGATAGAAAAAGCAACTGAATTGGTATGAACTCTTCCTCCTGAGCTCTGATACCACTTGTAGGATCGTTTTCAGACCCGAATGAGTCGATCAGAAGAGTTTATCTCTAAACGAAAGGCGGAAACAGACGTGTAGAGTTCAATTCAGCTAGATTCACGCTTAAAACTGTTGTAATATTGATTTCACACTGTTTTACAACCTGACAACACTTCGGCAGCACTTCGTTGCTCTAGCCGGAAACTTACAAATGATGAAAGTTTGAAGCCTATTTATAGGAAACTGACCCTGACCGTTTGAAAGTGGCAATACATCCTTCAAACGACTAGGAGCTTCAAACGGACATCTCTCAAACAAATGACACATTTCAAACGGTTACATCTTAAAATTTGTTTTGTCTTCATGATGTCATATATGTGATGTCACTTGTGATATCACATATATGATGTCATGTTTGATCAAACCCGCAACGAACCCAAGACTCGATATAAGACGAAGACGACAGATGTGTGCACCAACATTATAAACCCCTCATCCCTATATATAGACATTGTCCATTCGTACGAACCTAGGTACGAATCTAGTAGATCCGTACGAACCAACATGTCCATTCGTAGAAATGGACTTATAACAATGAATGAACCTTGGGGATGAATGGGCTTTTTATGGACAGACCTGATGTCCGTTCGTACGGATGGACTCTATTCGTACGAATGTACATTTTCACTACAAAACCTGGTCCGTTTTCACACTATTCTATACAATATTCAACACACGCTCTATCTATCCTATTCGCACAGTGGCGGACATATGAAATATGCACCAACATTAGGAAATAATTTTAGAGTTTGTAAAACACCAAATTTTTAATATTAAATAAATGGGCTAAAATCCGTATTTCATTTAAATGTTTTTTATATGGATAAGCCCTAATTAATAAAACTTAAATTTCTTCTTTATTCAGGTATTTATAGCCACTTTATTTAAGCCTTCAGTGCTCCATAGCAGGCTTCTATTTCTTTCACAGTGGGATTCTTGAAACGCGTTAAAAACATTTTATTAGCAAGAAATACTACTGAGTTCATTCTATTTTATAAAAAGATACATTGTTATAACTTTACAGCATCAAGAGTTTTTATTTGTTTATATCTAACAATTTCTCAAACAGTATTGCTACTAGGGCACAATTCCCCCGTGCTTGTGATCATGCTACTATTGGCTAACTCTTTGTTCAATAGTAACAGGTGTCAAGTAATGTATACAAAACCCCACATACCGATAGTAATTGCAGAATTGATAAACATTTGGGTTTTGTAAAGCATTTTAAAAAAGTGGCTCACAATAATATGAGAAAAAGGAGAATGTCTCACTTCGTAAATGTAGGGTTTAACTAAAAGCCTCCTGGTATAATCTTGGGTATAACTCTTGAGCTCTTAATAAAATATATAATGCACTCGTGTTATGTATAATAACCCAATTCAACTTTATCAATACATCACGAGATCAGAACCCCAATGCAGTTTACAAAGCATAGCCTTAATCAGGCAGCACCTTGACATCCGCTGCTGGGTTCAAGATCGATCGGAAAGGGTATCGAATCAGTGATCAGGGTTAAAACACATAAAACGGGGCAGAGCTTTGTAGGATCTAGAGGTGAATTCTTAATAAAATGGGGTAATAAAAAAGCAGAGAGAGAGAGCGAGCAGAGAAAGAAAAGAAAATAGCAGTTTGAAATGTTCCTTGTGTGCTCCTATTTATACTACCTATGAACTTGAAGATCAAGTTCTATCATTAATACACACGACACGTACACCATTTTCATTCAATTTATAGTTTTAGATTTTTAATATTATTTTATTATTATAATTAATTATGCTGCTTCACTCATTTATTGCTTATAACTTCTAAAATATGACGTCTCATAAAACGATGAATATGTTATTAGAACGAGAATATTTTTATCTAAATTTTGACTTAAGTTTTATTAAAAACGGAGTAAGGTTAATTATAATGTATTTTTTATTATTAAAATTTTAAACGGTTCCTATGTTCGTCTAGATACCTCATAATTCTAACAGTCAACTTACCAGTAATCTACCCGCTTAATAATATAAGTTTTTATATACTTTATTTTAAATTGTATAAATAAAATTTTTGGAAATGTTACATCCTCCCCACCTTGTTTTAAATCTCGCCATCAAGATTCACTGAATATGGAGGGATACTTTTAGTTCGTCATTGATCCTAATTCCTAAGTATATTTTGGTCCTTGCTTTGAATTCTACTTTACTTTGACCAGAACTATTCTCGATGCTTTGAGATTCTTATCTTTGACTTGTATGGTCTTTCAGTTCTTCATTTACCTCTAGATCTTGAAGAGGTACTACTAAAGATTCATCAGCTAGGTATTTCCTTTAATTATATACATGAAATATATCATGTATTCCTGTCATTTCTTCTAGTAACTTTAGCTGATAAGCTACTGATCCAATTTATTTAATGATTCCGGATAATTCAACAAATCTTAGACTTAACTTTTTTTTTTGCTGCATCGGACTATTCCTTTTTCATTCCTATCTATCAGTAATTCTTATTCATCCTGATACCTCTTATCACTTCCACGATGCATCCTTTAATTAGTTTTATGAGCTTCTTCGAGAATTCTTTCTCGTAGGTTTCCTTGCCTCATCGAGACCATATACACTATGCCTTACTATTTTAATGCCTAATTACTTCATCCTTCTTGGCGTATATACTAATGGTTAGGACACTTTAGTCCTTTCAGCCCATGTATTGTTGTAGCAATTCCTTTATTACTGGTAATCTTAATAGGATTATAGGTGAAGAGAGTCTTTGTAAGTGCATCTAGTGGTGGTTATTTTTATCTTCTCAAGAGTTCTTAATAAAGGTAAAATTACTCTCATTAGCGTAAGTTTTTAGATGTTTTGTGTCTTAGCACAACTTTTAGTTACAGGTTTCCTAATGCGTCAATAATCTAAGGTAATGCAAGGGGAATTCTTATACTTTCGATGGCGTCCCAACTCAAAGGGTTCCCGTTGTTCATCTTGTCGCACGAGTTACGAGACGGATGATCAAACGAAATTGTGTTCAATATTGGAATTATAGATATATACGAGAGATTCCTAAATACATCTAAAATTATCATTGACACACCTTTTTGTGATTTATCCCTAATTGTCAATCATTATGGCCTTTGGACTTCCTTATAGATATACATATCTATATAATCATATATTTCACATACTGTAATATACACATCATTCATAAGGTCAATGTATTTAACAGATTCATATTTTCAAAAACAGGTCAGACATCAGGTCATGGTACTATTTAGTGAATTCCATGAACATAACATATACCCCATCTTACCCGGTCTCGCCGGAGAGGTACCCCCATCTTACGCGATAAGCTGGAGAGTCTGCTACACCATACCCAGTCTTGCCGGAGTGGTAATTATCATTGTATTTCCCATACATAGAATCATGATTTTAAAAGTTCATTATTTATTATAGCTTGCATCAAGAAACAAGGAAATTAGTATTCTCATGATGGATCATATTCTAGAACCGAGTAGTACTAATAAAAAAGAAATAACAGTGGCCAAGTATTATCTCTTATTTATCATACTTGCACTGTTCTAGTCATCATCCTTAAGGCATACCAACACCCATCACACTTTATCTATGCGAGTAATTAGCTTCTCTAGAAGCTTATACTAAGGCATTTTTCTTGGTTCAAGTCTAAATACTATCCTAGGTGTTACTAGTAATTATCAATATCATAACTCTTTTGTTTAAGCATATATAGTATTATGGTTGTGGCTTTCTTTTGTTTAGAAAATGTAGTTTTGACAAAAATATCATTGTCTACATTGACACCATGGCTAGGTTCGATGTGATGAGTATGCTTACTGCTAACTCTATTCATGCTTATATAACATTAGATTCCTTCGCAAGGAATATTTTATTCAGACAGATGGCATTTCTAAAACATAACACGTTTCATGACTCATCTTTATAATGACTTCATGTTTTCATATGAATCACCAGTGGTATTTTCTCTTTTGTTTATTGATGCGTGCGAAGTGTTATATATATTAGGTGTATATTTTAAGCCCTTTTTAACACTTATTTTAGCCAAGTTTTAAATTTATAAAACACGATATTTCACTAACACTAAACACACATATGGGCAAGTGCACCCATCGTTGAGTGTAGTATAGCGTTGGTAAGATACCGAGGTCGTCCAAGGACACAAGAGCTTTTAATACCGGTTTATCCTCAACGTCTAACCAAAAATAAAAGTTTAGAAAAATGTTTAAACTAAGAAAATAAAAATTAACTAAAATGCTGAAAATAAAAATAAAATAAAAACAGATAGACAAGATGAATCACTTGGTTCCGACTCGTATCTAGTATAACCTTTGATTATTTATGCACTTTTGCACATAATTAAGAGATTATCTTAGTTATTGTAGTAGGCCCCTCTTTTGAAGGTGACGTTACCCTCACCCCAGTAGTTTGAGTCAGCAAGGATACAATCCTAAAAGGGTGGATTATTGGAAGATAATGAATTAAGTTATTAATGCAGTATTGTGGTAGGCCCCGCTTTTGGCGGTGACGTTACCTTCGGCTAAGTAGTCTGAGTCAGCAGGGATACAGTCCTAAATAGCCGGGTTATAGTATTAATAGTAGTTAACTTATGAGGGGATCAAAGAGTTTGGACCCCCGCCATCCAATACCGTGAAGTATTGAAGGAGCTCCTACTAAATTTGACCCAGGTCCATTGCAGGACCTCTAAACGCTGAACAATGGCAAGACCTTTACCAAACCGTTCCCTTAACTCCCGACCAGGTAGCCAACATACCTCCATATAGACCGTGGAGATATGAATGGTGAAAATCCTTTATTTTATATAGACAGTAAAATAATGCCAAGACACCACGGACAAACGATAAGGAAAGATCACCTTCAACATAAGTAACTAGTTATTAAAGTCATTAATACAAAACCAAATAAAAAGTGCAAAAGATTAGAAATAAAAAGTATTATACTAGACACTTTGTCTTCACCAAGTGATGTAAGAGACTTAGGCAAACATGGCCTTGATTGTCAAGAACTCTTACGATCAATCTTGGATCCCGAGACGACTCACACACTCTACGATGGACAATGGATGATGGTGGTGGATGATGGTGTTGTGATGGTGGTGGGTGGTGGGTGAAGTGTGAGAGAGGTGGTGCGCCAAGGGATGAGTTGAAATGAATCCAAGCACTCCTATTTATAGGCTGAACAGAGAGCTGGGCACGGCCCCGTGTCCGCTGGGCACGGCCCCGTGCCTGTCTGACACTCTCTCTCCTCATTAATTGTAATTCGCAATTACAATAAATGCGCCTGCTGTACTTTCGACACGCCCCCGTGTCCGCTGGGCACGGCCCGTGGTGGGCAATAGAAGCTTCTATAGATTTGTCTTTTCTGCTGCTTCTTGGGCACGGCCTCGTGCTGGCTGAGCACGGGGCGTGTTCAGTCTTCTGTCTTCTTTATTTTGCTTTGGAAGGTGCCACTGAGGGGTCGGACAGTCCACTAATGTTCCTTTCCTTGTATTTATGTTGGATTTAGCTGTCTTTTTGCTTCTTTTGTGTTTTTGAGTTCATTTAATCCTGAAAATACAAAAGGAAGACAAAAACACTCTTTTTCCAATATTAGTACTTAAAAAGGGTTAGTTTTATGCCTTATTTGATGTAATTTATATGTTGCATTTTACACATATCAAATACCCCCACACTTGAACTTTTGCTTGTCCTCAAGCAAAACTCTTTAATATGTGGCTTACACTCCCAAATGGAATAGGTAGAAGAGAAGGTTTTGGGCTTGTCGTAGAGTGTCGGGAATCCAAGGTCTTTTTGGGTTTTATCTTTATTTATTTACAATCCTATTCGTAATGATTTATTTAGAACGTTTCATAGGAGAAATTACTTATTTGGGCATAACATGCCTTTTTAAAATTCCATTTATATACAAGTTCACATACCTCACTGGAGAAATCACTCACACTCGGCCGAAGGTGTATTTTTAGTGAATCACTCGAGAGCGGCATGGAACTTATTCCTACCATAAGCTTGCCAAGCAATCAATCCTCCTCCTTTTTAACTTTTATACCTTTGTAAATATCAAGAGGACTTTGTGGGTTTAGGGTTAGGCTTGGGTTAAAGGTAGGTGGTTGGGATGGTGGTTAGTGGTTAGTAGAAAAAGGGCGAAAAGCGTAACAAGTGTCGGTTTTCGTAAGACTTTCTATTTTTATTTTGATGAAGCTTTTATTCAAACAAAGTTATTTTTGATGAACTTGTTTGTTTATTTTCTTTTTTGCTTCATCATCAACACATTTTTTTTTTCGAAAAACCGAACTTGTTACTAAAACAAAGGGTTAAAAATGAAAAAGGTTTTGGTGGGTAAAAGGGTTTTTGGTTTGGGTGATGAAATGAAAAGGTTTAGGCTCAAAGGGGCTAACTATGGGGGATTTTTGGGTAGGTGGTAAAAGAAAAAGAAAAATAATGGTGTAGAAATAAAAAGGGTTAGTCCTAATGCCTCCATCATTTACTTACTCGGGTTTAAGTTGATAAGGACCGGGAATGTATCGCCATGGCAAGTTCTAGAGTCGTAAGAACCAAGCGGCTATTCACACAAGAAACGAAAAATGAGCATTTAGTTTTAATGATATGTAATTGTGCTCAATAAAGGCTCAAAACTCACTTTTGTGGGAATGGGTTTTTATGTGATCAAGTATATATAATCAAATTTTAACTAAGTTTGCCATGCCTTTTCATAATTTTCTTATGTTGGTTCTTTTTATCACTACGCTATTGGTTGTAAATTCGTAAAAATATAACCTTTTTGAGAACTTGAATTTCCCGAGTTAAACCTAGACAAGTAAAAAAGAAATTGAAATTTTTGAAAAAAATTTGGGGTGATTAGCGGTTCCAATAGAGTTTTGTGTAAGGCTTGTATTTAGGACTTGCAAAATTCAAGGTTTTAGCATCCCCCCCCCCCCCCACACTTAAATTACACATTGTCCTCAATGTGTCCCAAAAATAAATTTTTAGGTTGATTAGATGTGTAAAATAGTGTTTAAAAAGCAAAAATTTGTGTTACTGGGCACTGAACACGGCCCCGTGTTCAAGTGCCAGTAACAAAATTAAAATAAGAGAAACAGAAGTCTGGACACTGGGGCGTGTTGGGTGGACACGGCCCGTGTCCAGGTACCTGAACTGGGCGTTTTCCTGCAGGTGGTTCAGCACGGGGCCGTGTTGGTTGGGCACGGCCCGTGTTGAACCTTCTGAACTGGAGAGAATTGTCGGGTTGCCTTGTTCTTGTGCATGAGTTCATTTTTTTCGTTCTCCTTTTCATCCTTTACCACCATGAGTGTGTTTTATTCCTGAAAAGTAAAACTAACTAGAAAACATAAAAATTAATCTAAATTAAACTAAGGATAGTTCCGTGGAATGCCTCCATGGTGCGCCACGTTTATAAGGGTCCTTGGCTAGACCCAAAGCCTGGTCATATGTTACCCAAGTGGGATGTGTTGCATCCCATGTTACACCGTCAGAGAGCGTCATCCAAGCTTGAGTCTATGATCTTCATGTAGTTGACCGGATCTTCTTCCTCTACTCGCTTTCCACATTCAAATTTCACTTCCTCATCCCCAAACTTCAATGTTAGAGTTCCGTCATTCATATCCACCAATGCTTGGGCGGTGGCTAGAAATGGCCTCCCGAGGATGAGAGGGACATCGGTGTCTTCTTCCATGTCTAGGATGACAAAGTCGGTTGGAAAGACGAATTTGTCAACCTTGACTAGCAGATTTTCGGCGACACCTTGTGGGAATTTGACGGACCTGTCGGCGAGTTGTATGCTCATCTTTGTAGGGCTTGTTGTTCCTAGGCCGAGTCGCTTGAACATTGATGTGGGCATGATGTTGATGTTAGCCCCAAGATCGGCTAAAGCATTTCGGACGGGGGACTTCCCAATCGAACAAGGGATTGTGAAGCTCCCGGGGTCGATTTTCTTTTGTGGAAGTTTGTTGAGTACTAAAGCTGAGCATTCTTCGCCTAAGTTAACTAATTGCAATGATTCAATTTTTCTTTTGTGAGTGAGGAAATCACTCATGAATTTTGCATATTTAGGCATTTGGGTTAGGACCTCAATAAAAGGAATATTAACATGCAATTGTTTTAGTAAACTTTCGAACTTTGCGAATTGCTCATCGGTCTTTTGACGATTTAACCTACCGGGGTACGGAATTGGAGGAGTCTTGGTGGGCTCTTGATTTGGTGTAGAAGCCTTTTCTGGCGCAGGAGGAGTCATAGGCTGGCTAGAATGGCTTCTTTCAATTGGCGGCAATGGAGCATCCTCGGGACCCACGGTTCGATTTCTTAATGTGATGAGATGTACTTGTGCCTTCGGGTTTGTTTCGGTATTACTAGGTAACGCGCCTTGTGGTCTCTCGGAGAAATTTTGAGCTAGCTGATTTAATTGTTTTTCAACGTTTTGAATGCTAGCTTGTTGATTTCTGAAATTCGATTCCAATTGTTGAAATCGATCCGAGTTTTTCTTTTCAGTGTCAGAGATGAGGCGAGATACAGTATCTTCAAGCCTTTCTCTTCCACCTTGTTGTTGAGAGAAATTTTGTGGTTGTTGAAAATTAGTTCGTTGGTTTTGTTGGTTACTACTATTGCCGGGATCTCTCCAACCAAGATTTGGGTGGTTACGCCATCCTTGGTTGTAGGTACCCATTGGAGGACCCGACGGCCTAGGTCTATTATCCATGTAGTTTACCGTTTCTGTTTGTTCATCTAATTCTTTCATACAACTCCAATTTTCATGTGACCCACCACACCCTTCACAAGCCATAACCGAGGCCGTTTTTGTCATTTCTAGCCTTTTGATTTTTGAAGAGAGGGCCTCGATTTGGGCTTGTAAAGAGGTGCTTTCATCAACCTTATGGGCGCCCGGGGCAATAGATTTATTACCTCGGGGAGTGTGCCATTGAAAATTGGTTTGAGCAATTTCCTCAATTTGGTTATATGTTTCATTTGGGCGACGATTACCTAAGAGTCCCCCGGAGCTTGAGTCAAGTGTTTGTCTTGTGTGTGGCAACAACCCATTGTAGAAAGTAGATACTTGTTGCCACACCGCTAGACCGTGATGAGGACACTTTCTTAGAAGCTCCTTGAATCTTTCCCAAGTTTCATATAAGGATTCCCCATCCTCTTGTGAGTATGTATTAATTTCAGTCATTAATTTAGCCGTTTTAGCAGGAGGGAAATACTTATATAAAAACTTTTGGGCAAGTTCATCCCAAGTGTTTACCGATCCAACTGGGAGGGTGTTAAGCCAAGCCTTAGCTCGGTCTTTTAGTGAAAATGGAAACATTCGAAGGCGGATGGCGTCATTTGATGCTCCATTGATCCGAAAGGTATCACATATTTCTAAGAAGTTAGTAATATGTAGATGGGGATCCTCGTCCGCAAGCCCGTGGAAGGTTGCGGAGTTTTGGAGCATTTGTATCAAATGCGGCCGAAGTTCGAAGTTGTTGGCCTCGACATTCGGTGCATTGATAGCGGCGCCAAGATTGCCTACGGTAGGCCGTAGGTAATCCATGAGGGTACGTTGGTCCGCCATTGGAAGTGGGTCCCCCGAAGCTTTCTCTTGATTTTTAGCTTTTAGTCTTTTTCTGAGAAAGCGCTCGGGTTCTTCTAGGGGTTCTTTTATGTCTCTACTAGAACTGGAGCTCATGCACTACGTAGGAGGTTCAAATGTGGCGCCTGGGTTCCAAGTCCTGCAACAAAAACAGAAAAGAACGTTGGTCAGAATGTTCACCACGGCCGTGCTCAGTGAACACGGCCCGTGGTCAGAAGTACAGTAATCGTTTTCTGTATCCCAGTTACTGGGAGTTGGACACGACCCCGTGTTGCACCGACACGGCCCCGTGTTCAGGTCTCTGTAACTCAGAAAATAAAAACTGCCAGTGATGATGCTGGGCACGGCCCGTGTCTGACCGGGCACGGCCCGTGCTGAGCTCTGCAGAAGCTGAAAAAACTAAGAAAATCCTAAAAAAATAAAAAGAAAAATAAAAGATGATTAGGCCGTTGATTCCTAACTTTCTTAAAATCCTTGTGTCCCCGGCAACGGCGCCAAAAACTTGATGCGTGCGAAGTGTTATATATATTAGGTGTATATTTTAAGCCCTTTTTAACACTTATTTTAGCCAAGTTTTAAATTTATAAAACACGATATTTCACTAACACTAAACACACATATGGGCAAGTGCACCCATCGTTGAGTGTAGTATAGCGTTGGTAAGATACCGAGGTCGTCCAAGGACACAAGAGCTTTTAATACCGGTTTATCCTCAACGTCTAACCAAAAATAAAAGTTTAGAAAAATGTTTAAACTAAGAAAATAAAAACTAACTAAAATGCTGAAAATAAAAATAAAATAAAAACAGATAGACAAGATGAATCACTTGGTTCCGACTCGTATCTAGTATAACCTTTGATTATTTCTGCACTTTTGCACATAATTAAGAGATTATCTTAGTTATTGTAGTAGGCCCCTCTTTTGAAGGTGACGTTACCCTCACCCCAGTAGTTTGAGTCAGCAAGGATACAATCCTAAAAGGGTGGATTATTGGAAGATAATGAATTAAGTTATTAATGCAGTATTGTGGTAGGCCCCGCTTTTGGCGGTGACGTTACCTTCGGCTAAGTAGTCTGAGTCAGCAGGGATACAGTCCTAAATAGCCGGGTTATAGTATTAATAGTAGTTAACTTATGAGGGGATCAAAGAGTTTGGACCCCCGCCATCCAATACCGTGAAGTATTGAAGGAGCTCCTACTAAATTTGACCCAGGTCCATTGCAGGACCTCTAAACGCTGAACAATGGCAAGACCTTTACCAAACCGTTCCCTTAACCCCCGACCAGGTAGCCAACATACCTCCATATAGACCGTGGAGATATGAATAGTGAAAATCCTTTATTTTATATAGACAGTAAAATAATGCCAAGACACCACGGGCAAACGATAAGGAAAGATCACCTTCAACATAAGTAACTAGTTATTAAAGTCATTAATACAAAACCAAATAAAAAGTGCAAAAGATTAGAAATAAAAAGTATTATACTAGACACTTTGTCTTCACCAAGTGATGTAAGAGACTTAGGCAAACATGGCCTTGATTGTCAAGAACTCTTACGATCAATCTTGGATCCCGAGACGACTCACACACTCTACGATGGACAATGGATGATGGTGGTGGATGATGGTGTTGTGATGGTGGTGGGTGGTGGGTGAAGTGTGAGAGAGGTGGTGTGCCAAGGGATGAGTTGAAATGAATCCGAGCATTCCTATTTATAGGCTGAACAGAGAGCTGGGCACGGCCCCGTGCCTGTCTGACACTCTCTCTCCTCATTAATTGTAATTCGCAATTACAATAAATGCGCCTGCTGTACTTTCGACACGCCCCCGTGTCCGCTGGGCACGGCCCGTGGTGGGCAATAGAAGCTTCTATAGATTTGTCTTTTCTGCTGCTTCTTGGGCACGGCCCCGTGCTGGCTGAGCACGGGGCGTGTTCAGTCTTCTGTCTTCTTTATTTTGCTTTGGAAGGTGCCGCTGAGGGGTCGGGCAGTCCACTAATGTTCCTTTCCTTGTATTTATGTTGGATTTAGCTGTCTTTTTGCTTCTTTTGTGTTTTTGAGCTCATTTAATCATGAAAATACAAAAGGAAGACAAAAACACTCTTTTTCCAATATTAGTACTTAAAAAGGGTTAGTTTTATGCCTTATTTGATGTAATTTATATGTTGCATTTTACACATATCATTTATCTACAGAAGATATTTGATTATTATATTGTGTACACCATCAAGAAATTCTATTATGTATATGCATATATGTGTATATTTATTATTTAGAAACATAAAATTTTAAATCTCTAGTTAATATTAAAACTTACGTAATATATATATATATATATATATATATATATATATATATATATATATATATACTACTAAATCATCTTGTAATATTGTTAATAAAAAAATCCAACTATGTAACCGATGGTACCAATCATCAAGCTTATCCCTATTACTTTATTCACCCTTTTATAATAATAACAATAGTAATAGTATATTGAAATAAACTTCTGTTAAATTTATAGAATATAATATTTTGGAATTAAAGGATGGATAAATAAAAGTTTAAAGAAATAAATTAATCAGAATATAAACTTTCTGGACTTATGGGAACAATTTCATTTTTAACTAGTGGGTTGAACCATATTGATTTATAAATATTAAAACTTAACTCTTAGTTTATTGTATATTATATTATTTATTCAAAAAAGTATTATAGTGAGTAATACAAAGTTTGAGGTTTCTAAGTATTATAGTAAGTAATACAAAGTTTGAGGTTTCTAAAATTTATTCTATATATATTAGGTATTAAGTAATATACATGTACTACAAATGTGTATATATATATATATACTTTCTCTCTCTCTCTCTATATATATATATATATATATATATCTCAAACAATAATAATAGTAATTTGTTTGAAGATATTACAATATTAAAATTGTAATTTAATTTTTTTAAATAAAACTATATAAAGGACAAATGTATTAAACACACATTTGAGTCAATTATTTCTATGTGGGGCATCCATTTTAATTCTAGCTTGAAAATTAAACAATAACTAGAACGTTTAGGAAAATTTACGTGACAGGAAAAATAAATAAATAATTAAATAAATAAATAAAATACTAAATTATTGATTTAAGTCGGGTAAGAAAAGATATTTTCATTTTGTAATATCTTTACTTCTAAAAAATTAATTATCTAATCACTTTTATATGTGCCGGTTGTACAAATTATCATACCCATCTTTTATTTTCTTTTATAATAAAAATAAAAATTATTACTTTTATTAAATATAATATTCTAAATGATAGAAAATAAAAATATGATTATTTATATATGATTATAATAATATATATAATAACCTTTTGAATATATACTTTCTTTAAATTATGTTATAGTTTTAAATATATAAAATTTTACATGTATCGTATGTAAAATAAAATTTAGTTTACATTATATACGTATAAACATATAATATATATATATATATATATATATAAACATTATTTAAATATATTATAATGTATATATATTTTAAATAAAATAGACTTGTAATACTTTTAGAATACTTATATATTATCCTATATTAATAATGAAAGCCAATGAATAGTAATGATAATATTATAATAGTATATGTATAGTTCTTTTAATATTTTTATGGTTTTAATATTATAATAATAATGACTATTATTATTTTGATTATTATAACTATATTTTATTTTATTTTATTTTATTTATATTAAAGTTGGTTCTTATGGAGCTAATCCTATATTAATAATGAAAGCCAATGAATAGTAATGAACTAATGATAATATTATAATAGTATATGTATAGTTCTTTTAATATTTTTATGGTTTTAATATTATAATAATAATAATGACTATTATTATTATGATTATTATAACTATATTTTTTTCATTTTATTTATATTAAAGTTGGTTCTTATGGAGCAAACTGGTTATAAATTATAAGGTGTTTTCTTTCTATATGGAAAGTTTAGTCAGTTTCGGCTATAACAAAATGTTAATAAATTAGATATATAACTTAAACTATGATATATTTTTAAAACTTATATAAACCTTAATGTTTACAATGTATATTTTGTATATCTATATATGTTTATATTGTTTTATAGAGTGAATTTGAATATATATATATATATAATATTTTACATATATTTATGTAAAATTTTAGTTTACATGAAATTCAGATAGTTTTATGTGTATTATTATAGTGATATATTAGTATATATAACAAATTGGGTAGAACCTTATGAGTAGTAAAATAATTGCCCAAACTTTGAATGTTATTTACGGGACTACCATTCTTTATTTGGTCAAGTAATACATTCCTTGTTCTCAAACAAATTCTGATTATATATATATATATATATATATATATATATATATATTTAATAAGTTAACAATTTGAAGGAGTACAGGAAAGTTTCAACTTGGATCTATTCATATATATTGAAAACCTTTTTAATTGGTCTCTTTTTTTTTATACAAAATGTTATAACATTAACTATATTCGTTTATATAGTTTTTTATCGATATAAAATAATTAATAGTATCTTTGAACATTATATTACTAATATATTAATTCAATTTTTTATAATACTAATATATGTTCACAATATATTTTTATATTACTAAAATATATTTTTACATTTTATATTTATTGACTGGGAGGTGGTATATTTATATTATAATAAAATATTAAATGTTTAACCCTGTAGAATCTATGGAATGAATATAGGGCTATGTTTTATAATATATAAACTTGCGCTAATATAAATATATGCTAAAAACTACAGACCATAAAGTGTAATTCTAAATAGAGAAGTGTCTACCTAGTTAAAATATAACGCACGAGTTATATTTTACTAGAAATATAATACATCTGCCTAGGTAGCCTATGGTGCATTTAATCATATTGGTCACTCATATTGTGAACTCAAAACATAAAAATCATAATATGAATATTAAGATTTATCTACACAGAATAACACATAAATTATTACATTAATTTTCTAACATAACGTTTAAGTTTAGGTAATAAAAGAACACCTAAATGGCTTAAACCAGTGGCTCTGATACCACCTTCTGTCATAACCCCGACCCCACCTTGGGAGAGGGGGCCGTGAACCAGTCAAGTGGTACCGGTGTTTATTAAATATGCAGCGGAAATATTTTTTATCAGGATCGTAGTTAGGAAATAATTTTAGAGTTTGTAAAACACCAAATTCTTAATATTTAATAAATGGGCTAAAACCCGTATTTCATTTAAATGTTTTATTTAGGGATAAACCCTAATTAATAAAACTTAAATTTCTTCTTTTATTCAGGTATTTATAGCCACTTTCTTTAAGCCTTCAGTGCTCCATAGCAGGCTTCCATTTCTTTCACAGTGGGTTTCCTGAAACGCGTTTAAAAATATTTTATCAGCAAGAATGTAACACCCAGAAAACGGGATTGGTAATTGAAACACGTTAATAATAATGAACAGGTAAAATACTGCTAGTGGTAAAATTAACCCGGTGAATATTAGGATTTAAACAAATAATCCTAATATTAATTAAAAAGGAGAATAAATACTGTGAGAAAAGTAAGTTTATAAGAAGCCCGAGTTAACGGGACTTATAATAAAACGGGTTATAACTCCCGGAACCCACTAAATAACTAGGAATATCAACGTAGTTAGTTAAGTGTTTTAAAATAATGAAGGAACTTGATGTACTAACCTTTATAAATCTGGGTAAAGTTGAGGGACCAAAATGGTTAAAATGAGAAATGGGTTTTTATTAATTAAAACTAAAAACACCAAAACACACACCTTTGTGTGTGTTCTGGTGGCACAAAACACAGGAGCCAAGAAGGGCTCTCAAGCTCAAACCCTAATCAACATAAATTCATCAAATTGAAGGGGCAAATCAAGTCCAAATCGAAATCCAAGCATAGATTAGTGATCACCACAGTAAAGGGATCATAAGGTATGTAATATTTCATGGTTTGATTCCATCTTGAATTCTAGATGAACTCATGAGATTCGAATTTTGAGCTTGAATGATTGTTTTTTGGATGGGATTGTAATGAAATCATGTCTAGGAGTAAACCCTAGTCATTAGTTTGTTGAATTTGTGCCTAAACAATGAAATTCATGATCATCCATTATGTGTGTTTAATGGGTTTTGTAGAAACATGATGAACACTATAATCATGATTGTCAAACTAGTGTTATTGAAGCTAAATGAAATAAATCCAGAAACGTGAATGTGAAATTTAGTATATGAACTTGTGTAAATGTTAAAATTCGGCGAAATAACTAATCATGAGACTTGGTTGTTGGATTAGTAAAAATAATTCCCTTTAGGTGTTTGTAGAAATGCCTAAAAGAGGGCTAATATTGAAACTTCTGAACAAAAACGCATATTAAAATGATGAGATAAATTATGCGTTAAAACTTATAAAAAGGGTTCTAAAACGGTTGTGAATTGAACTCTTTAGGCAAGGAATCCGGATCGTCAAGTGGACAAGCCGGTGGAGATACGCATTTGAAAGGGGCGCTTTAAAGGTACGTAACTTTCGGTTTCGTTACAATATGCATAAACAATGGGATTAGAAATATTAACGGGATTGTAGTGAAAAATGCGAGTTTGGTAGGTCAATGAAGTGATGTAACTCACACGACAACCAAACGGGTCAAAATAGTTAATTAGATATGTTTGATAATAATATTGTTAAATTAGTTATGCTTGGAATATAAATAAAGTGATGTAATTCACTAGAAACCAAAGTTAATGAATTATGAAAGTATGTAACCGTGACCCCGTTACATTATGTTATTTGAATAGTTATGGATACTTGAAATTGTGTTTATTAGAAATGGTAGCGTTAGTTAAAGTGACGTAGATCACTATTAGTTAAACGAGTCAAAAAAACTTGAATACAAAATGTTTGGTAGTCATTAGAAATGGAGGATTCCATAAATGAGCCAACGGGTCAAATAAGTGGTTAGTAAGTAGTAAAAAATGTGTTTTGAATAGCATTTGGCGATGATAGATCACAAGAGCATGAAACCATGGATTTGGTAATGAAACGCCGGTGATCGTAAGCCCCGGATGTTGGGTAAATAAGCCTTGAGGTTATAATAATAATAGAAGTGCAAATAGTGCAAAAGCTAAACGGGTCAAATAAATACATAAGGCATTTATAGACTTTCAGCCCGTACACCCAATTTTTGATATAATAATCTTGATAGATGCATTGGTAATTTAATTACGGACGGGTAGGAAAAAGAATCACCTAAAACGGACTTACGGATCAAAAGTTATGGTGGTTTTAAGTTTGGACTTGATGAAAGGTTGAGCTGGGAAAGTGCAACAACAAATAAACAACTTGCTGTCAAAAAAGGGGCTAGGTTTAGCGTCTAGCCCCCCCTGATTCCGAAAATTGTTTAATTTTTGTTTGTTTGACCCATATAACTTGTTCAAACTTGTTATTTAACTATCAAAGCTAACTTTTAAGTTGGTTTTGATCATAGGTGATAGCCAAGAGTGCCCGGATGAAGATCAAGCTCAACGAAGAACCGAACACACGAGATTAAAGCTTCCGCACGGCGTTACGTCGTAACTTTTAAACGACGAACTCAATTACATTATGTTGTACTATTTTTTTAAATTGTAAAAGTTTTAGTAAACTCGTATTTTCATACGTATGTGTAATCGTATAAACATGTAATTATACGAAACTTATATAAAATATTGTATAAATCAAGCAAGGGTGTTACAAAGAATTACGGGTGAGTTAATTCTATTTTATAAAAAGACACATTGTTATAACTTTACAGCATCAAGAGTTTTTGCATTTGTTTATATCTAACAATTTCTCAAACAGTATTGCTTCTGGGGCACAATTCCCCCGTGCTTTTGGTCATGCTACTATTGGCTAACTCTTTGTCAATAGTAATGGGTGTCAAGTAATGTATACAAAACCCCACATACTGATAGTAATTGCTGAATACAAAAACTTAATCACTGTAATTATAACTTGATAAACATTTAGGGTTTTGTAAAGCTTTTTAAATAGAATGGCTCACAATAATGTGAGGAAAAGGAGAATGACTCACTTCGTAAGTGTAGGGTTTAACTAAAAGCCTCCTGGTATAATCTTGGGTATAACTCATGAGCTCTTAATAAAGTTTGTAATGCACTCGTGTTATGTATAATAACTCAATTCAACTTTACCAATACATCACGAGATCAGAACCCCAACGTAGTTTACAAAGCATAGCCTTAATCAGGTAGCGCCTTAACATCCGTTGCTGGGTTCAAGATCGATCAGACAGGGTATCGAATCAGTGATCAGGGGTTAAAACACTTAAAACGGGGCAGAGCTTTGTAGGATTTAAGGGTGAATTACTAAAGAAAATGGGGTTATATAAAAGCAGAGAGAGAGAGCGAGACAGATAAAGAAAAGAAAATAGGAGTTTGAAATGTTATGTGTGTGCTCCTATTTATACTACCTATGAACTTGGAGCTCAAGTTCTATCATTAATACACATGACACGTACACCATTTTCATTCAATTTGTAGTTTTAGATTTTTAATATTATTTTATTACTATAATTAATTAAGCTGCTCACTCATTTATCGCTTATAACTTCTAAAATATGAAGTTTTATAAAACAGTGAATATGTCATTAGAACGAGAATATTTTTATCTACATTTTGACCTAAGTTTCATTAAAAACAGAGTAAGGTTTATTATAAAGTATTTTTTATTATTAAAATTTTTAAACGGTTCATATGTTCGTCTAGATACCTCATAATTCTAACAGTCAACTTACCCGTAATCTACCAGCTTAATAATATAAGTTTTTATATACTTTATTTTAAATTGTATAAATAAAAATTTTGGAAATGTTACATATGGTATTACACTCGTTTTGTTATCTAAATCACTACTAATCACATGAACACATAATCATCAACTTGGTCATCAACTTGTACACACGTATTAAAGTACACAAAGAATCCAATCAAGGACTTCAATTTAGTACTTTAGACATCCCACAAGAATCTAACTATGAGGATAGATAGATACTATAAGGATCCGGTTTGGTCACAGTGAATCATAACATACGCATTAAATTACATAAAGCACCCAATCAAGGACTTCAATTTAGCACTTTAAACATCCCACAAGAATCAATCTATGAAGATAGATAGATGATATAGGGATTTGGTTTGGTCACATTGAATCATTGAATCACAAAATCCTAAATCCTAATGGTGATTCAGATAACGCCACGAAGGGTAATACAATAAGTACACTTATATATAGGAAGTACCAGTGGCATATCCACCATGTTCTTATTGTATTACTCTAGTTTCGTTATCTAAACCACCAACAATGTCTACACATACAATATAACCATCGGTGTGTAAAGCACTTTTTAGACATCTCATTATAAAGATAGAAAGATTTAAGACCATAATTTAAATATCCTACAAGAATCTAACTATGAAGATAGATAGATCCTATAAGGATTTGGTTCGTGTTCTCATTCGTTTTGTCTTGCATAATAGGAATAATACACAAAAAGCACTTAGTAAACACATATAGGCCATACATTTGAGAAAAAAATAATTACACATATGAATCACCCAAAACATTTGAAAAACGTAAAAGAGGGGACTATGTACTCACATGGGATTGCGTTTAGGTCTTGTTCGAGTGATTAAACAAAGCTCAAAGGATATAGAGTTCAACCGTTGAAGTGGTTCCTAGTGTATCAGATAATTACATGTTAGCGTGTCGAAACTTAAAAACGGGAGATCGAATAGAATGAAGTCTTATAAACCAAATGAGTGTTGGATCTCATATGATATGGTTTAATAAACTTAACATTCTGATTTGGAGAGGATCCTAAGTGCTTTTGACCCGTTATGACTCGTTAAAGTAGTTTACGCTACTTTAACGAGTCATTTACATAAATATAGGTTCGGATGGTCAAAGATGTCTTATGATAAGTCTTATGTGTTAAAACATGTTTAAAAATTTTGTAACATCAGTTTATATGTCAAAAATTTGGTTACATATGCTTAAAATGGATTTATGCTAAAAAAGGGCATTTTGGTCATTTTTATGAACATAGAAACGACTTATCATATAACTATCCAAACGACGTGACCATAAGGTATAACCTCAGTAGGTTATTCCCTATACAACTATGGTCACTAATATGTGTTTGGTCGGATCCTAAGATCGACCAAACGGGTCGAATTCGAAAGTCAAAGCGGTAGTCAAGACCGCTCGACTTACGACCTTAAATAAGCACTAAACTATAAGTGACGAGTTAGACATGTCAAAACATGTCTAACTAAGTTGTAAAACGTATTTGGTATCAAAACTTGATGTTTTGATATCCGAAAATAGTTTCGTCGTAAAATGCACATTATGTGCATCTTTGACTGAAACTTTGACTCGTCACTTCGACTAGTAAACGTGGTAATCAGAAGGTGCAGTCGCAAGGGATTATAACCTTCGTGATTACGATCACGTTGCAAAGTTCAATTGAACTTTGACTTGACCAATATGATCAGAACCGAAAGTTAAATAGAAAGTCAACTGTTTGACTTTTAGCTCAAAATAAGCTAAAATAATAAACAAGACTAAGGAAGAACACTTACTTGTGTTCTAGGAAGACAAGAATACTCAGTAGGAGGCCTCTAAAGAGAAGCAAATCCAATTATGAGCAGATAGAAGAAGAAGAAGTGAATGAGCAAGTTGTGATGATGAAAATGCTTGCTATTTATACTCCTTCCGTCCTACTATAAGTGTCCTATTTTGAATTTTCAAAGTCTTTATTTATAAAATTTGAGCTTAAATAATTTTGTTTGTGTTAGATAATACTTGAAGAAAGTTATATGATTTGGGTGTGTTTTACAAGTGTTTTTATCGGGTTAATTTTCATCAAGTTTTATATAACACAAAAAATATATAATTAAAGTCAAAGTTTATAAATAAAGACTTTGAAAATTCAAAATAAGATACATTGAATGGGACGGAGGGAATAGTATTTTAGGAATCATAGGATCAAGACATGTGTCCCATGAGGTGGCAAGGATCATAGGGGATCAAAACAAGTGTCAAAAACTGATTAAAACTTGGTGATCACACATTCTTCGGCTCCAAGAATGGAAAACAATGGATGTGCAAAACTGTTGCTGCTGCTGTGAACTTTCTGCGCAGAACAGGGGGTCACGCCCCGCAATGGAGATATCCCCCTGTCTTCACTCCCCGCGAAGCCTCCACATGAGGTTCAAAGTATGGCAGAATGGCTCCTGCACTTGTTTTGTCGCGTTTTGTCATTTTTAACCCCTTTTAACCTAATTTTTAGGCTCTATAAAGGTGTTAAGGCATATGTAACTTGGTTTTTGTCCGAAAATGTCGTGGATGTTGGTTTGTTCGGTTGTACGGTTACGCATTTCGCAAAATTACGTAAAACTCTTCAACGAAAACGAAAAAGATCGAAATTGTGCAACGATTGATATTTTTGTATATGTGGTTCGTATTTTGGATATGGACCAATCAGACCTTCGCAATTTGCCGAAAATAGTCCCTGAACGTGTATAAACGTGTTTTTGTCATTCCTAACCCTTGAAGACATATTTCTAAGTTATGTAAGGGTATTTAGGGTATGTGTGCTTTATGTACTTGTCCCGGTGTGTATGTTACGTTAAACGGATTACGTTTAAGTATCGGTTGACTAATTGCTTACAAAAGAAAAAGTTTTTGAAAGCCCAAAATTTTGCACAAGGGTTACAAGGGATGAGCGTGGTACCGGTACCGAAAATACTAATACCGAAATTCGCCAAAACTGGGTACCTGTATTGAAATATCCAGTACGGTACGGTACTGTATGGTACCGGTATCTGTACGGGACTGGTACGGTACCAGTATTTGATGGTAAAATTCACTATTTTACCGGTACCGTACCGAATCGGTACCGATACCGAAAATGCCAAAAAGTGGGTACTGGTACCGAAAAATTCGGTACGGGAAATTCGGTACCGGTACTGGTACGGGACCGGTATGGTACCGGTACCCAGTACCAAATGCTCATCCCTACTTTCACCCTAATAATATCAGCCATGACACACTTAAAATAGTATAACATGAATACGACTCGTTGTATCTATCTTATTAAGTTAACTAATTCAACAATCATTGTAAAAAGGTGGTAACAAGTTGGTATTTTTGTCGAACAACATTTTTGTTTTCTAAAAGAAATGGTCAAAATGTAATCTTACAACCACTTTGAAATACTTTTACAGAAATCAATGTTAATGTTAAGAGCATGTGTAGTGGTAAAGGAAGATCCTTGAGCATTATTTGTCATGTCGCGATTTAGTTAGCAATAGGGCATTATAAGGCGTTTTTCTAAAATGGGTGTAGTGATATAACATCCAATGATATCCCAATGATGATTACATAATTATTAGCATTTTAGAAAAATAAAACATATAATATTATCATAAATAATTTGGAAATTTCTTATTGGCCAAAGAAAAAGTTTTAGGGGAAAACGCCAAAAAACCTCACTACGGGTGGTCTAAGAACGAAAAGCGTGATGGATCTCTATACGACTGGGACATTATTATCCATAATTTATAAAACCTAAGAATGAAAAATGAAATATCTAGAACTATAAGAACATGTCGTGTAATTTAGTTGTGAAGTTATCTTTTTTACAACAAAGCATATCCAAATAAATTATTCCACCAACAACAAGGGCGCTACCTAGCAAGGAACTAGGCAGAACACAAACACAAAACAGGAAATCCCATACATCACAACAAATAGAAAAAAACAAAACCTAAACTAGAACAAAACAAAACTACCTAGTTAACCAAAGCCGAGACCTGAGAATGAAGACCAGTTTGCAACGTCCACACCAGTGACCTTCGACCTCTTCAACATCCACCATAGCGTAGCCTCCTTAATGTCTTGACACATTTTTATTACGTGACCTATTTAACTCTTTAAAAACCTTTAGCGTTCCTTCTGATCCACAATCTCCATACCGTCATCATAGAAACAACATGAATCACCTTTTTCTTTTTCAGTTGCATATCCAAGTCGAGACTGAACTTCAGAATCTGGTCTAAAGAATCCAACAGAGGCGGATTGGAAGCTTCAACCACACCCATATTTGCCACCATAAATAACAGCAACCAGTAGCCAATTAGCGTGCGTCAGGCGCTGCTTATCCAATCCCCACTCAATCGCGCAGGGTACAAACAATACAAATGAACAGTGATGTAATCAACGTGTGTCATTCACTGCTCCATGATCTCCACTTATAGCTGATGACAGACTCGACAACAAGTAAGCTTGGCAGGCGACGTGTATCCAATCAGGATGCGCCAACGACCCTCCACCTCTGCAAGCACTAATTGTCGTGTCAAAGGGGACCAAGAGTATATCCCTTGTTGGCGAAGTCTGACCCAAGGCCCATCAGCCTATCTCCTTCTCCAAACCTTTCGACTATAAATGCCAACCTTCAACCACATGTTTAAGAATTCGAATTCTAACTCTCTCACTCTTAACACACCCTTGTTTCCTTACTTCCTTGTAAGAACATTACTTGTTCTCATGTCGGAGGATGGTTACGAGAAGAACCCCACACCTCTCCATCCCGTGACAAGCTCACGGTGCTTTGTTTTGTAGATCACACCAATTTATTTGATCGGAGAAGAGATTAGAATATTAACCCTCTGTCGAGACTACCATTATAGTTCTATACCTCGCGGATTACAACTAGTGTTTCTTCCCTTTTGGTACCCCATTAGAGATCCACCTCCATTCATCCCCTCCTCGTTATTTTTATAGAACCCAACAGATCCCGTAGTATCCTGTATTGATGTTTTTCATCGTGTGACAACCGTCAAATTTGCATGCATCCGTACAATTAATTAATATTGATTTATGCTTAATGACTGTGCTTAATTACAACTGATGACTTAAACCGTTTTCTGATTTCTGTATCATACATACATGTGCATCACATTTCACACTGTCACACCATTTATCACATACAGACTTTTGTGACATAAACGATGCACAAAGCACGGTTAGCACAGTGAGCGGATAACTCAGAAAATACTGACGATGTTCAGTACATAGACAGACAGTGTTTAAAGACCCAGTATGGGCCAGAGACAAGGTACTACACTAGTATGGAGTGTAGGGAAGTAAGGACCATAAAACTGCGTCACTAGGTGCTAGTTTAAGTGCTGGAAAGTGCCTAAAACTTACTAAAAGTGTAGAATTCTGCATATTTCAGCAAAATTCAGCACTTTAACATACTGGTATTATGCAAAAAATTGACTAAATGGTTCTTAATGCTTTCCTAAGTGTCGGGAATTAAAAGTGTCACAAAAGGGTACTTAAAGAACACTAAACGGAATAACTTGACACTTTAACGAACCAGTATCTAACCGAACAACCGGACATTTCCCGGAACACCAAAATATTGCTAGAAGCATTGTTTTATTATTTTTGAACTAGTTATGGTCCCCAAACACCCTAACATACTACATAATGCATGATACACATAAAACACTAGACTTTATATTTATCTTCCAACTAATTAACCTACTTACCTTTTCAAGTTACAATTTACCCCCCCCCCCCCCGCGCCCTTTTTCTTGTCTACGGCCCAAGGAGGTGGCCCCACTCCAAGATTTCAAAATCTCTACTAAATCCCATCTTGATATTACTTTGATTTTATTAGATATTGCTTGGATATTCCTAGATTTATTTAGATTTCCTTGGATATTATAAAGATCATATCTCACAACTTCACAACATTCACCACTCCATCTCTCACTTACTCTCTCTCTCCCTCTCGGCTCTACATGGTGCCGCCACCACCACCACCTTGCAACCACCATCCATCCAATTTCAAGCTCATCTCAAGTGCAAGAAGGTGATTCATGGAGCTTGGTGCTTGAAGAACTTGAAGAACCTTCATCCATAGCTTTCATCCACCATTTTCTTCATCTTTTTCTCTTGTGATCTTCCCTAGCCTTTGAGCTAGTTGTAAGCTTCTTGTTATTAGTTTTTATTTCTTATTTTGTTGGTTAAAAAGATGTACATTGTTATGAATCACAAGAACACTAAAAGAACATAAACAAGAATCATAAACATAAGCTTACATATGATGATTTATGGATGAAATGAGGTTGTTAAATACATGCATGACACTTGATTGTTATTTACTTGAAATTATCATGTTGATCATCATAAGGAGCTTGCTAGATTGTGATTAAACACATGATTTAGCAAGTTAGAGGATGATTATATGTTAACCCAAGAAGATCATCCTCACTTATGAACATTAACTTGAAAATAAAATTATTTCTTGAAAAATAGTAAATAAAGTGAGCTAGTAATTTTGAGAATCTAAGATTTATGAATAATTTTCCAAGAAAACCAAGTTCAAAATATGATTTTTAGTAGAACTTGATTCTTACATAAATGTACATTGTTTATTGTGATAAAATAAGTGTAAGAACACTTTATTTACAAGAAGAGTTCAAAAGAATAATTTTTGTAGAATAAGTTTACAAGTTGTAAACATCTAAAATTTTCAAGAAGGAAGTTTATTAAGAAATAAACACACTTTAAAGAGTAACTAAGTCTATTAAATGTGTTACCAAGTTACTACGAGTTTTGTGAAAGTTCATGTTCATGTTGTTATGTACATTGTATAATTTTTGCACTTGGGAAGTGTAGTTTGATTATTGATTGTTGGATTGATTTTTGAAAAGAAAATGATATGCTTTAATAGCATGGACACCTCCGCTTTTAGGGAAAACTATGGCAAAATTTTCAAAAAATATAAACACTTAGAAAAATATTTTCTAACAAGTATTTACAAGTATGTTTTGATCATAAGTTTCGATATAAACTTTGCCATGATTTTTGTAACAAAAATACAAATATATATATATATATATATTTAGAATATATATACATATTAAGACACTTGTGTGATTATTTGCATATTCGGTAAAATGGTTATATTATTTTAGGGTAAAATAATTTAACTTACCAAAGTACCATGGAATTTACTATCCGAAATATTACCAAAAATCACAAGGAATAAATATATAAGTTACACACATAATATTGTGGAACCGAACGATAGAATGTAACTTACAAAATATTCCGGAAAATACACTCATTTTGGTAAATACTATTTTGGATATGAAAGAATGAAAGTATGATTTTTACCAAGTTATATCATATTTTTGGACAGGAGAAAATGTATTATCTTTGGGAAAGTAAAAATATATTTACTTGAGTTTATTAAGAAATATAGTATTTTTGGGAAAAATATATATTTTCTTGGGATGTATTGTTTTGAATAAAAATAAGGTTTATATATATATATATATATATATATATATATATATATATATATATATATATATATATATATATATTTCTAAGTGAGACTTAAAAATATATATTCTTTTGGATTCATGCCGGAATACAACGCCAATACTTGACAAGAATACGAAAGTACATGTATGAGATACCCCCATGCTTGGGAAGGGAATACAAATACAAAATACTTGAGAAGTATATATTTAAGGTTAAAATAATTATAACTTGGAATATTATTGGGAACATAAAAGGAACGTAACTCAAAAACGTAAATACAAAGGCAAGGCAAGGCACGGCCCGTTCGTCTAATAGACGTTAGTACACTGTAGGTAGTCGTGGTTGCTGACAAGGTTCGAGTTACGAGCATAGAAGACGCAATACTGTGAGTTCATGTTCCCCCCTTTTCTTTTAACTGTTTTCAGTTTTATACTTCGGGGGTGAAATACATGTTACAATTATTACAGACATTTTATACATGGTATGATTTGCTTAAGGAGGGTTTACTACTAGATCATGTGAATGGGTAGGGCGATTAAGGCCATCAATCCTCGTAGTAGGACCGAGGGGCATGAGTGATAGATCTATTTGGGTGTAGCAAGCCCCACTCCTGAGTCCGCTGAGTGGACCATGTGGTGACTATGTCTTACAGCCGGAAGCCCAGTGCGAAATTGTTTGAGTCTTCCTGCATCACTTCACACATACCATTGGCTTTGCAACCCAGTGGTGATCTCTTTTTCTTTATTGCTACAAACCAGGGACTTACATACATACTTACAATGTTTCAAAGGCTTATACATACACACAAACGAACACATGAACTCGCTCAATTTTTGTTGATGTTTTTCAAACTACATGTATTTCAGGGAATTTATAAGTGGATCTGGCGGGCGTTGGAAGTTTTTATGCTGCGTTAAGAATAAAGATGCGATCCATGGTCTTTGATTTTGGTTAATGTGTCTTATTCCTGGACGATACACGTCATCCAAACCTTGGTGTTATTCAATATCTTTTGACGAGTCCTTAATGAACTCATAAACAATTTGTACAATTTGTAAAACTTGAATTTGATGTCTACAATGTTGTTATGTTTTAAACTTATCTAATGGATAACAAACCTATGGTTTTTATCATATAGATGATGTTATGATTGAATGCAATGATATTAAGAAAGTCACACCATAATCACGCTTCCGCAAAAGTCAGGGTGTGACAGCTTGGTATCAGAGCTTCGATCGTAGCGAACTAGGATTCCTCCTCGAGTCTAGACTATGATCATTAGGGCTCTCATGAAAACGTTTTTACGAACATGTTTTCATTGCATACACAAAACGTCCAGATCCAGGGAACAAACATTTTTACAAACAAAAGGCACAATAACACATTTCAAAGGGCTATGTTTATAATTCAGTCTTAGAGACTGAGGGAGTTCAGTCTTAGAGACTGAGGGAGTTTCAGTCTTAGAGACTGAGGGAGTTCAGTCTTAGAGACTGAGGGAGGTTCAGTCTTAGAGACTGAGGGAGGATCAGTCTTAGAGACTGAGGGAATTGAGTCTTAGAGACCGGGGAGGTTCAGTCTTAGAGACTGGGAAGGTTCAGTCTTAGAGGCTGGGGAGGTTCAGTTTTAGAGACTGGGGAGGTTCAGCCTTAGAGGCTGGGGAGGTTTAGTCTTAGAGGCTGGGGAGGTTCAGCCTTAGAGGCTGGGGAGGTTCAGTCTTAGAAACTGGGTATTTTAGTCTGAGAGACTAGGTGTTTTAGTCTGAGAGACTAGGTGATTAGTCTGAGAGACTGGTTGGTTTAGTCTGGGAGGCTAGGTGGGTTAGTCTGGGAGACTAGGAAGGATAGAAAGTTTCAGGAAGAATAATGTGAATACGTGACTACATGATAAATTACCTTGTTTGCATACATTAACTGTTAAGTGATTACTATGGACATACCTGCTATGACTATTATGAACCGACACACATGTCACCTTGGTTAGAAAGCGAGTTGTCAGACATTGATAACCCTGTGGCCACCGCCACAGATAATGGGATTACATCTGTGCCAGAGATATTTACGTCAGACACTGAGAGTGATCCTGATATGCTGACCAAGGACGAGGATGACTTTTAACAGTCCGTGCTCCCAGATTCTGGTGACGATTTACACTTGCTGATGGCTTCTCCGACAAGAATCCTCTTGTCACTCTTGTTTAAGTCCATGACCACTTCATCACTGGTCATCCCGATGGTGAACCCACCATGGCTCCGATCCTCGACAATGCGCCTCCTGTGGACATTCCTTCCGAAGGTTGGCTACTCAACAAATGATTGATGATGACGTTGACATATTATTGATGGTCCTTCCGATAACACCCATGATGATGGAAAGTTAGACAAGAACGTTGCTACTAATTTCACTTCTTGAGACCCCTGTTAACAAGCTATCCTCTGATTCTAACATGCATTCGATTTTAGACTCCTTTGAGTCTGTGACATCTGCAGTCTTACAGACAGCTGGATTACAGCTTCCTACTACTGATGCGGACGACGACGCCATTACGACTGTTGCACTATCACCTGCTCGAGGCACCACACCGTTATACGACCCAGAGCCTGCTCCTGAGCTAGTTTCTGCACCTTTTTGGGGCCAGCCTGATGGTACGCCTTGAGCCGATTCCTGATCCTAACCATGTTCCTTTTTGTTTACTTGACAACGCACCCCTTATACCGGACCCAATACCTGCACCTGATGATCTTCTCTTTTGTTGAGACATTTGTTTTTGCACCCACAACCGCTGATGTTACTCCTCTTCCCCTATGGAGACCGACGTCCATTGCACTGGCATGCCTATCGCTTTCTTTTAGGACCTACCCGCACCCCGGAAAGGTACTCCAGGTCGGCACCCGGATAACAAATCCTATTGCTACTGCAGCATTTTCTACAACCCCACAGGTCGCACCGTTTGCTACATTCACCTCTACATCGCTGGACGAGCCAGTACGATGGTTCCTATAATACACTATGCTGATTTTAGACCCTTACCATCCCTCACAATATGGAGGCTACACACAGGATGAGTACTCCTGTAACAACAACTACAATATGAAATTATAAGTCGTAGAATGTTGGAGCTTGAGCTGACACCACGTCCTCCACCCTGTCTATTGCCAGTATACTTTGATCCTCCACATTTATCAAGAATCCTTCTGTGCTCACACCTGCTGCTATTACGCCTTTCCCAGGTTTTTGATGCTCGTTCTTTACTGTCAAGTGGCAGATCAGTTAATTACTTCGACGTATATACAAGCTCGAGGAGGAGTTCACGCATGTTAGCAGTTTATTTTTCTTCTCTCCTCCACCTCAGTAACAGTATAGTTGGCATTTGGCTTTTATGTGGATCGCATTACTTTTGGGTAAAGACACTAATGATAAGCCGGGATTGTGGAGACTTTTGAAGACCACTTCTGACTACGTAATCTTGATACACTGATATACTTATTAGACAAGGGTAGGGTGACCTTGTGTCCCTTTTTAATGTGATACATTTTGTAAGACAATGCAATTGTGGTCGGAGAATAATGAAAGCACAATCGTCATTAAACATGCAACAATACTTTGTGGCCAAAAAACCCAATGAAAGCTCAGTCGCTATGTCTTCGCTAAGCACGTTGTTGATCTATATGTGTGTGCTATAATTATAATGCTACGTGCTTGCTATGCTCTCATTAAACGTAATTTCCAAATTACTTGGTTATGCTATGATTATGATATTGCTGAATTGGTTGATATGATAATATGTGTGTACATATGACCCCTAAAACAAGAATATGCACTCACTGAACAAATAAGACCTGACCTAACCAATCTTCTTCCTAGAAGATGTCGATACAAGGGAACATCGCTACCAACAACCCTCTGCCGGCGACAGTGGCAGAACTACAAGAGCGCATCTCACAGGCCATTGCACGGCTTGAGGCCCCTCGCTCCGAACACAGCGAAGGCTGCACCTACAAGCAGTTCTTGGACCACAAACCTCGAGAATTCGACGTCACTGGGGGTGCCTTAGCCTTGGTGCTCTGGGTTGAGAAGACGGATTTTGTCTTACGACTGAGCAAATGTGACCCAGAACATCAGGTCACGTACATAGCTGGACTATTTGTAGATGGGGCTCTGTCATGGTGGAACCTTCATGTTCAGACAATGGGCGAGACCGCTGCGTATGCTTTGACGTGGGACGAACTAAAAGAACTGATGCGTAAGAGATATTGCTCGAGGGCAGAAGTCCAGAAGTTGGAGACTGAACTGTGGAACTTGAAAATGGAGGGACCAAAGATAGCTGAGTATGTGCAGAGATTTAACGATTTATCACAAGTTGCTACGCTCCTGGTGGGACCAGAGTTTAAGAGAGTCGAACGTTTCATAGGGGGATTGGCACCTCAGATTCGAAGTCTGGTAACCACATCTAAACCTTCAACGGTCACCGAGGCTATCGACATAAGCGTGGCGCTCACCAAAGAAGCGGTTAGACTAGGAAAATTTTCCATTATGGGATAGAAAGAGGAGACTCCTGTAGAGTCATCTGGAGATAACAAGAGAAAGCTCGCAAATTTCAAGAAGGTTACTCGGGCGAGTAACAAGAAGAAGGCCAAAAAGGGAAAAGACTACATGGGTATCCTACCTAAGTGCGACAATTGTTTACGTTATCATGTCGGACGATGTAAATATGGAAAATGTGATAATTGTGGCAAGAGGGGGCATCCTAAAGAAACTTGTAGGCAAGATACTAAACGTAGAAATGGAGGCCAAGATGGTGGCGAGAATTACAGAGGAAGCAACGACAATGACAATTATCAAGGCAGAACGAGTGACAAACAGAAACGTGCTCAAGGTTGTCTTAACTGTGGGAGCAAAAAGCATTACAGAAAATATTACCCTAAAAATAATCAGACACAAGAATGAGGCACGCCAGAAAGTCAAGCGAGGATATCGGTACGTCCCATATTACTCAACGTTATGCATCTGTGTTGCCAGATACTGTTGCAAATTTTACGCTTCGCATCTCTAGAGTTTGAGAGTATACTTGGTTTAGTAGCAAGTAAGTAGATAACCCGCACTCGATGGAACTAGCTAAGGGGAAGCTAGTGGAAGCCAACGCAGTAACTAGAAATGGCAAGATAGAACCCGGAGAGCGTGAATTTACGCTTGATCTACTGCCAGTTGAGTTGGAAAGCTTCGACGAGGTATCCTGGATGGATTGGTGGACGAACGATCAAGCGGAGATTGATATCCGCATCCCTGTGGCAAATGAAGGAACGATCATGACTCACGAAGCAGGATACGCCTCTACAGTTTACTAATTGCTTGAAGGCACGAAAATTGTTGCGAATAGGATGTGTTGTTTTCTTGGCTTATGTCATGGACAAGGGAGCCGAAGAACCAAAACTCGAAGATACCCCTGTGATAAGGAAATATCCTGAAGTCTTCCCCGAAGACTTACCAGAATTATCTCCTCAACAACTAGTCGAATTTTGCATCAATTTGATTCCAGGCGTCGCGCCCGTAGTCGATGCACCTTAGCAACTTACAGCTTCGGAGATGCAAGGATTGTCAGTGTAACCTCAGAAGTTGATAGAGAAGGAAGATAACAGACCAAGATTCCCTTTTTGGGTAACCCCAATCCTGCTCGTCAAGAAGAAGGACGATGATTTTCAAATGAGCATCAACTACCAGGAGCCAAACGAGCTAACCTACAAGAGTCGGTAACTCTTGCAGAGGATTAACGAATTTCTTACTTAACTAACTGTGAGGATCCAACTACTATTACACGACTGATCGATGATCGACTGTCATTAGCTGTGAACTCAGAAAGAAAGTATACCGGGGAAATTGTGGGACAATAACTTGTTTTTAGACGTACACAAAAAATGGTGTTTCCTACACAACGCACAAAACAATTTTACACAGAATACAAAACTTTGTGGATCTAGAAAACTTGTACTTAGGACCTTAGGGAACCTAGGTCCAAATTCGTAAAGGTTGTTGCTTAAGAACCATACCTATTAACTCAAGCAAACCCCATTATCCTGACATACATGCTATTTCAGCTAACAAAACGGAGAGTACTTAAATTTCTTTTGTTGAAATCTTTACTTTTTGCTTTTAGCAAGTAGATGTTTGCATCTCTACTCCCCTTAATGGTAGTTGCATCGCGTTAATCTTCTTCGCTGAGAGCGAACACACATTTGCTTCGATACTTGGTCATTTCTTCGTACACATTGTTTCATTACTTGAAAACTCATATGTTACGCATGCACCATTTGCTATGCATACGGTTTCATTTCAAACGCTTCATTGAAGTTCAAATATTATGTTGCTAAATCTAATTACTGGTTTGTGATTCGAATAACCTACATTATTGTAACTGTTGGCTCCTTTGTTAACAAGTCAACACACCTTCTCGAAACTTCTCTTATTTCAAGCTACATTCCTGGTTTATCTTTGTGACCATGCCGAGATTCCTTTGTTGATACATACGTTTATTGTCGGGTTACGCTGAAACCAAGTTCAATTGCTTGAACTTGTCCATTTCACATGTTTGATTTGAGACGCTATATGATGTATTGAGAGCATCACATTCAAATATTCTTGCAAAGGTTCTTTTGTTTCGAGTCATAGTGGACTTGATTGGTCTACGACCCCACTAAATCATTTGTTGATTTCGATACCTTACGATGATACTTTCACAAAATTGCGCTTGCGCTAATTTGGTTACTCACTTCATACACGGATTTAATTTTCTAATTATTTGTTCTAAATCCGTTTTGGTTATCACAATTAAGGCGGTCTCAACACAATTGTGTGTTAAGGCAATGGTACATAGATTCATTTCATATCACAATGAACCACCTAACGATTCTTTCATTGTCAATCGAATGCCTTACGGTACTTAATACTTTTCATCCTAGATCAAAAACAGTGGCTTTGGATGTTCTGTATCCAACTGAAAACTCTATGACATTGTGTAAATCAAAACTTCAGACTTGTCTCAGTACACTTTCAGTTGACTTCAAACACGGTGAACTCGTTCAGTCACCACTATTATTGAATTATGTCATTACGACACCCTGTGGTGTCATTACAAACTTGTAGCTTGTGCTAATCATGGTCAACCGTTTCACATGAAACTACACATACTTTTATTTGACCTATCATTTAAACATTCCTAATGCAACTAGGAATTAAGACAATGATACACCAGGTTCGCTTGTACTTCATTCGGTGTATTTTCGCAATTCAAGAATGTCAACACACTAAACCTTACCATTCATTTATTCGGAAGTTGACAGATCATTTTCGTGTTACTATCACATTTGAATTGATGATTTTGAGTTCATATAGCGGATGCTATGGTTTGTAAAGACTCATTTGCATATTGTGATCGATTGCCTGAGAATCCATTGGTCAAGATTCCTTTATTGCACCCCTGTTAACTAAGTAACACTAGATTCTACATCTATACATCTCGTGTCCGTTGACGTCAAATGCTAAAAGCACATATCTTTTAACCATTGGATTCGTGTTGTTGTAATATATTCTTGGATTCATCTGATGTGAATAGGGTTTGATTCGGTTTTGTGATTACCTACCTCAATATTATTCATACACATACACGCACAATGTAACCCTAAGGAGTTAAGGTAGTACAAATTTCGAGGAAGAAATTTTCTTAACAGGGGGAGAATGTGACAACCGTCAAATTTGCATGCATCCGTACAATTAATTAATATTGATTTATGCTTAATGACTGTGCTTAATTACAACTGATGACTTAAACCGTTTTCTGATTTCTGTATCATACATACATGTGCATCACATTTCATACTATCACACCATTTATCACATACAGACTTTAGTGACATAAACGATGCACAAAGCACAGTTAGCACAGTGAGCGGATAACTCAGAAAATGCTGACGATGTTCAGTACATAGACAGACAGTGTTTAAAGACCCAGTATGGGCTAGAGACAAGGTAATACACTAGTATGGAGTGTAGGGAAGTAAGGACCATAAAACTGCGTCACTAGGTGCTAGTTTAAGTGCCGGAAAGTGCCAAAAACTCACTAAAAGTGCAGAATTCTGCATATTTCAGCAAAATTCAGCACTTTAACATACTGGTATTATGCAGAAAATTGACTAAATGGTCCTTAATGCTTTCCTAAGTGTCGGGAATTAAAAGTGTCACAAAAGGGTACTTAAAGAACACTAAACGGAATAACTTGACACTTTAACAAACCAATATCTAACCGAACAATCAGACATTTCCCGGAACACCAAAATTTTGCTAGAAGCATTGTTTTATTATTTTTGAACTAGTTATGGTCCCCGAACACCCTAACATACTACATAATGCATGATACACATAAAATACTAGACTTTATACTTATCTTCCAACTAATTAACCTACTTAACATTTCAAGTTACAATTTACCCCCCCCCCCTTTTCTTGTCTACGGCCCAAGGAGGTGGCCCCACTCCAAGATTTCAAAATCTCTACTAAATCCCATCTTGATATTACTTTGATTTTATTAGATATTGCTTGGATATTCCTAGATTTATTTAGATTTCCTTGGATATTATAAAGATTATATCTCACAACTTCACAACATTCACCACTCCATCTCTCACTTACTCTCTCTCTCCCTCTCGGCTCTACATGGTGCCGCCACCACCACCACCTTGCAACCACCATCCATCCAATTTCAAGCTCATCTCAAGTGCAAGAAGGTGATTCATGGAGCTTGGTGCTCGAAGAACCTGAAGAACCCTCATCCATAGCTTTCATCCACCATTTTCTTCATCTTTTTCTCTTGTGATCCTCCCTAGCCTTTGAGCTAGTTGTAAGCTTCTTGTTAGTAGTTTTTATTTCTTATTTTGTTGGTTAAAAAGATGTACATTGTTATGAATCACAAGAACACTAAAAGAACATAAACAAGAATAAAAAATATAAGCTTACATATGATGATTTATGGATGAAATGAGGTTGTTAAATACATGCATGACACTTGATTGTTATTTACTTGAAATTATGATGTTGATCATCATAAGGAGCTTGCTAGATTGTGATTAAACACATGATTTAGCAAGTTAGAGGATGATTATATGTTAACCCAAGAAGATCATCCTCACTTATGAACATGAACTTGAAAATAAAATTATTTCTTGAAAAATAGTAAATAAAGTGAGCTAGTAATTTTGAGAATCTAAGATTTATGAATAATTTTCCAAGAAAACCAAGTTCAAAATATGATTTTTAGTAGAACTTGATTCTTACATAAATGTACATTGTTTTTGGTGATAAAATAAGTGTAAGAACACTTTATTTACAAGAAGAGTTTAAAAGAATAATTTTTGTAGAATATGTTTACAAGTTGTAAACATCTAAAATTGTCAAGAAGGAAGTTTATTAAGAAATAAACACACTTTAAAGAGTAACTAAGTCTATTAAACGTGTTACCAAGTTACTACGAGTTTTGTGAAAGTTCATGTTCATGTTGTTATATACATTGTATAATTTTTGCACTTGGGAAGTGTAGTTTGATTATTGATTGTTGTGATTTTTGAAAAGAAAATGATACGCTTTAATAGCATGGACACCTCCGTTTTTAGGGGAAACTATGGCAAAATTTTCTAAAAATATAAACACTTAGAAAAATATTTTCTAACAAGCATTTACAAGTATGTTTTGATCATAAGTTTTTTATATAAACTTTGCCTTGATTTTTGTAACAAAAATACAAATATTGGAGGTTAGTTTTTATAAATAAAAACGAGTAAACATATATATTTAGAATATATATACATATTAAGACACTTGTGTGATTATTTGCATACTCGGTGAAATGGTTATATTATTTTAGGGTAAAATAATGTAACTTAACAAAGTACCATGGAATTTACTATCCGAAATATTACAAAAAATCACAAGGAATAAATATATAAGTTACACACATAATATTGTGGAACCAAACGATAGAACGTAACTTACAAAATATTCCGGAAAATACACTCATTTTGGTAAATACTATTTTGGATATGAAAGAATGAAAGTATGATTTTTACCAAGTTATATCATATTTTTGGACAGGAGAAAATGTATTATCTTTGGGAAAGTAAAAATATATTTACTTGAGTTTATTAAGAAATATAGTATTTTTGGGAAAAAATATATATTTTCTTGGGATGTATTGTTTTGAATAAAACTAAGGTTTATATATATATATATATATATATATATATATATATATATATATATTATAGTGGAAGGTTCAAATGAGAAGAAAAATTTTGTAAGAATAAAAATAATAAGTTTTAAACCAATAGAAATGCTCCATTTTAGTTCATTTAATATGTGTATTTAATGTTATTAATAAGGGCATATAGGTAAATTTCTAATTGTAATTAATTAGCTAACTTATTAAACTTGTAACTCCCATTTTAAATATACTCTTTTAAGATAAAATAATTTAGGGTAAAGGACAATTTTCGACATGTGTAGGATAAATTTTAGTATGTGTAGGATAAATTCTTAAATGTGTATGATAAATTTAGATATGCGTAGGGTAAATTTCGGTAAGTGTAAGATATATGTAGGATAAATTTTGAAGTGTGTAGGATAAAATGTTTTTTTTTTTTGCTTTATTAATGAGAGATAACATAATTAATGGGAGGAGTTATAAACTATTTAATGTTTTACCATTATACCCTTTCTTCTTTTTCTTCTCACATTAAATTTCTTCTCAAATGAACCTTCCTTCATTTTAACCAATAAGAATCCTTCATTTTACTTCATTTGTAAGAATAAAAAAGAACAAATTTCAACCAATAAGAATCCTTCATTTTACTTCATTTAATTTTTGTATTTAATATTAGTGTAAGGGTATATTGGTAAACTTAGATAGATCATTAATTGTTAGTCTTCCTTTTTAATAGCTAGTAAATTAAATTTGTAACTTATTTTCAAAAAATATATTTTTTCAAAGAAAAAAAACAATTAATTTAAAGTGTATGATACATTACAAGGTGTGTAGGATGAATTACGAGTTGTGTAGGATAAATTTCAATATATGTAGGATAAATTTTCAAAACGTGTAGGATAAATTTTGATGTGTGTAGGCAAAAAAATTAGTTTGAAGGACAATAGTCTTTATGAATAATCAATTAGTCAAAAATAATAATAAATGAGATGTAAGAAAACTATTTAATATTTTACAATTGTACCATTTGTTCTTTTTCTTCTCAATTTAACTTTCTTCTCAAATGAACCTCCCCCTATATATATATATATATATAGGATAATGCTAGATAAAAAACCCTCAAATTCTTAGAAAACTCTGGAAACCCAAAAGGGAAACCATTTTTACCCAACCTCCCGACATTTTTTTTTTTTGAAAAAAATTACACATGTTATATACATGTTTTAGAGTGTTTTGGGCCAAAAAAATCAAAAAAGCGCCGAAGGGATATTTTAAAAAAAAATAAACAAATTTCAGCAATGTCCGGTCGCCTAACATGTGTTAGTCAAAAATGCCAGAATTTGCTGAAATTTTTTTTTTTTTTTTAAAAAGATCCCTTCGGCGCTTTTTTGATTTTTTTGGCCCAAAACTCTTAAAAACATGTATATAACATGTGTTATTTTTTTCAAAAAAAAAAAATGTCGGGAGGTTGGGTTTTCTAAGGTTTTTCATATAGATAGGGTTTTCTATCTAACCATCCCCTATATATATATATATATATATATATATATATATATATATATATATATTTCTGAGTGAGACTTAAAAATATATATTCTTTTGGATTAATGCCGGAATACGATGCCAATACTTGACAAGAATACGAAAGTACATGTATGAGATACCCCCATCCTTGAGAAGGGAATACAAATACAAAATACTTGAGAAGTATTGATATAAGATATTGTTTAAACAATTATTCCAAAACTAAATATAATTTAAAGTTAAAATAATTATAACTTGGAATAATATTGGGAACATAAAAGGAACGTAACTCAAAAACGTAAATACAAAGGCAAGGCACAACCCGTTCGTCTAATAGACGTTAGTACACTGTAGGTAGTCGTGGTTGCTGACAGGGTTCGAGTTACGAGCATAGAAGACGCAATACTGTGAGTTCATGTCCCCCCCCCCCTTTTCTTTTAACTGTTTTCAGTTTTATACTTCGGGGGTGAAATACATGTTACAATTATTACAGACATTTTATACATGATATGATTAGCTTAAGGAGGGTTTACTAGATCATGTGAATGGGTAGGGCGATTAAGGCCATCAATCCTCGTAGTAGGACCGAGGGGCATGAGTGATAGATCTATTTGGTTGTAGCGAGCCCCATTCCTGAGTCCGCTGAGTGGACCATGTGGTGACTATGTCTCCGGAAGCCCGGTGCGAAATCTGCTAGGTTTGAGTCTTACACTTACCATTGGCTTTGCAACCCAGTGGTGATCTCTTTTTCCTTATTGCTACATACCAGGGACTTGCATACATACTTACAATGTTTCAAAGGCTTATGCATACACACAAACGAACACATGAACTCGCTCAAATGTTGTTGATGTTTTTCAAACAACATGTATTTCAGGGAATTTATAAGTGGATCTGGCGGGCGTTGGAAGTTTTTATGCTGCGTTAAGAATAAAGATGTCATCCATGGTCTTTGATTTTGGTTAATGTGTCTTATTCCTGGACGAGACACGTCATCCAAACCTTGGTGTTATTCAATATCTTTTGACGAGTCCTTAATGAACTCATAAACAATTTGTACAGTTTGTAAAACTTGAATTTGATATCTACAATGTTGTTATGTTTTAAACTTATCTAATGGATGACAAACCTATGGTTTTTATCATATAGATGGTGTGATGATTGAATGCAATGATATTAAGAAAGTCACACCATAATCACGCTTCCGCAAAAGTCAGGGTGTGACACATCGAGCGATTCTGGAAGTCTCCTCCAACCCCATCCCATAGCGCCACCCCCTCCTTTCTGTAATGATCCGTCATAACCCGCTTTTTCAGCCTGACACACTCAAAGACCCCCGAAAACTGATATTTTAACCTGCCTCCTGAAGTCCACAAATCGTTCCAGAAGTCAACCGTTGACCCGTTACCCACTACACAAATAAAGTTGTTTTCCAAACCCTCGGAATCTCGTCCTTATACGACATAAATCTATGTTTTCGACGGCCCTCATGAATCTCCTGTACTACCCTAGCCCATAATTGGTCCCTAGAATTCTTTAACCTCCACCACCACTTGGTTATGGGTGTAAGATTTACGTCTCTAATGTTTTCAACTCCTAGACCTCCTAACCTCTTAGGCTTTAAAATATTTTCCCATGCTACGCATGTTATTTTCCTAAGGGCCATGGAGTCGCTCCACAAAAATCTCCTCCGAGTAACTTCCAGAATTTTAACAACTCCAATTGGGGCTTTATATAATGCTGGATAGAAAATTGGAATTGCACCTAGCACCGCCTTTATTAAAGTTAAACGTCCAGCGAAAGACAGGTTCCTCACTTTCCATGATGATAATTTGGCGTTGAATTTATCGTTCATAGCCTTCCAATGTCTCATGTGATTCATATTTACACCTACCAACATACCAAAGTGAATGAAAGGCATGTCGCGTCTAGTACAGTTTATCTTGGTCACCATAAAGTTTACCTCCGCATCGCCCACTCCAATCCGATACAGTTTGCTTTTAGTTAAGTTAACTTTGAGACTGGAAGCCATCTGAAAGCACCTTAAAATTCTATTGAGATTTAAGATGTTTATATCAGATCATTCTCCCAAAAATAATGCGTCATCTGCGTACATCAAATGCGACACCATCAGTTCTTGATTAGGTAAGGAAACTCCCCTAAAAGTCCTTGTTATAACTACCTTAGTCATCATAAGATTTAGGCCTTCCATGCCTATGCTGAAAAGAAATGAAGAGAGGGGATCTCCCTGTCTTACACCCCTTTTAAACGAAAACTCCACCGAAGGGCATCCATTCAACAACACTGATGCCTCTTCGGTTAAGAGGATTCCCATAACCCAGTTCGTCCACTTCGATGGGAACCCTATGTGGTGTAATATATTGACTAGGAAATTCCAAGACAAACAATCATAGGCTTCGCGAAATCTGCTTTGAAGAGCATCACTTGTTTTTTTATGCTTTTTCACCCATGAAACTACCTCGTTTGCTATAAGGGTCCGTTAATTATGTTCCTGCCCTGAAGGAAAGTAAATTGTTCAGAAGGCACCAACTTACCCAACACTTTTTTTAGCCTAATTGCTAACACCTTCGAGATAATTTTCCCTATGTCTCTGTAACGCCCCAAAACTCGAATATTTACATTCGTAATACAATTCCATATGATGAAACATAAAACAAAATGACTAGACTATTTAACCATTTAAATAGTTTAGTTAAAACAAATAAAGAATGAATTTGGGACAATTATGAATACTTAACAAACATGAGGGGCTGAATTTGTAGATTTAGGATGAAGTTTGGATTAAATGTAAAAAGCAGAATTTTGCTATGGAATGTGTGTGTGTGTGTCGTTTATGGAGAGGAAGAAAGAGGAGAAATCCTCTCAAGAACAAGAATGCAAATTCAGCCAAATTAAACCCAAGATCAAATGAAAAACATTGCATGGATGAAGATTTCTCATCATCTAGCTCTAATAAGCAAGTGGTAAGTTGAATTTAATGTTTTGATGATCTAGTATGAAGTGGGTTATGATCAATCCACGAATTTGTATGAGATTTAGCATGAATATGTGTTAGAATCATCATATGAAACATGGGTTGTGCATGATTTTGATTAATTTCATGTTTAGAAGTAAAACCCATTTGGGATGATAAAGTGAGTGAATCACCATGTTCAATAATTGTGTAATTTGTGATGTAGTATGTTGTATGTGATGAATTTACTTTAGATAAGATGATTAGGACATGAAATAAATGGATGTTTAGTTAAATTTGATGATTGAAGATAAGAACATGGAGGATCATGCATGAATGGGTTATACATTGTGCTAAGATAGTGGTACGCACACCAAGTGTTTGATGAAATGCCTAGGTGAGCTTAATAGATGAAAATTTTATGTAAGTAAAAGATGAATATATGTGAAAGGTGAAAATGATGTGTTTGGTAGTAAACTAACATGAGAAGTGTGTTTTGGATATAGTTCATGTGGATATCATGTTGATATGATGTTGGGTTAGCTTAGTATGGGTTAAAGTGTTAGTTGTGAAAATATGAGAATGCTAGTGTGGATGGAATGGATTATGTAAGTATATGTGTATGTGTGTATAAGTAAGTGATCGTGTAGTTGTAGATGTCATAGAATACGAGTGTGTAATATGTATAACATTAATATTATGGTCTACCCTATTAAGATGAATACATGTTCTTAAGTTGAAAGTGTGTAAATAGGACATTTGACTTTCTGAAAGTCAACTATGCATAGGAAGCATAATTTGAATTGTTGTCGTAAAGGTAGGATATTAGAAAGTCGTATGTACACGTTACATCTATAGGCGTTATTTGCAATTACATGATGAATTTCATGAGTTTGAAAGGATATGAATTGGGTTATAGGTCATATGCTTGTTCATTGTGATTAAAGAAAGTCAAATGGGAAATATGCATTTGATATGATCGTAACATGCGTAATCATGTATGCTAATAAGAATGTGATTATGATGATGTGAAAGTATAGGGATCATATCAAGACGGATAAAAGTATAGAAGGTTAACGGATCAAAAGGAGACAAGATAACGGACACGAACCCGGACGCACGAGGTAAGTGACTTCGAATCACTTCTTAGTATACATATAGAGTGTTCTTGTTTATGGATGAATGGAGATGATTGATGTATATAAAATGGCTTTAGGGATTTTGTAAAAACCCCACTTTGAGTGCCATTCCCAGTTGTAAGGCGAAAAGCATGTTTAGTAAGCATTTCAAGCACCCAACAACAAACTTTCCCGGAGCCCATATGCACTGCCCGTCGCCGACGGGCTTCGTTTATTTCGAATGGGGCGGACGGCTTAACCTCCTGGTTACGGCCTTAGTTGATTACGGGCTTTTCCCGAGCCTGTCAGGGACGGGTTCATACCCGTCACCGACGGGTTGTCTAAGTTGCTTTCTCCAGTTTTCGCGTCTCGCACTTCTGGTTGACCCGTAACGCGTCCTGGTGATTCGGTTTTCGATCCGATGACCCGTAAAGCTCCCGAAAAGCTCCTGAACTTCGTTAAATTTGCATAAACACAAATTTAATTTAAAAGTAGGCCATTCAAGATTAAAACTCATATGAAAACATAAAGTTACATGATTTCGAGCACCGGTTTTCAACCACGTATCAGAAAGTGGTATGTATGAGTTAGTATGTATGTATGAATGTAATTAGGTAATTACGTAAGTATATGTACAGGTGAGCGAAGGTATGCATGTGTGTAGTTATGATTCATTTTATGAATGCATGTAAATATGTAGTTATGTATGCATGTATGTATATATGTAGGTATCGGTGTATGTATGTACGCGAGTAGTTATGTATGAGCATGAGCATTATGTATTTAAGTATGAATGTACATACGTGTGTAGGTATGAACGTATATATGTGGATGCAAGTATGTAAGTATGTATGTGAGTACGTAGTAATGTATGTACGCATGTAGATGTGTATTTAAAGTATGTAGTGATGTATGCATGTATGTATATATGTAGGTATCGGTGTATGTATGTACGCGAGTAGTTATGTATGAGCATGAGCATTATGTATTTAAGTATGAATGTACATACGTGTGTAGGTATGAACGTATATATGTGGATGCAAGTATGTAAGTATGTATGTGAGTAGGTAGTAATGTATGTACGTGTGTAGATGTGTATTTATGCATATGTGAAGATACGTAGGTGTATATGTACGTATGTAGAGACGTAGTATTGTATGTACGCATGTAGATGTGTATTTAAGTATATGTGAAGATACGTAGGTGTATATGTATGTATGTAGAGACGTAGTAATGTATGTGTATATGTAAATGTGTATTTGGTACATATGAAGGTACATATGAGTGTATGCATGTATGTAGAGCTATAGGAAGGCATGTACGTTTGTAGACGTGTATGTATGCATGTAAGAATGTATGTATGTGTGATTTAGATACGTCGTGTAATACGTTATTAATTGTGAGCCTTGAGAATGAAAAGTAATGCAGGTACATTATTGAAGCCTCACAGGATATGAATACGCAGATGAAATGCTTAAAGCTAGAAAGATAATGAAATGGAAAGTGTACGAGATTGAATCTTGTTTATGTATTATGTACTAATGTTATGAATGTATGTGGTGAGTGCAGGTTGTACAAATCACGGGCGGTTATCACGAGGAATAGAGATCGAGGATCGAGTCACAAGATAGATTGTACGGGAATAATTGAGTTTGTACTATTAGTAAACAAGACTTATGTTTTATTTTGTAAAAGATACATATTAAAACGAATTTTTAAGTAAGTCAAGACGTTTGTAATGAAAGGATTTTTATGGCACGAATTTCCGCTGCGACTTTTTGTCAAATATGTTTTAGGGTCTTACAAGTTGGTATCAGAGCCCTGGTTTGAGAGAAATCAAGTATGAGGAGGTAAATACTTGAACTCAAACTCGTGTGCTCTCGTGACCAGGAACCCGTACAATCCAAGCCTCGATCAAGATATAAGGGTAAAAGCCAAGGTAAGTATGTGCTTAAGTATGTATTAGAAGATAACTAACAATATGTTATGTGTAAGTTAAGCATGGTTGCTTGGAAAGAATGATTCGTGGATGCGGTCTAGCACCGGCACCAAGGTATGTAATATGACATTTGACCCAGGTACATATATTTAATATATGTAAGTATATGTGATGGTAAAACCCATCAATGAAAGGAAAATTTTAAATGAAAAATAATGATAAGAATGGTAATGAAGTTTTGGAAATGTTACACGTGCCGAAACCTAATTCTTCGGACATAAGGTGACAATTACACGAAGACACGAAACTAGAATGTGGATTGTGTACCTGGCCAGTACACAAGAAACATAGGACGTTCGTGAGCCCGTGATAATTGTTACAAGTGTGTCCGATAGAATTGGGCAGCAGGTGGGCGTATGGGTGAAATGGGTAGTAAGACTATCAGGAGACTGAGTGTACTACGTAAAGTGAAAAGTGCGAATGATAAGAATGAAGAATGTTGAATCCGTAAGAAAGTACGGATCAACAATGTATGAATGCAATGCTTGAATCCACGAGATGGATTCAAGGGATGAAAAGCATAAATGCAATGTTTGAATCCGTGAGACGGATTCAAAGAATGAAAGATGTGAATGCAATGTTTGAATCCGCGAGACGGATTCAAAACATAGAAGGTACGAAAGGTATGAATAATGTGTTCGAATCCACGAAACAGATTTAAGATATAAAAGACGGAACTGGTCTACATAAGAAGAAGTCGATAGCTCGACCATGTATGCATCAAACAAGTCATATAAGTAAATGTAAAGCAAATGAACAAAAGAATGATAGGAATGAAAATATCCGAATGTGTAAGTAATTACGGACCAGACAAGTAAATATTTCTTAAGCGATATGATTCAAATTATGCTTAAACTTCCATATATATATATATATATATATGAATATATTTATGCAAATGCGTTGCATGCAAGAATGGTCGAAAGGATAAATGGGTCATACGGGTCAGATGGCGATTGCCATTTGAACTCGTTAGTTAATGTTTTGATATGTTAAGTTGTGTACTCATAGGTGAGCTTGATGAATGGACACACAATGTCACCAATCGGAAAGGAAGGATCACCGTAAGATAAGGATGACGAATCAATTGAATCTACTTCCGTCAAGATATCATAGTGTGATAAACCTAACAAGAATAGTGAAAGAAATTCTCATGAGCGGAAGCTCATTACGCGGATGAATGAGATCAATCCTGGGATGGTTTGGATTTGTAATGAAGTGGTCGGTTTGTGTTCGCGGGTCGTGGCATTATGCCAAAATGGTAAGGTTAGTGAATTGTTTAATATGTGAATTTAAGTATAAAGTTATGAATTGAATAAGTACTTCCGCACGAACCTGTGGTAATGCAAGATGTGATATGATAAAGAAGGGTTGACTTTTAGAAGTAGGCTAAGAATGAGTTTTAAATCTGGCTTAAGTAGTAGATAGGGCATGTATGAGTAAGAAGGTAGAAGTAAAACTCCAAGTATATACGAAATTATTAGAACTAATACTAACGGTGAATGTGGTAGCAAGTTCATATGAACTTCATTTTTGTTTTTATGTAAATCATGGTAGTAAACCCTTGGGTTTGCTTCTAGTTTGCACACTTTAGTTCTAGTACGATAATGTGAGGGTACGATTATATTTATTCAAGAATAAGACTTTTGCAAAGATCCTGAATGTATTCATGTGGTATTGAGCATCATGAATGGATAGATGAAAAAGTAAGAGTAGTATTGGTTTACTAAGAATGAGAAAGGTTTCGGGGATGAAACCTTCATTAAGGGGGGTAGACTTGTAACGCCCAAAAACTCGAATATTTACATTCGTAATACAATTCCATATGATGAAACATAAAACAAAATGACTAGACTATTTAACCATTTAAATAGTTTAGTTAAAACCAATAAAGAATGAATTTGGGACAATTATGAATACATAACAAACATGAGGGGCTGAATTTGTAGATTTAGGATGAAGTTTGGATTAAATGTAAAAAGCAGAATTTTGCTATGGAATGTGTGTGAGTGTGTCGTTTATGGAGAGGAAGAAAGAGGAGAAATCCTCTCAAGAACAAGAATGCAAATTCAGCCAAATTAAACCCAAGATCAAATGAAAAACATTGCATGGATGAAGATTTCTCATCATCTAGCTCTAATAAGCAAGTGGTAAGTTGAATTTAATGTTTTGATGATCTAGTATGAAGTGGGTTATGATCAATCCACGAATTTGTATGAGATTTAGCATGAATATGTGTTAGAATCATCATATGAAACATGGGTTGTGCATGATTTTGATTAATTTCATGTTTAGAAGTAAAACCTATTTGGGATGATAAAGTGAGTGAATCACCATGTTCAATAATTGTGTAATTTGTGATGTAGTGTGTTGTATGTGATGAATTTACTTTAGATAAGATGATTAGGACATGAAATAAATGGATGTTTAGTTAAATTTGATGAATGAAGATAAGAACATGGAGGATCATGCATGAATGGGTTGTACATTGTGCTAAGATAGTGGTACGCACACCAAGTGTTTGATGAAATGCCTAGGTGAGCTTAATAGATGAAAATTTTATGTAAGTAAAAGATGAATATATGTGAAAGGTGAAAATGATGTGTTTGGTAGTAAACTAACATGAGAAGTGTGTTTTGGATATAGTTCATGTGGATATCATGTTGATATGATGTTGGGTTAGCTTAGTATGGGTTAAAGTGTTAGTTGTGAAAATATGAGAATGCTAGTGTGGATGGAATGGATTATGTAAGTATATGTGTATGTGTGTATAAGTAAGTGATCGTGTAGTTGTAGATGTCATACAATACGAGTGTGTAATATGTATAACATTAATATTATGGTCTACCCTATTAAGATGAATACATGTTCATAAGTTGAAAGTGTGTAAATAGGACATTTGACTTTCTGAAAGTCAACTATGCATAGGAAGCATAATTTGAATTGTTGTCGTAAAGGTAGGATATTAGAAAGTCGTATGTACACGTTACATCTATAGGCGTTATTTGCAATTACATGATGAATTTCATGAGTTTGAAAGGATATGAATTGGGTTATAGGTCATATGCTTGTTCATTGTGATTAAAGAAAGTCAAATGGGAAATATGCATTTGATATGATCGTAACATGCGTAATCATGTATGCTAATAAGAATGTGATTGTGATGATGTGAAAGTACAGGGATCGTATCAAGACGGATAAAAGCATAGAAGGTTAACGGATCAAAAGGAGACAAGATAACGGACACGAACCCGGACGCACGAGGTAAGTGACTTCGAATCACTTCTTAGTATACATATAGAGTGTTCTTGTTTATGGATGAATGGAGATGATTGATGTATATAAAATGGCTTTAGGGATTTTGTAAAAACCCCACTTTGAGTGCCATTCCCGGTTGTAAGGCGAAAAGCATGTTTAGTAAGCATTTCAAGCACCCAACAACAAACTTTCCCGGAGCCCATATGCACTGCCCGTCGCCGACGGCTCCCAGCCCGTCGCCGCCGGGCTTCGGTTATTTCGAATGGGGCGGACGGCTTAACCTCCTGGTTACGGCCTTAGTTGATTACGGGCTTTTCCCGAGCCCGTCGGGGACGGGTTCATACCCGTCGCCGACGGGTTGTCTAAGTTGCTTTCTCCAGTTTTCGCGTCTCGCACTTCCGGTTGACCCGTAACGCGTCCTGGTGATTCGGTTTTCGATCCGATGACCCGTAAAGCTCCCGAAAAGCTCCTGAACTTCGTTAAATTTGTATAAACACAAATTTAATTAAAAAGTAGGCCATTCAAGATTAAAACTCATATGAAAACATAAAGTTACACGATTTCGAGCACCGGTTTTCAACCACGTATCAGAAAGTGGTATGTATGAGTTAGTATGTATGTATGAATGTAATTAGGTAATTACGTAAGTATATGTACAGGTGAGCGAAGGTATGCATGTGTGTAGTTATGATTCATTTTATGAATGCATGTAAATATATAGTTATGTATGCATGTATGTATATATGTAGGTATCGGTGTATGTATGTACGCGAGTAGTTATGTATGAGCATGAGCATTATGTATTTAAGTATGAATGTACATACGTGTGTAGGTATGAACGTATATATGTGGATGCAAGTATGTATGTGAGTACGTAGTAATGTATGTACGCATGTAGATGTGTATTTAAAGTATGTAGTGATGTATGCATGTATGTATATATGTAGGTATCGGTGTATGTATGTACGCGAGTAGTTATGTATGAGCATGAGCATTATGTATTTAAGTATGAATGTACATACGTGTGTAGGTATGAACGTATATATGTGGATGCAAGTATGTAAGTATGTAGGTTAGTAGGTAGTAATGTATGTACGTGTGTAGATGTGTATTTATGTATATGTGAAGATAAGTAGGTGTATATGTACGTATGTAGAGACGTAGTATTGTATGTACGCATGTAGATGTGTATTTATGTATATGTGAAGATACATTGGTGTATATGTATGTATGTAGAGACGTAGTAATGTATGTGTATATGTAAATGTGTATTTGGTACATATGAAGGTACATATGAGTGTATGCATGTATGTAGAGATATAGGAAGGCATGTACGTTTGTAGACGTGTATGTATGAATGTAAGATTGTATGTATGTGTGATTTAGATATGTCGTGTAATGCGTTATTAATTGTGAGCCTTTAGAATGAAAAGTAATGCAGGTACATTATTGAAGCCTCACAGGATATGAATACGCAGATGAAATGCTTAAAGCTAGAAAGTTAATGAAATGGAAAGTGTACGAGATTGAATCTTTTTTATGTATTATGTACTAATGTTGTGAATGTATGTGGTGAGTGCAGGTTGTACAAATCACGGGCGGTTATCACGAGGAATAGAGATCGAGGATCGAGTCATAAGATAGATTGTACGAGAATAATTGAGTTTGTACTATTAGTAAACAAGACTTATGTTTTATTTTGTAAAAGATACATATTAAAACGAATTTTTAAGTATGTCAAGACGTTTGTAATGAAAGGATTTTAATGGCACGAATTTCCGCTGCGACTTTTTGTCAAATACGTTTTAGGGTCTTACAGTCTCCGGTCAGAGAGATCAGACAGTAGTCTGAAAGAGTCATAGGGTCCACCACCTTAGGTATTAGAGCAATGAAAGAGGCGTTAAAAAGTTATGAATCGCCACGTGTGTATAAAGTTGCTACATGATATCATATATATAATTCTACAGTTTCAGCCAATAATTCTTTAAAAAGCCAAGAAAACTTGTCCTGGCCCGTGAATTTCTCTCCGCCACATTCCCACACCACACTACGAATTTCCTCCTTTGAGAATATTGTTACAAGCCTATCTGCATCCTCTGCTTCCAACCGTATAAGTCCCTCCCGATCCATTAAGGTCGGTTTGAGATCGGTTTGTCGAATTTAGACTTGAAACACTCAATGACCTTTTCTTTGATCAAGCCCGGATCCATAACCCAAACACCAAGGATCAGCAAACCGTTCAGTTTGTTCCTAATCCACCTACCATTGATAACCCCGTGGTAAAAAGTAGTTACATCTTCATGGATTACCCAATTAATTTCCCCTCTTTGGTGTAAATCTTTAAGTACATCCCAATCTGATTTTCTGATAAATAACCTTTGTTCCTTCCACTTCATCTTTTCACCTTCACATAAAGGCCTCATTTCACCTAACGATTCGAGCCTTCCCTCCTCCTCTACAACAATTGTTCAAATTTATGGTTCATCCTCCTTAATTTTTGATTGCCACCCCTTAATACCCTCCTTAACCTTTTTATAGTTTCTGTAACAAAACAACTTCACTGGCAGTCTCGGAGACCTCATGTCACAGACCCCCGACCACACCGAGGGCGGGACCCGTGAGCAGTCAAATGGTACCGATGGTTATTTTGAAAATTATTGCAGCGGAAAATTTCATCAGGACTATGAGTTAGGAAAATACCAGAGTTTAGAAACACCGGATTTTATTTATTAAACAGATGGGAATAAACCCATGTTTTACAAAGGTAGCTTTATTATGGGAGAAACCTGAAAACCTAAAACAACGTTTCTTAATTTTAATTTAATTGATAAAATAAGCCACTTCTTTAAGCCTTTCAGTTCCGTATCACAACTCTTATCCTGATCTACTGTAATCACCTGCAACACGTTTAAAAACATTTGATCAGCCAGAAATACTGGTGAGTTCATCTAGTTGTTCAAAACACATTTGTTATAATTTATAGTATTAAGGGTGATTACAATGTTTATATCAACCAGTTACCCCATAACGGTATTTATCACTCGACAGATCTGTGACTATGGTCATATCACACATTGGCTAACCGTTGTCCAATGGTGAAGCTTATCAAGTAGTGTATACAAAACCCCACACCGGCAGTAATTGCAGAATACAAAAACTTAATCACTGTAATTACAACTTTGAAAACAAGTAGGGTTTTGAAAGCATTTAATAAAAATAGATAGACTGACGTGATGTCGTGGTCACGCAAATTTAATCCTAATAACAACTATAGATAGTGGTAAATTGGTATCGAACTCAGGGAGTATGTGGAAAATGTGTCGATTTTATTGCTTTGCACTTTAACTAAAATTAAACTAAAATTTGCAGAAATTAAAATTCAAGAGTTGATTGTTTTGGTCTTAAGAACTAATATTAACTAATTAAAATTTTCAAATCAAAGATTAGTTTTAAAGCAGATTAGGAGAAAGCGACCATCCTAAACTTCCGGTTTGCTTTTGACAATTGTGTTCAAATTCACTAGAAAGAATCACATAGACATGATTCATGTATGATTGTTTGTTCGTGATAAAAGGGATCTAAGTACTCGGATTATGAAAACGCGAGGTTGTTACCCGATAACCAATTGACTAATATCCAACCCTAATCCCTCCTGTGATATCTCGATTGTCAACGACACCAAGAACGTACGGTTTAGAATATGATTATAACATCAATCAACAATTTACAAACAAACATTCACACACCATAATAAACAAACAAACATTGCAAGTCTATTATTCTAGAAATATAAATCCAAACACAAAAGTCATAGACAAACCTTCAATTTAGGATGATCACCATAAGTTTAGCCACACATAGCTTGGTGAATCATCATAGCAACAAGTTTAATGATCATACGAATCGAAAACACAAACTAATTGTTTAGAAATGTTTTGAACCCCGCAAGAACAGCCAAAATCGCCCCTAAGATGTCCAAGAAACGTCCAATGATGAGATAGCTCAAAAGACACCCCAAAAACTGAATAAATGAGGCAGTTACGGAATTCTGCGCAGCTTCCACCATAATTTACGGTACCACCGTAAATTACGGTGGACCACAAATTGTTACGGTGAGTTTACACTGAGTTACGGTGGGATTCAGGTGACTTTCAGGGCCACCGTGTAATACGGTGGGCACCGTATAATACGGTGGAGCCCTGACTTGTATGTTTTGTTCCTTTGCTCCTTCCACGCACGACCCGTTCATCTCCAAACCGTCCAAAGCTGCGTTTTCTCCTCTTTTAGCTCCCGAACCGCACCTGAAACATAAGCAAACATAGTTATCTAATTCAAGATAATTACGCGATTAAGTGAAGGATAAATTCGTTTTTTAACGTCATTAAGGGTTGTCCTATGGACCACCCGTCATATCCCCACACTTAACCGTTGCTTGTCCCAAGCAACTCATCAAATCAATTTCAAAACAAGCGATCAATGTAAACCAAGCAGAAACATGTAGTCCTTTTACTAACCCCTTTTTAACACCCAAAATAACGCACCCCTCACTATGTCTCTACTCTCGGTAACAAGTAAGCGCTAGCAATATGAACTAGACACACAAAGGCTAACGGGTGGTTGTACAACTATAGGCTTGTACCTAAATCGATCATTCTCCTAAAACGTGTCAAACATGAATGCAAATCAAAGGGACTTTCAAGGTTGTAACGCGGCTAGGTGTATGGGTAGGAAATGGAATATATATGAAGTAGCGAAAACTTAACCCGGTCTTTTTATTACATAATCAAATAAACAAACAACTACCAACTTAACTAATATATACAAAACAACTAAACATCATTTCTTTTTCATTTTTCATTGCTTTTTCTCTTTTTTTTTTTCTTTTCTGATTTTTTTTAAACAATAAAGCATCAAACATATCTACATCATACTACTAAAACTACTACTACTAACACTATAAGACCGGGTAAAATTGGGTAAATTTTTAGGTAACTAGCTAAGGGGTAACAAATGATAGGCTTTTAGGCACAAACTTGGGCAACTAAATGTCCAAACCCCCGCCCCTCTCACTACCATGCTCATATATATAACTTATGAGGTCCAACCCCCCAAATCCCACACTCACACACACTAAAGACGAGGCTCCCTAAATGCCCTTATCCTCTTCGCATTCATATCCAACTAAGGACTCAAACCGTATCAAGGCACAAGTTCTAATGCACCCCCACCCGTAGCCACTCTCATCAAAGACAAGTTTTATTTATTTACATGTGTGGCTTCAACTCTCACCAAGAATAAAAGGGTATCAAGGGTTGCCGGTGCATCATTTAGGGTTAATCTAGGGTGTTCAATTTCTCACCTTGTTTCGCTTGATTTAAAAATTTTCAAAAACTTCAAAAATTCCCCCCATCCCCACACTTGGGATACATTGACCCCAATGTATGGTTTTAGGAGGCTTTGATCGCTAAACATCTTTCACATCAACCAAAAGCTTAATACTCAAACCACAAATTTCTTTTTGGATTTTTTTTATATTTTTTTTCTTTTTAAAACATGACACCACCAACTCGCACCAACCCAAACATAACATCACAACAACTCAACACCACCCAACCACCCGACCCTAAACAAAACAAGCTAACAACTAACTACCAATATTTCAAAGCTAAAGAAGACAACAAGACTAAGGAAAGAGTACATTGACCTGGTGAAGTTTTCCACAACAGATGTTGTAGAAAATCCGACTTCCTATCACCACCTTCACCCAAATATCCATACATCTTCCCCACACTTGAATGTCGCCATGGCCCTGAAACATAGAAAGATAAAAACAGCAAGATCAATATAAAATCCCGGGTTGCCTCCCGAGCAGCACTAAGTTTCGAGTCTTCAGCCAGACCGTGCCACCCTCATTTATGGTGGCTCAAAGAATCGGTTACTGCCACTTCCATCACTACATTGTGCCATTGAGCAAAATGCATCCGTCTCATTTTGACTCGGTGGGTAATCAACTACACTCCTGCTCGAACCCATATGTGTTTCTTCACGGTCCGGTGGGTGCTTTTTTCTCATTCTTTGAAACACATTTTTCATACAATCACTAGACTCACCACCCTTCCTCTCAATGGACTCATAACTAATCATTCTAGTTTGAACATCAAAGTACAACCTACGGTTCTTTTCGGTCATGATAATAATCTCGTCTCTACAATTAATTTGAGCATTTGCTGTGTATAGAAACGGTCGACCTAAGATTACCCTTTGTTGTGATGCCATGTTGGTAGAAGCATAGTCCAAAACTAGAAAATCCACCGGGTATTCAAACTCTCCCAACTGAATCTTAACATTCCTAACCATTCCCCGTGGACGCCTCCAACTTCCATCCGCCAAGCTCACCATGGTGTCTATACCTTCAAGTGGACCAAAGTCGTACATATCGTATAGATCGCTTGGTAGCACACTCATGCTTGCCCCGTAGTCCAACAATGCGTGAGGGATTTTTAATTTTCCCACACGGATAGGCACGATTGGCGCTTCATACTCTTTATCCTTCTCGACTTCGGCATCTTTTTCCAAACCTGCATTCACTTGATACGAAGAAGTTAGCAATGTTTCATTAAATTTAGTATTTGGAACGGTGCTTACCACATTGATGTTAATGCTTTTTGTGTTCTTGGGATTTATCACCGTGTCACTTGGTAATTGACCTTTTGCTTTCTTCAATATCGCCACGTCACTCGCAAGTTGACCCATTTGAGTGGTCAATGATTGGATAGCTTTGTCACGGATTTCATCTTTTTGCATAAGAACATCATCTAATTGATTTCTTCGTTGCATCTCCATTTGCATCGCTTTCAACATCTCCATGACCTCATTCCTACTTGATGAAGTTTGACCCGAAGGACCACTTTGACCCGTTTGTTGAATTTGCCCTTGATAACCATAGTTGCTTCCACCCCGATAATTCCCTTGATTGTATTGTTGACGAGGTGCAAAGTAACCTTGAGCTCCTTGAAAGTTTGGGTTAGCTTGGTTCGACGGATTTCCATAGCGGAAATTTGGGTGGTTCCTCAAACCTGGGTGATAGGTGTTGGAATTCATGTTGTTGTAATTCCTATCACCCCCTCCTTGTCCTTGCACAACATTCACCTCCTCATATTGCCCTTCCACTCTTTGGCAATTTTCAACCGCATGACCTATTTCATTACACAATGCACAAACATCATAAATTTGGTTAGTGGTTTGAACATTACCATCATCTATTGCGTGCACTTGAGGTCGAGCAATGGCCGGTCGTGCTCTCCTCGATGCTTGAGCTTTTATTTTTGATGTAATTGCCATGTTCTCCAAAAACTCCCAATCATCATTCTCGTAGTTTGTACCAAAAGTCCCACCGGTAATAGACATTAAATCACGAGCATCTTCGGCACTCAACCCCTTGGGAAGGCATTCATCAACTCCCAAAGTTCAATTCCATGATGAGGACAATTCTTGATCATCATGTTAAAACGTTCAAAGGCTTCATGAAACATTTCGCCTTGTTGTTGTTGAAAACTCCTCAACCCCTTCCTAGCATCGTTGGTCTTTTGAGCGGTGTAAAATTCGTCTAAGAAAATTTGTTGCATCTCCGCCCAAGTATAAATAGATGCTGAAGGCAAAGTGTAAAACCACTTCTTTGCCTTGTCCTCCAATGAAAATTGAAACAAGACTAACTTGACATCATCGGCCGAAAAACCTTGACTCCCAAGAGTATTACAAATTGAGTCATAGGCCTCTAAGTGGAAATACGGTTCCTCCGTTGCTAGCCCTTTATATTTCGGCAAACTTTGCAAAGAATTTGTTCTCACTTCAAAAGTCCTCCCTTGATCATTGTGAGGAATAACTACCGGTGAGGGATTTTGAGTGATTACCGGCCTAAAATGCGCTTCAATTCCTCTCGCATGTTCTCTAAGATGCCTTCTTGGCACCCCCAACCTAACCCTTGGTCGAACAGGACCCATTGGCCTTGGTATATGCCCTTGTGGTGCGAATGGTTGTTGAAATTGCTATTGTGGTATCGGTTGGTGTTGAATCGGCCTTTGGAATTGTGGTTGTACGTTTTGTGGGCGAACTTGTTGCAATGGTATAGGCCGTTGCACTTGTAGCCCTTGTGGTCTTGGCCAAATATGTTGTGGTATGAGTTGTTGTTGTTGTGGCATTCCACCAACACTTGCCATCCCTTGAGATTGGCTTTGCACATAACCGAACTCTCCTTGATCACCATAACCCCCATAAGCATACCCGTCTTCATCATAACCCTCAAAATCTTCGTATCCTTCCTCATATCCATCTCCCCCTATACCCGAAGTCTGCCCAAATGGAATGGATGAGTATTGAAAGCCCATTTGGTTTGATGGTCTAAATGTAGAGGTAGAATGGACAATATTTGATGTATGGGGTATTGAGTAGTGGGTAGATGATTGACCCGTAGATGGGGGAAAGAAGTGTGATAATGGTGGGATTGTGGCTGAAGGGCTAAAGGTAAGATTGGGTTCAACTTGAGTGGTGATCGGTTGTGTGGTGTTAGTTGGTGTAGTGTCATGAGGTGGAGTAGGAATTGTAGTGGAATTTGGTATGATTGTGTGGAAGTGGGTATAAATGCTGAGGTCGTTTGACCCGTTGTGGGTGGTAATTAAGATTCTTGCATGATGTTTCGTGGTGTAATAGGTGATGTAGGTGAACCAATAATTCTGTTTTCTCTTACTAAAACACGGTTTTGCCTTAGCCTTCTTTCGATCTCCGGATCAAATGACAATGGTGAAGACTTATGAGAGCCTCTAGTATGCATGCACCTGTAAAACCTGCACACTAAACACACCAGTGTAAACCCGAAAATAACAAAGCAAAACTAACAAACTGACACACGTTGCGCATAACTCCCCGGCAACGGCGCCAAAATTTGACGTGATGTCGTGGTCACGCAAATTTAATCCCAATAACAACTATAGATAGTGGTAAATTGGTATCGAACTCAGGGAGTATGTGGAAAATGTGTCGATTTTATTGCTTTGCACTTTAACTAAAATTAAACTAAAATTTGCAGAAATTAAAATTCAAGAGTTGATTGTTTTGGTTTTAAGAACTAATATTAACTAATTAAATTTTTCAAATCAAAGATTAGTTTTAAAGCAGATTAGGAGAAAGCGACCATCCTAAACATCCGGTTTGCTTTTGACAATTGTGTTCAAATTCACTAGAAAGAATCACATAGACATGATTCATGTATGATTGTTTGTTCGTGATAAAAGGGAACTAAGTACTCGGATTATGAAAATGCGAGGTTGTTACCCGATAACCAATTGACTAATATCCAACCCTAATCCCTCCCGTGATATCTTGATTGTCAACGACACCAAGAACGTACGGTTTAGAATATGATTATAACATCAATCAACAATTTACAAACAAACATTCACACACCATAATAAACAAACAAACATTGCAAGTCTATTATTCTAGAAATACAAATCCAAACACAAAAGTCATAGACAAACCTTCAATTTAGGATGATCACCATAAGTTTAGCCACACATAGCTTGGTGAATCATCATAGCAACAAGTTTAATGATCATACGAATCGAAAACACAAACTAATTGTTTAGAAATGTTTTGAACCCCGCAAGAACAGCCAAAATCGCCCCTAAGATGTCCAAGAAACGTCCAATGATGAGATAGCTCAAAAGACACCCCAAAAACTGAATAAATGAGGCAGTTACGGAATTCTGCGCAGCTTCCACCGTAATTTACGGTACCACCGTAAATTACGGTGGACCACAAATTGTTACGGTGAGTTTACACTGAGTTACGGTGGGATTCAGGTGACTTTCAGGGCCACCGTATAATACGGTGGAGCCCTGACTTGTATGTTTTGTTCCTTTGCTCCTTCCACGCACGACCCGTTCATCTCCAAACCGTCCAAAGCTGCGTTTTCTCCTCTTTTAGCTCCTAAAACATAAGCAAACATAGTTATCTAATTCAAGATAATTACGCGATTAAGTGAAGGATAAATTCGTCTTTTAACGTCATTAAGGGTTGTCATATGGACCACCCGTCAATGACTCACCTTGAAGGTCTTATAGTTCTTGATTTAACAGGCCTGTTGATTCTAAGCCTTCTGATAACTAAGCATCTACTTTATAGTTCTGAATCTTCTGATGATTAAACATCTTGTTTGATAGTAAGTTTATTGATCAGAGTTTTCTGATAGTTAAACATTTAGTTTAACAGAGTGGAATACGTATTAGTGTAAAACCAAATCAAACGTAACGATGGTCACGAGATCGGAACCACAACGTAAGTAAACAAAGTATAGTCTTATTCAGACATCACTTTGGCATTCGTTAGTTGGTTCCCGGATAGCTCGGACAGAATATCGTATCAGGGATTATTCGTTAGAACACCAACGTATAGAGAGAAGAAGAGAAGAAATGAGCAAGGAATAATGAAGTCCTAGGCTCCTATTTATAGGTAAGGCAGATTCCTTTCTTAGCTAGGAAGTTTTCTGTCACACCCCAACCAATGGCGGAAACATCGGGGTGCGGCACTAAGCGTTCAGATTGCTCATGAGATTCCATAATACTAGAATATTTCAATATAAATTATTGATTCAAAACATTGTCTAACAGCATCCACAACCAACACAGTATCAAGTACAATCATTAAATTTTAATTCAAAGGTTCTAGACTTAACTAAGATGTGTTTCTAAGCAGCATCCTAGCAAGTTTCATGAGTCCTAGCATCCTGTCAGCCTGCAACATGTATTAAAATAGAGTCAGTACGAAAATGTACCGGCGAGTATACAAGTTTAAGTATTTAGCATAATAGATTCAAAAGACTCATATCCATAATGTAAATGATAACAAAATAGTTTCAGCTTTGCTGGTATTCGCAGTCCAAGTGATAGCCCAAGTGTCCCGATGCTTTGGTGTTTTCCCAAGACTCAAGGAAAACTAGAATCCTCCTAACAATACCCCCGAGAATAATGGGGAGGTGCATCTCCTATAGCGCTACTATTGTCAAGGCGGAACTACACACTCTGGATTAAACGCTCACTTAGCACAAAGAATCAAGAATCAAGAATCACAAGTTTCACATACACATAGGATAGAGTTTAGATTCAAAAGTATCAAGTTTCATAGTTTACTTGAATACATGTTGCATCCCAAAGTTTAAAACAAAAAGGGATCGAGTATACTCACAGTGATTGCTTAACAGATTAATTGTTATTGGATCAAAAGGAGCTCTTTAGGTTTAGCCTGATTAGATTACAACAGATAAGTGTCGGACAAAACAACGAGATTGCACAAAGTGTCGGAGCAGTCCCTTGATCGGATGGTCGTTCGATCGGACGGCAGTCCGATCGGATTGCCATTCGATTGAGGTGACTATGGTGAGTGGGAGACAGATTTCCATCCGATAGGATGGTCATCCTTACGGATGTCCATTCGATCGAATGGTCATTCGATCCAGGTGTTAAGATTCCAAAATTAAGCCAAGTGTTCAACTCGGGCCACTCCAATCGAATGGTCATCCGATCGGACGATAGTTCGATCGGATTGCCATTCGACGATGGGACTTTCCAAAGTCTCAAGTTTCTGAAAAAGTTTCTAAGTGTTGAAAGGTTCCAAGGCACATGTCACTTCGATCGGATGGCTGTTCGATCGAACGGCAGTCCTATCGGATTGCCATCGATCTTTATGACATGTCCCGTTTTGTAATTTGTGAAGTTTCTAAGTTTCTTGTTTGACGGTGATGACATGGTACGTCTTGAGACAACGGTAAACACATAAATGTTCAGCCGGTCTGATCGAATGGGAATCACCCCGTCCGATCAGGTGCCTGTTCATGAGGATGTTCATGTCGGAATCCGTACTTCGGTCATCTTCTCCGGTACCAATCCATCTTCCAAGCCGATTCCAGACTAATCATCACCTCTACAATCCGTTTGGGTCTGGATTCCACCGTTTGAAGTAAAAGTTTAAGAACAATGATGAAGAAAACATAAGTTTTATCATAAAAAGTCTAGATTTTGTTAAGATTAGCTGTAAAAACACCTAAAATTACTTATATCTGAGCTAGATCTTGAACGGAATGACATCACTCAACAGTTTGTACAAACCGCCATGATGACGTCACCCTCAAGAGCTCAGATCTCAGATATTTCATGGTGAAAAGTGAGATTTCAAAGGAGAATCTCATAGAGAATAGTGTAGAGATCAAAGATGTACAAGAATCTAGTGTAAAACATACCGAAATCGCCGAGAAATGGAAGAAAAGGGGGAGTACGTGCGCCTGGTCGAATGAGGCTGTCACATCAGTGAGAAATGATATGACAACTCCTATTTATAGTGCAAGGAGGAGATAAAGGCGGTGTGCAGCGGATCGGATGGCAATTCAATCGAATGGCCCTCCGATCGGATGGTCATTCGATCAGATGGTCATCCGATCGGATTGCCATTCGGTCAATCCCATCCTTTCCATGTTTTCGTCTTTTCTTCGTTTCACGAGTTAGATTAAGCGTTGCGTTGCGTATTATTGGGTAATAGTATCACATAACTAGATTATATCATTAACACATTAGTTTCCAAGTTTCATAGATTCCGCCAGTGACAAGTCTCCAGTCTCTCGTTCAACCAAGTCTCAAGTTTCACGAGTCTCAAGAGTCAAGCACCAAAGTATCAAGTATCAAGAATCTTAGCTTCCAAGAATCAAGTATCAAGAATCATAGTTTCCAAGAATCAAGTATCAAGAGTCAAGATTCAAGTATCAAGAATCTAGCTTAAGTATCAAGAATCATAGTACTAAGAATCAAGAATCTAGATTTAAGCATCATAAGTATCAAAAGTGTCAAGTATCACATAGTTTAGGGACTAAAATTAACAATAGCTAAAAGTCTAGGGACGCATGTGTTACATTTTCTTACTTATTAAGTTTCCTTTATTTATTAAGTTTTTCTTACTGATTAAGTTTACTTACCAATTAAGTTTACTTATCAATTAAGTTTACTTATCAATTAAGTTTACTTAATTGTTTTAGTTGTCAAGTTTACTTAGCTATTTTTTCTGATTAATCTACCTTAACTGTTTAATTAAGTAATTTACTTAGGGGCTGTTTGGTAGCATCTGAATGGTCATTAAGAGGCTACCTCTTAATGGAACCATTAAGAATTTTACCAATGAGAAGGTAGAAGAATGTGACATGTGATGATTTACCATTCAGAGGTTACCTCTTAACCATTCAGACTTGAGATTACCTCTTATTCATTCAGAGGTTTTAAACGATTAAGAGGTAGCATCTGAATGATCATTAAGAGGCTACCAAACAGCCCCTTAGCCGATTAATTAAGTGACTTACTTAGCCGATTAATTACTTAACTCACTTAGCTAATTTGGCTGTTAAGTTTCCTTTCCTGTTAAGTTTTCTTAACCGCTAAGTTTCTTAACCATTAAGTTTTCTTCACTGTTAAGTTTTCTTAGCCACTAAGTTTTCTTAACTGTTAAGTATTCTAGTTTAGCAGACCCATGGTTATGAGTTCTAATTTCTAGATACAATGGAACTCGTATTAGCGTATTAACCAAATTCAACTTTAACGGTAATCACGAGATCAAAACCCACAACGAATGAAAAAGTATAGACGTATACAGGCAGCACTTAAACATCCATTGGATCGGATTCAATCGGTCGGATAAAGTATCATACCATTTATTAGAGTTATTACCCTGATAATGGGCAGAGTTTTAGGGTTCATGGGTATCGGGTAGAAGAATAGCAGAATGGGAAAGAAGGAATATCGATTTTACAGATCGAAATGTGCAAATGAACAAGTCCCGACCCAGCCTTTATATAGGTCAGGTTGGACTCTCCCGCGCGTCGTGGGAGAGGACATGACATCCTCCTCTTGTCGCGGGGATGGTTAGCCTAGCCTAGTCCTGCCTCGTGTCCTCAGTAGGTTTGACACATGGCGCCTCGACGTGACACGTGTCCTCGGCCGCCTTTTTCGCCCAATCAAGCGTTTTTCTTGATTTTCATGCTGATACTTATCGTGTATGTTCGGGTCTTGATCCTAAATGGTTCAGTTTAAAATTACGAGTTTAGTAAGGGTACTTTTATGCGGGTTAGTTCATCAATCGTCAAGTTTTCTAATTTGAGTTTCGTCGCGCACACTTCTGGTTTTGATTACGGGTGGTTGTCAGGAATATTATTGAGGGTTGTTACAACTCCAAACCTAACCCATCATCAATTTCTTCTTCAAAACCTGGCTTATCGAATCATGAATTAAACATACGAAATGGAAGGCCCGAAATCATTAGCGGAAAAGGATAGAAGGACCGGCGAATGATCTGACACATCTTTTTCCAGTGCCGTTACTTTAGCTTCCCCCCCCCCCCTTTGAATACGAACCCATCGCACACCAATATCCTATCGATTTTGCTTAACTTGGACCTGTCCTCTGACATGAAGTATACCGCCTCCCACCCATTGAATATTCTGAGAAACCTGCTGGTGCAATGAAATTATTAAACGCCATGCATTACCTGGAACGTATACCAAATTATAGATTTCCTCTTATTTTCTAACTTTGTTAAAATCCCCCATAATAATCCAAGTACCATAAAACCTCTCATTAAGATCCAACAACTCCAACCATAACCTCTTCTTAAACGCGGGTCAAACAACGAAAATACTTTCAGAATGTATAGCAAGTTAGATTCATTCATTAGAACTCCCCCGATTAGAATCTAGTGATTTTGGTGGATACCCTAAAATCCCAAAATTCCATATCGATATTCAACCCCATGATCTCCATGTCGCGTTAAACACAACTTTGTCATAAGTTTAAATATCCCAGAACCTACTAACATGAATTTCTGACATATCACCCAATTGTGTCTCTTGTAAGGCAATAAAGGTTAAGTTATCCACCCCTCTGATGACTGTCGTGAACGTCAATCAAAAACCTTTTTAACCTAAATAGATAGGATAAATAGGGTATCGAACCAAAGGAGTATTGTGGAAAGCGTTACGAATTAAGAACTATTAACCTAATTGCAGTCATGTAAAATATGTTTGTTTGAAAGTTTAATTGAACTACGAATTACGAAAAACAAAGTGTAAACAGTAGGAGAAACAATGGTTCCTTCGGATTTGAGATTCAAAGCAAGGACAATTACATGTTTAAGTTATGACAATCACATAGACATGATTGTTGAATTCGATTAAATGATTGTGATTATCCTAAGACTACTTACTTCGGTTGTAAAAACAACGGAAGGTTATCATAAGAACAATCAATTGGAATTACTAACCGTAACCCCTGTCAAATGTATCCCAATTACTAGAAATCTCAGGAATTGAATGAATTAGAATCAAGAATTAAATAAAACCAATCATTTACAAGTTAATTAATCAAATCAATTGGTAAAAAGCATCGAATGCTTATATTACCGATGTTCACAAATATTTCAAACACAAAAAGGTCAATTGCTTACAAGAATCCTCCATCCGGAGGAAACCACAAAACAATTAGCCACTCATGGTAGTTCGTTGATCTTCAAACGACTGAGAAACAACTGAATTCATGGTTGAGATGGATGAATTGATGGAAAGTATGATGAAGATTGGTAATGAATGAGTCCAAAACATTGATATTGCCTACTAATTTTCATGCCAGATGAAGTGATCCTTCAAATTAGGGTTTTAACCCTTTAAAATTCATGTTGAAAAGTCAACTCTGCGTGCCCCTACTGTCCCGTCATAGGCTACGATCGCTAGACCGTAGCTTACGGTTCTCTAATACTACACTCTTGTTGTCAACCGTAGGTTATGTTTGTTGACCATAAGTCTTGATTGAGACCCGTTGTAAACTTCCTCCTCTCCAATATCTCAACCGTAAGTTACGTCGTGAATATGGAACCCAACTATGCCTTACATACACTTTCATGTATTGACAATTTAACTCCCTGAACTTCAATCTTTTATATTTCTTGAGTTCTAACACTATATCTTAGCCCGAATCAAGTCTTGAACACTATCATTCACCTTGTTTATCATTCTTGAACACTCCATTCCACTTCCACGCATTCTAACTTCACCGAATTAAGCGTTTATCCTGCAAAATCGTATTCTTGCTTAGTTATCACATTCAAAGCATATAAATACCTAAACGCAATAAAACACGTAAGATAACAACATTAACACTCAGTTTTCAACCTGTCCATCACCCTCTTATTACCTGCCCGAAGAGTTCTCCGGTTTTCTTTACGTAACGAATGTCCCAAAGAGCTTGTGGGAGTCCGATGATTTTCAGCCAGCTAAACTTTCGAACTCCACCAACTCTCCGTTCCACACCACTGCTAAAGACATCCTTTCCAAATCGTCTCCTTAGATTCCAAAAACTCCATCTCTTATCTGGTGTATTGAAGGTGACCAGGACTTTCTTACCACCCCAAAACTGAAGTTCCATTCTTTTCATCCCCACACAGTTTAGTCAGTCTACCATACTACATAGGCAATAGAAATTCTTGCATGTCCCTAGCACTGACTTCCCTGCCCATTCCGATGATTCCTGGACTACCCTCTCTTCCAGAATCACTATTTTAATAACACTATCGCCCATTTTCTCAGTCTCCTACTTGGGCTGTCTCCTTCTCAACTCGTAGACCTGTGCCCCATGCATTATAAGTGTCCTTCCCAACTCTTATCACCATCGTTTTCATGTTAAGGTGGTTTATTGTGTAACAACCCGACTTTCCGAAGTCAAGTCAAAGTCAAGGTCAACGTCAGGTTGACGTTCAGATCCGACATTTCTTGCTTAATTATTGCCTTGTACTCTCGAACCTCGATAATCGATATGTGTTAATTAACGTTATTTTAAGCTACGATTTATTATTATGTGAAGTAACAATGCGATAAACACGACTAAACGCTATTCTACTAAACGCTATCGCATCGCTACCGCAACGCAATTCGAATCGCAGTTATGGTTATTGTTTTACGTGTGTATGCTATTATGTGCTTTACTTGTGTGTGCCTTATTTATATTTTGGAATATTAATCGCAAACGCAATCGCAACACTATCGCATCGCATCGCAACTCGAAACACAGGTTATTTTTATGTTTGTTAGGTTGGTTATGTCATTTGTGTAACTAATGTGTAATACTATCGCATCGCTTACTCGTAACTCGCTTAAACGCAACGCACAACGCGTGAACGAGAGTTGTTAAACTAACCCGCAAGCGCCGTCTGACCCGTTTAACTTTCCACCGCCTTTCTCACCTTCACCTATAAATACCCCTCTGTCACATCAACTGTTCATTTATATGATAGCTCCGTTCGACCAGCGCAATCTCAAGCTCTTTTCTCTCGATTTCTCGCGATTCTTGTAAGTTTTCACCATAAATCTTGTACTTCCATCTTCATTACACATTTTCTCACCATTTTCACCATCAAATCTTACATTTTAACCATGAAATCGCCTGATTTGGGGCTGTTCTAGGGTGACGTCGTCACGAGTTCATATGAACACGGGAGTATGAACTCATCTCAGCAAGAACGGTTCGGATCTAATAGATTACTACATGACTTTACACTGATTTCATCTAAATCTAAACATTTTTCAAGTGTTTCAAACTTTTCTTCAAACATTCTTCACTTTTAATTGAAAATCGATGGAATCCAGACTCGTTCGGTGTGACAACCGTCACTTTTCCGTACATTCCGTACACTAGATGAACAGTAATTAGTGCTTTAATGACTGTACATGATCTGGTTTACCAGACAAATAAATTTCTGAATTCCATGCAAGTGAATTCATGCACATTTTGTGCTACAAAATATAGCTTTATGCATAAACGAGAGCGTTGCGTCAGAAATATTAGTAAACTCACCGGTAAGACACATCGTGTCAACAGAACTGCAGAAAGCAGTCAGACATTAGAATTGAGTCCTAGGTGTAGGTCCGACGACAAAAGTACATTAAAACCCAAGAGTACGTATAAGGGTTTAATTTATAGACATTGCGAAAGCAAAAACAAGCACTAAAAAGCACCCGAAACGCACTTTAAGTGCATAATTTTGTATAATTTAGCTCAATTCAGCATTTAAACATATGAATATTATGCAGAAATTTGTTTTATCATCCAGAATATTTCCCTAAGTGTTGGGAATTGAAAGGGTACAAGAAGGGTACTTAAAAGACACTAAAAAGTGTAATTTAGCACTTTAACGAACCGGTGTCTAACCGAATAACCGAATATTACCCGGAACACCAAAATAATGCTAGAAGCATTGTTTTTATTTTTCTAAGCTAGTTAGGGTCCCCGAACACCCTAACACACTATATATTTAATTAACACACTTAACACTAAAGCTAACATTTAACATGTAACTAGATCATGTAACTTGGAGTTGAAATGTAACCAAGACCCCCCCCCCTATGTTGGACGGTTGGGAGACCAAAATCCCTCATGGGATTTCTTTCCTATATTTTAATGGGTTGTGTTGGCACTTTAGAAACACTAAACCCATTAGATAAAGCCTTGATTTGGTTATAAGAATAACACACTAAATCATAAGTTTCATTCTCACTCATCACCAACTTCACAAAACTCTCTCTTCCTCCCTCTCTACCTCACGGCTCACCACCACCACCAACCATCCACCATTTTTGCTCACCATCCATCTATTCCAAGTTTGATTCAAGGTGTAAGAAGGTCACTAACGAAGCTCGGTGCAAGCGGATCTTGAAGGACCTTCACCATTTGCTTTTATCCACCTCATTTGCACTCTTGAACTTCCCTAGCCTTGAGCTAGTAGTAAGTGTTCTAAAACACCCTCTTGTTCTTGTTTAAAGTGGTTAATAGGTGATTTAACGGTTAAAATCAAGAACACACAAGATCATAACTTAAAGTCTTGAAAGTAAGATGAATATGTTGGATAAAAAGAAACTAGTGGTGTAAATCATGAAAATCTTGGTTAGTTGTGATTATTTTATGTTGTTTGTTGCTAGAAGTGGGATGGATCATCATCTAACCATACTAGATCATGTTCAAGAACATGAACTAGTAGTATGTTAGTGCTAGAGATGTGAAAGATGATGAACCTTCCACCCATGAAACATGAACTTGAGTAAAAGTAAATTTTCTTGTAAAATAAGACTCTAAACATGTAGATCTAAAGATCTACAAGTGGTTTTTCGGAAGAACCAAGCAAAAATATTAGCCTTGTTTAAAACCCAGATCTTACATGAACTAAATGTATTTTTAGTAAATAAACAAGTGTGTAAACACTTGTGTAACAAGGAAGTTCAACAAAGAAATATTTTTGTGAATCTTGACTAGAAGTTGTGAAACTTCATATTCTTTAAAAATAAAGTTTTTAAGAAACTAAACTTATTTTTAAAGGTAACAAGACTTACTAAATGTGCTAGTAAGTTACTACACATTTTTGTAAATATTCAAGTTCATGAAATGGAGAAATTAGTGATTATTGTTGATGATTATTGTTGATAATTGTTGACGATTTAAAAGAAAATAAACACATGTTTTGAAAACATGGGAAACCTCCATTTTTAGGGGAAACTCTGTCAAAATTTTTATAAATTTTGACACTTAGAAAAATATAAGTTTTTGAGAAACTTATTCCCTAAAAATGTATTTAAGAGTATTACCAAGGTTTCCCAAATTTTTGGTGATAAGAAATGATGATTTCTTCAAGAATAAAAATGTATATAAGTATGTATATTTTTGAGAGAAAAATATATATTATTTGATCACCAACTTTTGTGCTAAGTGTATATAGTATGTGTTATACGTGCTAGCGTATTAAGACTTAAAAATACACTAAATACTCATGAGAAGTATAAACACAAAATACACATACACCATACGTAGGCAAGATACATAATTCGGGTGCAAAGTGCAAAAACACAAGATACTTATATTAATTTTTGAGAAAAATAATATAAGTGAGATACTTAGTTAAAAATATAAAATATTTTTAACACAAGAATATATACACAAAAGAGAGTGACTGTACTTGTGCGACGCAAGTCTAGTGACTAACGATAATAAAACACGTTTAGGTCACGACGCTCTATAAGCAAAATCCGGTGAAGTTTACGACGCAAGGAACGCAAAGTTGTGAGTTCATGCTCCCCCTTTTCTCTAACTGTTTTTGGTTTTATAACTCTCGGGGGTGAAATACATGTTACAAATATTATAATTTTTACAAAGGGTAAAAATACAAGAAGCACTCTTGGTGAGAACGAGAACCGAGTGCAATATGATTTGAGAATACGAGAAGCACTCGTGGTGAGTGCAATATGATGAGCTTTAAGAAAAGCCTAGAAAATACTAGATCATGTGAGCTTAAACTAGATATTGAGATGCCATTAATACTTAATTAGGGACGAGGGTTAGATCTAACGGGTACGGCCGAGCCCCACTCATGGTCCTTATGTGACCTCTTGAGTGCTTCGGTGTCCCAGTCGAGGGAAATCGACACAGTCAAGGTTAATTGACACAGTCGAGGGTAATCGACACAGTCAAGGGAAATTGACACAGTCGAGGGTAATCGACACAGTAAAGGAGCCAACACTAATGCTCCATATGCTCACATGCCTTAAAGGAGCCAACACTAATGCTCCATATGTCCTCACATGCCTTAATGTCCTTGTATAAACAATCATTTAAAATGTGGGGTACACAAGAACACTTGAATGATACTTGAGTACGTGGGGTACTCAAGAAAATGGGAATTATACTTGAGTACGTGGGGTACTCAAGAAAGACTTGAATTATACATGACACATACTATGTTTTCATACAAAGTATAAAAACGTGAAATACAAAAACGCATGAACTCGCTCAACTTTATGTTGATGTTTTCCAAAATTACATGTATTTCAGGTGACAGGATGGATCTTGGGCGCAAGTGTCATAACTAGAAGTAGACTACAAGTTCAGATGTCATCCACTTTTGTTGAATTGTAACCTTGTCAAAGGTCGTGTTTTGAAAACTTAAATAACAAGTGTTTGTGATACTCAAATTTTCATGAATGGATGAACATCGTTTTGATCATGTAGTTGTTTATTACGATTGAATGCAATGATAACAAGCTAGTCACACATCATACGCTTCCGCAAAAGACAGGGTGTGACATTCGGGTGTTCTACTCATTTTCCAGTAGAGAACCGGGCTGAGAATAGATTTCTACCGAAGAGATGACCAATCCACGGGTTGAACATGAAGCTTCATCCTGAACAATTGAGCCTGATCGAACGGGGTGATTCCCATCCAATCAGCTAAGCTAAACTGTCACACCCCGATATTTCCACGTATGACCGGTGGGCCCGGTGGGGGAGTATCGTGACGTAGTTGGTAACATTACTGTCAAACAACACAATATTTAAATGCACAGCGGAAGCAAAAGAAAGATATATATTTCAACCGAATATAATTGTAATATCAAGTATCACAACAGTTGAAATTAATCCACAGGTGGATCAAAAATAAATAGGAAATATTGTTCAACAGTTTTGACATCCAAGCTTGCGAGACTTATTGTGGACGCTAGGAGAAAGCCAGCCTAGTTCGCGTAGTACCTGCACTTAACCTTTTTGAGAAAATACGCCAGTTTACACTGGTAAATACAATTTAATTGACTCATTTTAAAAATGGTTAAAATTGATTTGAATGCACGTGGCACAAACTTTTTATAACTTGGGATAATTATTTAAACATATAAACTTGTAAAAGAATTACATGTTCCTTATGTGTTCAGTAGCCCGGTTCGTGCCGGGTTAAAGATCAATAGACACACCACATTACTTATTTTGGCACTGACGGGTGTACGCCTACACCCCGCGCTTAGGTCGTGGCCATTTCGTAAAATGATGCCAAAGATATCCGGGACATGGTCATTAACCCCCCAAAGGCGTTTAAGCAAACAAAACATATTTTAAACGGGTCATCTCGATAATACTTAACCACCAATCGATTAAGGTCGAATGCCCGACTAAGCGGTATTTTATATACCATACCCCAAGCCCGTATAAGGGAAAATAAGTTAAAAGTATTTACCTGAGCTAAATATAATATTCAATCCCAGCCGTATCAAATCGGCAAGTACAGATAGCTTTTACTGGGCTCCTATTCTGGAACGAAGGTTTATAATAACCTATTAGAATCCTAATGGTCTTTAGTTAAGCATAAGCTTAGACCGGTTAGTTTTAAAGGAAGATACGGTTCAAACGCACGATTAAGAGAAGACCGGAATAGAATGTGATTTAGACCCGACAAGTTTGAAGACTTGTTTAATATAGGTAATCTAGCCACATTCTGGATTTTGGAATAAAACCGATAAGGTTTGACCCGTTTCGGCTAATTTATGCAAACTAGTTACATAAGCCGAACCGAACGCGCAAGAGGCGTAACGGGTATCCATAAGAGTCATATACAGTTTTCCTAAGTTAATATGCCTTAAATATGTTGTGACATCAGTAAGATATCTTTTATTATACCCGTAACGAATTTAAACTCAAACTATGCCCCGTAGGGGTATTTTGGTCATTTACAAGGTTATAAAAGAGTTCAAGTATTAACCTGAGTTACAGGTCTGATATCATTAGTAAAATACTTAATTTAATAAGTTATAACAGTAGAGTATTGCATATATGTGAAATTTATCAATTATAACCAAACTATGCACCGTAGGGGCATTTTGGTAATTTCACATAAGCTTAAAAGGTCAAAGTCAGAAATCTGAGTTTAACAACTTTTGCTTACTGTTAAAATATTTTAATTTACCTAAGATATCAGTAGGTATCACCCTTATATGTTTAAAATAGTTTTAGTACATACAATGCGTTAAAAAGGTTTAAAAAGGCGATTAGAAGCCGTTTCCGGGTTCTATATAGAAAGCTGATATTTTTATTATTCCAGAAGGTTTAAAAAATTTATTTATAATATAAAATCAGTAGCAAGAGGTTTGGGGTCAAAAGATATGTAAAAACTCATTTTATAGCCCAAAAGGGCAAAACCAACAATTACCGAATCAAGCTTATAACTCTAAGTTATGCTCAGCCTAAAATTAATTAAAAATCTTCAAAAATCCCAAAATATTATATTACATCAGTTGGTAAAAAGTTTGATATCAAAAAGTGGGTTTAAATAGGCTATATGCTAATTATGCCGTTTATTCGCTAAAAAGCTTTCTAATTACGCTAATGAGCATAACTCTCAATCTACACCTCAAACTGATGTCAAATTTTGGGTACAAGTTTATAAATCAGTAACTAAGGTTTCTACTCTTTTACATTTTTAAAAATCACGTTTTATGGTGAAAAGGGCATAATAGTCAACATATAAGCAATTAACGGAATCATGCATATTAATTGGATAACTAATGAACCAAGGTGTATAATCACAGAGGGTTATACTAGCATGTAACCTGGTCCTAAGGAAACTCTAAGGCATTTCCAAATCATGCTAAATCGGGTCAGAACAGAAGTCAAAGCAAAAGTCAAAGTTTTGCGACTTTCGGTTCCGAACCGGGTCTAAACAGAAAATTGTCGGATCAAACAAGCTTAGACCAGTTCTTATACTTATTACCAAGTTATATGTGTGATAAAATAGGTTACACGCCTTCTGCATTGTTAATTATGCGTTAATTCGAAGATTAGCATTTTGTTGACTTTTTCTAATCAACTTTGACCCAACAAATGGTCTAGTTAGAGTGGGAATCAGAGGGTGCCCTTTTAAGGGTTTATTGCCCACATAATTACCAACTTATAACTACCTTCAATTCGACTAATCACTGGACCATTAATGATTAATCGCGAAGTCAACCGCTAATTACGACGGTTTGACTTTTAAGCTAATAACTAAGTAAAACTCAACTAGGAAAGGTTAAGCATACTTACAGAAGTCCTATGCACGATTAGGGATGCTTAGGGTCTGCTCTTGAACTCCCAAAAGCTCCAGAAATGCAGACGGAATGAATGCAAGAATGTTGCAAACATGAGGGCCTTTTATAGTGTTCTTGATCCATTATGATGATGACAACTAAGTCTAAGGGGTGATCCTGGTCAGTAACAAGTGCCCCTAAGTCTAAAAAGCATGTAGGGGTCACCCATGGAGTGAAAATATCTGATTTAAGTCGGTTATTGCGTATAAATAGGCTGCTGTCTCACTTTTCTGCATCTGGGGATCGGACGCGGCCCGCGTAAGATGTTGTTAAGGCTTACGCGGCCCGCCTGAGTCATGCTGACAGGTTAAGAACTTTTCTAGTTGTTGCATCTTGGCTCTTGGTCTTTCGAAGGGTCAACCAAACTTTATTTCTTGCATTTTGAGCCCTCCAAATTGACATATAAGGGCTCCAAGACTTATACCCACTTTTTTAAGTCCTTGGTCACTTCATGTTTACCCAAAAAGTCATAATTTTCAACGTTGACGCTTGAACCCCTCGTATACGAATTTGATCATAACTTTCTCATACGATAACGAAACTTTATGAAATTTTTTTCGTGCATTCTAGTGAGTATAATTAATCGTTACAAAGCTTCGGGTTCGCTAAAATGTCACTCAGAGGTATAACTTAAACATGTTGACACATTTAACCCCTGTAGTTTGTAATCTCTCACTTTCTTTCATATTTAGCTTCGTATGATCCATGATTTATTCGTTTGAAGGTATAAACATCATGTATGGTTATTGTAAGGTATATTTATCCATTGTTGACATTTTGAACCCTTATATTCACATACTTTCCATGTTTGTCAACTTTAGTCCCTCTAGAGTATTCTTTCACACGTTCAAACTTATAACACGTATCAATACAGTATAGGACGTGAATTTTCGAGGTGTTACATAAACTTGGTGTTGTTTCCGTTGTTTGACACGTCGTCATACCGCCTCGGTTAAACCGCAAAACTTTTAAACTTAATTGGTTTTACAAATTTTTTCAAACGAATCAGTTGCTTGATCGAATAGCCATCCGATCGGACAACCATCTGATCGAACGGCTATTCGACCAGGTGATTGGTGAATTTCAACACTTGAGCAATTTTCAAAAAACTTCAAAGAATATCAGCTTTCACTCGAATCACCATCTGATCGAACGGCCATCCGTCCGGATGACCATCCGACCGGATAACTTAATATACGGAAATACTTCACACTTTTCAAAATGCTTCAATGAAAACTTCAAAGTTCAACCATTTCACTAACACACCCACTCCGTCGAACTACCATCCGACCGAATGGTCATCCGTCCGCATGACCATCCGTCCGGACGGTCATCCGATCAGACCACCATCCGATTACCTATCTCGCCCGACTCACTGTTACGCACTGTTCAACACATACACTATCGTTCTCTGATCAGGCTAATCCCTCAAGCGCTCCCTTCAATCTGACACTGTGTTTAATTACTAAACACAATCTATGAGTATATTGAATCCCTTTTTGCATAACGAACTTTTGGGTGTTACATACGTTACCTATATCAAATCGCATCGACACACAACGCAACACTTTTGTACACCAACCGCTCTGCATGTTATACGTGTTATTCGATGAATGCTTGTATGGTATGTTTTCACAGTGATTGTTGCCTGACACCTTAGCAATGATAATACTATAGTTTGGACTCAGCACCTGTCGTGGACAGCGGTTGTTAAGGGTTTTACTTCACGTGTCACAGTGGTGATATATGTTGCGTATTCTACAACTCGCAGTCATGGTTGTGCATATTTCATTGTCGATAGCTTACTTGCTTCACATTTCTACGTGTTACATGCTGGTTATGCTTAAATCGCTTTCGCTACTATTATACTATTAAACTTGTATGCTCACCTTTACACTATGTGTATTGACTTTATTTTAACGTATGTGACAGGTGTTTAGGATGCTTGCTAGCTATGATGGACCGAGTTTAAGTGGTCTAGAAACCCACGAATGATTTATGAGTTGTCGGAACAATTTTTGTCTTTGGGAACAATATCTGTAATAACTATTTGTGCTTATAAGTTTATGGTATGGGACATGAATGTTAATTATATTGTCACTAATAGTGTTGCGGATTCTCTTGGAGAATATGTTTAGCTTAGTGCGTCACCTCGATGTTTCCGCCATCGGTTGGGGTGTGACAGATTGGTATCAGAGCCATAACTATAGGGAATTAGGCAAGACATGACCTAATCCGGGTCGATGTCTTAGAATTGACCTAGTCTATAGTCTAAGTACCAACAGACCGCCTTGTGCGAACCCAGTAGGGGTTTTGCACGAGCTTACTCTTTATATTCTTGTTTGTACTCGCTAAACTCACAACTTTGCGCGAACACTGCCGCTTCGCGCAACCACTCAGCCTTTCCTAAGGCTGACAACACACACGCTTTTCAAAAACACTCGCATGACACAAACAAGTGATTTGGTCAAGATTAGGTGTGAAAACCGTAAAATCTAGATAAAATCACTCACGCGACACGCATTTTTACTATTAAAACACGAGAATTTGCGTTAAGTTAGGTGTGAAATCCATATCTCGACGAAATTCTCCCTATCTATCTCGTAATTTTATCACACAAACAGGAATAAAGTTGTTAAGTTAGGGGTGAAACCCGCATCTTAATGACTTATTTTTCCTTATATTTTGGTTTTACAAAAAAAAAATCTCACCAAAGTCTCGATGGGTTCCAACAACTAGGGTCATGTAATGGCCGAAAGGATGCGTGTCGTTCGCCCAAACTGAGGCGAGAGCACAGTCTATTAGGCAAAAGCTTGTGCTCAAAGTCATTGAGGATAGTCGAATCACTTTGGATAGTCGATGTCTAAACACCCAGACACTCCATTTCGATTCTGAACTCGCAACTGCTGACTCTGTGAAATATCGATTTTATGTGTTTTACGTGTTTTATGTTTATGTGTTTCGATTCTTGGAGATTATACGCTTTTCGCTCTGGCTTTTATTAAACACGCACAACCCGCACAGCTATTCATAGCTCAAATCGTGGAACTCTCGCATGTTATGATATTCGCTTATGTCACTTGCTATCTCTCATCGCACTTACTGAGGTGTGTGAACCATACGCCGTGATACTCGCACTCGCTACTCTCAAACGCACTCGCGAACTTGAACGATAGGTGAATACGTGCAAAATATGTAGGTGAATAGATGCAAAATATAGGGAATATGTGCTTCTGTGCTCTACGTGCTTAAATGTTCCTGTGTTTCTGTGCTTATGTGAATTATGTGCCTATGTGACTATGTGCCTATGTGTTATATGTCGACGTGTTCCTGCTGCTTTACCTAGAAATAATAAGTATGTGGGTATGGAGTGATTCGATTGTATTGCGTCTGAATCATATGACGATGTCTGTTGAAGACAATGTCGTCATTCGGATCCCACACTTCTCCAGCTACCCGCCGCAACCACGCTGACAAATGCATCGCGTCGCTAGTCGCCAAGGAAATGGCCAAGGTCATTCCACAAATCGTCAGCGAAATCAACGAAGTCGCCAGAGTCCTCTGAGGAATCTAAGTGTGACTCACCAAAAGCTACTTTTAGCTTCAAGCAATTTATAGCTTGTGGACCCAAAGACTTCACTGGAGAAGATGGGCCGAGCGCAATGTTTCAATGGTTCGACTCGATTGAAGTCACTCTTCGTCAAAGCGGATGTCCAGACAACCTCCGCACTGTTGACGCAACTGGCGTTTTCAGTCCAGGGCGCTGGGCTGGTGGAATGCCGAACGAAACAGGCGAGGTAACGACGCAGCCTATGGGCTCTCTTGGGAGGAATTGAAGGAAGTCATGATGAAAGAATTCAGTCCCCTACATGAACTCCAGAAGCTGGAAGACAAGTTCTGGCATATCAAGCAAGAAGGTGGCGACAATGCTGGTCTTACTACTCGCTTTAAACAGCTTAGCATCATCTGTCCTGGCTAAGTCTTAACTCCCCATATCACAATCAAGAAATACATTCGCGCCTTATCTGATTGTGTTGCCGACTTTGTCCAAGCAGCCAAGACTACCACCATTGAGGAGACCTTCCAGCTTGCTGCTGAAATTAATAACAAGTAAGTTCGGGCTGGTTACTTCAGGAACACACCAAAAGTCTCCATCAAGTCACCGCTACTCCCGCTCCTGAAACCGCCGTATCTCATGGATCGAAGTCATCACGCCACAAGTGCAAGAGCAACAACAACAGCAAGAACTATGTTCTCACTGCCGCTCCTCTCAATGATATCTCTGCTCAACCCCAAAACCAGAACCGCCAAGTAGCCACACCAGTGACCAATGCACCTCCCGCAAATCGTACATACACTGGTCCTCACCCTCTGTGCCCTACTTGTACTTACCACCATCCAGTTGGGATCGCTTGCCGCTTTTGTGTCCATTGCAACATCTATGGACACTTTACCGTAAACTGCCGCACTAGCCCTCGTCAAGCTCAAGTTCAAGCTCCTCCTGCACTGCCAGCTCCTCTACCCGCTCCTCAGTGTCAAAAAGCAGCTCTTGCTCCCGCTGCTTATGCAAGAGCCTGCTATGCATGTGGTGATCATAACCACTTCGGAAACGTTTGCCCAAACCGAGTGGTGAAGCAAGAGCCGTAGTAGCCACCGCAGCAGCAGCAGCAACAACATAAACAACAACAACAACAACAACAACCACATCAACAAGCAGCCCTTGGACAAGCTTTCAACATCAACGCTCGTCAGGCCCAAGCTGACAACAACGTGGTCAATGGTACGTTTCTCGTAAATGGTATTTATGCTTCGTGTTTATTTGATACTGGATCAGATAACTGTTTTGTATCGTTTGAATTCGAAAAGATCCTGAACCGTAAACGCGCTAACCTCCCAACGACGTTCGATGTAGAAATTGCCACTGGAAGAACCGTCACTGTTCGTTCCATTCTACGCGATTGTACTCTTGAGCTCAACAATCACATTTTCCCGATCGATCTTATTCCAATGCAGCTTGGCAGTTTTGATATCATAGTAGGCATGGACTTTCTACGTGAAAATCATGCCGAAATTGTTTTTTTCAAAAAGATGATCTGTTTCTCTCTATCAAACGGTGATCAACTATGTGTCTATGGCGAAGTTGCTTTGAAGGAACTGAAACTCATGACGTGCGTCCAAGCAAGCAAGTATCTACGCAAGGAATACAAAGCTTTCTTGGCGCACATCGTAGTAGCGGAGAAGGAAAAGAAAGAGAAGGCAATGGAAAAGGTGCTCGTGGTTCGTGATTTTCCTAACGTCTTTCCTGATGATTTACCTGGTTTACCGCCGTCTCGTGATATCGATTTTCGTATTGACCTCATCCCTGGAGCTAACCCTGTCGCTAAAGCGCCTTATCGTCTCACTCCATCCAAAATGCGCGAACTCTCCAGCCAACTCCAGGAATTGCTTGATAAAGGCTTCATCCGCCCTAGCACATCTCCTTGGGGCACAGCTGTCCTTTTTGTTAAAAAGAAGGATGGATCGTTCTGAATGTGCATCAATTATAGGGAACTCAATAAGCTGCCTATCAAGAATCGCTATCCCTTACCTCGAATCGATGATTTGTATGATCAATTGCAAGGTGCAACATGTTTTTCCAAGATCGATCTATGCTCTGGTTATCATCAGTTATGAATTCAGGAGGAGGATATACCAAAAACCGTCTTTCGAACTCGCTACGGCCATTATGAATTTGTTGTTATGCCCTTTGGTCTTACTAACGCCCCCGTAGTCTATATGGACCAAATGAATCGCGTGTGTAAACCCTTTCTCGACCGCTTCGTCATCGTATTTATCGATGATATCCTGGTCTATTCAAAATCGAAAACTGAACACATGCAACATCTCCGCTTGGTTCTCGAACTCTTGCAAGGAAATCGACTCTACGCCAAGTTCTCCAAGTGCGAATTTTGGCTTGAGGAGGTTCAATTTCTCGGTCACATCGTCAATACTCAAGGTATTCACGTCGATCCCACGAAGATCGAAGCAGTTAAGAGTTGGATTACGCCGAAAAACCCGTTCGAAGTTCGTTCTTTTCTCGGAATGGCGGGTTATTATTACCGATTTATCGCTGATTTCTCCAAAATCGCCGTTCCTCTCACCTCTCTTACACACAAAGACAAGCCTTTTGTTTAGGGAACTGAACAAAAGGAAGCCTTTCAAACCCTCAAGCTTATGCTCTGCAACACTCCTGTACTCGCACTACCCGACGGAAACGACGACTTTGTAGTCTATTGCGATGCCTCTAACCTCGATCTCGGTTGCGTTCTTATGCAACGAGACAAGGTTATCGTGTAAGCCTCACGTCAGCTCAAGATCCACGAGAAGAACTATACAACCCACGATCTCGACCATAAGAGCCGAGATTTGGCGACACTACATTTATGGTACCAAGTGTACGGTCTTCACCGACCATAAGAGCCTACAACATATCTTGAACCAGAAGGAACTGAATATGCGCCAACGCAGATGGGTTAAACTCCCCAACGATTACTACTATGAGATTCGCTACCACCCAGGCAAAGCAAATGTCGTTGCCGACGCTCTCAGTCGACGAAGCTATTTGCATAGCTTTCATAATACTCAAGCCCAGCACAACCTCGAAGCTCTAATCCGTGACGCTCAGCACGCCTGCTTCATTGAGAACACCTTGAAAGAGGAAATGAAGAAGTGTGGTGCCGAAACCCAACTTGTCACCAAATCGAACGGTATCTACTACTATCTCGATCGCATCTGGATTCCAAGTCGCAATAACCTTCGGGAGATATTGTAGACTGAAGCCCACAAATCCCGATATTCCATTCATCTCGGTGCCGACAAGATGTACCAGGACCTGCGTGCCAGGTATTGGTGGCCTGGAATGAAGAAGGATATCGCTCTCTATGTTTCGAAATGCCTAACCTGCTCGAAGGTCAAGGCTGAATAACAACGACCCTCTGGCTTACTCGTACAATCTGAGATCCCTATGTGGAAATGGGAGAGTATAGCTATGGATTTCATTATGAAACTCCCGCGCACGCCATCAGGTCACGATAGCATTTGGGTTATTGTTGATCGTCTCACTAAATCCGCCCACTTTCTACCGATATGGGAAGACTACAAGGTTGAACGATTAGCACGAATCTATACCGACGAAGTCATTTGTCGACATAGGACACCTCATGACATCATCTCTGTCTGCGATGGTCGATTCACTTCGCGTCTCTAGGAAACTTTTCAATCTGCTCTCGGTACTACTCTTGATCTTAGTACTTCTTTCCATCCCCAGACTGACAGTCAGACTGAATGCACAATTCGCACCCTCGAAGACATGCTTCGCTTGTGCGCTATATATTTCGGTGGTAATTGGGATTCGCATTTACCTTTAGTCGAATTCTCGTACAACAACAATTATCACTCTGGCATCCTAATGGCACCATTTGAGACATTATATGGAAGAATATGTCGATCGCCTATTGTATGGCACAAGATCGGAGATGCGCAAATTACCGGTCCTAAGTTATTACAAGAAACGACTGACAAGATCCTCCAAATACTAGACAATCTCCTGAAAGCTTGGAGTCGTCAAAAGAGTTACGCCGATAAACGCCACAAGCCCCTTGAATTTGACGTTGGCAATCACGTACTCCTAAAGGTTGCACCTTGGAAGGGGGTGGTCCGATTCGGCAAGAAAGGAAAGCTAGCGCCCTGATACGTTGGACACTTTGAGATTCTAGAAAGAATTGGCAAAGTGGCCTACCGACTCGAATTACCGGAGCAACTCAGCAACGTACATCCGACTTTCCATGTTTCAAATCTCAAAAAGCGTCTAGCCAACCAGAATTTACATGTCCCCCTTGAGGATCTACAAGTGGACGAAACATTACACTTCGTGGGAAAGGCAGTCGAGATCATGGACCGAGAGACCAAGAAACTCCGACGCTCACGCATTCCCATAGTGAAGGTTCGCTGGGAAGGCTAACGCAGCGACGAGTTCACCTGGGAACTCGAGAGTGATATGAAGGCTAAATATCCACAACTCTTCGTTAAGCCTGCGCCTTAATTTCGGGACGAAATTCCCTAAAGTAGGGGAGGCTGTAACAAACCGACTTTCCGAAGTCAAGTCAAAGTACAAGTCAAAGTCAAGGTCAACGTCAGGTTGACGTTCAGATCCGACATTTCTTGCTTAATTATTGCCTTGTACTCTCGAACCTCGATAATCAATATATGTTAATTAACGCTGTTTTAAGCAACGATTTATTATGATGTGAAGTAACAATGCGATAAATATGACTAAACGTTATTCTACTAAACGCTATCGCCTCGTTACCGCAACGCAATTCGAATCACAGTTATGGTTATTGTTTTACGTGTGTATGTTATTATGTGCTTTACTTGTGTGTGACTTATTTATATTTTGGAATATTAATCGCAAACGCAATCGCAACACCATCGCATCGCATCGCAATGCAACTCGAAACACAAGTTATTTTTATGTTTGTTAGGTTGGTTATGTTATTTGTGTACTAATGTGTAATACTATCACATCGCTTATTCGAAACTCGCTTAAACACAATGCAACGCAACACACAATGCATGAAACGAGAGTTGGAAAAATAACCCGCAAGCGACGTCCGACCGAACGACCATTCGATCGAATGGACATCCGACCGGATGACCATCCGATCGGATGGCCATCCAATCGAACAGCCGTCTGACCCGTTTAACTTTCCATCGCCTTTCTCAACTTCACCTATAAATACCCCTCCTGTCACATCAACTGTTCATTGATGTGACAGCTTCGTTCGACCAACGCACTCTCAAGCTCTTTTCTCTTGATTTCTCGCAATTCTTGTAAGTTTTCACCCTAAATCTTGTACTTCCATCTTCATTACACACTTTCTCACCATTTTCACCATCAAATCTTACATTTTATCCATGAAATCGCCTGATTTGGGGTTGTTCTAGGGTGACGTTGTCACGAGTTCATATGAACACGAGAGTATGACCTCATCTCAGCAAGAATTATTCGGATCTAACAGATTTCTACATGTCTTTACACTGATTTCGTCTAAATCTAAACATTTTTCAAGTGTTTCAAACTTTTCTTCAAAAACTCTTCACTTTTAATCGAAAATCGATGGAATCCAGACTCGTTCGGGCGTTCTACTCATTTTCCAGCAAGGAATCGGGCTGAGAATGGATTTCTACCGAAGAGACGGCCGATCCACGGGTTGAACATGAAGCTTCATCCTGAACAGTTGAACCTGATCGAACGGGGTGATTCCCATCCGATCGGCTGAGCTAAACTTGGTGTTTTTTCCATTGTTTGACACATCGTCATACCGTCTAGGTTAAACCGCAAAACTTTTCAACTTAATTGGTTTTACAATTTTTTTCAAACGAATCAGTTGCTTGATCGAATAGCCATCCGATCGGACGACCATCCGATCGAACGACTATTCGACCAGGTGATTGGTGAATTTCAACACTTGAACAATTTTCAAAAAACTTCAAAGAATATCAGCTTTCACTCGAATCACCATCCGATCGAACGGTCATCCGTCTGGATGACCATCCGACCGGATGACTTGATATACAGAAATACTTCAGACTTTTCAAAATGCTACAACGAAAACTTCAAAGTTCAACCATTTCACTAACACACCCACTCCGTCGAACGACCATCCGACCGAATGGTCATCTGTCCGCATGACCATCCGTCTGGACGGTCATCCGATCGGACCACCATCTGATTACCTATCTCACCCGACTCACTGTTACGCACTGTTCAACACTTACATTATCGTTCTCTGATCAGGCTAATCCCTCAATAATGTTAATTATATTTTCACCTATAGTGTTGTGGATTCTCTTGGACAATCTGTTTCGCTCAGTACGTCACCTCGATGTTTCCGCCATCGGTTGGGGTGTGACAGATTGGTATCAGAGCCATAACTATAGGGAATTAGGCGAGACATGACCTAGTGGTTTTCCCCTTGTGGTTTATACCTAGCTGGGAACTCCCCTAGTCTCTCTTACATGCTGAACCGAACAACCTTAGCCTAACACCTCGTCTCGTTTGTGGTGCTGAGTTTGCCGGAAATTGATGCTGGTGGTGACCGTGGTGGTGTTGAGTTTTCCGAAAAAAGTGCCTGGTGGAGGATTCTTCGATGGGTGGTGGAGGATTCTCCGGTGGGTTTTGAGCACCACCAAATTACCATCCCCAATGCAGAAGCTTGATTGACGAAAAATAAATGTTACTGGATATGTAAGTGCATAAGCTTCTGGATCAACGATATTGAGTTTATTGCCATTGTTCCATGCTTCAGTTATTGTTTTATTTTTTTCTAATTGTCTTTTAGGTTTTGGTGATGGTATAATAAGTACATGGAAGATAATTAGATCTGCCATGAATGGTGTTTTTTGGAGCTTTTGGTTTGTTTTAGTATAGGATGGTGATAGTAATGATGAAGCCTCATCCAAGTCTTAGAAAAAGATCTGCCATTAATGGTGGTTTTTTTGAAGCTTACAGAAGTGAAACTCTATGAATCAGAGCTTGTGGTGGTGATAATTTGATTGGTTGTGGAAGTCGGTGATTTGTGATTGTTCGCTGGAGAAGAAGAGAGGAAGGGGGTGGGGTGGGGTTAAGGGGAATGGGTGACATAGTGTGGTTTTAGTTATTTTTTATAATAAGTAAGGATAGTTTAGTAATTTCACATAGATATAACTGAGAAAACTACCATCCACGCCAGGGACTATCTGGGAATGAAAATTGAAAACATGGGGACTATAGAGGTAATTTTAGAAAGTTAGGGACTACAGGTGAAAAAAGGCTAAACCACAGGGACTATCTGGGCATTTAACTCTTAAAAAAGGCTTGCGCTATGGAAGGTGTCGTCTTTATCATTTGAAGGTCGGGTTACATTGGTGAGATCGGTTTTAAGTGCACTTCTGACATAATATTTTTCTCTTTACAAGGCCCCAAACCAAGTTATAAAAAACTTGGAAAGGTTGCGTAGAGAGTTTTTGTAGGGTGCAATGTCGGAGCATGCAAAGATGAAGTGGGTTGCGTGGAAGACCATTATGGCTCCAAAAGATTATGGGGGTTTAGGGTTTGGGTCATTACGGGCCGCAAATATTGCGATGTTGGAAAAATGGTGGTGGCGTTTCAAGATGGATAAAGACAGCTTGTGGCAGAAGGTGATTTGGAGCCTTCACCATAACTCACAGAATTGGAACTTTATTCCGGTTAAATTCTCCACACCGGGACCGTGGAAGCAAGTGATAATTATATCTAAAGACTTATCCGATTTAGGTATGGATTTATCGTCTCTTTTTTGTGAGTGCCCGGGCCGAGATAAAAAATTTGTATTCTGGAAAGAGGTTTCGCTGGGAGATGCGGAAGTGTGTAACAAATTCCCAAATATATACTCACTTGAAAGACAAAAATGGGTTTTCATTGAGGATCGGGTTGGGTTCATGAATGGTGGAGCGGTTCTAAATTTTAACTGGTTTAGACAACCGGCATCTCAAGTCGAGCTTGCTGAACTGAACAAATTAGTTACAGTAGTATACTCGTTCAGTTTTGGTAGCAGCATCGATAAATGGGAGTGGTTAGCGGATAAGTCTGGAAGATTCACGGTTCGAAGCGTAAGGGGCATGATCAAGAGGGCGATGTTTACGACCGACGGGATAGACTTTGAATGGAATAATTGGGTTCCTTTGACCAAGCATGGCGTGTTACTTTAGATAGTGTTAAAGCAACAAGAGTATGGCAGGGGGAAGGTCCAGGATCAACTCCAAAAGATTGCTCCTTGATCGGAATCTGCAACCAAAGAACACTGTTAGCCTTAACGCGAGAGGTGGCCTCCCGCATTTGGACTCTAGCATGAGAATCAGTAGAATGATCTTGAGAGTCTTAGCAAAGAGAATGGATAAGAATTTTAGAGTGAGAGTGAGAGAGATTAACTTACTTTCGGCTGGAACAAGACCCTTCTTTTATAGGCAGATTATGCTGCCCAAGGGAGCCTCATGCCAGCTTTGCACCTTTTTGTCTTGTTAAGCTTATCCTTCCCTGATATTGCTTGTAGGGTTAGCCTTGCCACTTTAGGTATGTTTCAGGTCTGTGTGTCTCGAGAACACCTTTATGCTTTGTAGAGAGTTGTCTAATCAGTTTGACTTATTCAATTCAAGTCCCAAGGTGGTACAATAACCTTAGCTTCCTGTCACCAGCTGTTGGTGTGTCAGCTCCAAGTCAGGAGCTTCCAGCTTCTGACTTTCAGCTTCTTTTTTCTGGTTTGTGCTTAGCACTATTTATTTTATTTTCATGATTGTCGTTGACTTTGACTTTGCTGACTGAGGTCTCCGAGTACCCACGTCATCAGCCCCCTAGTCATGAGTATCGGTATTGTAGATAGCGGTACTTATGACTCTTAGTCTAAGGGTTTTTGTTTTTTGATATTGCCTTTTTTTCTCAAAAAGGTCTTTAGCTATCTTGGTCATGCTTATGTGTTGTGCTAGATAAAATGTGAGTTGTTTTGGTTAGGAGATAATGGGTGCATTTTATTGAACTGACGTACTAGAAGCATTATTTTTTTCATTTTTCTAGCCACACGCTTCTCGTTGGAAGGTGTGGTTCTAGCCTTGGCCTTTTATTCTAAGCTCTTTTGTTATTTTATCATGTGCCTTTTACCATTAAGGCCCATATGTCCACTTCCAAGTTTAGGCGGCCCAGACGTGATTGATGTGACCGTTCCCCCAGGGGGTCTTCAAGTGCCCTAGGCTGCCAGCTGTGGCAGTTGAATCCTATTCCTCAACCTGTCCATTTCATATGGATTTGAAATTTGAAACTCTATATCTTTCCATAACCGCCCCCAGTTAATCTTCAACTTCTCCTTTTCATTTCTTGTTTCTCTGTTTTATCCGGCAGTTTCTCCGGTGGTTTTCTTCTTATAAACTCGGTGAGTCATCCTTTTTTTTTCTTCATATTTTTTCATGGCTTCGAATAAAAATGATATGCTTGTCCAATTTTCAAAACTTACCCAATCGGAGATTGATCATTCTGTGCCGATTATGGCATTGATCCTTCCCTCGAGACTCTGGTTCCCGATGAAAGAACTGTAAATCAATGTCCGCCGGGTTTTCTTATGTTTTATACCCAGATTCTTGATCAACCGAACTTGCGATACCCATTCACAAACTTTTTTCTTGAAGTTTTAAAGTAATATCGTCTTTCCTTGGGTCAGTTGGCCCCTGTTGGTGTTGCTCGTGTGATGCACTTTGAAATCCTTCGTCGAGCCCTTAGTTATGAGCCATCTCTTTTGATGTTCAGTCATTTTTCCGGCTTTCCCGAAATGGAGATTGGTACACTATTGAGAAGACTCAATGTGAGGCTCCCCTTCTTTCAGCCACTGTTGGTCACACTTATGCCTGGAAAAATCAATTCTTTTTTATCTCCGAACGGTTGCTTCCTTTCACTGTTGTTTCTCGTAAAGTTACTGAGGTTTTGAACGAAAAGGAGTCGGAGGTTCATGAACTCGAACAAGGGTTGCTACTTATGCTTCGTGCTTATCGTGCCAAGTTAAAGGCTTACCCGGAGGAGCTTCTTGTTATGTTGGGTATTAGTCAAGATTGGGTTGAATCCAGTTTTGAACCGGTCTTTTTTGTTAATTAAAAAGGTATGTATTTTTGCGTTCGTCCTATTTTCCATATATTTGTCTGATACTCATGTTTTTCCTATTTGTTTTGTAGAGATGAGTGCTTTGAACTACATTCTGTTAAACGACCCATCTGATGTGAAGATTGATCAGAAGGAGATTCCTGAGGGTGGTCCCTCCATTATCCGTCGCACTGAGCATGTTTGAAGTGCCGAGAATTTTGAAAGTGTTCCTGTTCAGCCCATCGTGGATAGTTCTTCTGCCAAGAAGCAACCTGCCCCTGCTTGTAGATCTACCAGGGCAACTTCTTCTCCTAATGTTTCTTCTCAATCTTCTGACCCTATCTCGGTTGATAGTGGTGATGAAGATGACGCAAATGTGATTGCTTTTGTTACCTGTGTGAAGCTTGTTAAGAAGGAGGTGAGCGGGTGATGTTCCTGTTCAACAGATATTTGCTGTTTTAAAGAAATTGAATGAAACGAAGAGTACTATTCCTGAGAAGGTTGTTCAAGTTTCTGGTGAAGTTAAGGCATCGAAGATTGTGTTGAAGAAGAATGTTAAAGGGGTTCTTCCAATCCTTTTTCCCCTGGGGAGGGGTTTCTGTTGAGGAACATGTTTCATCTGTGGTTGTCGAAGAGAAAAAGAAGGAGAAGGTGGAGATGGTTTTGAAAGAAAAAAATGGAAGTTGTCAAGGGGGATGGGCCTGTAAAGGCTAATTTACCTATCTTTATGCCCCAATGGAATAACCATATGGCCACTCCTACCGAGAAAGAGACCTTGTTGAAGTTTTCAAATGAAGATTCTGCTTATCACATCATTACCGAAGTCGTCCTCCTGGTTTCTTCTCTTCCTGATTGTATTGAACGTTGAGCTGCCTCTACTAGCAAGAACGATGAGGTCACTGTCGCTTTGCAAAAGATGGAGACAAAACTTAAGACTTCCCAGGAAGATTTGGCATCCTTTCAAGTGAAATTGAATGAGCTTGAAGGCCAAGATGAATGAGGAAATGATAAAATTTAAAGTTTATGTCAGGCAGCTATCGGATTTCAATAATCAGCTTGCTAAGGAAAGAGCAAAGTTTGGGGTTGAAAGAGCCAAGTACAGGCAGGAGCGTGTTGCCGATGAAGCAGTTGTGAAAGAGCTGAGGCAGCGAGTGAAACGGTTGGAGGAGGATAGAAAGTGGTTGATTGGATCTGGGATTCACCGTTTTGTGACTTATCTCCTTCATATCCAAGAGTTTAATCTCCATCTTGTAGGTATATATTCTAAGGCAATGGCTCATGGTCGCCATATGGGCCTTATTGCAAGGTTTGATGTTGCTTCTAGGGGAAGCTATAGAGAAGCTTCATGCTTTTAAGCCAGACTCTCTTCCTGACTTTGTGGATGCTGTGAAGAAGATGGAAGCTCTTTCTTACCCCTATTTGGAGGCTTTGTCCCGGATGGTTGATTGTCCCATTGCCGAACTGGAAGCTCTGAAACCAGCAGGTCTAAACAAGGAGCTATGCCAGCAGTTTCTTTTGGTGGCTTCCATTATGTGGGCCTTGTTTGGAACCAGCAATGAGGAGGGTGATGATGCTGGTCCTTCTTCGAAGAGGTTGAATGTAGTTCCAGATCCTAAGCCAGCTTCTTCAATGTCTATTACCATTGATGTTCCCCCTTTGTCTTCTGTGAGGGGTGAATCGGCTCTTCTTGCTTCTAGTGATGATGAAGCTGATGACTTAGACGGCTTACATGATAATCTTCCCCTAAACAATAATCCCCTCTTCGGTGGTGCTGGTGGTTCTGGTTCGGCTTGATAACCTTTGTTAGTTTTTGTTGTGGTTGTAGTATGAACACTTTTAATTTTTTGTGGTTGTTTGTTGTGACCTTATGAGGGTTTGTTATGTTTGAACTTATGCTATCTTTGACAATGGAATAGGAGTTTCCCCGTTAGGGGTGTTTAGCTTCCCTTTATGCTTTATACTTGTGTGTTTGTATTGCTTTTTCCTTTTTATGATTTTTTATTATCAAACTTGTGTTTAGCATGTGACGTGGGAGAATTTGCATTTTAGTTTTCCTTTGACAGTTGTGTTTTGCAATGTCTTTATCCACAAAGATTTCAAAACTAAGTGTTGCAGTCACCTGGCTTGAATCTTTTAGGAAAGAATCTATGCAAGTTGTTGTAATTCTATCTATTTTCTAGTTCACATTTCATTTTTTTTTTATTGTGGTATATTGGGCATAGGCTTATTATATTTTATAGTGTTGGCCTATGAAACATAATTGGTGTGAGGTGCTTACCCTCTTTCATGGACTTTCTTTGTGATTTTAGAGTATTTGGTTTGTTTCTTTCCTTGTAAGCTTGTATTTATTTGATTTTTTTACAAGGGAATAAGTTGTGGTTCCTGTGCTTACTCTTATTTTTCATAAAGAAACTGGAAGGAGCTTCCTTGAGTCCATGGAGTTGTATTGTTTTAGGAACTCACCCTGTATACAGGAAGGTATAACGCCTTGTTCCCTGTTGAGCGATATGGCCTAGGAGCTCATCCCCGTTTCATGGGTAGATATAGCGTCGGATCCCATGGAGCTTTGTTTGGAGGAGCTCACCTTTAGGATAGAACAATGAATTTTTTTTAACAAAAGTGTTATCTTTGTTTCCATTGAATGGATATATCCAAGTACAAATTTGTTTTTGTCATTACACTAGTCATTCAAACTATGAATTTCTTGAGGTGCTTTCCATTCCAATGCCTTGGTACTTTCTTGCCATCAGGTGTTTCAAGCTTGTAGGAACCAAATTTTGTACTTCACTGATAATGTATGGACCTTCCCATCTTTGGCCCATTTTTCCGAGATCTTCTAGTCTACTTGCCTCGTTGTTTCTGAGTACCAGGTCACCAGGTTTGAAGGCTTCCCTCTTGACCCTTGCATTGTAGTAGGCTTCCATTTTCTGTTTGTACCTTGCTTCTCGGATCAAAGCAGCTTCTCTGGCTTCCTCAAGTAGGTCAAGATTCAAGAGTATCTCTGAATCATTCGAGGTGTTGTCTTTCCTTGAACTTCTTGACGTTCTAACTCCGATCTCTGCAGGTATCACAACTTCTAAGCCATATACAAGGCTGTATGGGGTCTTTTGATGGCCTGTCTTTTCTAAAGTGCGAATGACCCATAATACACTTGGGAGCTCCTCTACCCACTGCTTGCCATATCTTCTAGCCAAATTTTTAACCCATCTACAATGTTGCGATTCATTCGCTCTACTTGTCCGTTTGATTGTGGATAACAGATACAGCTGAAGTCTTGCTTGATTTGAAGGTCTTGACACCAGGTACTGAATGGTTTTTCTGCGAACTACTTCCCATAGTCGGTTACTATCTCTCCTGGTAGCCCAAACCTGCATACTATCTGCTCTCATGAGACTTTTGCCAATGGCTTAATTTCTGGCCATTTTGTGAAATAGTCTACTGCTACCAGGAGGAATTTCACTTGTCCAGCTACCTGGGGGAAGGATCCCACTATGTCCATTCCCCACTTATAGAATGACCAGGCAGCTAGGATAGGGATAAGGTCATGCTTCTGGTTTGCCTTGACTGGAGCATTTAGTTGGCATGCTTCACATTTGTGAATAACTTCATCCATATCTTTATGCATTGTGGGCCAAATGTAGCCCATATTCATTAGCTTTACCACAATTGTTCTTACTCCCACGTGCGTTCCGTAGATGCCCTCGTGAACTTCTCTTATCAAATAGTTGCTTTGGTTTCGACCTACACACCGTGTAACGGGGAAAGGTAACCTTTCTTGTAAAGCTTCCCTTCTTCTAGGACATATTGTTTGGCATTTGTCCTTATCTTGGCAGCTTCTGTCTCTATTGGGGGGGGGGGCAACTTTCCTTCTTCTAGGAACCGTTGGATGGGCGTCATCCATGTGTCTTCGTTTTCCACTACCACGTCTTGGATCTCAGCTTCTTTGATGGATCTTGCCTTGAGTACTTCGACGAGTACCTTCTTTGTAAGGTGTGCAAACGTTAGGGAAGCTAGCTTACTTAAGACATCTTCTTGTTTGTTCTTTGTTCTTGACACTTGAGTTAGTGAGCAAGATTCGAAGCTGCCCATTAGTTCCTTTACTTTCTCCTTGTACTTTACCATTGATGGTTCTCTTGCCGTGTATTCTCCACCCACTTGAATTGCTACCAATCTTGAATCGGTGAAAGCATGCAGCACTTTGATCTTCATGGTTTTTACTAATCGCAACCCAGCCAACAACGCTTCATATTCAGCTTCGTTATTTGTACAGGGGAAGTCAAGACGGAGTGCATAAGTATATTCAGTTATGTGGGGGTCTGTGATGATAAGACCTACCCCGGAACTTTCTATACTAGAAGCTCCATCTAAAAATAATGTCCACTTCCCTGGGATTATCGTTTGGCACCCATCTTTTTCTATCTCATTTACCTCCTTGGCCACTGCCATTTCTGTCAAAAAATCTGCCAACACCTGTCCTTTGTAAGCCTTCCTTGGTATGTACTCAATCTTGTGCTCCCCTAGCCCTACGACCCACTTAGCCAACCTTCCTGAATCTTCAGGCTTTTCTAGGATGGATCTTAGTGGTTGATCAGTGAGGACCTGAATTGGGTGAGCTTGGGAGTATCTTCTTAGCCTTATAGATGTGTGCACTAGTGCTAGTACCAGCTTCTCGATTGGGGAGTAATTGACTTCAGCTGCTTTTAGAGCCTTGCTCACAAAGTACACTGGTATCTGCTCCTTCCCTCTTTCCAACACAAGCACATGCTTATTGCTTCTTATCCTGTGGATAAACGTTCTAAGGAGCAGTTAGTATATATGACCGTGAGCAACGGTTTCGTGAATCATAAAGTAAATGAGATATTTATAGTCTGTGGACCTGCCGATGGGTAGACTATGATTGTTTCTTCTTTCCTAGGTACTGCCATGGTTGGAAGGGAAGCTATAAGCTCTTTGAGTGCTATGAAGGCTACTTCTGCTTCCTCCGGCCACATAAAGTTTTTCTTGTCGGCACAGTTCTTCAATGATTTGAAGAATGGTAACGATCTTTCTGCTGACTTGGGGAGGAAGCGTTTAAGATCTGCTATCTTTCTATTGAGGATTTCGACTTCCTTTTTGGTTCTTGGAGACTTCATTTCTATGACGGCTCGGACCTCGTCTAGATTTGCTTTTATACTTTGTTTCCCCACTATGTGACCGAGGAACTTTCCTTCTTCAAACCCAAAGGAACATTTGTTTGGGTTTAATTTCATGTTGATTGCTTTGAGATTATGGAATGTCTCCTTGATGTCTTGGAGCATGTCTTCTCCCATATGAGTTTTTATTACAAGATCATCGACATATGCTTCCATATTCCTCCCGATTTGTTCGGAGAAGGCCTTGTCCACGAGACGTTGGTATGTTGCCCCTGCGTTCTTTAGCCCAAAAGTCATCTTTTTTGTAACAGAAGATCCCTTTGTTAGTATGGAACATTTTTTTCTCCTCGTCTTCTTTCATAATTTTGATTTGGTGATACCCTTTGTAAGCGTCAAGAAAGCACTTGTACTCAAAATCCGTGAGTGAATCTACCTTCCAATCAATTTCAGACAACGGGTAACAGTCCTTAGAACATGCTTTGTTGAGATCTTTAAAGTCAACACACATCCTCCAAGAGCCATCTTGCTTCTTCACCATGACAGGGTTTGCTAACCAAGAGTGATACTTTACCTCCCTTAGAATGCCAGCTTACACTAGTTTATCTACCTCCTGACAAGCAGCTAAGCTACGCTCAGGGGATAGACTTCTTTCCTTTGTGTGACGGGTTTGTAAGTGAGAGCTATGTTCAATGCATGCTCTGTTATTTCTCTTGGTACCCCCACCATATCTCCCGAGCACCAGGCGAATACGTCTATGTTTCCTTGGAGGAGGCCAATCAGCCTATGCTTGATCGTGTCAGGGAGGTGATTATTGATCTTTATCTTTTGCTCCGGGTAGGAGTCATTGATGCTTATCTCTTAAACTGGGGTTTCATTTGCCTTACTGCATTCCCCTTCTTCTATTTCCATGGATGCAACCAAAAGAGTTTCTTGTGTTGGTACCAACGAAGCGATACCCTTATTCGTTCGAAACTTCATCATTCCGTGTGTCATGGACACCATAACCTCAAATGTTGCAAGTCCTGGCCTCCCTATCAACAGGTTATAATTCAAAGGGGGACTTACGACAATGAAAGTAAGCTCTTCTGTTTTCGACAAGTCCCTGTCCCTAAAACATAAGTTGAGTGTTATATTCCCTAAGGGTTGTACCTTTTCCCAGGTAAAGCTTTCGAGGGACATATCAGTGGCTTGTAGATGAGCTTTTGTTTCACTTTTGAGTAGGTCGAAACAGCTTTGGTACATGATATTGTAGGCAGGCCCTGTATCCATGTACACCCTGTCGAGGAGGGAACCTTCTATTTCAGCTTCCACGATGATGGGATGCTCTTGCTTATCGTTTGGATCCGTAGGGGGAAGCAAATGAACTGCTTGTTCCATGGTATGGTCCTCCTCCTTTTCCCTTCTTGTTTGTTTTCCGACCATACCATGTTTATGCTGACTTCTTCCCCCCCCCCCTTCTTGTCTTTTATCTCTTTCACCAAGTGAGCAAGCTCCCCTGACTTGACAGCTTCTTCTATTCTCTTTTTCAACTAGTAGCAATCATTGAGGTGGTGCCCTGTGTCGTTATGGAAGGCACAAAATTTACTTGAGTCTACTTTTCTAGCAGCTTTGGACAGAAGTCGAGGAGGTCGAAAGTTATACTTGACTTCCTCTGTTGACAAGATTTCTTGGGGTGTCTTGGTGAGGAGGGTGAAGATCTGTTTGTCTTGATTTCTATTCGGACGAGGATATCTTTTTCTATCTTCGAATCTTCTTCCTTCATAGGGTCTGAATGGTCGTCGATCTATGAAGGGTTGGAATCTCGACCTTTTGGACGAGGGAAGTGGCTCCCTCCAGCTTCCTTGTTCCATTTTTTCTGGATGCTTGTTTCTCCAAAGGCTTCCTCACCTTTTAAGAATGATTCCGCCCTTTCGAAGGCTTCTTCCATCGTTTGAGGGTTGTTTCCATAGAACCTTCTTAGAAACTTCTTTGGCGAAAAATAGCGTTCATGAAGGCAGACACCCTCATTTTTTCAGTTGCCCCTCTGTACATCAAACCTTCCCTTTTAAATCTCTCTATGAAGGCCCGGAGGTCTTCATGGTCTTTCTGTTGGATCTGATGCATGACGGTGGCATCCCTGGTACATCTCTTTTGAGGAATGAAGTTTGATACGAGGCTTTTATACAGATCTTCGAAGGATTTTATGCTTCTGGTAGGGAGCCCACAGAACCATAATCTAGCTGGCTCAATGAGGGTTTGCATAAACATATGGTAGCATTCAGCGTTATTCCAATCCTCAACCGTACCAACTCCCGTGAAGACTTGGAGATGGTCCTCGGGATCTTCCAGACCATCGTATGTCTTCACATTTGATGGCATCTTTATCTTTGTTTGAAAGCCATAGTTGGCTATTTCATTAACGAGCTTGGTTTGTAAGGCATGGAAGGTATATCAAGATTTACCCCTGCCCCACTCATACTAGTACCTGCTTGAACATTTGGTTGAGCTTGAGCTTGTGACCCAACCTGAGCAGCTTGCCACATCTGGCTTCTCGTGAGCTGCTGGCTTCGTTGGGCCAGGAAAGCAACCACTTGGGGGTATTGAGCACCATACAAGGGGAAACCCTGTTGGAAGCTCGAAAGTGGTGATAAGCTTGCAGCTACAGCTCTGCTGGCTAAGGGTAACGACCGAAGGGCTTCTTTGAATGTCGTCTGTGGGGGCGGGGTAACCGCTTGAGCTTGTTGGAGGAGCTGCTCGATAGTATATATGGACTTCTTGGAAGTACAAGAGGGGAGCTAGCAGGATAGCTCCTTGTCTAGATTGAACCATCGGGCATGAGATATGAGTTTGAGTCAGAACTAGGTCCTGCTCGGGTAGCACTTGGAGACGTAGTAGTGCACAACGGAGCGGGCATAGGAGAGAGTGTAACCTCCGGTTCATCATAAGACAAACGTATCCTAACCCCTTTTATTTGTTCTTCTCGATATACATTCAAGAGTTCTTTCAACTGTATGAAGTTGGTTCTTACTCCCTCCGGCCGGAGTTATTTCCATGGTTTCAACAGGGAAGAGAACCTCACTCGGTGAAGATGGATTAACTCGTGTAGAGGGAGGAGTTTGGAACTGTTGTGTGTCTTGTGTCACCGGTGCGACATGAAGTCCGTCCGGGTTGGTGGAGCAACCATCTACCCTAGGTGTAGCAGGAGGGCTAGACCGAGACATAGTAGAACTGCTTGAAATTTCCTTTGGATGAGAATCCTTTCCGGCCATAAGAGAAGGTAACTTAGGAACAGGACTGTACAACCGGAAAAAAATTGTTCTAAGTAGCGTAGCCCCACGGTGGGTGCCACTTGTTAAAGCAACAAGAGTATGGCAGGGGGGATGGTCCAGGATTAACTCCAAAAGATAGCTCTTTGATCGAAATTTGCAACCAAAGAACATCGTTAGCCATAACGCGAGAGGTGGCCTCCCACGTTTTGACTCCGGCGTAAGAATCAGTAGAATGATCTTGAGAATCTTAGCAAAGAGAATGGATAAGAGTTTTAGAGTGAGGGTGAGAGAGATTAACTTACTTTCGGCTGGAATAAGACCCTCCTTTTATAGGCAGATTGTTCTGCCCAAGGGAGTCTCATGCCAGCTTTACACCTTCTAGTCTTGGTAAGCTTATCCTTCCCTGATGTTGCTTGCAGGGTTAGCCTTGCCTCTTTAGGTATGTTTCAGGTTTGTGTGTCTCGATGACACCTTTATGTTTTGTAGAGAGTTGTCTAATCATTTTGACTTATTCAATTCAAGTCCTAGCTATTGGTGTGTCAGAACCTGGTCGGGAGCTTCCAGCTTCCGACTTTCAGCTTCTTTTTTCTGGTTTGTGCTTAGCGCTCTTTATTTTATTTTAACGATTGTCGTTGACTTTGACTTTGCTGACTGGGATCTCCAAGTACCAAGGCCGTTCCTACATTTTTGGAGACCCTAAGCGAACTACAAAGTGGAGGCCCTTTGATAAATTATCCTTTTCATATTTAGTAACAAAACCCTCCTCCTTTACCCGGGCTTGGGACCGGCAATTATAAACTAGAAAGTTTATAGTTGGCGAAGTTAAAAAAAAAATCGTTGAAAGTTATATGTTTTGTATAGGTTAAGTACATGTTTAAATAAAATCCATTTTTCTAGCTTTAACTGAGGAAAATTATTTGATGGAAGATTCGTAATCAAGTTCTTCTAGCAAATTTTTCTAACTTTAACTGGATTCAGTAGTTCGGATTCGATTTGACATATGAATTGATTTAAGAGAAAACAGTGATTAAACTCTAGCAAATAGCCTAACTCCTATCACACAACAATCCCCAATTTCTAGCAAATTTCAATTAGATATAGCCTAACTAATAACAAATAACAATCACCAATTTCTAACAAATATCAAATAACAATTGAAATGTTAAAAAGTTACCTGTGCAATAGCCAATTCACTATTCCTTATCTGATCTGAAAGTCTGAATAGGTTCTCTACCTTCCAAACATAGCCCAATCTCAACTGCAATTCCACAAACAAAGTCAAAATCTCGAGCATAATAACAAAGACAAAGAATCAATTGAAAATTTCGAATTTTAGGGCAAAAATTGATTGAGTAAAACACACATATATAACATAATCATATAAATAGCCGTTACCTGATATCCAGATTCCAGAATTAACATTAATTGCTCCCCTGATTTCTCCCCAAATCATGAATTGGGAGGCCATAATTAACCTCAGGCAACGAATTAGAATGGTGTCTGGTAGAGTCGCAAGGATAATCAGAACTCGGAAGAAGCGTGGTGACGTTTGGAATCGCGAGGAAGTGAGAGGATCATGCGTGCAGCCCTAGAATTATAAGAAAAGAAGCAGCTTGCGTGCGACCCCAGAATTAAAAGGAACTTTATTATTTTGGGCTCCGTTAAAAACTGAGGCCCAAATTCATGAGGGTTGTAAGCTGATTATAACTGACGAAGGGGAGGCCCAAAAATCCTGAGGCCCTTGAACTTTGGAGGCCCTAGGCCTTGGCCTAGGTCCAAAAGCCTATTGGGCCGGCCCTGCCGAGTACCCACGTCATCAGATAGATTGCCTACAACAATGGATTTAAGAAGAAGAAACGTGCCGGTACAATCAGCGGAATGCAAGTTCTGTCAAGATGAGAACGAGACAGCGTCACATTTATTCATTACCTGCAGTTTAGCACAACAGGTTTGGGAGTTCATTGCTGGATGGTGCAAGGTTGGGTCCTTGTTTGCATTAGAATTAAAAGACTTGGTTGTGATGCAAAATCGGTGTTGCAGTTCGGTTAGGTGGAAAAAGGCAGTTTTATCAATAATTCAGATTGTGCTTTGGGTTTTGTTGAAGAATCAAAATGATATTACCTTCAACAATAAGCAAACGAATGTGTCTAGGATCAAGAAAGAGATTAGAACGTGCGGTTTTCTTTAGGTTAAGAATAAGGAAAAATGTAACGCTCTATCTTGGGAAGCGTGGTGTAATTTCGACTTGACTTTTACGTGGATTTAGCATTGTAATGTTGGTGTGTTTCGTTGGTTGTTGGACCAGCGAGTTTTTTAATAAAAGTTTTGTTGTCCTTTAGAAAACAATTTTAACAATTTTATTTTTAGAATTAGTTATTTGGGAATTTAGCTTATTATATTCTAATTTAAGTTTTTGATGCTATGTTTAACAATTTTATTTTTAGAATTAGTTATTTGGGAATTTAGCTTATTATATTCTAATTTAAGTTTTTGATGCTATGTAAGCTATTAATTATTTGTAAAACTATTATAAACGATGGATGTTGTGGATATGACTGGCTGCAATTGTGTCAGAGTGAGGGGTTAATCGTTGAACATGAACGACACTAGTGTAAAGATCAAATACAAATGGGTCGATCTTAACATACAAAATGCTCACAACGTAAGAAGTGAAGGAAGCTTTTTTTTTAATTTCTTTTCCCTATTCGTTAAGAATTTCAAAATGTAAAAAATCGTAATTTTACAGTAGCAAGGTAATTATTGTAGGGTAATTATAATTACACTACAATTTTGTAGAGTAATTATAATTATTCTACAATTTTGTAGAATAATTATAATTAGGGGTGTGTAATAACCGAACCGTTAACCGAAACCTAACCGAAAACCGACAAAACCAAACCGAAATTAACCGAAACCGATTTAACCGAAAGTCGGTTAACGGATATTTTTTTTTTTTTGCCATCGGTTAACCGAAATTAACCGAACCGAACCGAATCATTTATTTTTTTATATATTTCTAGCTTTTATACCTCTATTTCATGTATTTCATGTTTTATACTTTCATTTCATGTAATACTACCTCTATTTCATTTATTTATGCCTTTATTGCATTTATTTATACCTTCATTTCATTTATTTATACCTCCATTTTATGTATTTAAACATCTATTCATGTATTTATACCTCCATTAATTTATTTATACATCAATTTCATGTATTTATACATATATTTCATGCATTTATACTTCCATTACATGTACTTCTAAGCAAAAAAATTAGCCCTTGTTTGAATTGGTTATTAACCGAAAATTAACTGAACCGAACCGAAACGAACCGATTAACCGATGACTTCGGTTACGGTTACGGATAATGCTAATAACCGAACCGTGCACACCCCTAATTATAATTACGCTACAAAATTACATAATTACTCTGCTAGTGTAAAATCACGATTTTGTTTTGGATTTTAGAACTAAAATACGTGATTAATAAGATGTGGTTGGGGGGGGGGGGGGGGGCTCCTTCGCTTCCCACATTAAGGGTACGTTAAGACTCGTTCGTACAATAGCTTAACCCAACGCCACTAATGTATTTTAATTTGTACCGTAGTAGTTTTTTTTTTTTTTTTTTGAATGGCCAACGAATACTATACAAGCCCGACCACCCGAGTAGACCATTGGCAAAAGGGCACTTACGCCCTGTGAACACAGACAGCGCTAGTGACCAGGCCCGTCCACCATTCCAGGGTAAAATTCCACCGCCCAAATGCCCACCATAATAAAACCCCTGGCCTACCTTCAACAAATTACATCAAATGGGACTCCAACCCGTGAGTCCGTGACTTCATATTGGAATGTCATAGGGTTACATCCTCCCAAACCAATTGATCTGGAACTCATGTTACTCAGACACACTTGAATACTCGTATCCCAAAAATAACATGTACATTAATCTATTTATCTACATGAGTTGCAAAGAAGGTTGTCCTCAAGTTATAAATGTGTTAAACATACCCTAAAAATGGGTTGATAAGTCGCCCAGTTCAATCAAACATGGCTAAATATTTTAACCAAAGACGAGTTGTTTACTAAACGTGTTAATTATCATAACTTAACACATAATAATTAATTTATTCTTAAAAAATATGACCACCCCATTGGTATGATTTTGTCTTTAGAATCTAGAAGGATCAGAATATCAAATATAGAGGGCCTAGCACATAACACAATTTTATTAACTTAAATAGTTGACATGCAAAATGCATAGCAAGTGGCTTTAGTCAACCGAAAGGTGCCATTGATTAGAGGGTCTACAACTAAGGTTAATATGGCCCACTATGCACCTAGAAAGATTCATAAATATGGCCCATTATGCACCTAGAAAGATTCATAAATATACGCCATATACATTTAATGCGTTCCCTCATCAAGCAATATGCAATGGCATAGATTTTTTTTAAGGTATTAAAACCAGCCTCGTAAAAAACGCAGGATCGCACCAAAGACCGACTACAACATATACAAAGAATAATTACATCAGTCTCTCCAACAACGTTACTATGTTTGGACCTACTTTTTAACCATAAAAAACTAAGAGACTTCACCTCCCCAAAGATCTCATCACTATTGTCTCTACCGTTTGAGAAGATCTTCGAATTCCTAGCTTTCCATAAGCACCAACAAGTCACCACGACAAGCCCACGGGCAATCTTCTTTGTCTTCTTATCACCGCCGATACTTTTATGATAATCAAGGAGATCCTGGAAGGAAAAGGCAAAAATAGGCGGAAGCTTGGCCCAATCACTTAACTGATTACATGCCCGTAAAGAGGTATTGCAAGCCGTGAATAAATGATCCACGGATTCGAGAACTTCCCCACAAAGAACGCAATCTTCCGAGTCAACCGATATATTTCTACTTACCAACGCTTGTTTGGTCGAGATACGATCGAGCACCGCCCTCCAAATAAAAATGTTGCATTTGGAAGGGATCCACCTATAACCAGTCGCCGAATAAATATTCTCCGTGATCACAGGCTCCGTTGCCAATTCTTTAAATGAGCTCATAGAAAACTGACCCGAAACATCCGGCGACCAACACCACCTATCCTTCTCAAAAGATCGAAAAATGCCGGCTAGCACAACCGAGCAATCATCCAACTCCGCCACTTCCTCCGGGGTAACCAGAGGTCTAGACCACTCCCAAGTCATAATTTCGTCCACTCCCGCAGCCGGTAATCGATCACTCACCTAGCAACTTTTATTTTTTTCTAATGCGAACAAACTCGACCATTTAAGCGTAAGCGGGGTATCGCCATACCAATGATCGATCCAGAAACGAATGCTACATCCGTCCCCCAAAACCCCTTTAATTAAACTATGAATTCTCTTACCCTTTATTGACTACATTCTCATAATGTTTTTCCGAACTCCCGACATCGCCGGATTGGAAGGCAAACACGACCACTTCCTACTTTTACCATGGAAAGCCGAAAAAACTTTGTCCCACGCTACCCAATGCATTTTCCTAACATCCTCCGAGCCACCCCATAAGAAATTCCTCATTAGGGACTCCAATTTATCAACCACTTCGACCGGCACTTTAAAGATAGAGAGATAATAAATGGGGAGACTCTCTAAAACTACTTTGATTAGAACCACCCGACCACCGATCGAAATAGAATGTGCTTCCCAAGAAGCTAAACGATTTTTGAAAATCTTCACAATGGGGTCCCAATTATTCACCCGTTCATGTTAGCACCTAAAGGAATTCCCAAGTATTTAAAAGGAAAAACCCCTTTATTACAACCCACAACCGTCGCCAAACGGGCAATTTCATCCTCTTCAACTCCCACACCAAATTCATTTAATTTGTGAATATTAATTTTCAGCCCTGAACACGCGTAAAACACCCGAAGAATTCTAGCCACCATTAAAATATTCTCCTCCTCCCACTCCCCCACTATCAAAGCATCGTCAGCGTATAATAGGTGCAAAACCACCGGGCCCCCATTAGGGAGTTTTACCCCTTTTAATCTCCCCATGTCACATGCTTTAGAAACTATACAAGAAAATGCTTCCAAAACAATAAGAAAAAGGAAGGGGAAAGAGGATCACCTTAACGTAATCCTTTTTGACATTGGAATTCGAACGTAGGAGAACCGTTGAACAAAACTGAGGATCAAGCGGAAACAAGCACCCCTTTAACCCACTTACACCATAACGAAGAGAAACCCATTTGGATCATCATCTCTAACATAAAACCTCAATTGACGTTATCGTACGGCTTTTCAAAGTCGATTTTAAAAATGAAAGCTTTTTTGCCCGCTTTTTTAAGCCACGACCATACCTCGCTCAGGATTAGGGGGCTGCCAAGAATATATATGTATCTAACTGTTGGGATTAAACCCTATCAGATGAACAGATAATTAAAGCCAAAACTGGATCAGAGCAGTGGATCCAGAATAAGCAGATGTTGTGTATACAAGTCTCTCCCCTTGAAAGTGGTTTCAACATCTGCTGACCTCCTATCTACTGATCGGTACAACTGCTGACCTACAACTGCTGATCAAATCAAAGGCTGATGAAGACTAAAGCCCTGCTGTTCAATCTACTGCCTTGAGTCAAGCACTGCTGGGTTATATCAAGTGCTGCTGGGTTCACATCAGTGGAAGGATTCAGCAGTAGTTTAGTTTGTCTTTATGTAATGCATTGTAATAACAGTTGTTAGCATAGCATTACTTGTATAGACCAGAGGTTAGAGTTTGTTAGGAGGTTAGATGTCACTTTCATGGTGACGTCAGCAAAGATGCCACAGTGGTTTGTCCGTGCCTATAAATAGAACAGTACCCTGTACTGTTCTATTAGCTCTTCACCATCTTCTTCCTGCACGAACAAATCTCTGTGAGCTCAGGCTAAGGGGGAGTTTGTTGCATACATGCAATTGTAATCGTTGACTGAAATAAATTCAATCATTCGGTTCATTGTTGAAAATGTGTGTTAAAAGCAATTCTCCTGTTTGATTGTGAAAAGTTTGTTTCCATTAATTTCCGCTGCACTACTCATTCATTTGCATCTTAATTAAAACGTAAAACGCAATCAAAATCAAACTCAGATCCTAACAATTGGTATCAGAGCTTGGACAGTCAAATTTGATTTAACAATCATTTTGACATAAATAGTTCAGCTCACAATCGTTGATACTGATAGTTTGTTCGTTTTGTTGAAAAACAGAGCAAGGTTTAATCACCATCAAAGTTGATTATTCAGTGCCTGTAAAACAACCAGGATGACGTCACAATCACAAGATGATAAGAATAACATTGGCTCTCTTTTCAAACCACCCATGCTTAAACATAATGAATACAACATCTGGGAGAGAAGGATAGGTCACATCCTTGCTCAACAGAACACTGGATGTTGGAGATCTGTTGTTTTTGGGCCCCATGTTCCTATGGTGCCAAGTGCTGAGGATACCAAGAAGTTCGTACCTAAACAACCTGAAAATTATACTGAAACTGATTTTCAAAAGTTCGAACTCGATGCCAAAGCATTTAGCATCATAGCATCTGCATTACCCAATGAGATCTATGCTGGACTGTTACATTGTAACAGTGCCAAAGAGCTATGGGATGCACTGAAGGAACAGTTTAGGGGAACAGAAGAAGTTATTGAAAACAATAGGGAAATTCTGAATCAGCAGTATGAAACATTCTGTCACATCAAGGGTGAATCATTGACTCAGCAGTTTGAGCGATTCAGTTGTCTCATTAGTGAGCTAAGACTTGTTAAAGTTACATTTCCAAATTCTACACAAAATAGCAGGTTTCTTAGATCACTACCAGAAAAATGGGATACCATTGCATTTGTTACTAGAAATTCTGCTGAGTTCAAAGATCTGACCCTGACCCAACTTCATGGTAGACTCCTAACCTATGAAAGGGAGTTAAACCAGAAAAAGAAGTTGCAAGAGTCTGGCAAAGTTGCTGATGATTATTCATTTGGCAGCACAGCTCTTTTTGGTCAGGAAGATTCTGGTAGCAGTAGTAAGGATTAGAGTTATGATCATTTTATTGATATAACTGCTGGTGGGAATTTTAACAACTCTGATTCTCACTCTGCAAATTATGCCTTCACTGCAAATTGTGAAAACCAGATGTCAGATAACTTGTGTTTTGAGCTCAATGATTTGCAACACTTTGATCCCACTGACTTAGAAGAGATGGACATTTTGCATCAATTGGCTTTGCTTAGTGTGAGAACAAGCAAATTCTACAAAAGAACAGGGAGAAAATTCCCAGGGTTACATGGGAACTTAAAAGTGGGGTTGGATAAGTCAAAAATTAAGTGCTATAAGTGCAATAGGCTAGGTCATTTTGCTAGGGAATGCAGGAGTCAAACCACTGGCCCAATAATCACTCATCCCAGCTCAAACCCTAGACCACAACATCAAAGCATTGTGCACTATACCCAATATACCCCTGCAGCCCATGTTAACACTGCTCACTATGCTGCAACCCATGTGCCTGTGCATTATGTTCAAACCACTGTTCCACAAATTCAGTATGTTCAAGCCCCTGTCCCTCGGGCGCAAGTGCAACCTGTTGCACCTCAACCAGCTGCTCCAACAGTAACACAACCAGATCAGCAAAGCTTTTTCACTCAAGGCTTTGTTGACTGGAGCAGCATGCTTGATGAGCTTGGTGATGAAAATTTTGCACTCTATGCTTTTAATGATCCTTCTAATGATGAATTTTGTTTGATGGCATTAGAGTCAATACCAGAAGGGGTAGAAACTGAAGGTGAACAGCTAAGTGCTGAAACAGTGGATGAAGTGACTGAAGCAGTGGTTACTGCAGTTGCTGGTGAACTACTGCTGGGAGAAAATTCAGAAACCCTGATTGAACCACTGTTTGACCCCTGGTCCAAAGAAGACACAGAAGAAAAGGAAGAGAAGTTGGCTGGTGTGAAAGAAGTTAGAGCTGATGAAGAAGGTGATCATCAATGTGATTGTGCCATGATGGTTGCTGCTAAGGTATCACCTCAAGTTCTTGAAAAACTGTGTTCAGACAAATGCATTATTGCATTTGCTAACATCAAAGAGGTAAATGAAAACCTTAGGGATAAAATCTTAACTGATGAAGTCAAATTTGAAAAGTTATTAAAAGAACTTAGAAACAAATTGGCTGAAAAAGACAAAGAAATCAGCAGTCTCAAAGAAGAGCAGAGCATAACCAAAACTCAACTCCAAACTATGGTAGAAAAATACCAAGTTTGTAAAAAGGAGTTGGAATCCACCCAGATCACTTGTGAATGATGGGTGGAATCTTGTAAAGGGTATGAGGTTATGCTTGAGAAACAGCTTGAAAGCAATGTCAAGTTTGGTGTAGGATATAGAAAATATGATGCCTGTCTGTTCTCAGCTGCATCAAACAAAGAGACAGAATTATGGCACAGAAGATTGGGGCACACAAATCTCAAGACAATCACTGCCATTTCAAAACAGGGGTTAGTAAGAGGTTTACCTCAAAAACTGTTCACCTGTCCTGAGCATTGTGTTTCCTGCCTAAAAGGAAAACAACATAAAAGCTCCTACAAATCCATTGATGAGTCCAAAACAACCAAATGTTTGCAAATGCTTCATATGGATTTGTTTGGCCCAGTTAAAGTCATGAGTCCTAAGAAAAAGAGGTATTGTTTGGTTATTGTTGATGACTTTTCTAGGTTTACATGGACTTACTTTTTACACTCAAAAGATGAGACTGCATGCATTCTGCAAGACTTTGTGAAACAGGTTGAAAAGCAGTTTGACCTTCCAGTAAAAATCTTCAGAAGTGACAATGGCACAGAGCTCAGGAACAAGGAGTTGGATGATTTCTGTGTGTCAAAAGGAATTGTGAGGAAATACAACATTCCAAGAACACCAGAACAAAATGGGGTTGTTGAAAGAAAGAACAGAACTTTGATTGAGGCTGCCAGAACCATGCTTGCTGATTCAGGTTTGCCATTAACTTTTTGGGCAGAGGCAGTAAACACTGCTTGCTATGTTCAAAACAGAGTTTTAATCAACCCCAGGCATCAAAAGACTGCCTATGAACTGCTGTATAAAATAAAGCCATTGATTTCATATTTCAAGGTTTTTGGCTGTCCATGCTTCATTTTAAACTTAAAAGATTCTATCTCAAAGTTTGCAGCCAAAATTGATTGTGGTTATCATCTGGGATACTCAACCACTGCTAAGGCCTACAAAGTGTTTAACACAAGGACCAAAACAGTGGAAGAGACTTTGAATGTAAAGTTCAATGAACTTTCATCAATGAAAATTCCAGCAACCCTGCAGAATTGTTTGATCTTGATAAATTTATTTTTGAAAATACTGCTGTCAAGACTAACAGTGCAGGTCCATCAGAAGATTCATCACCAGACTATGGGTATGAAATCATCATTCCTCAACAAAAGTCTGTCAAAATGGGAAGAGCAGCAGATGTTCAAAACAGTTGTCAAAGCTCAACCACTGCTACCTCAACAGTTGTTGACCAAAGTAGCCCATTAACCCATGCTTCCACATCATCAAACACTGTTGATAAAAGTCCTCAAACAGTGGATCAAAGTCAGCATGTGTCCACAACTTTACCTCATATTCCACCACCTTTTGAAGCCACTGCTGGATCATCAAAGTCACCAGTAGTGGTTAGCTCAGATGATTCACATCTGCAGCCCTCCCCACTTAATGCCATTATTCCATACCAAGGAGAGCTCATCTTCTTGAAATCTCATCCACCAGACTAAATTATTGGCAACATCAATGAAGGGGTGCTCACAAGAAGTCAATCCCAAAACATTTGTCTTTTTACTGGTTTTCTATCTCTCCATCAGCCAGTCAAGTACCAAGAGGCACTAAAAGACAGCAGCTGGGTAGAAGCCATGCAAGAGGAGCTCCAACAGTTTAAAAGACAACAAGTTTGGGAGCTTGTACGATTGTCAGGGGGTGTAAGTCCTATTGGCACAAAATGGGTCTTCAAAAATAAAACTGATGAAAGGGGTATTGTTGTCAAAAATAAAGTCAGGCTTGTGGTTCAAGGGTACAGACAAGAAGAGGGCATTGATTATGATGAAACATTTGCCCCTGTAGCAAGACTTGAAGCAATCAGACTATTTCTGGCCTTTGCTGTCAACCACAACATCAAGGTGTACCAAATGGATATCAAATGTGCATTCCTCTATGGTAAGATTCAAGAGGAGGTTTATGTTTGTCAACCTCCAGGTTTTGAGGATCCATTTAATCCAGATCGTGTCTACAAGCTGAATAAAGCTTTGTATGGCCTGAAACAAGCACCAAGGGCCTGGTATGAAACTCTTTCCACCTTCCTACTATCCATTGGTTTCACAAGAGGTAGAATAGACAAAACATTATTTTTAAAATGGAGAGGAAAGGATTTGATGATTGTCCAAATTTATGTGGATGACATCATCTTTGGAAGCACATGTTATAAAATGTGTGAAGAGTTTAGGCAACTCATGACAGCTGAGTTTGAAATGAGTGCAATGGGTGAACTCCAGTGCTTTCTTGGTCTCCAAGTAAGGCAACTGCAAAATGGCACTTTTATCCATCAAGGAAAATATGCCAAAGAACTTTTGAAGAAATTTGAGATGGATGATTGTAAGCCGTGCAGTACACCCATTGCAACCAATAAAGTAGTCATATCTGATGAGAAGGATGAATTGGTTGATCAAACTTTGTATAGAAGCATGATTGGGTCTTTATTGTACCTAACTGCATCTAGGCCAGACATCATGTTTGCAACATGTGTTTGTGCTAGATCCCAATCAGCCCCTAGAAAGTCAAACCTTATTGCTGTAAAAAGGATATTCAGATACCTAAAAGGTGCTCCCACACTTGGTATCTGGTATCCAGCTGATGGTAAAATTGAGCTTTCAGGTTTCTCAGATAGTGACTTTGCTGGATGTGACAAGACAAGAAAGTCCACTTCAGGAGGGTGCCAATTCCTAGGCAATTGCTTAGTGTCTTGGCAAAGCAAAAAGCAAGCAGCTGTTTCCACATCCACTGCTGAGGCAAAATATATAGATGTTGCAAGCTGTACAGCCCAACTGCTCTGGCTTCAAAATCAATTGCTGGATTTTGGTATCACTACCTTAAAGACACCACTCATGTTGGATAGCCAGGCATAAGAAAATATCATCAAAAATCCAGTTTCCCATTCAACCACCAAGCACATTGACATCAGACATCACTTTGTGAGGGATTGCTATGAAAAAGGTTTCATTTCTCTGCACCATGTTCCAACTAAGGATCAGCTGGCAGATGTGCTAACCAAAAGCATTATACACATCCACCTTTGAAAGCTTGATATCTAGGATTGGCATGCTAAACATGGAATAACAGGCAAAATCCTGTTTTTCTACGAATAAAAGGAGAAGGATTTTCATACCTGATGATGATTCTCCATCACCTCCACCAACATCTTCACAATCCCTTGCACTTATTCCAAACCCTGTTCCTCTCTCATCAGCTCAAGTACAACAACCAATCCCTATCATCACTCCTGCAGGTTTCCAATATCCTCTTGAACTTATTGCTGTCAAATAAGAGATCAAATCCTTCTACTATGAGGATGATCCTGCTAAAAGGAAGTTGCCATCTATTGAGGGATATCCCAGGCCCAATAACATTGAAGAATATTTGAAAATCAAAGCTAAACAAGCAGAGGATATCTCCAAAAGAGATGCTCAAGGAAAGACTGACAAAGAAATTCAGAGACATTATCAATTTATGCTCACACAAGTCAGATCTTTGGAACAGTTTGCAAAGAATGTTTGTAAGCAAGTTTTAGAAAGAGCAGATGAAACCCTAAGAAAAGACTACATTGAAAATATCATGACTTTCAAGAAGTATAAGGGTGAAAAACATATGTACAAAGACTGGACCATCCCTGAGCTTGAAATTGAAGCAGCCAGGATTCATGAAATGATAAAGAATAAGGTCAAACACACTCCTCCAGATTGGTCAAAGTACAAAAAGAATGTGCCTGAAAAGACATTGGAGCTGAAGAGAATGAAAGAGGAATTAGTTGCTGCTGATTATGGGTCTAAAAATCAAGTGTCAAGATGGAGAGAAGACAAAGTCAGGACCACCTACAAAAGGCTGGAGGAATTAAGGAAGAAAGATCCTAAAGTTCCACAAAAACCTGATTACCCTGAAGCAGAGGTTTCAACAAGACCACCAAAGCTGCAAATCAGGAGATCCACTGCTCCAACTGGTGCTGCCATCTACAAAAGAAGACAACAACAACAGTTGGATACTGAAACAGTGGCAAAATTGATGGCAGGATATGAACTTGTAAAAGAAGGTATTAAGAAGATGATAGCTGAAACTCTTGGCCTTAATCAACCTGCAAGCACTGCTCAAACAGTCATCACAAGGCCTGCATCACCAAACTCCTCATCTAATAAAAATCTCCCAAGAAACCCACCAGACTCAAAAGTACTAAAGTGGAAAACTGACAAACAGACCCATGTACTGACAGTGATCAAGTCTAGTGGAGAAGTGAAGAAAATAACAAGGGAACAAGCACTTGGCCTAAGTCTTGAAGATTTGCAGGATCTCCTTGATCTTCCACTGTGGAGGGATGAAGATGACACAGATGCCTTATCCTTTGAGTTACAACTCAAAGGGAAAATAAGGGAACTGTTGATGAGGCAATAAAGATCTACCAATAATGAAGGGTTTTGGCATTATCTGTTCCAGGGGGAGATTGTTGGGATTGAACCCTATCAGAGGAACAGATTATTAAAGCCAAAACTGGATCAGAGCAGTGGATCCAGAATAAGCAGATGTTGTGTATACAAGTCTCTCCCCTTGAAAGTGGTTTCAACATCTGCTGACCTCCTATCTACTGATCGGTACAACTGCTGACCTACAACTGTTGATCAAATCAAAGGCTGATGAAGACTAAAGCCCTGCTGTTCAATCTACTGCCTTGAGTCAAGCACTGCTGGGTTATATCAAGTGCTGCTGGGTTCACATCAGTGGAAGGATTCAGCAGTAGTTTAGTTTGTCTTTATGTAATGCATTGTAATAACAGTTGTTAGCATAGCATTACTTGTATAGACCAGAGGTTAGAGTTTGTTAGGAGGTTAGATGTCACTTTCATGGTGACGTCAGCAAAGATGCCACAGTGGTTTGTCCGTGCCTATAAATAGAACAGTACCCTGTACTGTTCTATTAGCTCTTCACCATCTTCTTCCTGCACGAACAAATCTCTGTGAGCTCAGGCTAAGGGGGAGTTTGTTGCATACATGCAATTGTAATCGTTGACTGAAATAAATTCAATCATTCGGTTCATTGTTGAAAATGTGTGTTAAAAGCAATTCTCCTGTTTGATTGTGAAAAGTTTGTTTCCATTAATTTCCGCTGCACTACTCATTCATTTGCATCTTAATTAAAACGTAAAACGCAATCAAAATCAAACTCAGATCCTAACACTAACAAAAGCCGATTGGGACCCCGGCACCACTTTCCCAATAACCTTTTTCAATCGGTTTGCTAAGATCTTTGATATAACTTTACTTATAACCCCAATAAGGTTTATCGGACGGTAATCTTCATACCAATCGGATCTTTGATTTTAGGAACAAGCGTAATGAACGAAGTGCTGCACCCCCTATCGATTGAGCCCGTATCGTAAAAGTGAGCCATTAAGGGGTTGTTTGGCTAAGCTTATTGTTTTGACTTATTTACTTATTTGCTTATTTGAAAAGCAAATAAGTCATAATGGAATGACTTATTTACTTATTCCTCTCACATAATAAGCTAATCCAAACACCTTTTAACTTTTCAAAAAGCAAATTAGTAAATAAGTCAAAAAATAAGCTTAGCCAAACAGCCCCTAAGTCTCTTAAATCTTCCTCGAAGAACCTGCAGAATTGTTTCAAGAATTTAAAATTGAAGCCGTCAGGGCCCGGGGCTTTATCAGCCTCACATTCGAACACCGCTTCTTTTTTTCCTTGGTTAAAAACTGCCCAGATATGTCGTTGGCTTCCACCTCCGAAAGCCTTATCACCCCTGGACAACACAATCCGGGTCTGGAACTAACTATCTCCGCAAAGTGATTCCTGAAAAAGCCAAATATTTCTTTCTTAATCAACTTCGGGTTAGTAACCCAATTTTCCCCAATGTTCAGCCCCGGAATGCCGTTTTTACTTTTCCTGTTATTGATAAGCCTATGGAAAAAGCAGAGTTCTCATCCACCTCGATCACCCAACGGCAACGAGATTTTTGTTTCAAATCCATGGCCGCCAGACGTTCCCGCTCACAAACATTTTTTACGCATTCAACCTTAATCCAAACCTCCTCTTCGGTAAGATCCCTGACTTCGCACATGTTATCCAACTGATCCAATTATTCTTTATCCCTCAACACATCATCTTTGTCTTTGCTTATCATTTAATTTCTCCAAATTTTTAGTTTGTTCCTAATATGTTTAAATTTGTTTGCCAGATGCATATTCCCAAAATGCATATTCTACCATAGAGTTTTGATTTTGGAGATGGTGGTAGTTTTAAGGTTTTGATTTGTTGTGAGATCTATCTTTTATTTTGGCCCTTTTATTGACATCTTGTCTAGATGTATTCTAATCTAAGTGGTGACATATAATCATTTTCAAATGAGACCCCGATGTTTATTAGGCTATGTGTTATATGCTTTAAAGGGGGCGTCATGGGTGCTACATTAGTTGGGCGTGCATGAGCTCAAAACACTACAATTGTGGGGCGCGGTCGGGGGAGGCGTGGGGCAAGGAGGAGGCTCGCAAGTTCGAAACTCAATTTCAAAACAGATATTAAAAAAAAATCCCCACCTAATCGATAAACCGAACACACATTTAAGAGTAACCGTAGTTTTATTATATTATAGAGACATAACTCAAGAACCACAATACAATAACTTTATGACTCTCATACATAACCCTAACCTTGGCTATGTATTTATTGTTGAAACCCGACTTGGTCAACAAAAAAAAAACATTAAGCAAAACCCTATACTTGCCTACGTATTTATAGTTGAAACCCTGACAAGAAAACATTAACCAAAACCCTAATTACCCCTGTTATTAAAGTTACAAAGGTTGGCCACCAACTTGTGAGGCCTTAAGGAATTATATGGCCAACATTCACCCCCAAATTTCTTGAGGCGAATTAGATGGGTCTTTCTCCCCATGGTTGTCCTCTTTGTCTTGATTCTCTTTTACAATAACCATGGCTCGTTTAAGGGGTGTTTGACTTAGCTTTTCCAAACTCTTTATGACTTTTTGGAAAAGTTACTAAATCACAATAGAGTGATTTGTTGACTTTTCTCCTCACATACACTCCCAATCCCAAATAGGGCTGTTCACGAGCCGAGCCGAGCCGAACCGAGCGGACCTTTGCTCGTGCTTGGCTCGTTTACAAACCGAACCGAGCGGAGTGGCTCATTTAAAACTGAGCCTCAAATCAAGCGAGCATTTTTCGAGCAGTAAATTTTCCGAGCGAGCGTTGAGCGAAGTTTGAGCGATTTGAACAACCGTGTCACCCGATTTAAATTTGCTGAGAGAGATACTGACAATGTTTGGTCTCAAGCTTTTATGTCCTTATAAACATACACATTTCGTGGCATGATATTTTTCTTATGAATTAAAATGTTGTGGCCAACGAGGCGATGATCATATTGCACGAACAATTACGTTGAGAGCAGGAGACGATCAACTTAGGGTAACGATATGAAACATTGAGGCGATGAGCAGCCTGTCGTTTATTGATTTAGGTTTTAACTTTTAGATTTGGTATTAATTTTTTTATTGGTTTGGTTGGGTTAGTACGTATAGATACAGTTGTAAATTTGTATATAGCGGACCAAAATCTAATAGAGTGGTATATATAAAACTATAAATTTAGTTTATATTCAAGTATATATGTCTGTGTAATGTGTGTATATATATAGGTGTGTGTATATATATGTGTATATACATGTTTATATATGTATATGTATGTGTATATGTATATATATACTAATTAAAAATAATAATTCGAGCCGAATCGAGCCGAGCCGAGCAGACCTTTGCTCATGCTTGACTCATATACAAACTGAACCGAGCAGAGTGGCTCGTTTACAACCGAGCGTCAAATCGAACGAGCATTTTCCGAGCAATATCCGAACGAGCGTCGAGCGAGCGGCGAGCAATTTGAACAACCCTAATCCCAAACACCATTTAACTTTTCAAAAAGTCGATAATAAGTTGGCGACAATAAGCACTCCCAAACACCCCTTAGTTGTTTCATCACATGTTGAGCCCTTTTGGTTTCTTCCATTATAGGTAGGTGGTGTAACAGGTTTACGATCAAGTCGTTTTGCTCAATCAATTGAATCGGTTACATTAGAACCCATCGATAGCAGCACCCTATGTCCGATCAACATAACACAAAATCGAACTCTCCTCGGTACAATCGTATTAAAAGTGGCGACTCGCACCCAGTCACATGGCGGTGGCGACTTTGACTCTAGAGGCAGCAGCATGCAACTTCCGGCTAGGTAGGTTTATCGATTAAGTTTCTTGAACTTGGCTCAGATACCAAATCAAGTCCCGACTCAATGATAAACCAAACATATGTTTAAGGGTAACCTTATTATTTATATTATGGAAAATCAAAAATGACTCAAAAACCACATACAAATCCCTAAACTTGGCTGTGTGGTTATAGTTGAAACCCCACTTTATCAACAAGAAACATTAAGCAAAGCCCTAATTACCACTTAGACCCTAAAACCCACTTGTTATTAGAGTTACACAGTGCTGTTGAAATATAAGCACATACAATAATCACTAACAACCATCTTCCTGTGCAAGATATAACCTTTATAATTCTCTAAGCAGAACCCCAATGAATATCTAATGAATCATGACTAACACTAAATTCTATCTTCGTTATTGAATTGAAAATCAAACAGTTATTAATTTACAACAGGTAGGTTTCTCTATTGGGGGTCATTGGTAGAGAATATGTTCTACCCTTACCTGTAACTGGCGAATGATTTTGAACCCCACAATTGTGTGTAAACTCATTTGGAACAACTTCAAAAGTAGACCGACGAGAGTGGTGGACGGCAGCTGGTGAATGGTCCATTTTCGTCTCTGAATTCGGGTGTCTAGGTGTTCCACTGCACAAAACAAAAACATTGATTCCAAGTGTTTTCATTTCACGAGTAAAAGAGCAAATGCTGATACTTTTAACTACAGAAAATAATGTAATGTAAGAATGTAAGATTCTAAGTTCTAACAACTTACCAGTGAAACTGTTGTCTTTCATATTTAACGAAAGTGCATGGTGAGTGTTGCATCATATCTTTGGGGAGTGTAGGCAAGTCTCTTTGATTATGCGGTATTTCCTACAATAAAAACACGTATGGATCTTGGAATAACAAGAATGGCAAATAAATAATGATACAAAAGCTGGAAACTTACGTTCAATCTTAGACTGGAAAACTTTTGCTTGTTGGGTGAAAGATTGTGATCAAACTTTTGCTTGCTGGGTGAAAGATTGTGATCAAATGAACGACGCACAAAAGGATGTTCGAGTAACAAAGCAGCCGATGGACGTTTTTCTGGATTTCTCTGCAAACATAGATTAAGAAAATCCTTCCCTTCTGATGATAATGTTTCGGGTATAGTTGGAGATCTGTTTAATACATTAAACATTGCTTGCACCTATTGGCACATGTAGGGAAACTAATTAGACGACGATGGAAAACATCTTAATATTTAAATGAGTAAAATGCCATTTTCGTCCTTGAGGTTTGGCCAATTTTGCGACTTTCATCCAAAGGTTTGTTTTTTTCGCATCTGGATCCAAAAGGTTTGAAATCTTGCCATTTTCATTCGGCTTGTTAACTCTATCCATTTTTCTCCGTTAATCGGGGGTATTTCCGTCTTTTTTGTTAACTTAAAGGACAATTCAGTTTTTTTCATTTTATGTAAAAAGACCGAATACCCCTGAAAAAGACCGAATTGCCCTTTAAGTTAACAAAAACGACGGAAATACCCCTGATTTAACGGAGAAAAATGGATGGAGTTAACGAGCTGGATGAAAATGGCAAGATTTCAAACCTTTTGGATCCAGATGCGAAAAAACAAACCTTTGGACGAAAGTCGCAAAACTAGCCAAACCTCAGGGACGAAAATGGCATTTTACTCTATTCAAATAGAAAATTACCCAAGTGAACTCGCTCCATGGAGGTTTCCCGGTCAGCATCTCAATCACCGAACATCCCAGACTCCATATATCCATGGTAAATGCATGTTCTCGATTGATATCTTTTCTCATTACCGCTTGCAGAAGCTGCATGAAAGAAGTGAAGGTTAGCAACTTTACGATCCTAAATATGATGCCGAAATTCATAATTACAAGACATACCTCTGGAGCCATCCAATGTGGACTGCCCTTTAAGGAAAGATCAGTTGTATATGCAGAAAGCTGTAAAAAGAACAAGTTATTCACAATGAAAAACTAAAAACAAGACAACTTCATGTTAGAGGTGGTTAACTTGAAACATATAAATATTAACTATAGAGTAAGCTGCAGTTTTACACCCTGGGGTTAACAAGCAGGATCAACTTTACACCCTATTTTGAAAATCAATCAACTTTACGCCCCCTTGTTTCCCAATTGCATCAGTGTTGGACCCTCTGTGAAGTCAACAGGCGAAATGACCATTTTACCCTTTGACCGTTAGTGGATAATGGTTAACTTTGACAGCGTTAAGGGGCAGGGTCCAACATTGATGCAATTGGGAAATGAGGGGGCGTAAAGTTGATTGATTTTCAAAAAAAGGTGTAAAGTTGATACCACCTTTTAACCAGATGGTGTAAAAATGCAGTTTACTCTTTAACAATTTCAGCTTACATGTTTCGCCAATCCAAAGTCAGCAAGCTTCACAACACCAGATGCATCAACAAGCAAATTTGCTCCTTTTATATCTCTATGTAACACATGCGTAGATCATTGAGAGCATATATTGGTAAATTTAACTACCAATACAGTTACAGTCCCTCGAAATATATATAAATATGCTAATCTTCCTTTAAATTATTTCAACTGCAATGTTAGCTTATCTGCTTTTGTAAAGAATAATGATACCTGTGAACAATCTTCTTGCTGTGCAAATAAGCCAATCCTGAGAGGATATGACGTGTAAAGTTTCGTACTACAGATTCTGTCATAGCTCCACAGTGTTCTCGGACATATTTATTTATGGGCCCAGGGTGAACATATTCCAAATATATGCAAAATCGGTCATCGACCTGGATACAAGACAGAAGTCGGTCAATAAATATTTTTAATAATATTGGAAGGAAGAAACATAAATGAAACGTGAAGAAACTCACTATTTCAGAACCCAGATAATGTACAATGTTTGGATGCTCTAAATTTTGAAGAACTCTTATTTCCTGAAACGGATTAAAATTTGAGAAAATTAATATATTCAAATATCTGAGCATACTATCTTCAATAGCCTACCTTCATGTGAATGCAAAGAAACAAATTCTATTCAAGTAGATGATGAATTAGGAGAACAATATGCAAAAAGTGTTTTTAACAAACTTGAAAATGCAAAGCTCAAGGGATGTGAAATACTATACAAATGTCTATGAATGATGCGTATTATTTTAATAACCTTTTGTGATTAAATCATGATGGTTCGCATGAACTTACAAATTTAAGCATATTATAGAACTAGTTTTAGGTTCAAATGAGAATAAATTATTTTAAGAAGAAAAAAAAGAAATTTCAACCAATAAGAATGTTTCATTTAATATTTGTATTTAATGTTATTGTAATTTTATCTTGGTAAACTTACATAGATCATTAATCTGTAATTTTCTTTTTAAATAGTAACTACATTAAATTTGTAACTTATTTTCAAAACATATATTTTTTCAAAAAAATAAAAATAAAAATTTAGAGTGTAGGATAAATTACGAGGTATGTATAATGAATTACGAGCTGTGTGGGATAAATTTCGACATGTAAAATGAAATTGACTAATTAATTAGTGATAGAATAATTAATATCAGGAGTTATATACTATTTAATGTTTTACCATTATACTCCTTTCTTCTTAAATCGAGTTTCTTTTCATTTGATTTGCCCCTTATAGAACTATATAGTTCATACTTATAATCTGAACTCTACATCCTAAAAGAAGGTTTTGAATTTGTTTATCAATCCCCAACTATATATGCTTTCACATATGGATCACATTATCACAGCTAATGATGTCCTCAAACAATATTGAGTTACAATCCTGCACAAGTTGTGGAAGATGAAATATGTGGCTTAAAACTTAAAACAATGGCATAGACAGTGAAACTTAACTTAAATATATGAAATATGTGGCTTAAAACTTAAAACAATGGCATAGACTGTATTGTTCTTTATTAAAAAAATACAGTGTTTAGCATAAGTCAGGTCAAAATTGGTCATTTCTAGCGGAGTCAAAAGGGTAGACTGAGTCAGGTTGGAACGAGCCTTAAACACTGTTTTGTTCTTTATTGAAAATTTCATTAAACAATTAACTTGTCAAATATAAATGATTAGCAGATTTTTAATAATAAAGCCATTTAAGAAATTTTATGCATCAAAATTCTAAATACATTTTGGATGACTTTCCAACCCATTTGACCTGCTCAATTTTATTTGACCAGTGTTTCAAGTAGATTTAGAATCAATTTTCTTCTACAAATTTGCAAACTAAGACCAGAAAACATGGAAATGTGAAGCGGTTTAAGAGAATAACCTGCTCCAACTGCTGTATGCATTCGGATGATTTAGGATCATCAGGAATGACATCAACTTCTTTCATCGCGCACAAGCTCCCTGTTTCACTACAAGAAATAAACATAAACATAAGCTCACTGTCATAATACAGATTTGTAATTATGCTCATTCCATATTACGTACCGATTGGTTGCTTCGTATACAGTACCATAAGTACCAGACCCCAAAAGTTTCCCTTTTTGCCATTGACCTTTTATCAATTGTGCATCAGATTTATCCAAACTTTGACGTCTGGAAACAGGTCTCGAAGGTGGAAGAGGAAGTGGGTGAACATTAGTATTGTTGTTCTCGGTTCTACTAACCGGATAAGGACTTTGTAACGGTGGACTGTGCGGTTGAGAACGTTTTGTTGCTGTGTCAGAAGATGGTAACATATGGAATTCCCGATGGCCTGCAAGCGCAGAATCGAAAATATCGAGTGTGCTAAATCTTTTGGGGCTAAGTGTAGGACTAGTGAAGCTGCTAGTCGGGGCGCTTCTTGCTGAAACTTGCAACCTGATGTCACGGTGAACCTTTTCACCATTTATGTCTTGAGGATAACCCTTCCGACGAATGTAAGTTGAAGGCTTAGGTGATATTGGGATACCACTACCCTTGGTACTACTCATCCCACATCGATCATATCTGCGATTACAATGAAAAATTGAAAAGGATAATGATGAAGCTACCCAACTAATGATAACGAAAAACCAAATAACAATAACTACAATAGATAACAACTCCAGGAATCTCTGCAGCCACTAAAGTCCTAAATTCCTTTAGACATTGAGTTACCCTTTATGAAAGATTTCCAAAGAACCGAAAAAACAGTATTGGTTATAAACCAACTAATGATAATGATAAAACCTCAATAATACACTTAAACCACATATATAATTATGACTAACAAACAGGCTTAAAGATAAACTCGGTTGACATTCACTTGCAGAATTCCAAATTTACATTTGTTTTCCTCCTTACATTATATTTTGCCTCCATTTTGGCCCATAATTATTATCATTTTCTCCGTCATCATCATCATCATCGTACTCAGTATATCCCACCTATAGCAAAGCTAAGGTAGGGTCTGAGGAGGGTGGGATGTAGACAGCCTTACCTCTACCCCGTAGGAATAGAGAGGCTGCTTCCAATGAGACCCCCGGCTCGATTGTGGTTTTGCATCAAGCCTTGGACATAAGGCACATAACACTCAGCAATTGAGACAAACGCCAATTGGTGCATGTACCCCCTTGTCTTTCGGCTATCAACGCCACCACATGATGCCTGATTAACGATCCCCTCTTTTTAATGTTATTTTCACGAAATTAGTAAAATAACGTTAAAAATTAGTGCACTTTTGCTTTTGCCCCCCCGAGCGCCCACACATATATTACATTATATGAGCAGACCGCAAGCGGGGCTCGATTAAAAGGACGTCAATAACTATCGCAATATTTCAACTACAGATAATAATGACTAACAAACAAATGTAATGATAAATCATAAATCAAGATAATAGTAAGCATAAGACTATGGGGTGTCGGACGTGGGTTGGGGCGGCGGTTTGGGTTCAACGCCGGCTGCTCAACCCCGGGCAAGCGTTGGGCATGGCATTGCCCCTTTGGCGTGGGGATTGAGCCTGGCATGGGGCGGGGGGTTGGGTGACACGGCTAGCTTTGATTGGCTGGTTCAGTGTAGGTTTTTTTTTTAATTTTCTTTGTAGTTTCTTAAAAAATTCCACATGGCTGGCCACGCCCAGCTAACCCTATCATTCCATAAAATACAAATTCATATAATACTATCTTAACTAGGATTCATGTAACTTAACTGATCATGATTTTATTTAAAAAACAAGTATTTTCATCTAAAATATTAACCATTTTAAGAGCATTATTATTACTTATAAACAATATTACTTAATTACCGGAAATATGAAAGATCAATATTACCTTAACATCTAATAAAAAATCAAATTTTAAGATAATGCAAACCTGTTCAACGATTTGAACAGGTAGAACCAGATATTAGTATCCGGTTTAACCAGTATAACCAGCGCGGTATTTAAAACATTGATAACAACAAAAACTTACCGTCCATTTCCACCAGCACCACATCCTTCTGCCGGCAACCGCTGATCATCACTAGGAAGTGGCAACGGTTGCGGCACGGCGGACGAGGACCAGTGCTCCGGCAACCGGTGCGGCGACCGTGAATGAGAACTCGGAGAAACAGGCAACGATTTCGACACACCACCGTCATCTTCCACCGGCGCACAATAGTCCTCCACCGTCAAGTGACGGAGTTTACGCTGCCTAGTGAGCCTCTTCATCGAATTATTATCGCATGAAGACGACGAATTTGAACACGGAGACGATTTCGACGAATTGTTATCGTGATTAGAACTGTAAGTAAATGAATTGATGAAATTGGCAGGTGAAGAAAGATGAAACCTCCGTTTACTGAAGAAGTTACTCATCAGTAAGCAAATTGGCAACACAAAATGAATGAGCGAAACTTAGGGTTTTAATGATGACGAGTCGTCGGCTTCGTTACGTTCATGAATTGAAGTCATACAGTAAGGAACACGATCATATCATCAACAGCAACAGCAACGATATCATCATCATTCTTCCACAGTGTGTAAGAGAGACGAGCGAAAGGTCAAAAGTCCATGCTCGTGTGCATACTCGGTCGTGGCTATACGTATACTTTCTGTATGTATTGTTGTGTTGAAATTTTCAAAAGCAGACTAACCCAAGTTTTATTTGACCCCCGGTATTTTCTTGTATTTGATAATATGATCCCTCTTAAAGGATCTACCATCTATAGAATACATTATGTGACATAGAACCTTTAGAATGTTTACCCTTTTACCTTGTAAAATGAGAACCACGGATCGACACTTTATGTTTATCCGGTTTACAGGTTCAAAAGGGTTTGTTAGTTTGAATAAAGGGTCTGGTGGGTTAGAACCTTAATTTAATTTGGTCTTGTGAACTGAGCTGCGTTAGACTAAGGTGTTGTTTGTTTTTTAAGAGGTAAAAGGTCTGCAATCTGCGGACCATATTTGCAGGCAGGAAAAGAGGTGGACCAAAGGTCTGCAGTCTGCAAGTAGAAGAGTGTTTGTTTAATTCTACAAAAACCTCTTCTCTTCTCATTTATCACACAAACACAGACCACTCCTCTCTCTCTATCTGCCTTCATCTTCACCAGTTTCTTTAAAAACCCTACTCTCATCCAAACACGCACACCATGAACATCTGCCTTCTCCCCCATCTTCTCTCTGCAATCTAATCCAAACACATACAAATAGAATTGAAAACTTATAATTTCATCATCTCCTCCATCTTTCACTTACACACACAAGATCCATCCTACCTACACCACCTCTACCCCCTTTCGGTTAATCACTCTGTCAAGAAACGACCGACCAGACTCCGACCGGCGAAGCTCACGACGGTGGAGCCGGCTACGGTTAACGGCGGTGGCAGGGGATTATCACGACGGTTCTCCGGTGAAGCTCAGAGCGGGGGTAGAGAGAGGGAGAGGCTAGAGAGATCGATGAGAGAGGAAGACACGGGAGAGAGAGGGATGAGGAAGAACGATGGCGAAGAGGAATGGCGGAGAAGCCATTTTCCGATAACGATCCACCGCCGTGCGGCGGAGCCGCGGCGTCGGTGGTGGAGCTTTTCTGTTCGACAAGTTTCCGGTAAGCACACGTCTCTGTTTCCCCGATTTCTTTTATTTTTCTGAAGAAGATTAATGATGATGATGAATTGTTGATTGTGAGGATGATAATGAACTATTGTTGTTGTTGATTGTGAGGATGATAATGAACTATTGTTGCTGATGAGGATGATAATGAACTGTTGTTGCTGAATTGCTGGGTGGTGGAGGTTGAAGATGAGAGGAGAGAAGAGAAGAGGTTTGAAGAGGTTTGAAGACATGGGTTGATGTCTGCATCAAGAAGAGGTCTCGCGTACCTTTTTTAATGAAAGGTCTGCGAGAAAACAAACAAGCTGCAGTACCCAAAGGTCTGCGCACGTCTGCGTGACGCAGACACAAGTGCTCAGAAGAGCTTTTGCCCAAAAAATAAACACCACCTAAAAAATGTTCCATAACAATAGTAACATCAATCTAAAAACAAAAATATAAAACCTTTCTACCAAAATCTCTAAAGTATACACACGATTCAACCCTGAAAACGGAACCGCAGAAGGTTTGATGGTTAGATCCTAGAAGGATTGATCTTCGATGAAGTCTGAACTTTTCATTAGGCGGAGGATTGATCTTGGAAGGATAACTTATACCTATACGCGAGGAAGTTGAATGGTTTTAATTACATTTAGTTTTTTATGAGATATACAAGGAACTAGGAATAGATGGAAGCTCGGTGGTTGTTTATCCAAGGTTCAAGTGGTTCTAATTTAATACCCACATGTCGGAACCGGAACCAACCCGGAACCTTTTATGGATGAATTCTTAAACCTACAAACCGGCCCTTCAAAGGCAAAAAAGTTCGGGTTATTGTGGTTCTGGTTCGGGTTCAAGGTTCTCAAGTTCCAAAACCATAACTTGCTCACCCCTAATTATGGGTGTTCATCGAATTTTGGAAAAAAAAAAAAAGGAAGTTAAGTGGGTTTTTGATATACGCGGCCCGGACTAAAGAAAAACATAACCCTAATTTTGGAAAATCAAATATCGCAGCTCGCAGCCACATCTCTCTCTCTACTCCACGGTCGGCGTCAACACTCCACCTCCAGGGTGTGTTCGTGTCTTAACAGGTTTTATGATACGCTGATAAGTTTTTTCGTGTCTTAAAACAGGTCATGTTTGTGTAACATGTTTATTATCAGGTTCTTGTTCCTGTTTAGAAAAATTGGCTCGATAGAATTTCGTGTTGTGCTCATGTTTATCTGTCGCATGTTCATGTCTTTATAGGTCATGTATGACACGATATGCCAGCCTATTATTTACGAGTGAGAGAGAATATATTGCTTTAAACTTAAAGAATAGAAAGCAAATATATGTAACATTTAATTATAATTGCTTGGAAAAAAATATTTTGTTCTAAGATTGAAAAGTATTGATTGTTCATTGTCTCATAATTTTCTTGTTGAACATCAAAGGTAAATTGGTAACTTTACTTGTTCCCAACGCCAAGATGATATTAACAAAAGCATTGACATCATGTCAAAGACTAATATGTGACAATGGTTGTCATTTTTGTCGTCAATATGTGGGGTGGTTGCGAGTTTCATAAATACCGACTGCCACGTGTCAGAACTTGATGATGAGATTGGATACTCATGTATACGATCAAATACGTCTGTCAATTGAGCTCTAGCTTAAGTAACAGAAGGACTTCTTCAGTTATTTAAAGACTACTCGGGATTATGCTAATTTTGACATGAGTTATGCTAATTTTGACATGAATTACGCTTATTTTGACACATATAAAATATCCAATAATTAATTTCTATATATTTAACATGTCTGACTACTCTCCGAGTACTACTCAAGTACTCCGAGTACTCCCTACTCCCCACTCGGCCGACTAGGGAGCGCCTAACGACTTCTACAACACTGATTCGGACCTACAAATTTTTATTACGATTCTTGTTTAGTTTAGTTAATACCATATTATATACTATCATTCTTTGTTTAGTTTAGTTAATATTATGTTATGTGATATGTTATAGACAAAATTGCAGAAAACAACCTTTATGTTTGTCCCAAACTGCACTTTATACCTTTCACTATGAAATCGGTAAAAACCAACCTTTATGTTCATGTTTTACTACAGGTTCAACCTTTAACACAAACGACGTTTATTTTTCTGGTTAAATTACCCCACATGCTTTGCATGTGAGGGCTTTTTGATCATTTTAGTTATATTTTTAATAATTTTTTTGTTTTTTTAAATATTCTATTGATTACTCACTGCTACTTAGGAGACACTTGTCCCACTCACAAACTGACAACACCCCTAGTCACATCTCTCACACACACCACACCTGTTACTAATACCCATGTATCTATTTTCTTCTTCCCAAAAACAACCCACACACTACACACTTAGAGAGAGAAATGGCTAGTTAGAGAGATGTAGAGAGAGTCGGAAGAATGAGAGAAAGAGAGATGACCGGAGATGGTTACCGGTGACGGATAAAACGGTGATGACCGGTGGTGTTTTGATTGCTTGAAAAAACAGAGTCATCAACAGTGAATCAACAAGAACAATTCTACAATGATAAAAACATCATCATCACACCAATATTGAAATTCACCAAAAGGTAGCCCATTTCATATTTATTTTTTCGATCTCAATTTGGGTTTTAATTATTTTGCATAAAGTTTATTAATTTTCAACCTTTGAATCCTTATTTTTGTATCCAGTGAAGGGTTTTAGAAAATGTATATGTCTGCAAGTTTCTTGAATATTATTTGGCCCCAGTTGAAGGATTGAAACGATTAAGGAGTGAAGGATTGAAACGATTAAGGAAGGTTGATTGATGTGGGTTTGATTTATATAGGTCAATATAGTCAACTCCTCTTCCTTCTCTTTCACTACAGACTTCCTCTGATTGAAACGATCAGAGATGAAGAGAGAGAGAGAAAGATAGAGATTGGTAGAAAGCAGAGATTCGATCGGAGATAAGGGCCGGCCATGGTCTCCGACCGGCTGACCGTCCTACGGTTCCTCTGCCAATTCCGGTCACACCGCTAACAGTCGTCAATTGGATTACCTGTTCCGCATGAAAAGTATCTTAATTTTCTTCTCCTGTTTGACATCACACAATTGCAAATCTTCATGACTGGTTGAGAAAGATTTTGGTATCTTTTGTTTTTTAAAATGATTTTATTTGAAGGTTTTCGGGTATTTTAGTGTCAAATGTTTTGATTAGGGCAATTGGGTTTTGGGATGTATGGATGCAGAGAAGAAGATGATGAAATATTGATGTTGCTGGCAAGATGATGGAGATGGTGGGGCTACATTAATTATAATTTAATTTAGTAATAAAAAGACAAAAATGAAATGACAATAATACCCTCACATGCATTGCATGTGAGGGAGGTTTAACAAGAAAAACAAACGTCGTTTGTGTTAAAGGTTGAACCTGTAGCAAAACATTAACATAAAGGTTGGTTTTTGCCGATTTCATAGTGAAAGGTATAAAGTGCAGTTTGGAGCAAACATAAAGGTTGTTTTGTGCAATTTTGTCTATGTTATATTATGCCAATAAATCACAAGGACCATCTACGTAATTAACTCTTAGTCTTACATATACGATGATGCAATTATATTATTTGAGCACCAAATAAAATACCCTATTTGTAATTTGTGGACGTAGGTCACCTTGACCAAACCATGTAAATTGATGTGTCTTCTTTAATTGCTTCCGTGTGCGGTGTGTGTGATGGTGATTCTGCTATGTGTTGCTCTGTTCGATACCTAACAAACTTTGGGGCTTGGGCTCTCGTAGCGGCTTTGCCGATTTGTCATATCCCACCCAATAGGCTTCTCTCACCCATCATATGCATCTTTCATATACCCTTTGGCCGTTCATATTTCCTAGGCATGTTTCCACAAGTAATGCCCAAAGCTTCAGGCCGGAGAAACTCATGCAGAGTCTACCACCTTTGGCCTAGTACATTTCTTTGAGGACATTTGTCAAATGGTATAAGAACAACTGATAACACACAAAATAGCGAGAAAACAAGCGACAAAACTTTTATTATTTACCCAAACCAAAAAACACCCACCAAAACCCTTGATCTTACAAACAGTAAGATCTGAGAACAATTACAAAGAAGAGATCAACTGATACAATCAATCAGATGATCTAAACAGTGATCACATGCGATCACAAGATCTATCAAAGATCTATACAAGAATTGATACAAAAATACAAAGGATACAATCAGAGAAGAAAGGCAGGTATGCGTAACAAAGAGAGAGATGACTGGAACTGTCCAGAAGTTGTCTTTTATATCACCTTTTCTACATATTACACTTCAGTCCTCGAGATATGTTGATGACGATTGCAGCCCCTCAAATGTATCACATAGACCCCTTATAATTCCAGCTGTTATAACAAATATGTAACAAACTAACAACCGGATAACAGATCAGTCCATTTCTTGTGATTATTTATAAACTGCCCAAAACACAACAGGCCCAGTCATGTTATGATAAGCCCAATAAATAATAACATAACATATGAATGAGATTTAATCATTTACTTTTAACACTCCCCCTTCATTCATATGTTTAAACAAGTTAGTTAATCCCAACTTATCACAAATCATTTCATGTTGCGACACCGAAAGTCCTTTAGTAAATACGTCTGCAAGTTGAAATTCTGTATCAACTTTCTCAGGACGTATTACACCGCAGGAAACTTTCTCTCTCAAGAAATGCAAGTCCAGCTCAAAATGCTTTGTTCTTTCGTGAAATACCGGATTCGCAGCTATAGACATAGCTGCTTTGCTATCACAAAACAGATTCACAGGTAAACAAACATCAACTTTAAGTTCTTTCAACAAGTTCACAATCCACATTATTTCACACGTAGCAGAGCACATAGCTCTGTACTCTGCTTCTGCCGTTGATCTCGAGACTACACTCTGTTTTTTACTCTTCCACGAGACCAACGACGACCCCAGAAAAATGCAAAAGCCGGTTACGGACTTTCGAGTTATCAAACACTTTCCCCAGTCAGAATCAGCATATCCTACCAAGTCTAACACATTTTCAGATTTAAACCTTAATCCTTTACCAAGACATGATTTTAAATACCTAAGCAATCTTAGAGCAATTTGCAAATGTGACTCGGTCGGACTATGCATAAACTGACTCAGAAACTGAACAGTATACGAAATATCAGGTCTGGTCAGTGAAAGATATATCAGTTTCCCTATTAATTTTTGAAAATTAGTAACATCTTTTAATAAAACTGGATTTTTCTCATTCCTAGATGATACTATATAGCTTTGTTCAATAGGGGTAGCAACTGGTTTACATCCTAACAGACCGAATTCACTTAATAATTCCAAGCAATATTTTCTTTGATTTAGACAAACATCATTTTTATCATATAATACCTCTATTCCAAGAAAATACTTGAGTTTACCTAAATCTTTAATTTTAAAACTATCACTTAGCATTTTCTTAACTTCATTTATTTCATCAAGACTATTTCCTGTTAATACTATATCATCCACATAAACCAGCAGAACAACAAACACAGAACCTTTGCACAAAACAAATAAGGAATGATCACATAAGCTTTGCCTAAATCCAATTTTTTCTAACACTTCAGTCAACTTTTCATTCCATTTACGTGGAGCTTGTTTAAGTCCATATAGGGACTTAACTAGCTTACAAACTTTTGTTTCATTTTTAGAATAATACCCGGGGGGTAATGACATATACACATCCTCAGTTAAGGAGCCATACAAAAAAGCATTATTAATGTCAAGTTGAAACATAGGCCAATTATTTTTCACAGCAAGACAAATAACACACCTTATTGTTACCATTTTTACAACAGGAGAGAAGGTTTCACTGAAATCAATTCCTTCTCTTTGATTATAGCCTTTAGCAACTAACCTTGCTTTAAAACATTCAACTTCACCATTCGATTTATATTTAACTTTATACACCCATTTGCACCCAATAGGCTTTCTATTGGGTGGCAAATCAACCAAAACCCAAGTGTTATTTTTAAATAAGGCTTCCATTTCGGCATTCATAGCCTCAACCCACCTACTATCTTTGGCAGCCTCATTGTAATTAACTGGTTCAACAATTTTATTCAACGAATTAACAAAACAGTAATTTTCAGCAGATAAACACGAATAGTTAACTACTCTATCTATTCCATACTTAACTTTACCATCAAGCACAAAACCATCCAGTTTTTTTGGCACAGATACAACTCTAGTAGATCTTCTAGAACTAAATTGGACTCCCTCAGATAGGTTGGTCTCTTCATTTGAGATCCCAGTGTCCTCAACCCTGCTATTATCCTCACTACTACTACTCTCAACCCTAGTTCCTAAATGTTCCTTTTCATGACCATCCTGACTAGAGGAGGCAGATGTAGAAGGATGATCTAGCTGCTGATCATCACTAGGATACTCATGAGATCCAATAACCCTCTCTTCATCATCGGGAAGTAAAGAAACTTTAGGCACACTTATTTCAACACAATCAAAAAAATTAACATGATTTAAACTTTTATCAGCAACATTTTCTTGACTCATTAACTGTCTCGTTTTAAAAGGATAGACATCCTCATAAAACTTTACATCTCTTGAATAAAAAACTTTCTTTTCATCCAAACTCCAAAGTTTGTATCCTTTTTTTACATCTGAGTATCCTATTAACACACACTTATCAGCATGATAAGCAAATTTGTCTGACTCATTTAAGATTGTGCTAAAACAAAGACACCCAAAGTTCCTCAAATGGGACAGAGAAGGTTTAAACCCAAAAACAACTTCATATGGACTCTTACCACCTAAAACTGATGACGGCAACCTGTTAATCAAATAGACCACAGTTAATACACTATCAGACCAGAACCTAAGAGGTAAGCCACCCTGGAACATCAAAGATCTAGCCAAGTTTAACAAATGTCTATGTTTACGTTCAGCCACACCATTTTGTTGTGGTGTGTATGAACAAGATGTCTGATGAATAACACCTTTAGTTTTAAAAAAATTATTCATTTGATTATTTACAAATTCCGTCCCATTATCACTCCTAAAAATTTTAATTTTAGTTTTAAATTGTGTTAGAATCATTTCATAAAAAAGACACAAGTTCTCAAAAACCTCCATTTTATTTTTTAAAAGGTAACACCAAACAGTCCTAGAAAAATCATCAACGACAGTTAAAAAATATTTGAATCCTTCATAAGACGAGATTTTATAAGGACCCCAAAGGTCTAAATGAACCAAATCACCAACACATTTTGACTTATGTTCACTTATAGGAAACGGAACCCTAACCTGTTTGGCTTTATGACAAATCTCACATGGACCATGGTCTAAACTATTAATTCCTATGTCATGTTTTAACAGAGCTAGAACCTGATCTGAAGGGTGACCCAGCCTATTATGCCATAAGTTTGTTTTAAAAACACTATTAAAACATACACTATTAGAATTACCATTCATTCCCACAAAATACAAACCGCTATCCTGTCTACCAATCATCAGGACTTTCCCTAATTTGGAATCCTGTAATACACAATTTTCTTCATTAAACACAACTGAAACATGATTATCCTTAGCAAGTTTATGAACAGACAACAAGTTCACACAATAGTCAGGAACATAAAAGACATCTTTCAACACAATACCATCAATTAATTTTAAGTCTCCAATTTTCAAAACTTTCACACTTGTACCATTAGGATGACTAACACTTAAATCAAATTCTGACACATCTACACAATTATACATATTTATATCTGTTTTAGACATATGTTGATTAGCACCAGAATCAACAATCCACCTATGACTACTACCAAAGTTAGCAAAACTAGAACAACTCACAAAATTACCAGCAAAATTACAATCACTGGTAAACTTACCTCCAACATTGGAAGCTTGAGACTCATTTCCAGATTTCTCACCAACAAGATGTAACAACTTAGTAATCTGTTCTGAAGTAAAAGGTAAGACAGAAGTACCAACAGAAGTAGCAGACCCAACAGCAGCATTAGATCTATTATTAGCAGAATTACCTTTACCCCCTGATTACCAACCCTTCTTTTAAAACCCGGTGGATACCCTATTATTTCAAAGCATCTATCAACAGTATGACCAATCAAATTACAATGTGTACATTTTAAGTTTGGATTAGGTCCTCTAGACACTTTTTTCTTAGGATCAAAGGACTGATTAGACTTAGACACATAAGAAATACTTTGTCCTTTAATGCTACCACTAGCCATCCTGTGAGACTCTTCCCTAGACACAATAGAGAAAGCAACCTTGACTGAAGGAAATGGTTCCCTGGTTAATAAAGTTGTTCTTACAGGCTGATATACATCATCCAAACCCATAAGAAACTGCAGTAAGTTTTATTAAGGTTGTAAAATCATTGTATTCTTTTGCTGCTTTACAAGAACATGAAGGCGTTGAAGCATAGCATCAAACTGCTTCCACATCGTTGTAAGTTTATTATATATTCAGCAACTGAACTTCCATTTTGTGAAATACAATTTATCTTTTTATATAAGTCATAAACCACTGAACCATCACTTTATCAAAAGATTCCTTCAAGTCAAGCCAAACCTCAGATGCAAGTTTAGAAATACTTGTCCTAAAAACAACTCCTCAGAAATGGAATTTAACAGCCAAGTCAACACAACTGAGTTACACCTATCCCATTGGGCAGACAACACCTCATCATCCTCAGGTTTCTCACACTTGCCATCTATAAAACCATATTTGTTTTTAGCTTCTAGTGCAAGTTTCATTGCACTTGCCCAAACAGTATAATTTTCTGTACCTTTAAGTTTTCTACCCACAATAGTTAAAGCACTAGAGTCACTTGGATGCAAATAGAGAGGTGATCCTATATCAAGTTTGCTAATAAGAGTAACAGAAGTACCTTCACCGTCACCCATGATAACACACACTAACAAATAAGCAAACCACAAGACACAGAGAGCAGACAAGAAGTCACAGAGAATATCACAGATAACACACAGAAGTGTGAAAAAAACAAACAAACAGACAAAACAAACCCTAGGGCGAAACTGAGTCAGGGACCAGATTCCAGGTTCGTCACTCTAAGGTGCCTGGACAAGCCTTTACTCAGGAGCCTTAAACTACTCTAATCAGACCTAATACACAGTACAAGACAAGAACACCAAATAAACAACAAACACAATCAGAATAAAATGCGGAAGACGAATCAAGAGCTCTGTGGCTCTGATACCATGTCAAATGGTATAAGAACAACTGATAACACACAAAATAGCGAGAAAACAAGCGACAAAACTTTTATTATTTACCCAAACCAAAAAACACCCACCAAAACCCTTGATCTTACAAACAGTAAGATCTGAGAACAATTACAAAGAAGAGATCAACTGATACAATCAATCAGATGATCTAAACAGTGATCACATGCGATCACAAGATCTATCAAAGATCTATACAAGAATTGATACAAAAATACAAAGGATACAATCAGAGAAGAAAGGCAGGTATGCGTAACAAAGAGAGAGATGACTGGAACTGTCCAGAAGTTGTCTTTTATATCACCTTTTCTACATATTACACTTCAGTCCTCGAGATATGTTGATGACGATTGCAGCCCCTCAAATGTATCACATAGACCCCTTATAATTCCAGCTGTTATAACAAATATGTAACAAACTAACAACCGGATAACAGATCAGTCCATTTCTTGTGATTATTTATAAACTGCCCAAAACACAACAGGCCCAGTCATGTATGATAAGCCCAATAAATAATAACATAACATATGAATGAGATTTAATCATTTACTTTTAACAACATTGATTCCAAAAATGATTTAGGAAATATCACCCGGTGAATGCTATTGTTTTGCCAATCACAGGGATGGAAAACGTGGATCGTGTCCTATAGATCGATCAGGGGCGCAGGATAGAAGTTGCCGCCGCGGGGGGGGGGGGGGGGGGGGTGGGGGGGGGGATGACAAGCATGTGTGTTTTCTCATGGTGAGGACAATAGGACATGAGTTGGCTAGATGTGTAGGGCATATACGAACATGAAGAGTATATGTGTAAGTGTAGAATTTATTAGATAAAACTTAAACTAAGCATGTGTGTTTTAAAACAATGCATCAAGTGCATGTCTTACAATATAACATGGTGAAGTTAAAATTGATGTTTATATATAAATCATGAAGTGTTTCCCCATGCTCACATGTTGGGCACGTACGTAAGAACATCTTAGTGGTTGAGATACGTTTTTTAGTGGTACTTCGAGGACACTCCCCCGCCTTACTTAGAGTTCGTACGTATCAATGTGCAACGAGTAAACGTGGCTATCATGACCCATTCAAAAGAATGGATTGATTTGGTCATTAAAATGTTGTATATGGGTTCATATGAGTGTACTCAAAATTAGTCAAGTCAATTTGGGTCCACTCAGATTATTACAATGGGTCACCCTTATATAAGTTAACTTAAGTGGGTCTGATGGGTATGCACCACCCACGACCATTATATGTCTCCACCACTTACTCGTCGATGACCTCGCCTCCACCTTCGACACTACCCTCACCGCCGCAGCCGCCATCAGCACTACCTTCACCTTTCACCAACGGCACCACCTCCGTGGCTTCTACCCAAGGGAGGATCTATATATATTGAGCCAACCCCCCCCCCCCCCCCCCCCCCCCCCCCCCCCCCCCCCCCCCCCCCCCCCCCCCCCCCCCCCCCCCCCCCTCTTTATTTAAAAGTTCAAGATCCGCTACTGTTTCTACCACTCTGCCCTTGCTGCCATTTTTAATACAGTATTACGCTATTGTATTAAAAAGTAGTAAAATTGCCTCATATAATAATACAATCATATCACTGTTAGCAAACGTCAGTAGCATATGCTCAATTCAAAACATAGATTCGAATTTGGACAGAGTGTAGTCTGTCTAGACAAATTAACAAAATAAAATATAAAAAATTAAAAGATAAAACAATGTAAATGATGTCAGACTTTAAACGTTGACTCGTATATTTTTCTTATCTGTATAAAAACATGTGAAATAAAGAATATAAACTATACATATTGATGGATGAATATGATACAAAAGAAATTACATGCTACAGTAGAGATGTTCTTCATGAACACATTTGGTATAACATTCGGAACCAGATTGAATCAAAGACGTTTGTTTTTATTCTTTTCCCTGAAACAACTCATTTCAAAATTAAATCAAGTTTATTCTGGTCGGAACCGTTTTCACCCAAAGCCAAATTTTATACTTTCTGAAAACAGGCGTTCGTTCGACACAAACCATAGTTGTCAATAGCAAATAACGGTAAATAGCGACAAGCGTCCCATACGTCCACCCCGGATCAACTTCCTTTATACTACCCATTTTGTTTAACACTTGACAGAGTTCAGTAAATCATAAAAGTAACAGTAAAATACGTTATCCAACGATGGAGATGAGGAAAATACAGAGTTCATGAATCAAAGAAGATGAGGAACCAAGGGAGACCAAACTTGAGGTCAAGCAGCGGAGTTGAGGAAGACGAGAGGAGAACCGACGAAAAGTGGAAGACGAGAGGAGGCGATGACGTGAAGCACTTCTCGCTTCTTTTTTCAATAGTGAAACAAAAAAGCCTAGTGGGGCATTGCTATTTATATCTAAAAATATATAAAATAAAATACAGAACCTCGTTATATGTGGCTAAACCCCTTATAGCGCCATATGAGCGCTATAGGCTTTATTGACAACTATGACCCTACTAGACTAAGTAATAACAGTATAGAGACTAATATGTAATATGGTGTTCTATATAAAGACCTCTTATGTAACCCTAAGGACATCATCACAATCTAATACATTTACAAAGTTCAATTGACCCAAACTAATTTTTCTTAAAACCTGTTTTGACCCAAACCCAAACTTATACTTTTAAAATTGTCCATTTTGACCCGAATTCATTTTTCTCACAGCCTGTTTTGACCCGCCGCCCAACCCGACGAGTCGCTAATGATCGGTATGCTGTCCTATATTGGGGTCTAAAAATTGTTAGCCTGTGTGGCGTTTTTGACTGTCCATAGTAGCCCAACCGCCCCATGAAATATTGGATTTTACAAGAGAACTAATCCCATTCGTAACTTTATTTTTGGGAAAGAAATACCTTTTTGGTACAAATTAAAATGATTAAATAAAAAATCAGTCTTCACAAGAAAGAGCCAAACAAGTATCTATTTTATCATTTAAATCTTATTCATCTAGGACCTTTTTGTTGGGGCTTGGATTAGCAAACATACATTCCAAATTCAAAATAATAAATTAATTAAAATGCAGTGTGTCACAGTGACTCGCCTAATGATCATGGCAACAAGACAAAATACATATTTAAGAACATAATTATATCATAAACAAAAGATCAAATACAAATAGGCTTATCATACAAAACGTATGAATACGATGAAAATGTAAAAAAAACGCAGTGTCATTTTTGTAATTATTTACTCGTAGAGTAGTTATCAAAATTACTCTACAAATGATCTTGTAGGGTAATTTTGATCTTGTAGAGTAATTTTGTAAAATGTTCTTGTAGGGTAATTTGATCTTGTAGAGTAATTTTGTAGAGTATCATAATTACTCTACAAATGATCTTGTATGGTAATTTTGATCTTGTAAGGTAATTTTGTAGAGTATCATAATTACTCTACAAATGATTTTGTAGAGTAATTTTGAATTATATGTTATTTGATAAACTTGCAGAGTAATTTTGATAATTACCCTACAAGATCAAAATTACTCTACAAGATCATTTTTAGAGTAATTTTGATAATTACCCTACGAGCAAAATATTACGAAAATGCCACCGCGTTTTTTTTTTTTTTTTTTTTGCTTGTTCATGCCTTTCGTACGTTTTGTACGATAAGGCACTTTGTACGTGAACTTAACCCTTATATCATAAGTCAAACCTGCCGCAGAACGCATATTTGTTTAATCCAAGATATGAAGTAACCTAGAATCATCGAGCCGAGCTTTTAGCCCGTTTGAGGTTGTTCTCAGAATAGCTCAAGCCGAGCTCGAGCTTTGAGTTTTAGTCGCAAGCCGAGCTCGAGCTCAAATAAGTAGATTCGAACCGAGCCGAACTCGAGCCTAGTCGGGCTCAGCCCGACTCATTTACACCCCTAGTCACAACTTCGAACATATTTCCTTTGACGATCTCATACAAACTAAAAGTTAACCAAGTTAGTTTTTGTTGACGTGCATTCCCACATAAGCAGTCCAAGTCATCAAAACTTTGCCACATAAGCGGTCTATGTCATCAAAACTTTGACTCTTTTGCCATATAAGCAAAAACTAACCGAGTTAACTTTCAGTTATTATAGTTATAATGAGATCGCTAAAGGAAAATATGTTCAAAGTTCGGATTGTTTGTAAACATTTCTAAGTTTAGATTAATCCCGGCCAATAGGTCAAGAGTTGGGATTCTTAAAATTCAATTTCCCTTTTTTATAAATATAAATAGCGATGCCCATTTGGGTTTTATTGTTTCATGGTTGAAAAAAGAAGCGGGCAATGCTTCACGTCTTCGCCTCCTCTCGTCTTCCACTCTTCATCGGTTCTTCCTCTCATCTTCCTCATATCCACTACTCGGTACCTTAGGTTTGGTCTTATTCGATTCCATGAACCATGTATTTTCCTCATCTCCACTGCTGCTTGATAAGATGTATTCTTTTTATGATTTAGGAAAAATTACACTTTTCGTCCTTTATGTTTGTAGCTAGTTGCAATGGATGACCTTTACCTTTAATAATTACAGCCACAGTCCTTTATTTTGAAAACTTGTTACATCTTTCGTCCTTTAGCACTAACTTGGTTAAAATTTTCAGTTAAATTTATTTACTTAAGGGCAATTTAGTCATTCTACTTAATTATTTATAGTATAAATAAAAAAATCAAATCAAATCAAATATAAATACCTTTTTTTCTCTTTCAATCTCTCTTTAAACACACACTCTCTCTCTCTCTCTAAACAAACAACACAGACATCTCAATAACCCCCCCTCTCTCTCTCTAAACAAACAACACTGACAAGCCGGACAATGCCACTGGCGTGTCGGTTCGTTGATTTGTTCGAGAGTCAAAGTATCCAAAGTTCCGAAAAACTCAGCATACCACCTGTTCTTCTTCCGTTCCTCATGACTTTTGGGGCATCTGGCTGACCCCATGCGCTCGGTTTAGCATTCAAAACGGACCCCATTGTTTGGTGGCAGCAGTGGTTCCTGGTCGGTTTTTGTTCTTTTTGGAAATCACTTCCCAGCTGCCATCTTGGCTGGAATCCAGGTTCACGTCTTGGACTGATTGGCTCAACAGATTAATGTCAAAGTTAGACGAACCAGCTACGGCTTTACCTTTGTTAGACTGACCACCTCCTTTGTTAGAACTCATCTACAAAAAGTTTCACAAACAAGTAATTCAATGTTTAAACGGTTTTATCATTACTTCGAAAGAATAACATTATGTGCAACTTAAACCCTAAACAATGGTGACTAGCATACAGACTACCATTTAACAATTTCGAATAGACAAAAAAAAAACTGTAAAACAACATGAATATTATATTAACCATCAATAATCAACCAATCAAGAGTACAATACATCAGCAGCATGACGAGAAACAACAGATTTACATACATCATTACTCTTTCCATTGACTTAATTTGGACTACACACAAATATCAAGTTATCAACCAAAAAATCAACCGCCTCCATCAGATCTATTCATCCATCACCACCACCCCTGTCTTCCGGACACCCCGTCGCCGCCATCAGATCTATTCATCCATCACCACCGCCTCCGATCTCCGGCCAAACCACGCTCACTTAGATCTGACGTTTAGCCACCGCCTCCCATCTCCCGTCTTTCAGATCTGTTCTTTTTGGGCGAGTTTGGATGTGGGGTTTCAAATCCAGAAGATGAAATCTGGATCTTGATTTTGGAACCTAATGAGAGGAGATTGGAACTACCTGTAACTACACCTGAGAGATTCATATGTATAGATATAGATACAAGATCTTCATCGCCTAGATAGATTCAGATGTATAGATATAGATGCGTATCTAGAGAGAGAGAGAAAGAGTGTAACATATGAGAGCATTCACATCCTGTCCTCCATCTTCACCTCCAAAATTTTGGAGATATTATAGTTGTTGATTAATGGCAACAGAGGTGATGATATGCTCCAGGTTTGGATAAACCCTAAAATAGGTATTTGGGGGAGAAGAGTGGTATTTATATGGTGGGGGTAGTTGCTATGTGAATGGACATAAATGCCCTCACATGCTCTACACGTGATGTAACTTAACTTAATTTTCTAACTGGGTTTGGGGTAAAGGACGAAAGATGTAACATGTTTTCAAAATAAAGGACTGTGGCTGTAATTATTAAAGGTAAAGGTCATCCATCGCAACTAGCTACAAACATAAAGGACGAAAAATGTAATTTTTCCTATGATTTATGAACTCTGTTATTATGAGGATGAGCTCGGTACAGGTACCGAAAATACTAATCCTGAAAATCGCCAAAATTGGGTAACGGTATTGAAATTGTTCGATACGGTATTTGAAGGCAAAAATTGGTAAAATACCGATACCGTACCGAATAGACCCTGAAAAAACCAAGACGTGGATACTGAAAATGATTTTGTACGGTACAAAATGCTCATCCTAACTCTGTTTAGTGTTAAATAGAATGGGCAGTAAGAAGGAAGCTGATCCCAGGTGAATTTACGGCACGTTGGTAGAAGAAACCAAAAGCTCAATGAGATGCAATTTTTGTTTTTTGTTTTTTGTTTTGGTTTCAAGAGGCGGGATTACAAGGCACAAGCATCACCTTGCTTGGAATTCTGTAACACCCGTTCTTATAAATCAAGGTTTAACGTAAATTTTACGTAAAACAACCATGTAACTAAGATTACATAAACATTTGGAAATACGGGTTTATTAAAACTTTTACAATTTATAATTTATTCTACGTAACGTGATCGAAATTCGTTGTTTAAAATTTACAACGTGACAAGTGCGGAAGCGTGTATATTTATCGTGTTCGGTTCTTCGTTGAGCTTGATCGTCTTTCGGCATCCAAAATATACCTACATTTCATAAACATGAAATACATTAGTCTTACGGGGGTTTAAAACATGTCTAATCGAGTCCAAGTAACAATTGATCACCAAAACAAGATTCTCAATCTGGCCTCCACCGTAAATCAGAAGAGGTCCACCGTAAAGCCTTTCAACTCCACCGTAAATTACGGTGGACACCGTAATTTACGGTGGCCCCTGCATCAGCAGGTCTACAGCTCAGTTCAGCTATGCCAGTTTTTACGGAAACGGCCATAACTTCTTCGTTATTGATCCGTTTTACCCGATTCTTTTTCCTACGCGTCCGTAATTTAATTCTCCATCTTGTGGAGTTAAAATCCAAAATTCTACATAATAAAATTTCAGACTTTTAAGTCTTCGGCTTATCGCCTTATTTCCCACTTTTGACCCGTTTATGCATTTTATCAAACGAACATATTCGTTTGATTCCTACCTCACCTACACTTCTTCAAATTAATGTTACCTACTATATTAGGTTCTAATCATAGGTTTATTACACCGTTTAATCACGTTTTCGCTCGTATGCTTATTTTGACCCGTTAAGGGTATTTAAGCACTTTAAAGCTTGAAATCACCTTCCTTCTTTTCTAGCATCTTATTCCTACATTTCTTATCAAGAAATCTTCCACTACAACTATATGTGTGTGGATTTAAATGTGCATGTCTATATGTTCCGAGTTTTACCCTTCGGATTGCTATTTTACGGCAAGACTCAAATAGAGCTATGTGACTAACATATCACATCTTTCAACTTCTATACTTATTCTAAATATTTACCTAGTCATAAAACTCGTTTCCAAACAACCTCTATGGGTCATTTGTTCCATTTAGCCTACAAGGGCGTTTTGGTCGATTTTAGTCATTCTTTTACGACGAAGGACTATTAGTGCTTGTTTGAACCCCAAAGTCCGACCTTTTAACCATATTCTTGTTTAGAAACCAATATGTTTCTAAAACACCATAATCATAACTCAATTTATTCGCTTACCTAAAAGATAACCGAATATCTTATTTTAACCTTGTCTAACTGTTATAAAACTCCAAATTCTACATGGTGTATTGTATTATTATACATACCTGGCTCGGATCAATATATCGACCCGTTTCAATACCTTTCCTTAGTTGCTACTAAGTGATAGCGATGTAAGCATCCATGTGCTATTTATTCTAAAAAAAATCATGCAACTTGACAACCCATTAGTCGATATTGTCAAAGGGTGATAATTTCACCTTTTGACCCGTTTGGTCTAAATGACCAATTACCATTGTCAATTGTCAAAATTACCATTCTACCCTTAATGGTTATTATGATTTAACTTATATGATAACCATTAAAAGTACATGCTTCATTCGTCATAATATGATCGAATTACCGGTTTAACTCATTTTTGGCCATCATTGTGTTTTCTTGTCATATTTGATTATCTTGTTCCGTACGACCACACGTCGGATCATCATATCTCAATTAGGTATTTTTATTTTTTCGTAACTAATACGACGAAAGAATATTATAAATATATGACTAGTGTAAGATATACTTACCTTGCATCCGAATTATGCTTTTCCGCCATTCTTGATTTGTTTGACCCGCTTCTTTTCCCAAGCCTCCACCTAGCTCGTTAGGCGTCAAACTATTTTCAATCATTTGCAAGGCGGTTAAATTAGTCATATAAATTACGACTATTCCACCTCACCTATTTACTATGCCGAAGCTACTATTCGACTTCATGATTAGCTAACTTAGCTTATCAAAGTTTACTACTTTTTGATCACATGTTTTGCACAATTAAGTCAAATCAACATTATGATTAGAACCCGCTTTACCCCATCTTTCATGAAATAATTCAAACAAGGAAATTACGCGTTTCATTCGAACTCTCAACTTAAAATCATTCACTTAGGCATTTTAACAAACACCTTGTGGGCATAATTTTACATGTTTATTTATCATGTCTCTAGCTTATCTCTTAGCCCAAATTTCACATAAATCAACCATCTTACAAAGCGGTTAATTTCTATAATTTCTGAAATCACTTGTAAATTGTCAATTTACACTAGATCAACCATCTATTTCCTAGGGTTCATCATATTAACATAAAACCCACTTAGCTTATCAATGGATCATCATGAATCTCATAGATTTTCCAAAAATCTAACATGTTATTGACTAGGGTTTACTCCTAGACATCATATCACTTCAAGATTCACTCATGCATGACATAATTTAGCTAAATTTCAGTTTCTTATAAGTAACCTAGAATTTGAGATGGATCAAAACGTCACAATTTTACATACCTTGTGATCTTTTCAACTAGGTGTTCATGAATACGAGCTTGGATTTCGATTTGGGACTGATTTGGCCTCTCAATTTCTTGGATTTGTGCTTGTTAGGGTTTGGCTCCATGGGGAGCTCCCTGATGTCGCCCCAGAACACACACTGTGTGTGTGTGTGTTTGTGTTTGTTTTTATTAAATAACTTTTCTAGTTATCCAGCTTTAACCCCTCGTGTTTGGTTCGTTATTAAGTAGGCCACAACCTACTTATTTCTTTTAACAATTTTCCTTCTTATTAACTAGGTTAAATATTCCTAGTTAATTTAGCGGATTCGGGAATATTTATGACTAAGTTTATTTTAGGTCCCGTTAACTCGGGCCTTCTAAGCTTTTATTTCTTAAAAGCTTTTATCCACTTTTTATTTATTATTAGGATTAACTATTTAAATCCTAATATTTACCGGGTTACTTTTACCACTAACGGTATTTTACCCATCTTTTAGTATTAACATAGGTTAATTACCAAACCCATTTTCGGGGTGTTACAAGTCTACCCCCCTTAAAGAGGTTTCGTCCTCGAAACCTTGCTTACATAGTTCATTGAGTTTAACTCAATGTATCTGTTCCAAGAATCTTTAAAACATTACTTATACTTTAACCAATTATTAGTATTACCAGAGAAGTATGGTAATATCTTTTTGGTTAATAATCATCTACGTATTATATACGGCATAACGTAACTTGAAATAACACAATCTCGTTATTTCCACTAGTTTAATTAACTTAGCGATATTCATCACCTTCGTATACTATCGAATTCTTTATGAATCCGTAACTTTGACCCGTTTAAAGGTCTCTAGTGAAATCTTTCACCTCTAGCAACAATTTCCTTTATTTTCAAATTTATTCATTCGGTTTAGTTATATCGAGTTTACCGTTTACAAGCGAACCAAATTTCTTAACTTGAATTGCTGACTTTGGTCGGTTTCACTAACTAGACTTATTTGTCCAGTTCCTTTTTACCGCTTGCTTTGTTATAATGTGATTCTACTTCACATTACATTTCTTGACCGTGATTGTGTTACATCATGTTTAATTTATATCAAAATTTCATTTTCGAAAATATCACTTTTCGAATATATCGTCTTGCGCCTATCAACGTCAAGACTTGTATCTTTCATGCTTACTATTTAAATTCTTGTCAGAATTTATGTTTGTAAAAACATTACTTCTTACTAAAACTGAAGTTTTAGTTTTAGGATCTTTTCTTTAACTTGTGTCAATCATCCATACTGGGATATTGACAGTCCGTAATTTATTCTTTTACAGCCTTTGTTTTATGCGGGGATTCTCAATTTATCCGTTGCTTTGTCTAATTAACACCCGTAAGTTTTATCGTTTTGCTCTATAGGCTATTTTATTAGACTTTCACCTCTTTAAGGCTAGGTCCTTGTAGTCTATTTCTTTCTAGTCGTGACCCGTAGGTCATATTAGTCTCGTAGACTTTTCCATTGTTTATAATCTCAAGGGTTATATTGATCCCGTAGATCATTCTTTACGCATGTCTATATTGAAATATATATATGGTGTCAAAGCACTCTTTTTATGTTTGAAAATCATTTGTTTTCACCCTTGAACTTCATTTGACCTTGACCGTAGTCTAAGGCTTCATTTGTTTACTTCCGGGCTAATCCTCCGACTTTATGACTTCTGACGTTATTTACGCGTCAGTTTGTCTCAAGCTTACCGTTATCCGGCTTGTGCTTACTTATGCCATTAAGCATTTATACTTTATTCAACCCGTTCAACCTCAAAATGGTTGAATGTAATTATCAAAATTTCTGTTTACGAAATTTTATGGTCTTTTAGTCATAACTCATAATCCGAGTCTTTTGACTTTAAATTCATGTTCTCGTCTCTCGGTTTACGCATGTGTTTAAATTCTTACCCATCAACCGGGTGTTTTACCGAAATCGTTATTATTGCAACCCTTCCGGTATGCATTAAGACCTCGCTTCATTTTTATATTCCGACTTTGTCTTTAAGTTGGACGTTTTACAAAAACGACCCGTTAAGGGACTCATTTGCAATTTCCGGGTTCGAGCGTAAGTACACTCCCTCCCAATACTTGTCTAATCATGCTTGCGTTTTCTGGGTTCGAGTGTAAGTACACTCCCTCCCAATACTTGTCTAACATGCTTGCGTTTTCTGGGTTCGAGTGTAAGTACACTCCCTCCCAATACTTGTTTAATCGTGCTTGCGTTTTCTGGGTTCGAGTGTAAGTACACTCCCTCCCAATACTTGTTTAATCATGCTTCTTTGTCCCTTCACTCGGGCTCATTATCCTAATGTAATACGCTTCCGTCACTCGGTTAGGCGTTTACATTATTATCAAATATTTTGCTTGTCTGATTCATTTGGGTACTTTTTACTTAGTCCCATTCACCCCGCCATTACCACATCGGACATAACTGCGCTCATTATAAGAAGCTCATGCTATCATGTGTTCACTACTTACTTGGCCAGAGTAAGCGATCAACACGTGGTACGCGTGACCTTATTATAATTACCACATCACGTCCCATGTAAGTAACTCCTCAAATTGTCTCCATGTTTATGGTTTCATTTGGTAAAACTCTATTTAATTGTTAGTTAACAATTATTAGTTTTAATCGTTTATCCTTGAACATGTACAATGTCCCTTTTTATGAACATTTATTCGCATTCATTGATGTGATCATAAATTTTCTCAATAGGATTTGTATTGAGAATACTTGCTTGGATGATCACTCTCGTCCAAGTTTCTATATAAACAAGTCTTGTTATTCATTTGTTATTCATCATTGTGAATAACACATTTCCTATTAAATTTCTCTTGGAAATCAGGTTTTCCAAGTTCTGTCATATGTGTATGCAACCGTTATTACTTACGTGTTTGTTGCATATAACGACTCGTGCGATTAAATTTAAAAGTGTGCACCTGGTGATGCTTGCCCTAACGGGCTTCTCTTGTCATTAGTCTTGTTCGCGACCGTTACGCGATTTTGGTCCTTAATGAGTATGCTCTTTCTGTCGTACCCCGGACCGTTCCATCATCATATCCATAATTTGTTTGACTCTCGTCGTCTTCAAACGCGAGTGTCTTTCATTTAAAACATTCACAAAAGTTAGTAAAGTCAACTTCAATAATCGCCCGTATTATAATACAAGGCATTTTCTACTATACACGTCAACGCGCGTATTTTCGTCAACCCTAACAATCATTTAAATTGGGGTAACGTATACCACACGATAGCTCTATGTGTTGTTTACAACACTTAAGCATACTAATTAATAACGTACTTGTACTTACCGGATTTGCGATCAAGCTTCGAACCGAACACCAATCTTTATTAAGAGCATAAGGTTTAAGTCCAAGCACGGTTTCTCCCCACCATACTTGAATCTCTTAAACCAAGGCTCTGATACCAACTTGTAACACCCGTTCTTATAAATCAAGGTTTAACGTAAATTTTACGTAAAACAACCATGTAACTAAGATTACATAAACATTTGGAAATACGGGTTTATTAAAACTTTTACAATTTATAATTTATTCTACGTAACGTGATCGAAATTCGTTGTTTAAAATTTACAACGTGACAAGTGCGGAAGCGTGTATATTTATCGTGTTCGGTTCTTCGTTGAGCTTGATCGTCTTTCGGCATCCAAAATATACCTACATTTCATAAACATGAAATACATTAGTCTTACGGGGGTTTAAAACGTGTCTAATCGAGTCCAAGTAACAATTGATCACCAAAACAAGATTCTCAATCTGGCCTCCACCGTAAATCAGAAGAGGTCCACCGTAAAGCCTTTCAACTCCACCGTAAATTACGGTGGACACCGTAATTTACGGTGGCCCCTGCATCAGCAGGTCTACAGCTCAGTTCAGCTATGCCAGTTTTTACGGAAACGGCCATAACTTCTTCGTTATTGATCCGTTTTACCCGATTCTTTTTCCTACGCGTCCGTAATTTAATTCTCCATCTTGTGGAGTTAAAATCCAAAATTCTACATAATAAAATTTCAGACTTTTAAGTCTTCGGCTTATCGCCTTATTTCCCACTTTTGACCCGTTTATGCATTTTATCAAACGAACATATTCGTTTGATTCCTACCTCACCTACACTTCTTCAAATTAATGTTACCTACTATATTAGGTTCTAATCATAGGTTTATTACACCGTTTAATCACGTTTTCGCTCGTATGCTTATTTTGACCCGTTAAGGGTATTTAAGCACTTTAAAGCTTGAAATCACCTTCCTTCTTTTCTAGCATCTTATTCCTACATTTCTTATCAAGAAATCTTCCACTACAACTATATGTGTGTGGATTTAAATGTGCATGTCTATATGTTCCGAGTTTTACCCTTCGGATTGCTATTTTACGGCAAGACTCAAATAGAGCTATGTGACTAACATATCACATCTTTCAACTTCTATACTTATTCTAAATATTTACCTAGTCATAAAACTCGTTTCCAAACAACCTCTATGGGTCATTTGTTCCATTTAGCCTACAAGGGCGTTTTGGTCGATTTTAGTCATTCTTTTACGACGAAGGACTATTAGTGCTTGTTTGAACCCCAAAGTCCGACCTTTTAACCATATTCTTGTTTAGAAACCAATATGTTTCTAAAACACCATAATCATAACTCAATTTATTCGCTTACCTAAAAGATAACCGAATATCTTATTTTAACCTTGTCTAACTGTTATAAAACTCCAAATTCTACATGGTGTATTGTATTATTATACATACCTGGCTCGGATCAATATATCGACCCGTTTCAATACCTTTCCTTAGTTGCTACTAAGTGATAGCGATGTAAGCATCCATGTGCTATTTATTCTAAAAAAAATCATGCAACTTGACAACCCATTAGTCGATATTGTCAAAGGGTGATAATTTCACCTTTTGACCCGTTTGGTCTAAATGACCAATTACCATTGTCAATTGTCAAAATTACCATTCTACCCTTAATGGTTATTATGATTTAACTTATATGATAACCATTAAAAGTACATGCTTCATTCGTCATAATATGATCGAATTACCGGTTTAACTCATTTTTGGCCATCATTGTGTTTTCTTGTCATATTTGATTATCTTGTTCCGTACGACCACACGTCGGATCATCATATCTCAATTAGGTATTTTTATTTTTTCGTAACTAATACGACGAAAGAATATTATAAATATATGACTAGTGTAAGATATACTTACCTTGCATCCGAATTATGCTTTTCCGCCATTCTTGATTTGTTTGACCCGCTTCTTTTCCCAAGCCTCCACCTAGCTCGTTAGGCGTCAAACTATTTTCAATCATTTGCAAGGCGGTTAAATTAGTCATATAAATTACGACTATTCCACCTCACCTATTTACTATGCCGAAGCTACTATTCGACTTCATGATTAGCTAACTTAGCTTATCAAAGTTTACTACTTTTTGATCACATGTTTTGCACAATTAAGTCAAATCAACATTATGATTAGAACCCGCTTTACCCCATCTTTCATGAAATAATTCAAACAAGGAAATTACGCGTTTCATTCGAACTCTCAACTTAAAATCATTCACTTAGGCATTTTAACAAACACCTTGTGGGCATAATTTTACATGTTTATTTATCATGTCTCTAGCTTATCTCTTAGCCCAAATTTCACATAAATCAACCATCTTACAAAGCGGTTAATTTCTATAATTTCTGAAATCACTTGTAAATTGTCAATTTACACTAGATCAACCATCTATTTCCTAGGGTTCATCATATTAACATAAAACCCACTTAGCTTATCAATGGATCATCATGAATCTCATAGATTTTCCAAAAATCTAACATGTTATTGACTAGGGTTTACTCCTAGACATCATATCACTTCAAGATTCACTCATGCATGACATAATTTAGCTAAATTTCAGTTTCTTATAAGTAACCTAGAATTTGAGATGGATCAAAACGTCACAATTTTACATACCTTGTGATCTTTTCAACTAGGTGTTCATGAATACGAGCTTGGATTTCGATTTGGGACTGATTTGGCCTCTCAATTTCTTGGATTTGTGCTTGTTAGGGTTTGGCTCCATGGGGAGCTCCCTGATGTCGCCCCAGAACACACACTGTGTGTGTGTGTGTTTGTGTTTGTTTTTATTAAATAACTTTTCTAGTTATCCAGCTTTAACCCCTCGTGTTTGGTTCGTTATTAAGTAGGCCACAACCTACTTATTTCTTTTAACAATTTTCCTTCTTATTAACTAGGTTAAATATTCCTAGTTAATTTAGCGGATTCGGGAATATTTATGACTAAGTTTATTTTAGGTCCCGTTAACTCGGGCCTTCTAAGCTTTTATTTCTTAAAAGCTTTTATCCACTTTTTATTTATTATTAGGATTAACTATTTAAATCCTAATATTTACCGGGTTACTTTTACCACTAACGGTATTTTACCCGTCTTTTAGTATTAACATAGGTTAATTACCAAACCCATTTTCGGGGTGTTACAAATTCCCAGGAAGTGGCGAGATGTATCAAAGCTCCCAATGAAGTGAAAATTTATTCAAAGAACAATTTGAGAAGAAGAAACGTGCACAAGAAGTGATGAATAGCATACCACATTTTGACAATGTGGTCGATTTAGGAGAAGATGAAATCCCTAGTAAAAGTAGTGAAGTCCAATTAAAGGGAGAGAAGCATGTTACATTCGCCGGGTAATGATTTTAGTAAAAAAAAGCAAAAGGCCCATTAGATGCAATGTTCAAGCCATCGGGGAAGAAAGGGGAAACTTAGTAGTGTAAAACACAACGAAGTCCAAAAGAAGTTAAGACTTGATGTGATGCAAAAGTTTTCCCGTTGGATGTATGATGCGGGTCTTCCTTTCAATGCGGTGAAGTATGATAGTTTGGGCCCGCACTTTAAGCAATTGGTTGATATGGTTGGGGTATGAAACCCCCTAGCTATCATGAGGTAAGTGTACCGATGATCCTAGAGATGGAACATACTAAAACATTTTGCAAGAAAATGAGGTTGAGAAATCAACCTATGGGTGTTCTTTGATGGCTGATGGATGGAGAGATCAGAAAAGAAGGGTTTTAATGAACTTCATATTAAACACCCTTCGAGGAAGTATGTTCATTAAGTCAGTCAACGCTTCTAGCTATTCTCACACAAGTACACAGTTAACCTTTTTTGTTTTGTTAATTGTTACGAAATGTGAAAAACTTACTAACTTTTAAAATCTCACGTAGGTGATAACATGTTCAAATTGTTTGACCAATTCATCAAGAAGGTTAGGCCGGATGATATATAATTCAAAGTGTGACTGCTAACGCAAGTAATAATGTTTATGCTAGTAAGATTACAAACTATTAATTTATTGTTTTAAGATTTCTAAATCCCCTAACATTTATTTTCCATTGATAGGCAAACTCATGGAAGAAAAATATCCACGCATATATTGAACTCTTTGAGCGGCCCATTGCAGCGATTTAATATTTGAAGACATCTTTAAATTGTCCCATTTAAAAAAGAACTCTTGCAAAGGCAATTGTGGGTGAACACATACATATACAACCGCACATTGCTACTGAACATGATGAGAGAGGGCAAAAAGACACGGTTAGGCTCACGAAGACCCGATTTGCCACTGCTTTCATCACCCTCAATTGTTTCAAAGCAAATAAAGACTTAGAAAATGTCCACTGCTGAAGAGTGAAACAAAAGTAAGTTCTCAAGGGAGGCGGGAGATAAGCAAGCAACCAATATTGTATTACATCGACCTTTGACCTGTGCATGCAGTAGGACATTGCTTGAATCTGAGTTTTTACTACAACAATCCAAAAGCGGAGGATGATGACGAGGTGATAAATGGGTTAATGCCATGCATTAGTAAGTTGGCATTGATTGAAGTAGAGCAAATGAAGATTCACTCTAAGCTCCGGTTATATCGAAGTGCTGAAGGAAAGTGATACGGACCCGTCCCATTATAACAGGCCCGTTACGGAGGAAGCCCAGAAGGAGAAAGGCCCAGTTGAAGGTGGCTAAGAGATGAACTAGCGAGCCCAACTTGGATCCGGTCCAGCTCAAGTCTCGTTGCATTATCTTTTGTTTTATGTTTGAATTTTGAACTTCTTAATTATCTTGTTATCTTTTATGTTTGAAACCTTTTAATTGTTTGAACGGCTAGAGGATCCCAGTTTTTATTGATCAATTTTTCGTCTTTGTTTCTCTCGTGGAAATAGAGTTATTTTCTTGAACAAGGGCTTTCTTGTTCTTGGTTATTTCTTCATCTTCGAATCCTCGAAGAGAAGGTTTAAGCTAGGGTTTTCTAGCTCCGCTTATACGAATCCGTATCAAGTGGTATCAGCAGCTTCAGGTGTCACACCCCGAAATATCAGAGCATCGGCGTGACTGGACTGGTATCTTCATTGCACAACAGAAGCAAAATAAGCTAAGTATGTTAGAGAATGAACGCCACTTTAAGTACTCGACTCCACATGGTTCTCCTATTCCAACCGTGCCTTGTCTTAGAACTGCAACCTGAGAAAGAAACATGCGAAAAAGTCAACATAAAGTTGAGCGAGTTCATAGTTTGTTCGTAAAAGATTTGAGATAAATCTTTTGAGTTGTGAAAGGTTTGAAATAAATCTTTGGTATTGTGAAAGATTTGAAATAAATCTTTGGAATAACCGATTTTTGAAATAGTATTGAGAAAATGAATTTAAAAATCATTTTCTTGCCAAGTTATATGGAAACGTTGTGTTTGTAACACGTTATGTTCATAAAACCATGTATTTGTAAAGCCTTGTATTTGTAATGTTCGCATAACCGTCAATGCCCACCCTGACTTTGACTCCATACCCGCATAATGCTTTGAATTTGTATAAAACATGGTAGTTAATTTGTATGAACAAGAAGTTTCCGTAAGTATAAAATCCCTGGTATGTAGCAAATAAGGAAAAAGAGATCACCAATGGTTTGCAAGGCCATTGATATGTGTGAAGTGCAAGTAGGAAGACTCAAACCTAGCAGATTTATGCGTCGGGCACAAAGTCACCCCGAGGTCCGTTCTGTTTGGCCTGGGGGCTGGGCTCGCTACACCCAGATAGATCTACCGCACCTGTCCCTCGGTCCTACAATGAGGATTAATGATCCCAAGTTGCGCCTACCCACTCACATGATCTAAGTAGTAACCCTCCTTACGCTAACCATACCATGTATAAAATAAATCCCTGGTCACCCTGACCGAATCCCTGGTCACCCTGACCAGATCCCTGGTCACCCTGGCCGAATATCATTCACATTTCGAAAATAAGCATTTGTTTTTGTAAAAACCGGTATGTTTAGTATAAACCTTTCGTAATTCATTTGTGTTCCTCGAAATCCCTTCGTAATATGATTTAGAAATACGAGTTTTGCGTTTGTTCTAAACTTTGTATGTTTTTGCAAAACGTGCATGTCTTTCCACCCCGAAAACATTTACAAAAATGTAAAACCGTAAAAAGTGGGGTTATGAACTCACCTGAATATTCATGTGCAAAGCTAGCTAAATACGACTTCGTGATGTCGTTTCCAAGACGAGACTCGCTAGCGTGCATTCTACAATATTCCTAACACGGAATATCTAATAAGTTTCTAATATAAACGTAGCTAAACTACGTGTCTGAGCTCTACCGAATCGTTAACCGAACGATTCAACGGTAAATTGATAACTTAATAGTAACGATTAAGTTATACTTGTTAGGTTTCGCCTAATGTCGGTAATAGTTTAATAAGTCTTGTAAAGACTTAGTTCTCGAGAGATTTAAAATATATGAATATTTATATAAAAGTATATAAATATATTGTTATAATCGCGTTAGTTGTCTCGAGAAATCGTACGTGTATGTTCAAAAGTTTGTATGAAAATAACGTATAACCAATTCGTATCGTATATACGTCTCGTATGATATTTATCAAGGAGTATGTCTATGCCATTTAGGCGTTTGACGTGAATATAAAAAGTCATATTCATGAAAGAATCGTCGGATTGTCGTGTTCGAAAATAAATATGTAACTATATTTATTTTTATAAACGAATGTGTGTTCGGCGTTTGAAACAATATAAATAATTATATTGACTCTATAAAGGAGTTGTCGAAATTCCGAAGTTTATAATAAATATAATAATTATATTTATTTGTTGTAAATAAATTTCCGACTCGTCATTTATTGTAAGTTGTAAAGTGTTATCGAAAGAAACTATATGCTTGTATTCGTCTTTCCAAAATGTCATTTGAATCCGATGTTTGTTTTATAATAAAACGCGTTCCTTTTTACGGATTTTCTCGAAAAACGGGCAGAGTTTCCTCTGTTTTTGGACGCCCCCGACAACCACGTGTCGATATATTTTGTCAAACTCAACAATATTCTCAATATCAATATGTATAATTTTCGTGAAAGCGACAAAAATGTAAATTAAGCACTAGTTTGTATCGGTTCGAGCTCGTTCACGAAATAAATAAGATTATAAAAATAATGAAATGTATTGTGCCGTAAAATCTTTACCATCTTCTTGTGTCGAAAGCCGAGCTGACCGAGTCAACTCGCTAAGTTGACTGAGTTTGACCGGGTCAACTGAAACGCTTCCTAATCTGACCCGAACCGACTGACCCAAACCAAACCGAGTGGACTCGTCTGTCCCGAGTCGACTCGCTGACTGAGCTGACTCGCTTACTGAGTTAACCGAACCGTCTGCCCGAGCCGCCTGACCGAACCCGCATCTGTCCCGAACATCTCTGTTGACCGGTTGTTGACCCGAACCCATCTGTTAACTGAGTTGACTCGGTTGACCGAGTCAAACCGAGTTGAGCCGAACACTAACCCGAACCCATCTAAACCGCGACTGACCGTGGCCCGTAACCTGGCCCGAGACTGAACCGGGTTGAATCGAAGCCGTATGCAACTGACCCAGGCCCCTCACGTGAGTCGAACCAGTCTTGAACCCGTACCTGTCGCCTGTCGGACCACCATCACCATCACCATCACCGCCGCCGTAGCGGCGGCGCCGCCACCTAACTCCGCTGCTCTCTCTCCTCTCTCGGTCTCTCTCTCTAACTCGAGTCTCTCTCTCTCTCTCCTTGTTTTTCGACGCCGCACCACCACCGGACGGTGGTGGTGGTCTGTTTTGATAGCCGAGAAGGGAGGGGGTGTCGTAGGTGGAACGTCGGCCGGAGCTTCATTCCGGTCACCGGACTCGAGGAAAGAGATGGTGAGGAGGTGTTTGTGTGCATTTGATTTGAGGAGATGAAGGTTCTGTTTTTGGTTTTTTTTTTTAGATTAGGGTTTCTAAGAGTAGAATGAAGGAGAAGAGGGAAAACTCTGTTGTGTGCGTATGTGTTTGCATCAGTGTTTGTTTGTGAATGAAAATTACAAGGTATAAGGCCATATATATAGATGTATTTGAGATTTTGCCAATCTTGACATCTTGCACAAAATATTTTGCTTAGATTTGGTAAGATTTTAATAGATTTTGTAAGATTGTAGTAAATCTTGTAGAGATCTTTCGAGATCTAGTATCGATTTTGGTGAGATTTGGTATAGATTTACTATATTAGGTGCGGGTTTAGGCTTGTGGGTTTTGGCTTGGGCCCAGGGCCCACAAGCTCAATCCCCGTGTGTAAGTGGCCCGTAAATCCTACGAGACCCGTTGTCAAAACCCTGAACTCCGTTTAACGTCAAGAATTAAAATACACAAAAATACGGTCGGTGGTTGTTGTTTGCGCGCCTGTTCGTCGGTCACGGTAATAATCGCGAAAAATTGTATCGTTGCCATCCTTAATCCGTTTTTCGATCCGGATTGGACTGTAGTCACTAAAATTAATTACGGAGCTAATATATATCGTAACAATTTAATATTTGTCGGCGTTGTCAGTATCCTGTTCGGTTTCAATCCGTTGCCGTTTAACGTTTCACAGGTTTCTCTGTAAACCACCGTTCGCGCATTGTAAAGTCGGATAATCGTTCCTGGGCACTCCAAAGGCCTAATTAGGTTAATTTGCGTTGTAATCACTATTCATTATCGCGTTAAACACCTGTTAATCACGTAATTAAGAGCCGTAAATCACGGGTTGTCACATCAGGTTCGCAGGATGTCAGATTTCAGGAGAGACCGTCGACAAACGCACCGCAGATTCGCCGCCGGAGGCAGGGGTCCTGATCAACGTGATCCTAGAGACATCGAGATTGACAGGTTGAATGAACGGATTCGTGATTTGGAGATCGAGAATGGTTTTCTACAAGCCGAGGGGAACCGCCATGACGAGGAACGTACGTACACGGACTCGGTTGTATGGGACGAAGACGATCACGATGAGCGTTTCCATAATTATTTTGCACGCCCACAGCGTCGGGTGGACTCCCCACCGCCTCGTCAGCCACAGGATCCCTTACGGGCTCTAGGCCTCCGCAACGAAATTCCCGAGTTCGAGGGACGCATGCATGCTGACGACTTTCTAGACTGGTTACAAACAGTCGAGAGGGTCTTTGATTTACGTAGCATTCCAGAACGTTTGAAGGTAAAAATTGTGGCTATTCGTTTACGAAAATATGCTTCATTATGGTGGGAAAATGTTCAACGTCAACGCCAACGGGAGGGTAAAAGTAAAGTGGAAACATGGGATAAGATGCGCCGTCTTTTACGCCATAAATTTCTACCCGTTAATTATAAACAAGACTCTTTCTTGGCGTATCATAATCTGAAACATGGTTCTCTTACGGTTGAGGATTTTATTTCTTCGTTCGAACAACATCGGTTAAAGTGCGATATGGATGAAGACGAGGAACAAATCATCGCTCGTTACCTTGGGGCCTTGCGTCCCGAAATATCCGATGTTGTGAGCCTCCAACAATATTGGTCATTCATGGATGTTTGTAGCCTTGCTCATAGAGTTGAAAAAACAGATTGTAGCTAAAGTGAAGTCTGTGTCACGGTTTACCACTCCTCGGCCCAACACAACCACACCAATACCCGCCAAAACGGATCCTCTTAAACCCACGGCCCAACCAGGCCCGATCCCAACTTTGCATACACCCACTCCAGCCCCTATCCAAGCCCAGAGATGCTACAAGTGTAACGGTTTGGGCCATCTTAAACGGGAATGCCCAAATAAACACACTGTGGCTCTCCTCGAAAATGAACCCGCACCCAAATATGATTCCGAGCCAGAAAATGAACCCGACCCCCCGTCCCAAATTGTTTACCCGGATACCGGAGAAGCACTTGTTATTCAGCGGGTTTTGAGCACCACCGTTAATGACCAACAGGACGACACGGCTTGGCTTCGCCATACTATTTTCCGCACAAAGTGTACCTCCCATGGTAAAGTTTGTAATGTCATAATTGATGGTGGAAGTTGTGAAAACATTGTTTCTACAACCATGGTCGAAAAACTCAACTTACCGCTTCACGATCACCCGAACCATACCAGTTGACTTGGTTAAAAAAAGGTAACATTCTCAAAGTTACACACAGGTGTCTTGTTAAGTTTTTGATTGGTGATAAGTATTCCGATGAGACGTGGTGCGAAGTCTTACCCATGGACGCCTGCCATATCCTTCTCGGCAGGCCTTGGCAATACGATCGGAGGGTAAAACATGATGGTTTTAGGAATACATACTCATTCAAAAAAGACGGTTTGAATATCACACTCGCACCGAGCGACCCGAGAAAAGAAAACATAGGAGCCATGTTTTTATCAAAATCGGTTTTTGCCACTATGTTGCATAGCGAGGCACCCCAGTTGGTCTTCGGATTGTTTTTTGCCGAGCCCAACAATGTTATCACGGACTGCCCACCCGATATCCAGCCCCTACTTGAAGAGTTCATCGATGTGTTCCCCGACGACATCCCCCACGGGCTCCCGTTAATGCGTGACATACAACATTGTGTCGACTTTGTGCCCGGTGCCTCCATTCCTAACAAACCCGCATATCGGATGAATCCGAAAGAGTATAACGAGCTACATAAACAGGTACAGGAGTTGCTCGAGAAAGGGTTGATCCGTGAAAGTATGAGCCCATGCGCAGTGCCCGCACTTTTGGTCCCTAAACCGAATGGAACGTTTCGCATGTGCGTCGACAGCAGGGCGGTGAATAAGATAACCATCAAATACCGGTTCCCGATACCTCGTTTTGATGATCTTCTTGACCAGTTACATGGGACGCATTTTTTTCAAAAATTGATTTGAGAAGCGGGTATCACCAGATTAGAATGCGACCGGGCGATGAGTGGAAAACGACTTTCAAGACGAGAGATGGGTTATATGAGTGGCTCGTTATGCCATTCGGCTTATAAAAGGCTCCAAGCACTTTCATGCGGCTCATGAACCACGTTTTTAAACACCTAATTGGTACGTGTGTCGTTGTTTATTTCGATGATATCCTTGTTTACAGTGCCGATGTTGCACGACATTTGGCCCATCTGCGGTCAGTCTTTCAGGTGCTTCGAGACCAAAAACTATATGCAAACAAGACTAAATGCCATTTTTTGACAGCCGAAACACTTTTTTGGGGTACCATATTTCAGGGGGTGGACTTCGAATGGACGAGTCCAAAGTCCAAGCTATTACCGACTGGCCGACACCGAATTCCTTGCATGATATTAGGAGCTTCCATGGCTTAGCTTCCTTTTATCGACGTTTTATATGGAATTTTAGCACTATTGTGGCACCTCTTACCGAATGTTTAAAAAGTGGCAAATTTAAATGGTCGTCGGCCGCCCAATCTTCATTTGAGGCTTTAAAATCTGCTGTCACCAAAGCCCCTGTACATGCAATTCCAGATTTCGGCCAAGTATTCCAAGTAGAATGTGATGCTTCGGGTTTGGGGATCGGTGGTGTTTTGTCACAAAATCAACGACCGATTGCTTTCTTTAGTGAGAAGTTCAGTGAAACGCGTAAACGATACAACACTTATGATAAGGAATTTTACGCTATTGTTCGAAGCTTGGAATATTGGCGCCATTATTTATTACCTAACGAATTTGTTTTATTTTCTGATCATCAGACGTTAAAATTTATTCAGGGCCAAGCCAAGTTAAACCCGAGGCACGCTAAGTGGGTCGAAACGCTTCAAGACTTTAACTTTGTCATCCGTCACAAAGCCGGATCTGCCAACTCCGTGGCTGATGCATTAAACCGACGTCCCGCATTCTTATTGACCGTTTCATTCGATGTTAAAGGCTTCGAATCATTCACGAGTTTGTACCCCACTGATGCCGACTTCCATGAAGTTTGGAAAAAAAACCGTGACTGGCCCTTTTCAACAGTTTGTGCGACATAATGATCTTTTATACAAAGGGGCGAGATTATGAGTGCCAGTATCGTCATTTCGAGAGGCCATTATTTTGGAATATCACCAAGGCGCACTTGCAGGTCACTTCGGTCGAGATAAAACCGTGGCGCTAGTTAAGGAACGTTTTTTTTAGCCGAAGATTTCTAAAGCCGTAACGATGATTCTTAAACGTTGTCGTGTTTGTCATCTTGCTAAGGCTCGCAATAGTAACCAAGGTTTATACACGCCTCTACCAGTACCTGAAAGACCGTGGGAAGATGTAAGTCTTGATTTCATTTTGGGATTACCACTAACTCAACGAAAAAAAGACTCAATTATGGTAGTGGTTGATCGTTTTTCTAAAATGGCGCATTTTCTGCCTTGTGTTAAGACGTTTGATGCATCTCAAGTCGCCCGTTTATATTTTAATGAGATTGTTCGTTTGCATGGCGTTCCAAAATCAATTACATCAGATAGGGACGTAAAATTTGTTAGCCATTTTTGGAGAACCTTATGGAAACGTCTTGGGGCAAAGTTACAGTTTAGCAGTTCACATCACCTGCAGACGGATGGTCAAACAGAGGTCACAAATCGAAGTCTGGGAAACCTTTTGCGCAGTTTAGTTGGAACTCATCCTAAACAGTGGGATATTGTCTTACCTCAGGCCGAGTTTGCGTATAACAGGTCAAATAACAGTTCGACGGGTAGAAACCCGTTTTTCATTGTGTATGGCAGGCAACCATTCACGCCTTTGGATCTGGCTCCGAAGCGTGACGTGGAACATTTTAGTGTCGAGGGGGACGAAAGGGCGCAACAAATCAAGTTGTTACACGAACAGGTACGTGACCAGATTATAAGCCACAACTTACAATATCAAGCTAGAGCAAATCAACATCGTAAGCAAGTCGTTTTTAACGAGGGTGATTTGGTGTGGATTCACTTGAGCAAAGAAAGGTTCCCACAAGGAAAGCTTGGAAAGTTACGCCCGCGGGCGGATGGCCCATTTCATGTTTTGAAACGAATTAACGACAATGCTTACAAGATAGATCTTCCGGGTCACTACAACGTTTCGGCTACTTTCAAAGTCGCAGATCTCACGCCGTTTGAGGGAGACAATGTTGATGACTCGAGGGCGAGTCGTTTTTTAGAGGGGGAGGATGATACGGACCCGTCCCATTATAACAGGCCCGTTACGGAGGAAGCCCAGAAGGAGAAAGGCCCAGTTGAAGGTGGCTAAGAGATGAACTAGCGAGCCCAACTTGGATCCGGTCCAGCTCAAGTCTCGTTGCATTATCTTTTGTTTTATGTTTGAATTTTGAACTTCTTAATTATCTTGTTATCTTTTATGTTTGAAACCTTTTAATTGTTTGAACGGCTGGAGAGGATCCCAGTTTTTATTGATCAATTTTTCGTCTTTGTTTCTCTCGTGGAAATAGAGTTATTTTCTTGAACAAGGGCTTTCTTGTTCTTGGTTATTTCTTCATCTTCGAATCCTCGAAGAGAAGGTTTAAGCTAGGGTTTTCTAGCTCCGCTTATACGAATCCGTATCAGAAAGTTTGGAAATCCGATGGCAAAGAAAATAAGAGCAAAGCTTGCGGTAGAAAATAAAAACTTGGATTTAAGTAATGTCCCGTTGCATGCAAAGGTTGATGTAATTGACAATTCCACCTTGCATATGTATTGATACTTTTCTTATTTGTTCTTGAAAGAGGCAACAATCATCTAATTTGCCCAATCCATAGCCTCATAAATATAAACCCATAGGAGGCGTTCTTTCTCCATCAACTAAACGGAGCATTCCTAACAATGGATAGCCAACTTTCACAGCAATATTTACATTGTTCCAAAAGCAAGGCAACAATATAGTATTGGTTGTTTGTTTACTTCTCGCCTCCCTTGAGAACTTGATTTTGTTCCATTCTTCGAAAATGAACAGTTTTTAAGTACTTATTTGCTTTGAAACAATTGAGAGTAATGAAAGTGGTGGCACATCGGGTCTCACGCCTAACCATGTCTTTTTGCCTGGTGAACTCTCTTATCATGTTTAGTAGCAATGAGCGGTTGTATATGTATGTGTTGACCACAATTACCCTGTCAAGAGTTCTTTTTAAATGGGACAATTGAAAGATGTCTTCAAATATCAATTCAATGCAATGGGCCGCGCAAGGAGTCCAATATATGCGTGAATATTTTTCTTCCGCAAGTTTGCCTATTAATGGATAATAAATGTTTGGGGATTTAGAAATCTTAAAAATAAACTAGTAGTTTGTTATAAACTTACCGACACTAACATTATTAGTTGCGTTATACGTCACAATTTGAATGACATCAACCTTCTTGATGAATTGGTCAAATAATTTGAACATATTCTCACCTACGAGAGAATTTAAAAGTTAGTAAGTTTTTCACATTTAGTAACAGTTAACAAAACCAAAAAGGTTAACTGGTTACTTGTGTGAGAGTAGCTAGAGGCGTCGACCGACTCAATGGACACCCTTCCTTTTTTATCCCTCTATCCATCCGTCATCAAAGAACACCCATAGGTTGATTTCTCAACCTCATTATCTTGCAAAATGTTTTCTGTGTGTTCCATCTCTAGCTTCAACATCAAAACAAGTACCCCATGATAACTACAAGGTTTCATGCCGCAACCATATCGACCAATCACTTCAAGTGCGAGCCCCAAACTATCATACTTCACCGCATTGAAAGAAAGACCTTCATATCCAGTGGGCAAACTTTTGCACCCCATCAAGTCTTAGCTTCTTTTGGACTTAGTTATGTCTTACACTACCAATTAACTCTCCCCCCCCCCCCCCCCCCCTCCCGATGGCTTGAACATTACATCTACTGGGCGCTTTATTTTTTTTATTAAAAACATTAGCCGTTGAACCGGTGGATGAAACGGGCAACTTTCCCTTTGATTGAAGTTCACTACTATTGCTAGGGATTTCATCTTCCTCTAAATCGACCACATTGTCAACATATGGTATGCTATTCATCATTTCTCCTGCACATTTCTTCTTCTCAAACTGTTCGTTCTTTGAATAAAATTTTCACTTCAGTGGGAACTTTGGTAGATTTCACCACATCCAAGGAATTCCAAGCAAGGTGATGCTTGTGCCTTGTAATCCTGCTAGGGATGAGCAAATCGTTCCCGGTACCGGTACCGGTTTTACCGAACCGGGTACTTTTTCGGTACCGATTCGGTATCGACTTTTAGCATTTTAGGTACCGGTTCGGTACCGATATTTACCAGTTTTTACCCTCAAATACCGGTACCGAACCGAACCGGGTATATTCGGTACCGGTACCCACTTTTGGGGATTTTCGGTACCGGACGATACCGAGCTCATCCCTAAATCCCGCCTCTCAAAACAAATAGAAAAATAGAAATTGCATCTCACTAAGTTTTTGGTTCCTTCTACCAAAGTCCCATAAGTCCACCCCGGATTAGCTTCCTTTCTACCGCCCATTCTATCTTACACTTAACAGAGTTCATAAATCATAAAAGATTAAAAGAGTTCATAGATCATAAAAGAAACTCACGAGCAATGAAGATGAGGGAAATACAGAGTTCATGGAATCAAAGAAGATGAGGAACCAAGGAAGACAAAACCTAAGGTATCCTGCAGAGGAGATGAGGAATATGACAGGAGGAACCGACAAAAGAGTGGAAGACGAGAGGCGAAGACGTGAAGCATTGCCAGCTTCTTTTTTCAACTGGGAAACAAAAAAAAAAAACCCTAATGGGCATTGCTATTTATAATTATAAAAAAAAATTACAGAACCTCGCTATTTGTCGCTAAACCCCCTATAGCGCCATATGGGCACATTGCTACATAGCGCGCTATAGCCACTAATGACAACTATAACCCAAACTATTTTGCTTACAACCTGTTTTGACGAGTACCCAAATTTCTATTTCTTAAAAACTGCCCATTTTCACCCAAATTCATTTTTTTCTCACAACTCGTTTTGACCTGCCACCCAACCCGACTATCTGCCAGGCTTAGCAACGAGTCACTAATGATCAGTAACTCAGTATGTTGTCTATATCGGGGTCTAAAAAATAGTTAGCCTGTGCGGCGTTTTTGACCGTTGTACCCAAACCACTCGAATTATTGTATTATACAAGAAAACTAATCCCATTGGTAAGTTTATCTTTGGGAAAGAAATACCTTTTTGGTGCAAATCTACATGATTTAATAAATGATTAGTCTTCACAAGAAAGAGCCAAACAAGTATCTATTTTATAATTTTAATCTTATTCATTTGAAGACCTTTTTGTTGGGGCTCTGATCAGCAAACACACATTCCAAATTCAAAATAATATATTAGTTAATTAAAGTGCAGTCACAGTGACAGGCCTAATCATCATGGGGACAAGACAAAGTCACAAAACACATATTTAAGAACATAATTATATAAGTCAAACCTGCCGCTGAACCCAGATTTGTTTAATCCAAGATATGAAGTAACCTTGAACCTGGAATTCTGGTTAGTTGATAATGCACAATCAATCATCCTCAATGACTAAAAAATCTCATCTATGAAGGCGATATGTACAGCATTTCGGTTAAACCGATGTAGACATGTTCCTACTCAAGCCATGGTTCAACTTGCATATAACTAATTACATTAAATAATAACCAGGAAACATAGATGTTGACCCAGCATATTGTTTAATTGAAGGAGAAAGAGAGATTTGACAAACCTTAAAGATTCCACTTGATTCTGAAGAACGATAAGACAAATTTCCTTCACTATAAGACCAACCTTCACCAATGCCAGTAACACATATTCACACCAAGCTTGAAGTTCCTACAACAGAAAAGATCTCTCCATAAAAATGGTAATGCATAGATACATTTTTTTTGTAACCATGAGAACCCGTTAATAATAACTCACGGTCCCAAACTCCCACCAATACTGAGTTTATACTAAGCCATTATATGCCAACTTGCAGGGGATGAGCGGAAATGTCAAAACACAACCTAAACACCAGACAAGGCTGGGTGGGACGAGAGCGGCTATGTTTGTATATGGTATTATAACCTTAACCTAGACACCTAGTACAGATGTTAATGTTGGAAACTAATGGGCATTAACATTTTTTGTTTGTTGTTGACCGATTTGTGCGTGTTGATTTATGCAGTTATGGTAGGGCTTGAAAACATGGCATTCCTTTCGATGTCTGTCAGCTTGGTGACTTACTTCTTTGGTTATATGAATTTTAGTTTGACCAAGTCAGCCACAACGCTTACAAACTTCTTGGGCACTGCATATCTACTACCACTATTTGGAGGGTATATTTCTGACACCTATTTGTCGAGATTCAAGACTTGCATCCTATTCGCTTCTTTTGAAGTTGTGGTATGTTATATAAAACTCACCTAACACACTATGTAGTTAATTCAGTAAAATATCAAGACTGCAAAGCCTAACACATAAGCTACATTTACATGTGATACATTTTTAATTGATTTAAAATGATGTGACTAATGTGTAAACTCAGGGTTATGCACTCCTAGCAGTTCAAGCGCACTTCCAACAGTTAAGGCCGGTTCCGTGTAACGCTAGCCTAGGAAATCAATGTGAGCAAGCAGAAGGTGGGCAAGCGGCGATACTGTTCACGGGTTTGTATTTGGTTGCGTTCGGGACAAGTGGAATTAAAGCAGCCCTGCCTTCACTAGGAGCAGACCAATTTGATGAAAGTGACCCGAAAGGGACAAAATCACTTGCAAGCTACTTTAACTGGCTTATGTTTAGCGTCACAACCGGGGCTGCATTTGGTGTCACGTTTTTAGTGTGGATCAGCTCCAACCAAGGATGGGATTGGGGGTTCGGTGTGGGTTCTGTTGCTGTCCTGGTATCGGCTCTTTTTCTACTTATGGGGAAATCCATGTATAGGAATTACGTACCTAAAGGAAGCCCGATTCTTAGAATTCTACAGGTATAATTAAAAAAGAGTAAAATGCCATTTTCGTCCCTGAGGTTTGGCCAGTTTTGCGACTTTTGTCCAAAGGTTTTTTGTTTTTCCACATCTGGATCCAAAAGGTTTGAAATCTTGTCATTTCCATCCGGCTCGTTAACTCCATCCATTTTTCTCCGTTGAGTCGAGGATATTTTGTCAACTTAAATGGCAATTCGGTTTTTTTCACTGTATGCACAAGCATTTGGCATAATGTACAAGTATTCAAAAGACCGAATTGCCCTTTAAGTTAATGAAAAAAATCAAAAATACCCCTGACTTAGCGGAGCAAAACGAGCCGGATGAAAATTGCAAGAATTCAAACCTTTTGGATCCAGATGCGAAAAAACAAACCTTTGGTCGAAAGTCGCAAAACTGACCAAACCTTAGGGATGAAAATGACATTTTATTCATTAAAAAATAACAAAAAAAAATTCACATTTAAAGATAAATCTTAACAAGATGCTTATTACCGGAAGCAGGTATTTGTGGTGGCAATTAAAAACCGAAATATACCAGTACCCGAGATGACAGAAGAGTTGCATGAGACATATGACAAAGAATCTGGAGTAACAACTGATATTCTACAAAGAACAGATAAACTCAGGTGTGTATTTCTAACTTTTAAACAGCAACGTTCCTCTTTATGTTTTATCGTGTGGCTGCTAACACTTACATTAATGTCAGATGTCTGGATAGGGCAGCGGTTGTTAGGAGCGAACTTGATGCATCTGAACTGCAGTCATCAGGATCATGGAAACTGTGTACAGTAACACAAGTTGAAGAAACAAAGATATTAATCCGCATGTTTCCGATTATACTAAGCACTATATTCATGAACACATGTTTGGCGCAACTACAAACTTTCACCATTCAACAAAGTACAACCATGGACAGGAACCTCCACGGTTTTACAGTTCCTGGTCCCTCAATTCCCGTAATTCCACTCGTGTTCATGTCTATTCTAATCCCACTTTACGATCGAATATTCGTGCCAGTCGTGAGAAGGTTCACCGGGATTCCGACAGGAATCACACACCTCCAAAGGATCGGAGTCGGACTAGTTCTCTCCGCCATCTCAATGGCAGTAGCGGGAATCGTGGAAACCCACCGGAAATCAGTCGCTGTCGAGAATAATATGGTTGATTCCCCGGGACCACTGCCGTTAACGGTTTTCTGGCTAGGTTATCAATACGCTATTTTTGGGTTGGCTGATATGTTTACGTTGATAGGGCTGTTAGAGTTTTTCTACGAAGAGAGTTCATCGGGAATGAAGTCACTCGGCACCGCTATCGCATGGTGTTCAATGGCTTTTGGATACTACACGAGCTCGATAGTGGTGGAGGTAGTTAATAAAGTGAGTAACGGGTGGTTAGCTAGTAATAACTTGAATAGAGATAAGTTAAATTATTTTTATTGGTTATTAGCGGGTTTAAGTATAGTGAATTTAGGGGTTTATTTGATGTGTGCCTCTTGGTATAAATATAAGAAGACGGGTATGAAGCAGATTGATGGAGGTAACAATGGTCATGTCACAAGTGAAGGAAAGATTCATATGTCTATTGCATAGGTTATTCACATGCTAGATATGTGTTCACAAGTGTGTGGGAAAACATAATGTAACCCTTTTCATAATATCTATAATTCTGTATTTTTTTTCTATGTATCATAAAAGCATGTAAAAACTAAATTATGAAGATGATGAAATTTTAGTGAATTGAATTGTGCTACAAAGGGGTGCAAAGGAGCCGAGCCCGAGCTCGACTGAGAGCTCGAGCTCGGCTCGTTTATCATCTCTTAATTAATATTTAAATAGAATTAATATAAATAATAGACTCGTTTAGGAATGCAAGCTTGATAAGTGAAGCTTGGGCTTGAGCTTGTTTATCAAACAAGCTTATTTTTAGGTTCGGGCTCGGCTCGTAAACAAGTTTAAATAAGCTCGGCTCAGCTCGTTTACTAGACAACTTTAAAAAAGGGGTAAATTCTATTAAATATTAATAAAAACTAATATTACACTAAGGTTGGACGAGCCTGACGAGCTTCATATGCCAAACTCGAGCTCGGGCACCATAAATAAACGGCTCAAGCTCGGCTCGGGCTCGATAAGGCTCAGCTCGTTTCGAGCGTTTTCTCGAGCCGCTCGCGAGCCGCCTGGCTCGTTTGCACCCCTAGCTACAAACATGGAGAAATGCACTTTTGTATAGTACTAAATTTGAAATTTTGAATAATAAAGACAAAAGCATACCTGTATTGATCAGGAACTCAGAATCCCATCAGATCCAACATCTGAAATAAATTATAAAAAAAAAAAAAACTGAATCTTTTTGGCTCTTCAATACTCAAATCTTCATTTTCTTTTTCTTTTTTTTTTATCTCTATTAATGTACTTGAACTTGATTTACAAATCTGAAACTATAAACTTTATTTTTACAAGTAATCTGATGACGAAAGTTATTCCACGGCGCAAGAGCTTTCCGAGTAATACACATACAAGTTTCCTACCCATCTAGTGTAAGAGCCTCAGGAGCTACAAGGACCGACGGCAATTTAGTGAACGACATATTAGACATCAAGTTACTCCAATCGGATGAATCTTCTCCAACAAACGGTTTTATCTTCCTAATACTTAACGGCTTTAACCGCTTCTGTTCAATTCTCGCAACTACCTCAAACCATACATGCTCGACAGTAGGCCTTGTACGCCATTCCGCCATAGTAGCCCACCGTGTATCATTACTCCTAATATTCCTTTCTAGTTCCAACTGAAAACGAAACACAGTTGACGCTTCGATCTTTGCTTTAACTTTTGCCCCGTTAAATTTGTCGAACAAAAAGGTCTTCAATACTCTTTCACCCAGTCTTATCCACGACCTCAAGGATTCGACCGGACATTGTTGCGGTTTATGGGTACGTCTAGAGTAGCATTTATCCGGAAGCAACTCAATAACATTCTGTGATAGAATATTTGATGAAATGTATGCTCCGGGATTTCGACTCTTGAAGGCGACTACAGTTGCAGACCCAGAAATCCTTACTGGAAGTAACGGCACACACGTCAAAGATGGAAAGAGCCATAGGTTACATTGCTCCCTATGAGCAATGACATTTGCTTGTTGTCCGGTAACGGATGTTTGAGAAAGTGAGACTTCATGTGCATTCTTCACCTCTACTGTAATGTCTTCACCGACAAGTATCCGCTTCAGACCAGCGTGCGACGTGTTCCACTGAAACACACCGTCCAAACATATAATTACTTTAGCTAGAATAAGAGTAAATTGCATTTTAAGTCCTTTAAGTTTAAGCCAAATTGTAGGCGTTGTCCTTTAACTATTGAAATTACATTGAATTCCCTTTATGTTACTGTTGCTCATCAAGCGGTGTCTTTTGTCCTAACCCAGTTATTTTTTTATGTTAACTCTTTAACACATGCCACTCAGATGAGGGCATCATAATGGTCATTTTCATTTATTATTATTATTTTTTTGTTAATATATACTATTTTTGTTTAATTTTGTTTTAGTTATTAAGTGAAAATGACTATTATGCCCTCATGTGAGTGACACATGTTAAAAGTTAACTGAAAAAAAAAACAGTTGCGTTAGGGCAAAAGGACACCGTTTGATGAGAAACAATAACATAAAGGACATCAAATGTAATTTCGTTAGTTAAAAGACAGAACCTGACATCAAATGTAATTTCGTTAGTTAAAAGACAGAACCTGCAATTTGGTTCAAACTTAAAGGACGTAAAATACTATTTACTCCTAGAATACTATACAAACTACAATAAACTTGCACAAAATTGAAATGCAAGCAAGTCTAGTACCATACCGGCATTACCAACGACATCTCATCATATCTGGAAACAAGCAACTCAACAGGTCCATCTATCCGAACCGAACCAAGAAGAGCTCTAGACGCCACTCGATTAGCCGAAACCTCAAACTCCTCTTCTCTGTCCTTCAATCTCTTCCACATTGAAACATTATCCCACGTATTAAACACATAATCCTTCTTGTTCGCCAACAGAAACTCAATCTCATACCTCTGCAATCTCCCATATTTCACTTTCCCAATCTCCAATTCCGAAACCTTAATTTCTTCCAACTTCCAATGTTCCCTATTACATACAGCTCCTAACACATCCTATAACAAACAAAATCAAAACTAATAAATTATGAATATACTAAAATGAGCTATTTATAAACAATTGTTCAATTAACACATTCAACACCAAATTTCCTGAAACTAATTCGATTTCAAATTCGTACCCAAATTGCGGATTGTCATTAAAGATTGCAGTTTTATGGAATTTTGGCAGAAGTTTCGACTTACACGTTGTAGACCGAAATTAAACACCTTATTCATAGTTGTCAATAGCGATCAAAGTGATCGCTATGGCGCGCTATGTGGCGTATAGGTATAGTGTCGCTATTAGGGTTGTAACGATGGATAGCAAGAATAGTGACACCTTATCTTTTTTTAATATAAATAGCAATCAAATATAGCTATAAAATAGCTGGATTTTAGGTCTTTTGTTAAATATACATGTAAAATAGCACATACACAAGGGTATTTTGATATAATATACATATAATTTTTTTTTAAATTCTAGTGTATCGCTATTTATAAAATAGTCGTCTGCTATTTATCACTATTCGCTATGTAGTATACATGTACCTTATCACTATTTGTCGCTATTCGCCATTAACAACTACGAGTCCTTATTTTTTTAGGTTAATCGGTATTCTTGTTTTTATGTTTTTTTTTTTCAGTCTGAGCTTTCTTGGCTTCCTTTCACTCTGACGTGGGTGAGTGTTAGATTCCCGAGTCTCATTTAACAGGGGGAGGGGAAGGAAAATGAATTAACACTGTGTTCCCGAGTTTCATGAAAAGTAAAGAAAAAGAGAAGAAATCAAGCATTTTATGTGTTCACGAGTTAGGATGAAAAGAAAAGAAAGGAACAATTTTACCATTATACCCTTAAACATAAAACATTTTAATTAGATATGAGGGTAATTTAGTAATTAATAAGATTTTCTCTCCTAATCTCTTCGATTTGGGAGGATAAATATTCGTACTCCTTTCCTCTCCCCTTCTATCCTTCAAAAATCTCAGGAACATCGTTTTTTCATATTTTCATCTCTTTTCCTTCCCCTCCCCTGTTAAATGAGACTCGGGAACAGAGTTCGTTCTGACTGCGGGTGAGTATTAGACTATATTATTTAGGGTTTATTAGGATTCTTATTCTTACTTATATGTTTATTTTTTTCGGTCTGAGCTTCCGGCTTCCTTTCGCTCCGACTGCGGGTGAGTATTATTATTTAGGTTTATTAGTACGAGCCCACGAGCCCGGTTTAGGTTTCTAGGTTTCTTAGAATCTCTATATAATGTAACTATATTGTAACTGTAATTCTGTAAAGACAACCTCAGTGATCAAATTCAGTATTAATAATAACTAATAATTTGCAGATTATATAGCTTCAAATAATAATAGCAATAAAAGAAATAAATTTGAATCGAATCTATTACCTTTAAGAACAGAGAGGATTGGGGGCGAAATTCTTCGCTGATTTTGGGGAAGATGAAGTGAGAAAGATTGAATCTTGGAGAAGCGATTGCGTGTGATAAGAACAAGAGGAAGAGATTGAATCTAACGATGATTGTCATTATTGACTGAATGAATTTTGTGTATTTTGCTGATGTATCAACAAGACAACCAACTTTTGAAGTGGATGCTGTTTTCTCACCTTTCTAGATCTGGTTAGGGCTGACAATGATGATTGTACTTGGTTTAGGAGGTTAAGTACACCTAGACAAGGTACATATTTTTTAGCATGAGATCCTAGCGTTGCAAACGGATTAAACCTTTGGTGAACAGATCGTGAATCATTCGGTGAGAATTTCGTTTGTGTTCGTTAGTTTATTATACAAACGAACACGAACAAGAAATTTCGTTGGTTCAGTTAAATGAATAAACATAAACAGAGACCATGTTCGTTCATTTATGTTCGTGAACGTTCAGTAAAGTGTTCGTTTGTGTTCACTAGTTCATTAGTGTTTTTAGTTTTTAAATTTTGTTTAAATACTTCAAAGTTTCGACAAATAAAGTGTTCGTTTGTAAAATGAATTTGTGTATTTGTATCAACGAGACATTCAAGTCTGGGTAGTTAACTTAATAATTCCATATAACTTAATACACATTCAAGTCTGGGTGGTTAACTCAAGATATTATACATCTAAAACATAGTCAATACACAATAATTCCATATAACTTAATACACATTCAAGATGGAAAACTTGTACATAGTTATCATAAGTCTGGGTGGTTAACATATTTAGGGCACTTGTAGGTTACGTTGCGATACAAGAGAATCACTAGTGAATTTACTACGCTTACGGAACATAATTCAGTGAGTTCATGTCCCCTCTTTTAAAACGTTTTCTAGTTTTTTTAAGCTTTTGGGGGAAAATACATGTACAAATGGTATGATAAGCTAGGGAATGGAACAACTAGATCATGTGCGAATATGGTTGTACTTAAGCACCATTAATCATGTTTAGATCGAGGAACGGAAATGGGTAGATCTATTGGGTTTCGGGGAGCCCCACTCTTAGTCCATGGGACCCGGAAGAGTGTTTTTGTGTCCCAGTCGAGGGTCGATACAAAAATCGTCAAGGTTTGGATTGCTTTCTATGTCGTCACACATATCAATGTCCTTGCAAAACATTAATAATCAACGATTTCATACCGGTTTTTATACAAATCATCTACATGAATTCACCAACTTTGTTGATGTTTTTCAACTTACATGTATTTCAGGAAATTAGTGGAACTTTTGCAGGAATTTGCATCAAGTTTTCAAATGTTAGAACTCCATGCCACATTTTGAAAGATTTGCTCAATCCCGCCTCCTTACGGTGCTATAGGGAACAAAACCTTGAACTTTAAAACTTTGAATTATGTTGTATGAAAATTTAAAAACTTATTTTCTTTTGAAGTATTGTAAACGATATTGTTAACTCTTGGTTGTGTTTTGGAACTTATGGCAATAGCATTGGAGTTTGTTTTATTCATATAGTATGTCTACTTTATCGTATGCAATGAGAATGAATCATGATCACACATCCGCCTATGAGCAGGTGTGACAATAAGAAAAGTTAACTCACTATTGAGAGAAAGTATTGTGAGAACTTTAGAAGTCATAGTACATTGATGGAGAGGTGGGAAAATGGGAAAATACATCATGTTCTTCCTTATATTGTCGCCTTATGAGAAAGAAAATAATTTTTCTCCCATTTAAAATTTAAATTTAAAGTTGAAGGTAGGACTCCTATTTTCCAACTAAACTTTCCTACACTTTTCTTATAAGGCCCGTAACTCGGAAACCACACCAGTTGGATCATAAAATCATTAAATAGGTCGTAAACCGATGATTAAATAACAATGGCAGCGGAACTCATCAAAATAATTAAAATCGAGTCTTAAAAAAGTCAAGTAATGATAATCGACTAGGGTGGCTAGGATGCCAATATTTTCTCTTCTCTGGGTAGGCTTCAATCCATGCTAAGGAGCACTACTCAAACATCAGCTTTCTTTTTACTTGACATATATGCTAAAAAGTTAGCTACACTAAATGAGTTATAGTTTTTTACAAACAAGAAGATAACATTTTACAAAATGTTTATCATTTTCATCAAAACGCGTTTTGAAGTCAAACATACATGTCGACTATAATCATAGGTGGTCAAATAAACATTATCCATCAAATCATATTGTAACATCTATCATGTACGTTAGTCGTGAACCCCAACATATGATGAACATAAATAAAACTGCCTGGGCATTGTCAGCCAGGCTTACACCGGTATAAGACTTCGTCCCTGCTACGTTATTGCGCTCACGGGTTATAACATCAATAAGTTTCTGTTAATTCCTTAATTCATTGATCATGCGATCGTCAACACAAGATTGTAAATCAATAGACCTTTTTAACTTCAATTAAACATCAATTAACTATCTTTATATCAAACAACGTAATACATGTATCAGCAATCAATCAATTAATCAAAAGTCATGTGGTGTTCATTAAGTACTTTAGTTCATAAATTGGTTAAGATTACATGCATGTCAGCCCAAAGGTTTAAAAGTGTAAAATGACCATCTAGAACTCACCTGGTTGTTGTTAACAACTGAGTGCTATCATGTCTATAGTAACTCGAAAGTTACTTAATATGCACAAGAAAATCTTACCACTTTCTAATACTAACACAAGAGTGTCACCGTCAGTGTCGCCCAACATATCGCCATCGGCAGTGTCATCCATAGTTTCACCGGTAGTGCCACCCGACAGTGTCGCTAAACAATGTCGCCCGTGATAAGGTCAACCCCATGTAGTCTGGATGTCCACTAGGTGGCTTTTGGCAGTGTTGCCAACAAGTGTCTCTGTTGACAAAGCTGATCAACACATTGTTGCCTAACTTGCGTTAGGACTTAATATCAACTTAACTTTTTTGCTCCCAAGTGTCGCCAAATTCATCCTCAGTGTCACTAGATCCATCATTAGTGTCACCGGATTCATCATCAGTGTGGGCCACCTTCAACACCAGTGTCGCTAATTTCATCACCTTTAACTAACCAGATCTGTTTTTTTTTTCCTAAATCCCAACTTTTTACGTCCAAAACGTTTATTTAACTTCCATGCAACATAATATATGATCCATTACCCTTATAACACGTACAAATCTCACCTTTTTTTTTTTTATGAAAACCCAAGTTTCACCCTAAGAAAAAAAACCATAAAACTTCAAATTTGGAATGATTCGCTTCTGGATTTTCGTACGAACAGTGGCGAAGCTTGACCCGAATGACCGGGGGGTCGAAAACATACATACCCAAAATTTACTATAGAAACGGGGGGTCGAAAACGTATATACCCAAAAATTGCTATACGAAAACTACATATATAACACTACTGAGCGAAAAGTTCGGGGGTCGGACGCCCCCTCTCGCCCCTTCTATACTTCGCCCCTGCGTACGAATCGCTGCTAAGATGATTAGAGAACAAGGAGAAACATATTCCAAGCCTCAAATCATGAATTCCGTGAACTTTAATTCTTGGTCTTCACTTTCTCTAAAGCCCACTTTCTCTCTCTAACTTCTGAATAGATTTTGTGCAAATGATGACCAAATCGTGATTAAGGATTCATTCTTTCTTTATATAGTAAGGAGTTAAATGCTTGGTTGATCCCTTTGGTTTGCAAAAATTACAGACTTGGTCCCAGTGGTTTACTAATTACACGCGTGGTACCAAAACTTGTCAAAAATAAACTCGCTTGGTCCCCTGCTCTAACATCAGTTAGATTTCTCAGTTAACACACCCCATGTGCATGTCACATGAGGGTAATCTTATGTGAAATTACTTATTTACCCTTGATGATAAAAAAAGAATATAAATTCATCATCTTCTTCAATTAACTCTCTCTGCATCCACACACATTCATCAGCTGTGAAATTGAGGAGTTGGATCTCCACACACATTCTTCAATTAACTCTCTTTGTATCCACACACATTCTTCAATTAACTCTCTCTGTCATTGGTGCCATTATTCACGCATTTCAACTGTGAAATTGAGCAGCTGGATCTCGATCTTGTTACAATTTCGAAACTTGTGGATGAAACGGTGTTTTTGGTTGATTGAAAGGGTGAGAGAAGCCGTTGACTGAGTAGTGAGTTGACAATTTGAATTGAAGTTTGATGAAGTGGAAGGTTTTGTTACCGCATAAATGGAAGACGAAGGTGTTTGTGGTGGTTTTGTTTCTCTAAGTTTCTGATAATGGAGGCACAATACAGGAGGATTGGTGCGTCTTCTATGTTTCCTCTGAAACCTAGGTAGTGTTTGGTATGTAGGAATGAGAGATGGAATGGAATGGATGATTACGAGGGAATGAAGAAAAGGGTGTTTGGTTGGTCAATGGAATGGAATCACCCATTCCAAAAGACATTCCATTCCCTCAAAATCATTCCTTCCACCCCCCATGTTTTTTTTTCCATTACATCTCATCTTGCATCAGTCATCAACAACACCACAACCCACCACCTTCGCCACAACCCACCACCACCACCATCCACCACCGACGCCATTGCCTCCACCCGTCACCACCTCACCCCGACAGCCACCGCCGCCCACCACTTTCGTCAACGTCAACACTGCCACCACCAACCACCACCGCCGCCACCAACCGCCACCTCTGCTGCCAGGCACCAACAACGGCCACCTTACCGCCACCACCACTGGTCGTCACCGCCGCACCGCCACTCGCCGCCACCACCACCACCCATCGCCGCCGCTGACATCCACCACAACCACCTATAATCACCCACAATCACTACCACCGACCACCACCACCACTCACCGCTGATTTTATTACTCTATTTTTCTTGCCTACCGAACAATACACAATAATAATTCATTTCATTCACACACGGTAACCAAACAAAACATGGAATGGTAATGATCCATTGCATTCCCTCGTACACTCCATTACCTCGTCCATTCCATTCCTTCGTCCATTCCATTACCCTATACCAAACAGACCCTAAAATTGCATTCTTATTTCTAGTAGAATGGAATATCCCACATGTTGGGTTATATCGGACCCCAAATATTTATCAATGGGTTGATATGGGATCGATGGGCAGAAGGGAATATCCCATAAGTTAAAATGGGCTAATGATTAATGGAAATAATATGTTATTGATTCTGATTTCTACACAAATATGACAGTGAGTTCTAATTTATATTGTTTAATCTTCTCAATTCTCTTATTCAAATAAATTTCTATATGATTAGCATTCTTTCAGGTGAGATACATAGTGAGATGATGAATCGATTGTGTTGTGGATATGATTTGTGTAACTGATGAATGTGTGTGGATGCAGAGAGAGTTAATTGAAGAAGATGTTGAATTTATATTCTCTTTTTATCTTCAAGGGTAAATAAGTAATTTCACATAAGATTACCCTCATGTGACATGCACATGGGGTGTCTTAACTGAGAAATTTAACTGATTTTAGGGCAGGGGACCAAGCGAGTTCATTTTTGACAAGTTTCGGTACCACGCGTGTAATTAGTAAACCACTGGGACCAAGTCTGCAATTTTTACAAACCACAGGGACCAACCAAACATTTAACTCTATAGTAAGGGTTTAAGACCTAAGGCCCATCATACCCTTCCATTTTGGATCTAATTCTTCCATGAACTTAAAACCCATTTTCTTAAACCTACTTTGTTTATCATAAAAAAACTTCAAATAAAATACAAAATTTTAGGATGTTGCGTTTCTAAATATAACTAGATAAAACACCCGCGTGCGTTGCGGCGCGGTATATCGCAAACACTGAATGGATTAGTCCAAACGTTATGTGATGCGTTAACCATATGAAAACACACGCTTCGACGTATCTGATTGAACACAATGTAACCTATATAAGCATTGCAATTGGATCAAATATAAAGTAAATCAAATTTATACCGTACAATCATAACGTATTATATGTGACCCGAGTCATACATAGAAAATGTAATGGGTATAATGGAAAAGCTGACACGTATAATCAAAAGAGATGAATTAGAGCTTTTGAAAAAATGGAAAAAACAAACCACAATTTGACTCCACTCGGTTCGAAACAAAATTTACAAAACATCACCTGACTCGTTTCCTAAAAAAGCTTACGTCAAAACATACACCAACTCAAATATATACCGAAACGTACATAAAAATATGCACATAAAAAATGTTTTTTTAAACGAAAACGTATTATATTTGACCTGACTCGTTTCCAGAAAAAGTTTATGTCGACACATAGAGCAATTCGAATTTATACTGGTACGTACATAAAAATAAACACGTGAAAAAAATTGTTTTTCTTAAGTAAAGGAGGTATAACGGTAAACTCGAAACAAATTATTAGTAACAAACTTAATAGGTTAAATACGTTCGTAAAATTGTGCCAAGTAGCACTAATGCCAAACCACTGGCAGCGGACACCAACATCAGAAGAGCTTGTAAAAATAAATTAAATAAAAAAGTAAAACATAACACTAAACAAAAAAATACGTAAAATCGTTGAACCACGCACGCCCGTTGTGGCGTGTTAATGCGAAACAATTAGACAAAAACGTAAAACGTAGAAAAGAATAACAAAGTCGATCTAGGATCCGCACGTTGCGACGAACTTGTCAAACGGAGAAAAATAGACGCGTTGCGACTTGCCTATCAAACGGGAAAAAACAGGCAAAAAATGTTGAACCCCACACGCATGTTGCTGCATGTGGAATCGCAACCAAAGTTGAAAGTAAAATAGTATTGGGGTTAAATTGAAAAGTTGAAGAGCTTTGGGTTAAATTTAAAAAAGACAAAGGGGTTAAAATATAAAAGATAAAAACAATTGGATTGAAAGTGAAAAATACAAAAAAAAAATTGAAAGGCTCCCGATACACATGTTACAAGTATATAATGTAAAAACATGTTTCTAATTTATAGTTGAGTAAACTGCCATTTTGGTCCCTGTGGTTTGGCCAGTTTTGCCACTTTAGTCCAAATCTCAAACTTATTACATCTGGGTCCCTGTGGTTTGTATTTTGTTGCCATTTTAGTCCCAATCTCAAATCAGGTCAGATTTCAAAAAAAAACCCTGGTTTTTGTCCTTTTCCTCAGGGGCATTTTGGTCATTTTATATTTTATAAAAGAAAAAAATATAACAAAATCCCAAACACCCCATATCTCTGCACTCTCTCTCTCTCTCTAAACAACCCCTCTCTCTCTCCTCTCTCTAGAACACCACCACCACCACCTCCTCTCCGTTCATCCACCGCCGCAGCAGCAGAAACCGTCATCCGTCGTTCCAATCAAATGTCTGATCAAACAAGAATCCAAACCAAGAATACCCACAAATCAAAACCCCTTTACTTCCAATCACTCCAAACCAAACCCAAAACCTAAACCCACAAATTCAAGAACAAGAACAAACAACCCATCTTCATAAAACCCTTAAAAGATTCGACTAAACCCACAGGGACCCTCTTGATCCTTCTGTTTTTCCCCAAATTGGAGAAAATTCAGGAAGAGGAACCACCTTAGGGTTTGCAGGAAGAGGAACCACCTTAGGGTTTGCAGGGTTGCCGTCGCCGCTGCTAATACGCGGCTCCGCCGCCGCTGCCGCTGAAACGCGGCTCCGTCTCTTCGATCTCCCTCTCTCTCATGCATCTCTCTCTCTCTCCGCTCATGGCGGCTCTGCTGATGTCGTACCGTCCGCCACCACCAAGTGGTGGTGGTGCTGCCGCCGTTGTTTATCGGGAGGGGACGGCGAAGGGCAGGGGATATTGGTTGATCGTTGTGGTTGCGTGTGGTGGTTCACCGGATAACCAGTCGCCGGAAAAACGAGGTGAATGAGGTTGTTTGGTGGTGTCGTTGCCGGCTGAATCGAAGAGGAAGGATGTGGGTGTCTGTGTGTGTGTGTAAGAGATGGAGGAGTGGAGAGTGATGGTGGTTGCGGTGGCCGGAGATCGGGGAGGAGGTGGTGGTTGTGGTGTTCTAGAGAGAGGAGAGAGAGAAGAGAGAGAGGGGTTGTTTAGAGAGAGAGAGTGCAGAGATATGGGGTGTTTGGCATTTTGTTATATTTTTTTCTTTTATAAAATCCAAAAAGACCAAAATGCCCCTGAGGAAAAGGACAAAAAGCAGGGTTTTTTTTTAAATCTGACCTGATTTAAGATTTGGACTAAAATGGCAACGAAATGCAAACCACAGGGACCCAGATGTAATAAGTTTGAGATTTGGACTAAAGTGGCAAAACTGGCCAAACCACAGGGACCAAAATGGCAGTTTACTCTTTATAGTTTTGGAAATTACAAAATGCACACCCTGCAGTGTCGAACTGTGGTCAAAACGGGGCGTTTTGGTCCGATTAACCAGACAAAGACTGACGGGTCTGTTGTCCGGACCAAAACGCCGAGCTTTGGCCGCGTTTTGGTCTTGTCAACCAGACCGGGTATCAGTCTTTTGTCTGGTTGACAGGACCAAATCGCGGCCAAAGCTCAGCGTTTTGGTCCGGTCAACAGACCCGTCAGACACCCGTCAATCTTTGTCTGGTTAATCGGACCAAAACGCCTCGTTTTGGCCACAGTTCGACACTGCAGGGTGTGCATGTAAAGACAAAAATCACCTTTTTGAGTGTGTAGATAGTGAGATGAGTGTGTGGATATGTACACTCTTAGTAGAATGACTAATGATGGTTCTTTTTCATTGATGATATCATCTGTTGTTAATAATAATAATAATAATAATAATAATAATAATAATAATAATAACAATAATAATAATAATGATTAATGATGGTTCTCTTTTGAACTCATTCATATATGTATATACATGTGACTAGGTTTTTACCCGAGATTGCTTCCCGGGCTCGGGAAACTTAGTTATATCAATTATTATTTGTTATTAATACGACCTCATTACATCAAGCATCTCATTGGATTCAACATCAATGTTTTCACATCACCGGGTAATTAATTACCCGGGATTGCTTCCCGGGTAATTAATTAATCCAAACGTTCAACAAACAATAAATTCACAAAATGTAACTCCATATGTGATCCTTATTAATCAATAGTCACCATATTATTATAGTAAGGAACCCGTGCGATGCTGCAGAACACGCAACACACTAACACAGACACCGCTAGATAGTCCGTTAGCTAACCTTGTTAGGATCGGAGGCTTTCGTGATTGTTTTTGTTTGTATAATTTGAACAAATCAAATAGAAATGAACATAGTTTAAGTGCAGCGGAAATGAACAACAAACTTTGTAAACACAATCAAAGAGGAAGATAGTTTTGATAAACATTTGCTTTTCATTAAGTTGAAAGATTACAAATCAAAGCAAAAGATTACAAGCATGCTTACAAACTAAACTCCCCCTCAGCCTTTTACTCCATGGTTGGTTGCACAAGATGAAAGGATTGAATTAAGAAGAACTCACTCAAGACGATCAAATGTAACAGTACAGGATACTGCTCCATTTATAGACAATCCAAACCACTGAGGCATCTCAGCTGACGTCACCATGAAACCGACGTCTAACAGCCTAACAACCTGTAACAACTGTTCCTATACAAACACTGCTATTCTTAACCACTGATTCTACATAAAACAAGTAATATACTAAACTACTGCTATGCTCTTCCAACAGTGCTTCCCTTAAAGTTGATCAGTCTTTGAGTGGGCAGTGCTTTGTCAACAGTAGATAGAATCAGCAGTGTTTACTTCTTCAGGGCTTTGTCAGCAGTTTAAAGGGTAGCAGCAGTTGTATACGGACAGTGGATAGAGAGCCATCACTTGTTATGATCACTTTCAAGGGAGAAGTATAGTATAAACAACTGCTTATTATGAATCCACTGTTGTGAACCAGTTTTCGCTTTCATTATCTGTTCCTCTGGTAGGGTTCAATCCCAACAATCTCCCCCTGGAACAGATAATGCCAAAACCCTTCATTATTCTGGATTTTTATTTCTCATCAAAAGTTCCCTAGCTTGTCTTTTAAATTCTTCTTCAAAGTCTTTGGAACTTGAGTCATCCTCATCCCTGCACAGTGAAAGTTCAAGGAGATCCTGCAAATCTTCAACACCAAGACCTAGTGCTTCTTTCCTTGATATGTACTTCACTTGGCCATTGGATCTGACCAAGGTCAATACGTGGGTCTTTTGATCAGACATCCACTTTAGTACTTTTGAACCCAATGGGTTTCTTGGGAGAGATTTATTTTCGGATGAGTTTGGAGAAATTGATCTTGTGAAAAGTTGTAAACTTTCAGACATTTGTTTGAAGGCCTTTTCGATGACATTATTTGCTGCAGCTGTCTCTTCTGCAGTCTCTCTTTCAATCTGCTCTTGCCTCTTCTTTTGATCTAGTTCAAAGTCTGTCATGTCTGAAGTATTTGGTGATGCAGGTTTGGTTAATACCTTTTTGGCAAGCTCTTGAAGCTTTGCTGATTTGTCTTCTTTTAGATCCATTTTCTTGATGGCTTCTGTGAAGTACTCAGCTTCCTTTTCTTTTTCTTCTTCACTGGTCAGCAGTTTTCCTTTTTCTTGGTTTTCCACAATGATAGGGTTATCTGCTGATGTGATCTGTGTTTTAAGAGTATCAATCTGCTGTTCTAGCTTTTTGTAGTCAGGCTTCTTAGAAGTGTCTGAGACTGTTATGCTTCTTTTCTTTAGCCTTTCATAAGCCTCGTCGGTATACTGCTTTGTCCATTTTGCTATGGCTTCAGCAGTATCCACCTTAGCATCCACCAGCTCTTGCTTCTTTCTTTTATACTCAGATGTAAGGTCAGCAATGAGCTTTTTGTATTTGTTCCAATTTGGAGTTGTCTTCTTCTTTCTTGGATCGTTTTTAATTCTTTGAATTCTGTTTGCCTCATGTTTTAAAGCAACTATTGGCCATTCTTCAAATTGTTTTTCTTCAGCAGGATAGAATTTTTCTTTCATGATATATGCAAGATATTCTTTTCTCATTTTATTTCGTTGATCTGTCTTTTCTTTGTTTAGATCTTGTGCATAGTCTTCCATCTGCTTGACCTTACTGAGCAAGAATTCCAATTTTTCAGATATGGCTTCGTCACTTTGACCTTCACATTCAACTTTTGCTCTTATTTTAGCCTGCCTTGCTTTAAGCTTGAGATATTCATCCATATCTTCTGGGACTATGAAGCCTATGAGAGAAGGGAATCTTCTTGTTGAAGGATCATCCTTGGTGTAGAATTGTCTCATCTCATTTTTTACAGCTTCCAGTTCCAGTGGATATTTTGCAGCATTAGGATCATGTTTGTCTTCATCTGGCTGAGTTATTTTTCTTTTTCTGGAGTAAATTTTATTCAGTGAAGGAGTGCTTTTGGGTGATTTGTTGAGTGCAGTGAAGATGGTTTGAAGTGAAGTGAGGGTAGTGGTGAATGGTGGCTGACTAACAGTTGTTGAAACAACTGGTGTTTCAACTACTGTTGCCATTACAACAGATGATGAAACATCTGATGTCTTCTGCTTTTTCACAGGAGGTGATGGTGATGATGTGACATTGATGAGGGCAGTGGTAGATGACTGGCAAACAGCTGTTGAAACAACTGGTGTTTCAACCTCTGTTGTCATTACAACTACTGATGTGTCAGTAGATGTCTTCTGCTTTTGAGCAGGTGGTAATTTGGTGGATGGTGTTGTACTTTTAGGTTCTGGTAGGGCAGTGGTTGTAGTGTGTGTTGTAGTGGTGTGTGTTGAAGAGATGGCATATGTTTGGTTAGCAGTTTTTGAAACTACTGCCATATCAACAATTTGAATGGAAGTTTGAGTTTTTGTGGTTTGAGGTTTGGAGCCTTTGGGAGGTGGTTTAGATGTCTGTTTTTCTTGCTCAGGTTCAACACACAAGCCATGTTCTATTCCCTTCTTCTTCAACTGCTTCATTATCTCCCCCTTTTTGGCATTATCTGCAGGGGGGTTATCAAAGAATATTAGAGTGGAAGGAGCTTTGCTAGTGGTGTTTTGGATACTGGCCTTTATAGCCTTGATGTCTGCTTGAGTATCTTTGAACCTAGACTCCAACATGTTTGTCAGCATTTGTACATGTATTGCATGCTGGTGATCAGCCGCTTGTTTTTGTTTTTGGAGCAGGGGTTGGAATACACTACATAGCTCATTTGCAGCAAGTGCAGGTTGTGCAGGTGCTTGAGCTGGAACAGCAGTGGATTGTGCTTTTTGAGCTTTTAACAGCTGTTGCACCATATCCTTTATTTCAGCAACTGATGTTTCAAGGTTTTCAACTCTGCCCGTCAATTCCTGATATTTTGAATGATAATCCAATTTAATGGAATCATCTGTTTCCCCACCAGCAGTGGTTGTACCAATTTGTGACTTAGGACATGAAGCCCAGAAATCATCCATTGATGCCCCTTGTTCTTGGTACTGGGGATTTCTTTCTTCAACACTTGATAACCTTTCAATGGTACCAGTGGTTAAAACAAACTCACTGGTGGTTACCAGAGGTGCTATAGAAGAAATTGCCTTCAAGGGAGTCTTACTAATGAAACAACTGTCCAAATGTAGATCTGTTGATCCATCACTTGTAGTTGCTGCTCCACTTGAACTACCACCAAGAGTTACTTGTAACTCAAGGGGTGTAACCTCCTCAGTTGCTGCTGGGATAGCAGAGGTAAAATCATCAGACCCAGTCACTTGTAGGAGTATGCTCTCAGTGATAGGTAATTGAGAGGAACTGGTTTGTGTCTGAGCTATGTTAACTGCATGCAACAAAGGTATCATGCATTGTGGTAATGTGAGGGGTGAGGATGAGGGTGTTGAAAGAGACATGTCCTTGGGATCAGGACCGTGGAAGATGGATCCGAGTGAATCCAGAGCTTCATAATGTGGAGTCCATGTGTTTACAACCTGATCCTTTTGTGAGGATGCAGGAGGAGTTTGAGGTAAAGGTGGAGATCTTTCTACCATCTGCTGTGAGGAAGTAGCAGCAGTGGTTTTTGGTGACATTTGTGTTGTCACTGCAGTTGCTCTGGGATCTCATCTTCCAGAGTTGCCTTTGATTTGGGTTTTGAGGGCTTTCTGGAGATTTTCTTTTTGGTCCTTTTGGTAATGGCAGGTGTGGGTTTCAAAGCAGTGGTTGTGCTGCTATGATCACCTGTAGCAGTGGGCTCAACAGTAGATGCCTGAGGAGCAGTGGTAGCTGCTAAATTTTGCTCAGGCACCTCTGCTTTTGTTTTTATAGGTGCCATCATTCTAGAAAATGTTTCAGTTGTCAAACCACTTATTTTAAAAGATGCACCTTGTTTGAGTAAATTTTCATTTTCTTTTCCAAATTTTTCTTTGAAATAGTAGCTTAGAAACCTTGGAAAGAGTAAAAATGATTTGCTATCAACATTCTTTACTAAGTCATTAAAGATCTCCTGGGAATAGTTATAATTTTCATTATTCAAAATAGCATAACCCAGACATTGGATCTTCAATGGTATTTCGTTAAAACCAGTTGTTTTATTTTAAACACACATCAAAAGTGTGTGGAATAAAAACCTAGGTGCAGAAGGGAAGAAACCCTTTTGTAAGGTATCCCTTTTTGGTTGTTCTGCATACCCCCTTTTCAAGAAATCAGTTTTCAAGTCGGTTTTAGAAAAAGAAGTTTTACCTTTCTGATCATCGAGTTTAAAGACTTCTGAGATTGATTGTGGAGTAATCTGAATTGCTTTTCCCTGTATAGAAGAATTGATGGCTATGACGATGTCTCCTTGTTTTTCAACGGTAGCATTTTTCCAGAACTCTCTTTGAGTTTGTTGGAAAATGGGAGAATCTGCTGTAAGCAAAGTTTTGTACTTTGATGCAGATATGGTGTCGATGATGGAATCAAAGGTGTGGTTGATGGTGAGTTTTGTGAGTAGACCCAAGTAATTGTGAGAGGATTTGTAAGGAATTTCAATGGGTTCACCTGCCGTTTGAGCGACCTCTTTGGAAGATGTTGATGATTTTGACTTTGATTTTGATTTAGATTTCGTCATTTTTATGAAGAAGGCGAAGAATGGTTCGAAATGGAAGGCTGGAAACTGCTTTGAGAATTCAATTCCACAGTGTAAAACCCTGTTTGGGGGTTTTGATCAGGCTTTTATTTAGGGAAAAAGTAAGTGCTGATGTGGCAGCGGTTACAAAGATCTGAAGGCTAAAAACTGACCACGTGTGAACCGCTGATGAAAAAACCAATGATTGTAAATTTCAGTGCATGTCAACAATAAAAAGGGGAGCAGTGACTATTTTTTAACTATCAGTGGATACCCAATAAAATGTAACACAGATGTTTGGTCAGTCAGTGGTCAACATGAAAAATGAAGAAACAGAGGCTGGCCTTCAGCAGTGGATAACATTTAACAATCACATGTTTGCGCTTAAACAAATGTTTGACATTAAAAACTGTTTGCAAGAAAAGACCAATTTGAAGAATACTATACCCAAACAATCAAAATGAGGAGCTTAATAATCATCCAAGTGTACTTCACTTTTATTCAGTGGATGTCAACCTCCAAAATGTGAGCAGTAGTTGTTTTTTTATCTAACAGTGGCTAGATATTGATTTAATTTGCAACAAATAGTCATCAAGAATATTTTTTATTTTGTAATTTAACTTGCCATTTTATCATTAAAACAATGTTTTAAATTAAATACTGTTAAACATCTAATCTGGACATAAACAAAATTTTGAAATTAAATAAATATTCGACCTGAAACATCTGTTTGAACATAAACAGATGTTTGAAATTAAATAAATACTGTTAACATAAACAGAGATATAATATTAACAGTTTGGACATATAAATATTGTTAACTAAAACAAAGATAGAATATCTACTGTTGATGATGAACCACTTTTGTTGTTGGGCAATGGTTAATCTTTGAGTTTGTATAGGTTTGTCTCGAGAGATAAAGTATAGAGAACCAATGTTTGTCCTAAACACCGTTACATAAGAAAAACTGATACATAAATACTAAAGTTGAATCCGCTGTAGAAGCTGTTATATCTACACCATAAGTGCTAGTCTTTAACAGGACTTTGCCTTCAACAGTGCATAGCCCTCATGAGACAATAAGCCCATCAGTCTTTATATGGAGCAGGAATTAATTATAACAGTCCTTAGCATGATCAGCTGTTATAACCACACCACCCTTTCAGAGTTGGACCATTAAACAAATCCTTGACACTATTAATCCTCTGTTGACTTACCAAACAGATCTTCAGACACAATTCAACATCAACATAATCTAAATATTACTGAAACAATAAATAATAAGTAAAAATAAAACACAACAAAGATTCATAAAATTATATTTAATCATTTATTCAGGACCTTAAAACTAAAAGTCCAATAATTACATGACATACTGAACAATATTCAAGTTCAAATCTAAGAATAACAGCAAGAACTAATAAACTTTAGTTTCCACTACATCTATTGCTGAACCTCTTGATGTATGTCCTTCAGCATCGCCATAAACTGCACGTCTCTATCACCACACTCCATATTACTGACAACACAAATAAGAATAAGAAACTAATCTAAAATTCAAACGTGTCTTTTTCGTTTTTATTGCACATCTGACTTTTCACGAGCTTTAGACGAATGTATACTTTCTTTAAAAGAAGAAAATCTTCCTGGAGCAAGAAAACGTGACTTTGGATTTAACGGAAATCAAAAAAAAAATGGCACATGTAACTTTAAAGTTGCATCTCTGCCATCAAAAAAGGTAACACATGCAACTTTTCACGATGTTGCAACAATGATACTGCAGCATCGATATTGAAAGGTTGATGTGGGATGCGAATTTACATTGAAACAACGATGTTGGAACAATGATACCGGAACGATAACATGTAATCATTATCAACAAACATTCGAACAAAGAAGTGTAATGGGAAATTAGCTGCTAAATCACAAGAAAGATGCATTTGAGAGAGAAAGATACGGTCACATATATGAGCGAGCGAGATTTGAATGTGAAACCAGATAATTGTATCTTATTTATAGAATAATAAAAATATATATGGTTTGAAATTTGAATTTCAAAATTACTAATATTAATTAGTAATTACTGATTTGATTTGAAAGCAATTGTTATGATGTTTTTTGGGAACTGAAATATGCAAAGTAGGAAAAAAAAAAAAGAGAACGTCAATTTTAAATTACCTTTTACATATTTTTTATTTCAAAATTTCAAAATTACTGAGAGATAATAACCGTCAGTTTGAAATTCTAGTTTTGCATATTTTAAAAGTCCAAAGCTCAAGAAATTACAATTAATTATTATTGATTAGATTTGCAACAAATAGTCAAAAAGTATTTTTTAATTTTTTAATTTAACATTAAGGATAAAAATATATATGGTTTGAATTTTGAATTTCAAAATTACTGATATTATTAGTAATTACTGATTTGATTTGACCGCAATTGTGATGATGTTTATTGGGAACTGATGTTTATTGGGAACTGAAAGGTAAGTAGTGTATATCTTTATATCCCTCCTTATTAAAGTAAATAAATATTAGTAATGATATGCAAAGTAGGGAAAAAAAAGAGAGAACGTCAATTCTAAATTACCATCTTGCATAAATTTAATTTCAAAATTTCAAAATTACTGATATTATCAGTGATCTGATTTGAAAGCAATTGTGATGTTGACTTTTCTAATTTTTATTTTAACTTTAATTAAGAGATAATAACCGTCAGTTTGAAATTCATATTTTGCATATTTTAAAAGTCCAAAGCTGAAGAAATTACCATTAATTAGTGATTTGATTTGCAACAAATACCCATCAAGTATTTTTTTTATTTTTTAATTTAACATTAAATTTCACCAGGAAAACAATATTGGAGGAACTCTTATCTCATTGCAATGTAACGATTAGGTAAAATGGTAATTTCATTTTAATTCTAGTTTTTATTTGATAATTTCAATATATCACTAATTAACACCATGGATGGTAAATATCAATGGATGTCAAGAATAAAAAAGTGACCAGTGGCTATTTTTTCCTATCAGTAGATACCGAACGTCAATTGTCATTATGACTTTTCTGTAATTACTGATATTATCAGTAATTACTGATGATGATTTGAAAGCAACTGTCATTATCATGATGACTTTTCTAATTTTTAAACCGTGAGTTTAAAATTCACATTTTGCATGTTTTAAATGTCCAAAGCTCAAGAAATTAGCATTAATTACTGATTTGATTTCCAACAAATAGTTATAAAGAATTTTTTAAATTGTATGATCAAAACAATGTTGGAGGAAATCTTACCTCATTGGTATGTAAAGATGAGGTAAAATGGTAATTTCATTCTAATTCTAGTTTTTATTTGATAATTTCAATCTATCACTAATTAACACCATCAATAACAAAAAAGTGAGCAGTGGCTGTTTTTTAGGAAAACCACTGATGGTCAATATCAATAGATGCCAACAATAAAAAAGTGAGCAGTGGCTATTTTTCCTATAAGTGGATACCCAACAGTTTTTTAAACACTGATGTTTGGTCAGTCAATGGTCAACAGATTTTGAAGAAACATATGTTTCGCCTTAAACAGAAGTTTGCCCATAAACAGAAGTTTGACCATAAACATGTGTTTGCACATAAAGAGATGTTTATCTGGTGGTTTAAAACCACTGTTGGGTCAAACAAATTTCACAACAGGACCAATACTCAAATAGATGTTGACCTTAAATAGATGTTTGGTTTAGAGCCAAACATCTGTTAAAGCCCAAACATCTGTTTAACCCTGAACAGATGTTTAAGTTAATAACATCTACTGTTCAACCTAACAGGGGTTTCCATTAACTATTGACCAAATTGCAAACAGATGTTAAAACCACTGTTTGTTATTGTACTTCTTTACAAAATTACATAGAATTCAAGAAAACGAAACAAACACTTAAAGAACTATAATTTAACACATAATCTAATCGGGCAAAGCAATCTATTATCTAAGAATTCACTGATTCTTACAACATGAAACAAACTCATAATGAAATACTAAAGTTACATAAGAACCACTGATAATTAAATACTAAATTTGAATCCGTTGTAGATGCTGAACCACTGCTGATACTAAACAGTCGTTTTCCTTTGATTAATCAAACTCTAGGTACATAAAGTGCAAACAGTCGTTTTCCTGAACAGATGTTTAAGTTAATAACATCTACTGTTCAACCTAACAGGGGTTTCCATTAACTATTGACCAAATTGCAAACAGATGTTAAAACCACTGTTTGTTATTGTACTTCTTTACAAAATTACATAGAATTCAAGAAAACGAAACAATCACTTAAAGAACTATAATTTAACACATAATCTAATCCGGCAAAGCAATCTATTATCTGAGAATTCACTGATTCTTACAACATGAAACAAACTCATAATGAAATACTAAAGTTACATAAGAACCACTGATAATTAAATACTAAATTTGAATCCGTTGTAGATGCTGAACCACTGCTGATACTAAACAGTCGTTTTCCTTTGATTAATCAAACTCTAGGTACATAAAGTGCTTGTCTTTAACAGGACCTTGTCTTCAATAGTGGATAGGCCTCATCAGTCTTTGTTCATAAAGAGCTCATTTAAAACAAACTTTATGCTTATTTTAATACAAAAAAAGGTAGGAAACACCATTACTCTAGACTCTCTAGTAACATAAAATCTTATCTTACAACAATAGCAGATCCTTTCTTGCGTTTAGTAGGAACTACTGTGGGTTCTCCATCATCATCTTCTGCACAAGTCAATTATAATCATCATCATCATTTAGACATAAGCAAAAATTATTTTAACTATAAATTTAATAATCTTTCTTTGTGTTTAATTAAACTTTATGCTTCTTTGAATACAAACCTATAATAACCCGCAGCAGATTGTATGAATTTCAAACAACTGTGATTAGACTGAAATATAAACCGAGAATTAGAGTATATCACTTTAAAATAAAAAACTCAAAATTGAAAATCAGAGTAGCAAAAAACACATATTTTAAACGATGTTGGAACAATAATATTGGAAACAACCGTGGAACAATCATCATCATTATATGAGAATACCCTTAATTTATGGAACCTATAGAATGAAATGCTCCACTGTTGGGTTATTAACTTTCAACCTCACTTTCCCTAAATTTATCAATTCTAATTTTCAACAGGATGTAATACAATTATTACCTTAATTAAGATATCTTCAACTGCAAACAACAATAGCAAACAACATCAAACAATAATAGCAAACAACATCAGACAATAATAGCAAACAACATCAAACAATAATAGCAAACACCTGATGTTGAATCCACTGTAGATGCTGAACCACTGCTGTTACAAACAGATAATACCTCGAGAACTGGAAATGAAACTCTAATTTCAGAAAGAATAATGGCTGAACATACTCAAACATCAATAATCAACAGATGTTATACTCATATCATCACCATCTAGAAAAAAACGCTAATTTCAAAACATATTCAAACATACCAGCTTATGGCAGAAATCTATCCGCAGCTAAGCGGATTTCAACTTTGATGACAACAACCCTGGAACCATATGATTAGATTACGAGTAGAAATTAGGATTAGTGTAAATAAGAGGAAATCATGAAAATATTTCAACTAAAAAAAAGAACAAACCTTTTGATGAAGTAATCGATGAACAAAAGAAGATTTTATGGTGGCGTCTGAAGAAGATTAAGGTTTGGATGGAAAGAATTATCTCAATAATTTGCAGGGTTTGTGAAATTTGAATTTGAATCGCCTGAATATAGAGAGAGAGAAAGAACCCAAGGTTTGTAAACAAAGATTAGAAGTGAGAAGAGAGATTATATAAGGAAAAGGGGATGGCACTGTTGGGCGGGAAAAGAGAACTGAGGATGCCCTAATCAAGTGACACGTGGCCCAAATAACTTTCTTTTATATATAATAGATTGTGGTTTTAACTGAGGACCACAAATACATAAAAATCATCCTATTCACCCGTGAATACAATATTTTTTTAACATTATTCCGTTTCGTGCAACTCTATAATTGATTCTATATTAAGGGCATGTTTGGCTAAGCTTTTTAAAACAACTTATTGACTTATTGGCTTTTTGGAAAAGTCAGGATTGAGTGACTTATTGGCTTTTTCCCATCACATACACCCTCATTGCCAAACATCATTTTGTAGCTTATGACTTTTCAAAAAGCCAATAAGTCAATAAGTTGTTTCAAAAAGCTTAGCCAAACATGCCCTAAAATCTTTAGAGCATTTATATTGAAATGCGATTGTTTGCTTATACCAGTTTCAATAACATGTGAATTTAGGCTATGCGGTGTGGCAAAGCGCCACCCACCACATCCCCAGCGCCCCTTACACCACCGTAGGGTTGCCGGTCGCGGGGGGGGGGGGGGGGGTTGATAACGAGGGCTAACTATTGCAGATGTGGGGGTCACCTTGAGCTAGCCAGTCAGATTATTTTAACCTTTAGTTAAACAACACCATTCTAGTTAATGTTAAAGCCTTCCGCCTACGTGACGCAATAACTAATAGACAAAATATAAGCACGTCGTAAAGGTATATACAAAATTAAGAAAAAACTGCTTAAAAGCAATATAAATAATAGTAACAAAAAAAATAGTTGAATACTAAAAATAAATAAATAAAGGGTAAATTACTTTTTGAGTCCCTGTGTTTTATGTGTTTTAACTAGTTGAGTCCAAAAGCAAAAAGTTTAACGACTTGAGTCCCTATAAGCATTTTCTTTAACCATTTGAGTCCAAATTTCTAACTCCGTTTGAATATTCTGTTAGTTTCTAATGAAAAGACTAAAATACCCCTATATTTAAAAATAGAAATATAAACCTTATCTCACTTTTACAAACACTCAAACCCACCCATCAGTATCTCTCTCTAAACACCACCAAGAACCACCCTAGCCATCACACATCTCCACCGTAAAACACCTCATCCTGACGACCACAACCACCTCGCCTGCAGGCTGCAACCAAACACCACCATCACCACAATGGTAACAGATGTCAATAACATGAATCACAACGCTCAAATGCTCAAAAAGCTACAAAATTCATGGTGTTTCGTATTCCAGTTTCTGATCTACAAAATTCAGGGTGTTTCGTATTTACCACTAACTTCACACACAAAAAAAATCGATCTAAAAATAAACCAACACCAAAATCGATCTCAAAAATCAGTCGAACCTGGTCAAAATCGGGTCAACTGAACAAAACTTATTAACATCGGTTGCTCTGGTGGTTACCGGGGGCGGCGATGGCTTCAGATCTGTTCGGGGGCGGCGATGGCTTCTCAAACCCTGCATCTTCCATCGTTATCCGCCATCATTCCTTATCCTCCATCCGTTCGAATTCAAAATTCAGATCTAGAAACTTCGCGAACTCGGTTACCAGTTGCGAGAAGCTCCGACGCCGGTGAGGAACCCAGGATTAGTGGGATGGTGGTGGTAATGGGGCGGCAACGGTCGAAATCACCGGCGTTCCATGAGCGAGGTGTTTCGTATTTCAGCTTTTTATAATTGAATGAGTATTTTGAGTCTGTTTGTTGATTGGTGGTTCCTGATGCTTCCATTTTTTTTTGTTGCAGGATTGTTTGATTAGAAACCTAGAAGATGATGAGGTTAGAGAAGATGAGGTTAGAGAGCAAGAGAAAACTAAAAAAATAGTTTTTTTTTATTTATTTTTTAATTATAGGGGTAATTTGGTCTTTTAACAAAACTTAACAAAAAAATTCTAACTTAGTTAGAAAATTGGACTCAAATGGTTAAAGAAAATGCTTATAGGGACTCAGGTTGTTAAACTTTTTGCTTTTGGACTTAACTAGTTAAAAGCCATAAAACACAGGGACTCAAAAAGTAATTTACCCATATACCATAAATAAATGTAACAATCATTGTTGATGTAGTTGAATTTTGTTATAGTATATAAAGTCGAATTTATATCGACACGCATTAGAAAGTCGAGAGGGTAAAAAGAAATTTTAGAGACCAAATGTAACTACCATAGATCGTGCTAAGTGGCAAATAAACGACGACCAAATCAGGAAAGAAACGTAAAACAAAAACTAACAAAAAAGAATCCAAAAGTTTATTGTAAAAAAATAAAATAAAAACACCCACAAAAGACAAAAGAAAGATATCATTCATCACCTTGTTATGAATTAATATATATAAAGAATGCGCTCGCTCTAATGGCCTAACTAGGAACACCGATTTGTAATCGGGTACCCACTAATTTACTGGGAACACCGTTGCGGATGTCTCGGGTAGTGGGTTTCGGGTAGGGAAATTGGGAGGAGGTAACCGATTTGGGAAGGTGATGAATGTGTGTATGCGCCTGGAAAACAACGCATGGAGGGGTTGTTTCCGTTGGTAAACGACGCCGATGGCAGGGATTTCGGGTTAGGGTGGTGCGGCTAATCTGGATGGCGCTTTTACATTGGTTGGATTTTGGTATCTTGGGATGGTGCACCGGCCTCCATAATGGTTAAAGCTTTGCAGCCCCACAGCCGAGACGTGGGTTCAAATCTTGCTCGGCCCTCTTTCCCCTCCCCGCTCTTCCCTTTTTTTTCATGTTTTAACTTTATATCTTTTTAATTTAGTTTTTATTTTATTATTTAACTTAGATTAGATTTAAACAAACAGATTTTAATATTTTTGATATGCTTTTTTTTTCGTTTTTTATCGAACTAGAATTCATAAGAAACCAATGCACCGAACACATTTTTGGCATGTTACTACTTCATATTTCGTGTTTTCTCTTTTGTTTGCTATAACGAGCTAAGTACATAAAAATCAACCGGGTTTTCACGAGTCGCAACACGCAGAATTATCCCACCAATCATTTACAACAAATGAATTGATCAAGTAAATGGTTGTTAAATGAGTTGTTCTCAATTAATTTTGCACATGATTATGTATCATTTTACATGAACGTCCCTTGAGGAATCACGTGTTCTTTCTAAATTCAAGTTTCTATACGTGATGGAGAAAGATATCTAAATATTAGTCAGAACTCTAAATATGTTAATTCATCTTTTTTCATTGCAATTAGTATCTGTCGAATACCCAAATCCCGGCGGACGTTCAAGAGGGTCTTCGCGGACGTCGGAATATCCCAGCCTTCGTTTGCTACAAAAAAAGGAAACCGTTAGCCTCGCCACGGAGGACCCCGGAGGGGGATCCGTGACCAAGCTCCGGCGTGAGAGTAAGTAAACTTGTCGGAGAGTATAAGAAGCTTATTCCGATGAATATGATCACCGGAATGTTCCTCTATGGTGTGAATCAGGTACGTGTGTGGGTATATTTATTGTGTGAGTCTTATGAGAGTAAATGAGAGAATGAAGCATTAAGTAAGATACCTCGGACCTGCCTTTTGAATCATCTCTTACCTTCCTTATATAACCAAGAGGCCTTATCTTTCATGTGGGATATTTCCGAGATGATCTAACGGATTCTGAGCACCATTGGGGAACTCAGACACGTATCTGAGCCCCAACGGGAAGATGATCGCCTTCATTAAATGATACCGGCTTGGCAGTACTATGCCAGCCAGAGATGCCTTTCTAATCGTTCATTAAATGCATGCTGTCTCTTCTGAAGTTCCTTTTCCCGCCCATTTTCATAAGAGAAACCTTAATGGGCAAGTTTTATAATATTGGGCCTTATCTGTTGGCCCGTCGTCAAGTCATCTTTAGTCCCTAGTCCTGAGACCTGAGTCTCATGATCCGGGGCTGAGTCATAACTGTTCAAAGGAAGTAGTTTTCTTGGGCTAAGAATGTGGGCTCACCCTTAGCTAATCATCACGCGCCCCTTTTTTTTCGAGGCTCATTAATCGCCGAATATCAATGGCGGGGGTTTAATCCCCTTATTACACGTGCACAATAGTTTCAAATTTGAAGGGATGGTGATGTGACGGTTTTCCACTCCTGTCAGTTACCTTTTTTAAAACCCTCATAACCTTTTGAATTTCCTTTCACTTCCACCATTTTCCTTCCATATTTCTCTTTCACTGCAATTTTCTGATCACCGTTTCTTCTTTTGCCATGAGCCGTACCGGCCGTTCCATGATTCGGTCTGTTCTGAAAGCGAAGGATTTGGAAGCCTTCGTTGAGACCTACAAGATACCCGAGCGTTTTTCTCCTACCTTACCAGGCCCTGATGACTCGGCCGAGTGCACTCCTGACTGGATCGTTCTTTACACTCTGGCGTTTTCCTCTTGTGGCATCCGGTATCCACTTTCAGCCTTTAAGGTAGACCTGTTACGCCATTTCAAAGTTCATTTTTCCCAATTCCACCCACTAGGGTTTATGAGGGTTGTGCATTTTGAGTTATCCTGCGTGGCGGTTTCTTGTGAGCCGTCGATCCCCCTGTTCTGCATGTTTTATAAGCTAATTTCAAATGGGGACTGGTTCACCTTCGCCAAACGGAAGGATAGCGTATCTCAACCTTGTTACTCCTTTATACCAACCTCTACATACTCTAAAGAATGGAAAAGTAGGTTTATTTTTGTTTCTGCTGCCATGATACCGGAGTCCCCACCGCCGAGGGATGCCAATGCCGCTATCGAGGACAGTGTTCCTATCTTGTCCGCTGATGAAATTGTCTAGTGCAAGCGTATGTACGAGAATCCCACGATAGTTTTTACTTTCTCCGAAGGGATCCTGGCTATGGGAGGATGATGTGCGTTAGGTGTATATGTAGGTTTAAGTATATTTTAAGCCCTTTTACACTTTTTAGCCAAGTTTTAAATTTATAAAACACGATATTTACTAACACTAAACACACATATGGGCAAGTGCACCCATCGTGAGCGTAGTATAGTGTTGGTAAGATACCGAGGTCGTCCAAGGACACAAGAGCTTTTAGTACCGGTTTATCCTCAACGTCTAATCAAATAAAAAAGTTAGAAAAATGTTTTAAACTAGAAAAATAAAAACTAACTAAAATGCTGAAAATAAAAATAAAAACAAAAACAGATAGACAAGATGAATCACTTGGTTCCGACTCGTGTATAGTGTAACCTTTGATTATTCCCGCACTTTTGCACTTATTTAAGAGATTATCTTAGTTATTGTAGTAGGCCCCTCTTTTGAAGGTAACGTTACCCTCAACCTAGTAGTTTGAGTCAACAAGGATACAATCCTAAAGGGTCGGATTATTGAAAGATAATTAATTAAGTTATTAATGCAAATTATGGTAGGCCCCTCTTTTGAAGGTGACGTTACCCTCGGCTAAGTAGTCTGAGTCAGCAAGGATACGGTCCTAAGTAGCCGGGTTATAGTATTAATAGTAGTTTAACTTATGAGGGGATCAAAGAGTTTGGACCCCCGCCATCCAATACCGTTAAGTATTGAAGGAGGTCCTACTAAATTTGACTCAGGTCCCTTGCAGGATCTCTAAACGCTGAACAACGGCAAGACTCTTACCAAACCGTTCCCTTAACCCCCGACCAGGTAGCCAACATACCTCCATATAGACCGTGGAGATATGAATGGTGAAAATCTTTTATTTTATATAGACAGTAAAATAATGCCAAGACACCACGGACAAACGATAAGGAAGAATCACCTTCAACATAATAAACTAGTTATTAAAGTCATTAATACATAACCAATTAAAAAGTGCGAAAAGATTAAAAATAAAAAGTATTACACTAGACACTTGTCTTCACTAAGTGATGTAAGAGACTTAGGCAAACATGGCCTTGATTGTCAAGAACTCTTACGATCAATCTTGGATCCCGAGACGACTCACACACTCTATGATGGACAATGGATGATGGTGATGGATGATGGTGTTATGGTGGTGGTGGGTGGTGAGTGAAGTGTGAGAGAGGTGGTGTGCCAAGGGATGGTTTGAGCTTGAGCCAAGCACTCCTATTTATAGGCTGAACAGAAGCTCGGGCACGGCCCCGTGTCCAGTAGGCACGGCCCCGTGTCCACATCCTTCTCTTTCTTCATTTTATGCAGCTTGTCTGTATTAGTTAACCACGCCCCCGTGTCCGCTGAGCACGACCCCGTGTGCAGAAGCATATCTGTACTATGAAGATTTGCCTGGATTCTGCGAATCTTATAGTTGACCACGGCCCCGTGCCCGCTGAGCACGGCCCCGTGGTGGGCAATGGAAGCTTCTACCACTTTATCTTTTCTGCTGACACTTGGGCACGCCCCCGTGCTGGCTGAGCACGGGGCGTGTTCAGTCTTCTGTCTTCTTGTTTTGCTTGGGAAGATGCTGTCGTGGGTCGGGCATGTCACGTTTGTTCCTTTTCTTGTATTTATGTTAGATTTTGCTGTCTTTTTGTTTCTTTTGTTAATTTGAGCTCATTTAATCCTGAAAATACAAATGGAAGACAAAAGCACACTTTTTCCAACATTAGTACTAAAAAAGGGTTAGTTTTATGCCACAATTGATGTAATTTATATGTTGCATTTTGCACACATCAAATACCCCCACACTTGAATCTTTGCTTGTCCTCAAGCAAAACTCTTTATAATGTGGCTTTACACTCCCAAATGGAATGGGTAGAAAAGAAGGTTTTTTGGGCTTGTCATAGAGTGTCGGGATTTCCAAGATTCTTTATTAAGTTTTATTTTTATTTATTTACAATCCTATTCGTCATGATTTATTTAAAACTTTTCATAAGATAAATTACTTATTAGGGCATAACATGCCTCTTTAAAATTCTATTTATATACAAGTTCACATACCTCACGGGGGATCACTCAACACTCGGCCGAAGATGTATTTTAGTGGATCACTCTAGAGCGGCATGGAACTTACTCTTACCATAAGCTTGCCAAGCAATCAATCCTCCTCCTTTTTAACTATATACATTTGTAAGTATCAAGAGGACTTTTTGGGTGAAGGGTTAGGCTTGGGTTAAAGGTAGGTGGTTGGGTTAGTGGTTAGTGGTTAGTAAAAAGGGCGAAAAACGTAACAAGCGTCGGTTTTCGTAAGACTTTTTATTTTTGTAACTTTTATTTTGATGAAGCTATTATTCATACAAAGTTATTTTTGATGAACTTGTTTGTTTATTTTCCTTTGCTTCATCATCAACACTTTTTTTTCAAAGTCAAACGAAAAACCGAACTTGTTACTAAAATAAAGGGTTAAAAATAAAAAAAGTTTTGGTGGGTGAAAGGGTGTTTGGTTTGGGTTATGAAATGAAAAGGTTTAGGCTCAAAGGGGCTAACTAGGGGGAATTTGGGTAGGTGGTAAAAAAAAGAAAAATAATGGTGTAGAAATAAAAAGGGTTAGTTCCAATGCCTCCATCATTTACTTACTCGGGTTTAAGTTGGTAAGGACCGGGAATGTATCGTCATGGAAAGTTCTAGAGTCGTAAGAACCAAGCGGCTATTCACATAAGAAACGAAAAATGAGCATTTAATTTAAAGATATGTTTTTGTATGCTCAATAAAGGCTCAAAACTCACTTTTGTGGGAATGGGTTTTTAATGTGATCAAGTATATATAATCAAATTTTAACTAGATTTGTCATGCCGTTTCATAATTTTCTTATGTTGGTTCTTTTTATCACGACGCGGTCGGTTGTAAATTTGTAAAAATATAACCTTTTTAGAACTTGAAACTCCCAAGTTAAACCTAGACAAGTAAAAAAAATGAAAATTTTTGAAAAAAATCTGGGGTGATTAGCTGTTCCAATAGAGTTTTGTGTAAGGCTTGTAATTAGGACTTGCAAGATTCAAGGTTTTAGCATCCCCCCCACACTTAAATTACACATTGTCCTCAATGTGTCCCAAAAATAAGTTTTTCGGTTGATTAAAATGTGTAAAAGTGGGTTAAAAACAAGATTTTAAGGTACTGGGTAGCTGAACACGGGGTGGTGTTGGCTGAGCACGGCCCCTTGGTCAGACTGCCAGTATCAAATTTAAACAGAAGGCTGGGCACGGGGGCGTGTTCAGTGAGCACGGCCCCGTGTCCAGTTACCTGAACTGGGCATTTTCTGCAGAACCTCAGGCACGGGGGCGTGTTGGGTTGAGCACGGCCCCGTGCTGAACTTGCTGTAATGAAGAAAAATCATTGGGAGGCTCTGTTTTTGTGCATGGGTAGTTGGTTCAAGCTTCCCTTAGTATCCTTCACCATCCCAAGTGTGTTTTATTCCTGAAAATTAAAACTAAACTAGAAAATATAAAAGTTAATCTAAATTAAACTAAGGATAGTTCCGCGGAATGCCTCCGTGGTGCGCCACGTTTATAAGGGTCCTTGGCTAGACCCACCTTATCAGGTGGTTCTGGTTCATCTTCAATTAGGGGGTCGTCATTTCCGATTGGATATTTCATTGATCGTTCAAGATCGACACATCTTTTGAATGCCCCTAATTGAATTGATAGATTGTTGTACTTCCGGTTTTTCAAAGCTTCGTGGGTTTTGACAAAAGGTCGTCCCAACACTAGAGGAGCGTCATCGAGGATGACAAAGTCGGTTGGGATTACCATTTGATTTGTTTGAACCAAGACATCCTCAACTACACCGATTGATTTTATTACTTTCCGATTGGATAGAAAAATGGGTATTTGAAGTGGAGAAAAATCACTAATACTTAATTTTTCGAAAATGTAGTTAGGCATTATGTTAACACAAAAATCTTTATCGATTGTGACATTACTAATAAACGAATTTTGAAAGAAACATGGAATCGGTGTAATGTTAATTTCAAATGGGTCTTCTTTTATTAGCGAGGTTTGATCATTAGTTAACTTAACACTTACCGTTTCGTCAATTTTAGTGTTAGTGTTTAACTCTTTTAAAAACTTAGCATGAGTTGGAACCAAACAATGATTTTCAAAAGAAGGTGACAAGAGATTAATTTCTTCAAAATTAGACTCTTCTTGAATTTTAACGTTGTCGGACTCACCTTTTTCGTTTTTTAACTCATGTGTCGGTTTTTCACTTATTTGTTCTTCCATTTTTACACTTTCAGTTATCTCTTCTTTATTTATTTCTTCTCTTGCGCGGGACTCCTCTTCCCTTGCGCGAGATTCTTTTATATAGCGATCGATAACTCTAAGGTGTTCTAATATCCTATCAGTCACTTCGGTTATAGAAAAAGAATCGGGATTTTCAAAGCTTGAATCCGGTTGTTCGATCCTTTGTTCCTCATAATACCCATATGAAGTAGATGGTTCACACCATTGTTCTTCATTGTAAGCATATGATGGATAAGGGTCGTAATTTTGTTCTTCATAATACTCATATGAGGTGGGTTGTTCACGCCATGGTTCCTCATAATAAGCATAGGAAGGTGGTGGCTCATATCTTGGTTCCTCAAAGTATGAGTATGGAGGCTCATACCTTGGTTCATCAAAATATGAGTATGAGTGAGGAGGTTCATACCTTTGGTCTTCATAGGATGTGTATGAAGCTGATGGCTCGTACCTGGGTTCCTCATAGTAGGTGTATGAAGTGGATGGTTGATATAAGTTACAATATTGAACCGAGTGCGGGTCACCACAATTAGTGCAATAAGTATTCCTATAATCATCCTCCTCATAGGTGTAGTTGTAACCTCCTGAGTATTGATCCACGAGAATCACTCAGCAGACCACAACCAAGTCTCGAGATCAGAAAACAAAAATAAAAACGGAAACAGAGGCTGGACACGGCCCCGTGTACAGAATCTGTATCTGGGCATTTTAATTAAATTTACTGATTTCGTTGAGCACGGGGCGTGTTCAGTGAGCACGGCCTGTGTTCAAGCTACTGTTACTGGGTGTTTTATAAAAAATGTGCAGCACGGCCCCGTGTTCAGTGAGCACGGCCCGTGTTCAAGTTACTATAAATGCAAAACTAAACTAAAATGCAGAAAAATGTGCGCGCGTTTTAAAAAGGTTTTGAAAAACTGATTAGGCCGTCGATTTTAAGCTTTCTTAAAATCCTTGTGTCCCCGGCAACGGCGCCAAAAACTTGATGTGCGTTAGGTGTATATGTAGGTTTAAGTATATTTTAAGCCATTTTACACTTTTTTAGCCAAGTTTTAAATTTAAAAAACACGATATTTACTAACACTAAACACACATATGGGCAAGTGCACCCATCGTGAGCGTAGTATAGTGTTGGTAAGATACCGAGGTCATCCAAGGACACAAGAGCTTTTAGTACCGGTTTATCCTCAACGTCTAATCAAATAAAAAAGTTAGAAAAAGGTTTTAAACTAGAAAAATAAAAACTAACTAAAATGCTGAAAATAAAAATAAAAACAGATAGACAAGATGAATCACTTGGTTCCGACTCGTGTATAGTGTAACCTTTGATTATTCCCGCACTTTTGCACTTATTTAAGAGATTATCTTAGTTATTGTAGTAGGCCCCTCTTTTGAAGGTAACGTTACCCTCAACCTAGTAGTTTGAGTCAACAAGGATACAATCCTAAAGGGTCGGATTATTGAAAGATAATTAATTAAGTTATTAATGCAAATTATGGTAGGCCCCTCTTTTGAAGGTGACGTTACCCTCGGCTAAGTAGTCTGAGTCAGCAAGGATACGGTCCTAAGTAGCCGGGTTATAGTATTAATAGTAGTTTAACTTATGAGGGGATCAAAGAGTTTGGACCCCCGCCATCCAATACCGTTAAGTATTGAAGGAGGTCCTACTAAATTTGACTCAGGTCCCTTGCAGGATCTCTAAACGCTGAACAACGGCAAGACTCTTACCAAACCGTTCCCTTAACCCCCGACCAGGTAGCCAACATACCTCCATATAGACCGTGGAGATATGAATGGTGAAAATCTTTTATTTTATATAGACAGTAAAATAATGCCAAGACACCATGGACAAACGATAAGGAAGAATCACCTTCAACATAAGAAACTAGTTATTAAAGTCATTAATACATAACCACTTAAAAAGTGCGAAAAGATTAAAAATAAAAAGTATTACACTAGACACTTGTCTTCACCAAGTGATGTAAGAGACTTAGGCAAACATGGCCTTGATTGTCAAGAACTCTTACGATCAATCTTGGATCCCGAGACGACTCACACACTTTATGATGGACAATGGATGATGGTGGTGGATGATGGTGTTATGGTGGTGGTGGGTGGTGAGTGAAGTGTGAGAGAGGTGGTGTGCCAAGGGATGGTTTGAGCTTGAGCCAAGCACTCCTATTTATAGGCTGAACAGAAGCTCGGGCACGGCCCCGTGTCCAGTAGGCACGGCCCCGTGTCCACATCCTTCTCTTTCTTCATTTAATGCAGCTTGTCTGTATTAGTTGACCACGCCCCCGTGTCCGCTGAGCACGACCCCGTGTGCAGAAGCATATCTGTACTATGAAGATTTGCCTGGATTCTGCGAATCTTATAGTTGACCACGACCCCGTGCCCGCTGAGCACGGCCCCGTGGTGGGCAATGGAAGCTTCTACCACTTTGTCTTTTCTGCTGACACTTGGGCACGCCCCCGTGCTGGCTGAGCACGGGGCGTGTTCAGTCTTCTGTCTTCTTGTTTTGCTTGGGAAGATGCTGTCGTGGGGTCGGGCATGTCACGTTTGTTCCTTTTCTTGTATTTATGTTAGATTTTGCTGTCTTTTTGCTTCTTTTGTTAATTTGAGCTCATTTAATCCTGAAAATACAAAAGGAAGACAAAAGCACACTTTTTCCAACATTAGTACTAAAAAAGGGTTAGTTTTATGCCACAATTGATGTAATTTATATGTTGCATTTTGCACACATCGGAGGACTAAGCTCCTTCTACTCGGTCCGACCTAAGGCCTTTTTTGGCAAGAAAGGTATCTTTTTGTTCTTGGCTTGTTGTGCTTATCTTTATTCTGAAAACTTTTTAGGGGTTTGTGTAGTCATCTTTAGTATTTCTTTTGTGTAGAGATAATCCTGTGGGGCTTGCTTCAAGGGGATTCCAGGGATGTTAAATTTGCGGTTGATGATAAGGTTGAACCGGGTTTGAATCGGGGTGTAGAGATGAAAGTTACCGGAGGATCCGTTCAGGCAGGGGGTTCTGCTGCTGTGGAGGGAGATGAGGGGGCTTCTTCTGGTGGGGAGCAGAGTTCCCCTGATTCCCTTCAAGTGAAGAATTCTAGCCATGATGACGAGGAGGACCTGGAGAGCCGTTTGGCTCGTAAGAGGAAAGCTGTTAGTCCCAAGCAAGTCCCTGCCCCACGTGGTATCTGGCTGAGGTTCCGGAGCGCCAGTGGTCAAAAGGTCCCTCCTGTTGCAAAAGTTGTTTCTAAACTTCCCCCTATTGGGGTTAAAGGCTCTTTGTCTAAGCATCTGCGATCCTCCAGCTTTGTGAGCGAGCCTTTGTTGGTAAGCCCATCACTTATATTCTGTTTTGGATTTACTTTGTTTTGATAGGTTTCTAATGTTTTCTTTCCTTTCTTTGTTTGGAGCAGGGAAGTTCTCATGCTCCAATTGAGATCCCTACTGCCCCCTCCTCCTCTCGCGTTCGAGACAAAACTCCTGAAGTAAGCGTTGCTCGCATTATCCCAGCTTTTGAGATTTCTCCTCACCATGCCACCGGGACCAGCAAGCCTTCTCATTTTGAGGGTTTTGCTTCTCGATCCCCTCTGGCTCCCTTATTTGCTGATGCCCTTCCGGCCCCCTACGTTCCTAAGTGGAAGATTACTCAATCTTCAGTGGTGGGGACCCCTGAAACTGCCCGGGATTTCTTGACTCATGTTGTTCCTCCTTCTCATAGATTTATGAATTCTGCTTTGAGGGATGATCTCTTTGATGATCAATACAGCATGTCACTCTGTGAAGGGCTTTTCAGGGGTGTTGGTATGTTACAACGAGATGATAATCTGAGGAAGGAGAATGAGGGGCTCAGGGGTGACCTTAAGACCTCTCAAACCGTTGCTGCTGAGCTTCGGTGTCAGGTGGTTGAGGTTGAGCGTAAGCTGCAGGAGGAAAAGGTGCACAATCCTCTTCCCCTCTTTTTTTTATTTGATCCTTTTTGGACCTTTTATAACATCTTTTTCTCAGGGGGCTGGTGTCATGCTGGAGCAGAGAGAGCGAGCTTGGGAGAGGGAGATGGCGGCCTTGGTTGAGGAAAACGAGGAGCTAGCTGCGGAGTTGAAACATCTGAAGGAGGTTGATTCTGCTTCTCAAGAGCAGTTGAATACCATGTATGCTGACTGGGGAATAACCTCTGATGACAATCAGAAGTTGGCCAAAGAGAAGCATTGGTTGATTACTGAAGGTTTCGGGGCCTTCCTTACTGCTGTCTCCCAGTCGGAGGAATTTAAGAGCAGTCTTGAGAAGATCTACAGGGGGTACCGGGACGTGGGATATCAATCAGGCCTGAAGGATGGGTATGCTTACTCCGCTCAAGGCTTGGGAAGGAAGGAGACCCCGCTTTATAACTCCAAGGCCAAGAAGCGGCTTTCTAAGCTGGACAAAGAATTTGAGGGTAAGACCCATGCCCTTCTTGAAAAGATTTTGGAGCGCCCCATGATGTCCATCGATGAATTGAAAGCCTTGTTGACTCCCGCTGGTCCGTCTTCTCCAAAGTCCTTGTCTGGGGATGATTCCCAGTAATTTTAAAACATTAACAATTTCGATATTGTTGTACCTTAAACAATTATGCTCCTTAGGATATTGTTAACTTTTTGATGTATGGGGGAGGGCCTTTATGTCGGGGCTCTCCCGGTATCTAATCTTATGGCCCGCTAGTCATCTTTTGACTGTATACTGTCGACTTTGTCTTTTGTTGTTTTTGGTGTGTTGTTCTTTTTTGCTGGTGTTCTTACCGGAGGCCAACCCAGCATTCTCCTGGAGACTTTTGGTTATTTGCAGCATGTTTAAAAAATACCGTCTAGTCTGTTCACTAGGTTTTCTAGTTTGGTCTAGTCTGTTCACTAGGTTTTCTAGTTTGTTTGTTTGTATACTAGTTTCCCTTTCAGGGTCAGTAAGGTTCCATGTTGTATGTTCACTTAGTAGCTTATACATGAAAAAAATTCCTTTTTTGTACGTGTTAGCTTCTTTTGTAGTTTGCTTACAAAAGTGTGTATGTGTTAGCTTCTTTTGTAGTTTTCTTACAAAAGTGTGTTGTTTTTCTTTTTATGGTTTGCTTTATAAACCAGGATTGTCTGTTCGAGGACAATCCCTGGACAAGCCTATAATGTCAGATTTTGTTTTCTAGCTTGTTTGTCCGTTCTCTTTGGGTTAGCTAGGCCCTGTTTTGCCCCACACCCGGGCGTTCGGTATGTTGAGTATACCCCTTACACGTGTGCTTGCTTGTTATTAGGTTTGTAGTTTTTTGGGCACGTCTGCCCTGATACAATACCTGCACTTTTGTCAAAAGGAACAAGTGAATTGTCCATTATCATTCATTTCTTGGGGACTATGTCCTCCACTACAAGATTTTACAAAAAGATTTTCTTAGGGTAATCCCCTGACTAGCAGTCAATTTTTACAAAAGTGGCTCCCTGGCCGTTTTCCCCTAAAGGCACCTTCATCTTTCACATATGGTAATTTCTAAGCTGCATAAGGTTCCATGTCCTTGGGACCTCCTTGCCTTGAAGTGTTTCCAGTTTGCAACTTCCCTTGCCGTTTGCCCAAGTAACCTGGTAGGGCCCTTCCCAGTTAGGCCCTAGTTTCCCGGTGCTTTCTTGCAGGCTAGCCTCATTTGCTCTTAGGACCAAGTCTCCGGGGACGAGGTTGAGCATTTTCATCTTGGCGTTATAGTAGCTTTCAAGCTGCTTTTTATACTTGGCCTCCTGGACTACTGCTATCTCCCTTCTTTCTTCAAGCAGGTTCAGGTTCATTCTGAGATCTTGTTCATTCTCAGCTTCTCTGAGTTTCATTCTTGCAGTTGGGGATCCTATCTCAGCTGGAATGATAGCCTCCGTTCCATAAGTCAAGCTGAAGGGGGTTTCTCCGTTGCAGCCCTTGGGAGTGGTCCTATACGCCCATAGAACAAATGGCAGCTCTTCCAACCATCCCTTTTGCTTCCTCCCGAGTCTCCCCTTCATTCCCTTAATAACGCTTTGATTTGCTCTTTCTACCAACCCATTGCTCTGGGCGTGAGTGACAGAGGTGAATACTTGACGTATGTGCATCTGTTCGCACCATGGCCTGAAGGGTTTTCTGTCACACCCCGATATTTCCACGTATTACCGTTGGGCCCGGTGGGGAGTATCGTGACGTAGTTGATATCATCATGGTCAAATAATCACAGTTTAATGCACAGCGGAAGTCTAAAGTAAAATTATTACAAACCAAATGAAAGTATCAAGAATATTACAAACGAAAAGAAAAAAAAAGGATCCACAGGCGGATCAAAACATAGGAAATATTGTTCAACAGATTTTTAAGTGACAAATCTTGCAGGACTTCTTTATTTATTCACTCAGGAGTAGCCAACCTATTTCGCATAGTACCTGCACTTAACCTTTTGGAAAATACGTTAGTTTACACTAGTAAATACAATTAACCGACATTTTTTTTTGAAAAGTTGTTAAGAAAATTGATTTAAATGCACAAGGCACAAATAATCTTTTATAACTTGGGATAATTATTTAAAAATAAACTTGTAAAATAATTATATGTTTATTATACGTTCAGTAGCCCGGGTTGAATACCGGGTTAAAGATTAATAGACACACCACATAATATAACCTACGGCGAGTTATTCTCGAACAGGCAGGTATATTATTTTACATACGCACCGGCAGGTGTATGCCTACACCTCGTGCTTAAGTCATGGCCATTTCAATGAATGAGCCGAGAATATCCAGGACATGGTCATTAACCCCCCCAAAGGTTTTAACAAACAAAACAGATTAAACGAGTTATCTCAATGAATTAACCTTCATACGATTAAAGATTCAATACCCGACCAAGCGGTATTTTATATACCGTATCCCAAGCCCGTATAAGGGAAAATAAGTTAAAAGTATTTACCTGAGCAAAATATACAATTTATCTCAGCCGTATACAATCAGCAAGTGCAAATAGCTTTTACTGGGCTCCTAAATCTGGAACGAAGGTTTTAATAACCTATTAGATTTCTAACGGGTCTTACTTAAGTTTAAACTTAGACCGGTTAGTTTTAAAGAAAGATATACGGTTCAAAACGCAAGATTAAGCAAAGACCGGATTAGAATATGATTTAGACCCGACAAGTATGGAGACTTGTATAATATGGGTAAACTAAACACATTCTGGATTTTGAAGTGAAAATGATAAGGTTTGACCCGGTTCGGTCAATTTATGCAAACTAGTCACATAAACTGTACCGAATGCGAAAAGTGCATAACGGGTAACCAAATGAGTCATGTACAGGTTTCCTAAGTTAAAATGCTTAAAATGTGTTATGATATTGTCACACCCCGTTTTCCACGTGTCACCGGTGGGGAGTATCGTGACGTGGTTGGCAACATAATAGTCAAACAACACAATATTTAATATGCACAGCGGAAGCAAATGAAAGATATAATTCAACCGAATATAATATTGTAATATCGTGTATCACAACAGTCGATTGTTTATCCACAGACGGATCGAAAATAAATAGTAGTTCAACAGACTTTAGGCATCTTAAGCTTGCGAGACTTCTATTGATGCTAAGGAGAAATCCCAGCCAATTACGCTTAGTACCTGCATTTAATCTTTTTGGGAAAATACGTCAGTTTACACTGGTAAATACAATCAACTGACTCATTTTGGAAAATGATTAAAAATTGATTTGGATGCACGTGGCATAAACATTTTATAACTTGGGATAACTATTTAAATATATAATCTTGTGAACGAATTACATGTTCCTTATGCGTTCAGTAGCCCGGACGTACCGGGTTAAAGATCAATAGACACACCACATCAACTATTTATGCACTGACGAGTGTACGCCTACACTCCGCGCTTAGGTCGTGGCCATTTCGTAAAATGATGCCAAGGATATCCGGGACATGGTCATTAACCCCCCAAAGGCTTTTAAGTAAACAAAACTGTTTAAACGGGCCGATCAAATTATTCAATTAACCACCAAACAATAGAAGATTTGATGCCCGACCAAGCGGTATTTTATATACCGTAACCCAAGCCCGTATAGGGAAAATAAGTTAAGAGTATTTACCTGAGCAAAGTAATAATCACAATAAGCAAATGCAAGTAGCTTTTACTGGTTCTCCTAATCTGGAACGAAGGTTTATAATAACCTATTAGAATCCTAACGGGTCTTTAGTTAAGCTTAAGCTTAGGCCGGTTAGTTTCAAAGATACGGTTCGTACGCACGATTAAGCGAAGACCGGATAGAGTGTGATTTAGACCCGACAAGTTTAAATACTTGCTTAATATGGGTATTTCATACACATTCTGGATTTTGAGATAAAACCGATAAGGTTTGACCCGTCTCGGCTAATTTATGTAAACTAGTTACATAAACCGAACCGAACGCGTAATAAGCGTAACGGGTAATTATTAGAGCCATATACAGGTTTCCTAAGTTAATATGCTTCAAATATGTTGTGACATCAGTAAGATGTCTTTTATTATGCCCGAAACGAAATTAAACACAAACTATGCCTCGTAGGGGTAGTTTGGTCATTTTCAAGGTTATAAAAGAGTTTAAGTATTAACCTGAGTTACAGGTCTGATATAATCAGCAAAAATACTTATTTTACTAAGTTATAACAGTAGGGTAAAGTATATATGTGAAATTTATCAATTATAACCAAACTATGCACCGTAGGGGCATTTTGGTAATTTCACATAAGCCGTAAAGCTCAAAACTGAAGTCTGAGTTTAACAACTTTTGCTTACTGTTAAAATATTATAATTTATCTCAAATATCAGTAGGTATCAACCTTTGTATGTTTAAAATAGTTCTACTACATACTATGCGTTAAAAACGCTTAAAAAGGCGATTAGAAGCCATTTCCGGGTTCTCTACATAAAGCTGATATTTTTATTATTCCAGAAGGCTTAAAATAATTTATTTATCATATGTAATCAGTAGCAAAAGGTTTGGAGTCAATTAGATATGTAAAACTCATTTTATAGCCCGTAAGGGCAAAACCGACAATTACCGGATTAAGCCTACGACTATAAGTTATGCTCAGCCTAAAATTAATTAAAAATCTTCAAAAATCCCAAAATAATATATTACATCAGTGGGTAATAAGTTTGATACCAAAAAGTAGGTTTAAATAGGCTATACGCTAATTACGCCGTTTAATTAACATAAAGCTTCTTAATTACGCTAATGAGCATAACTCTCAATCCCACATAATTACCAACTTATAACTACTTTTGATTCGACTAATCACTGGACCATTAGTGATTAATCTTAAAGTCAACCGTTAATTACGACGGTTTGACTTTTAAGCTATAACTAAGCAAAAACTTAACTAAGAAGGGATAAGCAAACTTACAAGAGTCCTATGAACGACCAAAGATCACTTGAGATAAGTCTTGAGCTCCAGAAATGATCAGGAATGCAAGAATGAAGGTGTGAAGAATGTTTGCAACTTAGGAGCTTTATATAGTGATTTAAACTCCATAGATTGTTGACAAATAAGTCTACAACTGACCACAACTCATCAACAAGTGTCCCTAGTGTTCTAGGGGTTGTTTAGGGGTCGTCCAATATGAGGAAAATCGTTTAAAGATCAGTTCCATGCGTTTAAACAGCAAACAGCCAAAAAATCTGTCGCTGACAACTCCTTGCGCACCGTAAGGACATGCTTGCGGTGCGCAAGCCTTCTGCTGAAGCCCAAAAATTTTGATCTTTCATGCATTCGAAGGGGCAACCAGGTATTTCGAATTTGGGACATTATTTTACAGTAAGGGGCCTCTAAAATGTGCCTTGAAAAGTTACATACCCTACCACTTTGATATGTTTGCTTGTATTCTTCAAAAAGTGCCATAAACGAAGGTTTACCATAGAAATTCCATAGGATCCTATTTTGCACTTTGAATTCAATTATTGTCAGCGATTACCGGATCAAAGTTATATTAGATGTTTAAAATATATATTAGGGTCTTGGGATTTGTAAATGAGGTCGTTCAGAGGTGATAATTAACATGACGACACTTTTAAATCCTGCCTAACATCTTTTTATTAAATCCGGGTTTATAACGCTTTTTGTCTAACATGACAGGTGTCGTTATTTTATTGAACACGAATTTTCGAGGTGTTACATCCTCACCCCCTTAAAAGAAATCTCGACCTCGAGATTTACTGAAACAAATGAGGGTACTTTTCTTACATCGTGGACTCAACCTCCCACGTGTATTCGGGACCTCTATGGGCATCCCATTTTACCTTTACAATAGGCACATGCTTCCTTCGAAGCTTCTTAACCTGTCGATCTTCAATCGACATTGGTTTTTCCACAAATTTTAAGCTCTCATCTATATGCACATCTGTATGTGGTATGACTAGTGATTCGTCAGCGAAACACTTCTTCAGATTGCAGATGTGGAATACATTATGAATACCACTGAGCTCTTCAGGTAAGTTTAGCTTATAGGCAACTGACCCGACACGTTCGATGACCTCGAAAGGTCCTATGTATCTCGGGCTTAGCTTGCCTTTCTTACCAAATCGCATCACTCCCTTCCAGGGTGATACTTTAAGCAACACCTTGTCACCTACTTCGAAGTGAAAAGATTTACGCTTTGGATCTGCGTAGCTCTTCTGCCTATCTCGGGCAGCTTTGAGACGGTCACGAATCTGGACAATCTTGTCCATCGTTTCAAAGACTATCTCTGGTCCTGATAATTGGACATCTCCAACTTCCGCCCAACAAACGGGCGTTCTACACTTTCTACCGTATAAGGCCTCGAAAGGCGCAGCCTTTATGCTGGTGTGGTAGCTATTGTTGTAGGAGAACTCAATTAGTGGTAGGTGGTTATCCCAACTACCACCCAAATCGATCACACATGCACGTAGCATGTCTTCCAAGGTTTGAATAGTACGCTCACTCTGACCGTCTGTCTGAGGATGGTAAGCCGTACTAAAATTCAAACGCGTGCCCAAAGATTGTTGAAAACTTTTCCAAAAGTGTGACGTGTATCTAGTATCTCTGTCAGAGATAATAGACACAGGTATGCCATGTAAGGCTACAATCTTATCCACGTACAGCTGGGCTAACATGTCGGAGCTATAAGTCTCCTTAATGGGTAGGAAATGTGCTGACTTAGTCAGTCTGTCAACTATAACCCATATTGTATCATTTCCCTTCCTTGTCTTAGGTAACTTGGTGATAAAATCCATGGTTACCATTTCCCACTTCCACGTAGGAAGTTCAGGCTGTTGTAGCAAGCCTGACGGCTTTTGATGTTCTGCTTTGACTTGCGCACAAGTCAAGCATTTAGCTACATAGGCAGCTACAGACCTTTTCAAGCCTATCCACCAATAGTTTGCCCTTAGATCCTGGTACATCTTATCAGCTCCAGGATGAACGGAATATTTGGAGCTATGGGCTTCCTGTAGGATGACATCTCGAAGTCCTCCATAAACTGGAACCCATATCCGTCCATTCAATCTCAGAATCCCGTCCGTGCAAAGAGATAACTGCTCCTCAGTTACCCCTAGCTTCTCGTTAGGGTAGTTAGCTTCCAACACAGCTTCCCTCTGTGCAGCTAACAACCTTTCAGTCAAACTGTTCTTAATCTCAATGCTCTTGGCATTGATTCGGATGGGTTTCACCCTTTCCGTTCGACTTAAGGCATCAGCGACTACATTCGCCTTGCCGGGATGATATCTGATTTCACAATCATAATCATTCAACGTCTCCATCCATCGGCGCTGCCTCATGTTTAAATCCTTCTGATTAAACAGATGTTGAAGGCTCTTGTGATCAGAATAGATCACACGCTTGATACCATACAAATAATGCCTCCACAGTTTTAGTGCAAATACAACGGCACCCAACTCCAAGTCGTGGGTGGTGTAATTCTTTTCATGCACCTTTAACTGTCTTGAAGCATAGGCAATAACCTTGCCTTTCTGCATAAGCACACACCCCATGCCAGTGTGCGATGCATCGCAGTAAACCACAAAATCTTCTATTCCTTCTAGCAATGTCAAAACAGGAGCGTTGCTCAACTTCTGCTTTAGGATATCAAAGGACTCTTGCTGCTTAGGGCCCCAAACGAACATTACTTTCTTCTTAGTCAAGGAAGTTAGGGGTGCAACAATCCTTGAAAAATTTTCGATAAAACGCCTGTAATATCCTGCCAATCCCAGGAAGCTACGAATCTCTGTAGGCGTCTTTGGCTCTTGCCAGTTCATAACAGCTTCAACCTTAGCGGGATCCACTTGGATACCACGTTCACTAACCACATGTCCAAGGAATTGGACCTCTCAAAGCCAGAATTCACACTTAGAGAATTTGGCATAGAGTTTCTCACGATGCAGGAGTTTGAGAATACATCGAAGGTGTTTCTCATGGTCAGCTTGGTTCTTCGAATAGATAAGAATGTCGTCGATGAAAACGATGATGAATTTATCTAAGTAAGGCTTACATAAGCGATTCATGAGATCCATGAACGCGGCAGGTGCATTAGTGAGCCCAAAAGGCATCACTAGGAACTCGTAATGACCATAACGAGTCCTAAATGCTGTTTTGTGGACGTCTTCATCTCTAACCTTCAGTTGATGGTAGCCTGACCTCAAGTCAATCTTCGAGAAATAACTTGCCCCTTGCAATTGATCGAACAAATCATCGATCCTGGGCAAAGGATACCTATTCTTGATCGTGACCTTATTAAGCTCACGGTAATCGATGCACAGACGCATCGATCCATCCTTCTTCTTGACAAACAAGACTGGTGCTCCCCAAGGAGACGAACTAGGTTTAATGAAACCTTTAGCTAGCAATTCATCTAGTTACGTTCTTAATTCCTTCATTTCTGTGGGTGCTAACCTGTAAGGTGCTCTAGCAACAGGTGCTGCTCCAGGGATGATGTCAATTCTGAATTCCACTTGCCTATCTGGTGGCAAACCAGGTAGCTCTTCCGGAAAAACTTCTGGGTATTCAGAAATGATGGGGATGTCTTCCATCTTCGGTTTAGGCTCCTCAATAATTACCTGTGCCATGTAGATGACACAACCCTTCTTTAAACACTTGGAAGCCTTGAGCATAGTCACTTGCTCAGGCAGTCCATACTGGGTATCTCCCCGAATGGTAAGTGATTCACCAGACGGAGTCTTAATCACCACTTGCTTTCTGTTGCAGACGATTTGGGCCTGGTTATAAGATAACCAGTCCATACCCAAAACTATGTCAAAACCGGCCAACTTAAAGGGAAGTAGAGACAGAGGAAAAGAGTGGTTCTTAATGGATATAACACATCCATCTAACATAGTTGAGACGGTTTCTATGGTGCCATCTGCTAACTCTACCTCATAATTTATACTCAAGGTTTTGACAGGTAAATTCAGCAATTTGCAAAACTTATGATCTACGAAAGACTTATCAGCGCCTGAATCAAAAAGTACTCTTGCATAGACATCATTTACAAGGAAAGTACCTGTAATCACATTGTCGTCTAGAACCGCTTCTTTTGCATCCATTCTGAAGACTCTGGCATTTGTCTTCTTTACTTCGTCGTCTTTCTTTGCATATTTCGGGCAGTTGGTCTTAATGTGCCCCTTTTCATTGCAACGGTAGCACGTTGCGTCTTTCACCTTCTTTCAATCCAAGGTCTTGTGATCCTTGGACTTGCATATCCAGCAAGCAAACATTCTTGACTGAGTTTGCGAGTTCGAATCGAGTCTGCACTTTCCAAAGTGCTGTTTCTTGCAAATCTTGCACTTGGGCTTCTCACCAGACTGATGCCCATCTTTCCCTGACTCAGATCCCTTCTTGTTATCACCGTTTCCTCGGTGCTTTTTGCTCGACCTCCGTGAATGATCATCTTCACGTTTTCTCTTCTCAGCATCTTTGTTCCTCAGCGATCTTTGTCTGACCGCATCCAGAGTGAGGGACAGAGATATGTCAGCTACAGATCTGAAAGTAGCTGTCCGAGAAGCCTTCACGCTTGCCTTAATTTCCGGGGCTAAACCACCGATAAAACAAGCTATTCTTTTTGGTTCCGGGGTTACCAGATATGGAACCAACCAGGACATTGTGTTGAAGCTCGTGAGGTAAGCTTGACAGTCAAGGTTTGTCATTACCAATGATAGAAAATCAGACTCTATCTTCTCCACCTCATGTTGAGGGCAGTAATTATCCCTGATGAGGGCAACGAATTGTTCCCAAGACATGTTGTACAATGGGATTTTCCCAGTGGCTTGAATCAGTGATCTCCACCAGGCTAAAGCTTCGCCTTTAAAAGATTGCGACACAAACTTGACTATATCCCTCTCAACGCATCCGCTGATATCCACAACTGTGTCCATCTCGTCTAACCACGTCATGCAGTCAATGGCTCCCTTTTCCCCAGTAAAATCTCTGGGCTTGCACGAAACAAAGTATTTATAGGAGCAACCCTTACTACGGGGTTCTTGATTTAGTACAACCGGCTGAGATGGAGCACTGTGGTGGTTTGAGGAAAGTCTATCATCATCTTTCTTGGGTTCTTCCTTTTTGGAAGGTGGCTTCGAATGCGGCGTAGAGAGGGTCCTACTTCGAGTCCCACTATACTCTTCGTACTGCCGCTCTAAGGCTTTTGTAACTGCGTCGTCTACCAACGCTTTCAATTCAGCACCCGTTAGATTAATCCGGGCGTTATCAATATTCTCCACTGGATGGCTATTAATTTCGTCTGAGTTAGCCATTTTAATTGAACTGTTACAGAAAACAAGGACAATAGTTTATTTGGGAGTTTATTATGGAATTGCCCCTTAGGGTAATTCATTAACCATGGTAAACAGAGACCATATTTGGTTAATTTATTAATCATATCTATTTAGGATTTCTATTATAATTTATCCTAATTATAAAACAATAACAGTTTTATTTGTGGCACAAAAGGCCTAGTCACAAGGACATTTTAAATTATAAGCTATGATTTCATAGAATCAAAACATGAAGGTATACTGGCACAACAGGCCTAGTCACAAGGACATTTATAAATTATAAGCTATGATTTCAGAGAATCAAAGCATGAAGGTTTGAACCTAGTTCATTACCTTTATCTGACAGGGAGTCATCGCTACCACTGTCTTTTGGCTCATATGGAAATGAGCAGGGCCCGTAGGTGCTATATTACCAACGTATGGTCAAAATATGATCATCTTAATTGATGATTTAAACCCATGATTCAGAGATCATTAAGTCGGGTTAAGAATCTTTTGAAGAATCCTATAATAAGAATGACGTGTGTGATTTTAATGAATCACGTCTGCCAGGAGTGTTAACATATTTTCAGATGTTAACAGGGATACGAATCTTTTAAACAGGTCTTACCATCATGGCCAGGTCTTCACAATGACACTCAGGCTAGGCTTCACTCTTAAGATTCTTATTCAATATTTAATAGGCAGATTATTATTAAAAGGGAATGATTTTGATTTATTTATTTCATATAATATACTTATGCAGATGATAGCAAAATGAAATTTATAAACTTACATTCCATTAATTTATTAAAAGGTTACACGTCGCCCTAAACGGGACTTTTTAAATAAACAAACTTACCCACGCAGGGGTTTAAACAAGGACTTACCCACGCAGGGGCTTAACAACAAACATCATAATAGTCCACGTAGGGACTTACACAAATAACATAATAGTCCACGCAGGGACTTAAACAATAACATACCCTCGTTGGGGTTAACAGAAAGATAGACCCACGCAGGGGTCAAAATCAAACAAGCATACCCACGCAGGGGTTTATACAGCAAGACTGGCCCACGCAGGGGCTTAACAACAATTGGAAGGATTCAGTGGTCCTTCTTGCTCTTCCCTTTGATCAAGCTTGTCAATCCTTGGAAGAAGCTTTGTCTCTCCCTGCGGTCCCTGTGAAAGTCTCGCTTTACTTGGTCCAGTCTTTGCAGAATTTCTTCACGCTCTGGTGGGGAGAACCTTGGCGGCTGCGATTGCGCCTGAATAATAGGTCTATTAGGTATTTGGTACCCATGAGTCGGGTACCCTACTCCCCACGGAGCTCCATACTGTCCTTCAGGATGAAGGGCATTATAATTTGCCGCCACCACGTATGGGTCGGCTTCATCGTAACCGTAGTTGGTGTGAGCTGGCTACTCAAACGGGTTGTACGCCATCGAACCCGTGTATGCTGGAATCGGGTTATCAAAACCCATCGGAGGTGGTTGCGGCGCAACTGGGTTCGAAGGTCCACCCATTTGTGGATCTTCTTGATGTGGCAGATAATGACTGCCACTTGATTGTCGAGGAGAGCTAAAATGAAAGTCTCCTCCTCGTGCGGACATCCGCGCTCCGGTTCTCCTACGCCTCGGTGGTTGTGGAGGTGCCGGCTGAACTGGTGGCGGTGGAGGCGGTGGCGTGACTGCCACAAACCGTGAATCCACAGAGGGATCCTGCCGCTGCTGATGAGGCGACGAATGATGCGAGGGTGTGAAGTACCACTCGTGCTGAGTAAACCTCGCCTGAAAGCTGTCTGGACCACCGTAGGGTGATTCGTGAAAAGAAGAGCCATCCGAAATCTCAATAGGATGGTTCGGCGTACCACTGGCAGGTTCGACGGGATCCGTGTCCTCGTCCATATCCTCCGCGTGATCGCCAGAGAAATGATCTTCTGGCCCCAATGGGTTAAAACCCACTGGTTCTTGTATGAAATTGGCCGGGTTAAACCGGCCCCTGAAGACAGGTGTAGGGTCACCAAAGGAGTGGTGCGATAAAGATCGCTGTAAAGGTATGTAGGAAGGTTGAGGGTTATTGGGCTCATTTTCCGAATGTGGCCCATAAGAGTTGTGAACGGGAGGCGTCGAACTGTGCGAAACCGACCGTCTAGCCGGCTCAAAGAGGTTCCTCCGGTTCTGTCGAGGATCGTCACTCTCGGTGGTAGAAGGAGCTCGCATATGCGAAGGTCCTGCCTCGTCGTCATTTGGGGCGGTGAATGGCCCCTTTCCTCGTCCTCTTCTTCGGAAGAATCTTGGCGGCATTTTTTTTAAACCTGTCAATACAACATGAGATAACGACAAGAATATATATAAAATAAAGGACAAAACAAAAACCAAACAAAGTAGAATTTGTCCTATGTTATTTGTCTAGACTCGAAAGTTTTTTTTTTTTTTGAAATGTGCAATTGTGTAACTGAGATTAAACACAAAAGGCTAGTGTTTAATTCACTCAGTGTTGGCTCTGATACCAACCTGTCACACCCCGTTTTCCACGTGTCACCGGTGGAGAGTATCGTGACGTGGTTGGCAACATAATAGTCAAACAACACAATATTTAATATGCATAGCGGAAGCAAATGAAAGATATAATTCAACCGAATATAATATTGTAATATCGTGTATCACAACAGTCGATTGTTTATCCACAGACGGATCGAAAATAAATAGTAGTTCAACAGACTTTAGGCATCTTAAGCTTGCGAGACTTCTATTGATGCTAAGGAGAAATCCTAGCCAATTACGCTTAGTACCTGCATTTAATCTTTTTGGGAAAATACGTCAGTTTACACTGGTAAATACAATCAACTGACTCATTTTGGAAAATGATTAAAAATTGATTTGGATGCACGTGGCATAAACATTTTATAACTTGGGATAACTATTTAAATATATAATCTTGTGAACGAATTACATGTTCCTTATGCGTTCAGTAGCCCGGACGTACCGGGTTAAAGATCAATAGACACACCACATCAACTATTTATGCACTGACGAGTGTACGCCTACACTCCGCGCTTAGGTCGTGGCCATTTCGTAAAATGATGCCAAGGATATCCGGGACATGGTCATTAACCCCCCAAAGGCTTTTAAGTAAACAAAACTGTTTAAACGGGCCGATCAAATTATTCAATTAACCACCAAACAATAGAAGATTTGATGCCCGACCAAGCGGTATTTTATATACCGTAACCCAAGCCCGTATAGGGAAAATAAGTTAAGAGTATTTACCTGAGCAAAGGAATAATCACAATAAGCAAATGCAAGTAGCTTTTACTGGTTCTCCTAATCTGGAACGAAGGTTTATAATAACCTATTAGAATCCTAACGGGTCTTTAGTTAAGCTTAAGCTTAGGCCGGTTAGTTTCAAAGATACGGTTCGTACGCACGATTAAGCGAAGACCGGATAGAGTGTGATTTAGACCCGACAAGTTTAAAGACTTGCTTAATATGGGTATTTCATACACATTCTGGATTTTGAGATAAAACCGATAAGGTTTGACCCGTCTCGGCTAATTTATGTAAACTAGTTACATAAACCGAACCGAACGCGTAATAAGCGTAACGGGTAATTATTAGAGCCATATACAGGTTTCCTAAGTTAATATGCTTCAAATATGTTGTGACATCAGTAAGATGTCTTTTATTATGCCCGAAACGAAATTAAACACAAACTATGCCTCGTAGGGGTAGTTTGGTCATTTTCAAGGTTATAAAAGAGTTTAAGTATTAACCTGAGTTACAGGTCTGATATAATCAGCAAAAATACTTATTTTACTAAGTTATAACAGTAGGGTAAAGTATATATGTGAAATTTATCAATTATAACCAAACTATGCACCGTAGGGGCATTTTGGTAATTTCACATAAGCCGTAAAGCTCAAAACTGAAGTCTGAGTTTAACAACTTTTGCTTACTGTTAAAATATTATAATTTACCTCAAATATCAGTAGGTATCAACCTTTGTATGTTTAAAATAGTTCTACTACATACTATGCGTTAAAAACGCTTAAAAAGGCGATTAGAAGCCATTTCCGGGTTCTATACATAAAGCTGATATTTTTATTATTCCAGAAGGCTTAAAATAATTTATTTATCATATGTAATCAGTAGCAAAAGGTTTGGAGTCAATTAGATATGTAAAACTCATTTTATAGCCCGTAAGGGCAAAACCGACAATTACCGGATTAAGCCTACGACTATAAGCTATGATCAGCCTAAAATTAATTAAAAATCTTCAAAAATCCCAAAATAATATATTACATCAGTGGGTAATAAGTTTGATACCAAAAAGTAGGTTTAAATAGGCTATACGCTAATTATGCCGTTTAATTAACATAAAACTTCTTAATTACGCTAATGAGCATAACTCTCAATCTACACCTCAAACTGATGTCAAACTTTGCATACAAGTTTATATATCAGTAACTAAGGTTTCTACACTTTTACATTTTCAAAAATCACGTTTTAAGGTGAAAAGGGCATAATGGTCAACATATGAGCAATTAACGGAATCATGCGTATTAATTGGTTAACTAATGAACCATGGGGTGTAATCACAGAGGGTTATACTAGCATGTAACCTGGTCCAAATGAAGCTCTAAGGTATTTCTAAAACATACCATAACGGGTCAGAACTGAAGTCAAAGCAAAAGTCAAAGCTTTGCGACTTTCGGTTCCGAACTGGGTCTAAACATAAAATTGTCGGGTTGAACATGTTTAGACTTGTTCTTACACTAATTACCAAGTTATAATAATGATCAAACATGTTGTATGTGTTCTACATTGCTAATCATGCATAAATTAGAAAATAAGTATCCTGTTGACTTTTTTAATGACAAGTTTGACCTGACATTTGACCTAGTTAGAGTGGGAATTAGGGGGAACCCTTTTAAGGGTTTATTACCCACATAATTACCAACTTATAACTACTTTTGATTCGACTAATCACTGGACCATTAGTGATTAATCTTAAAGTCAACCGTTAATTACGACGGTTTGACTTTTAAGCTATAACTAAGCAAAAACTTAACTAAGAAGGGATAAGCAAACTTACAAGAGTCCTATGAACGACCAGAGATCACTTGAGAGAAGTCTTGAGCTCCAGAAATGATCAGGAATGCAAGAATGAAGGTGTGAAGAATGTTTGCAACTTAGGAGCTTTATATAGTGATTTAAACTCCATAGATTGTTGACAAATAAGTCTACAACTGACCACAACTCATCAACAAGTGTCCCTAGTGTTCTAGGGGTTGTTTAGGGGTCGTCCAATACGAGGAAAATCGTTTAAAGATCAGTTCCATGCGTTTAAACAGCAAACAGCCAAAAAATCTGTCGCTGGCAACTCCTTGCGCACCGTAAGGACATGCTTGCGGTGCGCAAGCCTTCTGCTGAAGCCCAAAAATTTTGATCTTTCATGCATTCGAAGGGGCAACCAGGTATTTCGAATTTGGGACATTATTTTACAGTAAGGGGCCTCTAAAATGTCCCTTGAAAAGTTACATACCCTACCACTTTGATATGTTTGCTTGTATTCTTCAAAAAGTGCCATAAACGAAGGTTTACCATAGAAATTCCATAGGATCCTATTTTGCACTTTGAATTCAATTATTGTCAGCGATTACCGGATCAAATGTATATTAGATGTTTAAAATATATATTAGGGTCTTGGTATTTGTAAATGAGGTCGTTCAGAGGTGATAATTAACATGACGACACTTTTAAATCCTGCCTAACATCTTTTTATTAAATCCGGGTTTATAACGCTTTTTGTCTAACATGACACGTGTCGTTATTTTATTGAACACGAATTTTCGAGGTGTTACAGATATCAGTAGGATAGCTTCCATTATGCCCAAAACGAATTTAAAATCAATTTATGCCCCGTAGGGGTATTTTGGTCATTTTTAAGATTATAAAAGAGATTAAATATTAATATGAGGTTCTGGTCTAAAATGATCAGTAAAAATATTTATTTTTGTAAGTCATATCAGTAGGGTATTGCATATATGTGAAATTTATCATTTATAGCCAAACTATGCGCCGTAGGGGCATTTTGGTCATTTCAAATAAGCTTTAAAGGTCAAATTTGGAAATCTGAGTTCAAAAGTTTTTCTTTCTGATAAAGTATAGAAATTTAATTAAAACATCAATAGGTATTAAGTCTTATATGTCAAAAATGGTTTTAACCCATACTATGCGTTTATAACGCGTAAAAAGTCGGTTTTAGCCGATTTTCGGGTTGTATAAGGAAAGCTGAGATTTTTATCACTCCAGAAGGCTTAAAATATTTTATTTATCATATAAAATCAGTAGCAAAAAGTTTGGTATCAAAATGTTATGTAAAACTAATTTTATTAGCAAAAAGGGTATAGCCGACAATTACCGAATCAAAGCAAGAACCCTATGTTATGATCAGTTTAAAAATAAATAAAAATCTTCGAAAATCCCAAAATATTATATTAAATCAGTGGGTAAAAGGTTTGGTGTCAAAAACCGGGTTTAAATAGACTTTATGCTAATAATGTCGTTTAATTAATAAAAAAGCTTTCAAATTACAATATTGAGCATAACTCCTAATTTAGACCTCAAACTGATGTCAAATTTTTAGGACATGTTTATAAATCAGTAATAAAGGTTTTTGTCCTCTCACATTTTCAAAAATCTCGTTTTAATGTAAAAAGGGCATAATGGTCAATATTTAAGCAATTAACGGAAACATGCAAATGAATCGGATAATTAAGGAACCATGTAGTATAACCTCAGAGGGTTTTACTAACTTATAATATGGTTCTAAAGAAACCTTAAGGCATATCTAAAACAAGCTAAATCGGGTCAGAACTGAAAGTCAAAGCAAAATTCTTCTTTTGCGACTTTCGGTTCCGAACCGAGCCTAAACTCGGAATTGTCGGGTTGAACATGCTTAGACATGTTCTTACATTAATTACCAAGTTACTTAAGTGTTAAAACAGGTTTCATAACTTCTAGATTGTTAGTTATGAGTTTATTTGCAAACTAGCTTTCTGTTGACTTTTTCTAATTAAGTTTGACCCGACAATTGACCAAGTTAGAATGGAAATCAGAGGGTGCCCTTTTAAGGGTTTATTACCCACATAATTACCAACTCATAGCCACTTTCAATTTGAAAAATGACTGGACCATTAGTGATTAATCACTAAGTCAAAGATTAATTACGACGGCTTTGACTTTTGGTCATTAGACTAATAAAACTTGAATTAGGAAGGCTAAGAATGCTTACAAAGGCTCTTAGCATGAATTAGGAACTGAAGGAATCTTGCTTTAAGTCTAGAGAGCTCCAGAGAGTGAGTTGTGAATAATTTTTGAATGTGAGCACTTGAACTATCAAACAAGAACTCTTATATAGGAAATTTAAACTCACGAGATCAATCCAACAAAGTCTACAAATGTTTTCTGATGATCCCAGGTGTCCCCTATGCATGTAAAACCATTGGTTCAGTCCCTGAATTCGAAAACCACCATGCAAAGGCGGTGCAACCTGCTGTACATGCAACTGTCCAATTTTTCTGCATTTGGGCGTTTTACGCTGTCACACCCCAACCGATGGCGGAAACATCGGGATAAGACGAACAAATCGCTCAATAGCATCATAACACTAGTTGTGACGATATAGATTAAATCAAATTTCATAAATGACTAAATTCAAATACATTGTTTCAAATAAAGACAAATTGCAACAAACATTGTTTATTCTAAGATGGGTTTCTAGGTTCATCCTAGCTTGTTTTCTTGATCACTTCGTCTATCAACCTGCAACATGTATTAAAATAAAATCAACAAAAATGTTGGCGAGTATACAAGTTTTGTTACATAGCATAATATAGTGTAAAAATGTGCTCATATCCAACATGATTCATAATATGCAATACTAGTATGCTACATGGCATACAATATGTTCAAACCCGAGTATACAACGCGTTAAAATAGCCTAATCCCAAGAGTATAGTGGGGTGGTAGAATAGTTTAACTTAACAATACCCTCGAATACAAAAGGGGCGGTGCGTTAATCCTATAACGCTATAATTGTTAAGGGAGGCTAGCAAAGTTAATGAGCATATATCGACCAAATAGTTTAAATAGTTTAAGTGTTGTGTGATTTTAAATAGAATAACAAGTACTACACATAGCATCATGTTAAGCATGGATAGAGTATGTTTAAAATAGTTTAAGTGTTGTGTGATTTTGTATATCATACATGTTGCATCCCAAAGTGTGATAAAAGGGAAAATGGGATCGAGTATACTCACGGTTTCGCAAAGTTGTTCCTTTGGTAATCCCGTGAAGAGTTGGAGGTTCAAAGCTTCCTTAGAACATTTAATGTTTTATTTAGAACTCTTCGAGTTCTCTTCCTTGCTTGGAAGATTTTAAGAGAATTAGAGGGGTTGAGAGAAGAATGGTTAGAACACTTAGTGTTCTTTTAGAATTCTTAGAATTAGAGAGGTTGAGAGAAGAATGGTTAGAACACTTAGTGTTCTTTTAGAATTCTTAGAATTAGAGAGGTTGAGAGAAGAATGGTGTGAAGAAAATGGTAGAAGGAGGTTAGTATTTATAGGTAGAGATGGTGAAAAAGAATGAAATATGATTGGAGGAGAATGGAGGTGGAAAAGTGAAATCTAATTGGTGGAGGGTGAGTGGAAGAAAAGGTGATTGGAGGAGGTGGAAAAGGTGATTGGAAGAAAAGGTGATTGAAAGTGGTGGAAAAAGTGATTGAAGGTATTTCTTGTGTATAACTTATGTATAAAAGTATAATTTGAGTATTGATAATGTATGTATAAGTAAATCTACGGATAACGAGTATCGGTTTGTGAGAAAATACGTATTTAATTAAATAAATGATTAAATAAATAATTAGATAATTAATTAAAATGAATAAATGATTAAATAATTAAATAGATAAATGAATAATTGTTTATTTAATAATTGAATATAGGATAAATATTGAATAAATATATAATTAAATACATGATTAAATAATAAATGAATAAATAAATAAATAATTAAATAATTAAATAATTAAATAATTTAAATAAATATTGGATAAATAAATGATTAATTATTTAAATGAATATGTATTTAAACGCGAAAATACGGAGCGTTACAGTCTCCCCTACTTTAGGAGATTTCGTCCTTGAAATCTAGGAAGACTTTTAAAAAGGTGGCATTCTTGAAAATTTTGAAATGTGAAGTGTGTTGAAAATGTATAAGTTGTTGACAAAACAAATGATAAAAACAAAAATTTGGCATAATAATGTCTAATTGAGAAATAAGAAAAGTTGGTAACTACCTCTGAGGTAAGGAAATCACCCCTAGCTCATTGGTGAAGTTGAAAAGTGAGTGGAGCTAATCATCAAGGTAAGGAAATCACTCCTGTCTTGATGACAAGACTTCCATATTTAGGAATATGAGTACTAGCATAAAAATTTAGAACAATTCACATAACATACTAGATTAACGTATCACTGGCATGTGAATAAACATGTCAACCCATCGTGTACCGCAATTGAATGACTTAACATGACCTCTCATTCACGGGTGGTGCGCTACTCCCATAGCACTACGCATAGTGCTATGCATGTTGAGGTGTGGCTTCTTACGAAGTAAATGACAAGTTTATCACATAAGAATCACCCAGTAACACGAATCCAGTATATAAAATGTTTAAAAAGTTTAACATTATCATTTTACTCGGTGTGGTCTAACTGGTCATGCCAACTGATTATGATTTATAAACTTCATATTTATAATGATATATGTATTACTTGTAGGTAAAACACAAAATACAATAGAATGTATGTATTAAACAATTTTAATCATAAAAATTTGATAGTCTATTATGATGTGAACAAATTTACATCTGAAATAACTCATGTAATGAATCAAATTCAGACTCAGAACTATAAGGTGGTGGAAGTGGTAGAGTCAGTTGCACATGAGCAGCTAATTGTCTTAGCATGTCTTCCAACCATTTATTTCTTTCCGTCAGCCGTTTTATTTGTTGAGACAAATCTCGAATCTGATCGTTTAACCTAGTTACTTCGACTCCCATTGAATCTGGAGGTAGATTCATTTGAGGCACCGTACTTGGGCCTGCTATATTAGTTGGTGGTAGTTGTTGTTCTACTTCGTTTAATAGTGACTGGAAAAACTGTGGCTGTAATGGTGATTGCAAAAATGATTCCGATGCTAACTGTTCTTGGATCATCATGTTTTCATCAAACAAAGTTTCTTGCATCGTTGAATCCTCCTCGAAAACTAACGGTGAGAAGCTTGGTAAGACGTTCGGTGTTAATGGTTGGGATAGGTTAGTTGTAACATGTTCTTGTATGTGTGGCAGCTGTGGTTGCAGATCAAATTGATAAAAAGATGATTGAGGAAGCTGCAATAATGATTGTTGTAAATTTTGTGTGGAGGTACTTTCTAAGATAACTGGAGCTCCCTCCGACTGGAATGGTTGAGTTGGTGTATAAATATGAACAGGGGTTAGACTAATGGTGTTAAAATTTACAATCCCAGGTGCCTTTGGCGGAGATAATACTTGGATAATCTGATCACTTAAGACACGTAATGATTTTGCTATTTTTGTAATGTATGACCCTCCCATGAGACTCCTCAGAGGGTTTGTTTGTTGACTAAAAAAATATGCAGCAAGCTCGTGGGCAATATTACAAGGAACTTGCTCAAAAATACTATGAAGATGGAAAAGTTCGGTTGAACTAACCCTTTGTTGATTAATCTTGTGCCCCGTGATAGTGTTGGCTAAAACACGGTGCATATATCGATAACGAGGGTCCGTGAAGTTCATAGAATTATTGTTGACACACCACTCTTTTGATGAATGGCATCGCCAATATTCTGTCATTTTCACAGAGGAATAAGAGGTTGATGCCTCCGTAAAAATGGGTTGTTTAACTTCTTCATCTGTATATATGCCTAGATGAACGGCGAATTCTGTTAATGACATATTATGAGGTTGTCCACAAAGTCGAAAATGAATGGATTCATCGGTAAGACTTTTACTATATTTGAAATAGAAGGTGGACAAGAACTCATATACCAGTTCATCGTATGACGGTTCTAGGATGTCGAAGAAACGGTGCCAGGGCGTATTATGTGGTAGTAATCCTGCCAGTAAACCACTGGAATCAAACATTTCCATTCGATGCCAATCAATACCGCTAATAGTAAAAACTTCAAGATCCTTGAGTTTTCGATACCTCTCACGAGTGGGTAAATCAGTAAATCGAATGAATGGATGAATTTCTGCTGCATTTGAAGATTCAGCATATGCTACTGGGAAATTTGCCATTTGAATATTGGGTTTTGTTGAACTAAGAAAATTTTGGGTATGGGTTATTTTGGGTATGTGTTGAATTATATCGGAAGTTGTAGTTCTTGTGTAGATTAGCTCAAGTAGTGAGTTTCTTATATAGATAAGGAAATTTCGGCTTATACCGTACGATCGGTTAAGGCTTCCATGATACGTTTTAGAACAGTTTACTGTAGCTAGTTTGAAAATTTGAATTTGAAAATGTATGATCTCGAAAATAATTTGAATTTTGAAAATTTGAATTTGAAAATGTATGATCTTGAAAATAATTTGAATTTGAAAAGAGGGGATTGTATTGTATAAAATTGATAATAGTAAAACGTAGGTTTGATTAAAACTTGGATTGTTCCAAAATGGAACTTTGATTAAACCGAAATAAATCAAAAGTCCATTCGAATTAGGGAAACGTGCTTTGGCCTATAGGTATTTTGTACTCTCTTCGATAGTCCCCAGGTAGGCAAACTGGTTCGTTAATTTGGATTTGTACGAATTGCCAGCCTAGACAGGACGTCCCGACTACCGGTACTTACCCTTCCAGTTACTACATGTTTCCATTCGATCGAAAATTTGAAACTTTGGCGAGATTGAAAATCGAGGAGTGGGACTTAATCGACGAGATGCGGGTTTCACCCCTAACTTGACGATTTCGTGCCCTAAATGTGGTTAGTACTCGTTGGGTCAAAATATAATTTCGACACTTTGACGAGGGTCCACTAGAGTTGAAATGGAAATTACCATTAAGTTGTGGTTTTCACTCCTAGCTTAATGGTGTAATTTCGTGCAAAAATAGTTTAAGGTAGAATGAGAGTCGTTTACCAAATTGTGGGTTTCACGCCTATTTTGGTGAAGTCGTCTTGTTTATGTTTTACGAGTGTTTGTGAATTTAGAATAGTCAAGTAAAATGTATGAGGAAAAGCGTATGTTGAAGATTAAACAAACAAGTATAAACATGTCAAGAATGACACATAAAGAATGACGTATTAAAACAATTATTAACACGTAATAAAACATGTATTAACACACAAGGATAGTATGTCAAGTATGATACATAAGGATAAAAAGACATATACGTTTAAAAGGCTCAAAGAGAATAAATAAGAAACACATAAAGTGGCATGCATGTAGTTTCAAATAAAACATAAGAATAAGGCTCTAGAACTATAGACTAGGTAAAAAGCATGGCAATTTTTTTTCCTAATTCCCTATAGTTATGGCTCTGATACCAATCTGTCACACCCCAACCGATGGCGGAAACATCGGGATGAGACGAACAAATCGCTCAATAGCATCATAACACTAGTTGTGACGATATAGATTAAATCAAATTTCATAAATGACTAAATTCAAATACATTGTTTCAAATAAAGACAAATTGCAACAAACATTGTTTATTCTAAGATGGGTTTCTAGGTTCATCCTAGCTTGTTTTCTTGATCACTTCGTCTATCAACCTGCAACATGTATTAAAATAAAATCAACAAAAATGTTGGCGAGTATACAAGTTTTGTTACATAGCATAATATAGTGTAAAAATGTGCTCATATCCAACATGATTCATAATATGCAATACTAGTATGCTACATGGCGTACAATATGTTCAAACCCGAGTATACAACGCGTTAAAATAGCCTAATCCCAAGAGTATAGCGGGGTGATAGAATAGTTTAACTTAACAATACCCTTGAATACAAAAGGGGCGGTGCGTTAATCCTATAGCGCTATAATTGTTAAGGGAGGCTAGCAAAGTTAATGAGCATATATCGACCAAATAGTTTAAATAGCATACGAGAATAACAAGTACTACACATAGCATCATGTTAAGCATGGATAGAGTATGTTTAAAATAGTTTAAGTGTTGTGTGATTTTGTATATCATACATGTTGCATCCCAAAGTGTGATAAAAGGGAAAATGGGATCGAGTATACTCACGGTTTCGCAAAGTTGTTCCTTTGGTAATCCCGTGAAGAGTTGGAGGTTCAAAGCTTCCTTAGAACATTTAATGTTTTATTTAGAACTCTTCGAGTTCTCTTCCTTGCTTGGAAGATTTTAAGAGAATTAGAGGGGTTGAGAGAAGAATGGTTAGAACACTTAGTGTTCTTTTAGAATTCTTTGAATTCTTAGAATTAGAGAGGTTGAGAGAAGAATGGTGTGAAGAAAATGGTAGAAGGAGGTTAGTATTTATAGGTAGAGATGGTGAAAAAGAATGAAATATGATTGGAGGAGAATGGAGGTGGAAAAGTGAAATCTAATTGGTGGAGGGTGAGTGGAAGAAAAGGTGATTGGAGGAGGTGGAAAAGGTGATTGGAAGAAAAGGTGATTGAAAGTGGTGGAAAAAGTGATTGAAGGTATTTCTTGTGTATAACTTATGTATAAAAGTATAATTTGAGTATTGATAATGTATGTATAAGTAAATCTACGGATAACGAGTATCGGTTTGTGAGAAAATACGTATTTAATTAAATAAATGATTAAATAAATAATTAGATAATTAATTAAAATGAATAAATGATTAAATAATTAAATAGATAAATGAATAATTGTTTATTTAATAATTGAATATAGGATAAATATTGAATAAATATATAATTAAATACATGATTAAATAATAAATGAATAAATATATAATAAATAATTTAATAATTTAAATAAATATTGGATAAATAAATGATTAATTATTTAAATGAATATGTATTTAAACGCGAAAATACGGAGCGTTACATACGCGGCCCGCGTAGGTTTGGCCAAGGGTATACGCGACCCGCCTGAGGGTCTGATCCGGTCACCAAGTTTCAAATGTTGCAATTTTGGTCCCTGGTCCTTCTAAACTTGTTTTAACTTGTGTTTATTACACTTTTAACCCTCAAACTTGATTTTTAAGGGTCTTGAATCTTTAAACATTTACCAATAAGCTTTCGGTTAGTCACGAGGTCACCCGAACGGTCTTGAAACGCAATATTAACGCATTTAACCTTTATTTCTTGTAATTAACATTTTTCTTATTTATGTGCGTCGAAACTCCACGAATTTAATATCCGTTATTCTTGGGTTCAAAATAAATTATCATAATGTTTTTGGGATCGTTAAAAGGTCATTCAGAGGTTACTTTCAACATGTTGACGCTTTTAACCCCTATGTTTCACAAGATCCTTATTTCAAGCACAAACGACTTTTCAAGTTTGATAATTTATTCTTTAAAGAATACGAACGTCGTGTGAGGTTAATCAGAGGCACAAGAATGGCATGTTGACACTTTGGATCCCTTTATTCACATATTTACGTTGTTTGACAACTTCAGTCCCTCAGAAATAATTCTTTACATGTTTAAAGTCCATGACACGTGTCTTCATAATATTGGTCGTGATTTTATGAGGTGTTACATTTTCCAGCAAACTGGACACCATTGTCACTCACCAGCTCCTTTGGGACCCCGTATCTGTAGATGATGTTGTCCACTACAAACCGTCTCATCTGTTCCCCGGTTATCTTCGCCAAGGGCCTTGCCTCTATCCACTTGGTAAAGTAATCAGTGGCAACCACCACATACTTAACCCCTCATGGGCCTTCCGGGAATGGCCTGATAATGTCAATGGCCCACTTCTGGAAGGGCCAAGATGTTGACACAGGTATCATTGGGTGTTTATGGCGGTGTTTCATGGGTGCATGGACCTGGCAGTTGTCACATCTCTTGATCTCTTCTGATGCTGTCTCATACATTCTAGGCCAATAAAATCCTGCATTCATCGCCTTTTCCACTACTGTCCTTGGCCCAGAATGCATGCCGCAAATACCTTCATGTATTTCTCTAATCACATATGATGCTTCTTCCCTATCGACGCATTTCAAGGATGGGCCCAGGTATGACCTTCGATAAAGTTCTCCATCAATTAATTCGTATTGCAAAGCTTTGACCCTTACCTTCCGGGCTGCCCAGTCTCCCCCAGGTAGCGTTCCATCCTTGAGAAATCTTACAATTGGTGTCATCCACGTCTCCTGTGCATTCTCAATTGCAGCTACCTCTTCTGTGTCAAGGGAGGGGGAGGTTAAAACCTCCACCTTGACTTCCCTTGCTAGGTGGTCAAACGCCACGGAAGCCAGCTTGCTAAGAGCATCCGATTTCCTGTTCCTCCCGCGGGGGATGTATTCTAGCTTGAAGGTCCTGAAAGCTTTGGCTGTCTCTATTTCTTTAGCCACGTATTGAGCCATTATGTTGTCCTTAGCCTCGTACTCCCCGTGGTACTGCTTGACTACCAGCTGTGAGTCAGTACTAGCCTCCACATTCCTTGCTTTCATCTTTTTGGCTAATCTCAACCCTGCCAAAAGGGCTTCGTATTTAGCTGTGTTGTTGGTGTTCTCGAAGTCCAGTCTGATAGCATAGGTTAGCTCAACTCCCTCAGGACTAACCTACGTAATACCCGCTCCACTTCCTTCTTCGCTTGAGGCCCCATCTGTGAGTAGTTTCCATACTGCCTCATCCTCTTTTTCTTTTTCTTCCTTCTCCAGGGCTGTCCACTTTAGGAGCTCCCTCTCCTCATCCTCTGGGACCTCCGTCAGGATGTCAGCCAGTATTTGTCCCTTCACGGCAGTTCTGGCTTTGAATTCTAAGGAATGCTCTCCCAACTCGACTGCCCATTTGGCCAGCCGGCCTAATAGTTTTGGTCTCCTTAGTACTTTTTGGAGGGCCTGATCCGTCATTAGGGTGACCTTGTGTGCTTCGAATTATCTTCTAAGTCTTCGAGATGCGAAGACGAGGGCCAAAGCCAACTTCTCCAGGGGCATGTAGCGTTCCTCAGGACCCTTGAGGGTCATGCTAATGAAGTATATTGGTATCTGCTTTCTCTCCCGTTCCACCATCATTACCACACTTATGGTTGTTTTTGAGGCAGACAAGTACAAAAGGAAGTCCTCCCCGGGGACTGGAGTGGCTAAGGTTAGGAGCTTACAGATGTAATCTTTCATTTCTTGGAAAGCGGTTTCCGCCTCTGGGGTCCATCTAAACTTGTTCGTCTAAAGACATCCTTTAGCACCTTCATGAAGGGGAGAGTTCTGTCGGCCACCTTTGATAGGAAACGGTTTAGGGCAATTAACCTTCCGTTCAGTTGTTGAATATCCTTTAGGGACCGAGGGGATCGCATTTCAGCTACAGCTTGAGTTTTCTCAGGATTAGCTTTGATCCCGCCCTCGGTGACCACCACTCCCAGGAATTTCCCTTCTTCTACCCCGAAGCAACACTCCCCAGGGTTCAACTTCATATTCACATCTTGCATAGCTCGGATGGTCTCGGCTATATCGTCTATCATAGCCATCTCATAAGCTTTTTATGACAATGTCATCAACGTACACCTCCAAGTTCCTTCCCCACTGCTCTCTGAAGAGGGTATTCATGAACCTTTGGTAAGTGGCCCCAACATTTTTTAGCCCGAAGGGCATTTTGGTGTAGCAAAAGGTTCCCTCGTCTGTAATGAAGGCCGTTTTCTCCTCTTCTTCCATCGAAATTTGTATTTGATGATAACCTTTGTAAGCATCCAAGAAGCACTTTAGGGGGGTATTGAGACAAGGAGTCCACTTGGACGCCTATCTCCGGGAGGGGATAGCAGTCCTTGGGGCACGCTTTATTCAGGTCCTAAAAGTCAATGCACATCCTTCACCCCCCGTCTTTTTTCTTGACCATGACCGGGTTAGCAACCCAAGATGGATATTTCACCTCTCTTACTATCCCTGCTCTGAGCAGCTTCCTGATTTCTTCACAGGCTGCCCTTCTCTTGTTAGGACCCATGCTTCGCTTCTTTTGCTTCACTGGCCTTGCCCAGGTGTATGTGTTGAGTCGATGCTCGGTCAGACTTCTTGGGATTCCTGTCATGTCTCCATGCTGAAATGCAAACACATCTATGTTGAAGAGAAGCAGCTCTTTGAGAGCACTTTTGCATTTGTCACTCAGGTGGCTTCCCACCTTAACTGTTTGCTCCGGGAACCTATCGCAAAGGACCCATTCTTCTACTCCCTCTTTTTGGGGCTTCTCGGACACTTCTATCTCAGAAACGGAGGACACTACTTCATATGCAGACTTTACCCAGGCCAAGCCTTTCGGCGTCTTGAATACCAAGGCTCCGTGTGGGGTTGAGGCCAGTGCTTGCAAGTCGCCAATCCCGGGTCTTCCTAGGATTGCATTGTATTTTGAGGGTGCTCGGACCACTGTGAAAGTTAAATTTATGGTTCGGACACGGTCCCCTACCCCGACTGTAAATGGGATACTGATTTTTCCCAAGGGGTGTGACACACTGTTGTTAAAACACACTAGGGGGATAGAATCCTCTTCGAGCCGATCCCTCACATCCCTGTTAAACCTTAGGAAACAGTGTTCATATATTACCTCTACTCCGCTTCCCCCGTCCACATGTATCCTGGCTACCTTGTGTCCAGCTATTATGGCTGATATGTTGAGGGGGAGCCTCTGTACCTCGTTTTCCTCCAGGTGTGGCATCAAGATGAGAGCTTTTATACGGTCTGGGGGGGCCAGAACTCTAGCTTTTACACTCCTGGTAGTATCAAATTCGTCCCTTCTTCTAATCATGTCTACATCTGCCCTTCTGGGCTCCCTTATGTCACACCCGCTCGTAGCGGAAGCGCGAGGTGTGATCTGTTCGGTTCTCATTGCATAACGATATAAGTAAACATACTAAATGAATAAAACATGCTCCAATGCCATTGTCATAATTGTTCAAAAGATCGTAACATAATTTGAGTACATTGTTTACAAACCATCAAATGAAAATAAGTTGTCATTGTTTCATACATCAAATGTAAGTCTAAAAATGTCAAGGCTTTGACCACTATATCACCGCAAAGAGGTGGTATATAACAGGCAAACCCTTCAATAGTTGGCATGGAGTATTGATACTTGTTTTCCTTGAACTGAAATCTTTGCATTGGTCCACTAATTCCCTGAAATACATGTAAGTTTGAAAACATCAACAAAAGTTGAGCGAGTTCATGCAGTTTAGCTGTATAAGATGTATCTGTATCAAAACAGTATGTAAGATGTATTTGTAAAATGTGAGATGTATTTGTATTTGTATCAAATGTAGTATGAAAAGCGTTAATGAAATCGTGATCATTAATGTTTTGCAAGGACATTAATATGTGTGACAAAATAGGAAGCAATCAAACCCTAGATGATTTTAATTATATCGACACCATGTCGTAGGGCAACAAAAGCACTCCTAGGCAAACGAATGGCCATGAGTGGGGCTCGCCAAAACCCATTAGATCTAACCCTTTTGTTCCTTGGTCCAAACTTGGATTAATGGTGCTTTAGTTATGGCCCTAATTTCGTACATGATCTAAGGTGTTTCATTCCTTGACTTATCATACTATTGTACATGTATTTTCCCCGATAGTTTTAAAGCTTGAAAAGTATTTAAGATGAAAAGGGGACATGAACTCACAGAATTGCATCCGTAACTGTATGTAATTGTAACCTCACTTGCATTGTCTTGAATTGTATCACGGCCTACAAACGTTCTATGTTTGTTAGACACTTCGGTCTTTGTAATGACTCGTGTACAAGTCTTTGTTATTCGTTGAACTTTGAATTAGATGTACGAATTGTTAAACTGTTATATATATATTTCACCAAATATATATATATATATATGTAATCTTGTATCTTGTAAGTTGTATCATCGGATCTAGTCCTCTTGATTTTGTGTCTTGTATGAATCAATTGTATACTTGTATTTTCAGAAATTGTGTCATTGGGCCGAGCCCATTTTTTCATGTCATTGGGCCGAGCCCATGTCTTAATGTTATTGGGCCTAGCCCAAGAATTTATGTTATTGGGCTTAAATAGTATTGGGCTTAAATAGTCTTGGGCCTAAATAGTATTGGGCCTAAATAGTATTGGGCCTAAATAGTAATGGGCTTAATGTTATTGGGCCTTGGCCCATATGTTTGGTATTGGGCTTAGCCCATGAGTTTTGGTATTGGGCTTAGCCCATGTATTTATGTTAAGCCCATTTAGGAAGATAAGCCCATTAGTAAGTATAAGCCCATTTGTGAAATGTAGGCCCATTTGTAATATAAGCCCATTTGTGAAATATATGCCCATTTGTAATATAAGCCCATTTGTAAATTAAGCCCATTTGTAAAATATACCCATTTGTATTTGTAAATTAAGCCCATTTGTAAAATATACCCATTTGTACATATCTAGTAATTTTTATAAAAATCACTAAGTATAAGTTAACATAATAATTTTTATAAGTTTCAAAACATCCGGATATTGTTGTCGGTGATTTATATGTATTCGCGTCGAAAGATCGCCTAAGCGTCGTAGTAACTCCTCGGATTGGAGATATGTTTATGGATTCGTTCGTCGTCCGATTTGACCATAATTTGTGTCCGATTATTCGGATCATACGTAACTCGTTTTTAAGGCGTATTTCTATGTAGTCTTGTAATACTTTGATTATAATGTATCTTGTGTTTATTTATTATACTGAATTCAAGTTTCTAGTTTTGTTACATATAACTAATACACCAAGTATCACATATTGCACATAAGTTGTTAAATGATCAAATATATATTTTCTCAAAAATATATATTCATCTAACATTGCTTTTATTCAAAAACCATTCTTTAACAATCTTTTTAATCTTGTAAAGATTTAGCCAAAAATTATAGTTTTGCTAACATATGAATTTTAAGAAAATTTGGCCATATAACCTTTGTAATAAGCACTTAGCCATGTTTAGTAAACATATCATTTTCTTTTCAAATTCACCATCAATTTACTCATAACATCTTTAATAAAAAAAAACGTATGAGATTTTATAACATAAACTTATCAAGATGAAATCAAATCATGTAGGGTTTTGGGTATGATCATTACATATGTTAACTAGTTCAAATCCATGCTTACTTCTAGTTTCATCCACTTTTACAAAAATCCCATCTTGTATGTTTGTTCTCATAATCTCGTAGAAGTATTGTTTTTAATGAAAAACACTAAATACTTTAACAACACCATAGATTATGATCATCCATATAAACTTTATGTTTAACAAAAACCCTTATAACATAAACATGTATACTTGTTAAATCATGTATGTAAACATCATCTAACAATTTATTCATATGCTAATCATCATGACAAGATCAAATATGCAAGTAATAAGTCTCAAATCACCACATAAACAAACATAGATCATGATTATTATTTTGCTTCTTTGTATTTTCATATATTATGTATGATTCTTTTAGTTATATCATGTTCTTAAATCATCATATACATAAATAAGTATGAAAAATAGATTTAGAAGCTCACTTCTAGCACTTGTGGCTAGGGATGATCTCGATGATGATAAAGAAACAAAGAAGATGTTGATCTTGATGGTAGAAAGCTCTTGAATGGATGAAAATGCTTGCTTTAACTTGTAGGTGTCTTAGATCTTCATATCATCCATGAAAGTACACTTTGATCTTTATAAAAATGGCTTGAAATGAATATGGAATAAGGGTGTTCATGGCTGAATTTTTGGGGAAGGAAAATGGGATCATAAGTGTGTGTTTTTCAAGGTGTAAATTATGGGAAAAATATCTAGTTATGATAAGATTCATGCATCTTTAATCCTTTACCAAAACTCCACTTGATTAACTAGAAAATATCTAGTTATGATAAGATTCATGCATCTTTAATCCTTTACCAAAACTCCACTTGATTAACTAGAAAATATCTAGATATTTTGCAAGGGAAATAAGGGTGTGGGACCCATAAATGGCGGTCAAGAATGGGGGAGGGGGTAAAGTGTAACATTTTTATAAAGATGTCTTAAACATGTAGATATTTTGGTAATTAGGCTAAGTATGGTGATTAGGGGTAATCTTTCACCATTAGGAGGTAATTAGTGATTCGGAATGTTAATTATTATTAACAAATTCACTAAACTAGTAGAAATGGGTTTTTTTTTTTTTTTTTTTTTTTTTATCTTAAACGACTTTCGTTTGGTCGTCGGTTAGATAAAAGCACTTTTAATTCCTACCGACGAAGTTTTTCCGTAAGTTGTAAATCCGCAACCAAGAGATGTATAAAGGGATTTGGAATCTCAAAATAAGCTTAACTAGTTCACCAAAGCTTTCATTTGGTTGTTTTCGATGTCGGAAATGTCGTTTATTAGCTTGTCGGTGCAGAAACGGACAAGTTGTGGGGGTTGCAATGCAGCGTCGAAAGCTTAGGTTTCCGACACCCCATTAATATCCTCATATTGTTTCCATATGTTTGTCATCATTTTTCATATTTTCGGAGTCCCGGAAATGCTAAATTATTATTTTGGACGAGTTAAAATTGTCTTATTTTTAGTGAAACGGACGATTTAGCGATTAGAGCGTTGTACCGGAAAGTCTTGTATCTTTGTAAGATATGTTTTCGTATTAGTGTTTTCTTATTTAAACGGACTCAGTTATGTTAGTCGTGTGTCATTTTTCCTTGTTTCGTTCTGTTTTCACGGTTTTGCTGGCATGAATAGTGTAACCGTGAATAGTGCGCGCAACACTTTTTACCAACACTTTTAGGACATTGTTTAATTGGTTTGGCAATACGACGAAAACCAACATATGTTATATCATTGTTTTCTTGTCCTAACACTGTCGTCTAATGTACGACACAGTTACGTAATTAAATTACGCTAATTGCATGAGATTATATACTAAGAATAGTGATTAGACTGTACGGAATTTCCGGTTATTTTCCATTTGTCACACCTTATGTCCTTTCCTTTGCGATCCCCTCCTCCTTCCTTAATCTCCTTAACTAAATCAGCCAATTTACCCGTTTTCACCGCGACCTCTATTTCCCTCTTTAGATACATACAATCATCAGTTTTATGACCGAATCCCTTGTGGAAGTAACGGTACTCGTTAGGTTGTGTCTTCGGCCCTGGCTTTATGGATGGTGGTCTTGGAAAGGAATTCTTCACCCTCTCAGTAGCCAGTATTTCACTTGGAGTCTTAGTGAGAGGGGTGAAGCTATCAGTGTCACACCCCAACCGATGGCGGAATCATCGGGGCATGGCACTGAGCGAAACAGATTGTCCAGAAGTTTCCACAACAATTATCAAAACTATTCAATTTAAATAATACGTCCCATACCGTATCTCAAACAGTCAAATAATTATTACAGGCAATCATCAAGACAAATATTCTGTTCCGACAACTCAGATTTAAATAGACAGCAATTGTTTATCTGCTTCTAGAGACCCCTAGTTCGTTATCCACAGACAACTATTTGTTGGGCTCTAAAGCTTTATTCTAGCTTCAATTTCCTACCACATATGCATCCTAAGCACCTGTCACATACGTTAAAATAAAGTCAATACATAAAATGTAAAGGTGAGCATACAAGTTTGATAATAGCATATAGAGTTCGAATTCGTTTACGTATAACCAGCACGTACACATAGTGAAATGAAGCACGTTAGTTATCGACATAGATCCATCGATACCAATGACTGCGGGTTGACTGCCCGAGGTAGTTCGCAATACATGATTACCACTGTAACCCATGCAAGTAAAAGATCCTTAAAAACCCCCGTGTGAACGGGTGCTGAGTCCAAACTATAGTACTATCGTTACTAAGGCAGGTAGACAGCATTCCATGTGTAAACATAACAAACAAGCATTCATGAGCCACGTATAACATGTATTAACGGTTAGCGTTCAAATAGTTTGAGTAGTGTGATAATTGTAGTTTGAATATTCGTAACGTGTGTAACACCCAAAAGTGCTTAAAGCAAAAAGGGATCGAGTATACTCACAGTGATTTATGGATTGAAGGGAGCGCTTAGCGAATACGGTTAGCCTGAATAGATTCGGTAGCATAACGATAAGTGAAACGTAAAACAGGAAACAAGTATTGAGGAGTCGGACAGCCGGTCGATCGGACGGCAGTTCGATCGGACGGCTGACCGTTCGGCTGACAGTCCGTACGGTCTGCTGTTCGGTCGGTCGGTAGGCCGATCGGATGGCTGTACGAGTGGATTGTTCCTTCCTTTGAGAAGGATGTGTTTGTGTATGATGGCTTGACCTTTGAAGTTTTCGTTGTAGCATTTTGAAGGCATTGAAGTACCTTTGCCTTTCAGGTCGGTCGATCGGACGGCTGTTCGATTGGCCGGCAGCCCGATCGGTTAGGCATTCAACAGAATTTCAAGGTTTAGCCTTTGAATCGGACAGGTGTTCGATCGGTTGGCAAGTCAACAATAGTCAACCACTTTAATGAATTGCAAGGTATTGTTCAGTGGATCGGATGGTTGATCGATCGAGCAGCATAACTGTTGTTCGATCGGACAACAGGGAGTCACCTGATCGGGCGGCAGTTCGATCGGGTGGCACTTCTAGTGCATTGAACATGTTGAAAATTGATTAAGTATTGAAGCATAGTATCTCATGATCCGAAGAGTAATCCGATCGAACAGTAGTTCGATCGAACAACAGCTCGTTCAACACCATTCTTCAAAACAAGTTGATTGTGTGGGACCATGTGCTAGCCGATCGGCTGACTATCCGATCGGTTGGCCGTCCGTTCGGACAGCAGTCCAATCGGTTAGCATCCTGACCTGATCAGCCTTGCGTCTAACACTTTGGTTGTTCTGTTTGTTTGTCGTTTTATCGAGGTATTTTTTACAGCGAGTAAAACCATAGATGCCTCGTTCTTACTTGGTTTCCCGGGTCGGACATGAATCACCCAAATCCGGTCGGTGGTCTGCTCGGAACGAAGTTTAACATTTAACCCGGAGTCGGTTAACCTCATGGATAGAATCCAGATCTTGAGCCGTATAACCACTGAAGTGATTTGTAAATCGGCTCAGGTTCCGTTTCTACTGGTTCGAGTGAAAAGAGTTGAAGAAAGTTGGGAAATCCATCCTTCAATCCTTTTCACCATGTATATGTTCAGATCTATAAAAGATCCTTGTTTGTTTATGTGGAAATCGGCTAGATCCAAGTCATTCTTGGTGGATTGAGGCCAAAACATGAAGTTCTTCAAGAACCCATGATGACATCATCCTAGAACACTTGATTCTTGATGATTTCACGGTTAAAAGTTTAGATTTGAAAGATAGAAAGGTGTAAGAGTGTGTATAGATCAAGAAAGTACAAGATTTAGGACGAAAACTTACCGGAATCGAGAGAAATCTGAGAAAAGCGAGTTGTGCGTGCTGGTCGAACAGAGGTTTCCAAAAGTGGAAAGAATGACAATGACAAGGGTATTTATAGGATGACAAAAGAGGAAAGGGCTGGCCGATCGGCTGGGAGCCTGATCGATCGGTTGCACCTTTTGAGTGTTTCGCGCGATGATCTTCGATATTTCGATTATGATTGCGCGCGGTTCGATTCGATAGGGTTTCCTAGTCAAATTACTTTCAGTCCCAAACACTCATATCTTGCGTAACCTATTTTCCACCATCTATTATCATTCGTTTTCGATTTGAGTTCGATTGTACTTCGAGTTAAATTTTGAGTTCGATTGAGTTCGCTTGATTATCACGACACAACATAAATAAGAATGCACAAGTAACACGTAAGGCATACACACACACTGATAAACAATAAGTAAAATACTTAGATCGAGTTGCGATTCGACGTCGATTCGATTAGCATAGCTTGATTAGTGATTAGTTAACTTTATCGCATTGTTACTTCCTATAATTCACAGTCGTAGGTCGATTGATTAACGATTAACACACATCGATTATTGCATTAACGACACTTACTCCACATAATACAAATAAAATAAGGAAATTTCTGTAAGTCAAGTTGCGCGAAATCGGTCGTTGACTTAGACCTGGACTTTGACTTTCACTTATGAAAACACGGTGTGTTACAGCCTCCCCTTGTTTAGGGAATTTCGTCCCGAAATTAAGCTGGAAGCTGTTACAACACTGTGACTCACGTTTGAGGACTTTCTTTCTCTAGACTTTCTCTTCGAATAACTGTGGGTACTTCGCCTTCATGTCGCTTTCGAGTTCCCAAGTGAACTCTGCGCCTCGTTTGCCCTCCCATCGGACTTTCACAATAGGAATGCGTGAGCGCCTGAGCTGCTTGGTTTAGCGATCCATGATTTCAACAGGCTTTTCCACGAAGTGTAATGTTTCGTTCACTTGTAGATCATCTAGAGAAACGTGTAAGTCATGGTCGGCTATGCACTTTCGGAGGTTTGACACGTGGAAAGTCGGGTGGACGTTACTAAGTTCCTCCGGTAGTTCGAGTCTGTAGGCGACTTTTCCGATCCTTTCCAGAATCTTAAAAGGTCCAACATATCGAGGCGCGAGTTTTCCCTTCTTGCCGAATCGGACTACACCCTTCCAGGGCGATACCTTTAAGAGTACGTAGTCACCAACGCGAAATTCACGAGGCCTGCGCTTTTTATCGGCGTAACTTTTCTGTCGATCCCGAGCTTTCACTAGGTTGTCTCAGATTTGGAAAATTTTGTCTGTCGTTTCTTGCAGTAGCTCCGGACCGGTTAGTTGCGAATGACCGATCTTGTGCCATACAATAGGCGATCGACATCTTCTTTCGTATAATGCCTCGAATGGTGCCATTTGGATGCTAGCCTGGTAGCTATTGTTATACGAGAATTCGACTAACGGCAGGTGTTTATCCCAATTACCACCGAAGTCTAGAACACACGCACGAAGCATGTCTTCAAGAGTACGGATCGTTCTTTCAGTCTGACCGTCGGTTTGAGGGTGGAAAGCAGTACTTAGATTAAGCGTTGTACCGAGTGCCATTTGAAACGTTTCCCACAATCGCGAAGTAAACCGAGCATCACGATCAGAGATGATGTCCCGAGGCGTCCCATGATTACAAATGATCTCGTCGGTGTAGATTCGGGCTAATCGTTCTACCTTGTAGTCTTCTCGTATGGGCATAAAGTGAGCTGATTTAGTCAAACGGTCGACTACAACCCAAATGTTGTCGTGTCCTGATGACGTGGGTGGTAGCTTGGTTACGAAATCCATAGCTATGCTCTCCCACTTCCACATGGGAATTGGTGGTTGTTCGAGCAAGCCAGAGGGTCTTTGATGTTCAGCCTTGATTCTAGCACAAGTTAGGCATTTTCCGACGTAGAGAGCGATATCCCTTTTCATGCCCGGCCACCAGAACTTATAACGAAGGTCCTGGTACATTTTGTCGGCACCGGGGTGAATAGAATACCGAGATTTATGGGCTTCGTCCATCAGAATTTGTCGCAAATTGGTTCTCTTGGGAATCCAAATTCGGTCTAAAAAGTGGAATATCCCATTTGATTTGCTCACAAGCTGGGCTCCGTCGTGGTAGATTATTTCCTTCTTCAGGGTGCGTTCGTTAAAACATGCATGTTGAGCGTCGTGGATGAGAGTTTCGAGGTTGTGCTGGGCTTGAACATTACGAGTGCTAAGCAGGTAGCTCTGTCTGCTAAGTGCGTCGGCAACAACATTTGCTTTGCCTGGGTGATAACGAATCTCATAGTCGTAATCGTTGATAAGTTCTACCCATCGGCGTTGACGCATATTAAGTTCCTTCTGATAAAAGATATGTTGTAGGCTCCTATGATCGGTGAAGATCGTATACTTGGTACCATACAGGTAGTGTCGCCAAATCTTTAATGCAAAAAAACCGCGCCTAGCTCGAGGTCGTGGGTTGTATAGTTCTTCTCGTGGATTTTGAGCTGACGAGATGCGTAAGCGATGACCTTGTCCCGTTGCATGAGAACACAACCGAGACCAAGGTTGGAAGCATCACAGCAGACAATGAAATCGTTGTTTCCGTCGGGCAATGTGATTGCAAAGCATGTGTTTAAGGGTTCGAAAGGCAGTCTCTTGTTTAGTTCCCCAAACAAAAGGCTTGTCTTTATGAGTAAGAGAGGTAAGCGGTATAGCGATCTTTGAGAATCCCTCGATAAATCGTCAATAATAGCCCGCTAGTCCGAGAAAAGAGCGGACTTTGGACGGGTTCTTAGGCGTAACCCAGCTCTTGACAGCTTCAATCTTCGCGGGGTCGACGTGAATGCCCTGACTATTAACAATGTGACCCAGAAATTGAACTTCCTCCAACCAGAATTCGCACTTGGAGAACTTGGCATAGAGTTGGTTCCCCTGGAGTAACTCGAGAACCAAACGTAGATGTTGCGCGTGTTCGGCTTTCGATTTGGAATAGATCAAGACGTCGTCGATGAACACGATGACGAAACGGTCGAGATATGGTTTACACACGCGATTCATCAGATCCATGAAAACCGCTGGTGCGTTTGTTAGACCAAAAGGCATGACAACGAATTCGTAATGGCCGTAACGTGTACGAAACGCAGTTTTAGATATATCCTCCTCTTGTATACGCAGCTGGTGGTATCCTGAACGTAGATCGATCTTCGAAAAACACGTAACGCCTTGTAGTTGATCAAACAAATCGTCGATGCGAGGTAGGGGATAGCGGTTCTTGATAGTTAACTTATTCAATTCCCGATAGTCGATGCACATCCTGAACGACCCATCCTTCTTTTTGACGAAGAGGACTGGCGCGCCCCAAGGAGAGGTGCTCGGGCGAATGAAGCCTTTCTCAAGTAATTCCTGGAGTTGGGTTGAGAGTTCACGCATTTCGGACGGCGCGAGACGGTAGGGAGCTTTGGCAATAGGATTGGCTCCAGGAATGAGGTCAATACGAAAGTCGATATCACGACTTGGCGGTAGTCCGGGGAGATCCTCTGGAAAAACATTGGGAAATTCTCTAACCACGGGAACGTCTTTCACTTCCTTCGTCTTTTTCTTTTCCTTCTCCGCTACTACAATGTTAGCCAAGAAAGCCCTGTATTCCTTACGGAGATACTTGCTGGCTTGGATACATGGCATAAGCTTGAGCCCCTTTGAAGTAGTATCGCCATATACACACAATAAGTCACCATTCGCGAGCGAAAATCGAATCATCTTGTCGAAGCATACAACTTCAGCATGGTTTTCTCGAAGAAAGTCCATGCCTATTATGACGTCAAAGCTTCCGAGTTGCATCGGAATAAGGTCGATCGAAAAGATGTGATTGTTGAGCTCAAGAGTACAATCACGGAGAACAGAATTGACAGTGACGGTTCTTCCGGTAGCGACTTCCACATCGAATATCGAGGAGAGTTGGGAACGTTTACGACTAAGGAGTTTCTCAAATTCGAGTGACACAAAGCAATTATCGGCTCCGGTATCAAACAAACATGAAACATAAATACCATTCACAAGGAACGTACCATTCACCACGTTGTTGTCGGCCTGGGCTTGACGCACATTGAGGTTGAAAGTTCTGGCGCGTGCGGCCTGTTGTTGCTGCTGTTGTTGTTGCTGCTGTGGCTGCTGTTGCTGAGGCTCTTGTTTCACGACCCTGTTTGGGCACACGTTGGCGAAATAGTTCGGGTCACCACACGCGAAGCAGGCTCTGGCTTTGACTGCGGGTGCCGGAGGAGCTTGTTGACCCTGTGGGGCAGTGAGTAGAGCTTGATTGGCAGGAGCTTGACGAATACGGCAGTTGGCAGTAAAGTGGCCGTATACATTGCAATGTGCACAGAAGCGGCATTGAATAGCAGTCGGGTGGTGGTAGGTGCAAGTAGGGCAGAGCGGGTGTGGTCCAGTGTATGCACGCTTGGCAGGCGGTGCATTGGCCACAGGCGCCGCTACTTGACGCTGTTGGGCAGGTACAGCTTGAATTGGTGCAGCAGTGATCGCACAATTCTTGTTGGTGGAGCTGTTCTTTCTCTTGTTCTTCCTCTTGTTGCTTGATGAGGTAGGTTCAGCAGTTGGTGCGGCAGCAGTAGCTTGATGCAGATGCTTCGAAGTCTTATCCCAGACACCAGCCTTAACCCGATTGTCATTGATTTCAGCGGCCAGCAGATAGGTTTCCTCGATCGTCGTGGTCTTACCCGCTTGCACGAAATCAGCAACGCAGTCGGGCAAATCTCGGATGTACTTCTTGATTTTCATGTCGGGAGTCTTGACTTGATCGGGACAGATAATGCTGAGCTACTTGAAACGAGCAGTAAGACCAGCATTGTCACCATCCTTTTGCTGTATGTGCCAAAATTCATCTTCTAGCTTTTGACGTTCGTGAGGAGGGCAGAATTCCTCCAGCATAACTTCCTTGAGCTCGTCCCACGACAGACCGTAGGTTGCATCGTTCCCTCGCTTGTTCCTCTCGGCCGTCCACCAGTCTAGTGCTCGGGACTGGAAAACGCCGGTAGCATTCAGAGTTCGAAGGTCATCAGGGCAACCACTCTGTCGAAGAGTAACCTCAATGGAATCAAACCAGTGAAATAGTGCAGTAGGACCTCCTTCGCCAGTGAATTCCTTTGGCCCACACGACTTGAATTGCTTGAAACTGAAAGGCCTTGTGGCAGCTTTAGGAGAGTCGGTTCTCGATTCCTCGGATGATTTGCTGACATTCTCATAAACATCACTCACAGCTTTTGCCACACTCTTGGCGATGATGGAAGCAAGGCGTTTGTCCCTCTTTTCCTGACGAGAGAGTGCATGACGGGATCCAGACGACATGGTCTGCAACAGACATCGTCACAGGACTCATCACATTGTATTCGAATCTCACCTCACACGTCTACTACCACTACTAAAGCTCAGTAACACGTACCGGGTAAACACATAGACTTATAACTACGCAAGTCACAGAACCACTTAATCACGTAACCACATAAACACTTAGAGCATAAATCACATAATCACGTAGAGCACATAATCACGCAATTTCCTAAGCATGTAGAGCAAAGAAACGAGGAAACACATACGCTTCTAGTCACTACAGGCAGTTAGGAAATAGAAACCTAGGTCTGGAGAAAGAAGCTAGAGAGAGAAAGTGGTAAGGTGATTCATGGTTCTTGTACGATTTCAATTCTGTCAATAGAATCACTGATTATAGTACGTTCTTGTGTGTTCGGTCACGCACGTTCACGGATTTCGCATGTCGAACGTGTCGTTACGCAATCATTTGGAGTCAAAATAAGCACAAAATCACAAGATGCAGTGCAAGTCGCGTGTGTCGATCGAAGTAAAAACAAAAATCGAGTAAATCCCAAGGTTTAAACACATAAACAGGTAAGCACATAAATAGGCACATAAAATTGACGAAACATCAGAGTCTGCAGTTGCGGACTCAAAATCGAAATTCATAAAAATCGAGGAATAGATTGTCTGCGGCTAGTAGACTTCGACTACCCAAGGTGGTTCAACTATTCTCAAGGACTTGTCATTCTTGTCTGACCCACCGAACTGTGCTTTTGCCTCGATTCTTGGGCATTTGGCACCTTTTCCGTTAGTCATATCAAGATTTCAGGTCATTGGAGTCCGTCGAGGCCATGGTGAGAGTTTTGTAAAATGTGCAGAACAAGTTGTCAAGGTTAGGGTTTCACCCCTGGCTTAACAACTTCGTTCTTGTTTTGATAAAATTGAGGAGATTATTCATCAAAATATGGATTTCACTCCTGATTTGGAATAATTCTCCTCGCTTGTAGTTAAAATACGAGTTGATTAAACAACTTTAGTCGAGAGTTTGCGGTTTTCACACCTATTCTTGACCTTATTGCCTACTCATAGTTGAAAAATCCGAGTGTAGTGATAGCGTAGAATAAGCGAGAATAACGAGGAAATAAGCTCGTACATAATCCCTACTGGTTATGCACAAGTCGGTCTGTTGGTTCTTAACTATAGTCTAGGTATCTAAGACTTTGACCCGGACTAGGTCGAGTCTTGCCTAATTCCCTATAGTTATGGCTCTGATACCAATCTATCACACCCCAACCGATGGCGGAATCATCGGGGCATGGCACTGAGCGAAACAGATTGTCCAGAAGTTTCCACAACAATTATCAAAACTATTCAATTTAAATAATACGTCCCATACCGTATCTCAAACAGTCAAATAATTATTACAGGCAATCATCAAGACAAATATTCTGTTCCGACAACTCAGATTTAAATAGACAACAATTGTTTATCTGCTTCTAGAGACCCCTAGTTCGTTATCCACAGACAACTATTTGTTGGGCTCTAAAGCTTTATTCTAGCTTCAATTTCCTACCACATATGCATCCTAAGCACCTGTCACATACGTTAAAATAAAGTCAATACATAAAATGTAAAGGTGAGCATACAAGTTTGATAATAGCATATAGAGTTCGAATTCGTTTACGCATAACCAGCACGTACACATAGTGAAATGAAGCACGTTACTTATCGACATAGATCCATCGATACCAATGACTGCGGGTTGACTGCCCGAGGCAGTTCGCAATACATGATTACCACTGTAACCCATGCAAGTAAAAGATCCTTAACAACCCCCGTGTGAACGGGTGCTGAGTCCAAACTATAGTACTATCGTTGCTAAGGCAGGTAGAGAGCATTCCATGTGTAAACATAACAAACAAGCATTCATGAGCCACGTATAACATGCATTAACGGTTAGCGTTCAAATAGTTTGAGTAGTGTGATAATTGTGGTTTGAATATTCGTAACGTATGTAACACCCAAAAGTGCTTAAAGCAAAAAGGGATCGAGTATACTCACAGTGATTTATGGATTGAAGGGAGCGCTTAGCGAATACGGTTAGCCTAAATAGATTCGGTAGCATAACGATAAGTGAAACGTAAAACAGGAAACAAGTATTGAGGAGTCGGACAGCCGGTCGATCGGACGGCTGACCGTTCGGCTGACAGTCCGTACGGTCTGCTGTTCGGTCGGTCGGTAGGCCGATCGGATGGCTGTACGAGTGGATTGTTCCTTCCTTTGAGAAGGATGTGTTTGTGTATGATGGCTTGACCTTTGAAGTTTTCGTTGTAGCATTTTGAAGGCATTGAAGTACCTTTGCCTTTCAGGTCGGTCGATCGGACGGCTGTTCGATTGGCCGGCAGCCCGATCAGTTAGGCATTCAACAGAATTTCAAGGTTTAGCCTTTGAATCGGACAGGTGTTCGATCGGTTGGCAAGTCAACAATAGTCAACCACTTTAATGAATTGCAAGGTATTGTTCAGTGGATCGGATGGTTGATCGATCGAGCAGCATAACTGTTGTTCGATCGGACAACAGGGAGTCACCTGATCGGGCGGCAGTTCGATCGGGTGGCACTTCTAGTGCATTGAACATGTTGAAAATTGATTAAGTATTGAAGCATAGTATCTCATGATCCGAAGAGTAATCCGATCGAACAGTAGTTCGATCGAACAACAGCTCGTTCAACACCATTCTTCAAAACAAGTTGATTGTGTGGGACCATGTGCTAGCCGATCGGCTGACTATCCGATCGGTTGGCCGTCCGTTCGGACAGCAGTCCGATCGGTTAGCATCCTGACCTGATCAGCCTTGCGTCTAACACTTTGGTTGTTCTGTTTGTTTGTCGTTTTATCGAGGTATTTTTTACAGCGAGTAAAACCATAGATGCCTCGTTCTTACTTGGTTTCCCGGGTCGGACATGAATCACCCAAATCCGGTCGGTGGTCTGCTCGGAACGAAGTTTAACATTTAACCCGGAGTCGGTTAACCTCGTGGATAGAATCCAGATCTTGAGCCGTATAACCACTGAAGTGATTTGTAAATCGGCTCAGGTTCCGTTTCTACTGGTTCGAGTGAAAAGAGTTGAAGAAAGTTGGGAAATCCATCCTTCAATCCTTTTCACCATGTATATGTTCAGATCTATAAAAGATCCTTGTTTGTTTATGTGGAAATCGGCTAGATCCAAGTCATTCTTGGTGGATTGAGGCCAAAACATGAAGTTCTTCAAGAACCCATGATGACATCATCCTAGAACACTTGATTCTTGATGATTTCACGGTTAAAAGTTTAGATTTGAAAGATAGAAAGGTGTAGGAGTGTGTATAGATCAAGAAAGTACAAGATTTAGGACGAAAACTTACCGGAATCGAGAGAAATATGAGAAAAGGCGAGTTGTGCGTGCTGGTCGAACAGAGGTTTCCAAAAGTGGAAAGAATGACAATGACAGGGGTATTTATAGGATGACAAAAGAGGAAAGGGCTGGCCGATCGGCTGGCAGCTCGATCGGACAGCCTGTCCGATCGGACTGCAGTCCGTTCGGCTGGCTGTTCGATCGGCTGGGAGCCTGATCGATCGGTTGCACCTTTTGAGTGTTTCGCGCGACGATCTTCGATATTTCGATTATGATTGCGCGCGGTTCTATTCGATAGGGTTTCCTAGTCAAATTACTTTCGGTCCCAAACACTCATATCTTGCGTAACCTATTTTCCACCATCTATCATCGTTCGTTTTCGATTTGAGTTCGATTGTACTTCGAGTTAAATTTTGAGTTCGATTGAGTTCGCTTGATTAGCACGACACAACATAAATAAGCATGCACAGGTAATACGTAAGGCATACACACACACTGATAAACAATAAGTAAAATACTTAGATCGAGTTGCGATTCGACGTCGATTCGATTAGCATAGCTTGATTAGTGATTAGTTAACTTTATCGCATTGTTACTTCCTATAATTCACAGTCGTAGGTCGATTGATTAACGATTAACACACATCGATTATTGCATTAACGACACTTACTCCACATAATACAAATAAAATAAGGAAATTTCTGTAAGTCAAGTTGCGCGAAATCGGTCGTTGACTTAGACCTGGACTTTGACTTTCACTTATGAAAACACGGGGTGTTACAATCGGAGTAAGGGAGTGACCCCCTTCCCCGAGGTCTATACGGGGAATATGTGGGTCTCGTCCTGTCATGCAACATTTTGTCAAAAGCCGGTTTTCGTGAGTAGGGCGTACCTTTTTCTGGAGGTTTTGGATCTAGATTGTTCCTTCGCATCGGGGTCTCCATCTCCTTAGCTTTGGTAACCATGTCCTTGCCCCTGACAAAGGCCCTGACCCTGACCATGAGGTTGTCGAAGGAGTATGGGAACTCCTCCCCTAACTTTTCGCATAGTTGAGCATGTTTTAACCCGTTGATGAAGCTGTTGATCTTCATGACCTCCGGGACGTCTTTGATGTTTCTACTTTCTTTGACAAACATCTCCATATACTGATCTATACGTTCGTTATCTCGTTGCCTTATATGCATGATCTCCTTTGGGTTTTTGATTACTTTTCTTTGTTGGCCAAAGTTCCTTAGGAATTTTTCACTTAGCTCCTCGTAGCTGTCGATTCCCCCGGGAGGGAGGCTGTCGAACCATAGCCTAGCTCCCTTCGTTTAAGTTTGCACAAACATGTGACACCAAACAGGCATGGGCCATCGCCCAGTTGCCCTGCACCCTTGAAAGCATGGAGATGATCCTCTGGGTCCCTCGTCCCATCGTACCTGTCAAAGTTTGGAGGTAGCTTGATCTTAGGGGGCATAGGTGCCTCAACGATTCTTTTGGTGAACTTTGAGACCTCGGCTAGATCTCGAGGGAGGTAAGGCTGATCCAGGCTGCTGTCGTTCTGACTTTCCTTTTCCCTCTCTTTTCCTTTTTGTTTCTGTCCTACAATAAGGTCTTCTCTTTCTTCCGAGGACATTTACCTGAGGGCTGTTCGTGAATGTTTCCAGATGGTCGGTTCCACCGTCCTTGCTTTGTGGATTTGCTCCTTCTTGGTTGGGTGGTGTGTCAAAGGATAGCCTGGCCCTAAGCTATCGAGTCTCTCCCGTCTCTATAGATCCTCGAGATGTTTTTTCAGCTTCTCCCTAAGTGTGGCAACGAAATCTGGAGTGATAGTTTCTTCTCTTTCCAGGGTTTCTACCTGGTTTTCATTTTCTTCCTCATGAGTGATGTCCTCCACTGTGACCTTATCACGATCATTTTGCACCATTTGGATGGTTCGCGAACTTGGCGGTGTTGCCATGTTGTTTCCTCTCGAATGGGTTATCACAACGTCTATGTTTTGGAGTGAGAAAATCAGCTAGACTGAAATGTCCCACGGATGGCGCCAATGTCGAATACCCAAATCCCGGCGGACGTTCAAGAGGGTCTTCGCTGACGTCGGAATATCCCAGCCTTCGTTTGCTACAAAAAAGGAAACCGTTAGCCTCGCCACGGAGGACCCCGGAGGGGGGATCCGTGACCAAGCTCCGGCGTGAGAGTAAGTAAACTTGTCGGAGAGTATGAGAAGCTTATTCCGATGAATATGATCACCGGAATGTTCCTCTATGGTATGAATCAGGTACGTGTGTGGGTATATTTATTGTGTGAGTCTTATGAGAGTAAATGAGAGAATGAAGCATTAAGTAAGATACCTCGGACCTGCGTTTTGAATCATCTCTTACCTTCCTTATATAACCAAGAGGCCTTATCTTTCATGTGGGATATTTCTGAGATGATCTAACGGACTCTGAGCACCATTGGGGAACTCAGACACGTGTCTGAGCCCCAACGGGAAGATGATCACCTTCATTAAATGATACCGGCTTGGCAGTACTATGCCAGCCGGAGATGCCTTTCTAATCGTTCATTAAATGCATGCTGTCTCTTCTGAAGTTCCTTTTCCCGCTGTTTTCATAAGAGACACCTTAATGGGCAAGTTTTATAATATTGGGCCTTATCTGTTGGGCCTTCATGATGATAGCCCAAGACGGGTAAATGGGGCGATCCATTGGCCCGTCGTCAGTATCGATCCATTTTTGGGATCGATTATAGTTTTGTTTTACATCTAATGGATGGATGAAAGTCGTAAAAATAGCTAACAAGTATGAATTGGTAGTCATCCACCACGTAAATACATAGAAGAAAACCTCCAAATAAGTTTAATAACATATTGAAAAACTATACATAACTAGTGGACGAAACTCCCGTTGCGGTTAGGGTGTTAAAATTTGTAACGCTTGATTTCGACGATTTATATATTTGTGTTAACACCACGAAAAAAAATCACGTCTGGTATTAACCCCGAGAAACAAATCATGTCTAAATGTTTTGTAAAAATAAGCAAGTTACAATGATAACTCTGAAATTTTATAAAACCTCATTCAAAGGTTGTAAAAGGAAAAATAAAGTAAGCAAAAAGAAACCTTGAAGCAACTTTAACGACTTATACGTCTGTATTTCAATGATTTGTACATTATTACGTACAACTGGGTTTTAAATAAAAATTTACACCGAGACATAGATAAAAATAAAGACGCCTCAACAATATATTCGAAATTTTATAAAACATCATATATTTAAAGTTATAAAAGAAAAGCAAAAAAAGACTACTCGTGTTTACATCAATCGAAAACCATAAAAAACGAATAGTGGTGCTTGTTCCAATAATATCAAAACAAGTATCGATTTTGTTCAGTTACAATCGGTTTGATTCGACACGGTTCAGACACTGTTATAACTTACTACACAAAAAAAAATTCTATTTTGTATACAACTCCATTTTCAATAAATTTATACTGAAATGCTTAGAAAAAAAATAATCATACTTGCATTATCATTTTTTTTTCTTTTAAATTCATGGATGCAAATTATTAGAAAATAATCAAACGAAATGATAAATTAATGAGGTAATGACGTGTTATTACTAATTAGAAAAAAAAAAAAATACAACGCCGACATTTACAATTTAATATTTGGAGATGGTTTAAATGAGAATGCTAAATATTGTGAGAACCGTGAGAACGAATGGAAAACCGCAACAACTTGGTCAAAAACAATGCAAATTTTTTTTTCCACGCTTATCATTATTATTTATTATTCGAATACAATATTAGAAATTCAATTTACATGTCTAAATTTACGTAAATTCGTAAATAAAGAAAATTTACATCTGTAAGTTTGTCATTTACACATGTGACATGTGTAAATTTGTTATATTTACACATGTGAAAATCTAATAAGAGTAATTTTGAGAGAAAAAATGAATTATCTGATATTGTAAATTCTTTTTTTTTTTTTTGATGTTGTATTTTGATTACATTGAGTTTTGTATTAAAAAAATTGGTTTTGATTGGTTTTTTATTAGTTCTCACGGTTCTCACAATATTTAGCGTTTTCAAAATGACACTCTTCTTTTATATTTATAGTCAAAATGTTGTTTGGGTAATTTTTTATCCTATTTAGCATTTTCAAGATCACTCTCTTTTATATTTATAGTCAAAATTAGACATGCACATTTCGGTTTTTTTAATAACCTAAACCGTTTAACCGGTTGAGACAGTTATTGGGCCCAAAAAAAAAAACCGGTTATGGTTAATAACCGACCGGTTAATAACCGGTTATTAACAACGAAAATCAGTACCCGATAATAACCGGCCGGTTACGAAAAACCGGTTAACTAGTGAACCGGTAAAAAAAAAACCGGTTTTTTCGGTTAATTTATAAAACATGCAGACTTTTAAAAAAACATGCAGAAATTTAAAAAAAAAGCTGCAGAATCATATATTAAAACTGCAGAAAGTTATAAAAACATGCAGAATTATAAAAACATGCAGAATAACATGCAGAAAGTTATAAAAAAACATGCAGAATTATATTAAAACTGCAGAAAGTTAAAAAAAAAGCTGCAGAATCATATGTAACATGCAGAATTTTATAAAAACATGCAGAATCATTTAAAAACATGCAGAAAGTTATAAAAACATGCAGAATTACATAAAAACTGCAGAAAGTTAAAAAAATGCTGCAGAATTATATAAAAACATGCAGAAACTTATACAAATCCTGCAGAATTATTTTAACCTGCAGAATTATATAAAAACATACAAAAAAGCTGCAGAATCATTTAAAAACATGCAGAATTATATAAAATCCTGCAGAAACATATTTTTTATAATTATATTAGTAGATCAAGTAACATTACATTAATAAACATGAAAATATCCAATACAATTTTCTTAACTAGTCTAGAATGAAGTTGTCGTCTTGTAGTTTTGTTTCGTCATTTCTTCGTTTCTTCGTTTAGTCGCTTCGGGGGCTATTAGAGCGTACGGATTCATCGTACATGAGTTCGTCATCGGAAAGTGGTTGCGCCCGTCCTTGAAAAACTTCAACATCATGTAATTGTTCTTCCACCTCAAGCTCGCCCTCAAGACTTGAAATATGTTGTATACGTTCCACGCCATCCAAGTAATCCTTCAAACAAATGCACATTTCCATCGCCTCCGGTGTAAGTCTTGTTCGTCGAATAGATAGTACCCTTCCACTAAGAGAAAAAACCGACTCCGAAGCTACCGTAGAAGCTTGGGAGCTTAGTAGATCACGTGCCATGGCGGCTAAAACGAGATAATGCGGTTCTTGTATTTTCCACCAAGCCAAAACATCAAAGTTGTGAAACTCGTCGGGTGACAAGGTTGCTAAAAAATCGGTATATTTATACCTTCCGAGTTCACTATTTGATGCATCACCTCGAGAACGTTTACTATTTTCATTTCTTAAGGAATTATAGAAATTTAAGTCCGCATCTTTTCTCGACGCCTTCGAGCTCGCCGCCATTTGTTGGTGTAACGATGACACATTACCATATCTTTGAGAGTAATGATCAAAAAGATTGTTTAAAGAAACGTCAAAACGTTTTAGTGCATTTCTTGTAAAATGTGGGTCGGCATCATTTAACTCCAAATCCGAACAAATATCCGAAATCATCATCTCAACACCCGCAATATTTATAGTCGGGTTCAAGGCGGCGGCACATGTAAAAACCGGTGGCATTTCTTGAAAATATTTTTTAAACTTTTCTCTCATTGGAACAATCATATGTTCGTAAATGTCACATTGGAATTCAAAGTCGTTTACTTTTTGACACATCAAAAATAGTTGTTTAAGCACCAAAGAACTAGTGGGATAATAAACTCCCGATAAAATCTTTGTCGCGGTTCTAAAAACTTCAAGTAATTGTGTTAACGTTTCAATACACTTCCAACCATCGTCATCAAATGGTTCCACCAACCCGGACGTTGCAAGACTATCGTGGAAAGATTTTAAGGTTTCTTTTTGCATTATCGCGCTATCAAACATTTTCCACGTAGAGTTCCAACGGACGACCATGTCAAAATGTGCGCTATAGCATTTCTTATTTAAAGCTTTACACCATTTTCTATAATCCGCATATCTTTTTCGACTACCTTGAAAAACGTCACGTAACATATCTTTAAAAGTTTCTTTAACTTCTTTAACGGACTCAACATTTAGCCCGTCTTGCACAACCAAGTTAATGATGTGCGCAACACATCGGCTATGATAAAATTCTCCATCGCAAATCGGATTGTATTTTATTTTTAACATTTGCACCACGGTTGTGTTGTTCGACGCATTATCAAAAGCAATAGAAAGTATTTTATTTTCTAATCTATAAGTTTTGATAACATCGTCTAAGACATGAAATATATTTTCCCCCGTGTGTGGATAACCAAATAAATCGAACGTGAGTGTACGTTTCATCATGTTCCACGAATTGGGATCGATCCAATGCGCGGTAACACAAATGTAAGAATCCGGTAAACCAAATGGAGCCGACCATACGTCGGTTGTTAAATTAACACCGGTGTTTAATTTTTCAAAACCTAAAATCATTTCTTTTTTAGCTTTTGACCACATCTTTAAACAATCGCGTCTAAGAGTTGAACGACTTACGTGAACATAACGTGGTTGAAGCGTCTCTTGAATCAACTTAGTCAAGCGCGGATTGTCAAAGTGATCGAACGGCAACGATTGTTGAATAACAAATTGAGCCATCCTTAAACGAACCGCCTCTGGGTCGAAATTCCAAACACCCATACCCCGTGATATTTGCGCTTGATCTTTGGCGGGATTTTTTTTTAATGGCTTGCAATGCGACGTCACATGTGCTCTCAAAGTAGAGTTCGATGACGCCGCAAGAAACGCCCCGCAATTTTTGCACCTCGCCTTTTCTTTTCCATTCGGCATCTCGCATAAATCAAAATTCACCCATAGTGTCGGGTCCCTATTCGTGGTCAAGATCTTCTTCACAAACAACTCGCTAGATGAACCAACAACGGTCGAAGCATCGCCACTCGAACTCGCCATTTGAAAGTTGAAACGTATTTTGTAAGTGTGTTTTTGAGCTAGAATTGAAGTGGGATTATACATATGCATTGATATCTTATTTATACACTTCAAAACTGGTCCCAAACGGTAATATTACCGTTGTTTTCTTTTCAAACGGTAACATCCATGTCTTAAAATCGTTCTGTGCTGCTGCTGCTGCTTTTCTGCTGTTGAAGATCAAAATGCGACCGATTAACCGGTTATTTACAGCCCAAACAAACCGGTTTTTAATTAACCGGTTATAAACCGGTTATTACTAACAAAATCTAAAACCGGTTAGGAACCGCCGGTTATTAAAAAACCCAAACCGGTTATGTTGGTACCGGTTAATAACCGGTTTCGGTTAAAAAACCGGTTTTTTTTGCCCATGTCTAGTCAAAATGTTGTTTGGGTTAATTTTTTGTCTAAATAAAAAGTTGGTGCTTTAATACATTACTCAACCCAACAAATGATTTTAGCCCAAATACAAAACCCAAACAACACCCTAAAATGGGCAGTTTGGGCTTCCAAGCTCCAACCTTCCATAACTTCATTTTTTTATTTCATAGAGTTGACTTGGGCTTGTAATAATATGACCTGGGCTCAAACTTAAATAAAGTACTAGAACAGTGGACCCAATGACTGATTTTCCTCGTTTTCTATTCTTAATTTAATTTTTCTCTAATAATTTTTATTTGTTAACTTAAAAAAAAAAAAAAAACCTCTATACGCAACTGTATCTATTTATTTTTCTCACCATTTCGCTATAAATTCTATTAAAAACAAAATTGTATTCAAAATAAAGTGTATTTTCGGTATCTTAAGCTATATAAAGTACATGTATCGTACCGTTAACGTGAAAAACCGAAACGATACTGATCAAATAACATTGGTACCAATACTAGTATTATCGGAGTCTGTATAAGTATTCGTTTTTATGATTTTCGATTGATGAAAAGTATGATCTTATTTTTTTGGGTTAAATTGACAACTTTTTTTTAACAAAACCATTGTTAATAATATTTTTTGTAGCGTAAACTATTAAGTGTAAAGGTACTGCAACGAATCAAACCGATACTAACCGAACAATATCAACAATATCGAAATCGGTATTGATGTTTGTTCTTTAGGTTTTCGATCGTCGTAAAACACGTGTCGCTATCATTTTGGGCATATCACAAATTTACCTTTTGGGTTACTTGAGACAATTTTTTAATCGAGCCATTGTAAATATCTTGTATTTTGTAACGCACATAGTTTTTACCAAAGTGATACTTGGGTTACATATGACAATTTTTGTGAATAAAAACTTTGTAAATACAATTTTTTATTTCACATACTTTTTAGTAAACCAATACCCCGCTCAAACATCGGTACCAATATCAGGTATTCATATTTATGTTTTTGGTTTTGATACGATTCGGTAGGGATGGCAAAAATATCTGAGCCCGACGTGTATACCCGAAACCCGAAACATTTGGGACGGGTATTGTGCCAGGCATGGGTATGGATTTTTTTGGCGGGTATGGGTTAAGATGATACCCGACCCGATTACTCGAAACTATTTACCCATTTACCCGAAATATATGCCCATAAACTTTTAAGTTTTATATTTATTTTCCTTTAGCTATTGTTTAGTAAAGTTTGATTCTTGTAGCTTTATTATTTGAAAAATAAACTTTTCATTTGAAATATATATTTTAATGACATTATTCATATTTATATGCTTTGAAATACAAAATTATATTTGAGATTAATATTATACTGTAGGTTCAGATTCCTGTAAAAAAAGGTGAAGTTTGTGAGAAGTGTGAGAAATATTATAGAGACGACACGTGACATTATTTAATTTTATGGATTAATGATAATAAGGTAATTAACTTCAAAAACAATTTAATTATAAAATAGATTGTAACCGTTTTAGAAGTTATTTTAAAGATAAATTTTCTGGAATGATTGTAACCGCTTTAGGAGTTATTTTATAGATATATAACACCAAACAAATTTAAAAAACACCACAACTTGAATCGTAATACAGTCATGGTGTTTTAACATCTGGAATGATTGTATTGTTATTCTAAATCTTAAAACACGATGACTTAAATAACAATACAATCATTGCAGATGTTAAAACATCATGAATTGAATTACAGTACGATGTTTCCAGATGTTTAAAACACCACCATTGACTCACAATACAATTAAAATATCATTGTATTAACGTAGACAAAGCACCATGGACATCCGACCGAAACGCAATTTTTTTCTCTGTATAAGTATAGCAATATGGTGCTCGTATTAATGATTAAAAACACTTGTTATTATGGTGTAATATTTAAAAAAAGTTATGTATAAAAAGTTATAGATGTTTAAAAGGGGGGGGGGGGGGGGGGGGAGGGGGGGGAACTTGCATGCGCATTGCATGTGAGTTCCTGAATTTAAAACATGCTAAATTTACCTTTATACCATTAATCTAAAAAAACAATTAGGTGAATGGTAAACACTATTTACAATTTTGTCATTATGATGTCAACCATTAGATTCTAAATCCAATGGTGTATGTTGCTTCCTACACTTCTCACAAAACACACATTTTTTACAATAATCTCACCCTTATAATATATATACATTTTTGCATATATCAAATATTAGTAAGGTGATGATAATATGTACGTTATTTAATATAGTTTAATATATTATATGGATTTTTAAATCATAAAATTATAAAGGAAAGTAAAAACTATATGAGTTAAATGCACGGATAGTCCCTGTGGTTTGACATTTTTTCACCTTTAGTCCCTAACTTTCTAAAACTACCTCTATAGTCCTCAGCTTTTCAATTTTCGTTCCCGGATAGTCCCTGTCGCGGATGGAGGTTAGTTTTTTCAGTTAAGTGGGTGTGAAATTACTAAATTGCCCTTGTTATTAAAAAATAACTTAAAGATAAAAAGAAATATATTTAAACCCTCCCCCCCCCCCCCCCCTCTTCTTTCTTTCTTCCTCTTTCAAGTTTTGGTTTGAATCAAACCACCACCACTTCATCTTCCCCACCCTCACCACCGTTCACCACCATCTCATTTTTCTTGTTCCGGTGACCGGTGCACCTCCGGCCGGTTGCCGGTCGTCTATCTTATCAGTCAAACACCCACCCCTATACACCGACACCCCTCGTCTCTATCTGATTCGGCTCAGACGACCGGAGTCGGGGATTCCGGCCAGCTCCGCCATCTTCTCCGGCCGACCACACCCACACCTGTTAGTTGCATTAAACAATGATGTTTTATAGAATCAAGAACTGGTTGCGTTGTTTCTGGAAGTTGGTATTCTGTTCAAGACATGTTGTGTTCTGTGTTTTATTTCAGGGTATTTATGACTAATGTTTGTCGTTTTCATAAGGGGTGATTTCTGTTTGTAATTTCTGAGTTTTGCTTTCAAACGATTCTGGGTCTTGATTTTATAATGTGGGTTTGTTATTTTGAAAATTGATGTCGGTGTTTTAATTTCTAAGTGGTGAACATATTTGGTAAACTGACTTCAATGGCTGATTTTTAATGGTAAATTTAACACATTACATTCATATGAAAAAAGGTACTTTCCACGCTAACCTGCGGTTCAAACATTATTTTTAGAGGATTCTAATTTCAATTCCCCTCTGGACCAATTATTATACCTGCTTTCGTATGATGCCCTTGTCATTCACTTTTGTTTGATTAATTTAATCTAAAATTGCAACTCTAGGCTTTGCTCATGTTTAGAAACTAAATGGTGATTGATGCCCTTCGATGAAATGCTTAACCAAGATTGGATTTGTTAACCCATTCGAGATTATGTTGCAGGTGTGGGTGTGGTTGGCCGGAGAAGATGGCGGAGCTGGCCGGAATCCCCGATCTCCAGTCGTCGGAGCCGAATCAGATAGAGACGAGGGGTGTCAGTGTATGAGGGTGGGTGTTTGACTGGTAAGATAGACGACCGACAACCAGCCGGAGGTGCACCGGTCACCGGATCAAGAAAAACGAGATGGTGGTGAAGAGTGGTGAAGGTAGGGAAGATGAAATGGTGGTGGTGGTTATATTTCTTTTTATCTTTAAGTTATTTTTTAATAACAAGGGCAATCTAGTAATTTCACACCCACTTAACTGAAAAAACTAACTTCCATCCATGCCAGGGACTATCAGGGAATGAAAATTGAAAAGTTAGGGACTATAGAGGTAATTTTACAAAGTTAGGGACTAAATGTGAAAAAAGGCCAAACCACAGGGACTATCCGGGCATTTAACTCAAAATATATATACATGAAAATCCTAAGAGGTAACCCAATACCCGCGGGTATGCCCGATACCCGATGGGTAAATACCCGTCGGGTAATAGGCCGGGTATATGATAAGATATTACAACCTGGTATGGGTATGAGATTAGCTATATTCGACCCATTGCCATCCCTACGATTCGGTCTTAGTATATATTTATATTGATATTTTCACTATCCATACCAAAGCGGTAACATACTGGAATATAACTTTGTGACTCGTAACTTTAAGTTGTAACTTTTGTTTGATTATGTCGATACAATTATAAAAAATAAAATGTATTTTATGTTTATATGGAATTACCGTTACATTGCACGTGGGAATCACACTAGTATTTACATTTTTCAAAAAGTAAAAAAAAAACCAATGTTCCAATCTAGAACTCTTGAATGTCAATTTAGTATGTTCTCTTTGACACTTCTTTAGTAGTTCAATTTGTCGTCATGATAAAGTCTTCATTTTCCAAACCCTCGCTGCCAATCACCCTTCACGAGTCTTGATCTTTGACACTTCTCAGTCGCGCCATTCTTCATAACACCGCGTGGCTCAATTTCTACCTGCTCGATTCTCAACTACTCAATTGCTCTTTGTAATTGTTAAAAAATGGTTTACATTTTTCATATGAAATGGCTTAGAAAATGGTTGTTGGAAAAATTTGAAGTTTTAATTTTTTGTTATTTTTTAATTAATTTGACTGAATTCGAATTAACCTTAACTAGAACATTCTATTACAAATCGTTTTGAACATTTTGAATTCAAATCGCTTTGAATCCGAATCCAGTGATGATTACCCCTATTCAACATCAAAATTACTTGTTATAAACTTATGTTGCTTTGTATAACCTAGAGCAACACAATAACACATGTCAAAGGCCATTAGGGACCAAAAGTGTACTATAAATCGTACACATGTAAATTATTTGTTACGATTGAATGTGATATTACACAAAAACAAACCAACCTAGTAATATTCTTTTACTCACAAAGTAGAGTTCGGGGTTGGTCGGATGATGGCATAATAGCAAAATATACCCAAAACCTAACGTGATATTGTGTAATGTAAAGAAACCCACCAACACATGTAAATTTGTCGAGAAAAAAACATTAAGGATGATGTTGTAAAAGTTGTCGGTAATCCGTTGGTGATACCCCCGTCGGTAGTCCCTTGGTAGATTCCATCGAGAATCTGTCGGAAATCATATTTCCCATGCCTATATTTTTGACGGCGTATCACCGTCGACTAGGGTATTGTTGGAGAAAAAATGATTGGTTGCATAAGCGCAGATTATGTTGTTAAGAATGAAACTTGCAACAACATTTTAAGAGATGATCGTCATAAATAAATAATACAAAACCTTTTTAAGGCAGCATTCATGAATAACAGGTAAGTAGAGGGGTTGAGTTCCTCTACTTGGAAATTGCTCAGTTGTTGTTGAGTTAGATAGAGTTTAGGGTAGGAGGAGGTCAGGGGTTTAATCCCGATGGTGTGCAAGTTTAGCCGTTAAAAAAACAGAGACTTTAAGAAAAGTAGTTATAGTGTGGAAAAAACTAGGGAGGAGCATGGTATTTCCGATACGCTATCGGTTCGATATTGGTACCAAATATTTCCGATACGCTATCGGTTCGATATTGGTACCAAATCTTCATCCCTAGAAGAACATGTTAGGGGCTGAATATAGAAGGTTTTAAACATCAAATAGATAGTGGTTCTAATGGTTTATATGTATATAGCATTGTTGATAGCTGGATTAAATATAGTTTTGTTTGTTTGAAAATGTAATTTGTTAAAATATGTATTTTCCCCAAATTTAGTCTTAGTTATATATAAAAAATTATCTTTATGTTCTATAAAGAAGTTTATGTCTTAATTTTTTTACATACATTAAAAAACTTTAATCATATTTTTTTAATGACAATGCTTTACTCATTTCTAACTTATATCAAATTAATCATAATCTATTCTTTGTTTAGGATTGAACACAAGACCTCCCACTAAGAGAAAAGAGTTACTACCAAATGAGCTAGCCCAACATCGGCATAGACAACTTCAATCATATAAGGCTATGCGGTATGGTGATGGTCCATCCTTGGAGGATGATCCGCCACGTAAGTGACATGTAGATCGGGTATGAGGATGGGGCAAAGAGGATGGAGGTGAGGAAATGGGGGATGAACCTAAAATATATGTATATGTTGTATGTTTATATGTGTGTGAGGGGGTTTTTCTTCTAGTGGGGCGTCTTCAACATACGGTTGTAGCCGTTTGGGACGCCGCCGGTGGGGGAGGGAAATGGGGGGGAGGAGCGGCGCCGGTCCTCGACTATCCCAGGCCGAAGCCCACACCGAGCAGCCTAACAAACAAACTTCTGCTATTATTTTTGCGTATGATTTGACGACTATGTATAAATGAGATATAAATGCAAATAAATAATTGAGAATTTGCAATAATCATTATACACATAAATGAGAAGTAAATGCATATAAATGCAGCTAGTGCAATTAGATAATTTTCTAAAAAAGAACTTTATAAAGATATATTAATTTGTTTTTCAACACCTGTTAATTCGTTTGTTAACTTTTTTTTTGAACGGCAAATTTGGATCACTGACGGACCACTGGAGTATCGTCGTGCCACCAGCAGAACCACCCGATCATATCCATCTCCACTAGGCAATAATGCCTATACACCAATTCAGGAGGAAACCCAATAAATCTGGGAAAACCCCCTTTGTGGGAATCGAACCCTTGACCTAATGGTCATAAGCCTTATCCCACCCCAAGATACCACTAGGCTATAATGCCATGGGTAATTCGTTTGTTAACTGTTAAAGTTAAAAAACTTGTCTTCAACGGATAAGGGGGTGGGGGTGGTCATCACTCATCACTCACAACACCCAATCAAGTTTCGTCATGTCATCAACCATTATTTCATCACTCACAACATTTTTTAGTGGCAATGGTCATCACTCACCACCACACCCAACAATCTCCCCCCAACCAACAATTACCCTCACAACATCAAAAGTATCACGCGTTAAAAACATCACGGACTATGCATCATCACGCGTGTTGGATGATGGTGGCGGTGGTCTTGAAAATTCTCCACGCGTGGAACTTGCTCCATCACGGACAAAATGTTGTCCACCCCCAGTCCCCTAAGAGATATGATATGGTGGTAACGTGTTCAAATCTTGCAAAATGCATGTATAGGAGTATCTAGGAATAGATTGGTTCCCGGTTAAAAAATACAACATAAAACAGTTAACAAACATAGGTTGGTATAGCTAGTTGCTTTCCTTACATTCAAGGGAAGAAAACCTCAGCCAAGGAGAAGGAAATATAAAGAAAAAACGAATGATAAAACTTTACATGCAAATTAAAAGGTTGGCCAACAAAATAGAGATATATAGAAATCTGGGCCGCATCATTAAAAATTAAATTGAATTATTCTATGCTCTTGTCTTTAGCAATATATTCATCAGAAGAATATTAGTTTCTTTTTGTTGAGATTAGGGTCTCTCTCTGCTCTGAAAACCGTTGAAGGAGAAGACAAGAAGAACATGAAAGAATCGCCGGAATCAGCGCCGTTTCGGCTCATGTGATCTACCCACGACGTTAATTTGAGCATTTAAAAACTCCTTCAGAAAAAAAGAGTATATCTATCTACTAAACATTGCGAATATCTTCATGCTTTTTGTCTTTTCCTTGAGCATTTAAAATAAATAAATGGGAAAATTACAAGAATCTCACTTACCATTACTAAAATTTCACCCTTATACGTCGTTGGACGGACTCCTGTAACATCGGATGCGTCTGTTTCTTACCTTGAAGAGTCCATGAATGAGGAGCTTACACGTGTCCGACAAAGCTGATGCGTCGACGGCCGACTCCTCCCATATACTTGACCAACTACTCTCATATACTTGGCAGACCCCTCCCATATACTTGGCAGACTCCTCCCATTGCTTGGCTGACTCGTTATATTTTGGCTGACTCCTCCCATTGCTCGGCTGACTTCTCACATTTCTTTTTAATTCTATCAAATATTTTTATCTTTTTAATATAACATTATAACATAAAACATTACAACATTCATATATGCTTATCTTATATCATTGACTTATGATTCACTATTTTATTTCATGTGTGTCAAAACCTATGTTTACTCATCAAACATGTTAGTTGACTCTTTATTTTATACATGATACAGGAAACACAATTTAAGACGTATTCAAGTTGATGATTCACGTAGGAAGCATGGAGTTAGATTAAAATAAATAAGACATAATATTTCATGTTTTGTTGTGATATTTGTTTTTCTTGTATTTGAATCTTTAATATGATATGATTAAATAAATATCACTTTTAATAATTGCATGTGTTATAAACAATCTATATGTCCGACATATTCACCATCGATTGGACTGTTACGAGTGAGTTCTTAATAAATCTGTTCCCTTAGTAAAATAGCACTCATATGAACATAACTATTTTTGTTCAAAGTTAATATTGGAAAATGACATGCATTCTCCATTATAAACTAATGTCATTCTTGAATCCCAGATGTCTGGTTAAGAATTTTTACACAACTCCCTCCAATCAAAGGCATTCTCTTTAAATATCCGGTGTGCATGTTTTGTATGTTGTACTATTCAATCTTTTATCACATATGTGTGCTTAATTAGAACTCACCTTATCAAATAAGCATTAATATGTATATGTTATTACAGGCTACGGTTTTTACACGTTATTCTAGTCAGTGGCGGAGCTACCTTATGCCGGGGGGCAACGCCCGCTACAGCTTGGCGCGGAAAAATTTGAAAAAATTAGTGTAAATTTTGGAAAAATTTGAGGTTTTTTCGATTTCGTTACGACTTATTTATAAAACGTTACGGCTTGGCGGATTTTCTAGATCCGCCGCTGATTCTAGTTTAAATGATCTTTTCTCTTTCACGGGATTGGGGTGTGTCTTTGTAGGGCTGGAGTAAAGAAATGATATCAGGGTAGTGGGGTAGGAAGCACCAATAGTTTGGGTGGTAGTGTACAAGCAGGGGTAGCTTGTGTAACTCTTCAACTTCGTCTGCGTATTATAAAAATATCCTTCAACTTTGTCTACATGGTGAAATTTTTTTATTTTATTTTTATATAAATGATATCTCTGATCCAAAAAGAAAAAGTGAGAAGCTTCTGAATTTTTAGGCTAGATCCGTGACTAGGATGAATATAACTTATTAAAAAAAAGCATATGAATATGATACGACAAACACAAGGAATATATCCCCAAGGCATATTAGTTAGAATACATATATTGAAGGCAAGCCAAACCCAAAGAGACACGGATAATCAGGCGATCATCACCCTTCAAACACTTTATTTATTTACTTATTTATTACACGTATAAACATAAACAATTATTAATATATTTCTATTTTCAAACTAGATGTAATAACTCTTTCTACTTGTTTATAAATATATACAAATTTTCTTTAGATTCTGTAACATTGTAACTAAATGTTTAGTTAATCTTAATGATAATATTGTTGTAAAATATTTCTTACTAATCATTTTAATCCACAATAATAATTCAATATTCCTGTTGCTACAACTATTTATGCAATTATATATAAACTAGTTTTACCAATTGCAATGATACACACAGAGCCGTCCTCGAGAACTCTCAAAAAAATTTAGACGACCAAAAAAAAAAAAAGAAAAAATTTAAGCCCAAAATTATGGTTGGGGAATGAATTAAAAAAACAAACACTTAGTGGTGGAATCAAGACTTGAACTTGAGACCTTTACATTAGATGATTTTTCCACTCTACCACCAACACTATTTTGCATTATGAGGAGACGCATATATTTAATATATATATATAAAAGCACATAGAAACTTTCGGGCCCTTTAAAAATTTCGGTCTCGAACGACAACACGAGTTGACCGGACCAACAGCCTGCCCTTGATACACATGCATACATTAAAGTATGACTAATTTTGCAAATGTTTGACAAATGCATTAGCATTTTACTTATTCTCATTTCATTTTTCTAGTGAGTCTAGATCTCAATTTACATTTTTTTTTCAACATATGGTTTAAATATATAAATGACTATTTTTTAATCAAACAAATTATAAAGTATACCTTACACACACGATCCGTGGGTTGATGAATAGAAGAAGAAGCCAGATACCCATGGCATTATAGCCTAGTGGTATCTTGGGGGTGGGATAAGGTTTATGACCATTAGGTCATGAGTTCGATTCTCATAAGGGGGGTTTTTCCCAGATTTATTGGGTTTCCTCCTGAATTGGTGTATATGCATTATTGCCTAGTGGAGATGGATATGATCGGGTGGTTCCGCTGGTGGCACGATGATACTCCAGTGGTCCGTCAGTGATCCAAATTTGCCGTTAAAAAAAAAGAAGAAGAAGAAGCCAGATTAGAGTCCACTTCCCGGAGAATCTAGAGCGCATCAGCCGCTGACCATTGCTACTATAAGGCTAGAGGGTGTGGGATGGAGCCCCTTGGGGGTTATAAACGACACATCAGCGCCACGTAGGATCCACGTCAGCCATAACGCCCCCTTTAATTTGCAGGGTGTGGGATGGAGCCCCCTATTAATAAAAATTAAAAAAAAAAAAAATTTGATTGGTGGATAGCAAGTGGGCCCCACCTGATACCCCCCTTCTTGCCGTTATCATGTTCGCGAGCCATATATGGCGCCCCGCCTTAATTCCGGCGGTGTGGGTCGATGGCGCCGCCGGCGCTATAGGAGCTGAGGTGGCGGTGGTGGCGCCTCCCACACCCTCCGGCCTAATAGTTACTATATATACGATTCGATTGTATTTCTTATTATTATTTATATTAAATCAGAATTATAATACCCAGAAAAATTTACTAATTTGTTTGTTACTAAAAGCCAACTCCACATCATAAGGACTTGTGCTTTATTTCAATGTAAACGACCTAGCGATTTTAGTGCTAAAATTCTTGACTAATTTGTTTGTTGTTTGTTTTTTATATAAACTATCAAGATTATATCACTCATCTCTATTAGAGTAGGAGCAAGACATTCAAAAAAGAAAAAAATATATCACTCATCTCTATTAGATATTATTTTACACACACACACATACATACATATATATATATATATATATATATATATATATATATATAGCGTAGGGCTATATAGAAAACCCTATCTATATAAAAAACCCTAGAAAACCCAACCTCCCGACATTTTTTTTTTGAAAAAAAATAACACATGTAATATACATGTTTTTAAGAGTTTTGGGCCAAAAAAATAAAAAAAGCGCCGAAGGGATAATTTAAAAAAAAAAAAAAATTTCAGCAATTTCTGTCTTTTGTGCCTAACACATGTTAGGCAATCGGACATTGCTGAAATTTGTTTATTTTTTAAAAAAAAATCCCTTCGGCGCTTTTTTGTTTTTTTTTGGCCCAAAACACTCTAAAACATGTATATTACATGTGTTATTTTTTTCAAAAAAAAAAATGTCGGGAGGTTGGGTAAAAATGGGGGGAGATTTGGGTTTCCAGAGTTTTCTAAGAAAATAAGGGTTTTCTGTCTAGCATTGCCCTAATATATATATAGGGTTGGGCTCTATAGAAAACCCAATCTTTTAAAAAAAACCTTGGAAACCCAACCTCATCCATTGATTGTGTTTGATCAATGGCTCTACTTTTTTTGGGTAATTACTATATTTAAAATAATTCTTATATATTGTCTAGAACCATTGAAAGGGCAATTTGGGTAGTGAAAAAGTGACTTTTTGACCATTGACAATAACCCACTCCACTTCCCCATGCATTACCATCAAATCACCAACTCTTTTTCTTTCTCTTACCTCTTTCTCTTTCCTCCCCACCCCACAAACGTGAAGAAGAACAAGAAGATGATGATCTCATTTAAGAATTCAAATATCTACCTTCAAGATTCCAAGAAACACTAATCCCAGATCTTTTAGAGAGAGAATGATGGTAGGACACAAGTTTTTAGAGAGATGAATTTTTTGTTTTAGAGAGAGAAACAACAATCTTCATCATGTTCATCTATAACACCAAGAACACACATACAAGTGTGTGAGAGAGAAGAAGTTTGAAGTATGTTGTTTTAGAGAGATAACGATGACAAGATGAATGTTTTTAGAGAGAGAAAGTTGATGTTTAGATAGAGAAACAACAATCTTTATCACAAAGACACACGCACGAGTGTGTGTGTGTGAGAAGAAGGTTTGAAGATCTTCTTCGTGTTCATTGGACGGGTATAGATCCGGTAAGTGTTCTTGAAATATCATTTCACACTTGATTTTTTGTTGAAATGGTTGTTAATATGTTTTTGTGTGCTAAAAGTGTTTTAGTAATGCTTAATATTCATGTATTTTAAATAAATCAAAAACTTTAGGACGTTATGCATGAACGGGTTTTTTTGTTGATTTGGTTGCTTGTTAGGGGCTTTTGATCTTAACAGTAGCTTTTTTTTGTTGGTTTGGGTTGCTTGTTTGGGTTTTTGATCTGAACAGTAAGTGCTTTTTTGTTGGGTTGCTTGATTCACAGACTCAGGCCCATAACATGTGTTAAGCCCCCCTGTTAGAATGTTATATAACGTGTGTTGATTTACAGAAACAAACCCATAAAGATATTCAATTGACAAGCTGGATGGATGTAGGCGAAGTTAATGCGTGTTCTAGTAATGGTTAATGTTCATGTTTTTTAAATAAATCCAAAACTTTAGGATGAGATTTTGAACGAGTTTTTTTGTTGGTTTGGTTGCTTGTTTGGGGCTTTTGATCTTAACAATAATCGTTTTTTTGTTGGGTTGCTTGATTTACAGAGACAGACCCATAACATGTGTTAAGCACCTGTTAGAATGATATATAACGCGTGTTAATCATAATATGTTGATTATGATAACAATTAGTCATTTTGTTCATTAGAGGCAAAGTTACTTTTTCGGTAAACTGGGATTGCATATTCAACATATTAGTTTGTTGAGATGAGCAGGAGCATGAGAAACAACACTGAAAGAAGGAAACTAGGATTCTTCTCATGTGGAACTGGTAATCCCATTGATGACTGCTGGACGTGTGACCCGAACTGGCAAAAGAACCGCAAGCGCCTTACAGACTGTGGTATCGATTTTGGGCAGAATGCCATTGGAGGCCGCGATGGCCGGTTTTACATGGTCACGGATTCTGGAGACGAGCCATTTATAGTAACACATGTACCGGTAATGTGGATAGTATGTAACATGTAATATGAAACGAGCCATTTATGGTAACACATGTACCGGTAATTTTGGAATATATAATATGAAACGGGTCATTTGTTTTGCACAATTTTGGACGTATAACATGTGTTAAGCCTCTGTTATAATCTTTTTGTAACCTGACATGTATTCATGTATAAGCTAGTGGTTTACAAAACACCATGATGTGTATATACTGATCTAACATGGGTTACAATTTGTCTGTTTGGAACATGTAATTGCTTAACATGTGACAAGGGTGAAAACAGTCAACGGGGGCGATGAGTTTAATGGTGAGCTTAGTTAATATCGTAATCTTGTTGTAACCCCACTTGTTGTAACGCTATATAACGTGTGTTAACCTTTTGTTAATTAAAAAAAACAAGTAATATCTATTTTATTTTTGTTGATGTTTAAAATATCCGATAATGTGGATACTGAGCGTAAAACTTGTACAAGTAATAAATGTACAAGTTAGTATGTAACGTGTAATATGAAACGAGCCATTTATGGTAACACATGTACCGGTAATTTTGGAATATATAATATGAAACAGGTCATTTGTTTTGCGCATTTTGGAACGTATAACATGTGTTAAGCCTCTGTTATAATCTTTTTGTAACCTGACATGTATTCATGTATAAGCTAGTGGTTTACAAAACACCATGATGTGTATATACTGATCTAACATGTGTTACAACTTGTCTGTTTGGATCATGTAATTGCTTAACATGTGACAAGGGTGAAAACAGTCGACAGGGGCGATGAGTTTAATGGTGAGCTTAGTTAATATCGTAATCTTGTTGTACCCCACTTGTATACATATGATAACATGTAAGCATCCATTATAACCCGACTTGTATTCATGTATATGAAAGTGGTTTGCAAAACACCATGATGTGCATATACTGATCGTAACACGTGTACAAGTTAATATGGAATTATAATCTTGGTTTAACCCAACATGGTGTCATGTATAAGCTAGTGGTTTCCAAAACACCATTATTTGTATATACATACTATAACATGTGTTACGCGCCTGACATGTATAACGTGTGTTAAGCCTCTATTATAACGTGTGTTAAGACTTCCAGAATGGATGCATAAACTCCAATAGTAACTTAATAACAACATAGTATACCTGATATAACGTGTGTTAAGCCTCTTTTATAACGTGTGTTAAGACTTCCATAATGTGTTAAGTCCATACCGTTTTAACATCATGTACTAGACAAAACAAAATAAGAGTCTCACATTACATATTACTAGGAAACGAAAATACATAGCACTAAGAAAATGGTGGAGCTTCCTTTTACAGTCTGCCTTAGCTTTTCAGCGGCTACCCTTGCTTTATTGTTTGGGTCGGTCTTGAAACGGTTTGTAAACATGTGGGTGTGCTTATGCCAGCGAAGTTATAAAAATGTGTTTTCATGTCACACGTAACACGTGTTACGTTGTACATGGGTTTCATGTCACATGTAACACATGCATGTCCGAGAAGTTCAACCTATAACACGTGTTAGTTGTGTTGTGCTGTAACATAAACATGGTCATGATCCTTGAGCATCTGATCCACGTTTGACGAAACCAACGGTCCCGAGAATTGGATCTTATTTCCCTTGAATCCATCACCGTCCTAATAACAAAAAGATAAGATAACCGTTAAGTCGTTAACCAGACATAAATATTAACACATTCATAGCCAGAAGTTCAGACTATAACACGTGTTACGTTGGTTGTGCTGTAAGACAAACTTGGCTTAGCTGTGAAACAGGAGTTCAGACTATAACACGTGTGACGTTGGTTGTGCTGTAAGACAAACTTGGCTTTTTGTTTCTAAAAACAGATGTGCCGATGATTAGACGTCTAAAAATAAAAAAAATCGGGCAAGTGTTAAACACGTCATAACTATAATAATTTAAACTGTATGGCTATGTCTAATATGATAAAGTGTAACATGTGTTAGGGTATGACGATGTTCAAAATTGCAATTAGATCCACATTGCAATCTATTTTCTTCTTCTCAAATATGTTCAAAATTTCTAATTTGGTCTAAAAATTGTATTTTATTACCTTGTTTCTTACTTACTTTCTTATACATTATATTGGAAGCAAAATGAAATAACCAATGTTGTTGGTCCAAAACATGCCAAGATTATAGGAAAAGGTCTACTGGTGTATGTAGAAGCAAAAAATAAAACAAATTGACGTTAATAAACCAAACATCAAACAAATTCATCTTCATCTATGTATGAATTTCAACTTAGGTTTTCTAAGATGATATAAAATAATCATATTGAACTAATCCACATAATAAATAAAGAAAAAATCAAACAAAAATCTTGATGAGAGTATGGATACAATACACAAAGAAATCAAACCCTACAGTTGAACTTCAAAGCAAATTGCTTGCTTGATATCAAAATCAAATATAGAAAAATAAGGGTAATAACTTGATTAAAATAAATCCAACCTTCACATAAGAAGCCGGGTACGCACATCATCTTCATCCATCGCTTCCTGCAAATCGATTTCCCAAATCGTCATCAACACAACCTGCAATTTGACACTTCTTCAATTAAAAACTTGAACCTCAAATCTCCACCTCTATCGTTTTATCCTTTTCCTCTTCTTCAATATGAACCGGCGACATTAACTCGTAGGTTGGTGGATTTGTCTCCATGGACATTAATGGAGAAAGGATGATATGCAGGAGAAGAGGGTAAAAGAAGATATGAGGGACATTAATGGAGAAGAGATCTTGAATTTTATCCTTTTAAAAATGAAATAATCTAAAATAAATAGGGCTTTGACAATGAGGTGATGGGCATTAATGATAATGTCAAATCAAATGGGGAAGATATCTTGGGTTGGGTGGATAGATGTATAATTACATATATACCCTTATGGGCAAAAAGGATAATCAGATTACTATGCATACGTGGAAGGATGTAGGCCACATGTTGAGTTTTCAAAGTTTTCTAAAAATAAAGGGTTTCTTGTGTAGCATTACCACATAGACCCTACTTAAAAAAACATCTTTATACCATCTGAACGAAGTTAAAGTATGACATTTGAGACCATTTAACAGGGTTCTTATGGTTTCTGAATTATCTGACCATCTTCCTGTAAAGTGTTCTATGATAGTTATGATTAATGTGTAAACAACATCAAAAATTTGCTTATCACCCTCTTGCCTATAATGTTTATAAATTTGTTCTTGTTTATCATTTATATAATTATCCCACCATCCTTTTAATTGACCTGTGAAACCTGCAGTTATCATTTTACAGACTATTTCATCAGTATTTTGATTATTTTTTGGCTATGGTGGCATACATCAACATTCTATGTGTCATCATATAAACTTACCTATCCGTATAACCATCTAAATTCCATTCATAGATAGCCTTTCCATTATAAGAATTATTTATTTCAAATTCTTGTTCCTCATGGAGAACATCCTGAGGAGTAGGCCTAGGATAATAATATAACATTTGTCTAGGCCTATCAGCATATTTGCTATTATAATTATTATAAGTCTTATGTTTTTTTACCTTTTCCAAATTTATTTATATAATCAGTAACATAAGCTTCATAAGTTTCATTATCCATGTTTTCTTCTTCACTAACAACATTAATCTGGATATTTGAAAAATTTTCTTTTATAATTCCTATTAAGTCATCCATAGACTTAAGCTCTTCTTCAGGTTTTACTCTATAATTTTCTATCTCAGGAGGAGGCTGAATAGTAGCTTTAGCTAATTATAGATCAAAATATAGTACTCTTTTTCTTAAACAAATTTATCATGATTAAAATTAAAGTATTGAAATAAGACATACAATAACTTCCTTTGAATCCATGGCTCTGATACCATATTTGATTTTATGGAATGAATTTTACAAAACATAAATCGTCAAAAGAAGGTTTATTAATTTTACAAAATTAAAACCCGTCAAATTAACTTATAAGGCAAATTAAAACCAGTCACACTAAAATTCCCTATTAATCATAAAAACGGGATACAACATGGACGAAGGTTCCCTTAGTTCATTAATTGCAAGTTTAAAATTTTAACCCTGCCAGTTTATGTTTAACCAAAAACTTTTTATAATATTAGGACCATGTTATCAAAAGATTTTATTGAGCCATGCTTCAATACTTTAAGGGCTTTAGCCCAACATGATTATAAAAAAGAAATCAAAATTAACACTCTTACTTTGAAACACCGGAGAGATCTTCAAAGTTGGAAGATTTTATTTAATATGCTTCAAATATTTTACAAGTGCAGAAAGTTTAGAGAGAGAAGAAAGGAGCTAAAGATTAGCGTGCCTCCTTCCTTACCAAATAACCCTATATATAGAAAATTTAAAAGGAAACAAACAAAACATAAAAAGAAGAATGGACAAAAAAGAAAAAGTAAAAGAAAAAGAGGACTCTATAATTGTCCCTGATGCCATATGATGGCCATGCTTTTCCCATCTTTCAAAGATGCCCATTATGAGTGGGGTCCTTGTGTCTGCTCAATTATTAGTCTTTTTTCACATCATCTTTGGATTCTTTTTCCGGGGTGAATTCTTTTACCACCGTTTGAAGATAAGCTTCTAGATCATCATCCAGATTTATCTCTGGAATATCTTCAATTGGTTGAGATTCTCATGCTAAACATGAGAAACGGTTCTCATCTTCTTGGCTGGTGGATGAGATCGACATTGCTTTGGAGGAGCTTTCCGTGTTTGCTTCAAAATACTTCTTTAACTCCTTCTTCATTTCGACATTGCTTTGGAGGAGCTTTCCGTGTTTGCTTCAAAATACTTCTTTAACTCCTTCTTCATTTCTTCTTTGTATAATGAAAGAATTTCAGTCTTTGAGACCACTGAGACTGCTTGCTTGTCTTGAATCCTTCTTGATATTTGTTCAAAAGGACTTGGAAGTTGTCTTTGTTGTCTTTTTTCAATCTGAGATTTATAATACTCAGTTTTATTGGTGATCAAATTTATTGTGTCTTGACCTTCCAATTCTTTTGTAGAGTTATTAACTCTTATCATTTTTTACCAGAACTTTGTATAAGATGTTCTTTTGAGACAGGGAATATTATCCCTCAGGGTATAACCTGTTGTGGGTTTCCATCTCCAAATCCATGGTATGGAAAATTCTATAAAAAAGTACATCGAGGCTATTCCCTCAAACCAAGTTTTATTATACTCGGCTTCTATAAGGTCTGGAGAAACTGCTACCCATTCTTGATAGAGACCTTTGAATGGTTCAGGAAGGATTTGAACCGATGGACCATATAAAATGCACCATTTCTTGAACCAACTTGGAATTCCATCTTTATAAATCTTATCACTCACTTTTATGAACCATGAGTGTTTTTTGCTGGGATTTTCATAATATAAACATTTTTCAAAACTTTGGATATAATCCCAGTAATTATATTTGTAAGTTTGTCTATTAGAATTTATAAATTCCTTTTCATTTAAAGTACTTAATCCCCACTTTTGAGGAGATAAAAGAGTTTTTTATAAAAATCTTACTAAAATTAAATGAACTCTTAATTTTATCTGCTGGATAAAAATGTCTTATTTCAGCAGACTCAGACACTTGTATTATACTTTCATAATATTGCCTTGGTTTATAAGAAGTGGCATCATATGATGCTGGTTCTAAATATTTTTGCATAAGAAACCAAGGATCATCAAAAAAATTTATATCTTCTTGGTTTAGAAGAATTATTTTCTTCTGTCTGTCGGATATAACCCATGACTCTTCATCATCTTCTTGTGCTATATGAGCATAAGAGGGAACCTTTGAGACTTGTTCCTCTTCTTGGGCTTTTATAATAGCCATGATCTTTTCATATGACGGATCATTGGGACTAATTTAAATCCCCGAATTATTATTATTATTTGAGCTTCCCGAAGCAATATCAGAGGCTATGAGCCTCCTGTTTCCTTGTTGAACCAGGACTAAATCCTGGCCTCTTCCTCTTCCCCTTCCTCTTCCCCTATAAGTGGGAAAATGTTGTTTTCCTCTGTTATGAGGAATCATACCTGAAAATATAAAATCAGGCTGATGAGATTATTTTCTCGTTATCTTCCAGAACCTTTATTTGATCCTTGATTACATTTAAAACAATATATTCATCTGAAAGATCTTTCATTCTATTAGGATTACTATAATCATTCATTAAATTATGAATTCTCATAATTATCATTCTTTTTGTGATATTATAATTATTTTTTTTCAGTCTGAATATTATCAAAAACCATTTTTAGTGGTCCTCTGGCCTTTGTCATTTGAACACCTGCAATTTACACAGAAGATATTATCTTCAAATATTCTCTAGTCAGAAAATCTGGAAGACTATTTTCTTCTCCTTTTTTATATTGAATTTCAAAATCAAATGGAGCTAATTGAGATTGCCATCTGGCAAACATTTGTTTTGAAACATCATGTTTAAAATATTTTTGAAACATAAATTTAGCTGCTTAGCAATCAGTTTTTATTATAAACTTTTGATTGTATAAATCATCCTGAAACTTTAAAACACATTTTAAAATTGCTAAAATCTCTTTTGCAATAGTAGCATATTTCTTTTGGCTATCAAGCCATTTTCCTGAATGAAACCTAACAAGATATTCTTGTTTTGTTTGAGGAGAAATTTGTTTTAATATTCCCCCATAGCCTATTTCTGAGGCATCTGTTTCAATAATCTTTTCCCAATTAGGATTAGCAATAGTCATACAAGGAAGACCTAAAACCTTTTGTTTTATTTTTATAACAGCTTGAGTATGATTTTCATCCCAAGGCTTTGGATTCTTTTTTAATCTATCATATAAAATAGAAGAATCTTTAGCTAAATCATGGTAATAAGGAGCTATATAATTCAAACTTCCCAAAAACCTTTGAAGTTGAGTTTTATCTATTATTTTATCAGGGAATTTGGAAGCAAATTCTATACTTCTATTGATAGGAACGATTTTTCCTTTTTCTATTATATGACCTAAAAATCTGATACTTGTTTGAAAAAGCATCATCTTAGGACTAGAAATAACCAACCCATTTTTTATAATAATGGTTTTGAATATATCAAGGTGTTTAAAGTGGGTTTCAATATCTTTTGAAAATACTAATATATCATCTATATAAACAATTATAAAATTTGAAAAAGGAATGAATATTTCATTCATGATTTTTTGGAATTCTGAAGGGGCATTCTTTAGGCCAAAAGGCATAACATTCCATTCATATTGCCCAAAAGGAACATTAAAAGCAGTTTTATACCTGTCTTTTTTATCAATTTGAATTTGCCAATATCCTGATTTTAAATCAAATTTTGAAAATATTAAAGCATCATATAATCTGTCTAGCAAATCTTTTTTATTAGGAATTTGATACCTTATCCATTTTAAAACTTTATTCAGAGGTTTATAATTTATAACTAATCTTGGAACTCCTCTTTCAATTTCAGAATGTTTATTAACATAAAAAACAGTACATGACCAAGGAGATTTTGAAGGACATATTAATCCTTTTTGTTGAAGGGACTCAATTTCTTTTTTACATAACTCCAAATATTCCGAGTTCATCTGGCAAGGTCTTGCCTTAGTTGGGATATTACTTTCTATAAAATTATCTTCATAAGGAAGAGAAACAATATGTTGTTTTCTATTCCAGAAAGCATTCGGATGATCATTACATATTTCTATATTAAATTGATTTTTTATAGTTTCAATTTTTAATATTAGCTTAGGATTTTTTAATTTTTCCTCAATTGTATGAATACTAATTTCTTCTTTTAAAAAATTTATCTGGTTGGTCTTAGCCTGTATAAGAAATTCATTCAAATATTTTTCAAACGGCTGAGTTATAAACTCAAAATATAACTCCTTGTTATTATAAGAAGCTTTAAACCCTTTTTTATCAACTTCTTTTAAAGGAAATATTTTTGAAAGAAATGGCATTCCTAATATAACTTCATTTGTTATGTTTTTTATAAGAACAAATGATAAAGGGATACATTCTCCCTTATTGCAAATCTTTGCATTTGGAATTTTATATCTAACTCTCATATCTTGCCTATTAGCCGCTTTAAGGATATGAGTTGTTTTTTCAAAATATTTTGTAGGAATCAATCCTTCTCTTAAACAATTTAAGTCTGCTCCAGAATCAATAAGAGCAACAAAATCCTTTTTAAATGTATTTTGTATCAATAAGGTTATTTTAACTAACCATTTTTGAGAGATAAATTTCACCATGTTATGGATATAATCATCTTTTCCTTCATTTTTATTAATAACTAAAGGAAGATATTCCTGATCATAATTAGTAATATCAATAGGACTATTAATAGGAGATAAAGGTGTATAAGAAGTTTCTCCTATAATAGGAGACGAATGTTTATAAGATGTTTCTCCTATTATTTTTCCTTCAATATTTATAATTCTTTTTTCAAAATTAGAATTTTTCTTTTTTAAATAAATTATTTCTTCTTTTAAATTAGTAATTTTCATTTTTAAATCCTCAGAAGTAGAGGAATTATTTTTACTAGTGTTTAAAATATTCTGAACATATTTCATGGAATAGGGACCTTCAGGTTCTTCAATCCTGATATCCTTTTGAACTTCTCCATTTTGGTATATCATTTGAAGAATTTTTAATCTTTCTTCAAGATTTTTGTTATTGTTTAAAATATTTTCTAAAATATTACAATCTATAGTATTGATCTCACTCTCATTAAGATCATTATCCTGAAATTGTGACATGACTTTATATATCATATCATTATCAGAATCCATTTTATTACAACAATTTTCTTGACAATCTTCAGAACAAGAACTTTCCTCTGTACTATAATCTGAGGATTCTTCAGAATCAAAAATTTTATATAATTCATTCTTAACATTTTCTTCTATGTCTAGACTATTTATTTTATTTTTCATTATTTTTCTTTGGCGACATTCATTAGCCTTATGACCTTTCTTGTTGCATATATAGCAAGTAGGAACCCATTTTTCTTTTCTTTGGGTTTTTCTCCTTTCTCTTTTTTCTCTTCTTTTCTGAAAATATTTTCCCTATTAGCTTTTTTGTATTTTTTATAATATTTTTCATTATCCCTTTCTTTGGTACAATCCATACCAAATTGTTCACAAAATTGCCCTAACTAAGTCTTTTCTGTTAGGGTTTGTTTTTTAATTTGTTGGTTCAATTTTAGCTCATTACATAAAGCTAAACCTTCTTGGACACAGACTCCTATTAGTCTGCCATAGGTATAATTATCATAAGGAATTTGAATATTATTACCTCTAAGAACTTTTCTAACCCTTTCTGTAAAAAGAGACGGAAGACCAACAATAAACTTGGACTTCCAGTGAGAACTATTATTCTCTGGGAGCTCATAGACCCTACTTAAAAAAACATCTTTATACCATCTGAACGAAGTTAAAGTATGACATTTGAGACCATTTAACAGGGTTCTTATGGTTTCTGAATTATCTGACCATCTTCCTGTAAAGTGTTCTATGATAGTTATGATTAATGTGTAAACAACATCAAAAATTTGCTTATCACCCTCTTGCCTATAATGTTTATAAATTTGTTCTTGTTTATCATTTATATAATTATCCCACCATCCTTTTAATTGACCTGTGAAACCTGCAGTTATCATTTTACAGACTATTTCATCAGTAGTTTGATTATTTTTGGCTATGGTGGCATACATCAACATTCTATGTGTCATCATATAAACTTGCCTATCCGTATAACCATCTAAATTCCATTCATAGATAGCCTTTCCCTTATAAGAATTATTTATTTCAAATTCTTGTTCCTCATGGAGAACATCCTGAGGAGTAGGCCTAGGATAATAATATAACCTTTGTCTAGGCCTATCAGCATATTTGCTATTATAATTATTATAAGTCTTATGTTTTTTACCTTTTCCAAATTTATTTATATAATTAGTAACATAAGCTTCATAAGTTTCATTATCCATGTTTTCTTCTTCACTAACAACATTAATCTGGATATTTGAAAATTTTTCTTTTATAATTCCTATTAAGTCATCCATAGACTTAAGCTCTTCTTCAGGTTTTACTCTATAATTTTCTATCTCAGGAGGAGGCTGAATAGTAGCTTTAGCTAATATAACTGACTCAGGCTTAGAAGATTTTGTATTACTTGATTCTCCAATCTCTTGTTTCTTGTTAACCAAAATCTTTTCAATTTTATTATTTATTTCTTGAATATTTTCAGATAAATTTTTAAGACATAAATTTGTATAATTATTTTGTTGGATAATATGATTAACATGAGCAATGGTCGCTGTCATGGACTCATTACATAAAGCTCTTTTAAAGGCAACAAAATGAATTGCACAATTTTCCTTTGTCATTTCAAAATCATTTTGAGGAGGAAAGACAGATTTTATTATTTCTCTTGTAATAAGCCTATAATTTTTTTCAATGACTGAAATATATTTCAAGGAATATTTGTTTATAAACCAAACAGGAAACCCTATGATTTCTTGTATATCATTTAGATCTTTATAAAATTCTTTTTCTATCTTCCTCAAATTCTTTTTCTATCTTACAAATATAATTACTGGGATTATATCCAAAGTTTTGAAAAACGTTTATATTATGAAAATCCCAGCAAAAAACACTCATGGTTCATAAAAGTGAGTGATAAGATTTATAAAGATGGAATTCCAAGTTGGTTCAAGAAATGGTGCATTTTATATGGTCCATCGGTTCAAATCCTTCCTGAACCATTCAAAGGTCTCTATCAAGAATGGGTAGCAGTTTCTCCAGACCTTATAGAAGTCGAGTATAATAAAACTTGGTTTGAGGGAATAGCCTCGATGTACTTTTTTATAGAATTTTCCATACCATGGATTTGGAGATGGAAACCCACAACAGGTTATACCATGAGGGATAATATTCCCTGTCTCAAAAGAACATCTTATACAAAGTTCTGGCAAAAATTGCAATATACCTTGCATCTTCCAAAATGTTTCTTTTTGCAATTTTGACAGAACGGCAAAGTTGAAGATTGCCCTATTCCTCTTCTCTTGAAACTGTTATTATTACCCGTACGAAATCCTTGGGTAATTTTCTGAGCTAGTTCATTTTTCTTTTTATCATCTCTTGTGCATACCAGTTCATCAGTTAGGGTGTTGGCTAATTCCACTGCATCGTCAATAATGCGAGGTCTCGCAGCTTTAACGATATTGCGGATTTCACTAATCAATCCCCAAATATAGCGAGAAATGAGTACCGGTTCTGGCGAAGCCAGTGTTGGTACCACTCTAGCATATTCGAAGAATGTCGAAGTATAACCGCGACAATCTACACCCATCATTCTATGATTTAAGAACTTATTTGCCATTTGATCTTTTTCATACTCAGGACAGAATTTTCTTTCTACAAGATTCTTAAATTCTTCCCAATTCATGGCATAAGCTATCATTCTTCCTTTTGCTTGTAACACCGTGTTCCACCATTCTAGCGCCCCTTCTTTAAAAAGATTTGACGCGTACATGACTTGATCATCCTGAGCACATTTACTTATGGTAATCACTGCCTCGGTTTTCTCTAACCAACGCAGTGCTGCAGTCGCTCCTTCATTGCCTGCAAATTCAGTGGGTTTGCAAGCAAGAAATTCTTTGTAAGTGCAACCAGGTGTTGCAGCTTTCATTTTCTTAGGGAGCGGAGCTTGCAGTGGTTCATTATTATGATTAGTATGATTACCGCCTCCGTTTATGCTATAACTGAAGTTATCTTCAGAAATACGTTTTCTTGGAATGATATGTTGAGGCTCGATTGGATTTCTAACAGCAGCAACTATTGCTGGAATAGCATTAGCTATTCCTTGAGCAACAATATTTTCTATATCCTGTCTAGTCATATATTGATCCCCCGGGTGTTGCTCAGATTGATTAACCTCATTAACTGGTTCGTTATTAGCGTTTTCCATCTGATAATTAATTTATAGATAAATAATTAGTATAAAAGAAATAATCCAATGTCATAATTAATTGCACATAATCACTTAAACGAATATACAAACAAAATTGTAAATTTTCTAAAATTTCATTTGTTTTATAAATTATATCATGCTTCTATATACAACCGTTTTATTATTTATTTTACACATACTGATTTTATTATTACTATTACACAACAACAGTTTCATAAACCTACTATCTTTCGTCATTTGTTTTCCTAAAAACGAAGCTCCCTTTCATCATACTTCCATGCAATTTATCCCCCTATCTCCCGGATTCTATTTCCCGCATCCATTAACTCTTCGCCAAAATGGCGAAGTTCTGCTAAATTCTCGTTACTCATGGGTGGATTTGGTAATGGTTCTGGGTCGAACTGAGGAAGAAAGGAATTAGGACTGTTGAGCAGGTTTTGGAATTGCCAGTCATTCGTCCACCATTCGTCCATTCCTAAAGGTTGGGTATGGACTATAGGTTCTGGGATTGCTGGTTCTAAGTTTATTGGTAATTGAGATTCAAGAGGCTGAGTAAAAACATTTCTATTGACAGGCTGAATAGTATCACAGCTTGCCAATATAAAATCCAATTCTTCTTGCAATGTCATTTCCTGATTTTGCTTAGAACTTTCTCCCATTTCTACCTGAGAACTTCCTCCAACCTCCATTTCTATTTTCTTAGAATATTCATCAAACTGTAATCTCATCTGTCTAGACTCTTCCCTGACTTCAATTCCCTTCCCTTTATTTAACGGATTTTCTATCTTGGGAATCTTTCTAGTGACGGGCTTCCTCCTACGCACACGCCTCCATCCTACAAATCTCCTTCTTTTCTTGGGCTTGGGTTTCTCTGGAGGTGGTGAAGCATTAAATTCAATAGGTTCTTCTATGTCTGGTATATACCTATTGAAATCTCTGGAAACCTCTATTTTTACCGGATAGAGATTTAAGTTCTGAAGGGCGTCAGACAAGTCACTCATACTGTTTAGCAAAATACACATAATTAAAAATTATAAGAAAATTTTTATAGAAAACTTTTAAATATTATTTCAGATTGGGTAACTACAAAATAAGTGAAAATTAAAACACACATGGTTTTATTGTAAATTTATTTATTTACTGAATAAGGCTTCTGGGCTGTAGTTTGATAAAGGTGCTAAGACTTGGTAAAATTATTTAAAGATTTGCATTAACTGTTACAGTAGCTAGCATATAAAGATCTGCCCATTTCTCATCTAACTTGTCCTCCCAAGGTGATTTACTGGTTAATTCCTGGGTTTCCTGTTTAATCTTCTTTTCTCGGAATTTCTTTATTTTCTCTTTACTTTTCTTAATAATCAGACTTCTTTTACTAGGAGAAAGTGGTTCCTCATATTGTGCCTTTCGCACAAATATTCCTTCTTCAGGAATTACAGACTGATTTGAGGATGAATTTCCCTTCTCGTTTGATGACCTATCTAATTTAAGATAGATGTTTGACAGCTTTTGTTTACCCATACTGTACATAAATATTCAAATAAGAAATCACATAATCACAAAATGACAAGTAGAAAAATTAAGTATTTTCTAAATACTTAATAGGCTTAAATCAGTGGCTCTGATACCACCTTTTTCTGTCACGGCCCCCGACCCGGTTTGACCCGTTTCCAGAGCCGCGAGACAGAAATCCCGTGGTATTTAATTAACAGCGGAAGTTTCTTCAGGATCTTTTTAAAACTGTAATATTTCCTGATTATTTTATTTCACAACTTGGGATAAAACCCGGTAATTTACAATCTTAAGATTTCACGGAGAAATCTTTTATTTTACAAAACATGTTTCTTTATTTTATACTGAGCCACTTCCTTAAGCTTGTAGTGCTATTCGGCACTTTTCCTGGATCACAACAGATCACCTGAAACATGTTTGAAAAAGGTTTTGTCAGTGGGAAATACTGAGTGAATCATTCATTTTACTAAAACGACTTGTTTATTATAATTTACAGTATTAAGAGCGATTACAATGTTTCTATCTTTTGAATTAACTGACCCAGTTGTCACTTGACCAGACTTGTGACTGTGGACATATCACTTGTTGGGTCCGTTCACCCACAAGTGATAAATAATTAGTAGCTATGTGCACATCCCCCCACATACTGGCAGTAATTTCAGATAACAAAGACTTAATCCCTGTAACTATAACTTTGCAAATAAAGTTTTGGAAATAATTTGGTAAAAAGAGAATGACTCACATTGCAGGTTTAATTGAGCAGAGCCTAGCCTACTGATTAGCCTTTTAACCTAAATTAAATAACAGGCACACAATTTGGTTAGTAACTTAATACAGCATTTACGATAACTCACGAGATTAAAACCTTCACAACGAATGACAAAGTGCGATACTTAAACATCCATCGAATTAACGACGAATGACAAAGCATAAACCCTAATGTGGGCAGCACTTAAACATCCATTGGATAGTTTAATCGATCGGACATTGAATCGTAGCAGCGATCGAGTTATTACCCTGTATTGCGGCGACGATTAGTGATCCATGTGTGTTAATTGTGGTAAACAGAACGTATCTCAGTGCATGTAGCGAAGTTTTACGTCGTTTGAACTCCAGAAGTCGAGTCCCAAGGCCCTCTATTTATACCCAGAAATTGGCCAGGCTTGCGCACCGTAAGCATCAATCCTTGCGGTGCGCAAGGGACACGATTTCACCCTAGGTCAGCCACGTCCTAGACTAGCCTTGATGAATTGACAGTTTTGTAATTTCGATATTTGACAACGAGATTTTAAGATAATCGTAACTAGGGTTTACCCCCCCTGAGTTTTAGGGGCCCTGATCCTGATTCTGATTGTTCTGAAAATTTTAGGGTTTGTACAGAATCACTTGGGTGTCTCAATTAGAGTTTCCTATTGGACAAATTAATTTAATAAATAGGACTTTTGATGAGAGTTGTTACACATATTAAATAAAATCTTCCAACTTTGAAGATCTCTCCGGTGTTTCAAAGTAAGAGTGTTAATTTTGATTTCTTTTTTATAATCTTGATGGGCTAAAGCCCTTAAAGTATTGAAGCATGGCTCAATAAAATCTTTTGATAACATGGTCCTAATATTATAAAAAGTTTTTGGTTAAACATAAACTGGCAGGGTTAAAATTTTAAACTGGCAATTAATGAACTAAGGGAACCTTCGTCCATGTTGTATCCCGTTTTTATGATTAATAGGGAATTTTAGTGTGACTGGTTTTAATTTGCCTTATAAGTTAAAGGAGTGCAATGGTATCTTGGGAAAATCCTATTTATGGATTTTCTCTCTCCACATGCAAGGCACATGCATATTCCACCCCCAATTTTTAAATGTTCATAACTTTTTATACGACATTATTTTTTCATAAAAATTTCACCGTAAAATCGAACGTCATTTTATCTTTAGTTTGACTACCATATTGCTATATAAAATATGAAGACTAAAAAAACCCACTAAAATGTGTTGTATTTCTATTTTTTATAACATTTTTTTTGTGCTAGATTTTTGTGCTAAATTTTTTTGTCTTAATTTTTTTTTCTCAATTTTTTGTGTTGGATTTTTTTGTACTACATTTTTTGCTGAACTTTTTCGTGCTAGATTTTTTTGTACTAGATTTTTTTGTACTAGATTTTTTTTGTGCTATATTTTTTTGTACTACATTCTTTGTGCTATATTTTTTGTACTAGATTTTTTGTGCTAGATTTTTTTGTACTAGATTTTTGTTGTTGTATTTTTAAAAAACAAAAGGGGTGCCACATGTCATTTTCACTCCTATTTATAAGAACCAAAATGCCCTTCATTCCTATTTATTAGGAGTGCCACATGTCATAATCACAATCCTTCTTAGGCTACTTAGGCAAAATCCATTTTTTAGTGGATTTTTCCCCTATATATATATATATACTAGGTTAATGCCCGCGCGATGCGCGGCTTCATCCAAAACCATATTATTTACTTTGAAATATAATATTTTGTACAAACGCATACATTGGAAGAAAAAAACAAAAAAGCTATTCAAATGCCGGAACAAACTTCTTTATAGACTACATTTGTTGTTTTATTCGTTACATTCCCATCTTTGATGTATCATTCCCAATATCACATGCCAATTGCTGCAACAATGATAGCAGTACCCCTTGGCTGAAAGGAACAAAATCACTTGCTAATATTCCCTGTAGATCAATCTACAATTTTTAAAACTTAAAAAGTAACATAAGATTACCACAAACCGATAAGTGATAAAAGGAGGGGGAAAATTGATCTATATGTATTATTAACGCACAAGACCTAAAATCATGTTACTCTTTTTTTTTGAACGGCGAATTTTGTATTTACTCTTTGTAGGACTTGAACCCATAACCTCCCCAATTTAGGTGGTCCTAAAAGTTTTGCTTCTCCCATTGGGCCGGCAACCCCAATGGTTAAAATCATGTTACTTAAAAAAGCGGATTGTTATCAAAATTATAAAATCTCTGTAAGCATATTATCTTAGTTTTTTGTTTAGAAGAAATTTGAAGAAATAATGATTCTGGTCAGCCTCCTGGTTTGACTCGTTAAACGTACTTGGGAGCATAACCAAGAAACAATGCGAACATGACTTCTACATAAATATATTTTGTATAGCTATGTACTTTTACGTTAGAACTTACCCTAGATTGGAATCAAATTTGAAATAGCTTAAAATACTATCATTTGTGCCAACATCAGCATCGAGAACTAATAATGAAAATAACACATTGAAGAATAGGGGAAACGAAATCACCTGTTAAGATGTCCATTAGTTATCATCAACTATTATAATTCTCCATGACTAAGATCTTGGTTTTAAAAAAGAGTGTGACGCCCCAGTGTGTTTTGATCGCATAGGCCTATACGTTATGTGTGCACATCATGTATGCAAGGCTATCTTTATCAGAAAATTATTTATGAATAATATTCTTTTATTTGTTAACTTTTGAACACAAAAATAATGGATGTTCTCCTCATTAGAGATGAATAAATGGTACCGGTATCAAATTTCTCAAACCAACTCGATTTTTGGTACCGATTCGGTACTGAAATTTAGTGTTTCCTGTACCGGTTTTTGCCTTCAAATATCGGTCAATACCGGGTATTTTCAGTACCAATACCCGTTTTTTTTAGATTTTTGGTATCGGTTGGTACAGAGCTCAATCCTGCTCGCCATCTCTAGTAAGATTTGTCCAATCGATGGTCTAAGTTTCCCATATCGGTTCGGTACCAGTTTTACCTTCAAATACCGCTCCATACCGGTACCGAACCTGTCACACCCCAACCGATGGCGGAAACATCGGGGCATGGCACTGAGCGAAACAGATTGTCCAGAAGTTTCCATAATAATTATCATTACCAATTAATTTAAATAACATGCCCCATACCATGTCTCAAAAGGTAAACAAATTATTACAGACAAAATCTAGGCAAGTAGTTCTATTCCGACAACTCAGATTTAAATAGCGCAATTGTTTATCTGCTTCTAGAGACCCTTAAATAAACTTGTACAGACAACTATTTGTTGGCCTCTAGAGCCTTATTCTAGCTTCGGTTTCCTACCAGATGTGCATCCTAAACACCTGTCACATACGTTAAAATAAAGTCAATACATATAATATAAAGGTGAGCATACAAGTTTGATAATAGCATATATAGTTCTAATTCGTTTACGCATAACTAGCACGTACACATAGTGAAATGAAGCACGTTAGTTATCGACATAGATCCATCGATACCAATGACTGCGGGTTGACTGCCAGAAGCAGTTCGCAATACATGATTACCACCGTAATCCATGCAAGTAATTGTCCTTAACAACCCCTGCGAACAGGTGCTGAGTCCAAACTATAGTACTATCGTTGCTAAGGCAGGTAGACAGCATTCCATTGTGTAAACATAACAAACAAGCATTCATAAGCCACGTATAACATGCATTAACGGTTAGCGTTCAAATAGTATTGAGAGTGTGTTGATTGTGATTTGAATATTCGTAACGTATGTAACACCCAAAAGTGCGTAAAGCAAAAAAGGGACCGAGTTTACTCACAGCGGTTGATGGATTGAAGGGAGTGCTTAGCGAGTGAGGTTAGCCTGGATAGTTTGGTAGCATAACGATAAGTGGCGCGTAAAACGATGCAAAGTGTAAATGGCTCGGACAGTAACTCAGTCGGGTTGGTAATCCGATCGGACGGTCCGGTCGTGCGGATTGACAATCCGTTCGGATGGTCATCCGGTCGGATGACTATTCGAGTGGATTGTTTCTTCCTTTGATGTGTTTGTGTATGATGGCTTGTCCTTTGAAGTTTTCGTTGTAGCATTTTGAAAACATTGCAGTATCTCTACTTTTCAAGTCAGTCGATCGGACGGCTTAGTCATGCGGGTGACAATCCGTTCGGATGGTCATCCGGTCGGACATGTTGTCCGGTCGGACGGCGACTCGAGTGGCGGGGTTACTCAGTGAGGACAAGTCCACAGCAGGTTGTCACTCGATCGGACAGCAGTCCGGTCGGGTGGCACCCTTAGTGCATTGAACATGTTGAAAATTGTTCGAGTGTTAAAGTCCAAGTATCTCATGATCCGAAGAGTAATCCGGTCGGATGGTAGTCCGATCAGATGGCAATTCGTTCAATACTCAAACTTAGATGAAGTTGATTAAGTGTGGGACCCAAGGTGTGATCTGTTCGGATGGTAATCCGTTCGGGTGGCTTATCTGCTCGGACGGTAGTCCGGTCGGATAGCACTCCGTCCCGGTTCCTCCGTACGTCTTACACTTGGTCGTTTTGTTTGTTTGTAGTTTTATCGAGACGTTTTGACATTGTGTTAACCAACAGAACTCCATTTTGACCCAAGCAACCCGATCGTCCAGGAATCACCCTAGTTCGACCAGTTAACTGGTTCATGACGGTTGTTCTTGGTTAACCCGAAATCGGTGGTCTCGTGAGTAGAACCCAGATCTTGAACTAGTACAACACCGCGAATGAGTAGAAGACTAGAACAAGGTCCGAATCTATCGGTTTTGAGTGCATTGAGTGTAAAAGAGTTGAAAGAAAGTTAGAAATCATCTTTCAATCCTTTTTCACCATGAATGTGTTTAGATCTATGCAAGATCTTTGTTAATTTGTGTGGAAATCGGTTAGATCTAAGTTGTTCTTGGTGGATTGAGGCCAAAACATGAAGTTCTTCAAGAACTCATGATGACGTCATCCTAGAACACCTCAAATCTAGTGATTTCACGGTTAAAAGTTAAGATTCAAAAGATAGAAAGGTGTAGGAGTGCGTGTAGATCAAGAAAGTACAAGATTTAGGATGAGATCTTACCGGAATCGAGAGAAATCGAGGAAAAGGTGAGGAGCACGAGCTGGTCGGACAGAGAGTTTCCAAAAGTAGAAAGAATGAAAGTGACATGGGTATTTATAGGATTCCAAAAGGGGAAAGTGTGGGTTGGTCGGATGGCATCCCGCCCGGATGACTATCCGGTCGGATGTCACCTCGGTCGGATAGCATATTGACACCACGACCAAGTGGCAGCCCGGTAGGATGGCTATCCGGCCGGATGGCACTTGGTTTGTGTGTTTGACGTGACGATTCTTGCTGATTCGATTACGATTGTGAGCGACGCGAGTGCGATGGAGTTTCCTATTCAAATTACTTTTAATCCCAACCACTCATATTCTCGAACTGTCCCTTCTCCACTAATTATTACACCATTTCGATTGTGATTCGAGTTCGATGTCGATTGAGTTCGATTGCAATTCGAGTTTCGATTGTTTTCCACAACATAACATAAATAAACATGCACAAGTAACACATAACGCACACACACACTTATAACACCATTCCAAATTCGTATTTCGAGTTTCGATTTGATTCGATGTCGATTTGATTAGCATAGTTTGATTATTTTCACACCCCGATATTTCCACGTACTACCGGTGGGCCCGGTGGGGAGTATCGTGACGTAGTCGATATCATCATAGTCAAACAACAGAATTTAAAATGCATAGCGGAAGCAAAAGATAAATATATTACAAACCGATTCAAAAGTAACATCAATTATTACAAACGGATTGTAAGATGGATCCACAGGCGGATCTTAAAACATAAACATTGTTCAACAGACTTTAGACGCCTAGAACTTGCAAGATTCCATATTAACGCCATGAGCTTCCAGCCAATTACGTTCACTACCTGTCACTTAACCTTTTTGGAAAATACGTCAGTTTACACTGGTAAATACAATTAACCGACTCGTTTTAAAAAGAGTTTGAGAAAATTGATTTAGATGCACCAGGCACAAAAATATATTTTATAACTTGGGAAAATATAAAAGTAATCTTGTATACAAATTTACATGTTCGTTATACATTCAGGGCCCGATGTTAGAAACCGAGTCAAGATTAACAGACACGCCACAAGTATAGGCCCACAAGAGCGTGAGATACCGTTTCCCTTATGCAACTGTCAGGTGTATGCCTACACCCCGTGCTTAAGACGTGGCCATTTGTTATAATGATGCCAAGGATATGCGGGACATGGTCATTAACCCCTAAAGGCTTTTATTTCAAACAATACAGATTAAAACGGGTTACCTCAATAATTTAATCACAATACGATTAAACATTCAATACCCGACCAAGCGGTATTTTTATAATACCGTATCCCAAGCCCGTATAGGGAAAATAAGTTAAGAGTATTTACCTGAGCAAGCAATGCAATTTATACTCAACTGTATATTCTAATCAGCAAGCACAAGTACTTCTACTGGGGCTCTTAATCTGGAACGAAGGTTTTATTAACCTATTAGATTCCTAACGGTCTTATTTAAGTCGTAACTTAGACCGGTTAGTTTTAAAGAAAGATACGGTTCAAAACGCATGACTAAGCGAAGACCGGATTAGAATGTGATTTAGACCCGGCAAGTTTGAAGACTTTCATAATATGGGTAATCTAAACACATTCTGGATTTTGAGATAAAAATGATAAGGTTTGACCCGTTTCGGCTAAGTTATGCAAACTAATTACATAAACCGAACCGAACACGCAAGAAGCGTAACGGGTAACCATAAGGGTCATATACAGGTTTCCTAAGTTAATATGCCTTAAATATGTTGTGACATCAGTAAGATATCTTCTATTATGCCCAAAATGGATTTAAACTCAAATTACGCCCCGTAGGGGTATTTTGGTCCTTTTTTAAAGGTTATAAAAGAGTTCAAATATAAATCTGAGTTCCGAGTCTGATGTAATCAGTAAAATACTTAATTTAATAAGTTATAACAGTAAGGTATCAAGTCTTATATTTATAAAATGGTCTTGATACATATTATACGTTAAGAACGCTTAAAAAGGCGATTTAGAACTCTATGTTATGCTCAGCCTTAAAATAAATAAAAATCTTCAAAAATCCCAAAATATTATATTATATCAGTGGGTAAAAAGTTTGGTATCAAATATTGGGTTTAGATAGGCTTTACGCTAATTATGCTGTTTAATTAATAAAAAGCGTTCTAATTACGCTATTGAGCATAACTCTTAATCTGGACCTCAAACTGATGTGAAATTTTAGGGACATGTTTATAATTCAGTAACAAAGATTATTGTCCTTTCACATTTCCAAAATTCTCGTTTTAAGGTCAAATGGGCATATTGGTCAACATTAGGCATTTAACGGAAACATCGGACAATCAACGAGTCAAGTAGTATAATCGCAGAGGGTTATACTATCATACAAGCTGGTCCTAACGGAGCTCTAAGGCATTCCTAAACCTTGCTCAAACGGGTCAGAACTGAAAGTCAAAGCAGGAGTCAAACTATGCGACTTTCGATCCCGAACCGAGCCTGAACTGAAAGTTGTGGGGTTGAACATGTCTAGACATGTTCTTACATTAATTACCAAGTTATATTAATGAAAAAATAGGTTGTATAGTTCCTACATTGCTAATTATGTGTTTATTTGCAAAATTGCTTCCTGTTGACTTTTTAAGATCAAGTTTGACCCGATAATTGACCTACTTAGAGTGAGAATCAGAGGGTGCCCTTTTATGGGTTTATTGCCAACATAATTACCAACTCATAGGTACTTTCAATTTGTAATTTGACTGGACAAATTAAGATTAATGACGAAGTCAAAACTTAATTACGACGGTTTGACTTTAAGCTAATAAACTAATCAAAACTGAATTAGGGAAGGTTAAGAATACTTACCAAGGTCCTAAGCACGACTAATGATCACTAGGAAAGGTGCTTGAGCTCCAAAATACTCCAGAAGTGAAGTTGTGAAGTTGCAAGGAATGTGATCAAATGGTGCATCAAGGAATTTCTTATATAGGGACTTCAATCCCACAAGATCATGCCAAACAAAGTCTATGGATGTTATGGGATCATTCCAAGTGTCCCTAGGCCCTTCTAAATCATTAAACAAGTCCCTAGAATCAGGAATTGGCAAAATGAGGCGGTGTAACCGGCTGGAACAGGCAGCTGTGAAGTTTCTGATGCTGGGTATGGCTTACGGACCGTAAGGGTCCTAGCCATACGGTCCGTAAGTACCTGGTCAGCAAACAACAACTTTCTCTTGTTGACAGATTTAGCCCCTGCACTTCCAGATGCCATTTCCGACACATCTAAGGCCCGTTAAACCATTTTTAAGGCTCTACAATGATGCCTAAATGTAACACCTGTGCCTTCACGGCCATCAAACAAATACCAAACCAATGAAATATTATATTTCATACTTGGGATTTGTAAAAAATATGTGTATCATTTGCACATATCAATTCTTGTTCAATTTCAAACTCTAAATCACTTTCTGGAAGGTTATACGCGCACCGATGCGTAAATATAACCAGTTTAATGCAACAAACACTCCGGAATAGTGACATAGGCTTAACATACCTTAAATAACCTTTACTTAACTTAGAAATAAGTTTTGAAGGCTTTGGTATGGCAAAAATCAAGTTAAATCGCTTACAGGGACTAAAGTTGACAAACTGCGAAAGTATGCCAATTTGAACTGTAACAGACATTCCGGAGCATGAACATAAGTTAAACATACCATAAATATCCTTCACATAGCTTAGAAATAGGCTTTGAGGTGTTCGGTATGCTAAAATAAACTTTTGTGTCATTCAGGGACTAAAAGTGTCAAAAAGTGCACAAGTTTGCATTTTCGCGTATAACTTACGTTCTGAATACATCTGGACATCCAAAAATTTATGTGAACATGACTATATTATATTTTAGTGTTCGCCATAAGAAAAATCCATTCGTTTCGTCATTTGGATCGTTTTTCGCGCTTATGCGCATTCCGTCGTAATTAACCGAACATCGCGTTCGTACGGCCAAACGAACCGACATCCATCATATTTTTGAACATATTTTAAGTTCCCTATACTTTAACTTCATTTTAGAGCTTTGAAATGGGGTTAACGGGCCTTAAACGTGTCGAAAATGGCCTAAATACAGTTCAGGGACCAAAAGTGTAATTCTGCCGAAATAGTGCCTAGCGGTGCGCTACACTTTAAGCGTAGCGGTGCGCTAGGGGTCTGCAGACCAGATTCAATGTTCAGAACAGCTGTTTGCACTTGTTTGATCCACAACCACATGTTCTAATTCGCCTAATCAGCAAGATAAGATCAAGATTTAGCCACCATAACATTTGGACAAGTGTACGGCCTTGATCGTTTCCCCTTTTCCAAGAAACGATCTCAACGGTGGACCGAAAACTATAAATAACCCAACACCCCCATTGCATTTCTCACTAGAATTCTGATTTTGAGAGCTCTAAGTTGAAACCATTGTTTCATACCTGAGTTCTTGAGTCGGGATTAGCATTCGGGGACCCTGGGTTAGTATTCTTTCGTTCTTTTCCTTATTTTTACTGCTTTTCGAGTCCGAAAGTCAAACTTTGTTTGACTTTCAGCGTTGACCAGTAATGGTCAATGCGAAGTTCGTTTGAACTTCGCAACGTGAGTGTAATCACGTTGGTCGTAGTCCCTTGGGACTATGCCCACTGATTACCACGTTGTCTAGAGTCGTAGGGTAGGCGATCTGATAAATCGCCTATACCTTCGAACTCGACCCATTTGGTCGATCATTAGGATCCGACCAAATACATTAGGTGACCATAGTAGGTAGGGAATAACCTTCCGAGGTTATACCCTATGGTCACATCGCTTAAGTAGTTGTATGATAGGTAGTTTATATGCCTTAGGTAAATTACCAGAATACCCTTTTCGTATATAATTGGTAATTAAGCATATGTAACCTAAACCTTTGTCACATAACTGATTATGTAACATGTTTAGGCATATAACACTTGTCATAGGACTAGTTAGGCGGTCCGAACGCGTTTTACGCGAACGACGCGTTAAAGTAGCATAAGCTTCCTAAACGGGTCGTAATGGGTCGATAAGACTTAGGTTAAGTTTCATTTAGTATGTAGGCTTTGTTAAACCATATCATATGAGTTCCTACACTCATTTGGTTTACAAACCCTAATGCTACCCAATCTTCCGATTTAGGTCCGGTTAATTAACATAGTTACCTATATTAGGTGCCGTTTGATTTCCGTGATCTCTAGCTTTGTTTGGTTGTTACTCAAGGACTACTGAGCAATCTCAAGTGAGTACATAGACCCCTCTTTTACTGTTTTCCAAACTGTTTTGGGGTGGAACACATGTGCCTACTTGTTACTTTCATGCTTTCCTGTTTTCATATCATATACCTGCTATGTTTGTTAGTACATTATAGTACGTCGTTTTACATTGACATTTTATGCTATGTATGTATATAGCGTGCATACTTAGTACATCGTTTTACATTGACATTTTATGCTATGTATGTTCATTTAGTTCATACTTAGTACATTGTTTTACATCACATCACGTCACATGCTATGTATGTTCATTGTTGCATACTTAGTACAGATTCATTTCATCACATGCTTACATTTTGGTATGACATTTGGTTTGTTAAATGGGACAATACATTCATTAACATTAGCTACGCCGTTCGTTAGTAGGTAGTGGTACCATAGGAATTGACAACTCCCGTTCCGGACATCCCAGGGAAAGGGGACAGAAAGGAATGACCGAATTCGTTGATATTTAAGACAGATAAACCTTTAATTTGTTTAAAGGGTTTATCACCTCAGTCGCCAGGCTTGGATGTATGCATTGGAACAACACCGCATAAATGTACATATTCAGTAAAGCATGCATATAGACATTTTAACATGATTGACCTTGATCATGCATTTTCACAAGATATAATGTTGATTTAAACACAGTTTTACTTCAATACCTTGTTTTTGTGCTTTTCACATATGGTTTAGTTGATGCGTTTTCACTAGCCATACATATCATTTAGGTTACACATTACATGATTTACATTGATCATGCATTTTGACATATTATTCAATACATTTGACAAATTCATTTATACATGGACAATTTACATTGTTGGTTTGGTTTGATTAAGTGATTAAGTAACGATGCGGGTGTAATATGATACAAGCATGGTGGATACGCCGCTGGTACTTCCTATATATAAGTGTTTGTATGGTATTACATGTCGTAGCGTTATTTGAATCATTTCAGTTTGAAACATAGAACATTTTATGCAAATAACATACATTTTCACAAGACATTGATTTACAAACAACTTAACTTATACAAACTCATTTGTACATGGCTATTCATTTAACCATGCATTATTCACTTATTTATATGTATCATCTGAACTTATTGTTTTTCAAATGATTTACAAAGACAAAGCAAATTACAAGGTTCATGACTAAACATTTTCTTAAATAGAAGTCATGAATCTTATTTTCACAAAACCTATGTATCTCACCGGCATTTTTATGCTGACGTACCATATTTTCACATGTGTTTTTCAGGAAATGAAGCATAGGATTGATCAAGATACACTTAGGCGGACATGGGCCTTAGTGACAATAAAAGATGCAGACTAGTTAATTATGTTGTATTTTCATGTTTGTTTAGACATTGTAACACTTTTATTGAATAAAACGAAACTTTAATTTCCATGGTTGTGAAACATTAATTCTGTTACAACACTCCCCGATGTTTCCGCCACGTTTTGTATGTTCCATGTGGTCGGGGTGTGACAGGAAAGATGGTATCAGAGCCAATGGTTATAGGGAATTAGGTTATTAGTAATGCTTTGACCTAGTCTATAACCTTTCTAGGACCCTAACGCGAGTTTACTTGCGTTTAGTCATAAAAACAATACCGTCACCTATCCTTAGGCGACGACCACAACAAGAACATAAATTTCAAAACCGCTTTGAAAACTAATCATCTGTTCTAGGATGATTGATTACTAGGTTTTGAACCCTCAATTGTAAGGTTTTGAACTCTCTGTTATATGGTTTTGAATCCCTTTGAATTTTCAAAATCTCGTCAAGGTTTTGGGTTTTAAATAATGTGAACACGTGCAAACTGGAAGGGTGAATGCCTGTATTCTGGGTTTTCTGTCTAGGCAAGCACTTCGTATACATCTCATCAGACGCGAGACCAGTTGTGCTTACCTGGGAATTCTTGGGATGAGTGTTCACTTATAGGCGAGCATGTCTTCAGTGATACATTAATAAGACCTGTTTACCTTGATTAGTCACCGTCTCATTTGCTTGCCCTAGGTAACAAACAAATGATCGCAATTTTCATTCGTTAACATTCTGCATTAATTTTTCCAATAACCTTTCACTTGCTTCTTCCTCTGTCTTTCATTTTCTTTTAGAATGTCTATTCCTCTCAGCACTGGTCAAATGTCCGAGCAAACAGCCAAATTTGCCCAGCAAATAGGCGAGGTGATACTGAAGTCTGTGGATTTAGGTATTGCCATGGCTCGTCTCAACAATGAAGTCTCCCGTCTCGACAATGAAGCCACTCAAGAACCACCAAAGGAAGCAGAAGTCAAGCCAGCACCAAAATTAAGGAAGCGTAAGGCTTCAAGGAAACTCGCAGAGGTTACATCTAATCAAGCAGGACCTAGCCAGGTAGCGATGCCACCAGCTAGGAAGCCGTACTTGGGAACTGCCCCATGGTGCAAGCGATGCAACCGTCATCATTTAAACCTCATACCCTGCTCCCAATGTACCTACTGTGGACGGTGGGGACATTTGATTAACACATGCCGCTTTGTTGCCCAACACAAAGCTGCTACAAACCTTGCTGCTACCCAACCCCAAGTCAACCCTACTCAAGCTCGTTTCCCACGTGGTACTTGCTACAACTGTGGCGATACGAGCCATTTCAGGAACAACTGCCCAAAGCTTGCTAATGCAAATCCAACCCTTGGATGAGCATTCGGCTGAACAAAGGATGTTACTGTCTTATGCTTTTGTTCTTTTGTTTCCTTGTAATGTGAAACAATTTGTTTTGTTTATAAATAAATCGTTGTTCACAAATTCTGATATACAAGTATAGTTACATGTGTGTATGATTTTCCTATGATACCTACATCAAGGAACTATATTCCTTACAAACTACTCTTGTGATTCTCTCTTTCAAATGATCGCTCATGATTCCTTTGAAAATTTTAAGTACTCGTTTCATTCTAAGAAACAAAGTACAGAAAATAAAGTGACATTATGAGTAATCATGCTTCTGCACATCTGTGCCTTTGAATCCTTGGTTAGATAACTAAGGGTTTTTCCAAATCTCATACCCATTACATTTTGATTTTTTCAACATACACAGTACCAGTATTTCAAAACAATCTTCATGATCTCAAAACATTTCATATAGTTTGAAAACAATTTTTCTAGATACATTGTCTATGTTATTTCAAAAACATTGGCCATGTTATCAAAACCAACCTTTCTAATTTCAAAATATTTCATATAGTCTGAAGACAATATTAACACAGTACATTTTCTCATCAAGTGCATGATTTCGAAAAGCATCATTCATGTTTTCCAAAAACCTTATACATAATTTCAAAAATTCATTCCGCATGATTTTAAAACATTTTTATAAATATACCTACCTAGTACATCTACTTTATGATATCAAAAGTATTATATATAAGGTTTCAAAAACACTAAACATATTTTTCTTAAAAGAACCCCATGCACAGTTTTCAAAAATATCCTTCTCGTACATTTACTTAACCTTCAAATTCTACTTCATATGTCGCCTTGACATATCTAGCATCTCAACCTCATAAGCATCTTACATCATGTTTTGACCTAAGCACATCCAGTGCAAGGTTTCAAAACATCTTCAACTTCTAAAATTCATATGGGATCTTTTTATCTTCATATTTAGACCCTTGTGGATGATCATGATTCAAATCAGAGTCCTTAATTGGATTTCTTATGTACCTTAATTCGAACATTTCGGTTCTAGTAATCGAAATCGAATTTTCTTTTTGAATCTTTCTATCTTTATAGTTAGATTCTCGAAATGTTTAAAGTACCAAATGAAATCCACAAGATGGATTCCTAGTGTGCTTTAAATACATGTACTCTGTTAGCAGAACAAACTTCTAGTTAAACAATTTTGTGGTTATGTGACTATGTGTTTATTCATCTTATGTTTTCTTTCATGCATTTTTGTGTTTTTAATACTCTGGATATTCGTTATCCAAATCCTCGCAGGATCTTTCATATCTTCATATGAGGGATTCGTAGCAGGATATTCAAAAGGTACTACCTTAAATCCTTAATGGGCTTCTATGTAATAGTTAAGACCCTTGGATTATATAGTACCACTCCAGACCCTTTTTAGTGGTCTAGTCAAAAGATTGATTCGCAATCTGGTTAAAGAATGACATCTAGTGATGTAGCTGGACAGACTCCTTGATAGTCTATTTAGATCATTTAATGATTTAAGTAAAAGGACTCTATGGCGGTCTAGTCACACTCATCACAGGATTGTTCATTTGGTTTTACCCTACACATTATAAACTAAGACTGTGTGAACTGTGCAAGGAATTCTCTAATTATGAATGCGCACATAATTATGAAATTTAGTGCACAGAAATCCAGTAAGATTTATTATGTGTAAGAGCCAATAGTGACAACAATAACAAAATGAGAACGATGTAATGGAGGTACGGTGGACGCACCAATGATGCTTCATATACTTGTATATAAGTATCCCTCTCACATTGCAATCATGATGTTATTAAAGTTACTAGAAGTTCAGAAACCTAGCCAATGTTGTTCGATCTTTTCAACTTCATACTTTCAAGCTCTCACAAGTTTCCTCTAAATAAATTTCGGGACGAAATTTCCTAAAGTAGGGGAGACTGTAACACCTGTGCCTTCACGGCCATCAAACAAATACCAAACCAATGAAATATTATATTTCATACTTGGGATTTGTAAAAAATATGTGTATCATTTGCACATATCAATTCTTGTTCAATTTCAAACTCTAAATCACTTTCTGGAAGGTTATACGCGCACCGATGCGTAAATATAACCAGTTTAATGCAACAAACACTCCGGAATAGTGACATAGGCTTAACATACCTTAAATAACCTTTACTTAACTTAGAAATAAGTTTTGAAGGCTTTGGTATGGCAAAAATCAAGTTAAATCGCTTACAGGGACTAAAGTTGACAAACTGCGAAAGTATGCCAATTTGAACTGTAACAGACATTCCGGAGCATGAACATAAGTTAAACATACCATAAATATCCTTCACATAGCTTAGAAATAGGCTTTGAGGTGTTCGGTATGCTAAAATAAACTTTTGTGTCATTCAGGGACTAAAAGTGTCAAAAAGTGCACAAGTTTGCATTTTCGCGTATAACTTACGTTCTGAATACATCTGGACATCCAAAAATTTATGTGAACATGACTATATTATATTTTAGTGTTCGCCATAAGAAAAATCCATTCGTTTCGTCATTTGGATCGTTTTTCGCGCTTATGCGCATTCCGTCGTAATTAACCGAACATCGCGTTCGTACGGCCAAACGAACCGACATCCATCATATTTTTGAACATATTTTAAGTTCCCTATACTTTAACTTCATTTTAGAGCTTTGAAATGGGGTTAACGGGCCTTAAACGTGTCGAAAATGGCCTAAATACAGTTCAGGGACCAAAAGTGTAATTCTGCCGAAATAGTGCCTAGCGGTGCGCTACACTTTAAGCGTAGCGGTGCGCTAGGGGTCTGCAGACCAGATTCAATGTTCAGAACAGCTGTTTGCACTTGTTTGATCCACAACCACATGTTCTAATTCGCCTAATCAGCAAGATAAGATCAAGATTTAGCCACCATAACATTTGGACAAGTGTACGGCCTTGATCGTTTCCCCTTTTCCAAGAAACGATCTCAACGGTGGACCGAAAACTATAAATAACCCAACACCCCCATTGCATTTCTCACTAGAATTCTGATTTTGAGAGCTCTAAGTTGAAACCATTGTTTCATACCTGAGTTCTTGAGTCGGGATTAGCATTCGGGGACCCTGGGTTAGTATTCTTTCGTTCTTTTCCTTATTTTTACTGCTTTTCGAGTCCGAAAGTCAAACTTTGTTTGACTTTCAGCGTTGACCAGTAATGGTCAATGCGAAGTTCGTTTGAACTTCGCAACGTGAGTGTAATCACGTTGGTCGTAGTCCCTTGGGACTATGCCCACTGATTACCACGTTGTCTAGAGTCGTAGGGTAGGCGATCTGATAAATCGCCTATACCTTCGAACTCGACCCATTTGGTCGATCATTAGGATCCGACCAAATACATTAGGTGACCATAGTAGGTAGGGAATAACCTTCCGAGGTTATACCCTATGGTCACATCGCTTAAGTAGTTGTATGATAGGTAGTTTATATGCCTTAGGTAAATTACCAGAATACCCTTTTCGTATATAATTGGTAATTAAGCATATGTAACCTAAACCTTTGTCACATAACTGATTATGTAACATGTTTAGGCATATAACACTTGTCATAGGACTAGTTAGGCGGTCCGAACGCGTTTTACGCGAACGACGCGTTAAAGTAGCATAAGCTTCCTAAACGGGTCGTAATGGGTCGATAAGACTTAGGTTAAGTTTCATTTAGTATGTAGGCTTTGTTAAACCATATCATATGAGTTCCTACACTCATTTGGTTTACAAACCCTAATGCTACCCAATCTTCCGATTTAGGTCCGGTTAATTAACATAGTTACCTATATTAGGTGCCGTTTGATTTCCGTGATCTCTAGCTTTGTTTGGTTGTTACTCAAGGACTACTGAGCAATCTCAAGTGAGTACATAGACCCCTCTTTTACTGTTTTCCAAACTGTTTTGGGGTGGAACACATGTGCCTACTTGTTACTTTCATGCTTTCCTGTTTTCATATCATATACCTGCTATGTTTGTTAGTACATTATAGTACGTCGTTTTACATTGACATTTTATGCTATGTATGTATATAGCGTGCATACTTAGTACATCGTTTTACATTGACATTTTATGCTATGTATGTTCATTTAGTTCATACTTAGTACATTGTTTTACATCACATCACGTCACATGCTATGTATGTTCATTGTTGCATACTTAGTACAGATTCATTTCATCACATGCTTACATTTTGGTATGACATTTGGTTTGTTAAATGGGACAATACATTCATTAACATTAGCTACGCCGTTCGTTAGTAGGTAGTGGTACCATAGGAATTGACAACTCCCGTTCCGGACATCCCAGGGAAAGGGGACAGAAAGGAATGACCGAATTCGTTGATATTTAAGACAGATAAACCTTTAATTTGTTTAAAGGGTTTATCACCTCAGTCGCCAGGCTTGGATGTATGCATTGGAACAACACCGCATAAATGTACATATTCAGTAAAGCATGCATATAGACATTTTAACATGATTGACCTTGATCATGCATTTTCACAAGATATAATGTTGATTTAAACACAGTTTTACTTCAATACCTTGTTTTTGTGCTTTTCACATATGGTTTAGTTGATGCGTTTTCACTAGCCATACATATCATTTAGGTTACACATTACATGATTTACATTGATCATGCATTTTGACATATTATTCAATACATTTGACAAATTCATTTATACATGGACAATTTACATTGTTGGTTTGGTTTGATTAAGTGATTAAGTAACGATGCGGGTGTAATATGATACAAGCATGGTGGATACGCCGCTGGTACTTCCTATATATAAGTGTTTGTATGGTATTACATGTCGTAGCGTTATTTGAATCATTTCAGTTTGAAACATAGAACATTTTATGCAAATAACATACATTTTCACAAGACATTGATTTACAAACAACTTAACTTATACAAACTCATTTGTACATGGCTATTCATTTAACCATGCATTATTCACTTATTTATATGTATCATCTGAACTTATTGTTTTTCAAATGATTTACAAAGACAAAGCAAATTACAAGGTTCATGACTAAACATTTTCTTAAACAGAAGTCATGAATCTTATTTTCACAAAACCTATGTATCTCACCGGCATTTTTATGCTGACGTACCATATTTTCACATGTGTTTTTCAGGAAATGAAGCATAGGATTGATCAAGATACACTTAGGCGGACATGGGCCTTAGTGACAATAAAAGATGCAGACTAGTTAATTATGTTGTATTTTCATGTTTGTTTAGACATTGTAACACTTTTATTGAATAAAACGAAACTTTAATTTCCATGGTTGTGAAACATTAATTCTGTTACAACACTCCCCGATGTTTCCGCCACGTTTTGTATGTTCCATGTGGTCGGGGTGTGACACTAAACATGGGGAACATGAAACATGCTCAAAGACACGTCGGATGTCGGTTCGTTTGGTCGTACGGTCACGTTGTTTGGTTAATAACGACGAAACACGGACGGACGCGAAAAACGATCCAAATTACGCGACGAATGGAATTTTATCAAGCCGATCACTAAAATAAAATATTTTAGTGCTTACATAAATTTTTTTTTGGATGTCCGGATATATTCAGAACGTAAGATATGAGCGAAAATGCAAACTTATGCACTTTTTGACGCTTTTAGTCCCTGTTGACCAAATAAGTTTATTTTTGCACACCAAACACCTCTAAGCCTATTTCTAAGCTATGTATAGGATATTTAGGGCATGTTTAACTTATGATCATATTCCAGAAGGTTCGACACTATACGAATCGTGAGACTTTTGCAGTTTGACGCAAATAGTCCCCCTAATGCGCAAACTTGCGCATATCATCGTTTAATAGTATCAAAGCCTTATCTAATCCATATTAGGCATTCTTAGGAATATTATTAAACCTTACAATGCTTCGGGTTCTCTAAAAGGTCATTCAGAGGTATAATTAAACATATTGACACTTTTAGTTCCTCTAACTTGCAAAGTTGCGCGTAACCTCAATTATAGGCATAAAAGCCTTGGACGGCCAAAGATTGGTATTCCCAAGAGTATAATCAAATATCATGAAGCTCTCGGTTTGATAAATGGTCACTCAGAGGTAAGAATTAACATGTTGACGCTTTTAACCCTTTATCGCGCAAACTTTCAATTAATCACGCAAACGGCTACACTTGATCAACAAGTGGCTTATTTATGAATATAAAACCATAAAAGGTTATCCAGAAACTTATTTTAAGTAAGTTAATACTTCCAGTCCTTTCCTAATCAAATTTTTTCGATTTTTCAAAAAAATTAGTCCCTTAAATTCAAGGTTTGACTCTATTAGGGTTTATTACACTTGTCAATACATTATTGGACGTGATTTTACGAGGTGTTACATCCTCACCCCCTTAAAAGAAATCTCGACCTCGATGTTTGCTAAAGTAAAGGAAGTACTTTCTGTCTTATATTGGACTGAATCTTCCCCAGTACATTTGGGCCTCTAAGGCACCCAAGTTGACCTCTATAACATGTACATGTCCTTTTGGAGCTTCTTAATATGCCAATCCTTAACCGATACAGTTTCTCGTCCAATCATAAACTTTCATTAATCTGTCTATCATTACGTGATAATGTGTTTCGATTTATTGGCGAAACCTATCCTTAAATCATCAGTGTGGGTCGCATTGCGAGCTCCACTAAGCTCCTTATATAGGTTTTAGCTTATAGGCTATTGACCTTTGTTGCATTTGATTTCCCGAATGTTCCTATATATCCAGGGCTTAACTTACCCTGAGAAATTGAAATTTAGCACACCCTTCTTAGAGCGATACTTTCGATTGAACCTTATTCCTTATTAAGGACTTAAGAAGGTTGCGACTTTTATAAATCCTCAATTTTTCTGCCGATTACTGGCAACTTTAAGATGATTATAAATTCGAATGATCTTTTTGTTGTTTCCAATGCAACTTTTAGATCTTGATAATTGGGCTTACCACTCTATTGTTCTAACAATAGATTTTTAACATTCCATCTATACAAGGTCCCCAAAGGAGTAGCCTTGATACTTACATAATAATTGTTATAGAAAAACTTATTTTATGGTGAGATGGTTATTCCAACCACCGCTTAAAACTAATCTTAAGGAATAGCTAATCCTTGCCGTTAGTCGAACAAATCGACGATCCTGAGAAGCTGATGGCAATTCTTAATTGTTGCCTAAATAGGGTTGCGGTAATCAATGTATAAGCAAGATGAACCGTCTTTCTTAATTAACAATACCGAATTCTCAGAATATTGAGTTAGGCTATATGAATTCTCTATTTTAAAACTCACTTAATCAGGGTTTCGATTCTTCCAAAGATGGCTCCTGCCGTCTTGGAGATTTCATAATAATACAACCCTAAATGGGGTATAAATCTTAACTCTACTTGCTTCTCAGAAGGTAAACAAGGTATTCTTAGGAGAAAATATTCAAGGTACAAGGAGGTTACAGAGATTTTCCAAATCTCAGGCTCCAATTCATCCACCATTGCTTGTGTCAAATAAGTGACACATTTATGCTATAAGTCCACGAATTCCTTAATCGGGAACATTTACTTGGACAATTCTATTTTTAGATATCTTCTTTGAATACCATTAGCTGACTTTAGTACAATATGACTATTGGTATATCTTAGTGGTTCCATACATTAAACCTCCATACTGATCAGGCATGGAAGCAATCTATGGGACACACTAGGTTACGCCAATTCTCGTATGGCTCTTTTATCAAACATAGTTGGCACTCGCAGTTGATAAAATCAATGAGGAAAATAATTAAAATAACATATATTGTTGTACTCTATTCGAAGAAAGAGTACTTTTAGATTTTTCAGAAAGATCTTCGTCGAAAAATAGAAGAGACGGTCTCTATGGTTTTCATTGGTAGGTTCTACCTTCTACTTAGCATCTGGAGCTCTTATGAGTATCATCAAAAGTTTGCTAAGCTTATGGTTTATGAAAGACTTATTATTGCCTGTATTAAAAACAGGACACTTAGCAGAAATTATCTTTGGTAAATGGTAAGGAATGTACTTGATGACATCATGTACTGCCTCTTGGCATTCATCAGGTGAATTCGGGCATTTCCCTTCTTAGCCTTTCCAGGCTTAGCTGCACCTTCTTTGGCAGCTTTATGGCATCTAGTTCTGATGTGGCCTTTCTTACCACAGCCGTAACAGACTGCATTCTTTATGTCCCTACATTCATGGGACTAATGACCAGTTCCTTGCAGATGCCACACTGCTTTGGTCCTTGATCGATTTGACACTGTCCCCAGTGTCTTTTATGGCAGTTCTTACATACATGCTTCTTACTGAACTTATGTTGGTTCTTATTAAGCCCGTATTTGCTCTTTTTCTTAGATTTCTGGGAGTTACCCTCCTCCTTTGGTTCATCCTTCACATTCGAAGTGTGAACAAAGCTCTCTTCATGAGCAATTTAATATGGTTTTGAATGGGATTTGGAGCGAGTAGCACTCGGCTCCTTGAATTCTTTCATGACCTTTTTCCATGGCCTTTCCAACTACTACGTCAGCCACAGCTTGGAGATTAACTCCATTAATATTGATGTTTATGCTTGTAGCTTTATTAGCTTTTGTCGCGTTAATAGTATCGCGACTGTTGTCTGCCTCCTTCGAGTTTTCCATACTCGAAACTTGGTACTAATCACCAATTTAAACAATTATTAGTCATCATCCTGATGACTCGACGTAGATTAGCCACGGCATCCATAAACCGTATGGGCTATTATGTTCCGAACATTTCTAATGAACGTTATTTGAATGTATATCCATTACATTTAGCCTAGGTCACAAAAGGACCTTCAATGGCATTTAAGGTTTGGAGTGAGTCCATTACCTATTTGACAGGGGATCATAATGTCACAACTGTCTTTGTCACAAGGGCGATTATAAATAGCTCAAAGGCTAGCCTTACATGACTTTTATTATTTATATACATACCTATGGCACAGAGGCCCGTCGCGAGGGATGTAGAAAGGTATGGCAAAATGCCCAGTCATGAAGGACATTAGTAATCATATGGCGCGAAGGTATTGTCACAATGATATTTAGATGTGGCACCAATGGCCTAGTCTCCAGGACGTTATAGGATATGGCACTAAGGCCTGTCACTAAGGACATTTATCAAATCTGGCACAAAAGGCACGCCATAAGGGATGTTAACATTTAGTATGTTAACTTGTTACGAATGACAAATTATAGCTCGGAGGTTTGTCATGGATGACTTGAATAAGATTTTGTGGGTTTGTCACAAGGACATCAGTTCATAGGCCGCAATCTTATTAGATCAGGAACTTTAAGGCTTGAACATAGTTCTTCACCTTTGGACAGGGAGTCATAGACTACAACTGTCATCGTCTTGAAAGACGATTCTTTTGGCAGGATGGTAAACCAATTAACATCACTAATGGATGTTTATATATAATTATCGTATCTAATGATATTAGTCATGATCACATCGATCATATTGACTATTAGGTTTGGGTATAATCCCACCATTTTGAATAGGGGATCATAAACATCACCATTATCTCTGTCTTATCGACAATAGAGTAAAGTATAGCCCGTAGGCATTTCATTACTAGGGATGTTAATATTATGATCATCATACTGATGATACTAGTTAGGATCGTAATGATCATATAGACTATGGGATTTGAACATAGCTCACCCCCTTGGGCAAAGAATCACAAAAGATTACAATTGCCTTTTCTTAAAGGACAATATAATATAGCCCTTAGGCAAAAAATATTAAGGATGTTTAAATTTTAATCATCGTACTGATGATTTTAGTCATGATCGCATTGATCATATAGACTATTAGGCTTGAGCACCGCTCACTACCTTGAACAGGGGATCGTAAAGATCACAATGTCTTTGTCAAAAATGGACAATATAATATGGCCCGTAGGTGAAACATCACTAATGGATGTTTATAATAGGTTCATCATATTGGATGATATAAGTCATGATTACATTAATCATATTGACTATTTGGCTTGAGCATAGCTCACCACCTTAGACAAGGAATCATAAAGATCACAATGTCAATGTCTCAAATGGACAATGTATTATAGCCCGTAGGCAAAACATCACTAAAGGATGTTAAATAATATGATCATCATATTAGATGATATTAGTCATGATCGCATTGATCATATAAACTATTATGTTTGGACATAGTCTGACATTTTTAGACAGGGAGTCGTAGACTACAACTGTCATTGTCTTTATTAGACAACAAGTATAGCCCGTAGGCATTTCACCACTAATGGATGTTTATGTTATGATCATCACATTGATGATACTTGCCATGATCGGCTCTGACATATAGGCTTTAAGGCTTAGATGTAATCCAATACCTTGATGGCTGGTGTGGTTTCTCACGCCACACTGCCAGGAGTGTTAACATGTTCTCAGATGTTAACAAAGATTAATTATCTGAAGAGGGTTTTACCATCATAGCCAAGTTCATAGACATATAGGCTAGGTTATACCATTAAGAGGATCTTTTGAAATTTTCAGCTGATCGATAAAGTTCGAGTAAAATTCATAACTGTCGTTGGATAAAGGACGAAATGAATACCTACATAAAATTTTCAAAACTTTCCTAAATTATTAAGAATTTACAATAGTGCCTTAATCAGGACTTTTAGTAATATATTTGTCCACAGAGGACTAAGAGGAAAATATAAGTCCGTATAAGGACTATAAATATTATAAGTCCATATTGGAGTTATAATGAAATATCATGTCCTCAAAGGGACTATTTCGAAATAACGTATCCCCAAAAGGGATTTTAATGAAATAACATGTCCATAAAAGGACTATATTGGTACAGCGTGCACACCAAAAAGGGCTTTGCTGTACAGATGTCCTCACAGGGACTTAATGCAGCTTTAGTCCGCAAAGGGACTAAAAGGAAATATAAGTCCGAAAAGGGACTATAAGATATGTCCGCATAGGGGTTATTATGATATAACATGTCCATGAAGGGACTATGATGAAATAATATGTCCTTGAAAGGACGATAATGAATTATTATGTCCGCCAGGGGACTTTGATAAAATAATATGTCTACGAAAAGACTTTTTTATGAAATACTTTGCCCACGAAAGGACTATGAAGAAATATAATGTCCATGAGAGGACTATATTGAAATAGTATGTCCACCAAGGGAATTTAGTAGAACATAATGTCCACAAGGGACTATATTGAAATATAATGTCCATGAAATGACTAAATAGCAAATGCCCATATAGGGTCTTAAGTCAAAAGCGTATGTCCACACAGGGACTAAATAGAAGAGATAGGTCCTTATAAGGATTTAAAAGACAATGAATATTATAAAAGAAGGATTTTCCAACGTCTTCCTTGCTCCATTTCGATTGTTTCTCTTCTTTGATTACCATATACGGTAGGGATACTGAAGACCTCAGTAAATAAGGTAAGTATTCCCATTAGGATCTGTGATAAAGTAGAATTCAAAGATTTTATGGTTAAAGAATGATATAATTCACGGATTGGGTTTTAACTGATACAATCCAAATCTGGGATTTCAAAGCTTGAAGGTAAGGAATAGGGATCATTAGGATCCTCTGGCATTATTTTCAAAACGGGAGTCTCAGGGACCACCTGGTATGGACTTCACTGACACAGACTTTCAAATTTGAGCCTCAGGGACCTCCGGTATGGACTCTGAAGTCTGATTAAAATTTTCAATGGGTTTGGTTTTGGGAATGAATCCATAAAGGTCTTCCTCCAACCCGGTCGCATGCTTATTCTAGCCGTACTACGAAGCTTGACAATCCTTGGCTTCAGATGAGGAGAATCTCCATCAACGGCTTCCTTGCTTGGCGACATAATCAAAATACATAAAATCGAAAACAATGTTTACTTAATAGGGATGAGAGCATTCCTATGTTAAGTCTAGACTCAGTAGGTCAAGGAATGTGCTACTGTGTCATTGAGATTAAACACAAAAGGCTAGTGTTTAATTCACTCAATGTTGGCTTTGATACCAACCTGTCACACCCCGATATTTCCACGTACTACCGGTGGGCCCGGTGGGGAGTATCGTGACGTAGTCGATATCATCATAGTCAAACAACACAATTTAAAATGCACAGCGGAAGCAAAAGATAAATATATTACAAACCGATTCAAAAGTAACATCAATTATTACAAACGGATTGTAAGATGGATCCACAGGCGGATCTTAAAACATAAACATTGTTCAACAGACTTTAGACGCCTAGAACTTGCAAGATTCCTTATTAACGCCCTGAGCTTCCAGCCAATTACGTTCAGTACCTGTCACTTAACCTTTTTGGAAAATACGTCAGTTTACAATGGTAAATACAATTAACCGACTCATTATAAAAAGAGTTTGAGAAAATTGATTTAGATGCACCAGGCACAAAAATATCTTTTATAACTTGGGAAAATATAAAAGTAATCTTGTATACAGATTTACATGTTCGTTATACATTCAGGGCCCGATGTTAGAAACCAAGTCAAGATTAACAGACACGCCACAAGTATAGGCCCACAAGAGAGTGAGATATCGTTTCCCTTATGCAACTATCAGGTGTATGCCTACACCCCGTGCTTACGACGTGGCCATTTTATTATAATGATGCCAAGGATATCCGGGACATGGTCATTAACCCCTAAAGGCTTTTATTTCAAACAATACAGATTAAAACGGGTTACCTCAATAATTTAATCACAATACGATTAAACATTTAATACCCGACCAAGCGGTATTATTATAATAACGTATCCCAAGCCCGTATAGGGAAAATAAGTTAAGAGTATTTACCTGAGCTAGCAATGCAATTTATACTCAACAGTATATTCTAATCAGCAAGCACAAGTACTTCTACTGGGGCTCTTAATCTGGAACGAAGGTTTTATTAACCTATTAGATTCCTAACGATCTTATTTAAGTCGTAACTTAGACCGGTTAGTTTTAAAGAAAGATACGGTTCAAAACGCATGATTAAGCGAAGACCGGATTACAATGTGATTTAGACCCGACAAGTTTGAAGACTTGCATAATATGGGTAATCTAAACACATTCTGGATTTTGAGATAAAAATGATAAGGTTTGACCCGTTTCGGCTAAGTTATGCAAACTAATTACATAAACCGAACCGAACGCGCAAGAAGCGTAATGGGTAACCATAAGGGTTATATTGAGGTTTCCTAAGTTAATATGCCTTAAATATATTGTGACATCAGTAAGATATCTTCTATTATGCCCAAAATGGATTTAAACTCAAATTACGCCCCGTAGGGGTATTTTGGTCCTTTTTTAAAGGTTATAAAAGAGTTCAAATATAAATCTGAGTTCCGAGTCTGATGTAATCAGTAAAATACTTAATTTAAAAAGTTATAACAGTAAGGTATCAAGTCTTATTTTTATAAAATGCTCTTGATAAATATTATGCGTTAAGAACGCTTAAAAAGGTGATTTAGAACTCTATGTTATGCTCAGCCTTAAAATAAATAAAAATCTTCAAAAATCCCAAAATATTATATTATATCAGTGGGTAAAAAGTTTGGTATCAAAGATTGGGTTTAGATAGGCTTTACGCTAATTATGCCGTTTAATTAATAAAAAACGTTCTAATTACGCTATTGAGCATAACTCTTAATCTGGACCTCAAATTGATGTGAAATTTTAGGGACATGTTTATAATTCAGTAACAAAGATTATTGTTCTTTCACATTTCCAAAATTCCCGTTTTAAGGACAAATGGGCATATTGGTCAACATTAGGCATTTAACGGAAACATCGGACAATCAACGAGTCAAGTAGTAAAATCGCAGAGGGTTATACTATCATATAAGCTGGTCCTAACGGAGCTCTAAGGCATTCCTAAACCGTGCTCAAACGGGTCAGAACTGAAAGTCAAAGCAGGAGTCAAACTATGCGACTTTCGATCCCGAACCAAGCCTGAACTGAAAATTGTCGGGTTGAACATGTCTAGACATGTTCTTACATTAATTACCAAGTTATATTGATGACAAAACAGGTTGTATAGTTCGTACATTGCTAGTTTTGTGTTTATTTGCAAAATTATTTCCTGTTGACTTTTTAAGATCAAGTTTGACCCGACAATTGACCTACTTAGAGTGAGAATCAGAGGGTGCCCTTTTAAGGGTTTATTGCCCACATAATTACCAACTCATAGGTACTTTCAATTTGTAATTTGACTGGACAAATTAAGATTAATGACGAAGTCAAACCTTAATTACAACGGTTTGACTTTAAGCTAATAAACTAATCAAAACTGAATTAGGGAAGGTTAAGAATACTTACCAAGGTCCTAAGCACGACTAATGATCACTAGGAAAGGTGCTTGAGCTCCAAAATACTCCAAAAGTGAAGTTGTGAAGTTGCAAGGAATGTGATCAAATGGTGCATCAAGGAATTTCTTATATAGGGACTTCAATCCCACAAGATCATGCCAAACAAAGTCTATGGATGTTATGGGATCATTCCAAGTGTCCCTAGGCCCTTCTAAATCATTAAACAAGTCCCTGGAATCAGGAATTGGCAAAATGAGGCGGTGTAACCGGCTGGAACAGGCAGCTGTGAAGTTTCTGATGCTGGGTATGACTTACGGACCGTAAGGGTCCTAGCCATACGGTCCGTAAGGACCTGGTCAGCAAACAGCAACTTTCTCTTGTTGACAGATTTAGCCCTTGCACTTCCAGATGCCATTTCCGACACATCTAAGGCCCGTTAAACCATTTTTAAGGCTCTACAATGATGCCTAAACATGGGGAACATGAAACATGCTCAAAGACACGTCGGATGTCGGTTCGTTTGGTCGTACGGTCACGTTGTTTGGTTAATAACGACGAAACACGGACGGACGCGAAAAACGATCCAAATTACGCGACGAATGGAATTTTATCAAGCCGATCACTAAAATAAAATATTTTAGTGCTTACATAATTTTTTTTGGATGTCCAGATATATTCAGAACGTAAGATATGCACGAAAATGCAAACTTATGCACTTTTTGTCGCTTTTTGTCCATGTTGACCAAATAAGTTTATTTTTGCGCACCAAACACCTCTAAGCCTATTTCTAAGCTATGTAAAGGATATTTAGGGCATGTTTAACTTATGATCATATTCCGGAAGGTTCGATACTATACGAATTGATAGACTTTTGCAGTTTGACGCAAATAGTCCCCCTAATGCGCAAACTTGCGCATATCATCGTTTAATAGTATCAAAGCCTTATCTAATCCATATTAGGCATTATTAGGAGTATTATTAAACCTTACAATGCTTCGGGTTCTCTAAAAGGTCATTCAGAGGTATAATTAAACATATTGACACTTTTAGTCCCTCTAACTTGCAAAGTTGCGCGTAACCTCAATTATAGGCATAAAAGCCTTGGACGGCCAACGATTGGTATTCCCAAGAGTATAATCAAATATCATGAAGCTCTCGGTTTGATAAATGGTCACTCAGAGGTAAGAATTAACATGTTGACGCTTTTAACCCTTTATCGCGTAAACTTTCAATTAATTACGCAAACGGCTACACTTGATCAACAAGTGGCTTATTTATGAATATAAAACCATAAAAGGTTATCCAGAAACTTATTTTAAGTATGTTAATACTTCCAGTCCTTTCCTAATCAAAGTTTTTCGATTTTTCAAAAAAATTAGTCCCTTAAATTCAAGGTTTGACTTTATTAGGGTTTATTACACGTGTTAATACATTATTGGACGTGATTTTACGAGGTCTTACAATTATTGATTAGTTAACTTTATCGCATTGTTACTTCCTACAGTTCACAGTCGTAAGTCGATTAAATAGTGATTAACACACGTCGATTATTGTAATTATTGACACTTACTCCACTTAATACAATACATAAAAGAAATTCACTACTAGTCAAATCGCGCGAAATCTGTCGTTGACTTTTGAAAACACGGGGTGTTACAGAACCGTACTGTACCGGTACCCATTTTTTTGGGATTTTCGGTAGTGATTGGTACAGAGCTCATCGCTACTCATCATCTATAGTAAGATTTGTTCAACCAATGGTCTAATTTTTTCATATACTCAAACCCATTTGTTCAGTCAACGGTCTAATTTGTTCAAATCATGCGCGCTTCTGATGCATGCGTTTTAAAACCAAGATTAAGATTATAAATATAGAAAAGTAAATCTAAATCACCTCAAGTATTGCTGTCATAGAAGGAACACAGGTATCGAAGAGTAATAATATGAACTCAGCTCCTTTGCTTCTACAAAGCTGTTTTCTTTGGAGATAACCGAATGAGTACCTGAATATGATTCATAAATCATAAGTTTAATAGTACTACCAAATAAGATACTTATGGATTTGTGAAGGGTTTCTAGTACCTGCATTCAAGTATATATATTTCTCCAAGTAAGCTTAATAGTGCTGAATCACCAGCAGCATGTTCAGTTATATATTTCTCCAAACATTCAAGTACCCGTATGGCATGAAGTCTAGCAACATCAATACTGGTGGCACTAATCGTTTTTGTCACAAACAACGCAACCTAGCCTGCACCATTTCTTGGTGTGTTTTCCAACGTCTTCTCTAACAGTAATCAACCTACACTTTTATTCAATGATTGACCTTTATCTATTTGATAAACAATAACATATCAAAGCCAAAGCACAAGTTGTTGTTGGTTAACTAATTAAATAAAATCTAATTCTGTTGGTACTTACGTTCCATCAACCAGTTTTTTGAAGCGAAGATGCTCGGGAACACTTAATTCCTCAACCAAGAGGGCATTCACATTGACTCTGAAATATTCCCAAACACAATGTCCGAGACGAATAATAACAATAACAATAACAATAACAATAACAATAACAATAACAATAACAATAATATTAATAACACAGGTCACTGGAGACTTACCAGACATAGTTCATAATATCGATCAGCCTATGTTTCTCAATTATAAGCGTCAAGTTGAAAGTTCTAGCCTCCCTTTCCATTCTGCACCATATCGATCATCCTGTGAAAGACCATTAAAAAACAAAATCACTACAAAAGAGAATGAATCTGTAGTTACTTGAAGACTAACATTGTTCTTTTGACTTTGATAGTTTAACCCGAACAAATTCCCAATTTGCCCTAAAGAGATACATTATATACCCAAATCGACCCACTTATAAAAGGCATAAAGATACGGTTTGTTTAGCATAGTGTCTGTTCAGTGAAATAGGTAAAACCACCAAAACGCTTTTATTTAAAATATAAGATCATCATCATAATTTAACTTGCCAAACACACCCATTTTGCAATGCCAGTTTTGACCCAAAACCCAATGTGAACCACAACCAAACTTGCCTAACACACCCATTTTGCAATGCCTAAAGATAAAAAAAATACATGACGAACACCTTGAAGCAGAAAAAACTCTGTTTGGTTCTTTATCGCGTCCATCCAATGCATCAAGTTCAGACGCAACCCTCTTTATGCATTTCATAGCCACTTGTACAGATGGCAACATGATATGCAATTGAAAAGATAATGTTTATTCTTCAAATATATAATTAATTTAAAATTATAACATAAGACAACAATTCCTTGACTACTACTCCAGAATCCTGCAAACAGTTGAGTGGGATGCCAATTTCTTTATCACTGTTCTCAAGTCCACTATGAAAAATAACAATTTATAGATTTGTGTGATTAGAAAGAATAGAAAAAAAAAGATATCAAAATATAAATATTAAGTGTTTCGATAGCAACTTGTATATTTTTTCTTCAAAGCCTACAATCCTTTTGATCACTACCCCATACATGTTTATGTAATGTACTCCTTGAACCATTTCTACAACTGAATAAATATTTGACTGAGTTCATTTAATGATTAATAATATAATAATTCACAATCATAAACTTAATTTCACCACAAAAAAAAAAAAAAAAAAAAAGAAATGAATACCTTGTAGTGGCTTAAATTTAAAGAGCATTAGTAATAGCATTTTCATTGTAGGTTGTCCTAGCAAACATCCAGCCTACTAAATACTGCACTTAGTATAAAAATCATGTTTAGATCACCTCAAATAAAAATATAAGAAGAATAAGCAACGCCAAAAATCTAGAAATAGGTTTGAGTAAATACTTTTAGTAGACTTTGAAGGTGATTTTGCTGTTATGAACACCAAATTTTTTTAACATGTTCTAGTAAATTTTAATGGCATGAAAAAGCTATAAAAGAAAACAAAAAAGAATTTTTTATAGAGTTTATTGCCACCCTTACCTTAAGATTATAATTAATGGCACGCCAACCCGCCAAATTCAAATAAAAAATTTCAAATGACACACCAACCTGCAACCCGCCAACTCGACACGATTACCACCTCTACGTGAGACTATAATTAATGAAATTGTGTAGTTTAAATGTCTTAAAGCTCTGAGTAGGCATGTAAACGAACTGAACGAACACGAACATAGGCATGTTCGTGTTCGTTCATTTAACTTTAACCGAACACAAACATGAACACGAACAAATAATCGAACACATTTTTTTGTTCGTGTTCGTTCATTAAGAAATCAGACATGTTCGTGTTCGTTTATGTTTGTTCGTTTAAAGCCTAAACGAACAGTTCACGAACATAAACGAACACAAATGAACATAAACGAACACAAATGAACATAAACAAAAAAAATAATTGAACATATTTGAATAAACATAAATTAACATGATTGAACAAACATAAACTGAACAGATTTAAAAATTTTATTTTTTATTACTAGAAAACTCAATTAATAATTAGTTATATTTATATAAGTAGTTAGAAAACCTAATATTTATATAAACATAACTATTTATGTATTTACTGAAACTTAAATGAACATAAACGAACGTAAAAAAACGAACATAAATGAACGAACATAAACGAATGTTCACGAACATAAATGAACGAACACTAGGAGTGTTCATGTTCGTTTATTTAATTAAACGAACATAATTTTTTGTTCGTGTTCGTTCATTTATTAAATAAACGAACATAAACGAACTTCCCACCGAACAAGTTCACGAACAGTTCATGAACGTTCGTGTAACACCCCGTGTTTTCGAGAAGTCAAAGTCAAGGTCAAAGTCAACGACCGATTTCGCGCGACCTGACTTCTAGTGAATTTCTTTTATGTATTGTATTATGTGGAGTAAGTGTCAATAATTACAATAATCGACGTGTGTTATTCGCAATCTAATCGACTTACAACTATGAACTATAGGAAGTAACAATGCAATAAAGTTAACTAAACGGTAATCAAACTTTGCTAATCAAATCGACATCGAATCAAATCGAAACTCGAAATACGAATTTGGAATGGTGTTATAAGTGTGTGTGCGCCATATGTGTTACTTGTGCATGTTTATTTATGTTATGTTGTGGAAAACAATCGAAACTCGAAATGCAATCGAACTCAATCGATATCGAACTCGAATCACAATCGAAATGGTGTAATAATTAGTGGAGAAGGGACAGTGCGAGATATGAGTGGTTGGGATTAAAAGTAATTTGCATAGGAAACTCCATCGCATTCGCGTCGCTCGCAATCGTAATCGAATCAGCAAGAATCGTCGCGTCGAACACACGAACCAAGTGCCATCCGGCCGGATAACCATCCGAACGGGCTGCCACTTGGTCTTGGTGCCAAGATGCCATCCGACCGAGGTGACATCCGACCAGATAGTCATCCGGGCGGGATGCCATCTGACCGACCCATACTTCCCCTTTTGGAATCCTATAAATACCCATGTCACTTTCATTCTTTCTACTTTTGGAAACTCTCTGTCCGACCAGCTCGTGCTCCTCACCTTTTTCCTCGATTTCTCTCGATTCCGGTAAGATCTCATCCTAAATCTTGTACTTTCTTGATCTACACGCACTCCTACACCTTTCTATCTTTTGAATCTTAACTTTTAACCATGAAATCACTAGATTTGAGGTGTTATAGGATGACGTCATCATGAGTTCTTGAAGAACTTCATGTTTTGGCCTCAATCCATCAAGAACAACTTAGATCTAACCGATTTCCACACGAATACACAAAGATCTTTCATATATCTAAACACTTTCATAGTGGAAAAGGACTGAAGGATGATTTCTAACTTTCTTTCAACTCTTTTACACTCAATGCACTCAAAACCGATAGATTCGGACCTTGTTCTAGTCTTCTACTCATTCGCGGTGTTGTACTAGTTCAAGATCTGAGTTCTACTCACGAGACCACCGATTTTGGGTTAACCAAGAACATCCGTGATGAACCAGTTAACTGGTCGAACTAGGGTGATTCCTGGACGATCGGGTTGCTTGGGTCAAGATGGAGTTCTGTTGGTTAACACAATGTCAAAACGTCTCGATAAAACTACATACAAACAAAACGACCAAGTGTAAGACGTACGGAGTAACCGGGACGGAGTGCTATCCGACCGGACTACCGTCCGAGCGGATAAGCAACCCGAACGGATTGCCATCCGAACGGATCACACCTTGGGTCCCACACTTAATCAACTTCATCTAAGTTTGTGTATTGAACGAATTGCCATCCGATCGGACTACCATCCGACCGGATTACTCTTCGGATCATGAGATACTAGCACTTTAAAGACTTAAACAATTTTCAACATGTTCACTAACAGGGTTACTACCCGGACGGATGGACATCCGACCGAGTGACTCTTCTGCTGTGAATTTGTTCCCACTAGGTAACTTCATCACTAGAGTCACTGTCCGACCGGACTACCGTCCAACCGGATGACCATCCGAGCGGATTGTCATCTGCACGACTGATCGTCCAATCGACTGACTTGAAGGATAGAGATACTTCAATGTTTTCAAGTGCTACAACGAAAACTTCAAAAGTCAAGACATCATACACAAACACCTCCTTCTCATAGGAAGAAACAATCCACTCGAATAGTCATCCGACCGGATAAGCTGTCCGACCGGATGACCATCCGAACGGATTATCATCCGCACGAACAAGCCGTCCGATCGGATTACCATCCGACCGAACTGCTGTCCGAGCCACTGACACTTTGCACCGTTTTACGCGCCACTTATCGGTATGCTATCAAACTATTCAGGCTAACCTTACTCGCTAAGCGCTCCCTTCAATCCATCAACCGCTGTGAGTATACTCGATCCCTTTTTGCTTTACGCACTTTTGGGTGTTACATACGTTACGAATATTCAAATCACAATCAACACACTACTCAATACTTTTTGAACGCTAACCGTTAATGCATGTTATATGTGGCTTATGAATGCTTGTTTGTTATGCTTACACAATGGAATGCTGTCTACCTGCCTTTGCAACGATAGTACTATAGTTTGGACTCAGCACCTGTTCGCAGGGGTTGTTAAGGACAATTACTTGCATGGATTACGGTGGTAATCATGTATTGCGAACTGCCTCTGGCAGTCAACCCGCAGTCATCGGTATCGATGGATCTATGTCGATAACTAACGTGCTTCATTTCACTATGTGTACGTGCTGGTTATGCGTAAACGAATTAGAACTATATATGCTATTATCAAACTTGTATGCTCACCTTTACAATATATGTATTGACTTTATTTTAACGTATGTGACAGGTGTTTAGGATGCACATCTGGTAGGAAACCGAAACTAGAATAAGGCTCTAGAGGCCAACTAATAGTTGTCTGTACAAGTTTATTTAAGGGTCTCTAGAAGCAGATAAACAATTGCACTATTTAAATCTGAGTTGTCGGAATAGAACTACTTGCCTAGATTTTGTCTGTAATAATTTGTTTACCTTTTGAGACATGGTATGGGACATGTTATTTAAATTGATTGGTAATGATAATTATTATGGAAACTTCTGGACAATCTGTTTCGCTCAGTGCCATGCCCCAATGTTTCCGCCATCGGTTGGGGTGTGACAGATTGGTATCAGAGCCATAACTATAGGGAATTAGGCAAGATTCGACCTAGTCCGGGTCAATGTCTTAGAGACCTAGTCTATAGTTAGGAACCAACAGACTGACTCGTGCATATCCGTTAGGGATTATGTATGAGCTTACTGCTATCTCTCGCTATTCTCGCTTATGCTACACTATCACTGCACTCGAATTTTCAACCATAAAGGAGCAACTAAGTCAAGATTAGGTGTGAAAACCGCAAACTCTCGACTAAAGTTGCTTAATCGACCCGCATTTTATCTACAAGAGGGGATAATTATGCCAAATCAGGAGTGAAATCCGTATTTTGATGAATAATCTCCTCTATTTTATCAAAACAAGGACGAAGTTGTTAAGCTAGGGGTGAAACCCTAACCTTGACGACTTGTTCCGCCCATTTTACAAAACTCTCACCAAAGTCTCAACGGACTCCAACGACCTGAAGTCACAATATGACTAACGGGATGTGTGCCAAACGCCCAGGAATCGAGGCAAAAAGCGTAGTCCCGAAGGTCAAATGTGTACGAGAAGTCTCTGTGAATAGTCGAATCACTTTGGTTAGTCAAAGTCTAATAGCCGCTGACAATCTATTTCTCGATTTTTATCTGTTTCAATTCTAAGCCTGCAACTGCCGACTCTGATGATTCATCGATTTTATGTGTGTTTACCTGTTTATATGTTTAAATTTTGGAGATTTACTCGATTTTTGCTTTCACTTCGATCGACACGCACGACTCACACTGCACTTCTATCTAAATGCGCTAACAAATCGCTGAACTATGGACGACTTTTTGCTACGTTATATGCTTATACTACCCGACTCGATATATTAAACGCGATCACTATATTCAAACGCTCGCGAACTGTGAATAATAGGTTCTGTATTCTGACTGCCTCTTGTGACTACATGATTAGGTGCTTCTGTGATTCTGTGCTCTACATGCTTATGTGCTTTTGTGCTTATGTGAATCTGTGATTGTGTGCAAATGAATTTATGTGATACATGATTATGCGTGTTTCTAAGATTTAGTAAGTAATAGACGTGTGAGGTGAGATTTGATTATGAGGTGTCTGAGACCATGACGATGTCTGTTACAGACAATGTCATCTAGATCCCGTCACCCACTACTTTCTCGTCAAGAAAAGAGAGACAAACGTCTTGCTGCTATCATCGCTAAACAAGTAGCAAAAGCCGTGAGTGATGTCTACGAGAACGTCAGCAAATCATCTGAGGAGTCGAGAACCGAAGCTCCTAAAGTTACCACCAAAGCTCCCTTTAATTTTAAACAATTCAAGTCTTGTGGGCCAAAGGAATTCACTGGCGAGGAAGGCCCTACAACATTGTTCCAATGGTTTGATTCCATTGAGGTCACACTGCGACAGAGCGGTTGCCCCGACGACCTCCGCACTCTAAACGCTACCGGCGTCTTCCAGTCCCGCGCATTAGACTGGTGGACGGCCGAGAGAAACAAGCGGGGAAACGATGCAGCCTACGGTTTGTCGTGAGATGAACTCAAGGAGGTCATGCTGGAAGAATTCTGCCCTCCTCATGAGTGCCAAAAGTTAGAAGATGAATTCTGGCACATAAAGCAGAAGGAAGGTGAAAATGCTGCTCTCACTGCTCGCTTCAAATAGCTCAGTATCATCTGCCCTGACCAAGTCAAGACCTCAGACATGGCGATCAAGAAGTATATCCGAGCCCTGCCTGACTGTGTTGTAGATTTCGTGCAAGCGGCTAAGACTATGACGATCGAAGAGACCTATCTACTGGCCGCTAAAATCAACGACAAACGGGTTAAGGCTGGTGTCTGGGATAAAACTCCAAAGCACCTGCATCAAGCTACCACAGCCACACCAACTGCTGAAACCACCACCGCATCGAGCAATAAGAGGAAGAACAGGAGAAAGAACAGCTCCAGCAACAAGAACTGTGCGATCACTGCTGCACCGATACAAGCTGTACCAGCCCAACAGCGTCAAGTAGCGGCACCTGTGGCTAATGTACCGCTTGCCAAGCGTGCATACACTGGGCCACACCCGCTTTGCCCTACTTGTACCTACCACCACCCGACTACCATCGCTTGCCGTTTCTGTGCTCATTGCAATATGTACGGCCATTTCACTACCAACTGTCGTGCTCGACAAGCTCCTGCTCATCAAGCTCTACTCACTGCCCCTCAGGGTCAACAAGCTCCTCCGGCACCCGCGGTCAACGCCAGAGCCTGCTTCGCATGTGGCGATCCTAACCATTTCGCCAACATGTGCCCAAACAGGGTTGTGAAGCAAGAGCCCCAACAGCAGCAGCCTCAGCAACATCAGCCTCACCAGCAGCAACAGCAACAAGCAGCACGCGCACGAACTTTCAACATCAACGTGCGTCAAGCCCAAGCCGACAACAACGTGGTTAATGGTACGTTCCTTGTGAATGGTATTTATGCTTCATGTTTATTTGATACTGGAGCCGATAATTGCTTTGTGTCGTTCGAATTAGAAAAGCTCCTTAGTCGTAAACGCACCCAACTCTCCTCGACGTTCAATGTTGAAGTCGCTACCATAAGAACTGTCGCCGTTAACTCTGTTCTTCGTGATTGTACCCTTGAGCTCAACAATCACATTTTCCCAATCGACCTTATTGCAATGCAACTCGGAAGTTTTGATGTCATAGTAGGCATGGACTTTCTTCGCGAAAACCATGCTGAAGTTGTGTGCTTCGACAAGATGACTAGTTTTTCACTCGCGAATGGTGATTTATTATGTGTCTACAGTGAAACTTCTTCGAAGGGTCTCAAGCTCATGTGGTGTGTCCAAGCTAGCAAGTATCTCCGCAAGGAATACAGAGCTTTCTTGGCCAACATTGTAGTAGCAGAGAAGGAAAAGAAAAAGAAGAAGGAAGTAAACGACATTCCTGTGGTCCGAGAATTTCCTAACATTTTTCCTGAGGATCTTCCTGGTCTACCGCCAAGTCGTGATATCGACTTTCGTATCGACCTCATTCCTGGAGCCAACCCTATTGCCAAAGCTCCTTACCGACTCGCACCGTCCAAAATGCGTGAACTCTCAAACCAAGTCCAGGAATTACTTGAGAAAGGCTTCATTCGCCCGAGCACCTCTCCTTGGGGCGCGCCAGTCCTTTTCGTCAAAAAGAAGGATGGACCGTTCAGGATGTGCATCGACTATCAGGAATTGAATAAGTTAACTATCAAGAATCGCTATCCTCTACCCCGTATTGACGATTTGTTTGATCAGCTACAAGGCGCTACGTGTTTCTCGAAGATCGATCTACGCTCAGGTTATAACCAACTACGCATTCAAGAGGAGAATATACCCAAAACCGCGTTTCGTACCCGATACGGCCATTACGAATTCGTTGTTATGCCTTTTGGTTTAACCAACGCACCCGTGGTTTTCATGGATCTGATGAATCGCGTCTGTAAACCATATCTCGACCGTTTCGTCATCGTATTCATCGACGACGTCTTGATCTATTCCAAATCGAAAACCAAACACGCGCAACATCTACGTTTGGTTCTTGAGCTACTCCAGGGGAATCAACTCTATGCCAAGTTATCCAAGTGTGAATTCTGGTTAGAGGAGGTTCAGTTTCTGGGTCACATTGTCAATAGTCAAGGTATTCACGTCGATCCTGCGAAGATTGAAGCCGTTAAGAGTTGGATTACACCTAAGAACCCGTCCGAAGTCCGTTCATTTCTCGGACTAGCGGGCTATTATCGATGATTTATCGAAGGATTCTCAAAGATCGCTGTGCCGCTTACCGCTCTCACGCATAATGACAAGCCTTTTGTTTGGGGAACTGAACAAGAGTCTGCTTTCCAAACTCTCAAGCAAATGCTTTGCAATGCTCCTGTTCTCACATTACCCGACGGAAACGACGATTTCATTGTCTACTGTGACGCTTCCAACCTTGGTCTTGGTTGCGTCCTTATGCAGTGAGACAAGGTTATAGCTTACGCATCTCGTCAGCTCAAAATCCACGAGAAGAACTCTACAACCCATGATCTCGAGCTAGGCGCAGTTGTTTTTGCGTTAAAGATTTGGCGACACTACCTGTATGGTACCAAGTGTACGATCTTCACCGATCATAGGAGCCTACAACATATCTTTAATCAGAAGGAACTTAATATGTGTCAACGCCGATGTGTAGAACTTCTCAACGATTACGACTGTGAGATTCGTTATCACCCAGGCAAAGCAAATGTTGTTGCCGACGCTCTCAGCAGACGGAGCTATCTGCTTAGCACTCGTAATGTTCAAGCCCAATACGACCTCGAAACCCTCATCCGCGAAGCTCAGCACGCGTGTTTTAATGAACGCACTCTGAAGAAGGAAAGAATCTACCACGATGGAGCCCAGCTCGTGAGCAAGTCGAATGGGATATTCCACTTTCTGGACCGAATTTGGATCCCTAAATGGACCGATTTGCGACAGATTCTGATGAACGAAGCCCACAAATCCCGGTATTCCATTCATCCCGGTGCCGACAAAATGTACCAGGACCTTCGCTATAAGTACTGGTGGCCGGGCATGAAAAGGGATATTGCTCTCTATGTTGGAAAATGTCTGACCTGTGCAAGAGTCAAGGCTGAACATCAAAGACCCTCTGGCTTACTCGAACAACCACCAATCCCTATGTGGAAGTGGGAGAGTATAGCTATGGACTTCATAACAAAGCTACCGCACACATCATCAGGTCACGACAACATTTGGGTTGTGGTTGACCGTTTGACTAAATCAGCTCACTTTTTGCCAATACGGGAAGACTACAAGGTAGAACGATTAGCCCGAATCTACACCGACGAGATCATTTGTAATCATGGGACGCCTCGCGACATCATCTCTGATTGTGATGCTCGGTTTACCTCGCGACTGTGGGAAACGTTCCAAACGGCACTCGGTACATCGCTTAATCTAAGTACCACTTTCCACCCTCAAACCGACGGTCAGACTGAAAGAACGATCCGTACTCTTGAAGACATGCTCCGTTCGTGTGTCATAGACTTCGGTGGTAATTGGGATAAATACCTGCCGTTAGTTGAATTCTCGTATAACAACAGTTATCATTCCAGCATTCAAATGCCACCGTTCAAGGCTTTATACGGAAGAAAATGTCGATCTCCTATTGTGTGGCACGAGATCGGTCATTCGCAATTAACCGGTCCCGAGCTATTGCAAGAAACGACAGACAAAATTTTCCAAATTCGAGACAACCTGGTAAAAGCTCGGAATCGACAGAAAAGTTATGTCGATAGACGACGCAAGCCCCTTGAATTTGACGTTGGTGAGTACGTACTCCTAAAGGTATCACCTTGGAAGGGTGTGGTCCGATTCGGAAAGAAAGGAAAGCTCACGCCTCGATATGTGGGACCTTTTAAGATTCTGGAAAGAATCGACAAAGTCGCCTACAGACTTGAACTACCGGAGGAACTTAGTAACGTCCACTCGACTTTCCATGTGGGAAACCTCTGAAAGTGCCTGGCTGAGCATGATTTAATTGTACCACTCGATGACCTTCAGGTGAACGAAACACTACACTTCGTGGAGAAGCCTGTCGAAATCATGGACCGCCAAACCAAGCAACTCAGACGCTCGCGCATTCCTATTGTGAAAGTCCGATGGGAAGGCAAACGAGGCGCAGAGTTCACTTGGGAACTCGAAAGCGACATGAAGGTGAAGTACACGTAGTTGTTTGTTACGGCTTCAGCTTAATTTCGGGACGAAATTCCCTAAACAAGGGGAGGCTGTAACACCCCGTGTTTTCGAGAAGTCAAAGTCAACGACCAATTTCGCGCGACTTGACTATAGTGAATTTCTTTTATGTATTGTATTATGTGGAGTAAGTGTCAATAATTACAATAATCGACGTGTGTTATTCACAATCTAATCGACTTACAACTGTGAACTATAGGAAGTAACAATGCGATAAACTTAACTAAACGGTAATCAAACTATGCTAATCAAATCGACATCGAAACTCGAAATATGAATTTGGAATGGTGTTATAAGTGTGTGTGCACCTTATGTGTTACTTGTGCATGTTTATTTACGTTATGTTGTGGAAAACAATCGAAACTCGAAATGCAATCGAACTCAATCGACATCGAACTCGAATCACAATCGAAATGGTGTAATAATTAGTGGAGAAGGGACAGTGTGAGATATGAGTGGTTGGGATTAAAAGTAATTAGAATAGGTAACTCCATCGCATTCATGTCGCTCGCAATCGTAATCGAATCAGCAAGAATCGTCGCGTCGAACACACGGACCAAGTGCCATCCTGCCGGATAGCCATCCGACCGGGCTGCCACTTGGTCGTGGTGCCAAGATGCCATCCGATCGAGGTGACATCCGACCAGATAGTCATCCGGGCGGGATGCCATCCGACCGACCGACCCACACTTTCCCCTTTTGGAATCCTATAAATACGCATGTCACTTTCATTCTTTCTACTTTTGGAAACTCTCTGTCCGACCAGCTCGTGCTCCTCACCTTTTTCCTCGATTTCTCTCGATTCCGGTAAGATCTCATCCTAAATCTTGTACTTTCTTGATGTACACGCACTCCTACACCTTTCTATCTTTTGAATCTTAACTTTTAACCGTGAAATCACTAGATTTGAGGTGTTCTAGGATGATGTCATCATGAGTTCTTGAAGAACTTCATGTTTTGGCCTTAATCCATCAAGAACAACTTAGATCTAACCGATTTCCACAGGAATACACAAAGATCTTTCATAGATCTAAACACTTTCATAGTGGAAAAGGATTGAAGGATGATTTCTAACTTTCTTTCAACTCTTTTACACTCAATGCACTCAAAGGCGATAGATTCGGACCTTGTTCTAGTCTTCTACTCATTCGCGGTGTTGTACTAGTTCAAGATCTGGGTTCTACTCACGAGACCACCGATTTCGGGTTAACCAAGAACAACCGTGATGAACCAGTTAACTGGTCGAACTAGGGTGATTCATGGACGATCGGGTTGCTTGGGTCAAGATGGAGTTTTGTTGGTTAACACAATGTCAAAACGTCTCGATAAAACTACAAACAAACAAAACGACCAAGTGTAAGACGTACGGAGCAACCGGGACGGAGTGCTATCCGACCGGACTGCCGTCCGAGCGGATAAGCCACCCGAACGGATTGCCATCCGAACGGATCACACCTTGGGTCCCACACTTAATCAACTTCATCTAAGTTTGAGTATTGAACGAATTGCCATCCGATCGGACTACCATCCGACCGGATTACTCTTCGGATCAAGAGATACTAGGACTTTAAAGACTTAAACAATTTTCAACATGTTCACTAACAGGGTTACTACCCGGACAGATGGACATCCGACCGAGTGACTCTTCTGCTGTGAATTTGTTCCCACTAGGTAACCTCATCACTAGAGTCGCTGTCCGACCGGACTACCGTCCGACCGGATGACCATCCGAGCGGATAGTCATCCGTACGACTGATCGTCCAATCGACCGACTTGAAGGATAGAGATACTTCAATGTTTTCAAGTGCTAAAACGAAAACTTTAAAAGTCAAGACATCATACACAAACACCTCCTTCTCATAGGAAGAAACAATCCACTCGAATAGTCATCCGACCGGATAAGCTGTCTGTCACACCCCGATTTCCACGTGTCACCGGTGGGCCCGGTGGGGGAGTATCGTGACGTGGTTGGCAACGTAATAGTCAAACAACACAATATAATAATGCACAGCGTAACTGCCACAAACCGGTGATCCTCGGATGAATCTTGATGATGCGGCTGCGACTGTGGCTCCTGCTGCTGTTGCTGCCCATGAGACGACGAGTGGTGAGAAGGCGTATAGTACCACTCGTGCTGATTAAACAGGGCTTGGAAACTGTCTGGACCACCGTAGGGTGATCCGTGAAAAGACGATCCGTCGGAGATTTCGATCGGATGGTTTGGAGTACCACTCGCCGGCATGACGGGGTCCGTATCCTCGTCCATATCATCTGCGTGATCTCCTGAAAAGTGGTCCTCTGGACCCAGTGGGTTAAAACCCACGGGTTCTGGTATGAATCCTACCGGGTTAAACTGTCCCCGAAAAACAGGTGTAGGGTCTCCATAGGAATGATGGGACAAAGACCTCTGCAGCGGTATATAGGAAGGCAGAGGGTTGTTGGGCTCGTCTTCCGAATGTGGTCCATATGAATTGTGGACCGGAGGGGTAGAGCTGTGCGAAACAGATCGTCTCGCTGGTTCGAACAGGTCTCTCCTGTTCCGTCGTGGACCTTCGCTCTCCGTAGCAGGTTGGGCTCGTACATTTGACGGTCCAGCTTCATGGTCATTGGGGGCGGTGACTGGCCCCTTGCCTCGTCCTCGTGTTCTGAAGAATCTCGGAGGCATTTTGATGTTCCTGTCAATAAGGCATAAGATAACAATAACAAATATAAAATTCAAAGGACAAAACCAAAAACCCGAATAAGGTGGAATTTGTCCTATGTTATAAGTCTAGACTCGAAGGTTTAGATATGTTCAATTGTGTAACTGAGATTAAACACAAAAGGCTAGTGTTTAATTCACTCAGAGTTGGCTCTGATACCAACCTGTCACACCCCGATTTCCACGTGTCACCGGTGGGCCCGGTGGGGGAGTATCGTGACGTGGTTGGCAACGTAATAGTCAAACAACACAATATAATAATGCACAGCGGAAGCAAATTTAAAATATAATACAACCGAATTTATTTATTGTAATCAAAGTCACAATATCCGGTGTTTATCCACAGCAGAATCGAAACAAAATAACATTTAATGGTTCAACAGACTTCTGGCATCCTAAGCTTGCGAGACTTTTTATTGATGCTTAGGAGACAATCCAGCCAATTTCGTTTAGTACCTACAATTCAGTCTTTTTGGGAAAATACGTCAGTTTACACTGGTAAATACATTCAACTGACTCATTTTGGAAAATGATTGAAAATTGGTTTGGATGCACATGGCATAATCATTTTTATTTAACTTGGGAGAATTATTTAATATTATAATCTTGTGAACGAATTACATGTTACTTATGCGTTCAGTAGCCCGAATCTAGTCCGGGTTAAAGATTAATAGACACACCACATCATTGAGTTATACACGGACAGTGTACGCCTACACCCCGTGCTCAGGTCGCGGCCATCTCGTAAGATGATGCCAAGGATATCCGGGACATGGTCATTAACCCCCCAAAGACTGTAAAGTAAACAAGACTGTTTAAACGAGCCGATCAAATTATTCAACTACCCACTAAGCGTGGAGATTTGATGCCCGATCAAGTGGTACGTTATGTACCGTAACCCAAGCCCGTATAGGGAAAATAAGTTAAAAGTATTTACCTGAATAAGTATTAATCACAACAAGCAAAATGCACGTAGCTTTTACTAGTTCTCCTAATCTGGAACGAAGGTTTATAATAACCTATTAGAATGCTAACGGGTCTTTTATTAAGCTTAAGCTTAGACCGGCTAGTTTCAAGATACGGTTCGTACGCACGATTAAGCGAAGACCGGATAGAATGTGATTCAGACCCGACAAGTTTTAAGACTTGTTTAATATGGGTTTATTATTCACATTCTGGATTTTGAGATAAAACCGTTAAGGTTTGACCCGTTTCGGCTAGTTTATGTAAACTTGTTACATAAACCGAACCGTATGCGTAATAAGCGTGACGGGTAGTCATGAGAGCTATATACAGGTTTCCTAAGTTAATTATGTCTCAAATATGTTGTGACATCAGTAAGGTGTCTTTCGTTATGCCCGAAACGTGTTTAAACACAAACTAGGCCCCGTAGGGGTAGTTTGGTCATTTAAAAGTTTATAAAAGAGTTTAAGCGACAACCTGAATTACAGGTCTGATGTAATCAGCAAATATACTCAATTTGCTAAGTTACATCAGTAGGTTAAAGCATGTATGTGAAACTTATCATTTTTAACCAACTAGGCCCCGTAGGGGTATTTTGGTAATTTCACATAAGCCGAAAAGCTCAAAACTGAAGTCTGAGTTTATCAACCTTTGCTTTCTGTTAAAATTTTATAATTTGCCTCTTATATCAGTAGGTATCAACCCGGGTATGCCCAATATGATTTTAAAACATACTATGCGCTAAAAATGCTAAATAAGGCGATTAAAGGCCATTACCGGGTTCGATACTTAAATCTGATATTTTTATACTTCCAGAAGGCTTAAAATAATTTATTTATCATAACTAATCAGTGGCAAAAGGTTTGGGGTCGTTTAGATATGTAAAACTCATTTTATGGCCCGTAAGGGCAAAACCGACAATTACCGAATTAAGCCTACGACTATGAGTTATGCTCAGCCTAAAATTAATTAAAAATCTTTAAAAATCCTAAAATAATATATTACATCAGTGGGTAAAATATTTGATACCAAAAAGTATGTTTAACTAGGCTATACGCTAATTACGCCATTTTATTAACATAAAGCATAAATTTTGCGATAATGAGCATAACTCTTAATCTACAAGTCAAACTGATGTCAAACTTTGCATACAAGTTTATATATCAGTATTTAAGGTTTCTACACTTTTACATTTTCATAAATCATGTTTTAAGGTAATAAGGGCATAACGGTCAACATATGAGCAATTAACGGAAACATGCATATTAATTGGATAACTAATGAACCGAAGTGTATAATCACAGAGGGTTGTTCTAATATGTAACCTAGTCCAATTAAAGCTCTAAGGCATTTCTAAAATATGCCTAAACGGGTCAGAACTGAAAGTCAAAGTGAAAGTCAAACTATGTGACTTTCGGTTCCGAACCGGGTTTAAACAGGAAATAGTCGGGTTGAACATGTTTGGACATGTTCTTACACTAATTACTAAGTTATAACAATGATCAAACAGGTTATATATGTTTTAAATAGCTAATTATGCATAAATGACATTTTAAGCATTATGTTGACTTTTTAATTAAAAGTTTGACCCGACATTAGACCTGGTTAGAGTGGTGATCAGGGGAAACCCTTTTGAGGTTTTATTACCCACTTAATTACCAACTCATAACTACTTTTAATTCGAGATATGACTGAGCCATTATTGACTAATCTCGAAGTCAAACCGTAATTACGACGGTTTGACTTTTAGCTAATTAACTAAGCTAAACTCAAATAAACAAGAACTAGCAGACTTACAAGAGTCCTATGCACGAGATTGATCACTTGAGGCTGCTTGATAGCTCCAGAAATGATCCACAAATGCAGGAGAAGATGTGAGAATGAATGTTGCACTTACATGGCCTTTTATAGTTGAATCACTCACCATAAGTGCTTGACAAACAAGTCTACAAGCTCCCACAATCGATCAACAGGTGTCCTAGAGGCTTAGGGGGTGTTTTAGGGGCCAGGAGAAGTGGAAAAACGGGTAAAGGTCGCGCATATAGGCTTTAGGAGACAACAGCCCCGTTTTGCGGTTCTGGGCATCCCTCGCGTGGCGCGAGGGACCCCTCGCGTGGCGCGACGACAGCAGATCAGCAACTTTGTTTTTCTTTTGCGATTCAGTCCTTGGCTCTTCAAAACTCGAATAGGTACTGATTTCTTGCATGGTAAACCTTCACAATTGATCTAATAAGGCCTTAAAACTTATACCCACTTTGCCAAGTCCCCGGGTAACTTTATTTTTACCCGAAAAGTCCTAACTTCCAACGTTTACGCTTTAACACTTCGCACACGAATTTGATCATAACTTTCTCATACGTTAACCAAACTTTATGAAATTTTTATGGTGCATTCCCATGAGCATAATTAATATTTACAAAGCTTCGGGTTTGTCAAAAGGTCACTCAGAGGTATAAATTAAACATGTTGACACATTTGGTCCCTGTAGTTTGAAATCACTCACTTTTAGCTTCGTATGATCCATGATTTAGTCGTTTGAAGGTATGAGCATCGTGTAGGGTTAATGTACATTATATTTATTCACAGTTGACACTTAGAATACGTATATTTACATACTTTCCATGTTTGTCATCTTTAGTCCTTCCATAATATTCCTTTCACACGTTTAAACTTTATGACACGTGTCAACATATTATAGGACGTGAATTTCCGAGGTGTTACACTGTCCGACCGGATGACCATCCGAACAGATTGTCATCCGCACGAACAAGCCATCCGATCGGATTACCATCCGACCGAACTGCTCTCCGAGCCACTGACACTTTGCACCGTTTTACGCGCCACTTATCGTTATGCTATCAAACTATTCAGGCTAACCTTACTCGCTAAGCGCTCCCTTCAATCCATCAACCACTGTGAGTATACTCGATCCCTTTTTGCTTTACGCACTTTTGGGTGTTACATACGTTACGAATATTCAAATCACAATCAACACACTACTCAATACTATTTGAACGCTAACCGTTAATGCATGTTATACGTGGCTTATGAATGCTTGTTTGTTATGTTTACACAATGGAATGCTGTCTACCTGCCTTAGCAACGATAGTACTATAGTTTGGACTCAGCACCTGTTCGCAGGGGTTGTTAAGGACAATTACTTGCATGGATTACGGTGGTAATCATGTATTGCGAACTGCCTCTGGCAGTCAACCCGCAGTCATTGGTATCGATGGATCTATGTCGATAACTAACGTGCTTCATTTCACTATGTGTACATGCTGGGTATGCGTAAACGAATTAGAACTATATATGCTATTATCAAACTTGTATGCTCACCTTTACATTATATGTATTGACTTTATTTTAACGTATGTGACAGGTGTTTAGGATGCACATCTGGTAGGAAACCGAAGCTAGAATAAGGCTCTAGAGGCCAACAAATAGTTGTCTATACAAGTTTATTTAAGGGTCTCTAGAAGCAGATAAACACTTGCACTATTTAAATCTGAGTTGTCGGAATAGAACTACTTGCCTAGATTTTGTCTGTAATAATGTTTTTACCTTTTGAGACATGGTATGGGACATGTTATTTAAATTGATTGGTAATGATAATTGTTATGGAAACTTCTGGACAATCTGTTTCGCTCAGTGCCATGCCCCGATGTTTCCGCCATCGGTTGGGGTGTGACAGTTCGGTTCATTTACAGGCCTGGCTCTGAGACTGAACAATAACCCACTAACCCAAAATTGATCTCATATATAGTTTGCATCAAAGGAGGTGTATTAAAATTATCATAACTTAACCATCCATTTGAGTAAGCAATAGTTTCACCAAAAAGAAGAACTAATAGCATCTCATTAACATAAAACAACAGTCTACTTCAATACAGTATCCACGTTGATGCTCCATGACACTATATCTGTACCATACCCTAATGCACAAAATCAAATTCGCAATGGTTATTCGAATAAGAGAAGGTGAAGCATAAAAGCAGATCTGAAATCAGGAAATCAATACCCAAATGTATGTGCCGAGAGGGAAGGATGGAGAGGACTTACGATTAGGCTGAAATCGAATGGTCATGTTGAATCATTGCAGAATTGAGATTTCAAAGACAATCAAGATTCGAGAATATCAATAACGATTCAAAAACATTAATCATGATTCAAGAACATCAAACACCAATACACCCTTTGAGATTTCAGACACGATTCGATATTTTAAACATTAAATAGATGAACTTTTAAGAAAAACATCAAACATGAATTAAGATTTCAGATGAACATTAAAGATAGAGAAAAAATCCTTATTTGTAGAAGAGGGGCAGAGAATTAGGGTTCTTGATCATCACTTATTGTAGCCTCTAAACACCAATAACGTAATCAGTACACACAAACTGAGATGGAAATCCAAACAATAATATCAATATCAATCAATAGACAATAAATCAATAGCGGTAGGGTCTGTCGGAGATCATAGATACAAATCGGAAATAACAAAATAAGGAAATACGAAATACAGATCGGAGAAGAAAATCATATGAATAAATTAGAATACAGATAAACATCATTATACAAAAGCCCTTCACGATTGAGAGAAGCGCTATACATACCTAATCTAGATCCTCCGGTTATGATTTGGGGTTGAATAATCCCTTCCATGATTTAGGCTTGAATAATCGTAGATAGATTGATCGAAAGAAATATCTGTAGGTGAAAATAAAAAACATCTAAATTATTGGATCTTCTTTAGTCGCCGTGTTCACCAGAGAAGAAGAGAGAGAGAGAGTTCGATTTAGGGTTTTGAGAGGAGAGAGGGAGTGTTTAGCGTAAATGAGAAGCCTTGTTCAATCCTCAACTATGAGATGTGCCAAGTGTATGATGACATGGCTGATTATTTGGCATCAACCATTGGGTGACATGTGTCCCCCAATGGTTTGCTTTATTATATATATATATATATATATATATATATAGGGGACCGCTAAAATGAAAACCACCTCCAGTTGTAAGAACCATGAGAACTTTTTGATCCGGGGCGAGTTGGACCAAAATTGTTTTTCATAAACGTAGATGCGTGTATTATAAACACATTTGTAAAAAAAATTCAAAAAAAAATGTCGTGTGTGTAGTTTTGAGCACCACAAGTTTGTGTTTACGGGTACCGTAAATTACAAGTTTGTGTTTACGGGTACCGTAAATTTTACGGTACCCGTAAACACAAACTTGTGGTGCTCAAAACTACACACACGACATTTTTTTTTGAATTTTTTTTACAAATGTGTTTATAATACACGCATCTACGTTTATGAAAAACAATTTTGGTCCAACTCGCCCTGTACGGTGTAGTTCTCATGGTTCTTACAACTGGAGGTGGTTTTCATTTTAGCGGTCCCATATATATATATATATATATAAACAAGAGCACTTACATAGTTGCAGACCGTCAAAATCGGGTCTGAGGGATTGCTAGCATTAAGTGCTAAAATTCTTGACTGATGCGTTTGTTTTTTTTTTTCAAAATTATATTACTCATCTCTAATAGATATAAAAATTTTATATAAAGATAAGACCACCATCAAAATCGAGTCGGAGGGCTTCTCTGAAATATCTTTTGTTTTTTTTTTCCTGCATCATTGTGTCTCATGCATAGTGGTGATTTACTTGGTTGTATTATATACATTAGACATGGTATTTAGTTTTTGAAAGTTATCAAAGATTGACTATTCTCATTGAAAACAAGGTATAAATAATACAAGATTACAACTTATGAAAGGAAACTGAATATCCTACTAACTAGGCGATAATTACAGAGAATCCCTGATTACATGATTTCTAAATATACATATAATACAATTGCTAACAGACGACCACCGCAGTTTGAGTTGTAGCCAGACGAAGGCACAAACTGGACCGGAAACGAGTAAATAACTGCTTTGATAATCCTTTAGTAAAGATGTCAGCATACTGATAATCAACTGGAACGTGTAGGACACGAACATCACCAATCCGAACTTTATCTCGAACAAAATGGATATCAAGCTCAACATGTTTTGTCCGCTGATGTTGCACCGGATTCTGAGTAAGATAAACTGCCGACACATTGTCACAGTAAACAATAGTAGCTTACTTGACTGATACGCCAAGTTCCAAAAGAAGATTTCGTATCCAACTAGCCTCAGCAACAGCATTAGCAACGCCACGATACCCAGCCTCGGCACTGGAGCGAGAAATAGTTGGCTGACGCTTGGAGTTCCACGAGACCAAGTTATCACCCAAGTAAATATAGTACCCAGGGGTGGATCGACGAGAGTCAGGAGCGCCAGATTCAACACTTAGTTTCGAACTAACGTCAACCGGAGTGTTGCAAGGCTTGCAATTAGACATGTTTGCCCTATGAAGGATCTCACTAGCGTATGTGGACTGGGACAGAAATAGACCCTCGTGCTTGTAATCCACTTTAATCCCCAAAAATGTAGTACCCCAAGATCAGTCATAGAAAATTCAGCTTTTAACATGGCAAGTAGGTTCTGTAATAAAGTGGAGTTCGATGCAGTTAAAATAATGTCGTCTACGTATAAGAGAAGATAAGTTGTTTGGTTCCCATGCTTGTCGACAAACAAAGAAGTGTCACAAATACTGCTCTTGAATCCACTTTGAAGAATAAAGTTAGAGAACCGTTGATACCATGCTTGAGGAGCCTGTTTTAACCCATATAATGATTTATTTAACCTGCAAACAAAACCTGGGGGTTGGTGCATGTATACTATTTCTTTCAAAGTCCCATGTAAAAAGGTATTTTTCACATCAAGTTGGTGAATAGGCCATGAGCGAGAAACAGCAAGACTTAAGACCGTACGAATGGTGGTTGGTTTAACCACGGGGCTGAAAGTCTCATCACAGTCAATGCCAACAGTTTGGCTCTTACCATTCACCACGAGCCCAGCTTTGTAGCGTTCCATCTGACCTAAGGCAAGATACTTATGCTTAAAAATCCACATGCACCGAATGATCGGGGCAGAGGTGGGTCTTGGTACTAGATCCCACGTATGGTTCTCCAATAAAGCTTTGTATTCAGTAGTCATAGCATCGTACCAGTTTGGATCCTTTAGGGCGGCAAGGTGAGATTTGGGTAAGGGTGACACAGAAGGAGTAATTGTGGAAAGGTTAAAAGGGACCCGAGGCTTGACGATACATGCGCGTGAGCGCGCGGTCATTGGGTGAGAAGGGCCGGGTGGTCCGGGAGAGGGAGGCGGTGGTGGTGGTGGTGTGGGTGGTATAGGTGTGTGGCCGTGTGACGGTCCAAGGAATGGGCCGAAGGAGGGGAAGTTGGGCTTGATTGTGGGTGGGCCGAAACCTGAGTGGTGGAAGGGTGAGGGCCTAAGATGGATAGCTAAGAGGGATGTTGGGCTAATGGCGTTGGTAAAGTGGGAGCAGGCGAAGATGATGATGATGATGATGGGCCAGTGTTAGATGTAGGGCCAAGGTTAGAGGTTAGGCCGAAGGTGTTATGTGGGCCGAAGGATGTAGGAAAGGAAAAAGGGGCGGTTGTGTCGTCAAAAAAGGTGGGTGATGTTTTAGGGTCCGAGGAGTTTGTAAACGGAAACACTGTCTCAGCAAACGTGACATGTCGGGAGAAAATGATTTTCCTGGTTGACACCTCAAGACAGCGATATCCCCTGTAATTGGCAGGGTAGCCGAGGAAAACACAAGGAGATGATTTCGGGTGGAGTTTGTGAGGACGAGTGGCGGATTCGTTGGGGTAACACGCGCACCCAGAAACACGAAGGTGTTCATAGGACGGATGATGGAGGTAAAGGGCGGCACATGGGGTGAGGTTATTTAATGTTTTTGTGGGTAAAATGTTGTGAAGATAACACGCGGTGTGGATCGATTCAACCCAAAATTTGGAGGGTAGAGAGGCATGCAGAAGGAGGGATAGCATGATGTCGTTAAGACGACGAATCATGCGCTCAGATTTGCCATTTTGTTGAGAGGTGTGAGGGAACAAAAAACGGAATTGGATCCCGTGCTCATTGGCAAACTCGAGAAATTTGTGATTGTTGAATTCTCCCCCCATTTCACATTGAAATTGTTGAATTTTAAGCTTAAATTGGGTTTGAACAAACGAGTAAAAGTGAGTAAATTTAGTTTAGGTTTCAGATTTAAATTTAAGTGGGTAAAACCAAGTATATTGGGTGAAGTCGTCAATAAGGACCATGTAGTATTTGTAACCTGCGGTGCTTAGCATGGGTGAGGTCCATAAGTCATAATGAATAATAGAAAATGGCATGGATGTACGAGTAATAGAGTCAAAAAACAGTAGTCTTTTATTCTTAGATAACCGGCACGCATGACAAACATAAGAATCATCAAGTTTATTACAAGGCAAAAAACATTTACAACTAAGAAAACCCATGACATGTCGTCCTGGGTGACCAAGGCGTTCGTGCCATGACTGAGGAGAGGAGGTGGAGACAAAAGCCGTTGCCAGTGAGTTTTTGGTGAAAGAGTAAAGTCCGCTTGAGCTATTGTGGCGGCTCATGGGCGTGCAATCTTTGTAGTCCTTCATAGAAAAACCAAAAGGATCAAACTCAACGGACACGCAATTATCAATAGTAAATTGGCGTACGGAAATAAGCTTTTAATAAAATGTGGATTATAAAGGATGTTTTTAAGGTGAAAAGTTTTGGATTGGGTTTTTAGAGAAGTGTGGCCGGATCCAAGGACTGGTAAACGATTGCCATTACCAACTAATACTGAATTTATGTGAGAATACGGAGATAAAGTAAAGAGATTACCTTGATCGAGAGTCACATGTGATGTGGCACCAGTATCCATATCCCAGTTCTCGTCAGCTGGGTCAATAGAGAGAGTCTGAAAAGCCTGTGCAATCTGGTTCGGGTCCAATGCATCTAAATCAGTATAGTGAGCTTGGGCGTTGGTATCATTTGGCTGGGCCGGTCCGGTGGAAGCAGGTTGTGGTGGTTGCTGGGAAACGGAGGATGGATGTGAGGGACCGTAGGGTGCCCATGGCAGCTGCAATGGGCCGGTTGTGGGATAAGGGCAGGGCGGAGGTGCCAGTATGGTGGAGGAGTCCAGTAGGGGTAAGGTTGAGGGGAGGCAAAGGGTTGTTGGCTGTAAGGGTTTCGAGGGTTGTTTGGATGGTTGCGGGTGTTGGAGCCACGACCTCGATTACGGGAGGAGGAGGAGAGTGGGCGGTTCGGTTGGTTGGTGGGTTATTCACGGATGGTTGTGGGTGGCTGTGTGGGGGCGGAAGCAGGTGAGTAACGAGAGGTTTGGGTAGCAACAATAAGAGGGGACCCGTCAAGAAGGTCGCAAGCAGCGCGACGTTTCTGGTCATTAAGCAACATCTCACAAGCATCTTCCCAAGACGGGAGAGACTGATTAATGATCGAACCCATAGTATCGAACTCGGTGGGTAAAACCCGCACCATTTGTAACACCAAGCGATTGTCATCAATGGGGTTTTTAAGAAGATCATTCAACTGATCAGCGATTTCTCGCATCTTCTGAAAATAAGCTTCTAAGGAAGGTTGGGACTTGAGAGTTATGTTGGCGAACTCGTGTTCTAAGCCTGCGATAAACACGCCTTTATTGTTGTGAAACAATTTTTGAACACGAACCCATGCCTCATGGGCAGTAGGGTCACCAAACAGAACTCGACCAAGATAATCATCTGATAACGTGTTATAGATCCATTTGAGGACAATCGAATTAATTTCCAGCCAAGAACTATAACCGGGATCGGTCTCAGCAGGAGGCGACGTACCGTCAATGTGAGACATCACCCTATAACCGCGGCAGTGGAGAGTAAACAACCGAACCCACGCGTTGTATGTAACTCGAACACCATTAAGAGTTTTAATTTTCTGCTGAATGTTTGTTACAGAACAGACGGGATGGAGTGGGTTCTGTGCAGGTTTGGAGGGTTCGGTTGAAATGATTTTGCCGCCTGGGGGGGTTTGGACTTCACCATCTGGCATGGAGGGGCTGAATAAGACAGCGACAGAACAGGAAGACAAGGAAGAAAAGAATGGAGGCGGCTAGGGTTCAGAGCAACCTTGCTCACCATGAAAGTTATCAAAGATTGACTATTCTCATTGAAAACAAGGTATAAATAATACAAGATTACAACTTATGAAAGGAAACTGAATATCCTAATAACTAGGCGATAATTACAGAGAATCCCTGATTACATGATTTCTAAATATACATATAATACAATCGCTAACAGTTTTAATATTCCAATAGAAATATAATACTTAATTAGATCTATACATATAATAAAAGAAACCATATTAGGGACACTTGTCATTATATTAGGTCTTCTCTTATAGATAATTGTTCTTTTAGTTTAATCTTTTTTAATTAATAATTAATTATAGATAATCATCCTATTAAATATTATTTACTTTAATATCTTATGGATAATTACTATTAATTTAATCTCTTCTAACTAATTATAGATAACTCTCATACTAAATATTATTTAGTTTAATATCTTCTAATTAATTATAGATAACTCTCCTACTAAATATTATTTTGTTTAATCTCTTCTACTTAACTATAGATAATTATTATTTATTTTAAATTTAATGCATACTTCTCATTTATAATATTAACTAGGTTAGAACCTTGTGTATTACACGGGTTGAAGGGTTGAATAAAATAAATATACTTAGTAACTACATACGTTATTTTGTAATAAGATATTATTAATTTTTTAATTAAAATTTTAAATTTGAATCCGGAAGTAATATATTAGTAAACTTAATACATAAATCGAAAGTTAATAACAAACCCGACCGTGAAATGAAACCGATGACCATTTTGATCGGTTTCACGGTTTTAAATCGAATTGTGAACATCCTTAGTAATAACTAATAAGGTCAATTTGTGTTTTTTTTTTATAATAAGTTATTAAAATAACTTTTTAAAATATTGTAAAACCACAAAGTTTGAAATATATATTTTTTTTGTTTGATGAAGATATAACTTAATTAGTTTTATTATATATCTAGAGTTTGAACCTGGGTTATAAACCTGGTTAAATCAGTATTTAGAGAGAACAAGTATACTTTATATACTTTAATATTTCATTTCTTAATTATTTCTTTTTATTTTCTCTTCTTATTACTAACTAATTAATATTTCATTGATTCAACTACGTGTCCCCATAGGTATATAATCTGAAAGAGAGTGAAATAAGAGGGGAAATAAATATTCGACTCACTAAATTATTTTATTATTTAGTATATAAAAATTATTTATTCAACCCGTGTAATACACGGGGTTATAATCTAGTATAAATATAAAACAATCAAAACTCTATTAATTATATTAGTTAAATAAACTAAGTAGATTAATCAGTATAAAGCCACAGTCTGTTACTCGGAACTCTTAATACCTAAAAATTTTACAATACAATCGCTAACAGTTTTAATATTCCAATAGAAATATAATACTTAATTAGATATAAGGGTTAGGATATAATAGGAAGTTTATTTGGGTAGGAAGCCTAGGAAGTAATCTTGACCATCTATTTATTTAATCAAGGGCTAAGATTAAATAAGTGAAATTGAAGAAAAAAATTGGAGGCGCGTGGGTTTGTTAGGGGCATTCTAGTAAATCCAGGCAATAGTTTATCTCTCCTCCAATTCCCCCTCATTTTTTAAACGTTAATAACTATTTCATACGATATTATTTTTTTATAAAAATTGCACCAAAAAACGAGCGTTTTTTATCTTTAAAACGAGTATGCTATTGCTATATTTTTGAAAAAAAAATTGAAAACCCAGTTGCGTAAAACGCAAAGGAAAAAACTCAGTTGCGTAAAACGGAATGGAAAAAAAACCTAAAAAATGACAGTTTTCTAAAACTTAATGTACAAAAAACACAAAGAAATGTCTTATTTGTAAAACACTATGGCTAGAAAACACAAAGAAATGTCTTATTTCTAAAACGCAATAGCCTAAAAACACAAAAGAAAGTGTACTTTCTAAAACGCAATGGACTAAAAACACATAAAAATGTGTTTTTACCTAAAACGCAATGCACAAAAAACACAAAAAAATGTCTTATTTCTAAAACGTAATGGCCAGAAAACACTTAAAATGTGTATTTTCTAAAACGCAATGAACTTAAAACACATAAAAATGTGTTTTACCTAAAACGCAATGCACAAAAAACACAAAAAAATGTCTTATTTATAAAACGCAATGGCCAGAAAACACATAAAAATGTCTCATTTCTAAAACGCAGTGGCCTAAAAAAACAAAAGAAAGTGTTCTCTCTAAAACGCAATGGACTGAAAACACCTAAAAATGTGTTTTACCTAAAATGCAATGACAAAAAAAACACTTCAAAAATGTGTTTTTCTAAAACGCAATGGCCTGAAAACACATAAAAATGTCTTAGTTCTAAAACGCAATGGCCTAAAAACACCAAAGAAAGTGTTATCTCTAAAACGTATTGAATCAGGACAATAGTTGTCTGTGAATTGTCTAAAGCAGGAATGCAGTTCTAAAACGCAATGGCATAAAACTGTCTACGAATACAGTTTTCCAGAGGCAAATTTACAGAAAACTGTCTAAAACTGTCGACCCCAGCCAGGGGCTCTGCCCCTTGGACCCTGCTACCAGGGGCGCTGCCCCCGGACCCCCGCCAAGATCATAAAACGCAATGACTAAATCAAAAACCCAGATCGTAAAAATGAAATTATAGAATTTCTTACATGGATCGAAGCCGATTTCTTCAACGATTGACGAAATTTGAATGATAGAAACACTTATCGGCGATTGAATCGAACGAATCGAGTCATTATCTTCAAAATCACGGGAAAAAACGAGATTTTGAATGAAATTAAACTGGGTTTTCTGCAAAAAAAGCTAAAGAACACGTTGATCGGGTGTTTGAATCATTGATTGATGACGAAAATCGCACTATAATGTAGTGATTATTGAGATAGTAAGTGAAGAAAAGGTTGACGGTGAGTTTTGAAAATGGTGGGTTTTGAAGTTACTGGGAGAAGAAGAAAGAAGAAATGATACGATTGACTAAAATACCCTTTATCTTTATTTTAAATTTTGCCATATGTCATAATCCTATTGATTCCTATCATTTCTAGCTAAAATAAACTTTCTATTTGATCCTCACCCTTAGATATAAATATAAAACAATCAAAACTCTATTAATTTTTTTTTTCATTAAGATCCCAAAGTAACAAATTACAAACAAGTGGTAGGTAAACGGACAACAAGCTGCGCCGCAACCCCCTATTAATTATATTAGTTAAATAAACTAAGTAGATTAATCAGTATACAACCACAGTCTGTTACTCGGAACTCTTAATACCTAAACCTTTTATTTTTAAGAAACTGCAGAAGAAAAAAAACGTGTAATTAACTTTAGCATTAAAGTTTCATTTCTGCCAATTCTTGTGTATGTAATAAAGTTTCATATCAGCCAATTCTTTTGAAGATATTACTATATCGGGTTTGTTTACTTGAGCTCTAGTATTGGGTCTGTTTACTTGAGCTTTAGTTGAAAAGGAGAAAGTTACTTTTTCTCATTTATTCTATGCGGATGAAGACGTTATTTTTTTAGGAGAATGGTTTCAGCATAATATTCATATTCTGGTTCATATGTTGAATTGTTTTTTTCGGGAAATGACATATATGATATATCCCTTAAATATATTTACTTAACTAATTTTGTTTTTATGTTATAATTGTTTCAAGAAGTAACGACTTATGGTTGCACTTTATTAAAGATGTTTATGGAGAAAAAGCGGGGTTTATTGATGGGATGGGATCTAATACTAATGGTGTATGGAATCCTATTATAAAGTCTAGTACACTGTTGTACAATGTTCCATAGATGGGGATGAAAATTGAACACAAACCCGATGGACAAACTCGAAGCATTTGGGACATGTATGGGGTAGGGTAATCAGGTACGAGAATATTTTTTTATGTTTTGCGGGTATGAGACGAGTGTGGGATTGGTGATATATGTGTTTACCCGACCCAATTACCCGATAACGTATACCCTTTTACTCAATTTTATAACCGATATAATTTCCTATTTATTTAATTATTTTAATTATTTTATATATATGATGTATCCTAAATTTCATAGTTTTTTTTTTCCTTTATATTGGCACCAAATCGTCATTTAGAACCTCATTCCCTACTTCTTCAAAGATATGTCCTTAATGCCTTTTCAAAGTTCTTACTATTGGTCTTCACGAGTTGCTAAAATAACTAATATTAGTCTTCAAGATTGCCATACACTTTATTTGTAATCTTTTGATAATATTGAGTATGTAATTGATTAATAGTTATTCGATAGATGGCTAGCGGATTTTGGGTTGAATATATACCCAAAAGCTATTTTTTTAATAAACTAAAGGGTATACTCGATAGATACCCGACAAGTTTTAGGCCGGGTATGGGACAAGCTTTTACAATCGGGTATGGGGTTAGGATTACCTAAACCTATCCGGAACCTGCCTCATTCCCATCCCTATCCGTGGTCTACTTTAAAGAAAAAATGGGTAACCGGGAAGACACATCATTTGGGTTGGATCGGTGGTTAGGATAGGAAATGTTGAGTGTTACATTTCCTAGACTTTATCGGTTAGAATCCCATGATGACTGCTCGATGAAGTATTAGGCATGGGGAATACAGGTGGAGGTGATCCTTGGAGGGGACCCGGTAGCAAGGCGTGGCCAAGATCGGGTCAACTGAATACCTTGATGCAACTTCTAAATGGTTTGTTTTTTATTTGATACGGAATAGGTGGATTTGGGACTTTGATGCAGAGGAATCCTTCTCGGTTGAAAGTATCTGTAAGCTCCTTACCTAATGGGGTTATGGAGACAAGGTGAAATAAAATGTGCTATCAAAGTTAATATTATGGGCTGGCGTGTTTTATTGAATCAATGTTGAAAATTTTAGTGAAAATGAGTTTTTCACTAAATATTTTGGACATCAATAATATTTATATATGTGTTGTTAAATAATTATTTATGGTTTGTGTTCAAACTATGTCCAAATAGAGCTAAGATGAATGAGATATCGAAGCTTGAAGTTGTATGTTTGGAACAAACAAAGATGAATAAAATGGATTAGTTTTGTCAACTTGTCCCACATAGGTGGGATGACAAAACTTAAAGTGGTTTATAAGGAGGAGCACTCCTTGTATATTGTTTCCTTACTTGTGCACATATGCGCGCGTGCCGTGGGCTATAGGCCCTATGTAGTGCACTTTGAACTTCGCACACCGCCTTTGTATTTTTGTCCATGAGCGCGTGGTCAGATACATGGCGGGTCCGCTTATGGCGCACCCTTGGTTGGCGTAGGCAGATGCCATGGCATGTCGATGCGGCGCGAGCTCCTTAGGCACATGGCACATGTCATTGGCTAGGGCGGAGAGTGCAGGTGGCGCATGAGTATGGACGGTGCATGACCGTGTGGCGTCCTGGTATGCGTAGTGGCATCCGTGTGGCGCGGCTCCATATGGCGTGGCATGAGATCCTTGAAGCGTGGCACGCGGACTGGCGGATCAGTTCTAGCACGCGCGCAGGTTTGCAACAGTAATAAAAGATCTAGTTGGACCTAGTCAAACTAGTTGTTTCAAACCATTTAATTCGTGTCATGATGAATATGACCGTTTTTGACTAACCACTTAAGTCCATTAATTAGAGATTAAAACCTGATTAATTGTCTTGTTAATTACAAGATCTAATATCTTGTTTATTACAAATTGAATGTCTTGTTTTATTACAAAATTAAATGACATTAATCTTGATGTGTGTATATATGAACATGGTTCTTGTAGAAGGGAGATATACACACAACATAGATGTTTTTTGTTCCATGGAAATTTAGAGAGGAGTACTATCTAAATTATTTTTTTCTCAACTTCATATTTTCCTAATTGTATGAACATCAAATTATACCCAGTGCTATCTCGGGCATGAGAGTCATCTCCGGCAGTACACATACTGTTCCGGTTGTTGTACCCTGGGAGACAGAACCGTCTGAGAGGAGGCGCGGAATCTGTTTTAAGGGAAGCGTGTTGAACACGTGCCTCAACCAAAACCGTCAACAATTTTGCTTGTCTTGCAGCGGAGTTTCGATCTCGTAGGTGCGGTTGAAGTTTCCAAAGACATCGACTTGAATCAAAATTGGTATAATTCAATTGTATTTTTACATTTGTTTATTTAGTTTATGTAACTGGTATTATAATAGTAAAATTTCCCACAAATAACGATGTCTCGTTATTATTTATTTTATTAATATTTTTAATAAAAAGTGAACCTAGTTTCTACAATCAATTGAAAAACACGCTAATTTGGTGGATCATTATATTGACATCCCAAGCGTGCTATGTCTGGGTTGTGATTCGTTGGAGGAGGCTTTGGATCATGTATTTGGCTATTGTGACGAAGCCATTCATGTGTGGCCATTGATTTTTAGATGGCTTCATATTTCGTCCCCTTCTTTTGTAAATTGTTGAAGCTTATTTCTTGATTGGATTAGCTAGGTTTGTCTATGCAAAGAAACTCTTGGTGAATGGCATTATTTTTATTTCTTACGACTTAGTAGGTTATTTGGAGGTCTCGTAATGACATAGTGTTTGCAAGTAAGGATCGTTAGAAAGGAAGCATTTTTTATTCTATTCTTAATTTTTCTTTCTTGTGAATAGAAATAACATTAGTTGGACGAGCTAGCTACAAAACTCGTTCCTCTTTGTGCTAGCCTTTTACTAGCCGTTTTTATATACTATTCCGCGGTTCAAATAAAAGAAAAATTAAGGTTCTGAAACTAATGGATGATAGCATGGCTTTGGTGCATGATGTCTCACATTTTAGTCATAAATCATAATAACCATTCTAAACTATAAAGCCATTCATCTCTTTGGAAAGTCAATTTTGGCTTTTGAATCTAAACAGATAGTTTTCCATAGTTAAACGACAATATCTTCATAGTATTTGAAAAAGAAATGGTCCCTAAAGAACTTAAACTACTACTACTTTATTAGATGGTGACAAAATATTGTCATCATTAGATGAGTACAAATTGAAGCTACATTAGAACATAAATACATCCTTTTCGATCTTTGTCGGGATATATCACATCTTGAATTTGTATATTATATATAATAAAAACCAATAACACACAACCGTCCTCGTTTGTGCTTTAAAGCAAAAGCTATAAAATTTTGAATTGTATAGAATGTTTTAGGGATGGAATAAAGAGTATAAAATATATTATGGGGAGATCAAATAAGAATAAAATTACAAAAGAAGAGAACAAAACTAACAACCTATCACCAAGACAAAGTCATGCCCACAACTCACGTGAGTCAACCATGTTATACGGTGATCAATTATAGGGTTAATTTGATATAGTTTTTATTGTATTATTATCTAACACACACATACACATACACATACACATACACATACACATACACATACACATACACATACACATACACATACATACATATTGCAACACCACTGCTCCACGAAGCATAATGCCATCAATAGAATAGTTAAGTTAGCACGATCGATGTAAAAATTGCCAACCTTTCCAAATATTTCTAGGTTTCTCTTCAAACCCGCTTTCGAATTTATATTATATTATATTATACTACATATACAAAGAGAAATTGGGGAATAGTGTCTGACAACTGTCTGACACTTCCCAATTGGTGCAACCAATATACGATTTTATCTCCTGTTCAAAATTGCGGTTTTGTCTTCAATTCAAAATTACGTTTTTACCCTAGTTCAAAATAAAATTATGTTTTTGCCCATAGCTTAAATTTACGATTTTGCCCTCAGTGAAAACAAAATGATTTTGCCCTCATCCTCCATTGGTCCACCCAATTTATGATTTTATCCCATGTTTAAAATTACGGTTTAGCCGTAAGTTCAAAAATGCGTTTTTGCCCTCGGTGAAAAAAAAATCATATTGCCCCTATCTCCCATTGGCCTAACCAATTTAATTTTTTAGTGAACTTTTTTATGGCTTTACCACATCATCCATTCTTATTGATGGTTGTTTTTAGAGATTTTTTTGGGGATTGTTTTAAAAAAACACTAAAAAATAAGTTAGTCGTGTGCCCCCATGTACTTTTAACATATAAAATATAGAAAGAGAGAATGGGTAGTGTAAATATAAGTGGTTAAAAAATAAAATATAGAAACAGAGAATGGGTAATGTAAATAAGTGGTTAAAAATTAAAATAGTGGTGATATGTGGCAATGGTTCTGAATGTTTCCTTATTGACAAGTTTTTATATGGTATGCATTATCATGCTCTTTTACCTCTCTATACTGAACCCTTTCATAAATCTGATAATAAGATAACTAATTAAAAGTAAAACCTTTCATTGTATTTTTTTAAAGCATTTTTTTTAATTTTCTAAAATACTTACGCATTTATTTAATATAAATATATATAGAATTTGAACTTGTAGCTTATTAATTGTGCAACACACCAGTTAGACCGGTGGGTATGGGGGATGTCCTGTGTCCGTCGACCTCCGGCGCCGGACCACCTCCCCACCCCCTCAGGCCCATCATCGTCCCCAACGTCCTCCTGCAGTCGCTCTTGACGACCCCCCAACACACACATATACATACATACCTATATATATATATATATATATATATATATATAGGTATGTATGTATGTATATGTGTGTGTTGGGGGGTCGTCCCTTAGCCCATTCTCCACGCCTGCTTAGAGCACCGGGGGCGGTGCGTGATATAATCATGAAAAGCAACTTCAACGCGTGGAACAATTGATTTTCCCACCGCCACCATTACAATAACGCGTGATACAATCACGAAAACACGATTTCGTTATTTTTTTTAACGGCGTGATGGTTTTTTTTGTGAGGGTAATTGTTGGTTGGGGGGGAAATTGTTGGGTGTGGTGGTAAGTGATGACCATTGTCACAAAAAAAGGTTGTGAGTGATGGAAAAATGGTTGATGACATGGCGGAACTTGATTGATGCTTGTGAGTGATAGAATCACCCCCACCCCCCTTACGTAGATACCTATGTGCTGGACCATCATTTGAAGACTACCCTCCTTCGTACCTACTAGCCTTACTACCAAAATGTCCACTTAACTTGGGGACAGTAAAACCTTGCTTAATTTCGGGTCATCTCATATACAAAAAGCCATCCTTTCTCCAATTCATTGTCAAATCTGAAACTTAACCTGCTGCAAGTCTACTACCGATAAAGCCTACACACACTTTACCATTGATAAACCCTACTCCCTCTCTCTCTCTCTCTCTCTCAAAAGACCATGCAAAGATTAATCATAAGGCATTCATGATATAATCACAGATTCACAGCTCAAAAAACTTTTCTTAAACACCAACCAATCTATCTTTTTTCTCAATCTATAGTTAGATACTCATTTCAACTCCATGTTTCTGGTCTCAAGAACAACTCCAATGACAAGTGATATTGCAGCTACAACAATGCCTGATCTTTCCTTAAAGATCAGCCCTCCGGCTGCTGATTGTATCAATAGATCAAACTCCTGCTCTACCACCACTGATTCCAACAGCAGCGGCAGCGATTTAAGCCTCAAAAACGGCTTAAACGTCTTCAACTACCAGCCCCCACCGGCAGATATGGTAGGTTTTGTTAACCATGGGATCCAGCTTGATCATAATAGGCTGAGCTTGGGGCTTGAGTTGGCAACTTTTGACCCTAATCTCCATCATCATCATCATCACATGATGCCATTACAACTACATAGAAATAACTTTCTGCTTCAACATCATTATGGAAATCAACATTATTATCAACCTCAAATCTACGGTCAGGAGTTCAAGGTGAGTTCAAGGACGGGTAGCCGTGTTAGAAGGGTCGTTCGAGCTCCTCGTATGCGATGGACTTCGACTCTACACGCGCACTTTGTTCATGCCGTTCAGCTCCTTGGTGGCCATGAAAGTATGTTCTAAAATTCACATTTATGCACACAAATCTTTTTTTTTTTTTAAATGTAATGTGGTGTTACCGTTGGAAATGTTTTAAGGGAACTGTATCGAACACAGGCTAACCTTGTTCTTCCTTGTTCTTGTTTTCTTAAAAATTTCAATCAACATTATATTTTCAATAACATTATATCTTATTCAATTTTAAAGTGTTTTATACTAATTTAACTTTTTATAAAATGTTGCAGGAGCAACCCCTAAATCAGTTCTGGAGCTAATGAATGTGAAGGATCTAACTCTTGCTCATGTGAAGAGTCATCTACAGGTGGGTATATATCCTTCTTATCTAAGTTATGTAAAAGATCACACGTTATCATTATGTCCGGTGAGACCACAAGTGGGATCCTTTTTCATACATTTTTCTTTTGCACATTTTAATCACAAAATAGTTGACTTTCTAGTGAGAAAGTAGTTACTATCCAAAAGAGAACATTGACATCACATATTGATGTCCTTATATTACTGTACTACTTTGCGGTTAAAACATGTTTTGAAGGATAAAACCGTTACAGAAAAGTGGTAAAACTTTTTCTTACGTTAAATATGATTTACTCACATGTTTGTCCGATATAATCATGCAGATGTATAGAACAGTGAAGAGCACTGACAAAGGACCAGGTACAAGATTTGGATCTTTTCTTTCTATAATGAAGGACCCCAAGGCATCATATTTTTCTTTAATTGTTATGACACATCCTAGTGGATTGGGCATATTAGATATAAAACCAAAACATATGGTGCTGCTATAAGTACACCACCTCTTGGCATATTAGATATAACATCAAAACATATGGTGCTGCTATAAGTACATAAGTCAATTTTAGTAAGTTATACAGGTTGTATAACTTTAGCAAACGTTTCATTTTCATGTATCATACGAGCCATATAAAATCTATTTTATTTTTATTTTTAAAAGGGGCCGTATAATCTATTCCACGTATCATACGGTTTGTATATTAGGTTATATGGGCCTTATATAAGTATATAACCTATCGTAACGTGTCGGTGGTGTGCGTATAGCCTGACCCAAATTAAACATATCATCCAATTCGAACTGTCTGTATGATAAACTATAGAAAATTGATGGATGCTGTATATATGTATTTGCAGCTGGACTTGTAGATATGGATATGATAAATCAAGTAACTCCAAAGACCGCCCTTGATATAGAGGGCGGTATCTCAACGTTTGATGATCATACCAACTCTTGTAACCCGTACCTCGAAAGGTTGGTGAGTGTGTGTGTGTGTCACTGATCAGTACATACATGCTGTTAATATTTATCCATCTCCAAGTTTTGTTCTTTCCTGTTACACCCTCCTTGTCCAAAAGCAAATCTCAAATTTTCTGATATAATTAATTTGTTATAAAATAATATTTATTCCAAAATAATTCATTTAGTTTCCTACTTTACCTTAACTCTATTTTATAATTGAACAAGAGTAATTGTAAATTTCTAAACCTGTATGCATTTTATATATTTTTTTTTTGAAAGGAGTATGCATTTTATATATAGGGGTAAAACTAATTAAAAAAAATACTTATTTAAAAAAAAAGCGTTATAATTTCATATTCCAAAACTGGTGGATAGTTATTTTGGAGCAAGGGGGCATGTCGTTTAATTGTTCACCATCATTACTTATTTGAACATATAGTAGAGGATATGATACCAAATTGACTTAAAAAGGCATCAAATAAGTGCAGGGCAGAAACACACATAAATGCATAATGTTTGTTTGTTAATGCATATTGTCGTCTTGATCTAGCTAGCAAGCATCTTGTCTTTCTTTATTGGCAGTGAAAATAAACAAACTGTGGTGAATATCATAGGGAATTTCAAGTAGTATTATTCTATATCAACAGAATAAAAATATTGTGATCATAGTTTCAAGACTTTTAGTTATGATATAATTATAATTCTATATAAAGAACCTGCAGGATGACCTAATTTTTATTCTAAATAAATATTGTGAATCTTGAGGATCTCAAGGAAAGCTTAAAGTCAAAGGGAAATGCACAAAAATATAATTTGGAGAATATTTATCTCCATGCTTGCCGTTCAAACAAACAAAAAAAAAAGTTATCTCCATGTTTATAAGTATATTCTTTTCATAAAACTAGAATAATTAGTATAGCCATTCAAAGCAAGCCAGGGTATATAAGTTAATTTCTCTTTGTATTTATCGTACATTTTTTTTAAATGAGTTAGGTAGAATATTTAATGTAAAAGACATAATATTGGCTGGCTTTTTTTGACCTAATTATTTTAGGGCGGCAATTGATAACCATCAACAATATATCAGCTCATCTCCCATTTGTAGTGGAGTGGTGGAAAGAACTTTGGGTTTCCTTGGAGACCTGGGTTCGATCCCCACCTATTGCATTTGGGGGACGTCCCAATGATGGATCGTTTCCTTCCGAGGTATGGAGCGGTCTTGAGGGCAACCCGGTTTTACCCAACTGTTACCCCAGCAACACGTGTGGGGGCAGCATGGTTTCCGGGCGGAAGTCAGCTCACGCGCCGGCCGGGGCCCGATCGAACATCGCGTCCGGAGATGCGGGGTTGACGGGGAATGTCTTAGACATGTCCCCGGAGACCAATCGGTCTTGTACAGAAAGTCTCCTTCCAAAAAAAACAATATATCAGCCCGACGTACGTACGCAAGTGGTTGTCAGTTTCATTATATACAACCGATATAAACACGTTCTTTTTAACAGCAAATTATTACCGGCCTCGACTATTCGCACACGGCCTATGTCTATTTGCACACTCAAAGCGCCCCGCTTTGGCCATAGCGGGGCGCTTTGGACAAGGTCAACAGACAAGGACTGACTTGTCAGTCCTTGTCTGTTGACTTTGGCCAAAGCGGTCAGTCCTTGTCTGTTGACTTTGGCCAAAGCGCCCCGCTATGGCCAAAGCGGGGCGCTTTGAGTGTGCAAAAAGACAAAAAGTGTTGGCTGGAAGTTGTGTTGTTTTTTTTTTTGAAATAGGTGGGATGTGGGTTAGTTTGGTAGTGTTTTTTGAAGGAAAAAATTGTATTTGAGTTTTATAATACGTTGTTTTATAATTACGTTTTTTTACGTCATTATTTTTATAGAACGTATATAATATAAGTGCGTCTTTATAAACTGTTAACCTAGTTTATTTTGTTAAATTAAACGAACACGTTAAATAAATTGTACAGAAAGCCATAAGAATTAAACGTAAACAATCCAAAACCAACGTGATGTAAATATATATCAGTTTGTACATACAAAACAAAAAGGTACAACTGACTACATAATACATAACAAAACACTATACAAACAAACTAAGGTACTAATCCTCGTGCGGTGGGGACGGTGGGAGGGGAAGTGGAGGCAACCCAGCGAACTCTCGTAGAGAAACGAGCGTCTCGATGATCCAGTCCTGGCGTGCGGCCTGGCGTCTGAGGCGCCGGTCGAAGTCCCGAGCCACCTCACGCGCTACCGGAGGCAGGTCAGCGTAAACGTGCTGCGGGTACTGTGGCGGCTCAGGAGCTGGCTGAACTGGTGGTACCGGGATCTCCTCGATATGCTCCTCCTGAGCCGGATCCTCTAATACAGGCTGAGCCTGAGCCTGAGGCTCCTCCTGAGCCTGAGCCTGAGCCTGAGGCTCCTCCTGAGCCTGAGCCTCAGCCTGAGGCTGGCCCGGGAACTGATCGAGTCCCAGAGCCTGTAGCTGAGCCTGCCGAGCGGCCGCCTGCTCAGCAGGAGGGGCCAACACTCCAGGCCTCAACTCAATAACAACCGGGATGACCTCCGGCACCGGCTCCGGCTGCCAAATCAGCCCGTCTCCGCCCCTAAACCTCAGACCAACATCAAAGCGACGGGTGATCTGCATGCTAGAAACTGACGCGCGGCCCAACCTGGTAGACGAGACCGGATCGGACAGCACCGGATCTCCCTCGGGCACGATCCCGAGCGAGCGTGCGATGGCGGTGATGAATGAGCCAGTGTGCACCCACCCGCGGAGCTGCCGGTGGTATGCTGTGGCAAAGTAATCTGTCAGGCTGGCTGCTAGATCGCAGGGCTGTCGTCGCAGTAGGCAGTATAGAAAGAAAAGGTCACTGAGGTTGACCTTCTCCCTGCTGTTTTCCCGCGACACGATAGTTGACGCGATAACATGGTGAAGGTATCGGAACAAGGGGTCTTTGATGGTGGTGGCCTTTTGCCAGGATCTCCCAAAGGGAGCCCTGGAAATGGCCCTCCAGAAACTGATAAGCGTCTGCCTGTCCATCATCGTAACTGCCTGCGTATATAAATCAGTATCGAGCTCGGCCTCTGTGTACAAACCTGTATAAACAAATAATATTAAATAAACAAATAATAATAATAAACAAATAATATTAAATAAACAAATAATAATAATAAACAAATAATATTAAATAAACAAATAACATTAAATAAACAAATAATAATAATAAACAAATAATATTAAATAAACAAATAACATTAAATAAACAAATGATATTAAATATAAAATAATAAATAATATTATTTAAACAAACCTGTATGGACAGCAAACTGCCGCACACTCATCTCAAACTCCTGACCGGCGAGACGGAATGTAACCTCGTGGACAGGAAAATCCGGGTCCTCCACGTAATCCGCCGGATGCGGCGCGTATGTAAACGTGGAAAGAAACTCCCACGTCAGCTCAGGGTACGCGTCCTCCATCGCTAACTCAAATAGGCGCGACCAAGGAGTATCTAGTCCAACTATCTCACGCGCCCGCGCGGCCTCTCCCACGGTCTCCAGCAGGCTCCAATCTATCCCTACATGCTCCCCAAGGGGGATGGTGCGCAACCTCGCGCATCTCCCCCTCGCCCGTGACCCCGGCGGAAACTGAAGGTACGGACATGCCGGCTCTCCCTCCTCGCCCACATCTACCTCAGCCTCCATATGCTCAATCTCGTCATCGGATGGATCCATCCCTGCACGTTGACAATATAATATTAAATATAAAATAAATAATAAACAAATAATATTAAATATAATTTAAATAATAAACAAATAATATTATTTATAAAATTTTAAATAATAAACAAATAATATTAAATATAAAATAATAAACAAATAATATTATTTATAAAATTTTAATATTATTAAACAAATATTATTAAACAAATAATATTAAACAAATATTATTAAACAAATAATATTTAAAAAAATAAATAAACATGAACCAAAGCGCCGCGCTTTGGCCTCGGCGCGGCGCTTTGGTTCTTCGCGATGAATAACAGCCCCACCCGATCGATCCAAACGCCCAAATCAAACAAATATCAAACATGTACATTTAACCAAAACGATTAAGGGTGTTCGATTTACCTTTTAGCGGTCGAAAGATTGAAAAGGAAGATATCCGAATATCAGTGTGTGTAATCGCACCTTGTGTGTGTGTTTTGTGTTGAAGTGGGGGAGAAGCTGCCCCGCTTCAGGTATAACGAGGGACCGAAGCGTCCCGCTATGGCCAAAGCGGGTGCGCTTCAAGGGTAAAGCGCTTAGCTTTGGTCATAGCGGTGCGTTTAAGGCCTTTTTTTATTTTTTTTAAATTGTTTTTAATTCACAAACGCGTCGATAATAGTCTAAATTTTACGTTTTTTCCATTATACATCATTTTTTATTATATATGGACTATACTGCAAGTTCCGGATCAAATCGGTTACGTGTGATGTCTTATTCCGTTATATCGTATCATTTTGGTTTGAAAGCACAAGTACTCCTGTGAGAGGTGTTATGTGTATCAGCCGCCTACCGCACATGAACATGACGTATTTTTTCATTAATTGTAGTATTATGATGTATATGGGCATTTTGGGTCGTACAAGTGCGTATTGAATCTGATTGGGTCGTGTCGGTGACATTCGGTTTTTAACGTGATGTAACGCATATATTGAACAAACACAAACGTGATTATTATTAAACACATTTAACCTACATCGTGAACATATGGGGTTACATATGGGGTTACATTAAGGTCAGGGGCACGATACGTAAGCATTTCGTACGTGTTGATCTGATCCCTGTATAATGTATGCCAGGCTGCTGCGCGCTCTGTTCTGTGTGCTGTCCAGAGTGGGTTTGGGGGAGGCATTGGATAACAACCTCCAAGCTCTACATGTATGAAATGCCCATGGTCGACGAACACAACCGCAACCACCAGGTGAGGTTCCTCAGCTTCGTTTGGCCCGCCCAGCAGAGGGAAAATTGTACAGCTCCCACGCATGTCGAAGCTGTGAACAATCACACCGTATCGTTGGGCAATAAGAAAGCCCGTGTCAGGCATCGTCATGTAATTTTCGATATCTGCTCGTCCCACCCCCTTGAAATTGATCCGTCTAAGCAGCGCATCATAATGTCCTATGTTTTCCGGATCGAAAAACTGCCTCCAAAGCGATTCGTTCGTACGTAACTCCTTTATAAGTTGTTTCCGGATCATCAAATATGAATTTTGTTTCACTCCTAACCCAACAGCCACCGATCGAAACCCACAATGACCATCTGGTTTCACGTCCTTTATTCTAACGATGTATGGATGGATCACTTCGGGAATCTGAGATGCGTAGTTGCGGATCGCTATATCCGTCTTAGGACCGAGCTTGATCATCGGGAAATCAGGGTGCAGGTTGATCGGTTTGGTATTCTTTTGTCTTCTAGAATCTTCGAGTGATATGTACGAGCTGTGACGGGGAAGATCATCTGAGGCCTCGACCCAAGTTTCTTCCGACGGAATGTACGAGCTTTTTCTAGCGGCTTCAACCTTTCTTTCTTCCTGCGTTTTCAATGTTGGGCGACCACGAGTTTTCTTCAGAACAGCAGGAGGTTTTTTGTTATTGTTCCCTGGATTGAGGATTTGCTGAAACTTTTCAAAGAAGCTCCTTTTCACCTGAGGGGGTGTTGGATCGATCTTTTGTTTCAATTTTTCAAATTCCGCGTCTACATCGATATCCTCTATGTTTGTCTTTGCAGGCTTGAAGTTAAGCTTATTCCAGAACACGTCTATGTGTGTGATCCGGAGTTGCTGACCTGTGGATGAAAACAAATTAGGTGGCAAAATCATAACGAGAAAGGTCAAAGATATTAATTACCTTTATTTTCCAACTTTTCCAAACGACAGGCACATGGCAAACCACAGCTGGTAAAAAGTTGGCAACCACAGCTTGCACCGTAGTCTCTCAACCCGTCTTCCTTACGTTTTAGTTCCCTACTCAAAAGCTCAATCGCATATATTGAAACCTTTCTGAGAATATATGCAAGCATGGGCTGCTTCCTGTGGTGCGTCATCACTTTTCGGAGGCTTGTTTCAAAGCTTATACTAATCTCGGTGTATTGTCTATCAACAACATGATCAACATACAGTACAAGTTTATCCAGTGTGTTGCGATGACTTGGAAAGTGACTTTTTAGTGTTGCATGCATGCCCTCAACCCTGTTGGTCGTAGTTTGGTGAAAATTGATAGTTTTGTTAATCCAGCATGATACAAACTTTTCACGGTACGGATCCAACCAGGATTTCTTCATATAATCAAAAACCTCTAAAATTAAAAAAAAACGTAAATAGTCAGTTTTTGTTATTATATAAAATTTGAACATAATTATGTAAGAAATACCTACGTTCACGGTCATCTTCTTTCAGCTGTGCTTCAAGGTTTTCCAAGTTATACCTGTATATTTCCTCGGTCGTAGACTCGCACAATAACCAAAAACTACGTACGAATTCTTTCCAATCCTTGTCAGAGAATTTCTTCTTGCTGTTCTTATTAATATTTTGTTGAATATGGAACCGACAAAGATACTTATGCGCTTTTGGAAAAACTTGTTCACACGCGTTCATTAGCGCAAAATCCCTGTCTGTTAAAATCACGCGCGGTTCCATACATCCTACCAGCATAGACTTGATCCTCTGCAACACCCATAGGTAGTTCTCTGACTTCTCAGCGGAAATTACCGCACAAGCAGCCGTAAACGATTTGTTTGTCGACGTCATGCCTACGACCTGAACAAATGGCAGGTTGTACATGTTCGTTTTGTAGGTGGCGTCAATAATTAGCACATGCGGGAAGGCACACCACATCTTGAATGATCTTTCGTGAACAAAGAAGACATCTTCAACTTCGTTTGATATCTCATTCGTGCGCATGTAATAAGTGTAATTTTTTTCGAGAAGAATGCTTTCAAGTTTTTGCATCGGAGACTTACCGATATTTTTTTCGGCGTTGATCTTCTGAACAGCGTTGTGTATATCTTTCGGAATAAGCTTTCTAGCCGGATTGTTTTTTGTCAGCGTTCGCCAGATACTTTGGTTGGGTATGTCTTGCTCTGCCAGCTCCTTAACCAGTTTTGTATCCTCCGAAGAAAGCCTTCTCGCATACGCGTGACCCTCTAAGTTTTCAATAGGAGTGTGGTTATGCTTCGCCTTCGTCACCTCGATCCTCCAAACACTTCCGGATGATTCCGAAAACCCGATCATCTCAAACGGGCAGCCTATTTTCTTGCTACCCGTTTTCCTCTGTGTAGCTATACTCTTATGCTCCCCACCAAAAGTACATTGAAACCAAATCTTGTAATGCTCTCCTCTTTTATTCGACCTCTTAGTCACAATGAGGTAACCGTTGTCTTTTGCCGTGTCTTGTACCCAACGCACCAACTCTTTACGTGACGAAAAGGTCTGCGTCGTATCAAACGAAAACGTAACCGGGTAACAGCCTTCCTCGTCAACAGACACATCCCCCGGCTCACCATCGTCACCGAGGTCCGAATATACTTGATGTTCAAAGTTGTGCTCGCCACCGTAACCGAAATTCGAATAACCTTGTAAGCTCTGTTGACAACCGTAACTGTCGTTTGGACCACACTCCTGCTGTACAAAGCTGTACTCGCCACCGTAACCGAAATTCGAATAACCTTGTTTTGCGTAAGGGTCCTCCACAGGGGTATTCAAATCCAGCGTCACCGTGTTATCACGATAATGAATGCCAGATACAACCTCTGCCTCCCTCAAGTTGGACGAGACCGGTTTCTCATACGAGTCAGAAATAGCGGTCCCCTCGTAAGAATCAGGAACAACTGTCTCGTCAGAATATTGACCGAAAATATAGTTGTTTAACCACGACATCGTTTTTTCAAGAGATGTAACTAATACAGCAAAACCGCGCGTTATTTTGAAGAAACACAACGGATGGGTGAATGTATATCGAAGTCTCTGTGAATGAAAATGTATAGGGTCGAAGCACTTCTGTCTCAGAGGTTGCTTTTAAAAGGTAAAATGGGTGAAATTTGGGGTCGAAGCGCCGCGCTATGGCCAAAGCGCGGCGCTTAGGGTTACCGACAAAACATCATAATCAGCTTTATGTCTGTCAAACAGTATCGAATGTTTCAAACGTCAATCGAAGCACGTTTTGTCGATCGAAGCGCCGCGCTTTGGCCATAGCGCGGCGCTTTGGGGTGTGAAAATAATTTTGGGCGTGTGCAGCTAGCATGACCCTTATTACCCCCTAATAATACCAAAGTGGCCTTTGTGGGCCACAGCCCAAGACAGTGGCCTATAAACACGTAACTCCATACTTTATTATAAGTGCTTGAATACTTCAAATTCCTCATCTTAAGGTGGGACATAAGTATTTAATCAATCTTGGGAAATTAAACCAAAACGACATCATATTTGGACTTTTATTGCTTTCTTTCAATCATTTTATTTACTTGTGTGATCTCTTCTTTCATGCATACCCCCTACAGTGTTTTACCCACATTTATCTTACAGTAATTAAGATTAGATGGATAAATAAATATGTAGAAACATATTACCATGTAAATTTGGGGATATACTTTACTTAAAGATTATTTTTATTTCATTATTGAGTAATTAGACAAAAATTGAGGACATGACATTTTTTATATGTAACAATTTGAATTTCCAATTTCCATCTAATTGTGCTTCTTTTCTTCCATATTATATAGAGGATCATGGCCATTGGCAGTGGAGTCACATTCAAGCTTATCGACCCAGGAATATACACTTGGAGGAATTGATAGAAAGGTATGATATGTGTAATAGTTTCATCTTGTGACGCATACGCAAACATATGTATCTATATAAGATTATTGATTGTCATTCATTGTTTGTATCAATGAAGGTGGATGAGCATGAGGCATTCTTACACTTGACACAAAAGCATAAGATGTTGGAAAATAGTAGGTGTATTAAGTCTCCAGATTTAGAGACGTCGGACATGATGCCGAATCTTGAGTTTACCCTGGGAAGGCTAAGCCAACAACTGGAAGATAGGATCCTTAAACGAGAATGAATTCAACCTTCGGTTAATCTGACTTTATAACATACTTATTAAATATCTAAGGCGCAAAGAAGTGTTTAACATTGCTTGTTATGGGCGTTTGTACTAAACTTTGACTATATTATGTAGCATGTAGAGGTGAAACTGGAGAGATGAAATTAAGCAAAGAATGAATAATATCTTATACTTTCAATGTCTTAGGTTGCCACAGTTATGAGCCATTAACTATTTCCAAATTTTGTATCTGGTCTATGTTATAAGAACAAACCATCTATTAAAAGTGTAATCTTTTAATCCGATTCCCATAATCTTTTGGGCTGCAAACTAATGTTTTGTTAGGGCGTGCGGAGTGGCTCGGTAAACCACTCGGCAAACCCAATTACCGAAGTGGCAAACCAATGCCAACCCCTTGCCGCATGAAGTGTTTGACGAAATGGGAATGAAGTCGGTGAGGCTTCACCAATGCGGGGAAGGGAGGAAGGAGAGAGAGAGAGGGGGTGTGGGGTGGGGTCCATTCCAATCTCAACCAATCATATCTTTTTCCTTTTTTTTATTTAAAAAGTTTACCACTTCACCAAATGTTTAAACCATTGCCAACACTTTTCAGCAAAGTTTAAACACTTTTGACTGATTGACATGGTGCGCTCTGATTTGTCGGTTTTTTGGTTCAGCACTCCAAAGTGTTTAACCACTCCTTAGACCATGTGTAGTGGTAATGTGTTATAATGCCCCCACCATGGGGCATTATCCGACACGTGGCGTCCCAGTCAGCGATGGGGCATTATAGCAAAAGTGGCGTAATGGGGTATTATGCCAATAACCCCATATTATTTTTAATGAAAAAAAAAAAAAAAAGCAAAAGCTTTGTCAAAATACATGGCAGTCTTTCGTCCATATGTTCAACACACACACACAAAAGTCAAAGGCTTTGTCAGACAAAGCTCATCTCTGATTGGTTGGTCAAGTTCTTGCATAGCGTTTTAAATAAAACGCCGGAGCCATTTTTTTTCGAAAAAAACGCCTCAAAACGCCTAGTGTAGTGGGGGGAGGGCGTTATAAGGCGTTTTTTTTGAATTTTTTTTTAAAAAAACGCCCCACTACACATGGTCTTACACCCTTATGTATTTAATATGAGTCAGACATTTGTTTAAGATTGTTAAGTGGGGGCCGATTACAGTAAGTTCATGCTAGTATGTATGTGTCATAGGGTTAAGAAACCCAACATTGAACAAACGATGTCAGTCAAGCAGTTATAAGGACGTGAACTGTTCTCACTGATAAGTCACATCATATATATGTTGTATAATGTCTTTTTTTGTTTCTAAGTATTGCCCGAGTGCCAAAGTGTAAAGGCCCAAGTGCCAAAGGGTAAAGGCCCAAGTGCCCAAGTGAGAGCCCAACTATTCTAAGCCTTAAAGACGGTTTTTTTTTAATCAAAAATGAACTTGCAAGACTAATTCGATCATCCCCCGACTCCCTCTCTTCTGTTCTTGTCATCGTCCATCGGAATTGGCTCCTTGTTGTCGCCGGCTGCCCACAAAACAACAAGCTAACCGCCTCCCCAGTCTGGCAGTCCCCTAATCGACTTTTCGAAGATAGTAAATCTTGAATTCTTTTTTCCATATTTTTGTTTAAAAATTATTTTCTTTCTTGTATTTTTTTTCCACACTCAAGAATTTACGTCTAATTAACCCATAGATGAAATATTTGGAAATACCCATGTAATATAGAATAGATGCAGGATATGATAACACTGATCACTATGAGTTCTCATGAACCAATTAGTTTACAAATGATACAAGCTAAAGTAAAAGGACATAGTACTCATTTAAGATATTTACAGCACATATGTATGTATTTCAATTTTCTTAGGCTTGCATAATAGCCACTTATTTGAAATCTTGAATTCTTAACAACTTGATTTTATTATAGATTTTTATTGCCAATACTGATTTAATCGCTAATTTACATTTGTGTTGGGGATTTGATCGTTAAGTAAACTCGAGAACAGAGATGACCCCATATTGTGCACCTAAAAAAATTATATCCGCCATTGCCACGTAATGCGAACGATATCACTAAAGTAAGTTAATTCAAAGAGTGAATTGCAAGTTTTGTCCTTTATCTTTATACCAAATTGCAGGCGCTGTCCTTTATCTTTAAAATTGACAAGTTCTGTACTTAATGTTTCAAAATCTTGCACGTTATGTCCTTTATGCCAAACCCAGTTAGATTTTTTGGTTAAATCTGGTCATGTGCCTTGCACATGAGGGCATTATTGTCATTTCAGCTTTCCAAGGACTACTTTGTAAAAAAAAATTACAGGGGCAATTTTGTACTAAACTTAAAAATTAAAATATATAAACTCTCACTCTCTTTCTCTCTCTTAATCTGAAACTTTCTCCCTCTCTCTCTTCTCTCTCTCTAACAACAGGCTGGCCACCACTCTTTGTGGCGGCTCACGGCGGCTCACGGCGGCACACCACCATCCCCCACACCACCTGCTACCACAGCCCAAAAATGTTAATATTTTTCAAAATATTGATACAATTACCTCAATCCGTCAATCGAATACGCACAATTTCACAGTTTCCCTCAATCCGCCACTTCTACCGTCACATCGCTGCTGCTGCTGCCATCACGTCGCTGATGTGGTGGTCGCAGATCGGTTGCTAGCGGGATGGGGCTAAACTGTGGTTATACACTTATACTCTTCAACTTGTCGGCGGGTTGATTCGCTGCAGGTAATTATACTCTTAAATGGTGAGTTATACAGAAAAAAGGTTTTAATAGTTATGGGTTTTGTGGGGTTGCAGGTTTTGAAACACGAGGATGAAGTTGGGTAGATGATAATATGATATATAGGCAGATGAAGAATTAAAAGGTAGATCAGAACTGCATAGATTTCACTCAATCGATTTGCTCTCCGATCCATCCCATTGTTCTGAAATTGTGTCTGTGCGGTTTAGCTAGTGAAGAAGGTTTTGGAATAATTTTGCCCTAATTTCGAACATCAGTAACGCAGATATAATTGTTTGCAGAAATGATATAATATAATGATGGCGGAGCTGGGGTGACAACCCCCTGTTGCGATGATGATGGAATCGTGGTGCGATGATGATGAAATCATAATATTGATAGAAGGGTGGTGGTCGGCAGTAGATGGGGGTGGGAAGTGGCGGCAGTAGTGGTGGTGGCCGGAGGAAGACAGTGATTCTAGAAGTTGTTAATTAGGTTTTTTTATTTATATTTTATTCTTTAATTATTTTACACATTTAGTCCCTTGATATAAGTTATTTACTCAATAATCCCTGAAGAAGTAAAATGATAAGTATACCCTCATGTGCAAGGCACATGACCATATTTAACAAAAAAATCTGACTGAGTTAGGGCTAAAGGACCTAACGTGCAGCATTTTGAAACATTAAATACAGAACTTGTCAATTTTAAAGATAAAGGAGAGCGCCTGCAATTTGATACAAACATAAAGGACAAAACTTGCAATTCACTCTAATTCAAATGTATTATGTTATTTTCAATACTATTTCATGTATGTAATAATAATGTTATTTTGTATTATTTAAAAACACCAATAATAATACAATAAATAATGGAAAGAAAGAATAACAAGACAACAAAAACTAGGACCACGGGTGTATTTAAGATCTTGTGGGTGGAATTAAGGCAGTGGGGTATGGGGCGGGGGTTTGGGCGTGGGTTTGGGTAAAACGCCCAAGTCACCACCCCGGGTGGGCTTAGGTTGGGGCGTGGCCCCTTGGGGCTTGGCTTTCAAGCCGGGCGTGGGGCGGGGGAGCAAGGTGAGTTGGCGGATTGTGATTGGCCCATTAAAAGTAGCCGTTGGGGGCTACTTTAAAAAAAAAAAATTTCCTTTATAAATACTTACCACATTTAACATTTTTTTCACACAATATCAAAACGTAAAACACATTATTGCCATGAGTTCTTCAAGTTATAGTGAATCGTCATCATCGTCTGACGATGGTGCAGAAATATTTCTACAAATGTTTAGGCGTCGTTTCCGTATGAGTAAAAAATTTATTTTTAAGAATATCTAGAGATCTTGAGGAGAAATATGTTTGTTTCCAACAAAAACCCGTCGTTTTCGTATGAGTAAAAATTTATTTTTAAGAATATCTAGAGATCTTGAAGGTAGAGCGGTCGTTACCTACTACGATGACGATGACCCCCAACAAGGTAACATAACAGAAGAAGATAAAGCGGGAAATGAATTTTTAATAAAGTCAAGGGATATACATCAGAACCTTCGAGCTGATTTGTTGGAACATGTTTCAACGATTCCTGGGTTCGAAACCGACGAAGACGACGAAGAATGACTGTTTTTTATTTTGATAATTATTATGTATGTTTATGTATTTAAAAAAAAATATGCTGTATGTTTATTTTTTATTTAGTTATAAATAAAAATATATATAAAAAAAATGATGATGTGGCTAGGCCACGCCGCCCAGCCACGCCCAACCCAAGCTCCACCATACCGCTAAAACACTTGGCTTTGGGTTTTTAATATTTAAAATCCACGTGTCACCAAATGCCCAACCCAAGCCCCACCATACCCAATGGTCTAATTCAATATTGATTTTGAGTTAAGTGGATGAGTCACGTCAAATACTAACCAATAAATTACAAGGGAACACTTGTCATCTGCTATATTCAAAGATGTACGTATTTGCACACTAAAATGCCTATTTGCACATTAAACCTTTTCAATTTTTAAGAGAATCTCTGATTCTCATCATTTGAGAATTTGTCCCTTTATATATGCCTCGTATGCGCCTATATGCAGCGGCGTATGTAAAAGATGGTTTTTTCTAGAAACATTTTTCTACAATATTTATCGTTTTTGCAAAGTTTTATAATAAGTAATTTTTTAAAAATATAAATAAAAAACATTGTTAAGTATTATAGACCTATACGGGTGTTGTATCGTATCCTATAGTATCGTATCGTATTGTATTCTATCATATCGTATAGTATAGTATAGTATAAGTCTCGTATAGGTCCCCTATAGGTCTTGTAGAGGCCTAAACAGGACCTAAACCACACCTATAGTCCTATACAGGACCTATACTATACCAATAAGCCTGTATCAGTGTTGTATGGTATCCCGCGCAAGAGAAGAATTAATTCGTAATAAAGAAAAGATAGTTGAAAATGTAAAAATGAAAGAACAAGTAAGTGAAAAACCGACACATGAGTTAAACAACGAAAAGGGTGAGTCCGACAAAGTTAAAATTCAAAAAGAGTCTAATTTTGAAAAAAATTAATCTCTTGTCACCTTTCTTTGAAAATCATTGTTTAGTTTCCACTCATGCTAAGTTTTTAAAAGAGTTGAACACTAACACTAAAATTGACGAAACGGTAAGCATTAAGTTAACTAATGATCAAACTTCGCTAATAAAAGAAGATCCATTTGAAATTAACATCACACCGGTTCCATGTTTTTTTCAAAATTCATTTATTAGTAATATCACAATTGATAAAGATATTTGTGTTAATATAATGCCAAACTACATTTTTGAAAAATTAAGTATTAGAGATTTTTCTCCACTTCAAACACCCATTTTCCTATCCAATCGGAAAGTAATAAAATCAATCGGTGTAGTTGAGGAAGTCCCTTGGGCTTTGCTGTATCCACATATGTCACTATCTATCTAGAACTTCTTCAAGAATTCTGGTGGAATGCTGAAGTCATGTTTAGTGGCACCACCATGTGGATAGAAAGTGAGGTTACGGGGGTCAAAATCACCCTAAAGGAGGAAACTCTTAGAAAAGTCCTCCAGCTGGGTGATGATCAAGAAAACACCTTCCTCAACAAAGAAATGGTGGAACAAACCTTGAAGGATATGGGCTATCAAACATACAACGTGTCAAGGCAGATTAGCAAGTATGGCTTTATACCACCCTTCCAGTACTTAGTAACACATCACAGTGTCTGCTTCTCTAAGAAGATTGGACATTTCAACGAGCTATCCTACAGGATGATGGAGGTGGTTCATGCAGTTGTACAGGAGAAACCATACAACTGGTCTAAGTTTCTCATGAGAGACTTGGAAGCAAACTTGCACGCTCGTCAACCTTTTCTGATCTACCCTCGCTTTGTGACCAAGGTGATAACCAGTCAGCTGGACTTCGGAGGAGTAAGAAACTGGTATCCAAGGGCCCAGTTGGCACTACAAGAGAACATAAGTGATCCAACCCTTGTCCCTTCAACATATCACAGTGGTCAAATAACCTGTCTCTGGTTGTATGTGAAAAGCATGTACAATGTGCTTGAGGAGGAGTAGTCTGTGTTTTCTTGCTATTTTTGTTTGTCCTGTTTAATAGAGTATATCTTTGCTTTTAATTCTTTTGTTTTCAAACATCACAATAGATCTAGGGGGAACTAAAACAGAATATCTGATAAAAACAAGAAAAATCTGGTGTAAATTAAAAAAAATCTGATAGAACTAATGAAACATCAGAAATTCTGATGACTCACTAGAAAATCTGATAATGTATCAGAAAAACAAATTTATCATCAGAAAAGTCTCTTGACAACCAGGAAGTCTGATAAATCAACAAAAAAAATATCAGAAAACATTGCATTAAACCATATTCAAAGAAACTTATAACTACATAATTTTTTTTTGAAATAAGTTTCTATCAAAATGTTTTTCTTTCTGAGGATTGGAACAAGCTGTATAACAGACACTTCCTGAAAATCAGAACAATGATGTGGAGTTCAGAATTGCAATGTAAGTTAAAGCCTCAAAACTCTACTTATTCCCTCTCATCTAAAAAAAATGGTGATTCAATCTCTATGATGAATCAAGTGTATTCTGATGAATTATGAGGAAAATCCAACTCACAAAGATTTATTCAAGGATTTTCTGAAATATATCATCAGAAGGAAATCTTGGGAAAATACACAATATTAAAAGGGTTTTTATTAGACATTTTTTTTCTTCAAAAGGGGTCCCACATGAAGAAAAGGAGCAAGTTGGACGATAGTGTTTATCTGCTAAATCCTTGGAATCTCTGATTTTCATTAAAAGATTTATATTAAATTAGAGATAAACCAAATGTTTTAAAAAACGGTTGTTTCCTAAACGGATTAAAAACATCATTAAGGTGTCATTAACCACCTTGAATACAAACAACCCACGAAAAACACTCAAAGATCTCTGTCTCAATACACTATAAATACCTCATTCAAAGACAGAGACTTCCATCATCAACCTTCCTCCACAAAACCCGAAAAACCCTTTTCCGAAAGAAAAACCCCAATTCTCAATGGCTGTCATCAACATCAATATGCCACCAGTTGAACACTTTGTTCCACTCATTACCGAAGCTGAATTTCTTCCATTAAAGAGCAACAATGAAGCGATGAGCGATAATATTGAAGAATATGATACAAAGTGTCAAATCCTGATTGAATTTTTGACCAGATGCCCAATAGCTCAAGCTCTCACAAAGACAAGAGAGGTACCAGAAAAACTTATACAACAAGTTGTAAAGACTCTAAAACTCTCAAATCAAACCGAGCTTACAGCTCATGTGTGGGGAGATATCTTCATTACAATCTCACCGGAGAAATTAAGGGAATGTTTGGAACTACCCTTAAGCCAAAGCTATGAAGATGCACCAGAGAAGGAAGATATGTTTTCAGTACTTGATGCAGTAATGGGTTACAAAACAAAGATCTCAAAAATCAGTGAATTCAAGAGGAATCAGCTACCTACCTTCTGGCAAGTATTAATGGAAATTCTGAACAAGTGTTTATCATCAAAAATTGGAGGTAGAGATCAGATAAATATGAATGTTCTAACAATCATGTTCAGTCTCATTAGTGGGTTGAATATTGATTTTGGAACATAAATATTTAATCTGATCAGAAGATAAATTCTGACTAACACTTGAAGGATAGTTTCACATCTACCTTTTCCCAGATTTCTGTCAGTCATAATTTCTGATGCATTTTATGAAAGGAACCTAGAAATTCCAGCATCAGAAAATATGTGGAGTACAGAAATCATGAGACCTTGGACTGCTGGAGGATCTTGGAAGTCAGATTATGATGTACCTGTTCTGTCAGAAAGAATGATAAATCTAATACAAGAGGATTCACCTTACAGAGTAGAATATCTAAGGATGTTAAGCAAGAAGCCAGAAAACAGGGAAGTTTTTGATAGTGTGTCCCCTATGGAGCATGATGCACAAGAATCAAGCACACCAAGAATGGAACAGGAGGATGAATCAGAACCTCATCAAGCTGATGAAGATGTGAACATGAGTCCTGTGGCAGAAGAACATCATGCTGAAATCTCACATATGGGAGAAACAGGTGCACAACACTCTAAACTTAATATTGTTCATAATTCTAAGAGTGATTCTGATGATTCAATTCAAGGAAATTATGAAATTTCACAAAGAGGCACTGTTTCTGAAAGACAAGATGTGAGTAAAACCAAAGACCCATTTTCTGAATTAGATTCTGAGGAGGAAAATGTGGTGGCAACAGGTGGAGATCAGTCTACTGATCAAGGAAACCTGGATGAGAAAATTAAGAGTTTCTCAACAACTCATGGAGAACCTAAAAAGGCTCAAGGATATGAGGAAAACCAGAATCTGAATGAGTTTCAATTTTCTGGTGAGGGTATAGAGAATATGAATTATTTCAATCCTCTTAACCTCAGAACAACAGAGAATGTGTTTTCTGCTGGTGTTAATGGTAGAACATCTGTTGTTCCTCCTATTACCCCAGAACACCAATCTATGTCAACTAAGAAACTTCATAAGGAACTTGAAGACATAACTGCTGTTTGTACGGGGAAAACAGCCACAGAAGGAAAACTTGATCTGATACTGGAAGAAATCAGAAATCAAAAGCCAGATATCAATGTTTTATCAGAAACAGTCAAAGCTGTGCAGAAACAAACAGAAGAAAACACTGCAGCCCTCAACATACTACAAGAGTCATCAGAAAACAGAGAGAGCTCATCAGAATTCAAGAAAGCTCTCAAAGAACTGCAAGAAATCAAGAAACAGATGGCTGAGGTTGCAAGTGCAGGGGAAAGCTCAAGTTCAGGAAGAATCCTCGAAGAAATTCAGTTCCTAAGAGCCAACAACAGCAGCATGACTGAGGCTTTTGAGAAGCTGATGGTGGAATTGACTACACAGAAAAATCAAGATAAACTGGAGCTTTAGAAAATGAAGAAACAAGTACTCAAACTCTTGCTAATATTCATCTGTTAGTAAAGAGATTGCAGTACAATGTTGCCAGACTGGCAAAAGTTGATTTTCAAGAACTGAAAGCTCCAATTCCACAAGAAAAATCAGCAGGAGAGTCAGAAACTCCTCAACAAAAATTCAAACAACCAGAAGTCATTCAACGAGATCCAAGCAAACAATCAGAAACTCCAACAACACAAAAATAGAAATTACCAATGAGTCCTCCTCCAAATATTCCAAAACCAGACACATCAAAGGTGTCGGTACAAGGAGCTGTTCCAGTTCAATCATCTTCTTTAGCTATCACAGGAGAAACATAATTCAGCATAAAGTTGTATACAAAAGAGAAGAGAAGAATGGAACATGAAGTAACATCCTCAAAAAGGACAAGAAAAGTGATTGGAGAAGATTCATATGGAAAACTCAGAGAATTTGAAGTGCTGAAAGGTGATCCACAAACAATTATGTACCCTGAAGAACACTTGAAGCACTACTACTTGAACAAACAAGAAGAGAAACTAGAAAGACCACTCTCTCCATTTAGCAGAAATATTGTTGAACTCAGAGATGCAGGAGACTTGGAGTTACTTCACAAACCAGTAACAATGTTGCAGGAGGTTTATTAGGTACTGGTGGACAGAACAAATACACCCTGATCAGAAAAGATAATAGTCATACAATTATTACTGATGGAGACCTGGCTGATGAACTTTACCCAATGAGTTTAGTAAAGTTAAAGCAGCTTATTGATAATGACAGGAGTTCTGCAGTTGTGATCAGAAGAGCTCTTGACAGTATCAAGAAAGTAAGAGAAAAGTTATATCAAATGGCAGCACTGACAAATGTTGATCTGTGTACAAACTTTGAACATATCAAAAAGGTACTAACACCTCTTCCTAACAACACCATTCCAGCTGAAATTCCTCTCAGCAAAGTAAGAACTGGAGCTATTTTTGACAAACCAGAAATATGTGTGGTTTTCAAAATGCCTATGATGAGAAAGCTCTGTTCAGAGTCAGTGAAATAAACAAGTACTCCAATCAAACTCTGAAATATATAAAGAATTACATGAATGAGAAACAAGAGCAGCTCAAGAAGAATGGGAAGAACAATGAACAGCTGAGGAAGGTAATTGAAGATGACATAGATAAATGGATGGAAGCCAGAGGATGGTACAAAGAACTTTACAAAATAACTCAAAAGGCAATTGACCACAAGAAAAGGCTGAAACCAGGAGACAAGTATAGAAGTGGTGTGAAGATAAATTGAAGAATTCATGAATTTAAATCTCTATTTTTGAGAACAATACTTTAGTTCTGTTTGTTGGTTTGATTCTGTTTTATGTTTCTGAATTTGGTTGTTTAAATTTTCCTTTAAGGATTAGTTGAAGAGTGTTTGTGTTTGGTATAGATAGTTCATTTTCTTACAATACTTAGGGGGAAACTGTTAGGAAACTTTATTTGTAAGTATTGAAGAAAATCAGATTCAACTTGATCTGTGAAGAAGATAACAGTCCTAAAGATCAAAACAAGATGAAGAAGATCGGATAAGACAACTGAAAGCAACAATATCTACTTCAAAGTATCATAAGTTGATCAAGAGCTGAAGAAGGTTATCAGAAAAGGTCTTTCTGATGGATCTGATGATATTTCTGATGAAATATCATCAGTTTCTGACAATTCTGATCATCAGATTTTCTGATGATTTGTTCACCATAATTTCTGATGAAGTGGTTTATCAGAAATTCTGATATAGAACCCCACTTGTCTAAAAATCAGCTCTATCCTGCCACACTAACCAAAGCAAGTTGACATTATTGGATCTCATGATGACAAAGGCAAATTGATTGTTGGATTCAATGAATATGTCAAGACGCTACTTTTTGCAGGAATATACATGAATAAACAAATGTTTATTCATGTATTCAAGCCATCTATAAATAGAAGGCTCATCAAGCAAAGGAAAATGAGTTAAGCTAAGCATTCATACATACTACAAACTCCATTGTCCTTTCACCTCAGAATTCAAGTATTCATTTGTAATAGAGAATAATCTTATAATCACCTTGTAAACCATTTTGTTTCAAAGTGATATAAACTTGAAAATTCTGTAGGTCTTGTTTCTTGAAAGTCTGATTTCCATTTCCGCACACGATTTTCATATCTATAGAAATCACTTACCATATTACGTGAAAAGAAGTTTTTTTAAGTCCAAACTGGGACCAACAAACCATTTAGATGATTGGATTGTTGATTCGGGTTACTCGAATCATATGACTGGAGACATGGTTGTAAAAATCCCGACTAGTCTCTGATTAGTCGCCGATTAATCACTAATCGGATGTTCACCGATTAATGGCCGATTAATCGCTAGACAGTCAGTGGGGGTCCTATTCTGGCCAAATTTTGGCCTAATGCCGGTCAAATTTCTACCAAACCTTATAAATTCCTTCTAATTACTTTAAAAAATAGGTCAATGAGGGGTTAAAACATATATACTTTAAAAACTACATATAAATATGTGTGTGTATATATATAACTAAAAATTATATATATAGATCTCAATCCGATTAATCCCTATTAATCCCGATTAATCGCTAGTCGGTACCCCACCGCCCGACTAGCGCCTAACGATTCTTACAACACTGACCGGAGATAAAGGAAGACTAAGCAATCCGAGTAAATATGGTGGCAGCCAAGTTGTGGTTCTGGCTAATAATTCCAAGCATTGTATCAATCACAATGGTGATGTGAATTTTCCGTCAGGAGATCGAAGACAAGGCTTAACCCTAAAAGACACGTATCATGTTGCAGGGATGAAGAAGAACATGTTTTCTGTTCCTCAATTAACCAACAATGATTATTATGTTTTGTTCGGGCCCAAGTACATCGAGATCTTCAAAGAATTTGAGATGTCATCTATTTTGATTATCAATGGCAGGAAAAAAACATTGTGTACATGCTAAACGCAGAGTCATCCTACGTAAAAATGCCAAAGGCAACCAGTGTGCAGATATGTGGCACCAGCGATTAGACCACGTGGGTTTCGATAAGTTGGGCTTAATGGCTGAACAAGGTTTAGTGAATGGGCTACCAAAATTACAGATCAACAAAGAAATAATTTGCTAAGGTTTTCAATTTGGAGAGGCGTTGCCGGAGCCGTTCCCTAAGAAATCAGATTTTCAAGCTAAGGAGAGACTTGATTTGGTTTATTCGGATGTTTTTGGCCCCATGAAACAACTTTCAATTCAAGGTATGCGATACATGGTGACCTTCATTGATGACTATTCGTGGTATGTCTGGGTTTACTTCATGAAAGGGAAATCAGAAGTCTTCGCAAAATTTAAGGAGTTTGAAGCTGATGCAGAGACACGAACAGGCAGAAAAGCTCCATGCCTGAGATCTGATAACAGGGGTGAATACCTCGCTACTAATTTCAGCAACTATCTAAGAGAAAAGTGAATTAGAAGATAGTTAACTTGTGAGAATACTCCACAGCATAATGGAGTATCCGAGTGCAAGAATCGGCATTTAGGGGAAGTCACGAGGTGTCTGATTCATAGCAAAAATCTACCAGGGAAATTTTGGGCTGAGGCCATGCGTATAGTTGCATTTATCATAAATCGAGTTCCATGTCAAGGTATGAATTATGTTTCACCTTTTGAAAAACTAACAGGAATGAAACCGAATGTCAGCTATTTTAAGGTGTTTGGAAGTGTGTGCTATGTATTTGTACCAAGAAATTTCATGACAAGATTGAGAAACGTGCAATTTGGTGTGTGTTCGTTGGGTATGATCCTGAAAAGAAGGGATGGCGTTGTTGTGATCCTAACACCGATAGGATATATGTTTCAAGACATGTGATATTTGATGAAAATTCATCATGGTGGTCGGATGATAGTCAAGTGTTGCCAAATTCTCAATAACTCAAAGAAGACCTTGAATTGTCTAAAGTACAACTGAGCTTTGATGCTACTGATGACACTGGAAGCAACCAAACTGAAGTTCATGATACTCCAAGTCCAGCCCCTAATATTGAAGAGGGTAGTCAAACTGATCCAGGTCTTAGATGGTTACAACGAGTAAGAGAGCCTAATCCTAGATATGTAAATGCTAATGTTGCAATTGTTGAAAGCAGATTCATTGAACCTAAAACTTTTGAAGAAGATGTTAGTCAACAAGAATGGAAAGGGGTGATGGAAGATGAGATGTTAGCAGTTCAGCGAAATCAAACGTGGGAACTAGTGCCTAAACCCATTGATGTTGTCCAGGTGACTTGTAAATGGGTTTACAAGTTGAAAAGGCGAACAGATGGGTCTATAGACAGGTTCAAAGCTCGGTTAGTTGCACGAGGTTTTTCTCAACAACATGGCTTGGACTATGAAGATACATTTAGTCCCGTGGCAAAACTAACTACTGTTTTGGTCAACAATATGTTTAAGGATAATGTAACCAAAGTTGTTTGTGAGGTAGAGTGCTTGATTGAATGAAACAAATAATGAACGTTAATCAATATTCAATACTCTAAAACGCTAAACTTTTAGACTGTTAACAATAAAAAAATCTATTTACAAACACAACATTTTGATATCACAAAAGAGAAAATGTTGATTTGAGACAGATTATATAAACTACGATATTTGTCAATAAAATCATTTAGTTAATTAAATATATGCATGAAGAACATGCAACAATGTAAATAAACTAACATATATCGCATCAAAGAGAACGCAAAGAGTTTACGTAGATACAACTTTAACTTGAAACTCACTATTTGTGTTAAGGAGGTGGAAGATTGCAGAGTGGAAGGGATGATGATAAATGGTATCATTTATAGTGGAAGGGAATAGAGAAAAATAGAAACCCTAATGTCATATTAAGCAAATCTTCAAAATGAGTTAATTGATTTCAAAGTCAACCGCCCCAAAGGCCAAATAAAATTTGCCGCCCACATTTTTTACTTCTAAACAAAAACCCTCAATTATAAATATTGGCGTAATCTACCTTAAAAATTATATGATAAACTAAACGGGTCAACCCGCGAACCTGACGGTTTGACCGAAACTTGACTTGTTAAGCTAAACGGGTTCGCGGGTTCGACCTGAAACTGACCCGAACCCATTTAGGGTAAATCTAAACCCAAAAATTTCGTGTTCGGTTCATGTCCTGTCAAAAATTCACACCCCTACTTTCGGGTACTTTCTCAGGATCCTAGGTCCTTGATTTCTTTCTACCCTGTAGTTATTTTAAGTGGCCTTTGCTGAGGAGGTAGCCTATCTCTCTCCTTAGTGCAATGCATTCATCTATTAAATGCCCAAAATCTTCATGGTAGGTACACAATTTGGATTTATCCTTAAAGGAAGTAGACTTGTCGTTCTTCCGTGGCCATCTTGCCTTCTCACCTAAATTCTTCAAAGTAAGCATTAGTTCACTAGTATCAACGGAGAAACAATATTCAGATATCTTAGGATATTCTTCTTTATCCTTATCTTGTTCCACCGTGTGGACATTTTGGCTATCTATTTTTGAATAGGGCTTGGATATATTATTCTTATAGAAGGATCCCTGTTTCTTATCATAGTGCTCATGTTTTGTAGAACCACTGAGCCTGTCTTGGATTCTTTTACCATCTTCTATCCTGATGAACCTCAAGGCTTTATTTCTGACATCATCTAAATTCCTGCATGGAGTCATTACAAGATCATCATAAATGGGAGAATCCTTTTGCAATCCCATCTTGAATGCTTCTACAGCAGTTGAAATATCAAGGTTTGGGATCTCTAAGGATTCTCTCCCGAACTTAGTGACATAATCCATAAGGGATTCGTCACGAGCTTGCGTAATTCTATACAAGTCACTAGTCAACCTCTCAAATGTTCTCCTACAAGAAAATTGATTGTTAAACAGATTAACTAAGTGAGAAAACAAAGTAATAGAGTATGGAGGAAGACTTGGCAGCCATTTTCACGCAGATCCAGTAAGTGTGGATCCAAAACCCTTGCATAGGCAAGCTTCTTTTAGTCTCTTAGGGATGGGGTTTATCTCCATCGTTTCTCTGTATTGGGTCATATGCTCCTCCGGGTCAGTTGTACCATCATACAACTTCATGTTGGGGGTTTGAAAGCGCTTGGGTATCTCTGCATTACATATTGGTGGAGCAAAATGAGATATCCTATGGCTTTCGTCTGGAATCTCAGGAATAGGTTTGACTACTCCTGGTATACTGGATATCATATCCTTAAGCTTTTGCAATTCCCTAGCCATGGCCTGATTGATTCCTACATCCTGCACATAGCTATAATTAGTATCCAAAGATGTATTATGGAAGCTGTTACCTCCTGGTCGACTTAAGGGTGGTATCCCAGAAGAGTATCAAGGATAAGACATGTATGTCGTTATAGTAGGGTCAGAAGAAGCAATAATCTACATGGGGAGGAAATCCCCTTCATAGACTTCAAAGTTTCTCATTGGTTGTCTCCCTGGGGATCCTTGATCCTGGAAAACTCTAGAATCAGGAAAGGTCTGTGTTGAAGATCTTGTTGGGTAATCCATGGATCCTTGAAATCGAGTTGAGGATCCTTGAGGTTGGAACATCTCCACATAAACTTCTGAACGGAGGGAGGATCCTTGAGGCCGAGTCATCCCCAGGGATCTTTCTTAAAGGATCCTTGCGGTTGGAAGGAGGATCCTTTTGATTGTTGAGTTGTTGACGTCGGGGTGACAAAATCTAGCACTCTAGGCATCAATGGAAACTGATCCTCTGCTGGTGTAACACCCTGAAAAATATAAAACTTTATATTAGAATTATAAAGTATAATAAATGAGAAATTTACTAACTAGGAATTTTAACCTAGTTAGTTACAAGTCTAGAAATAGCTTAAATAGGGTTAAAAACAACTAAACTATAAGTTGAACAAAATGGAAGGGCCAAAGTTGTAAGAATTGAAACTATATAGTTAATTTTAATAAAACTCAAAAACCAAACACCATTTGAAGGTGTCTGGTCGCACATGAGAAAGCCAGGGGCGATCCCCACTCTTCAAAACCCTAAAACTTCATTAAATCTGCAAATTGAAGGATCAATCCAAGTTGAAATCGAAATTAGAGCTTAGAATCGTGATCCTCATCGCAAGAGGATTATAAGGTATGTAAAATCTGATGAAATCTCTCAACTTGAAATTCTCATGATTTTGGAAAATCTGAAAATAGATGTTGCATGTGTGTTATTTGGTTAGATTAGGGATGATATAGTGTCTAGAAGTGAAACCTAGACAACTACATGTGAAATCATGTCCAAATTCAGGAAATTCCATGAACACCTTGAAGGTGGGTTGTGGGTTTTACAAGATGAAGATGAACACTAGGGTTTAGAATGATTATTCAAGTGTAATTCGATCAAAGAAAGTGATTTCAGAAAAGTATGATGTTTAAATACTATATAAAGGCTTTATTGATGTTAAGTTAGCTAATTAGCAAGCTATGAACTTGAATATGAAAGATATAAAAATTATGCCCTTATAGTGTTTGTAGAAATGCCTCAAAGAAGGCTTGAAACTGAATTGTTAAGTTAAAACGCATAATTATGATATATGACAAAATGTGCGTTATGTATGTGAAACAAAGAGTTCTAAACATAAGGTGATTGAACTCTATAGGAAAGAAAGCCGGGGCATCTAGCGGACAAACCGGTGTGGACGCACGTTTGAAGGGCTTGCTTTGAAGGTATGTAACTTGACTCGTTACATTAAGTAAATTTGATGATTATAATATGCGTAGTTGAATTTTAGAATAAGAGTTGCGTTAAATTAAAGCGGTGATGTCGCTATATTGAATAATTGGTTAAAATTTAGTTGGAACTCGTTGGTAGTCGTCATAAAGCAGGATTCCTTAGACGAGCCAAACGGGTCGAATAATCAAATAAAGCATGGATATTGCTTCATAATATGATCGATTGGTCTATTGTTATCAATTAAATATTGACATATTAAAACACGAGAGTTTAATATGTTGGTTTGTTAGAATAAGGATTTGAGAAAATTGTGTGGGCAAAACAAATAAAAAGCCAAACTATATATGTGCAGGGGCTACCGTAAGTTATGGTGACACCGTAACTTACGGTAGAGGTCAGGAGGCTTACGGTGGGTTTCTACTGGTTTACGGTAGACCCTTTTTGTAAACCGACTACCGTAACTTACGGTGGAACCGTAAGTTACGGTAGAGCCCAATTTTTTTTTTAAATTTTGTATAATTGTAACTATTCAAATTCACTTCGATCGTAGTTTCGATTAAGTATTATTTCTAAGCATTCTAATACAAATGTTTTATGTAAACATTTCAGTTTTAGGTACTCACGGATTACGGGTGACGATCAAGCAAGCTTTTGAAGAGCCGAACACATACTTTTGAAGCTTCCGCATAAATTAACTCGGTTTAAACACTGTTATGATGTAAATTGTTTGCTAAACAACTTTTGGATGTTTAAATTAGTCGGTAGAAAGCTAAAGATGTTACTTTAATACTTTACTTTTGGATCTTATGGTATAAAATGATCGTAGTATTTATATATATCGTATATTCACATTAAATAAAAGATGGGTGTTACAAGTTGGTAATCAGAGCTTAAGGGTGTCAACAAAGTGTTCGGTTCAAGCTTGATCGATCGTCCGGTAAGAATTAATTTATTATGTTTACAAATTATGTCTTATGTAAGAATGAGAAATGAATGGTTATGCACGGGAAGAGTGTGTTAACACACTCAAACCCGGAAAGTGCATTAAATGTAAACGGTTAAAGCAAGTTAGGAACTTGGCTAAACCGAAACAAATGAAGCAATGTTATAAATGAAATGTTTAACGTTTAAATGTAAAACATTTCAGTTTCAAGATGTCGAAAGAAAGTAATAATGATCCGGTGACGACAAGCACCGAACAAATGAAAGAGATAATTGCCGAAGAGGTAGGGAAGGCAATTGAAGGAAGTCTAACTGGGTTCATAGAAAAAATTCAAGGCACGGTGTTGTCGCTTGTCGAAGAGCGAGTTAAAAGGTTGGAGGATATTGTCAACCTTATGAAGGAGAAAACGGGAGAACGCAAAGGGTGTTTGTACAAGGAATTCATGGCGTGTAAACCGCCAATCTATAACGGGGAGGTTGACCCGATAATTTGCCAAAGATGGATAAGTGATGTTGAAGGTGTGTTTGAACGAACCCATTGTGAAGTAGGCGACTTTGTTGCTTACGGAATAGGTCAATTGAGAGGCCAAGCTAAGGATTGGTGGGATAATAAAAAGAAAGAAATGGGAGCCGAAGCGGCAAGGGTTATGACTTGGGATGAGTTTAAGGTACCATTCCTTAAACACCACAGTCCCAAAGCGGTTATTAACAGGATCAAGGAAGAATTCATCCAGCTAAGACAAAAGGGTGAAACAATTGACAAGATCACGGGCATCTTCATGGATAAGCTGAGATTTTGTGACGAGTTAGTCACCACTGAAGAACAAAAGATATACTACTATTACAACATGTTGAGTGCCGAGTACCGTGAGTTCATGACTCCGTCAAAGTATGAAACCCTCACGGAGATTATCAGCACCGCCCGGGAGCGGGAAATCGAGTTTAAGAAACAAGTTGAAAGAGGTGAATGAAGGGCACAGGATGTGAATCCAAGCCCTATAAAGAAAGCTAGAACTGCGGAATCGGGGAAGAAGGTAGAGTCTAAAGGCGGGTCGCCAAGCTGTAAAGTATGTGGAAAGGGGCACAAGGGTGAGTGCCGCTTCAAAGACAAGCCTTGTCCGGTATGTGGGAAGACGGGGCACACAGCATCACTATGTCCCGGGAAAGTTTCTGTTTGTTACAAATGCTATCAACCCGGTCACAAGAAATCTGAATGCCTCGAGTTGGTGGGAAGGAGAGACACAAAAGAGTCTCCAACAGAAGCTCCCAAAGCAAAGGCTAGGTCCTTCCAACTTACCGCGGCTGAAGCAAAGACAGAACCTGATGTGGTCTCAGGTATATTCACAATTAACTCAATTCCAGCACGTGTATTATTTGATACGGGTGCCAATAAATCCTTCATTTCGCATGGATTTATTCGACATCCTTCATTTGTGTTGACAAAATTATCTGTGCCCTTAGAAGTTAAAATTGGGGATAACAAAAGTTTTAAAGTTTGTGATGTTTGCCGAGGCTGCAAATTAAGCATCGACGATGAGGAATACTTGATAGACCTAATCCCGATGTCAATGGGGGAATTTCAAGTAGTTGTTGGGATGGATTGGCTATCTCAGCACCATGCAAAGGTCGTGTGTTTTTGTAAAGAGATAAAATTAACATCTCCGAGCGGGAAACACGTTACCATCTATGGCGAAAAAGGAGGCAACCCCATAGTGTGCTCAATGTTGAAAGCTCACAATCTTATGAAGCGAGGATGCAAGGCATTCATGATATACGCAAATGAGCCCGAGAAAGAATTACGGAAGATTGAAGATGTACCAGTAGTACGAGACTATGAAGATGTGTTTCCGGAGGATCTACCGGGGATACCGCCTGAACGGGAAGTAGAGTTCGGAATTGAATTGATTCCGGGTGCAAAACCCGTAGCAAAAGCTCCATACCGACTCGCACCGTCGGAATTACAAGAGTTGATGTCCCAAATTCAAGACTTGCTTGACATGGGATTTATAAGGCCGAGTGTGTCTCCTTGGGGCGCACCGGTATTGTTCGTGAAAAAGAAAGACGGAAGCATGCGCATGTGTATCGATTACCGGGAGTTGAACAAACTCACGGTAAAGAACCGATACCCGCTTCCGAGGATAGATGATTTATTCGACCAATTACAAGGTGCGAACTGGTTTTCAAAAATTGACCTTAGATCGGGGTATCACCAACTAAAGGTCAAGGAAGAAGATGTGCTGAAGACTGCTTTCCGCACGAGATACGGACATTACGAATTCCTCGTGATGTCATTTGGGCTAACAAATGCACCCGCGGCTTTCATGGACCTCATGAACCGGGTTTGCAAGCAAATGTTGGATAAGTCTGTCATCGTGTTTATCGATGATATCTTGGTGTATTCGAAAAGTGAAGCTGAACACGCACACCACTTACAAGAAGTGTTAGAGACACTTAGACGAGAAAGGCTGTATGCGAAATTCTCTAAGTGTGCCTTTTGGTTACGAGAGGTACAATTTCTTGGCCACGTCATAAGTGCCGACGGAGTATTGGTGGATCCGTCCAAGATCGAGGCTGTGTCAAAATGGAATCCCCCGAAGAACCCTTCGGAAATTAGAAGCTTTTTGGGGCTTGCGGGATACTATAGGAGATTCATTCAAGATTTCTCCAAGATTGCGTCACCGCTAACAAAGCTAACCCAAAAGAAAGAAAAGTTCATTTGGGGTGTCGATCAAGAAAAAGCGTTTCAAACGCTAAAAGAAAAGTTAACTCAAGCTCCGGTACTGACATTGCCGGATGGAGTCGAAGATATGGTGGTTTATTCGGATGCTTCACTATCGGGGCTCCGATGCGTTTTGATGCAATGGGGCAAGGTTATAGCTTATGCCTCGAGGCAATTGAAGATACACGAGAAGAAATACCCCACGCACGATCTCGAGTTGGCTGCGGTGGTATTTGCGTTAAAAATATGGAGGCATTACTTATATGGGGTAAAGTGCACCATATTCACCGACCACAAGAGCTTGAAATACTTCTTCGATCAGAAGGAGTTAAATATGCGACAAAGGCGATGGCTAGAAAGGTGAAAGATTTCGACTGTGAAATACATTACCACCCCGGAAAGGCAAATGTGGTAGCGGATGCTCTGAGCAGAAAAGCGGACTACGTCCCAATACGAGTAAGGTCGATGCAACTTGTGGTGACTGATGTGTGTAAAATGCAACATATAAATTACATCAAATGAGGCATAAAACTAACCCTTTTTAAGTACTAATATTGGAAAAAGAGTGTTTTTGTCTTCATTTTGTATTTTCAGGATTAAATGAGCTCAAAAACACAAAAGAAGCAAAAAGACAGCTAAATCCAACATAAATACAAGGAAAGGAACATTAGTGGACTGCCCGACCCCTCAACGGCACCTTCCAAAGCAAAAAGGAGAAGACAGAAGGCTGAACACACCCCGTGCTCAGCCAGCACGGGGCCGTGCCCAAGAAGCAGCAGAAAAGACAAATCCATAGAAGCTTCTATTGCCCATCACGGGGCCGTGCTCAGCGGACACGGGGGCGTGTCGAAAGTACAGCAGGCGCATTTATTGTAATTGCGAATTACAATTAATGAGGAGAGAGATTGTCAGACGGACACGGGGCCGTGCCCAGCGGACACGGGGCCGTGTCCAGCTCTCTGTTCAGCCTATAAATAGGAGTGCTTGGATTCATTTCATCTCATCCCTTGGCACACCACCTCTCTCACACTTCATCCACCACCCACCACCATCACAACACCATCATCCACCACCATCATCCATTGTCCATCATAGAGTGTGTGAGTCGTCTCGGGATCCAAGATTGATCGTAAGAGTTCTTGACAATCAAGGCCATGTTTGCCTAAGTCTCTTACATCACTTGGTGAAGACAAAGTGTCTAGTATAATACTTTTTATTTCTAATCTTTTGCACTTTTTATTTGGTTTTGTATTAATGACTTTAATAACTAGTTACTTATGTTGAAGGTGATCTTTCCTTATCGTTTGTCCGTGGTGTCTTGGCATTATTTTACTGTCTATATAAAATAAAGGATTTTCACCATTCATATCTCCACGGTCTATATGGAGATATGTTGGCAACCTGGTAGGGGGTTAAGGGAACAGTTTGGTAAAGGTCTTGCCATTGTTCAGCGTTTAGAGGTCCTGCAATGGACCTGGGTCAAATTTAGTAGGACCTCCTTCAATACTTCACGGTATTGGATGGCGGGGGTCCAAACTCTTTGATCCCCTCATAAGTTAACTACTATTAATACTATAACCCGGCTATTTAGGACTGTATCCCTGCTGACTCAGACTACTTAGCCGAGGGTAACGTCACCGCCAAAAGCGGGGCCTACCACAATACTGCATTAATAACTTAATTCATTATCTTCCAATAATCCACCCTTTTAGGATTGTATCCCTGCTGACTCAAACTACTGGGGTGAGGGTAACGTCGCCTTCAAAAGAGGGGCCTACTACAATAACTAAGATAATCTCTTAATTATGTGCAAAAGTGCGGAAATAATCAAAGGTTATACTAGATACGAGTCGGAACCAAGTGATTCATCTTGTCTATCTGTTTTTTTTATTTTATTTTTATTTTCAGCATTTTAGTTAGTTTTACTTTTCTTAGTTTAAAAACATTTTTCTAAACTTTTATTTTGGTTAGACGTTGAGGATAAACCGGTACTAAAAGCTCTTGTGTCCTTGGACGACCTCGGTATCTTACCAACGCTATACTACACTCAACGATGGGTGCACTTGCCCATATGTGTGTTTAGTGTTAGTGAAATATCGTGTTTTATAAATTTAAAACTTGGCTAAAATAAGTGTTAAAAAGGGCTTAAAATATACACCTAATATATATAACACTTTACCGCACATCAAGTTTTTGGCGCCGTTGCCGGGGACACAAGGATTTTAAGAAAGTTAGGAATCAACGGCCTAATCATCTTTTATTTTTCTTTTTATTTCTTTTGGATTTTCTTAGTTTTTCAGCTTCTACAGAGCTCAGCACGGGCCGTGCCCGCTGAACACGCCCCCGTGCTCAATCATTGGAACTGGCAATCCTGTTTTACATCAGACAGTAAGCTGAACACGGGGCCGTGCCCACTCAACACGCCCCCGTGCCCAAGTTTCAGTTACTGAAAACAGAACCGTTAGATCCCGGCGGTTGGTAATTTCTGACATAAACATGAGTGATAGTAATTATTTTTATTTCGGCACTCTTATGGTACGTGGTGTCAATTATGTGGTGGCGAACATGAAGAAGTAAAATGCTACTTCCTAAATTATAGGCCCCACTACATGGACCCACCATCTTCTCACAACCTTAAGAGGGGCGAAAGTAAAAATAAGCACTATTTCTCCCTCGAATGCGCCCAGCCAGATATTCTAGGAGAAATGCTCCTTGGCGAGTTATTTCAACTAGAAGAGCTAATTCTGAAATGGTTAGAAGAGCTTGGGAAGGATTTTATTGATCCACCCCAAGACGATACCCATGAAGAAATGTTGGAACCGCATTCCGACAACCTCGTTGCTCCCGAAAATACCTTCGTACCTAGCAAAGACTTGGACGATAGTCGTCCCTGTGTCGATTGTTCCGTGAAGGACTCTCCATCGACTTCGTTCGATGCATACATAGACCTGAGTGATTCGGCATACACCTTCTTTAACAAGAGCCCGGGAAAGGGTTGGACTTGTCCACCTAGAATGAAAATAGGAATTACCCTCACCGACAACCTCTTGCGTTCTCGCCTTAGTCTAGGACAATTAAGGTATATTAGGCACTTTGGGGTTGTTCCAACCAGTAAGGAACTACCCGATATCGATGAGATCCTTGAAGTAGCAAAACTCCATAAAGCAGCCTCCAGACACGGGGCCGTGTCCAGGTCAACACGCCCCCGTGCTCACTAAAAAGATTCTCTGCTGATTTGGTCAAAATACGGACAAAATGTGTCAGGATTTCCTCTGAACACGGGGCCGTGTCCAATCAACACGGGGCCGTGCCCAGTGCGCTGTCGTTTTCTTTAAATGCAGCCTGATTCCTGCTCATTTTGACCACCTCAATTGACAGAGATCCCTGGGATTTTCACTCATACCATCCTAGGTAAGTGTTAAAAGAAGGTTCCAAAGGACCCTCTTGTCCCTTCCACTTTTATTCATTTCCTCCTCTTTCAAAATTTTTTTCAAAATTTCCTCCATGGAAGCTTGGAAATCCTTTGATTCCAACCCTCTATGTGAAGTTTGTAAGATTATTTACTAAAGATTCTTGCTTAAAGTTAGTTGTATAACTTTGTTTTAAATTATCTGAGCTTAAAACCCAGATAGAAATCATAAAAATAATTTAAAAACTCCAAGATTCTTTAGCTAAAAATCCTGCAGACAAATGGACACGGGGCCGTGTTCAACGAGCACGGGGCCGTGTCCAGGGGCTCTGTTTTGCAAAAATTCAGCTTTCTTCGGTTTCCTTCACAGAAAATGGCAAGCAGAACAAGCGGATCATCTTCAAGAAATAACCGACAAGGGAGGAGATCTTCAACGGCAGAAGACTCTCTTGTAAACTATGTTTACGCTCTAAGGGAGGCTATTGATGAAATGACGGGAGTGGAAGAAGCATTGGTCGACCGTATCAACCATCTTACAGTAGGGCTGGAGGGCTGTCTCCATGAAGTAAACCTGTTGCACCAGAGGTTGAACCTTCTCGCCTCCCCGCCTTTGGTACCCATAATAACCCAAAGGGCGTGGAACATGGTGCCCGAAGTTGTCATTCCCGCCGAATGGTACGCCATGCACCAAGAGCTTCCGCGAAGAGTGATGCAAGGAGTCCCGGTGAATGTTCCCCCTCAACCACCAGCAGCGGAGGAAAATGAAGCCGCATTCTTCCTTCCTAGGGAGATCGAAGAATGGCTTTAAACAACGTTTAGGGAAGAATTCGTTCGGCTAAAGGTCCTACTATATCGGGAGACCATTCTCGAAATTTTCTCAAAAAAGTAGAACTCCTTATGATAACCTCGTGTACCTGCTAACCTATCTAGATTAAGTTTTAGTTTTATTTTAGGATTATGTAAGTTCTCTCTATGATGAAATGAAATGATGGTTTTAAGGTTTGGATGGTTTGTAATGAATAAAACACACTCATGGTGGTAAAGGATGAAAAGGGGAACGAGAAAAATGATCCCATGCACAAGAACAAGGCGAAAAGACAATTATCTCCATTTCAGAAGGTTCAACACGGGCCGTGCTCAACCAACACGGCCCCGTGCCGAACCACCTGCAGAAAAACGCCCAGTTCAGGTACCTGGACACAGGCCGTGTTCACCCAACACGCCCCCGTGTCCAGACTTCTGTTTCTCTTACTTTAATTTTGTTACTGGCACTTGAACACGGGGCCGTGCCCGGATAACACGGGGCCGTGTTCAGTGCCCAGTAACACAATTTTTTGCTTTTTAAACACTATTTTACACATCTAATCAACCTAAAAATTTATTTTTGGGACACATTGAGGACAATGTGTAATTTAAGTGTGGGGGGATGCTAAAACCTTGAATTTTGCAAGTCCTAAATACAAGCCTTACACAAAACTCTATTGGATCCGCTAATCACCCCAAATTTTTTCAAAAAAATTTCAATTTTTTTTACTTGTCTAGGTTTAACTCGGGAAATTCAAGTTCTCAAAAAGGTTATATTTTTACAAATTTACAACCGATAGCGTAGTGATAAAAAGAACCAACATAAGAAAATTATGAAAAGGCATAGCAAACTTATTTAAAATTTGATTATATATACTTGATCACATAAAAACCCATTCCCACAAAAGTGAGTTTTGAGCCTTTATTGAGCACACGATTACATATCATTTGACTAAATGCTCATTTTTCGTTTCTTGTGTGAATAGCCGCCTGGTTCTTACGACTCTAGAACTTGCCATGACAATACATTCCCGGTCCTTATCAACTTAAACCCAAGTAAGTAAATGATGGAGGCATTAGGACTAACCCTTTTTATTTCTACACCATTATTTTTCTTTTTCTTTTACCACCTACCAAAAAATCCCCCTAGTTAGCCCCTTTGAGCCTAAACCTTTTCGTTTCATCACCCAAACAAAAACCCTTTTACCCACCAAACCCTTTTTCATTTTTAACCCTTTATTTTAGTAACAAGTTCGGTTCTTCGGAAAAAAAAAATTGTGATAATGATGAAGCAAAAAGAGAATAAACAAACAAGTTAATAAAAAATAACTTAGTTTGAATAAAAGCTTCATCAAAATAAAAAGTTGCAAAAATACGAAAACCGATACTTGTTACGCTTTTAGCCCTTTTTCTACTAACCACTAACCCAACCACCTACCTTTAACCCTAGCCTAACCCTTAACCCACAAAGTCCTCTTGATATCTACAAAGGTATAAAATTTAAAAAGGAGGAGGATTGATTTCTTGGCAAGCCTATGGTAGGAATAAGTTCCATGCCGCTCTCGAGTGATTCACTAAAAATACACCTTCGGCCGAGTGTGAGTGATTTCCCCGTGAGGTATGTGAACTTGTATATAAATAGAATTTTAAAAAGGCATGTTATGCCCAAATAAGTAATTTCTTTTATGAAAAGTTCTAAATAAATCATTACGAATAGGAGTGTAAATAAATACAAATAAAACCCAAAAAGATCTTGGAAATCCCGACACTCTACGACAAGCCCAAAACCTTCTCTTCTACCTATTCCATTTGGGAGTGTAAGCCACATATTAAAGAGTTTTGCTTGAGGACAAGCAAAAGTTCAAGTGTGGGGGTATTTGATGTGTGTAAAATGCAACATATAAATTACATCAAATGAGGCATAAAACTAACCCTTTTTAAGTACTAATATTGGAAAAAGAGTGTTTTTGTCTTCCTTTTGTATTTTCAGGATTAAATGAGCTAAAAAACACAAAAGAAGCAAAAAGACAGCTAAATCCAACATAAATACAAGGAAAGGAACATTAGTGGACTGCCCGACCCCTCAACGGCACCTTCCAAAGCAAAAAGGAGAAGACAGAAGGCTGAACACGCCCCGTGCTCAGCCAGCACGGGGCCGTGCCCAAGAAGCAGCAGAAAAGACAAATCCATAGAAGCTTCTATTGCCCATCACGGGGCCGTGTTCAGCGGACACGGGGGCGTGTCGAAAGTACAGCAGGCGCATTTATTGTAATTGCGAATTACAATTAATGAGGAGAGAGATTGTCAGACGGACACGGGGCCATGCCCAGCGGACACGGGGCCGTGTCCAGCTCTCTGTTCAGCCTATAAATAGGAGTGCTTGGATTCATTTCATCTCATCCCTTGGCACACCACCTCTCTCACACTTCATCCACCACCCACCACCATCACAACACCATCATCCACCACCATCATCCATTGTCCATCATAGAGTGTGTGAGTCGTCTCGGGATCCAAGATTGATCGTAAGAGTTCTTGAAAATCAAGGCCATGTTTGCCTAAGTCTCTTACATCACTTGGTGAAGACAAAGTGTCTAGTATAATACTTTTTATTTCTAATCTTTTGCACTTTTTATTTGGTTTTGTATTAATGACTTTAATAACTAGTTACTTATGTTGAAGGTGATCTTTCCTTATCGTTTGTCCATGGTGTCTTCGCATTATTTTACTGTCTATATAAAATAAAGGATTTTCACCATTCATATCTCCACGGTCTATATGGAGATATGTTGGCTACCTGGTAGGGGGTTAAGGGAACGGTTTGGTAAAGGTCTTGCTATTGTTCAGCGTTTAGAGGTCCTGCAATGGACCTGGGTCAAATTTAGTAGGACCTCCTTCAATACTTCACGGTATTGGATGGCGGGGGTCCAAACTCTTTGATCCCCTCATAAGTTAACTACTATTAATACTATAACCCGGCTATTTAGGACTGTATCCCTGCTGACTCAGACTACTTAGCCGAGGGTAACGTCACCGCCAAAAGCGGGGCCTACCACAATACTGCATTAATAACTTAATTCATTATCTTCCAATAATCCACCCTTTTAGGATTGTATCACTGCTGACTCAAACTACTGGGGTGAGGGTAACGTCGCCTTCAAAAGAGGGGCCTACTACAATAACTAAGATAATCTCTTAATTATGTGCAAAAGTGCGGAAATAATCAAATGTTATACTAGATACGAGTCGGAACCAAGTGATTCATCTTGTCTATCTGTTTTTTTTATTTTATTTTTATTTTCAGCATTTTAGTTAGTTTTACTTTTCTTAGTTTAAAAACATTTTTCTAAACTTTTATTTTGGTTAGACGTTGAGGATAAACCGGTACTAAAAGCTCTTGTGTCCTTGGACGACCTCGGTATCTTACCAACGCTATACTACACTCAACGATGGGTGCACTTGCCCATATGTGTGTTTAGTGTTAGTGAAATATCGTGTTTTATAAATTTAAAACTTGGCTAAAATAAGTGTTAAAAAGGGCTTAAAATATACACCTAATATATATAACACTTTACCGCACATCAGTGACCTCGGGTATACTTGAACGTATTCGAGAGGCACAATTAGAAGCAGTAAAAGAGGAGAATTGGAAGAAGGAAAGAATAATCGGTCAGTTGAAAGATTTGACGGATGGGAATAACGGGTTGAAGACTCGATTCGGGAGAATATGGGTTCCAAATACTTGTGGGGTGAAGGCGCTTCTACTTGATGAAGCTCATAAATCCCGATATTCAATTCATCCGGGAGCGACCAAAATGTACAATTATTTAAAGCAAAACTATTGGTGGCCCGAGATGAAAAGAGATGTGGTGAAGAACGTAGAAAAATGCTTGACATGTTTACAAGTCAAGGCGGAGCACCAAAAACCATACGGTAAACTTCAACCGTTGGAAATTCCGGTTTGGAAATGGGAACAAATCACCATGGATTTGTTGACCAAATTGCCCAAAACTAACCGCGGGTTTGATGCTATATGGGTAGGTGTAGATAGATTGACGAAGAGCGCTCACTTCATTCCAATTCGTGAGACTTATACATCCGAGAAGATGTCGGAAGTGTACACCAGTGAAATCATAGCACGGCATGGGGTACCGATATCCATTGTGTCAGACAGAGATACTCGGTTTACTTCGAAATTTTGGCGTGAATTCCAAGAACAAATGGGAACTAAATTGTTCATTAGCACTGCTTACCATCCACAAACGGATGGGCAGAGTGAAAGAACAATACAAACGTTGGGAGATATGCTGCGGGCTTGCATTATTGACTTCGGGGGTAGTTGGGATGTCCATCTACCCTTGGTCGAATTTGCATATAACAATAGCTATCACGCGAGCATTAAGATGGCCTCGTATGAACTGTTATATAGCAGAAAATGTCGAACTCCGGTATGTTGGGGAGAAGTGGGTCCACGAGGGCTAGCACCTACTGATATAATCCGAACTACGAATGAGAAAATCGACATGGTTCGGGCACACTTGAAAGAGGCTCAAGACAGGAAAAAGGCGTATGCGGATAAAAGGAATAAATTGAATTTCAGGTTGGCGACATGGTTATGCTAAAAGTTTCCCCATGGAAGGGCATTATTAGATTCAGAAAAAGGGGGAAACTAAGCCCGAGATTTATTGGGCCATTCAGAATCACTGAAAGGATTGGTAAAGTAGCTTATCGTCTCGAATTACCCGAGGAGTTGAGTGGGATTCATAGCACATTCCACGTGTCACATCTCCGATAATGTCTGGCAGACGAAACTGCTCGTATCCACTACGATGATATCGAGGTGGATAACAGCCTCAACTATGCAGTAAAACCAATTGCGATTTTAGATCGTAAAGAGAAGAGTTTGAGGAACAAGGTGATTAATCAAGTCAAGGTTAAATGGGAGCATAGGAAAGGTTTGGACACTACGTGGGAGTCCGAAGAGGAGATGCGACGTCTCCACCCTACATTATTTGGTATGTACTTCGGTTTCGGGGACGAAACCCTCTTTAAGGGGGTGCACTTGTAACACCCCGAAAAATATAAAACTTTATATTAGAATTATAAAGTATAATAAATGAGAAATTTACTAACTAGGAATTTTAACCTAGTTAGTTACAAGTCTAGAAATAGCTTAAATAGGGTTAAAAACAACTAAACTATAAGTTGAACAAAATGGAAGGGCCAAAGTTGTAAGAATTGAAACTATATTGTTAATTTTAATAAAAATAAAAAACCAAACACCATTTGAAGGTGTCTGGTCGCACAGGAGAAAGCCAGGGGCGATCCCCACTCTTCAAAACCCTAAAACTTCATTAAATCTGCAAATTGAAGGATCAATCCAAGTTGAAATCGAAATTAGAGCTTAGAATCGTGATCCTCATCGCAAGAAGATTATAAGGTATGTAAAATCTGATGAAATCTCTCAACTTGAAATTCTCATGATTTTGGAAAATCTGAAAATAGATGTTGCATGTGTGTTATTTGGTTAGATTAGGGATGGTATAGTGTCTAGAAGTGAAACCTAGACAACTACATGTGAAATCATGTCCAAATTCAGGAAATTCTATGAACACCTTGAAGGTGGGTTGTGGGTTTTACAAGATGAAGATGAACACTAGGGTTTAGAATGATTATTCAAGTGTAATTCGATCAAAGAAAGTGATTTCAGAAAAGTATGATGTTTAAATACTATATAAAGGCTTTATTGATGTTAAGTTAGCTAATTAGCAAGCTATGACCTTGAATATGAAAGATATAAAAATTCTGCCCTTATAGTGTTTGTAGAAATGCCTCAAAGAAGGCTTGAAACTGAATTGTTAAGTTAAAACGCATAATTATGATATATGACAAAATGTGCGTTATGTATGTGAAACAAAGAGTTCTAAACATAAGGTGATTGAACTCTATAGGAAAGGAAGCCGGGACATCTAGCGGACAAACTGGTGTGGACGCACGTTTGAAGGGCTTGCTTTGAAGGTATGTAACTTGACTCGTTACATTAAGTAAATTTGATGATTATAATATGCGTAGTTGAATTTTAGAATAAGAGTTGCGTTAAATTAAAGCGGTGATGTCGCTATATTGAATAATTGGTTAAAATTTAGTTGGAACTCGTTGGTAGTCGTCATAAAGGAGGATTCCTTAGACGAGCCAAACGGGTCGAATAATCAAATAAAGCATGGATATTGCTTCATAATATGATCGATTGGTCTATTGTTATCAATTAAATATTGACATATTAAAACACGAGAGTTTAATATGTTGGTTTGTTAGAATAAGGATTTGAGAAAATTGTGTGGGCAAAACAAATAAAAAGCCAAACTATATATGTGCAGGGGCTACCGTAAGTTACGGTGACACCGTAACTTACGGTAGAGGTCAGGAGGCTTACGGTGGGTTTCTACTGGTTTACGGTAGACCCTTTTTGTAAACCGACTACCGTAACTTACGGTGGAACCGTAAGTTACGGTAGAGCCCAATTTTTTTTTAAATTTTGTATAATTGTAACTATTCAAATCCACTTCGATCGTAGTTTCGATTAAGTATTATTTCTAAGCATTCTAATACAAATGTTTTATGTAAACATTTCAGTTTTAGGTACTCACGGATTATGGGTGACGATCAAGCAAGCTTTTGAAGAACCGAACACATACTTTTGAAGCTTCCGCATAAATTAACTCGGTTTAAACAATGTTATGATGTAAATTGTTTGCTAAACAACTTTTGGATGTTTAAATTAGTCGGTAGAAAGCTAAAGATGTTACTTTAATACTTTACTTTTGGATCTTATGGTATAAAATGATCGTAGTATTTATATATATCGTATATTCACATTAAATAAAAGATGGGTGTTACAAGTTGGTAATCAGAGCTTAAGGTTGTCAAAAAAGTGTTCGGTTCAAGCTTGATCGATCGTCCGGTAAGAATTAATTTATTATGTTAACAAATTATGTCTTATGTAAGAATGAGAAATGAATGGTTATGCACGGGAAGAGTGTGTTAACACACTCAAACCCGGAAAGTGCATTAAATATAAACGGTTAAAGCAAGTTAGGAACTTGGCTAAACCGAAACAAATGAAGCAATGTTATAAATGAAATGTTTAACGTTTAAATGTAAAACATTTCAGTTTCAAGATGTCGAAAGAAAGTAATAATGATCCGGTGACGACAAGCACCGAACAAATGAAAGAGATAATTGCCGAAGAGGTAGGGAAGGCAATTGAAGGAAGTCTAACTGGGTTCATAGACAAAATTCAAGGCACGGTGTTGTCGCTTGTCGAAGAGCGAGTTAAAAGGTTGGAGGATATTGTCAACCTTATGAAGGAGAAAACGGGAGAACGCAAAGGGTGTTCGTACAAGGAATTCATGGCGTGTAAACCGCCAATATATAAGGGGGAGGTTGACCCGATAATTTGCCAAAGATGGATAAGTGATGTTGAAGGGGTGTTTGAACGAACCCATTGTGAAGTAGGCGACTTTGTTGCTTACGGAACAAGTCAATTGAGAGGCCAAGCTAAGGATTGGTGGGATAATAAAAAGAAAGAAATGGGAGCCGAAGCGGCAAGGGTTATGACTTGGGACGAGTTTAAGGTACCATTCCTTAAACACCACAGTCCCAAAGGGGTTATTAACAGGATCAAGGAAGAATTCATCCAGCTAAGACAAAAGGGTGAAACAATTGACAAGATCATGGGCATCTTCATGGATAAGCTGAGATTTTGTGACGAGTTAGTCACCACTGAAGAGCAAAAGATATACTACTATTACAACATGTTGAGTGCCGAGTACCGTGAGTTCATGACTCCGTCAAAGTATGAAACCCTCACGGAGATTATCAACACCGCCTGGGAGCGGGAAATCGAGTTAAAGAAACAAGTTGAAAGAGGTGAACGAAGGGCACATGATGTGAATCCAAGCCCTACAAAGAAAGCTAGAACTGCGGAATCGGGGAAGAAGGTAGAGGCTAAAGGCGGGTCACCAAGCTGTAAAGTATGTGGAAAGGGGCACAAGGGTGAGTGCCGCTTCAAAGACAAGCCTTGTCCGGTATGTAGGAAGTAGCAGAAGTCTTGGATCCTTGGAAGACAGATGATGTCTTCTTCTGAGCAGTTTCATTATTCTTCTGGAATTGTGGGTGAATAAGAGGCAACGACATGGAAATTTGTGAGAAGATAGTCGTTGGCATGGCAGTTGAAACAGACTTTCCTTGAGATGTCATAGTGTTATGGACTTGATGAAAATAGGTTGAAATGGATAGAAAATTTTAGAACTGAAGCACCACTTGCCCTACTGTGGGTGCCAAATTGTTTTAGCTAAAACTCTGTTTAAGGATAATGTAACCAAATTTGTTTGTGAGGTAGAATGCTTGATTGAATGAAACAAATAATAAATGATAAATATAGCCAATGCATGATGATTTATACGAGGAAAAGCCCTTGATCACTAATAGATCGCAGACACAAAAACCTCGGGTGGTGAAAACTATCAACCACCGACTATATTAAACAATAAAAATGAGTACAACTTCGGATGTTGATCGAGTGTGGTATAATGATGGTATGATTGCTAAGAGTGTTTGAGTGTAAGCTTTCTGCCTGTTGTGTGTGTATGCGAATGTGAGATAATCCTAATAACACTCAATAGACCCTTTTTGAATAACAATAAAACCTAAGTCCGAAAAAATTTACTTGACCCCACGTCCTCTCCCCATGACCGTTATGGAATAAGCATGTGCAGCCTTGTAACAAATTCTTAGCGAGATTCCAGCTTAGACTCAGTCCACCACGTTACTCCCCTGCATATCATAAGAAAATATCGAGAGTAATTATTAGTAACCATTGTAAATATTAAGGATCCTTGATACTCTGAGGTCCCGTGTCACACATTAAGGATAATTTATCCAGAATAGGCCTTAGGATATGGGATCCATAATAGCAAAAATCTAAGCACTAACAATTACCATACTTGTACTCCTAGCAATTACAGCAAGTTAAAGGTGGATGTTATCGCAAATAGATGTGAACAATGAGTTCATGTACGGGGATCTAGATCACGTTATCTATATGTCTCAACCATTGGGTTTTGAAAGCAAAGACCATCCGGGGTATGTGTGCAAGTTAAAGAAGGCTATCTACAGACTAAAGCATCACCACGTGCTTGGTTCGGTACGATAGGTGAGTTTCCTGAGCAAATTGGCTTTAACTGATTCGGATGCTAGTCTATTTGTCAAACAGGAAAACGAGAAAATTGTGGTCGTTCTCGTGTACGTGAATGATTTAATTATCACAGGTGATAATGAAGAAGAAGTTGAGCTATTGAAGACCTACTTGAGTGTGAGATTTAAAATGAAGGATTTAGGAAGACTTAATCATTTCCAAGGTCTAGAATTAAAATATATAGAAGACAAGTTGATTTTACATCAGACTAAGTACGCAAGTGAGCTTCTACAAAGGTTTGACATGAGTTATTGCAAACCAGCTGCAACGCCCATAGATCCAAATGTGAACATTCAAGCTGAGGAAGGCAACGAATTGGATGACCCTACTATTTACAAGAAGATGGTTGGAAGTTAAATATATCTCACACTAACTAGACCTGATATTGCTTTTTCAGTCGGTGTGATGAGTAGGTATATGCAGTCACCTAGAAAAAGCCATCTGCTTGTTGTTCGTAGGATACTCAAGTATGTTAAAGATACAATGGGTTATGGGATGGCGTTTAAGAGGGAGACTGATCCAAGGTTATTTGGGTACTGTGACTCAGATTATGCAGGGGATCTCAACCTTAGGAGATCTACTACTGGGTACCTGTTCATGTTTGGATTGAGCGCCATCTCGTGGTGTAGTAAACGGCAGCCGACCGTGTCGTTATCCACCACGGAAGCGGAGTATAGAGCTGCAGCCATGGCAACTCAAGAATGCACATGGCTTGTTCGTTTTCCAGAAGAGCTAAATCAGAAGGTAAATTATCAAGTCAGGCTAAAGCGTGATAATGTATCGGCTATAAAGCTTGCTGAAAACCCGGTGTTTCATGCTCATACCAAGCATATTGAGATACACTAGCATTTCATTCGTGAAAAGGTATTGAAGGGAGAGATTAAGATGGAGCAAATGGACACCACAGAGCAAGTCGCAGATCTATTAACAAAGGGGCTGTTGGGTACGAAACTGTTTGAGTGCACTAGAGCTATGGGAATTGTGCAAGTAGGCAATGAGAGGGAGTGTTAGAGTTTGACAATCCCTATTTTCGAGTCAGTTCAGTTTGTATTTTAGCACATGGATTAACTTTAGTTTAAATATTGATTTTGAAATTGTAAACCTTTAATAAAAGAGTAAACTGCCATTTTGGTCCCTGAGGTTTGGTTACTTTTGCCATTTTAGTCCAAAACTCAAACATTTTAAATCTGGGTCCCTGTGGTTTCACTTTTATTGCCATTTTGGTCCAAAAATGAGAAAAATGCACGGATAGTCCCTGTGGTTTGCCCATTTTTACCTTTAGTCCCTAACTTTCTAAAATTACACCTATAGTCCTCAAGTTTTTGAATTTCGTTCCCGGATAGTCCCTGGCATGGATGGAGGTTAGTTTTTGTGTTGGACCGTGTTGAGACCCTAAACAGTCAGTATAAGGTAGTTCATCTTCATATACAGAGGCGAAATCAAAGTAAATGAAGTCACACAGCTATATCCTCTTAATTTCCTTTCTATTAACGCTTTCTGAATGAATTTTGACAGAGTTTCGACACCTAGTACAAGACCTGTTTCCGCTCCAACTGTTACAAATGACAACAACGAACACCTATATATAGGCGGTCTGATTCCACTCCTACTGACATGCATTACGAGCGGAATTAACAAGTACACTCAGGAGCGGAATCACCTACTATACTTTGTTGCGGAATCACCTATAATGTATCTGGAGCGGAATTACAATAAACTTGATTTCGCTCCTAATGACATAAATGTCATTTGGAGCGGAATTACATTCTAAAACTACTTTTCATGATTTCAAACTCCGAACAACCTATCTAGACCTAAGACTCAACTAAGACGTAGTAAACAGACATTCCGTGCACCAACAGACTCCCCCTTGGATGTAGACGAAGTCTTTGGCATTGAGTCTTCAATCTTGGTCTCTTTTCAACTCTGACTTCTCATTGCAAAAACTCTTTCTTCACATAAGTTCAAAAACTCAATCTAACTCCATCTTCAATCTCCCCTTTGATTGTTGTTCCAGAATCCTGACTCCCCCTTTCACAGACTCCCCCTCTCGGAATGCTAGGACTCTGATTCTGGTTCACAATTTAACGTTTTGTTGCCATGGGGATTTCTGAAACCTGCGTAAACTCTACCAAAAAATAAGATATATGATAATAACAGTTTTAAATCAAAACTTACCATTTAACTTTCAGTGTTAGAAATCCACTTAAGTATTCAGGTCCAAATTAATGACCCTGATTACTCAATTAATCTACCAAGTCCAATTTAATGACCTTGGTTGATCAGAGACAATTTACACTGACATTTAGTTCAATTTGAATTTCTGAAAATTACAAGTTTCAAGTTAATGAACTTGCTTTAACTGTTCAACTTCTCAAACTTATCAAGAATTAGCTCACGACTCATCCTCCAATCCAGAAATCTCCTGCATCTGCTTTCAATCTTTCGAATCCGAAGATCAACTCTCCACTTTGGTTTGTCAAAAAAAGCAGAAGTGAAAAATCTTTTTCAATTTTTAATAAAGCTTCTAAACTAGAAATGAAATACAGAACTAAAATGCAATAAAAATAAACTATTTACAAACATATTTTTGGTTAAGCGTGTTAGGGAATCATATCAGCTATTCGACAAGTCACAAGTACCGTTAAGCTTCAATTACATACTCAGAATTAAACAATTCGCTTAGATTATCGATATACTGATCCCCTTAAATTCTCACACACATTTCAATATGTTCAGGATACGGAATTAGTGTTTTAAAGACTTAAACTTATACGTGTGTCCCACCTCTTGAATATACTCCCGTATCCAGATCCCGATATTCAGTCTTACAGGTAATTATAACACAAATGATATCTGTAAGGGGTTAATAATTTATGAAGAATCATGAGAGCTCAGGTCAGAACTACCGTTCAGCTGAGAGATCATGACTCAACTTGGGTGTGTCCCCTTTAGAGGATCTTTTTTTACAACAGCATTGCTAAGCAATTTTATTGTCTTATCATATATGCTGAGGGTGATGCTATGTTTCAAGCATTGCGGAAAGTATTATTCGAGGACTAGGTCAGAACTTCCATTCAGCAGAAGTCCCGGAATAATACCCCAGACATCACTGAGTATAAAAACCTAGTATATCAGAAAAAGGAATCTTTCAAACGAGATTTCAGGGGTTACCTATATATCCAAGTAGTGTTCCCCACGAAATAAGTAAGTAAGATTTAAGTTTATATCCCGAACAAACTTACTAAATGTGTAAAAACCTATCGGCATATCATCAGCGAGACTGTTTAACGCATTTAAACATTCCATTTCTTTAGCATACCGTGACTATCAAGCCGATGTACTATCATTTTCCCTTTTTTACACAAGCTCTTTTTCTGGTTTTCTATTGTTTTTGGATTTTTAAAAATATCTCATGTTTTTGTATTTTTTTCATTTTTTATTGTTTTTGTATTTTCTAAAAAATTACCCTATACTCCCCCTAAATACCAAAACAAGTAAAAAATCGACAAACCATTGCAGATTGCTTCTCAACATCATCTACAATGTCTCCTTCATCAACGCCAATGATCTCCTCCAACACCGATAAAAGCTTCATACCATTCAGTTTTAGCAAATATTGAAAACGTGTTCTATCAAATGCTTTGGTATGTAAATCAGATTTTTGCTCATCAGTGTGGATTTTCTCAATTCGTATCAACTTCTTCTCAAAACAATCTCTAATGAAGTGATGACGAATCTCTATATGTTTCGTTTTAGCGTGATGAACTGGATTTTTAGTAATGTTAATTGTTGCCTCATTATCAATAAAGATAGGGGTCTTTAGAAATTGCAAACCATAGTCGCGCATCTGTTGCTGGATCCACAAGATCTGTGAGCAGCAACTGCTAGCAGATACATACTCCGCTTCACATGTGGATAAAGCCACAGAGGTTTGCTTTTTGCATTGCCAAGTGACCAATCGTGATCCGAAAAACTGGCACCCTGCTATTGTTGATTTAGCATTAACTTTGCAGCATCCGAAATTGGAATCGGAATACCCTTCGAGCGTGAAATCGCTTTCTCTTGGATACCACAACCCCAATGATGGAGTCCCTTTCAGGTAGCGTAATATCCTTTTTACAATAGTCTTGTGCGAGGCAGGTTGGGTACATAATATAGGGTCTTGAAGCTGTCAAATACATCAGCGATCCGATCATGGAACGATACATCATTTTATCTACCTTCTCTCCGGTGAGATCAGGGTTTATCCCATGATTCGTTGCTAATGGGGTGGAAGCTGTAGTAGAACCTGACATCCCGAATTTCTCCAAGATATCATGAAAGTACTTCGTTTGATGTATGAAAATTCCTTTGGGTAGTTGATCAACCTGCAAACCCAAAAAGAATTTCATCTCACCCATCGATGACATTTCAAATTTCTGCTTCATAACACGTTCAAAATCTTTGCATAGATCCTCATTTGTTGACCCAAATATGATGTCGTCCACATAAATTTGAACTATCAGAAGATGTCCGTTGACCTCTTTGGCGAAGAGAGTGGCATCCACTTTTCCACGAATGAAACTGTTGGCTAGTAGGTGTTGAGACAATGTCTCATACCAAGCTCTCGGGGCCTGGTGTAAACCATACAGCGCTTTGTCTAGCAAGTAGACCTTGTCTTTGTTAAGTGGATCGGTAAAGCCCGGTTGCTGACCGACATAAACCTCCTCTTTAACCTTCCCGTAGAGAAAAGCCGATTTTACATCTAACTGATATACTTTGAAGTTTTTCCATGATGCAAATGCTAGACAGATTCTGATAGCTTCTAGTCTAGCTACAGGAGCATATACTTCAGTGAAATCTATCCCCTCCTGCTGACTGAAACCCTGGACTACGAGTCGAGCTTTGTTGCGAACCACAACTCCTCTATCGTCTCTCTTACACTTGAACACCCACTTGGTGTTTATCTTCCTTTGACCATCTGGAAAATCCACTAACTTCCACACTCCTAATTTCTCGAATTGGCTCAAGAATCTTCTGTAAGCGCCTCTTTGTAAGTCCTTGGTTCAACCTGCGAGATAAAACAACTCAATGAGAATTCAGTTTGCAAAGGAGCAACTTTTGTATAAAAACATGTAAGCCCTTTATCAATCTGTCTTCGAGTGCGGACTCCTGTCTGCAATTCTCCAATGATCAATTCCTCCGGATGATATGAAAGAGTTCGTGGCACTACTTCGTCTGGAACATCTACATTACCCTCCAGATTAGTAATATTCTGATTTGCATCTTGTTCACTGACTGGGTTTGTTTGACTTGAGATCTGAATTTGCTCCCCCTCAGAATCTGAATCACCACAATCAAATACTGGCATGTTCTCAGATTCTTGATTATCATTCTGTGCCGACTGATTATCTTGAGCAACATCATTTTGTTGGACATCATCATGTTCACCAGCATTGCTTGGACCTGCTTCTTCATCATTTGAAACTCTTTGCGGTCTTCTTGAATACTCAGCTGGAAACCTTTCCTGCAATTCTTCATACTCTCTTAGAATATCCAACTCATCAAAGAAATCCTCTTCTTCATCCTTTTCTTCTTCCATGTCAAACGAATCCCATAATTTATCATAATTAAAACGCCATGAGTCACCGGGATTTTGAGGCGGCATAGTATACCCCTGACACTCAACATGTTGTGCTTCGATGATCTGCTTCATGCTTGGAACAAAGACACGTCTTTGTGGACTTGAGTAACCCACAAATATTCCTTCAATACTCTTTGGACCAAATTTACCAAAAGGCTCTGGAACTGTACAAGGAGACCCAAACGGTTCTAAAAACTTCAAGTTCGGTTTGGGGTTATTGATCAACTCAAAGCATGTCTTGTTGAATTTCTTGACAGTGAGAACCCGGTTGAGTGTATAGCATGCGGCGGAAACTGCTTCTGCCCAAAAATTTATCGGTAGCTTTGAATCAGCAAGCATTGTTCTAGCCATTTCGATTAGTGTCCTGTTTTTACGTTCTACAACTCCATTCTGCTGCGGAGTGTACGGAGCACTAAACTCATGCAATATACCTCTTTCATCACAATATTCTTCCATCTTGTTGTTCTTGAGCACAGTACCATTATCACTTCTAATTCTTCTGATACGCCTTTGGTACAAATTTTCAATCTTTCTGAACAACGCCATCAAACTGTCAAACGTTTCATCTTTCGACTTCAAATATGATACCCACGAAAATCTGGAATAATCATCAGTAACCACAAGAAAGTAGAGATCCCCTATAATACTTTTGACGTTTACTGGACCAAACAAATCCATATGTAGTCTCTCTAACGGTCTGGAAACTGAATTGACTTGCTTTTTAGGGTGTGGCTTTTTCTTTTGCTTGCCTTTAATACAACTTATGCACTCCCCTTCCAGATGAAAACCTTTGATATTAACTCCAAGAACCAAATCATTATGCGCCAAGTGATTCATTTTTCTAAGATGTATATGCCCCATCTTCCGGTGCCACAACTTCGATTCTTTCTCTGTTGCTCTAGACACAAAACAATGAGCCTGACCCGTGGTTGTAGTAGCTCTACTCATGTCCAACACGTACATATCATTAACTCTTGGTGCCTGCATGATAATCCATTCTTCAGGGATAACAAATCCTGGCTTCAAGATCAAACATTCTTTATCAGTGAAGTGAGTGGTATACATCCTGTCACAAATCTACGAAATGCTTAGCAGATTATTCTCCAGCTCAACAATGTAGTTAACTCTTTCAAACGTTACTATCCCATTGGATAACGTTCCTTCACCAACAATTATACCACCTTGGTTTCCTGCGAATCCCACATATCCTCCATTGAAATTTCTAACATCATACAACAATGCAGTCTTCCCTGTCATATGTCGAGACGCTCCACTATCCATGATCCATCTTGAAATAGCTCTCGGAAGATCCTGCATATATCACAAACAATTCAATAAAGATGCCGATTCATGCTTCACAATTACCAACTAGGAAGCTCCGGCAAGTCCAAAATCTTTAGTGAGATTTTGATGCCACCCAAGCCTCTTTTGACTCGGGTAACTTTACTTTAATGTGAGTTTTAGTAGTGTAAAGTGGCGGAAAATTTTTATCATTCATTTTCAAACTTTCATTTGATCCAACCTCAACCTTTTTGTATAAGAAAAACTCATCTATCTTAAGTTGACCGGTTGATTGATTTTTCTTTTGAACATTCTTCTTCTCTGATGAAGTAGAAGATTTTTTCTCCAACTTTTCATAATAATCCAAAGGAACATTCATCTTTACCGGTGTGGTAGAAGATGATTGTTTTTCCAACTCTGAAACCTTTGGTTTATCAACAACTTTTGGCTTCCATGTTTGTTGAGATGATGCAACCCGTTTATAAAATTTGTCATTTTTAGTTACCAAGTTCTTAACAGGTTCAATTTTGACTTTTGTTTTCTCATTTTTCAAAACTTTCTCAACAACCATTGGAGCTTTGCCTTTTGCATCAACCTTCTTCTGACGATTCTCAACAACTTCAGTCTTAGGCTTGGAGTTGGTGCAATTTCTTGCAATGTGACCAACTTTGTTGCATCTAAAACATGTACGAGTATCAACTACCCGACTTGTGCCTTCAGACTGAGGTTGGAGGCCCTCTTCGCAAAAAAATCTTCATTTGATTTTGAAAAAAAATTCATTTTCCTCATCAGAAAGTGAACTTGAACTGTTCACAACACCTTCTTTTCAGTAAACCTTTTGTTTTGAAAACTCCTTTTCTGATAACTCTTACCACCCTGATATCGACCCGACCAATTGTTTCGATTGTTATAAAAATGTGGTGGAACTACAGGTTTCTTGTAGTAAGCTTTATCTTTCTCAAAATTCATTTGCCTTTTTGTTTGTTTTAAACTTTTTACTTCAGACAAATCGATTTCAACCATTTTGAACACATTTGTCAATTTTGAAACATTTACATTCTCCAGAGAAAACTCAGAATCCGAATACAACTTATCAGATCCAGCCATCTTACATCACAAGACCCGGTTCATCACCTAAGTTGTTTTTGGACTTTTGTTTTGGAATGTATTTGTTCAAGAAACATTCATCATCTCCAGCTGAATCACTATTCAAAACATTTTCAGCTGTGCTTTTAACAATCTCTGTCTGAACACTATCATCTGATGATGATGAAGAAAATGTCACATCAATTGAATAAGGAAGTTTCACTTCATTCTCTTCCTCAAGATTAACCAACCCAGATTGCTTTTTCGAATAATTTTCTAGAATTGGTGGTGGAACTTGATGAAAACCCACCCCAGTTCCATCACAGTATACATCTTCGCCTGATTTGTCTTTCCCGATGGGTTTGGGAATGATGTGTTGCAAAACAAAGCTTGCAGAGCTGTAACTGTTCAATTTCAAATTGATACGGTCATTCTCAATCTTGGCTTCTTCAAACTGAAGTTTCAATTTAGCAATCTCATCCAATTGTTTCTTAATTAATTCTTCTTTGATTCTCAAAACACATTGCAATTGGCAATTTTCTTTGTAAGTTTTACCGTTTCTATCATCATTATCTTTAATCGTGCTTTTAAGCTTCTCAAATTTTTCAGTGATCTGACGATTTTCAAGAACTAACCTTTCATTTTCTTTTCTAACCTTTTCCTGATCAATTTTATCAGTTTCAATTTTGTTAGTTAATTCTTTTAACCGTTCAGTTGAAGCTTTCACCATTTTGTCACGATCAAGGATTTGATCCTCAACACTTCTGACTTTAGCAGTCAGATCCTCAATCTTCTTACCTTTTAGATAAGTGTTTGTACTACAAACCTTGCATTCTTTGATGCAATTTTTGCAGTCAACATCACCACTGACCTTCTTACCTGACTCAGTCGTTGACGCGTTTGAACTGACTTGGCTTTTAGACTCAGAAACGGATTTAGAATCTACCTCAAGTGCATTAGCTGCCAGCACCTTGTCAGCCATCTTTCCCATGTTTTCAGCATTCAACTCCTGTGTCGTGTCAATGATTCCAGTATCAATCTTCTTTAACTTCTCTTTCTCTTCTTTCTCCTTTTTTCCTTTCTCTTCATCTTCACCGCTTCCCCACCATTTCTTCTGCCAATAATCATCTTCAATTTTATACTCTTGGATTATGGTTTCCAAATCAAGAGGTTTATGATCAACAGCAATATTTCCATAGGGGTCAAGATAACACTCCCTGTCTGGATCCCATCTATTTGCTCTTTTTGCCTCATCAAAAATACCAGATATTCTGATCATTTTGTTTATAGCTAACTGCTTTCTGTAACCATAATTCTGTTCTTCAGTTCTGTCATCTTTCCAAGGAACAGGTTCAGATTTCGCCATGAATGCATATCCAACCGCATCCTCCTCAAGTAACAACTCGCTCCAGTCGTAACCTTCATCATCATGAATCACCGCAAGAGCTCTAGATTTTTCTTTGTTATCCTCAAGCTGCTTCATCCTTGGCGGTTCTGATTTACTCTGATGATAAATCGCCTTCTTGTAATAATCTTCTCTGAACGGGTTTTCAGATTCATCAGCATACACATTTCTGCATTCACGCTTAAAGTGACCTTTCTGTTTGCACTTGAAGCATGTCACCTTAGACTTATCAAAGCCCAACTTGGTAGATGGTCCACCAATTGACTTCCTCCCGGTTATCTCCATGAAACGCTGTGCTCGACGAACTGCACTGGCCATACACCACCTTATGTCGATTAGTTCCATCTCCTCAGGATCTATCTGATCATAATCTTCTTTTGTCAGGTTGGTGTTGCCTATCTTCCCTGCTACAAGACTTTCATAAGATTCTAGCACAGATGCTAGGAAAACCATCTGTTGTTTAGCAGACTCTTCGCTAAAGTTCGGAGCATTCTTTAAATCTACAGCGATGTTGCATTGAAATAAGTTCTTTGCATCAGACTGGTTTGAATTTGATGAAGACCCACTGTGATATCCACTGTGATAACCACTGCTTTGACTTTCTTTGCTTTTTGTAGAGACATTCTCAGCAGAAAACGCAGTCTTGGGAGATGTGTTCTTTGGCATCATGCTCTTTGGATAATAAAAAATCCAAGTTCTGCTGGTATGATGTGTGATTGACTTTGTGCGTCTTCTTTAACTCCAACTCGTGACTCTCTAATCTCTCAATCAGCAAGTCGACTGTTAAATCTTCTGGTGGCTTGATAGTATTCTTTAGCATCAACGTATAATATTACCAATCCATCTCATCTGGTAATGCATCAAACAATTTGTCGACTAGTTCTTCTCGAGAATAGACAATATCATGTCTCACCAGTTCCAGTTTCAGATGCCCAAACCTCTCTATCATTTTACAAACTGATTCATTCTTTAAACACCCAAACAAATCAAACTCTTTTCTAAGTAGTTTCTTTTTGTTTTTCACAATTTCTTCGCTTCCTATACATTTGTTTTTCAATTTGTTCCAGAGATCTGTAGCACTAGAGTATTCGATCAAAGATATTATATCTTCTCTGACGGACTGAAACAGCAACGCAATACATTTTTGCTCAGCAACAAACAAATCTATCTCCTCATTTGTTGTTAAGGTTTCACCTTTTTTGTTTCCGTTTTGGTATCCATTGTTTAGACTCTGCCAGCTAGGAAAAGCAAAAGCCATCAACCAATCTTCAAACTTCTTGGCCCACCGACTGTATTCTTCGATAGCCATCAACTTCGGGGGTTTATTGTAGGTTCCGAAAGCACTTTCAACCTCCAATGCATCTGATAGCTTTTTCTTTGGATTCTCCATGTTCTCATTGGTGTTACTCGAAGATGTATCATTTCCACCATCTCCAGCAAATGCAAATACATCATAAAACGGATTGAAATCATCCATCTTGTACGTACCTGAAAAATCAGCAAACACTTAGAAAATTTTCCGAAATTTTGAAAAACAGCTAACTTCGAGCGAAATCAACTTTATTCTAATTTCGAGCAGAATCTGAAAGAAATCTGATTAAGAGTGAAATCAGATGATAACTTTCGAGCGAAATCAAACTTGTATCTTTCTGAGCAGAATCAGAATCAATCTCGGGCGGAATCAGAATAGTGTTTCAAGCGGAATCTGATTTTTAAGTTTATAAGAACGAAATCAACTTTTTAGGGCGAAATCAGCGAAGAACGTTACGAGCGAAATCAGGTTTTTAGGTTATTTTTACCATTTTTACATCAAATTTTAACCTGATTCTTTATAGGGTTTGTTAATTCTATGTTTTACACAATATACTCGAAAATCAGACCATTCCGACCGTTGGAACTAGTTCAGTTCAGAAAATATAAGAAGAAGTGAGTAGAAGTGAGAAATTTTGGTAGAATCAAGCTGCTATGGTATGAACTCCTCGTCCTGAGCTCTGATACCACTTGTTGGACAGTGTTGAGACCCTAAACAGTCAGTATAAGGTAGTTCATCTTCATATACAGAGGCGGAATCAAAGTAAATGAAGTCACACAACTATATCCTCTTAATTTCCTTTCTATTAACGCTTTCTGAATGAATTTTGACAGAGTTTCGACACCTATCACAAGACCTGTTTCCGCTCCAACTGTTACAAATGACAACAGCGAACACCTATATATAGGCGGTCTGATTCCGCTCCTACTGACATGCATTACGAGCGGAATTAACAAGTACACTCAGGAAGGGAATCACCTACTATACTTTGGAGCGGAATCACCTATAATCTATCTGGAGCGGAATTACAATAAACTTGATTTCGCACCTAATGACATAAATGTCATTTGGAGCGGAATTACATTCTAAAACCACTTTTCATGATTTCTAACTCCGAGCAACCTATCTAGACCTAAGACTCAACTAAGACGTAGTAAACAGACATTCCGTGCACCAACAGACTCCCCCTTGGATGTTGACGAAGTCTTTGGCATTGAGTCTTCAATCTTGGTCTCTTTTCAACTCTGACTTCTCATTGCAAAAACTCTTTCTTCACATAAGTTCAAAAACTCAATCTAACTCCATCTTCAATCTCCCCTTTGATTGTTGTTCCAGAATCTTGACTCCCCCTTTCATAGACTCCCCCTCTCGGAATGCTAGGACTCTGATTCTGGCTCACACTTTAACGTTTTGTTGCCATGGGGATTTCTGAAACCTGCATAAACTCTTCCCAAAAATAAGATATATGATAATAACAGTTTTAAATCAAAACTTACCATTTAACTTTCAGTGTTAGAAATCCACTTAAGTATTCAGGTCCAAATTAATGACCCTGATTACTCAATTAATCTACCAAGTCCAATTTAATGACCTTGGTTGATCAGAGATAATTTACACTGACATTTAGTTCAATTTGAATTTCTGAAAATTACATGTTTTAAGTTAATGAACCTTCTTTAACTGTTCAACTTCTCAAACTTATCAAGAATGAACTCACGACTCATCCTCCAATCCAGAAATCTCCTGCATATGCTTTCAATCTTTCGAATCCAAAGATCAACTCTCCACTTTGGTTTGTCAAAAATAAAGCAGAAGTGAAAAATCTTTTTCGATTTTTAATAAAGCTTCAAAACTAGAAATGAAATACAGAACTAAAATGCAATAAAAATAAACTATTTACAAACATATTTTTGGTTAAGTGTGTTAGGGAATCATATCAGCTATTCGACAAGTCACAAGTACCGTTAAGCTTCATCCTCTTAATTTCCTTTCTATTAACGCTTTCTGAATGAATTTTGACAGAGTTTCGACATCTAGCACAAGACCTGTTTCCGCTCCAACTGTTACAAATGACAACAGCGAACACCTATATATAGGCGGTCTGATTCCGCTCCTACTGACATGCATTACGAGCGGAATTAACAAGTACACTCAGGAGCGGAATCACCTACTATACTTTGGAGCGGAATCACCTATAATCTATCTGGAGCGGAATTACAATAAACTTGATTTCGCTCCTAATGACATAAATGTCATTTGGAGCGGAATTACATTCTAAAACCACTTTTCATGATTTCTAACTCCGAACAACCTATCTAGACCTAAGACTCAACTAAGACGTAGTAAACAGACATTCCGTGCACCAACAGACTCCCCTTTGGATGTTGACGAAGTCTTTGGCATTGAGTCTTCAATCTTGGTCTCTTTTCAACTCTGACTTCTCATTGCAAAAACTCTTTCTTCACATAAGTTCAAAAACTCAATCTAACTCCATCTTCAATCTCCCCTTTGATTGTTGTTCCAGAATCTTGACTCCCCCTTTCACAGACTCCCCCTCTCGGAATGCTAGGACTCTGATTCTGGTTCACACTTTAACGTTTTGTTGCCATGGGGATTTCTGAAACCTGCATAAACTCTACCCAAAAATAAGATAAATGATAATAACAGTTTTAAATCAAAACTTACCATTTAACTTTCAGTGTTAGAAATCCACTTAAGTATTCAGGTCCAAATTAATGACCTTGATTACTCAATTAATCTACCAAGTCCAATTTAATGACCTTGGTTGATCAGAGACAATTTACACTGACATTTAGTTCAATTTGAATTTCTGAAAATTACAAGTTTCAAGTTAATGAACTTGCTTTAACTGTTCAACTTCTCAAACTTATCAAGAATTAGCTCACGATTCATCCTCCAATCCAGAAATCTCCTGCATCTGCTTTCAATCTTTCGAATCCGAAGATCAACTCTCCACTTTGGTTTGTCAAAAATAAAGCAGAAGTGAAAAATCTTTTTGGATTTTTAATAAAGCTTCTAAACTAGAAATGAAATACAGAACTAAAATGCAATAAAAATAAACTATTTACAAACATATTTTTGGTTAAGCGTGTTAGGGAATCATATCAGCTATTCGACAAGTCACAAGTACCGTTAAGCTTCAATTACATACTCAGAATTAAACAATTCGCTTAGATTATCGATATACTGATCCACTTAAATTCTCACACACATTTCAATCTGTTCAGGATACGGAATTAGTGTTTTAAAGACTTAAACTTATACGTGTGTCCCACCTCTTGAATATACTCCCGTATCCAGATCCCGATATTCAGTCTTACAGGTAATTATAACACAAATGATATCTGTAAGGGGTTAATAATTTATGAAGAATCATGAGAGCTCAGGTTAGAACTACCGTTCAGTAGAGAGATCATGACTGAACTTGGGTGTGTCCCCTTTAGAGGATCTTTTTTACAACAGCATTGCTAAGCAATTTTATTGTCTTATCATATATGCTGAGGGTGATGCTATGTTTCAAGCATTGCGGAAAGTATTATTCGAGGACTAGGTCAGAACTTCCATTCAGCAGAATTCCCGGAATAATACCCCAGACATCACTGAGTATAAAAACCTAGTATATCAGAAAAAGGAATCTTTCAAACGAGATTTCAGGGGTTACCTATATATCCAAGTAGTGTTCCCCACGAAATAAGTAAGTAAGATTTAAGTTTATATCCCGAACAAACTTACTAAATGTGTAAAAACGTATCGGCATATCATCAGCGAGACTGTTTAACGCATTTAAACATTCCATTTCTTTAGCATACCATGACTATCAAGCCGATGTACTATCATTTTCCCTTTTTTACACAAGCTCTTTTTCTGGTTTTCTATTGTTTTTGGATTTTTAAAAATATCTCATGTTTTTGTATTTTTTTCATTTTTTATTGTTTTTGTATTTTCTAAAAAATTACCCTATATTCCCCCTAAATACCAAAACAAGTAAAAAATCGACAAACCATTGCAGATTGCTTCTCAACATCATCTACAATGTCTCCTTCATCAACGCCAATGATCTCCTCCAACACCGATAAAAGCTTCATACCATTTAGTTTTAGCAAATATTGAAAACGTGTTCTATCAAATGCTTTGGTATGTAAATCAGCTTTTTGCTCATCAGTGTGGATTTTCTCAATTCGTATCAACTTCTTCTCAAAACAATCTCTAATGAAGTGATGACGAATCTCTATATGTTTCGTTTTAGCGTGATGAACTGGATTTTTAGTAATGTTAATTGCTGCCTCATTATCAACAAAGATAGGGGTGTTTAGAAATTGCAAACCGTAGTCGCGCATCTGTTGCTGGATCCACAAGATCTGTGAGCAGCAACTGCTAGCAGATACATACTCCGCTTCACATGTGGATAAAGCCACAGAGGTTTGCTTTTTTCATTGCCAAGTGACCAATCGTGATCCGAAAAACTGGCACCCTGCTGTTGTTGATTTAGCATTAACTTCGCAGCATCCGAAATCGGAATCGGAATACCCTTCGAGCGTGAAATCGCTTTATCTTGGATACCACAACCCCAATGATGGAGTTCCTTTCAGGTAGCGTAATATCCTTTTTACAATAATCATGTGCGATGCTCTCGGGTTAGATTGAAATCTTGCTGCGAGGCAGGTTGGGTACATAATATCGGGTCTTGAAGCTGTCAAAGACATCAGCGATCCGATCATGGAACGATACATCGTTTCATCTACCTTCTCTCCTGTGAGATCAGGGTTTATCCCATGATTCGTTGCTAATGGGGTGGAAGCTGTAGTAGAACCTGACATCCCGAATTTCTCCAAGATATCTTGAACGTACTTCGTTTGATGTATGAAAATTCCTTTGGGTAGTTGATCAACCTGCAAACCCAAAAAGAATTTCATCTCACCCATCGATGACATTTCAAATTTCTGCTTCATAACTCGTTCAAAATCTTTGCATAGATCCTCATTTGTTGACCCAAATATGATGTCGTCCACATAAATTTGAACTATCAGAAGATGTCCGTCGACCTCTTTGGCGAAGAGAGTGGCATCCACTTTTCCACGAATGAAACTGTTGGCTAGTAGGTGTTGAGACAATGTCTCATACCAAGCTCTCGGGGCCTGGTGTAAACCATACAATGCTTTGTCTAGCAAGTAGACCTTGTCTTTGTGAAGTGGATCGGTAAAGCCAGGTGGCTGACCGACATAAACCTCCTCTTTAACCTTCCCGTAGAGAAAAGCCGATTTTACATCTAACTGATATACTTTGATGTTTTTTCATGATGCAAATGCTAGAAAGATTCGGATAACTTCTATTCTAGCTACAGGAGCATATACTTCAGTGAAATCTATCCCCTCTTGCTGACTGAAACCCTGGACTACGAGTCGAGCTTTGTTGCGAACAAAACTCCTCTATCGTCTCTCTTACACTTGAACACCCACTTGGTGTTTATCTTCCTTTGACCATCTGGCAAATCCACTAACTTCCACACTCCTAATTTCTCGAATTGGCTCAGTTCCTCCTACATTGCATTGACCCAAGAATCTTCTGTAATCGCCTCTTTGTAAGTCCTTTGTTCAACCTGCGAGATAAAACAACTCAATGAGAATTCAGTTTGCAAAAGAGCAACTTTTGTATAAAAACATCTAAGCCCTTTATCAATCTGTCTTCGAGTGCGGACTCCTGTCTGCAATTCTCCAATGATCAATTCCTCCGGATGATATGAAAGAGTTCGTGGCATTACTTCGTCTGGAACATCTACATTACCCTCCAGATTAGTAACATTCTGATTTGTATCTTGTTCACTGACTGGGTTTGTTTGACTTGAGATCTGAATTTGCTCCCCCTCAGAATCTGAATCACCACAATCAAATACTGGCATGTTCTCAGATTCTTGATTATCATTCTGTGCCGACTGATTATCTTGAGCAACTTCATTTTGTTGGACATCATCATGTTCACCAGCATTGCTTGGACCTGCTTCATCATCATTTGAAACTCTTTGCGGTCTTCTTGAATACTCAGCTGGAAACCTTTCCTGCGATTCTTCATACTCTCTTAGAATATCCAACTCATCAAAGAAATCCTCTTCTTCATCCTTTTCTTCTTCCATGTCAAACGAATCCCACAATTTATCGTAATTAAAACGCCATGAGTCACCAGGATTTTGAGGCGGCATAGTATACCCCTGACGCTCAACATGTTGTGCTTCGATGATCTGCTTCATGCTTGGAACAAAGACACGTCTTTGTGGACTTGAGTAACCCACAAATATTCCTTCAATACTCTTTGGACCAAATTTACCAAAAGGCTCTAGAACTGTACAAGGAGACCCAAACGGTTCTAAAAACTTCAGGTTCGGTTTGGGGTTATTGATCAACTCAAAGCATGTCTTGTTGAATTTCTTGACAGTGAGAACCCGGTTGAGTGTATAGCATGCGGCGGAAACTGCTTCTGCCCAAAAATTTATCGGTAGCTTTGAATCAGCATGCATTGTTCTAGCCGTTTCAATTACCGTTTTTTTTACGTTCTGCAACTCCATTCTGCTGCGGAGTGTACGGAGCACTAAACTCATGCAATATACCTCTTTCATCACAATATTCTTCCATCTTGTTGTTCTTGAACTCAGTACCATTATCACTTCTAATTCTTCTGATACGCCTTTGGTACAAATTTTCAATCTTTCTGAACAACGCCATCAAACTGTCAAACGTTTCATCTTTCGACTTCAAAAATGATACCCACGAAAATCTGGAATAATCATCAGTAACCACAAGACAGTAGAGATCCCCTGTAATACTTTTGATGTTTACTGGACTAAACAAATCCATATGTAGTCTCTCTAACGGTCTGGAAACTGAATTGACTTGCTTTTTAGGGTGTGACTTTTTCTTCTGCTTGCCTTTAATACAACTTATGCACTCCCCTTCCAGATGAAAACCTTTGATATTAACTCCAAGAACCAAATCATTATGCACCAAGTGATTCATTTTTCTAAGATGTATATGCCCCATCTTCCGGTGCCACAACTTCGATTCTTTCTCTGTTGCTCTAGACACAAAACAATGAGCCTGACCCGTGGTTGTAGTAGCTATACTCATGTCCAACACGTACATATCATTAACTCTTGGTGCCCGCATGATAATCCATTCTTCTGGGATAAGAAATCCTGGCTTCAAGATCAAACATTCTTTATCAGTGAAGTGAGTGGTATACATCATGTCACAAATCTGCGAAATGCTTAGCAGATTATTCTCCAGCTCAGCAATGTAGTTAACTCTTTCAAACGTTACAATCCCATTGGATAACGTTCCTTCACCAACAATTCTACCACCTTGGTTTCCTGCGAATCCCACATATCCTCCATTGAAATTTCTAACATCATACAACAATGCAGTCTTCCCTGTCATATGTCGAGACGCTCCACTATCCATGATCCATCTTGAAATAGCTCTCGGAAGATCCTGCACATATCACAAACAATTCAATAAAGATGCCGATTCATGCTTCACAATTACCAACTAGGAAGCTCCGGCAAGTCCAAAATCTTTAGTGAGATTTTGATGACACCCAAGCCTCTTTTGACTCGGGTAACTTTACTTTAATGTGAGTTTTAGCAGTGTAAAGTGGTGGAAAATTTTTATCATTCATTTTCAAACTTTCATTTGATCCAACCTCAACCTTTTTGTATAAGAAAAACTCATCTATCTTAAGTTGACCGGTTGATTGATTTTTCTTTTGAACATTCTTCTTCTCTGATGAAGTAGAAGATTTTTTCTCCAACTTTTCATAATAATCCAAAGGAACATTCATCTTTACCGGTGTGGTAGAAGATGATTGTTTTTCCAACTCTGAAACCTTTGGTTTATCAACAACTTCTGGCTTCCATGTTTGTTGAGATGATGCAACCCGTTTATAAAATTTGTCATTTTTAGTTACCAAGTTCTTAACAGGTTCAATTTTGACTTTTGTTTTCTCATTTTTCAAAACTTTCTCAACAACCATTGGAGCTTTGCCTTTTGCATCAACCTTCTTCTGACGATTCTCAACAACTTTAGTCTTAGGCTTGGAGTTGGTGCAATTTCTTGCAATGTGACCAACTTTGTTGCATCTAAAACATGTACGAGTATCAACTACCCGACTTGTGCCTTCAGACTGAGGTTGTGAGGCCCTCTTTGCAAAAAATTCTTCATTTGATTTTGAAGAAAATTCATTTTCCTCATCAGAAAGTGAACTTGAACTGTTCACAAACACCTTCTTTTCAGTAAACCTTTTGTTTTGAAAACTCCTTTTCTGATAACTCTTATCACCCTGATATCCACCCGACCAATTGTTTCGATTGTTATAAAAACGTGGTGGAACTACAGGTTTCTTGTAGTAAGCTTTATCTTTCTCAAAATTCATTTGCCTTTTTGTTTGTTTTAAACTTTTTACTTCAGACAAATCGATTTCAACCATTTTGAACACATTTGTCAATTTTGAAACATTTACATTCTCCAGAGAAAACTCAGAATCCGAATACAACTTATCAGATCCAGCCATCTTGTACATCACAAGACCCGGTTCATCACCTAAGTTGTTTTTAGACTTTTGTTTAAGAATGTATTTGTTCAAGAAACATTCATCATCTCCAGCTGAATCACTATTCAAAACATTTTCAGCTGTGCTTTTAACAATCTCTATCTGAACACTATCATCTGATGATGATGAAGAAAATGTCACATCAATTGAATCAGGAAGTTTCACTTCATTCTCTTCCTCAAGATTAACCAACCCAGATTGCTTTTTCGAATAATTTTCTAGAATTGGTGGTGGAACTTGATGAAAACCCACCCCAGTTCCATCACAGTATACATCTTCGCCTGCTTTGTCTTTCCCGATGGGTTTGGGAATGATGTGTTGCAAAACAAATCTTGCAGAGCTGTAACTGTTCAATTTCAAATTGATACGTTCATTCTCAATCTTGGCTTTTTCAAACTGATGTTTCAATTTAGCAATCTCATCCAATTGTTTGTTAATTAATTCTTCCTTGATTCTCAAAACACATTGCAATTGGCAATTTTCTTTGTAAGTTTTACCGTTTCTATCATCATTATCTTTAATCGTGCTTTTAAGCTTCTCAAAATTTTAAGTGATCTGACGATTTTCAAGACCTAACCTTTCATTTTCTTTCCTAACCTTTTCCTGGTCAATTTTATCAGTTTCAATTTTGTTAGTTAATTCTTTTAACCGTTCAGTTGAAGCTTTCACCATTTTGTCACGATCAAGGATTTGATCCTCAACACTTCTGACTTTAGCAGTCAGATCCTCAATCTTCTTACCTTTTAGATAAGTGTTTGTACTACAAACCTTGCATTCTTTGATGCAATTTTTGCAGTCAACATCACCACTGACCTTCTTACCTGACTCAGTCGTTGACGCGTTTGAACTGACTTGGCTTTTAGACTCAGAAACAGATTTAGAATCTACCTCAAGTGCATTAGCTGCCAGCACCTTGTCAGCCATCTTTCCCATGTTTTCAGCATTCAACTCCTGTGTCGTGTCAATGATTCCAGTATCAATCTTCTTTAACTTCTCTTTCTCTTCTTTCTCCTTCTTTTCTTTCTCTTCATCGTCACCGCTTCCCCACCATTTCTTCTGCCAATAATCATCTTCAATTTTATACTCTGGGATTATGGTTTCCAAATCAAGAGTTTTATGATCAACAACAATATTTCCATAGGGGTTAAGATAACACTCCCTGTCTGGATCCCATCTATTTGCTCTTTTTGCCTCATCAAAAATACCAGATATTCTGATCATTTTGTTTATAGCTAATTGCTTTCTGTAACCATACTTCTGTTCTTCAGTTCTGTCATCTTTCCAAGGAACAGGTTCAGATTTTGCCATGAATGCATATCCAACCGCATCCTCCTCAGGTAACAACTCGCTCCAGTCGTAACCTTCATCATCATGAATCACCGCAAGAGCTCTAGATTTTTCTTTGTTATCCTCAAGCTGCTTCATCCTTGGCGGTTCTGATTTATTCTGATGATAAATCGCCTTCTTGTAGTAATCTTCTCTGAACGGGTTTTCAGATGCATCAGCATACACATTTCTGCATTCACGCTTAAAGTAATCTTCTCTGAACGGGTTTGCACTTGAAGCATGTCACCTTAGACTTATCAAAGCCTAACTTGGTAGATGGTCCACCAATTGACTTCCTCCCGGTTATCTCCATGAAACGCTGTGCTCGACGAACTGCACTGGCCATACACCACCTTATGTCGATTAGTTCCATCTCCTCAGGATCTATCTGATCATAATCTTCTTTTTTCAGGTTGGTGTTGCCTATCTTCCCTGCTACAAGACTTTCATAAGATTCTAGCACAGATGCTAGGAAAACCATCTGTTGTTTAGCAGACTCTTCGTTGAAGTTCTGAGCATTCTTTAAATCTACAGCGATGTTGCATTGAAATAAGTTCTTTGCATCAGACTGGTTTGAATTTGATGAAGACCCACTGTGATATCCACTGTGATAACCACTGCTTTGACTTTCTTTGCTTTTTGTAGAGACATTCTCAGCAGAAAACGCAGTCTTGGGAGATGTGTTCTTTGGCATCATGCTCTTTGGATAATACAAATCCAAGTTCTGCTGGTATGATGTGTGATTGACTTTGTGCGTCTTCTTTAACTCCAACTCGTGACTCTCTAATCTCTCAATCAGCAAGTCGACTGTTAAATCTTCTGGCGGCTTGATAGTATTCTTTAGCATCAACGTATAATATTACCAATCCATCTCATCTGGTAATGCATCAAACAATTTGTCGACTAGTTCTTCTCGAGAATAGACAATATCATGTCTCGCCAGTTCCAGTTTCAGATGCCCAAACCTCTCTATCATTTTACAAACTGATTCATTCTTTAAACACCCAAACAAATCAAACTCTTTTCTAAGTAGTTTCTTTTTGTTTTTCACAATTTCTTCGCTTCCTATACATTTGTTTTTCAATTTGTTCCAGAGATCTGTAGCACTAGAGTATTCGATCAAAGATATTATATCTTCTCTGACGGACTGAAACAGCAACGCAATACATTTTTGCTCAGCAACAAACAAATCTATCTCCTCATTTGTTGTTAAGGTTTCACCTTTTTTGTTTCCATTTTGGTTTCCATTTTTTAGACTCTTCCAGCTAGGAAAAGCAAAAGCCATCAACCAATCTTCAAACTTCTTGGCCCACCGACTGTATTCTTCGATAGCCATCAACTTCGGGGCTTTATTGTAGGTTCCGAAAGCACTTTCAACCTCCAATGCATCTGATAGCTTTTTCTTTGGATTCTGCATGTTCTCATTGGTGTTACTCGAAGATGTATCATTTCCACCATCTCCAGCAAATGCAAATACATCATAAAACGGATTGAAATCATCCATCTTGTACGTACCTTAAAAATCAGCAAACACTTAGAAAATTTTTCGAAATTTTGAAAAACAGCTAACTTCGAGCGAAATCAACTTTATTCCGATTTCGAGCAGAATCTGAAAGAAATCTGATTAAGAGTGAAATCAGATGATAACTTTCGAGCGAAATCAAACTTGTATCTTTCTGAGCAGAATCAGAATCAATCTCGGGCGGAATCAGAATAGTGTTTCAAGCGGAATCTGATTTTTAAGTTTATAAGAACGAAATCAACTTTTTAGGGCGAAATCAGCGAAGAACGTTACGAGCGAAATCAGGTTTTTAGGTTATTTTTACCATTTTTACATCAAATTTTAACCTGATTCTTTCTAGGGTTTGTTAATTCTATGTTTTACACAATATACTCGAAAATCAGACCATTCCGACCGTTGGAACTAGTTCAGTTCAGAAAAATATAAGAAGAAGTGAGTAGAAGTGAGAAATTTTGGTAGAATCAAGCTGGAATGGTATGAACTCCTCGTCCTGAGCACTGATACCACTTGTTGGACCGTGTTGAGACCCTAAACAGTCAGTATAAGGTAGTTCATCTTCATATACAGAGGCGGAATCAAAGTAAATGAAGTCACACAGCTATATCCTCTTAATTTCCTTTCTATTAACGCTTTCTGAATGAATTTTGACAGAGTTTCGACTCCTAGCACAAGACCTGTTTCCGCTCCAACTGTTACAAATGACAACAGCGAACACCTATATATAGGCGGTCTGATTCCGCTCCTACTGACATGCATTACGAGCGGAATTAACAAGTACACTCAGGAGCGGAATCACCTACTATACTTTGGAGCGGAATCACCTATAATCTATCTGGAGCGGAATTACAATAAACTTGATTTCGCTCCTAATGACATAAATGTCATTTGGAGCGGAATTACATTCTAAAACCACTTTTCATGATTTCTAACTCCGAGCAACCTATCTAGACCTAAGACTCAACTAAGACGTAGTAAACAGACATTCCGTGCACCAACAGACTCCCCTTTGGATGTTGACGAAGTCTTTGGCATTGAGTCTTCAATCTTGGTCTTTTTTCAACTCTGACTTCTCATTGCAAAAACTCTTTCTTCACATAAGTTCAAAAACTCAATCTAACTCCATCTTCAATCTCCCCTTTGATTGTTGTTCCAGAATCTTGACTCCCCCTTTCACAGACTCCCCCTCTCGGAATGCTAGGACTCTGATTCTGGTTCACACTTTAATGTTTTGTTGCCATGGGGATTTCTGAAACCTGCATAAACTCTACCCAAAAATAAGATAAATGATAATAACAGTTTTAAATCAAAACTTACCATTTAACTTTCAGTGTTAGAAATCCACTTAAGTATTCAGGTCCAAATTAATGACCTTGATTACTCAATTAATCTACCAAGTCCAATTTAATGACCTTGGTTGATCAGAGACAATTTACACTGACATTTAGTTCAATTTGAATTTCTGAAAATTACAAGTTTCAAGTTAATGAACTTGCTTTAACTGTTCAACTTCTCAAACTTATCAAGAATTAGCTCACGATTCATCCTCCAATCCAGAAATCTCCTGCATCTGCTTTCAATCTTTCGAATCCGAAGATCAACTCTCCACTTTGGTTTGTCAAAAATAAAGCAGAAGTGAAAAATCTTTTTGGATTTTTAATAAAGCTTCTAAACTAGAAATGAAATACAGAACTAAAATGCAATAAAAATAAACTATTTACAAACATATTTTTGGTTAAGCGTGTTAGGGAATCATATCAGCTATTCGACAAGTCACAAGTACCGTTAAGCTTCAATTACATACTCAGAATTAAACAATTCGCTTAGATTATCGATATACTGATCCACTTAAATTCTCACACACATTTCAATCTGTTCAGGATACGGAATTAGTGTTTTAAAGACTTAAACTTATATGTGTGTCCCACCTATTGAATATACTCCCGTATCCAGATCCCGATATTCAGTCTTACAGGTAATTATAACACAAATGATATCTGTAAGGGGTTAATAATTTATGAAGAATCATGAGAGCTCAGGTCAGAACTACCGTTCAGTAGAGAGATCATGACTGAACTTGGGTGTGTCCCCTTTAGAGGATCTTTTTTACAACAGCATTGCTAAGCAATTTTATTGTCTTATCATATATGCTGAGGGTGATGCTATGTTTCAAGCATTGCGGAAAGTATTATTCGAGGACTAGGTCAGAACTTCCATTCAGCAGAAGTCCCGGAATAATACCCCAGACATCACTGAGTATAAAAACCTAGTATATCAGAAAAACGAATCTTTCAAACGAGATTTCAGGGGTTACCTATATATCCAAGTAGTGTTCCCCACGAAATAAGTAAGTAAGATTTAAGTTTATATCCCGAACAAACTTACTAAATGTGTAAAAACCTATCGGCATATCATCAGCGAGACTGTTTAACGCATTTAAACATTCCATTTCTTTAGCATACCATGACTATCAAGCCGATGTACTATCATTTTCCCTTTTTTACACAAGCTCTTTTTCTGGTTTGCTATTGTTTTTGGATTTTTAAAAATATCTCATGTTTTTGTATTTTTTTCATTTTTTGTTGTTTTTGTATTTTCTAAAAAATTACCCTATATTCCCCCTAAATACCAAAACAAGTAAAAAATCGACAAACCATTGCAGATTGCTTCTCAACATCATCTACAATGTCTCCTTCATCAACGCCAATGATCTCCTCCAACACCGATAAAAGCTTCATACCATTTAGTTTTAGCAAATATTGAAAACGTGTTCTATCAAATGCTTTGGTATGTAAATCAGCTTTTTGCTCATCAGTGTGGATTTTCTCAATTCGTATCAACTTCTTCTCAAAACAATCTCAAAACAAGATCTGTGAGCAGCAACTGCTAGCAGATACATACTCCGCTTCACATGTGGATAAAGCCACAGAGGTTTGCTTTTTTGCATTGCCAAGTGACCAATCGTGATCCGAAAAACTGGCACCCTTTTGTTGTTGATTTAGCATTAACTTTGCAGCATCTGAAATCCGAATCGGAATACCCTTCGAGCGTGAAATCGCTTTCTCTTGGATACCAGAACCCCAATGATGGAGTTCCTTTCAGGTAGCGTAATATCCTTTTTACAATAATCATGTGCGATGCTCTCGGGTTAGATTAAAATCTTGCTGCGAGGCAGGTTGGGTACATAATATAGGGTCTTGAAGCTGTCAAAGACATCAGCGATCCGATCATGGAACGATACATCATTTCATCTACCTTCTCTCCGGTGAGATCAGGGTTTATCCCATGATTCGTTGTTATTGGGTTGGAAGCTGTAGTAGAACCTGACATCCCGAATTTATCCAAGATATCATGAACGTACTTCGTTTGATGTATGAAAATTCCTTTGGGTAGTTGATCAACCTGCAAACCCAAAAAGAATTTCATCTCACCCATCGATGACATTTCAAATTTCTGCTTCATAACTCGTTCAAAATCTTTGCATAGATCCTCATTTGTTGACCTAAATATGATGTCGTCCACATAAATTTGAACTATCAGAAGATGTCCGTCGACCTCTTTGGTGAAGAGAGTGGCATCCACTTTTCCACGAATGAAACTGTTGGCTAGTAGGTGTTGAGACAATGTCTCATACCAAGCTCTCGGGGCCTGGTGTAAACCATACAACGCTTTGTCTAGCAAGTAGACCTTGTCTTTGTGAAGTGGACCGGTAAAGCCCGGTGGCTGACCGACATAAACCTCCGCTTTAATCTTCCCGTAGAGAAAAGCCGATTTTACATCTAACTGATATACTTTGAAGTTTTTCCATGATGCAAATGCTAGAAAGATTCTGATAGCTTCTAGTCTAGCTACAGGAGCATAAACTTCAGTGAAATCTATCCCCTCCTGCTGACTGAAACCCTGGACTACGAGTCGAGCTTTGTTGCGAACCACAACTCCTCTATCGTCTGTCTTACACTTGAACACCCACTTGGTGTTTATCTTCCTTTGACCATCTGGCAAATCTACTAACTTCCACACTCCTAATTTCTCGAATTGGCTCAGTTCCTCCTACATTGCATTGACCCAAGAATATTCTGTAAGCGCCTCTTTGTAAGTCCTTGGTTCAACCTGCGAGATAAAACAACTCAATGAGAATTCAGTTTGCAAAGGAGCAACTTTTGTATAAAAACATCTAAGCCCTTTATCAATCTGTGTTCGAGTGCGGACTCCTGTCTGCAATTCTCCAATGATCAATTCCTCCGGATGATATGAAAGAGTTCGTGGCATTACTTCGCCTGGAACATCTACATTACCCTCCAGATTAGTAACATTCTGATTTGCATCTTGTTCACTGACTGGGTTTGTTTGACTTGAGATCCGGATTTGCTCCCCCTCAGAATCTGAATCACCACAATCAAATACTGGCATGTTCTCAGATTCTTGATTATCATTCTGTGCCGACTGATTTTCTTGAGCAACTTCATTTTGTTGGACATCATCATGTTCACCAGCATTGCTTGGACCTGCTTCATCATCATTTGAAACTCTTTGCGGTCTTCTTGAAAACTCAGCTGGAAACCTTTCCTGCGATTCTTCATACTCTCTTAGAATATCCAACTCATCAAAGAAATCCTCTTCTTCATCCTTTTCTTCTTCCATGTCAAACGAATCCCACAATTTATCATAATTAAAATGCCATGAGTCACCGGGATTTTGAGGCGGCATAGTATACCCCTGACACTCAACATGTTGTGCTTCGATGATCTGCTTCATGCTTGGAACAAAGACACGTCTTTGTGGACTTGAGTAACCCACAAATATTCCTTCAATACTCTTTGGACCAAATTTACCAAAAGGCTTTAGAACTGTACAAGGTAACCCAAACGGTTCTAAAAACTTCAGGTTCGGTTTGGGGTTATTGATCAACTCAAAGCATGTCTTGTTGAATTTCTTGAGAGTGAGAACCCGGTTGAGTGTATAGCATGCGGGGGAAACTGCTTCTGCCCAAAAATTTATCGGTAGCTTTGAATCAGCATACATTGTTCTAGCCGTTTCGATTACCGTCCTGTTTTTACGTTCTGCAACTCCATTCTGCTGCGGAGTGTACGGAGCACTAAACTCATGCAATATACCTCTTTCATCACAATATTCTTCCATCTTGTTGTTCTTGAACTCAGTACCATTATCACTTCTAATTCTTCTGATACGCCTTTGGTACAAATTTTCAATCTTTCTGAACAACGCCATCAAACTGTCAAACGTGTCATCTTTCGACTTCAAAAATGATACCCACAAAAATCTGGAATAATCATCAGTAACCACAAGACAGTAGAGATCCCCTGTAATACTTTTGACGTTTACTGGACCAAACAAATCCATATGTAGTCTCTCTAACGGTCTGGAATCTGAATTGACTTGCTTTTTAGGGTGTGACTTTTTCTTCTGCTTGCCTTTAATACAACTTATGCACTCCCCTTCCAGATGAAAACCTTTGATATTAACTCCAAGAACCAAATCATTATGCACCAAGTGATTCATTTTTCTAAGATGTATATGCCCCATCTTCCGGTGCCACAACTTCGATTCTTTCTCTGTTGCTCTAGACACAAAACAATGAGCCTGACCCGTGGTTGTAGTAGCTATACTCATGTCTAACACGTACATATAATTAACTCTTGGTGCCCGCATGATAATCCATTCTTCAGGGATAACAAATCCTGGCTTCAAGATCAAACATTCTTTATCAGTGAAGTGAGTGGTATACATCCTGTCACAAATCTGCGAAATGCTTAGCAGATTATTCTTCAGCTCAGCAATGTAGTTAACTCTTTCAAACGTTACAATCCCATTGGATAACGTTCCTTCACCAACATAAATGTCATTTGGAGCGGAATTACATTCTAAAACCACTTTTCATGATTTCTAACTCCGAACAACCTATCTAGACCTAAGACTCAACTAAGACGTAGTAAACATACATTCCGTGCACTAACATTTTGGTGTTAGGTGAGTGTGAAATGACAAAAATACCCTTATTGTTAAATTAATAACTAAAAAGGTTAAAAGAAATATAATTAATATTTTAACCCATCACCCACCCTCCCCACTCCACACCACCACCACCACCATCTCCACCTTCAATGACCGCCACCATCTAACCCCCCCCCCCCACTGTAACCACCATTGCCACAACCATCCTGTCACACCCCGATATTTCCACGTTTTCCCGGTGGGGAGTATCGTGACGTAGTTGATATCATCATAGTCAAACAACACAATATATAAATGCACAGCGGAAGCAAAAGATAAATATATTACAACCCGATATAAAGTAATATCAAATATTACAATGGAATGTAAGATGGATCCACAGGCGGATCTAAAATAGAAAGATAACACTGTTCAACAGACTTTAACATCTAAAGCTTGCGAGACTTTATTATTGATGCCTGGAGTAGCCAGCCTATTACGTATAGTACCTGGATTTAGCCTTTTTGGAAAATACGTCAGTTTACACTGGTAAATACTATCAACTGACTCATTTTGAAAATGTTTTATAAATTTGATTCGAGTGCAAATGGCACAAAATATCTTTTATAACTTGGGACAATTATTTGAATATAATACTTGTAAACGAATTACATGTTTCTTATGCGTTCAGTAGCCCGGTTCGTGCCGGGTTAAAGCTTAATAGACACACCACATGATATAGTCCCGCGACGGGTTGTTCCTGTGACCAGCGGTTATACCTTGTTGTTTATAAATGCACTAGCGGGTGTACGCCTACACGCGCATGCTAAGGTCGTGGCCATTTCGTAAAATGATGCCAAGGATATTCGGGACATGGTCATTAACCTCCCAAAGGCTTTAAGCAAACAAAACAATTTAAACGGGCCGATCAATATCAATTAACCACCATACGATGGAAGATTTAATGCCCGACCAAGCGGTATTTTATATACCGTACCCCAAGCCCGTATAGGGAAAATAAGTTAAAAGTATTTACCTGAGCTAAATATAAATTCAATCCCAGCCGTATATCTATTTAGCAAGTACAGATAGCTTTTACTGGGCTCCTAATCTGGAACGAAGGTTTTTAATAACCTATTAGAATCCTAACGGGTCTTTAATTAAGCCTTGACTTAGACCGGTTAGTTTTCAAAGGAAGATACGGTTCAAACGCATGATAAGCGAAGACCGGTTTAGAATGTGGTTTTGACCCAACAAGCTTGTATGCTTGTATAATATGGATAACTTAAACACACTCTGGATTTTGAGACAAAAATGATATTGTTTGACCCGTTTCGGCTAATATATGTAAACTAGTTACATAAGCCGATCCGAACGCGACAAGTGCGTAACGAATAACCAAAAGAGTCATATATAGGTTTCCTAAGTTAATATGCCTTAAATATGTTGTGATATCTGTAGGATACCTTCCATTATGCACAAAACGAGTTTAATCGCAATTTAAGCCCCGTAGGGGTATTTTGGTCATTTTAAAGATTATAAAAGAGGTTAATTGAAATTCTGAGATTCAGGTCCGAATACATCAGTAAAATAACTTAGTTTAACAGGCTATATTAGTTGGTAATAAGTCTTCGGTGACAAAATGGATTTAAACCCAAACTATGCGTTTAATACGCGTAAAAAGCCGTTTTAAGCGATTTCCGGGTTATACAGGAAATCTGAGTTTTCTGATCAGGTTGTAAAGTTCAAAATACTTTATTTATTATATAAAATCAGTAGCAATTGGATTGGTGTCAAAATACTATGTAAAACTCATTTTATAACCAAAAAGGGTATAATCGGTATTTACCGAATCAACGCCATAACCTTAGGTTATGAGCAGGATAAAAATCATTAAAAATCTTTAAAAATCCTAAAATATTATATTACATCAGTGGGTAAAAGGTTTGGTGTCAAAAATTGGGTTTAGATAGGCCTTATGCTAATGACGCCGTTTAATTATTAAAAAGCATTCTAATTACGTCCAACTGATGTGAAATTTTAGGGACATGTTTATAAATCAGTAGCAAAGATTATTGTCCTTTCATATTTCTTAAATTCTCATTTTATGGTCAAAAGGGCATTATGGTCAACTTTAAGCATTTAACGGAAACATGTAAACGAATCGGGTAAACAATGAACCAACCATAGAGGGTTATACTAACATGTAGCCTGGTCCTAAGGAAGCTCTAAGGCATAACTAAACCATACTAAATCGGGTCAGAACTGAAGTCAAAGCAAAAGTTAAAGTTTTTGCGACTTTCGGTTCCGAACCGGGTCTAAACAGAAAATTGTCGGATCAAACAAGCTTAGACCAGTTATTATACTTATTACCAAGTTATAAGAGTGATAAAATCGGTTACATGCCTTCTACATTGCTAATTACATGTTAATTTGCAATTTATGCTTCTGTTGACTTTTTCTTAGTAACTTTGACCCGACATTTGATCTAGTTAGAGCGGGAATCAAAGGGTGCCCTTTTCAGGGTTTAATGCCCACATAATGACCAACTTATAACTACCTTCAATTCGACTAATCACTGGACCATTAATGATTAATCGCTAAGTCAAACGGTAATTACGACGGTTTGACTTTTAAGCTAAAACTAAGTAAAAACTCAATTAAGGAAGGTCAAGGGTACTTACCAAAGTCTAATGCACTATTAGAGATGACTTGGAAAGGCACTTGAGCTCCAGAGATGTTCCACAAATGCAGATGAAAGGTGTGCAAGAATGTTGCAAACATAAGGGTCTTTTATAGTGCTTTTGATCTCATTAGATCATGACACACAAGGCTAGCAATGTTCCTAGATCATTTCCATGTGCCCCTAAGGCCTAGGAACTATTAGGGGTCGCCCATGGATGTTAAAATATCTAACTAAGTCGGTTACAAGCTCAAACAGGCTGCTGTCCCGATTTTCTGCATCTGGGCATGCCTTATGGACCGTAAGGCTTGAGGCTTACGATCCCTTAGCCTTTTCCAGTGGGCAAAAGTTGGTTGGCTTTTGGCACTTGGCTCTTGGTCCTTCGAAAGGTCATCCAACTTTATTTTCTTGCATTATGAGCCCCTCAATTTTACCTATAAGGGCTTCAAGACTTGTTTAAACATTGGCAAGTCCTTGGTTAACTTTGTGCTTACCCGAAAAGTCATAATTTCCAACGTTGACGCTTTTAACCCCTCGTATACGAATTTGATCATAACTTTCTCATACGATAACGAAACTTTATGAAATTTTTATCACACGTTCTAGTGAGCATAATTAATCGTTACAAAGCTTCGGGTTTGCTAAAAGGTCACTCAGAGGTATACTTTTAAACATGTTGACACATTTAACCCCTGTAATTTGTAATCTCTCACTTTATTTCATATTTAGCTTCGTATGATCCATGATTTATTCGTTTGAAGGTATAAACATCATGTAGGGTTACTGTAAAGTATATTTACCCCTTGTTGACATTTTGAACCCTTATATTCACATACTTTCCATGTCTGTCAACTTTAGTCCCTCTAGAGTTTTCTTTCACACGTTCAGGCTTATGACACGTGTCCATACATTATAGGACGTGAATTTTCGAGGTGTTACATCCTTACCCACTTAAAAGAAATCTCGACCTCGAGATTTGTTAAAATGCTTGAAGTACTTTTTGTCGCATAATGGAGTTAACTTCTATAACATATCTGGAGTCTTTCCAAGCTCCCAAAGTGACTCCTATATTAGGTACATGTATCCTTTTAGAGCTTCTTAACCTGTTGATCCTCAATCAATACAGGATGCTCATCACATCATAAATCTGCATATCATTATGTGATAGTGCTTCTTGACTTATTGGCGAAACACATCCTTCACTCACTAGTGTGCAATGTATTGCGAGCTCCGCCAAGTTTCTTAAATAGGTTTTTGCTTATAAGCTACTTGATCTTGATACATTCGATTTCCTTCGAATGATTCTATATACTCAGAGCTTAACTAGTCTGATAATTTTAACAAATTTAGCACACCCTTCCTTGGTGATATCTTTTGTTGAACCTTATCCCTTAACAAGAATTTAGGAGGTTTGCTATTTTCATTAATCCTTGATTTTCTGCCGAATACAGGCATCTTACAGATGATTATGAATTTGCGTGATCTTATTTGTTGTTTCTAATGCAACTTTCAGATCCTGATAATTGGACTTACCAATCTATTGTCCTAACAATAGATGTTTAACATTCCATCTATACAAGGTCTCCAAAGGAGCAGCCTTGATGCTTATATATCAATTATTATAGAAAAGCTTATCTTAAGGTGAGATGGTTATTCCAACCACTGCTTAATTAATTTTAAGGAATAGCTAATCCTTGTTGTTAGTCGAACAAATCGACGATCCTGGGCAGCTGATGGCAATTCTTAATCATTGCCTAATTAGGGTTGCGGTAACAATGCATAAGCAAAATGAACCGTCTTTCATAATTAACTATACCGAATTCTCAGGATATCGGGTTAGGCTATATGAATCCTCTATTTTAAAACTTAGTTAATCAGGGTTTCGATTCTTCCAATGATGGTACTAGCCGTCTTGGAGATTTTATAATAATACAGCCTTAAATGGGATATAAACCTTAACTCTTCCTGCCTCTCAGGGGTAGACAGGGTAATCTTAGGAGAAGATAATCAAGATACAAGGAGGTTACAGAGATTTTTTTTTTTTTACAAATCTCAGGCTCCAATTCATCCATCATTGCTTGTGTCAAATAAGTGACACATTTATGTTACAAGTCCACGAATTCCTTAATCGGGAACATTTACTTGACAATTCCATTCTGGATATCTCCTTTGAATACCATTAGTTGACTTTAGCACCATATGACCTATCGGAGTATCTTTGTGGTCCCATGCATTAAACCTCCATACTGATCAGGCATGGAAGCAATCTATGGAACTTATTAAGATACACCAATCCTCATATGACGCATTTATCATACCATCGGGTATTTGGAATCGACAGATATCAAAGAGATATCAATTACGTATGCTGACACACTTCTTTTTAGAGAGGGGATACTTCTAAATTCTATGACTGAAGGTTTCTGGCAGGAACCGAAGAAATGGTTCTTATGATTTGCCTGTGAGTTTTATCTTATACTTAATATCTGGGTTTCTTAGGGGGAAAATTTCTAAAAGTTTGCTAAGCTTATGGTCTTATGAGAGACTTAGCAGCACCTGAACCCAAACGTAACTCTTAGCAAAAAAATCACAATAAGGGATTTATCTAGTGTCATTATTAATGTGAACTGCCTCTATTCATACATCAGGAGTGTTAGGCGCCTCCATTCTTAATCCTTTTAAACTTAGCTGCAAAATCTATGACAAATTTAGGGCAGTCTCAGCTTTGACTGGTCATTTCTTAATCTATATAACGTGAGTAGCTGAGGTAGATCCATAATGGATTTATAACAAGTAGGCTTTGAAACCTTAATGTGCCTTCTTATTGCCAATGCTAACCACCAATGATTATTTGCATTAAGCTTAGATTTTTGGGTAGACTGATTGGGGCACTATCTCAACCAATGCGTTAAAATTTGTAACATACTGTCAACAGTCTAGACTTTTTGAGAGACGAAGTACTTTTAAGTACATCCTAAAAGGAAAGGGGCTTCTTGCCACATATGATTTTCTTTGGGTTATTCTTCGCATTTGAATTATGAATATAGCTCTTCTTATGAGCAGCGACATGTGATTTAAAGCGAACATCATTCGGCTTCTTAAACCTTTTCATTACTTTTCTCATAGCCTTTCAAATAGCTGCGTTAATTACAGTTTTGGAGATTAATTCCATTGACATTAAGGTTCACATCGGATGCACCATTAACATTTGTCGCATTCCCAGCATCGCGACTGTTGTTTGTCTCTTTCTGAGTTTTCCATACTCGAAGCTTTGGTATTAAATACCGAATTCAACAAGTGCTTGGGCACTCCATGCCCAATATCTCCTTGAATGGTCAAAGGCTCACCATAAGGAGTCTTGATAACTACTTGCTTCTTATTATACACAATATGGGCTTGATTTTCAAGACAACCAATCCATTCTTATCACTATATTGAGTCCTTCTTATTTTAACGGAAACTAGGACATCGGAAAAAAAAAACGATTCCTAATGGATATAAAACATCCATCTAATATTGCTGAAGCAGTCTCTGAGGTACTATCAGGCAATTCTACTTTATACTTAACGCTTAGAGTTTTTAACAGGCAGATTTAATGATTTACAAAATTTATTGTCTACGAGAGACGTATCTGAACCTGAATCAAATAATACTCTAGCATGAGCGTTATTGATAAGAAAGTACCTGTTGTGACATTGTTATCCTGAACAGTCTTTTGAGCATCCAGTTGAGAGCTTCCAGCTTTGATCTTCTTAACTTCCTCAAGCTTTTTAGCGTATTTAGGGCAGTTGGTCTTAATGTGCCCTTTTTCATTGCAACCATAGCAGGTTGCGTCTCCCAATATCTTACAATCCAAGGTCTTATGCTCCTTGGACTTGCAGATTCCACAGGGTAGAGGCTGAGATTCATATCTGCATTTCCCGAGATGGTATTTCCTACAGGTTTTGCATTTGGTTTTTTCACCGGTCTGCTGTCTGTCCTTCAAATCCTTCCCAGACTCAGTTGCTTCTTCATTGGCAGCCTTAGGGCAATTAGTACTGATGTGGCCCTTTTCGCCGCAGCCATGACAGGTCGCATCTTCCAATTTCTTGCAATCCAAGGTCTTGTGACCCTTGGTTTTGCAAATTCCACATAATTTAGCACGTGGGTCGATTGTGCATTTTCCAGAATGTTGCTTCCTGCAGTTATTGCATTTGGGCTTTGCCTCCTTTGGCTTGGACGGGTTATGGTTTGAACCGGTCTTACCCTTTTTACGACCTTTATTTGGGGTGTTATCGCACTTTCGCTTATGATCCTTCAACACACGGTCCACAGCGTTGTTTACGGTTGTATTTATCATAGCCTGTAACTCGGTGCTTGTTAAGTTCAGTCTTGCATCATCATTCTGATTAACTGGATGATTGTGAGCTTCAGAGGAGTCAACCATGGTGAAGCTTTGAAGGCTACAAACCAAGTAGTAATAATTTGTTTAATTATATAGCGTATTGTCGACTTTTGATGTTTGAATAGCCATGGCGCAAATTAACTATATAGGCCAATAGATAGTATTTAATTTATTTGATTATATTTTGCCTAGGTTTTTAAATAAACCATCCTTGGCATGTAATCGGAATATAATCCTTCATATTTATTAGACAGGGGACATAAATCACGACTGTCAATGTCGTACCGACATTTTATATATAGCACAAGACCTTGTTCCAAAGGACTCTTGATGACACAGGGGCCTTGTCACTAGGGAAAAATTTAAAACATAATCGATGATTCCTTTGGATCAGAAAATTTCATAGTTCATTGTCTTGACAAGAAGTTATGAAATAAACTATCTTTTTCATGCATTCATCTTTGCCCGTAGGTATACACCTCGAATGGATGTTTTGATGCGTACATCATGTTCGACGTTTATTAGCCATGATTCCTATTGATCGCTTATGAAAAAAGGGGTTTGGAAATTCCTAATATAAAGACGACAAGTGTGATTTATCGCATCACTGTTGCCGGGAGTGTTAACATGTTTTCAGGTGTAAACAAGGTTTTGAAGCTTTAGAATAGGCTTATGTAAAATCACCAAAATTTATAACCCATGGTTTTTAATAACCATTTTAGTTAATTTGATAAATATATAACTGTTCAGGATCCTTATCATAAATCCTAAATTATAAGTTAATAATGGCGCAAAAGGCCTAGTCACGTAGACGAGTTTAATTTATAAGCCCAGATTTTATAGAACCGAGGCATTAAGGTTTGAATCACAGTTCATCACCTTTTCTTGACAGGGAGTTATAGGCTACTACTGTCTTTAGTCTCAGAGGACGTTAGTTATAGCCAGTAGGCACTTCATCATTAAGGGATGATTATTTCAAATAAGGGAATTTAGATTAACCCCGGTGGCCTGTGTGACTTTAACGATTCACAGTTTGCCAAAAATGTTAACATACTTACAAATGTTAACATGGATTGGAATCTTTTGGATAGGTTTTACCGTCTTGGCCATGTCTGCAATGACATTTAGGCTAGGTTTTACCTTTAAGATTCTTTTAATATTTAACGCAGAACAATCCTAAATTGAGATGTAAACAAGGATCTGAATCTAATTGTGGAACTACCGTCTTGGCCCTGTCTTAAAACGACACATGAGCTAGGTCTTGTCCCTTTTTAGATTTTTCCATCTTGTTATAATGGTAGATCTCATAATAGGAACGTTATTTTAAATCTAACCATCCCATTAAAATTTAAATAGGTACAGGGTTGCCCTAAACGGGACTTCTAACAACAATGACTCGCCCATACAGGGGCTAATCAGAAAAATAACAAAGGAAACAAATAAAGGACAAAACAAATCAGGAATAGTCCTAAGTTCTTTGTCTAGACTCAAGAATAAAAATGTGCAATCGTGTAACTAAGATTAAACACAAAAGGCTAGTGTTTAATTCACTCAATGTTGGCTCTGATACCAACCTGTCACACCCTGATATTTCCACGTTTTCCCGGTGGGCCTGGTGGGGAGTATCGTGACGTAGTTGATATCATCATAGTCAAACAACACAATATATAAATGCACAGCGGAAGCAAAAGATAAATATATTACAACCCGATATAAAGTAATATCAAATATTACAACGGAATGCAAGATGGATCCACAGGCGGATCTAAAATAGAAAGATAACACTGTTCAACAGACTTTAACATCTAAAGCTTGCGAGACTTGATTATTGATGCCTGGAGTAGCCAGCCTATTACGTATAGTACCTGCATTTAGCCTTTTTGGAAAATACGTCAGTTTACACTGGTAAATACTATCAACTGACTCATTTTGAAAATGTTTTATAAATTTGATTCGAGTGCAAACGGCACAAAATATCTTTTATAACTTGGGACAATTATTTGAATATAATACTTGTAAACGAATTACATGTTTCTTATGCGTTCAGTAGCCCGGATCGTGCCGGGTTAAAGCTTAATAGACACACCACATGATATAGTCCCACGGCGGGTTGTTTCCGTGACCAGCGGTTATACCTTGTTGTTTATAAATGCACTAGCGGGTGTACGCCTACACGCGCGTGCTAAGGTCGTGGCCATTTCGTAAAATGATGCCAAAGATATCCGGGACATGGTCATTAACCTCCCAAAGGCTTTAAGCAAACAAAACAATTTAAACGGGCCGATCAATATCAATTAACCACCATACGATGGAAGATTTAATGCCCGACCAAGCGGTATTTTATATACCGTACCCCAAGCCCGTATAGGGAAAATAAGTTAAAAGTATTTACCTGAGCTAAATGAAAATTCAATCCCAGCCGTATATCAATTCAGCAAGTACAGATAGCTTTTACTGGGCTCCCAATCTGGAACGAAGGTTTTTAATAACCTATTAGAATCCTAACGGGTCTTTAATTAAGCCTTGACTTAGACCGGTTAGTTTTCAAAGGAAGATACGGTTCAAACGCATGATAAGCGAAGACCGGTTTAGAATGTGGTTTTGACCCGACAAGCTTGTATGCTTGTTTAATATGGATAACTTAAACACACTCTGGATTTTGAGACAAAAATGATATTGTTTGACCCGTTTCGGCTAATATATGTAAACTAGTTACATAAGCCGATCCGAACGCGACAAGTGCGTAACGAATAACCAAAAGAGTCATATACAGGTTTCCTAAGTTAATATGCCTTAAATATGTTGTGATATCAGTAGGATACATTCCATTATGCCCAAAACGAGTTTAATCACAATTTAAGCCCCGTAGGGGTATTTTGGTCATTTTAAAGATTATAAAAGAGGTTAATTGAAATTCTGAGATTCGGGTCTGAATACATCAGTAAAATAACTTAGTTTAACAGGTTATATCAGTTGGTAATAAGTCTTCTGTGACAAAATGGTTTAAAACCCAAACTATGCGTTTAATACGCGTAAAAAACCGTTTTAAGCGATTTCCGGGTTATACAGGAAATCTGAGTATTCTGATCAGGTTGTAAAGTTCAAAATACTTTATTTATTATATAAAATCAGTATCAATTGGATTGGTGTCAAAATACTATGTAGAACTCATTTTATAACCAAAAAGGGTATAATCAGTATTTACCGAATCAACGCCATAACCTTAGGTTATGAGCAGGTTAAAAATCTTTAAAAATCCTAAAATATTATATTACATCAGTGGGTAAAAGGTTTGGTGTCAAAAATTGGGTTTAGATAGGCCTTATGCTAATGACGCCATTTAATTATTAAAAAGCGTTCTAATTACGTCATTGAGCATAACTCCTAATCTAGACCTCCAACTGATGTGAAATTTTAGGGACATGTTTATAAATCAGTAACAAAGATTATTGTCCTTTCATATTTCTTAAATTCTCATTTTATGGTCAAAAGGGCATTATGGTCAACTTTAAGCATTTAATGGAAACATGTAAACGAATCGGGTAAACAATGAACCAACCATAGAGGGTTATACTAACATGTAGCCTGGTCCTAAGGAAGCTCTAAGGCATAACTAAACCATACTAAATCGGGTCAGAACTGAAGTCAAAGTTTTTGCGACTTTCGGTTCCGAACCGGGTCTAAACAGAAAATTGTCGGATCAAACAAGCTTAGACCAGTTATTATACTTATTACCAAGTTATAAGAGTGATAAAATAGCTTACATGACTTCTACATTGCTAATTACATGTTAATTTGCAATTTAAGCTTATGTTGACTTTTTCTAAGTAACTTTGACCCGACATTTGATCTAGTTAGAGCGGGAATCAAAGGGTGCCCTTTTCAGGGTTTAATGCCCACATAATGACCAACTTATAACTACCTTCAATTCGACTAATCACTGGACCATTAATGATTAATCGCTAAGTCAAACGGTAATTACGACGGTTTGACTTTTAAGCTAAAACTAAGTAAAAACTCAATTAAGGAAGGTCAAGGGTACTTACCAAAGTCTAATGCACTATTAGATATGACTTGGAAAGGCACTTGAGCTCCAGAGATGTTCCACAAATGCAGATGAAAGGTGTGCAAGAATGTTGCAAACATAAGGGCCTTTTATAGTGCTTTTGATCTCATTAGATCATGACACACAAGGCTAGCAATGTTCCTAGATCATTTCCATGTGCCCCTAAGGCCTAGGAACTATTAGGGGTCGCCCATGGATGTTAAAATATCTAACTAAGTCGGTTACAAGCTCAAACAGGCTGCTGTCCCGATTTTCTGCATCTGGGCATGCCTTATGGACCGTAAGGCTTGAGGCTTACGATCCCTTAGCCTTTTCCAGTGGGCAAAAGTTGGTTGGCTTTTGGCACTTGGCTCTTGGTCCTTCGAAAGGTCATCCAACTTTATTTTCTTGCATTATGAGCCCCTCAATTTTACCTATAAGGGCTTCAAGACTTGTTTAAACATTGGCAAGTCCTTGGTTAACTTTGTGCTTACCCGAAAAGTCATAATTTCCAACGTTGACGCTTTTAACCCCTCATATACGAATTTGATCATAACTTTCTCATACGATAACGAAACTTTATGAAATTTTTATCACACGTTCTAGTGAGCATAATTAATCGTTACAAAGCTTCGGGTTTGCTAAAAGGTCACTCAGAGGTATACTTTTAAACATGTTGACACATTTAACCCCTGTAGTTTGTAATCTCTCACTTTATTTCATATTTAGCTTCGTATGATCCATGATTTATTCGTTTGAAGGTATAAACATCATGTAGGGTTACTGTAAAGTATATTTACCCCTTGTTGACATTTTGAACCCTTATATTCACATACTTTCCATGTCTGTCAACTTTAGTCCCTCCAGAGTTTTCTTTCACACGTTCAGCCTTATGACACGTGTCCATACATTATAGGACGTGAATTTTCGAGGTGTTACACATCCCCACCAAAACCACCGCCGCCATCATCACACACAGATTTTCATTCAGACTGCAATCGTCATCATCATCACCATGGATCCTAACAATAAGATACTACTACACATTACATCTATTTGTTTCATCGTTGTTTTCATCGTTTTGATTTGAATTTATATGAATCTGAACACTGAACAAGCTCGAAACGAACTATCGTTATGTTGATATCACTTTGTTGATCATTTTGATTTAAGTTTTCTGTGAATCTGAACACTGCCCAAGCTTGAATCGAACTATCAATTTATCCATTGAAGCTGTTGATCGTTTTGATTTAGGTTTTTCTATGAATATGAACACCAAACATATGCTCAAATCGAACTCTCACTACGTGTGTTTATCATTTTGAATTGAATTTTCTGAATCTGAACACTGAATCAAACTATCGCTGTATGTGTTTATCGTTTTTTATTTATAATTTGTATGAATCTGAACACTGAACGAGTTCAAATCGAACTATCAGTCTATCACTGTGTGTTCCGAACACTTTACAAGCTCGAATCGAGCTATATACACTGTGTCGATAGTTTTGATGTAAGTTTCTACAAATCTGAACACTAAACAAGCTCGAATCGAACTGTTTTTGCAGCGATCTGACGGTTCACAAGTAGAAGATGTAACCGAATCGTCAAACGAGAAGAAATGTTGTACCGATTGTCACACAACCAGAACTCCCCTCCTGTTGTTCAACCAGAATTCTTTATACAATCATCCAATTATAATAAAAAATTCATAAAATGTTGTTGACCTTGATGAGTTGACCTTTCACAGCCTGAGATCCATATCCAACAAGTTTATCACAAAATGCAAGTCATGAATCCGCCACCATGAACTCACACGGGGGGTTGATTCTGCTCTGGCTAGTTGAGGAGATGTAACGGCGTCAAAAACTGTTAGAACCAGACCGAATCTGAGGATTTCTCTTCTTGTCAAGTTGAGTTTCAAAGTGTGGTTGCTGATTGAATTGGAACTGATGGTTTGGTTATGAGAGGGTGATGTTGTGGTGGCAATTGTGGTTCTGTTGGAGTGTGGTGGTTGAAGGGTGAGGCAAGTGGGTGGAATAGGTTATGGAGATGGTGGGTCCCACAAATAAAGATTGGAGGTGTTTGATTGGGTGAGGGTTTGGGTGGGGCCCATGGAATTTATAAATGTTTTATTGTTTTTATTATTTTGTTTTGTAGTAAGGGCATTTTAATAATTTCACATTCACTTAACACAAAAAACTAACTCTCATCCGTGCCAGGGACTATCCGGGAACAAAATTGCAAAAGTTGAGGACTATAGCTGTAATTTTAGAAAGTTGGTGACTAAAGGTGAAAAATAGGCAAACCACAGGGACTATCCGGACATTTTTCTCGTCCAAAAATCAAATCACCTGTTATTTGGATAAAAAATCTGGTTATTTTGTCTTTTTCTTCAGGGGAAAAATGGTCCATCTGAATTTATTATAACATATTATGAAACGGGATCATGAGAAAACGCCCAAAAGTGTGAGAACGGTGAGAACGCATCCTGTAAGGACCGTTTTTCGTTTTTATAAATTAACTTACAAGGGTAATTAAAAGACTTCAAAATATCAACATTAATACATGCTTTTGACAAAAATTGGGCATGACCCGTCCGTAAACGGATATACCCCTGTTTTAAACGTAAGTAAGACAAATACCATTCTACCATTCGTTCGACAAGACACAACTAAAAACCTAGACATCAAGTGTTAAAATGTATGTCTACTAACAAGTTGTACAAAATAGAAATTTTGACCCAAAACATTAGTGCAACTAGCGGAAGCGCTTGGTATGACATATCATGAACATGTGCTCGCTCCAATTCTCCAAGTCGCCTAAATTGAGGATTTACCTACATTCAACAACAAAGCTCTAAAAAGTTAGTCATTATACTTATTAAGCTTACAATACCATCATTTTAGTTCCATTCGTTTATGTACTTTCATTCCTCTTACGCATTCGATTACCCAATTAAATGGGTATGAGCATATACTCTCATAATGTGATTCAAGCATACACTTACAACCCGGTAACATCGGGTTAATTGCTTTCAACATAAATCTTTCGTTCTATCCGTTTAACGGATTGAACATCATACATTCGTTATTGCATTCATGACCACCCGTTCTAAATGGATGGTACCTTATCCTTACTCGACTTGTTCAATTCGAACCGGTCGACTTGTATAGCTTATCATAACCTTCGTTAGCATAATCAAATCCGCAAGGGATTCGCTATCCACTTACTAATCACCATATTCATTATAACTAGGATTGTTCATCATAATTATTAACAATATTTAAGTAAGGTTTTGTATGCAACGGAACATACCCCGATCTTGTGAGCCTTCCGATTTCTTAGTACTTGAACCTTCTTCCTTCACGCCACTTTATAGAGGATGTTAGGTTAATCGAAAATCTTGTAACATGCAGCCGATTAACACTGAATTTCCTTGTCAATTGATGAGATTTGCAAGAACAAGGGTAACCCTTGTTTCTCCTGCTTCTGTTCGATCCCCAGAACACACACACGTGTGATTTTGGGGTTTCCCTCCTTCTAATACCCTTACTTAACAATTTGTCATGTTTAACCCCCATAGAATTTCATTTATTTCATTAAACACTTTCCACCCTTTAACTAGCTTTTGTAACATTTTACTAACTTAGTTAATTCTTTTAATTATTTAAACTTAGTTTCATGTTATCCTATTTTGGGGTGTTACAAGTCTACCCCCCTTAAAGGAGGTTTCGTCCCCGAAACCTTTCTCATTCCAACTAGACCAATTCTACCATTACTTTTTCATCTATTCATTCACGATGCTTACTACAACCTAGATGCATTCGGGATCTTGGCAAAAGTTTCATTTATGCACAAACATATTTGTACGCATTGTCCCTCCGTTCTTAAATTAAGTAAATTACTTTCATAATCGCATATCAGTCAGAATCTGATCCAGAGCTCTTATTAGTGTCGTTTTTACTTTATAATGTTAGATCCTAGCATACATCATCACTAACGGTTCGTTCATTGAAATTTATTTCAAATGTATTCTATTGGTCGTAGAAACCTATGTTTACGGCTTGTTTCTATCTTTCTAATTCAGCACAACATATTCATACATTTGCTAACAAAAAAAGAAATCGATTTATTTCATTCCACTCCACTCACGTATCATACACGATATAATTCATTATTGTAACCATGAGAAAACCCTATCATCCCATTACTAACATTCTTCTAATTACTTTCTTATTCATATGAGGGCTTAACATATCATTTTACGCATACTATAAACATTTAATGACTTAGTAGTATCAAAGCTACCCTCTTCCTAATTACTTTTTCATGCTTACTATGAGCATAAGGCATCGTTCTGCGGTTACTACGGTTACTTGAACTAATTACAACTTTTGAATTTAGCCTCAAATTTAATCCTTCGCAACACTTTATTATTAGCTCTTTGCATGAACTACTTATTATATTAACCTCGACTTTATTGCATAAATCAGTTATCTGTGTGCCGGATCGACCGCTTCTTATATGTACCTTCCGTACCCGAATTGGTCTCAGTCGTTCATGAAATATGCTCCCACTCATGAGCATCCTTCCACTATCTTTATTACTATCGTCTCCCTAAGAATTCCATCATATTTATTTACAAATAAATAGTTAGCACATAACCCTTCATAATTGCGTCTTACATGGTGTTTGTTCGCCTATTGTCTCTTTCACAATTTTCTTACGTACATGCTAAAACATATCATACATTCCATTTCTTACATACTATCCCTTCATTTTATTGGTTATTTCGCCAACTTTCGCAGTTTGACCTTTCAAGGTCAGACTAACACCCCTTACTTATTATGGTCGTATCGAGGTACACGTTCGTACTTTATACTTGCATACTTGCAAGGACTTCATTCACTTCGTTTGACTTTTCGGAAGTTTAATTGTAAATACATTCTTACTTATATGAATCAGTCATCCTATTCTGACACGTCATTCTCTAGTTGAGCCCTAAGCTCCTATTAAAAATATAATCTTTTATACATACCTGGCGCCGGTTAAATCCCTTTACTTGTTATTCATACTTTGCGACAGTTAATACTTTCCAAACCGCGACAATGCATGCCCATACATTATGCTCACCTACGAGTAACAAACTTGACAAATCGAACATTAAATACCGGGTTCAAATGGCGATCGCCATTTGACCCGTATGACTCATTTGAGTTTCGTTTTCTAGTTTTTATTCTTATTTGTTTAATCCGTCTCCACTTACGGATTCGAACTTTTAATTTATTACCTTTTATTCTTACTGGCTTGATCTGTGCTTGCTTACGGATCCAGCCTCTCATTCCTTACATGGTTGAATCCATTTCTCATATTCAAACATTTTCATCCGTACCTTTCGTTCTTCTGTCGTATCATTTACCATGTCATTTGTTATGATATGTTTTCGTACTAATCTTCTTCAATCAGCATCAAGTGTTGGGTCCTAGCACTTGATTCCATGTCCTTATTCATGTAGCGCGTCTCAACGCGACACTCTACCTCCTATTTCTCGTGGTGTTCCCACCCTTCTTTCTTAAGTTTGTTTTACATTCAGCCGTAAGCTTAAACTTTTCATTCTTGTCTTTCTTTCTTATATTGAGCCGATCCTTTAAGAATCGTTAGACCATCCCTTAATATACCATTTCCAATTGTTCGTTCACCGTATTGGTGTTAATTCACCTATGTTCTATAACATGTATCTTACTAATGAGTATCCTACATGACATGTTGCATTTCTTACGTAATGTTTCCAAAATTTGTAAATAATTATTATTTATTGACTTCTACGATTTGACATTTTAAAGTTAGTCACACTTAGTACTTATTGTATATAAGTATTGTTGTACGCGTTGTACTTACTTTCAATTCGAACATATTTACACAATGTCTTTAGCTAACATCTCAACTAATATTCTTTCCATACCTTTCATCAACCATTACTAAATTCTCATTTCCGCCTTAAAACTTCTCAACTAAAATTTATGACCGATTTACCCTTATAATGAGGTCTTATCGGTTTAACATTATGCCAACAATTTCAGCAAAACGTACAATAACATTTCTCATTTATTTATACATTTCTCTTTGATTTCTAATATTCAAACACGTATACACCTTCATGTAAATAAATTCAAAGTGATTGCGAAATCTCTTACCTTTAGTGCTCATGTTCATGCTTGCATCATTGCTTCCTCTTACCCCGTTCGCCATCCATACTTGAATCAACTGACAGGATTTCCATCCTTACATATTATTACATTCGTAACATTGTTAGCTTATGTGAGCATACATACAACTATTCATTTTCTTTTTATTCATACGTTAATTGACTTTCGTTAGGCAAATTTTGTATAAACGAGACATTTATTATTTGTTATCTCATTTCCAATCCATACAACTAAACTATCATCAAGCATAACACGTAAATCACTTAATACATAACACATTAACTCTTTATTTTAACATTTGTGTCTAATGGCCATTCCATGATCTTCCTATACTGTTGACTTTTAGATAGTCAACTGTCTTGCTTACACTTCAAACTTTTAAACATGTAATCATCTAAATATGATAGACCGTAATATTAATACTGTACGTATTTCATACACACAATTTACGTAATCCTCCAAAGAATACACATATATACATTCACTTTCACATACTTTCACATGCTAATGCTTCATGATTCTACAAATAGTAAATACCATTCAAGTTAACTATATAACATAATTCCAACATATCCTTTACTAATAAGCTCGTATGATTTGCATTTAGCACATATTCGCCTCTTAATCATAAACAGGCAAACCATTAAATACACATAAGCATCACACCATTCAAGTACAAGGTACAAGCCTCTAATGCATAATTCTAATCAAAGCATACATTCATCCGAATTTTCATACGAATTCCATCTAATTCACATTCTTCAAATTATTTTCACCACTAATCTCATCATTTTTTTTTATATATTCATTTATTAACAATTTCAGTTCCTTCACATATCCAAGTACTTTAGTCTATATTTACTTCCTTCATTATTTGTTATCATACGTTTCCAACTCCACTTTACACATTCGTCATTCTTTTCAAGCCATTCCATATGTTACATTTTAGAAATTTCAACCCGATACTGTCATTTCTTTTATCCTTACTTAGCTTAATTTGCCTCATAAAGACTCAACGGAACCGCGAATGAGGCTTTCTAGAGTGTATATAACTAATTTTGAAAAATATGGAAGCTTTGGCGGACTGCCTTTACACAACATCATGTTTTGCGTTTAATACGAATCATAAACTTTTCAATATATCATAGTTCATTAGTCCGTAATTACTTCATTCGCATTCTTACAATTTAAACTTTACTCGCCTTTTAAACTTTCATCATTAAACACAAGCTCTCAATTATACACATACTTCGACCTTTGATTATTACAATCGTAATCATGCACTTCTTGGTTGTTAACCATCAAATTTTCATCATTCTTTTTGAATTATTCATTCCATTGCTTACCACACTTACGAACTCTTTTTCGTTTTGATCTCAATTTATGATCGTAAGTATCTTATTAGTATGTTTACAAGGATCTCATGTCATTATCGATAGTTATTTAGTTCATACGGAAACCCTAGACGTGAAAAATAAACAAAACAAATATTATTCAGCGGAGTCAGTTTCCACTGGCCGTCGGCGACGACTCTTCACCCGTCGGCGACGGGCCTTGTAAAGTGGCGTCGGCCACAAAGTCCGTAGAAAGTCACATAGGGCGTCGGCCCAAATGAAGGGGGCGTCGGCGACGGCCTTCCGTTTGATGATTTCACTGCAGATTTGTTTAGGTACTTTTAATCGTTTTTCGGGTCGGTTCCAGCTATACGGTTCCTGGAACTTCCCGTTTCACCTCCCCTTATTATTTACAAACATACCTATCTTCAATATTTACATTATAAGCTCACTATACATACTCGCATAAATCAAAACTTAGACTTTTACCTCGTCGGCGATCTTGGAGCGAGCACACTTTTAAATGAGCCGTCAGTTTGAGTTCAAGCATTACATCACATGCTCGAATCCCTCAAACCTCGGCTCTGATACCAACTTGTAAGGACCGTTTTTCGTTTTTATAAATTAACTTACAAGGGTAATTAAAAGACTTCAAAATATCAACATTTGTAACAACTCTCATCAAAAGTCTTAATTATTATATTATTTTATCCAATAGGAAATCCTAACTAAGACACCCAAGTGATTCTGCACAAACCCTAAATTTTTTAGAACAATTGGAATCAGGATCAGGGCCCCTAAAACTCAAAGGGGGTAAACCCTAGTTAACGATTATCTAAAATACTCGTTGTCAAAATGTAGGTCCCTCGGAGGTTGAGGTTAAACCTTATCCTTGTTATGTTTAACACACTAGCAAGTGCGGAATCCAAGCTAGAATGCAAACCGATAGTTTATATGAGAACACAAGCTACAAAGAGAAAGGTAGACACACGAGATATCAAAGTTTTCTCTTGTATTTCAGTGGACACGGTTACAGCCCTTGAACAAACTGAAAATACGCTCTCTACAAGACTATGTTCACTCACATACTGAAGTGAACACATTACATCAGTATATATATCCATCACAGGTCGTCTGGTCGAAGGATCAGATAGACTGATCGAAAGATCATCTATCGAGATAAAACCTATCGAAGGATCCACATATACCTCGAAGGATGATATCCTTCGAGGTCCATCTATATCCATCGAAGGTTATCCTTCGAGCTCATCGAAGGATATAAACAATCCTTCGATGACTCATCCTTCGACACACATGACTTACAAACTTGTTCTAACTGTTTGACCAAGTCAAACCAGGAGGATGGTTGACTGGTCAAACTTACATTAAGCACACATATTAACACACCTAAGACGTAAACAAGACTAACAAAAGACATCGTTTTATATCATAACAAAATACAGACAAAGTACAGACACAAGTGCACCAACAAACTCCCCCTTGGCTGTAGCTTTGTCTCGATCTTCGTGTCTTCAAGTCTCTGACGTCCTTTCAACCGTTAAGTGATGCGTTGACCATGCACTTCCCGCATTCACAAGTAGGTTGAAGCAATACCTGGCCATCTTCTGAAACTTCATTGCTTGTGCACGATCTCTAACCAAGTAGTTGATCTCGTGATCCGTAAGAATAATAATATCTGACCTGGACATGTTAGTAATCCGCATTGGGTCTATCATTCGAAAGTTCTCCTGACTGTCTCGGAATAAGATCACTGCTTCTCCAGTATCTGCATCATAAACCCAGCAACGAAAGTTACCCAGAAAATCTGTCTTCATTTTCAACAACGGTATTTTCTTCATCAACTTCGGAGGATTATAAACCAATCGATAACGAGCAGTATTTGTCTCTGGATCAAGCGTGAACCTGATCTGCTCGTATCGAGGAAACTGCGGCTTGTATAGCGGATCCTTCCAACCTCTTCTTCGTTCCAACCTGATCTTCTTGGCGAACAAATCCACCATCTTGTCTTCGACTCGATTAATAACCTCCAGCTGAGCTAAAACCGCAACATCATAATAAGGAAGTGAAAGGATGCTGAGAAGAGTCCTGAAGTACTGAAGGCCGCATTCTCGCTTCACAACCATGCAGTGAAGCTCCTTAATGAACATCCAGCTGATAATACGACCCCGAGCCGGATTCCTTTCCAGAATCATGTAGTTGGCCTGATCCAACGGAGGGAGCGGAGGAGGATTCCTAGCTAGGAAATCCGCTCGCCATTCGTTTACGGTCTTCTCACGACTTTCTTGAACTGAAGGAGAATCTGAAGAAAGATTAGAAAATTCTGCTGTCTTTGCTGCCACAAACTCATCATCAAGCGTATTAAGCTCCACATTATCTTGACTAACGTAAACAGGACGTTCCGGATCCGAACCGATGAAGATTTCTTCAATCGTAGAGAAATCGGTTTCGTCCGGAACTAACGGGGTAGCATCGATCGTTGTCAAATCAACTTCATCCATTTCCGTCAGAGCTAATACACATTCATCAGACATCTCTGTAACGTGTTCTCCCTCTTCTAATAGTTCACTCGTGACTGGATGATACTGTTGAACAATTGAGGATTCAGGGAGATCGGTAAACGTTTCCGGTTCAAGACTAACATTTTCAAACCCTGCCGAAGCTTCTAATGTTTCAGTCTGCTCAGACGGACCAGTAGTAGCTGTTGGAGGAGCAGTAGGAGCATCTTGAGATGTACCAGACCCACCTGCAGCACCGGATGCAGTTGCACCGGAACCTGTGGCAGCTGGTTGATCAGGATTTGCTGCATCATCGTCCTTGTCATCTCCACGCTTTGAGGGAACGATGCCCAATGCTTTGCACCTTTCATTCCAAAGTGTAACTACTTTGTGATCAAATTTCTTCATGTTTGCTTGAATAGGCTTGAAGGCTTCTATTAATCGATCATCACGATTTTTATAGCGATCCGACAGCTCTGTATGCTTCTGCTTTAATGCTTTTGCCTCATTCTCTAACACAGTACTATGCCCCTTCATTAACTCAACTTCTCTATCACGAGCCTTGTTTGCTTCTTTCAGACTTTTAATCTCTTGAGCTTGTTCTCTTATCTTGAGATTCTGTGCACTAACAAGTGAGACCAGCTTGTTGTGTGCCTCAGCATCCTGTGTTCGTTGTACACGGTATTCTTCAATCTTTCTAGTATTCCGAACGACTAAGGTACCCAATTCACTGACTTGTTCGATCAGGAAGTGAATTTTCTCAGCATCAGACAACCCAGACAATGTTTCTGCTAAAGTCGGCCATGAGGGCTCAGGTCCTGAGAAACCAGACTGGCCAGATGGACCAGAAGTACCTGTTGGACCAGAAATAACAAGAGGAGGACGTGTGTGTGTACCTGAGACGGGGGTTGCAGGCGGCTGTTGATCAACAGTCGCCGTGCGTGCCCCAGAGGACGTCTGTGGAGATGAGACCAGCTCCAGCATCTCTGATGTAGTTAACTGATCACTGACAGGAGGCAGCTGATGCTCCGGAGGCGTTGAATGCTGTATCGGATCAGGTATAGTGACATCACCAGCAGTTTCACCTGTTGACCTTAATCCGCCCTTTGATTTCTTTGAAGTACGAGTACCCTCTCTTCTTGCTTGCCTTTTCCTTCAAACTAAACCAGGAGCAGCAGGAATATAATCATCATCTTTGTCAGATTCTGCGGCATTAACCGGTTTCTCAATACGTTCAAAACCACGAAAATTCCCGCGCTGATCATAACCCTTTCGCATCCCTGGTGGAGGAGGATTATCATCCTCAGAAGACGAATCATCATTACCAGAACCTCCTTCAACATCAGAAGACGAACTGCTTTCATCCGCCAACCTCCTCGGCTCGTCCACCTTACTTTTACCTTTGTCTGTCGCGTCATCGCCTGACCGACTTGCAGGACCAACAATATTACCACGGACATCTGATTCGATGAACACTCCTTGAACTTCTTCTGCAGCAACATTTACATCAACTTCAACATGTGCTGCAACACTGGAACTGCCAGCAGACTTCTTGCTCGATGCTTTAATTCCGTGCTTAGCCCCGAGTTGTGTGTTGGCCAACGCGATTAATCTGGGCTCTTCGTCATCAGAATCACTTCCATCTCGACGCCACTTGTGGTTCTGTGGTGCCTCGTAGGCTAGATCATCGAGGTGACCAATAAGCTTTCTGACTGGATCGGATTCCTTATACTTAGACATAGATTTGAAGATCAGCAATGTACGCTCGTTCATCGGATTGACTGGAAGGACATCTGCTTCAACCTTGGGAAGATTCGGAATCTGATCATCTATCATCATTTGCAAGAATCTTGGATATAACCAAAACTTGGTTGACGTCCGTTGATTTGCTGACGGAAGTGGCCTGCGGGCATTCTCTTTCAGATTGTCAAAGATGTAACGAGATATGTTAAACGGCTTGTTCAGAATTAAAGCCGTAAACAATCCCGTCAACTCAATAGGTGACAAATCGTATCCAGACCGTTTGTTACTCAAACAATGAATAAGAATATGCAACAAAAACTTGTATCGTAACGGCATGAACCCCTTGCTTATCTGATTTGCTAGCACATTATCGCTGTAACGTAGCCTCATCAATAAACCACGCTGACACTGTAAATCAATAGAAGTCGAATCTTCTGGTTGATCTCCCAATTGCAAACGCGCTCTGATGGTGTTCTCGGTGATCACCACGGGTTTCTCAGTAACGAATCCTCTAATCACTTCTTGGTTATTCACTGTATCGACCACAGCAGAATTCCAGAATTCCTTGATCTGGGACTGGTATGCGGTGTGTTGTGTAGTAATAGCATAGTTGATTCGTGTCCGGTGAAGATACTGCATTATCCCATTGAATTCCGGACTAACTTTGTCTTCCGGTTGCAGATACGCGGCCATGTTGTGTCTTGGCTCCGACATAGATTCAACTTCCGACTTTTCTTTCTTAGTTGGTTTTGCCCGTTCTTTCTTCTCTTTCGGTGCCATTTCTGTTCATGAAAACAGGAACACGTAATGAGAAAACAGTCATAACAGTCAACAAGGATTTCACACTTAGAAAGATTTCAGTTTCTTGAAAAATTTCTAAGTGTTCTTTCTCGAAAGATTCTATTTAGACATCGAAGGATGACAATTTGATCGAAAGATGTTATATTCCTCGAAAGATGACAGGTCTTATCGAAAGATCAACTTACGAAAGATCATAAATTTTGAAAGATATTTTGATCAATCGAAAGATCTGATCAACCGAAGGATGATCCTTCGAAAGGCTTAGTATCCTTAGAGCCTCAGTTCGAAGGATATTTTGCAGTCCATCCTTTGCAGTCCATCCTTCGAGGTTAAGACATCATCTTTCGAGATCGAAGGATGTTCTCCGGTGACACTGTACATCGGCGTTTTTCCGGTGACAGTTTTAAGTGTGATTTACGTATGTTTCAAACCATTTAAAGGATCAACATTACACCACTTAAAACATCAACATCAAGACACTTAAAACAGAAACAACAACATCAAAACCAACCTCGGACACTAATCCAAACCCGAATACCAATACACACACATGAACAGATTAACCCAAGAACACACAAAACAACTTTCAGACTATTAAAATTTAGCATAAAACACTGTAACACAGAGCATCAGACAAGACAAAAACTTATGATCATCAAAATCTACCACTAACATGCTTACAACACATTCACATTACATAAAAACACATGATCAGATGAAGTGTTCAAGTTGTTGTTTGTTAAGTGTATTAGGATTATCCTACCGAGATTGTAGATAAAATCCTGATACCCTAACTTTTTGTTTCAAATTTGGCAGAGTTTCAGTAGGATCAGAGGATTTTGAAATAGTGAAGTTTGAACATTTATGTTGAAATGAAGAAGAAGACCCCTTTTATACCCTGACCTCGAAATACGAACCGCCTCGAAGGATCATTAACCCTTCGAAAGATGAAAGAGGTGCTCGAAAGATGAGACTTTGTGTCGAAGGATCCAGATCTGGATCGAAAGATGCCAGATATTTGTGGAACCCTCAACAACCTCGAAAGACGATCCTCGAAGGATATCTTTCGACCCGATCCATCTTTCGAAAAGTCTGATCAGCTCGAAGGATCCAATTGGTCAAATCTTTCGAGCATCAAGATTGACTTTCATTGACCATCTGATCTTTCGAGGGCCATTGCTTCCTCGAAGGATCAGATTTTCACCAACACTTTGGATTTTGGGAATTTTCAATTCAAACCCTTCAAATTCTTAAAGGTTTTCAGAAACGACCGTTTTGAAAAATTGTCCGTTATGAAGTTCTGCAAAGGTCAGTTTTATGAAGTATCTCGGCTTGCCAGGTATCTGATAGAGTACCAACATCGGTTAATCAAAAATAAAATTAAATTGAAAATGTTTTTGGATTTTGATAAAATAAAAGACAACAAATTTAATATCCTTTGAATGTTATCAAACGACATCACCGCTAATGTCGTGCTGATATGCACCAAACGACAAAACTGTTTAAAAAGACAATAAGAGTTAAGCCTTAAAGTTAAGCAGTAAATAAATATGTACAAACACAACAATATTTTTGCGAGTTTCTGGCGAAGAGAATCATATCAGTTTGCGGTCTTTTGTCAAAACACATTTCCTTTTAATATTCTTTTACAGAAGTGGATAAGTATTCTACCATAATTACCGATATTGTTATCCACTTAAACTCAGCGATCAAGTGTAATCATAATACATTGAGATACATTTAAGGTATGATTTATACTTACCGACCGGTGTTCATCCACTCACGACACATTCCCGTATCAAGGTATGCACGAGAGTTCATCTTACTGGGGAGTATACCATTTATCATCCGTTTTTAACGTATATAAAATGTGAACAAGTCACTTATTTGATTTGAGAACAAGCCCTATGTGATAGAATCACTTATTGATGAGGAACTTGATTTTCATATGCATGAGGGCACAGGAGCAAGTCCGTGAACAGGTCAGTACTTCCGTACAGCAGAGAGACGAACTTGACTCCCAGATGAATGTGATATTTTATCACTTATTTGATTGGACATGTGATTGTTGATCACTTATTGAGGTCGAATGCAATATGTACACGTATGTATAGTATCATGGAAGATCTAGACTTGCGTCCCCGTTATTTTTCGGTAAAAGATACAACCATGATACCCAGATGATAAACAGCATAAACCCCGAATATCTCAGAACCTCGGCAATCTATCAAACGAAATTTCGGTACCAAGACCATATGCCAATGAGCGGTTCCCACGCGGTTTTCAGTTCGTTATGTTTATATCTCCTGCATACTTTAAAATGATCGTGAGTCTACCGGTACATCATTAGTAGAGCTACTTATCTTTTTCTTTTCTTTTGATTTCTAGAAACATGTTTCGACCGACCTCTGATGTAATATCATTTTCTCTTATATTGCCAAGAAACTCATTTTTGTTTTTCTATTGTTTTTGTGTTTTTCTGAATTTTCTCCCCCTTAAATGCAGAAAGTAAATAAAGTAAAGACATATTTTTGTATTTTTGCGGTTTTTCAATGTTTTTGTATTTTCCTTGAAACTTTCTCCCCCTAAAATTCAAAAATAAAATAAAATAAAGTAAAAACATTTTTTTTTTTAGAAAAATATTTACAGAAACGATTTTCCGATGTCGGTTACTCTTGCTTCACCTTTATGCCATTTACCAAAAGTAAATAATCGAATCTTGATTTATCAAATGCTTTGGTAAAAAGGTCGGCACGTTGGTGATCGGTATGAATGTGAACCACATCGATAAGTCTCTTTTCAAAGCAATCACGTATGAAGTGATATTTAATATCGATGTGCTTCGTTTTTGAGTGCTGTACAGGATTTCTAGTGATCTGTAAAGCAGCTTCATTATCAACATAAATAGGAGTAGTTAGGAATTCAAAACCGTAGTCCCGCATCTGTTGTTGGATCCATAGAACCTGGGAGCAGCAACTAGACGCAGCAATGTATTCCGCTTCACATGTCGACGTAGCCACACATGTCTGCTTCTTGCACTGCCAAGTGACTAGGCGATTGCCTAAGAACTGACATCCTGCTGTAGTTGATTTGCCATCTTTCTTGCAGCCGCCGAAATCAGAATCACTGTAAGCCTTGAGATCGAAGTTATCATCCTTAGGGTACCATAACCCGGTGTCAGGGCAACCCTTCAGATAACGAAAAATCCTTTTGACAACAGTATAGTGAGAGACCTTCGGATTCGCTTGGTATCTGGCGAGGAGGCATGTTGGATACATAATGTCGGGTCTTGATGCGGTGAGATACATTAAAGATCCAATCATAGCACGATAAAGTGAAGAGTCCACAGCTTCCCCCTTTTCATCCGGAGTAATCCCGTGATTCTGCGGAAGAGGAGTAGAAATTGGCTTCGAATCGGACATCTGGAACCGGCTCAAGATGTCTCCGACGTACTTGGTTTGATGGATAAAAATTCCAGATTCGGACTGATTAACTTGCAAACCCAAGAAGAACGTCATTTCACCCATCGCACTCATCTCGAATCGATCTTGCATCACCTTCTCAAATTCCTTGCACAAATTATCATCGGTAGAACCAAAAATAATGTCATCGACGTATACCTGTACCAACAGAAGATCTTCACCTTTTTCTTTGATGAAGAGGGTACAATCGATCAAACCCCGTCTAAACCCGTTGTTCAGCAGGTAGGTAGACAATGTCTCATACCAGGCTCGAGGTGCTTGATGAAGACCATATAACGCTTTGTTAAGTAGTAAAACTCTGTCAGGATGTAATGGATCTTCAAACCCCGGTGGTTGCTCGACATATACTTCCTCTTCGACTACTCCATGTAGAAATGCACTTTTAACATCCATCTGGTACACCTTGAATTTCTTGAAGGATGCGTAGGCTAGAAAGATTCTAATAGCCTCCAGACGTGCAACAGGTGCGTACACTTCATTGTAGTCAATACCTTCTATCTGACTGAAGCCTTGAACAACTAACCTTGCTTTGTTTCGGACAACAATCCCACGGTCGTCCTTCTTGCACTTAAACACCCAACGAGTTCCGATCTTCTTGTAGTTGTCGGGCCTATCAACCAATTTCCATACGCCCAACTTCTCGAACTGCTGAAGTTCTTCTTGCATGGCTTCCACCCAGGAATCATCTTTCAATGCCTCCTTCCAAGATCTAGGCTCTTCTTGGCTAACATAGCAGGCGAAAGACCAATCATTTTGTTGTCCCGATTCTCGTATCTCAGCATACAAGCCAGCATTTTCGTTATTTCTGATTTGATTTCTTGTCCTTACACCACTGAGAACATCACCTATAATATTCTGCTGAGGATGAATGTTATGAATTCGGGTTTCAGGAACTAGAGGAATTTCAACATTGGTCCTCAAGTTATTGATATTTAAATTCCCGATATCATTTTGAAGCTGTTGAGTTGTAGAAGATGATGCATTTTCTTCTTGGACAATTGGCGCAGACACTGGATCTGTTGCTTCTGAAGTACCTTGAATCGGACCCCGTGCTTCACCATCATTTGCATCAACATACTCCTCATCTTCCGATGACAAATTGTAGTCGACAGCATCATTAAACACCTCATTTGAAGCGAGATTGTTGACGGAAGAAGATGCTTGTGAGTCAACAAGGATTGGGCGAACTAACTGAGAGCCAGTCGCATTCTCGCTTTCAGACAACATTTGAGCAATTGCATTGTCATCATCAAATGTCGGCAGATTGAATGAGTCGAAAAGACCATCATAATCGAACATCCATGGATCTCCAGAAGGCTTCGGTGGATTAGAATATCTTTGAACTCTTACTTCACCCCACTCTTCAATCTTCTTGGTAGTTAGGTTCCATACTCGTAGATTAGGAGTAGCATACCCAAGGAAGTAACCTTCGATAGCTTTGGCACCAAACTTCCCGTCAGGTTCAATCTTGGTACATGGTGCACCAAAAGGTTCTAGATATTCCAAGTCGGGAGTCTTCTTGTGTAGGAGTTCGAAGCACGTTTTACCATGTCTTTTCACTGTGAGAACCCTGTTTAACGTGTGGCAAGCCGAGGCAACAGCTTCAGTCCAGAATCGAACTGGAAGCTGAGACTCAACCAACATGGTTCTTGCAGTCTCAATTAAGGTTCTGTTCTTTCTTTCAGCGACTCCGTTTTGTTGTGGCGTGTACCGAGAGCTGTATTCATGAAGGATTCCTTTTGCAGTGCAAAATTCATCCATAACCCTGTTTTTGAACTCGGTTCCGTTGTCGCTTCGAATTCGCCTCACCTTTAGATTATAAAGATTTTCCAACAAGGTGATCAAATTCTTTAGAATTTCTGGAGTCTCGCTCTTGTGGACCATGAAGTCAACCCATGAAAATCTTGAATAGTCATCAGTGACAACCAAGCAGAAAACTTCCCCGTGCACACTCTTGTGTTTGACTGGGCCGAAAAGGTCCATATGCAGACGTTCGAGTGGCATGTTTACAGTGTTAACCTTTTTCAATGGATGTGATTTCTTGATCTGCTTCCCTTTCTGACACGGCACACAGACATCTTGAAGTTGGAAATTCTTCACATTGACACCTCTCACCAGATTGTTTTTGACAAGGTGATTCATTTTTCTGAGGTGAATATGACCCATCCGTCTGTGCCAAGAGATCGTCTCCTTTTCAGTGGCTTTTGAAATAAAGCAAGTAACTTGTTTGGACTTGGTTATTGCTTGGCTCATATCGAGGACATACAAATCATTAACTCTTGGTGCTGATAAGAGAATCCATTCTTCGGGAATCTTGAATCCTGGCTTCAGCACATAACAACCGGCATCATCAAAATGCACGGTGAACTTCTTGTCGCAGATCTGAGAAACACTCAGGAGATTGTGATCCAGCTGTTGTACATAATTGATTTTGTCGAAACTCACAACTCCATTTGAGATCATTCCCTCGCCGGTGATATACCCTCCTTTGTCTCCAGCAAACGCAACATATCCTCCTCTTATACTTCGCACATCGAAAAGAAGTCGATAGTCGCCCGTCATGTGCCTGGAAGCCCCACTATCAACAATCCAATGACTATTAATAGTTCCTCCTGGAGCCGCCTGCACACGCAATTAACTTATCAGTTTGAGAGGGGGACCCAAGCCTTTGTGGACTTGGGTCGTCCTTGATCATCAAGGAAAGTGATTTCAATCACTTGATGATTAGGAAAAAGAACCTGTGGTGCTCCCCCTGATTGAATTACCTGCTTTTGCTTCCAAGCTGTTTGTCCTTTACCAGTATTTGAATTTATTGTTTTAGCATTTACTGGTTTTACAGTTTCAGATTTTGCTTGTACAGGTTTTTCTTCTTTGACCTCTGATTTTAAGGCCTTTTCAATTACCTTTTGATTCTTTTGCTGTAACTTCTTTTCCCTTTCTTTCAAGACACGTGGGTCTTGTTTCGGGGAAACTGATCGTTTTCGGTAATCGATTTCTTGGGGAGCACTCGTTTTTTACTTCAGCTTTTGCACGTGTGGGCAATATCTTACAATATGCCCAACTGTCCCACATTCAAAACATGTTCTCCGCTCTACAAACTTCGGAGAAACACGTTGATGACCAGACAGAGAACCAGACCATGAACTTTGTGATCTAGACGTGCTTGGACCTAAATCACATCCGTTGGTGTGTTGGGTGTAATTATTCTGATCATTTCGTTTTAAAATTCTAACTTGTTTTATAAAATCAATGTTAGATTTATCCTGAAATGTTTCAAGTTTGTCTGAACCCGTGGATCCAACAAAGTTCATTTTCGGTTCTCGTTTCTTAACATGAGCTCTTTTGTTTTGCACCTTTTGTTGTTGAACCTTAGATTGCTCAACCTTAGATTGTTGAATTTTAGGTTGTGCAGCCTTAGGTTGAGTAGCCTTAGACTCTTCAACTTTAGGTTGTTGAACCTTTGGTTGTTCAGTCTTAGGCTGCTGAACTTTAGGTGCTTGAACATTCTTGTTCTGAGGCTTCTTTCCCTGTACCTTACCCTTTCCGGAGTTGACTTGTTGTTTTCGCTCAATTGGTAGTTTTTGGTTTCCGTATTGTTTTCTAATTTGTTCACACGGGATTGGATCACATTGAGTGACGGTAACTTTGCCACTTTTATTCCCCAAAAACTTATCAGTGCATCCTTCAAAAATTTGCTCAATTAAATCTTGATTTACATTTTTAATTGGAAAATCTTTGTTAGAGTAAATTTTGTTATCTCCTTTGAGCGTGTACAACAAGTTATTCCCTTCAAGGCTAGATACAATTGACTCCATTGCTTTTGACATTTCGGTCGTACTCGGTTTCACTGGTGGATCACACAGGATGTGATTCTCGATTGGAATATCTGTTGTAACCGAGTTAGACTGTTGTTTCACAATTTCTTCAGATTCATCATCCGAAGAATCAGATTCATCATCCGTAGAATCAGCATCCTCAACAATGGGAGGACTCTGTTCCTTAACACACGATGAATCCGTCACATTCTCAGATTCTGATTGACCCGAGGATGATGTACCAGTTGTGAACCCGATGCCTGCTGCAAAGTCATCTAGACCGAGTGGCACAGTAGGTTCAAAACGGGGCATATCCCCGTCATCAGGCAATTTGGAGTAATTGTGATTCATTGGGGGAGGACATGATTTGAATCCAACACCTTTTGCATCCCCCTTTTTCTTTTTCTTTTGAACGTCAATGATGTGATCCAATACATAGCGGGAATTGGAATAGCTTTCCAGTTTCTGCTTAATTGTCTCACATTCACATCGAGTTGTTGCCAACTCTACCATTTTCTTTTCAATTGTGTCAATAAGATTATTGTTAGCATGTTGTTTTCGCAAAACAGCCTTTTGTAATTCTGAAACATCATGTCTTAATGACGCAATTGTTGCTTTAAATTCCTTTTCATTTCTGGTTAAAAACAAGTTAGATTCAGTTGCTTTAGAAAGATCTACAATCAATTCTTGATTGTGTTTGTATGTGATTTCAAACTGACTTTCCTTTTCAACATATTTAACATTTAAACTATCACAATTTTCACAACTAACTACAGTGGGTTCATTGACACATACCTGACTTGATGAACTGTCGACATTAGCCATAAAAGCTGAATGGAAAGAAAAAGATCCATCTTCAGAGAAGAACTGAGCAAGCTTCTCGGAAGTTCCAGCAGATTTCTGGCAAAGAATAGATCTCCTCTTGCATAATGCTTCAGCTTCAGCCAAAAGCTCATCAACTTCCAAATCTAAAGTATCACTTGATAAATCACCAGCATCAAGTGATTCCCCATCCATGCTCCCACTATAACCCGAACTATCTTCATCTTCTGAAGATTCACCAGCAGACACGGGTTCTACTACCTTCTCAATCACTTTAGCATAACATGCTGTTCCACCATTTCCTCCTTCTCCAAGCTGAAGGTTCCAATTGCAGATTTCATCAGCTTGAACAACCAATCCTCTGTGGGGATTAGTGTTTGTGGATCCAGATGCATTTCCTCCAACGGGAACTATTGATCTGTCATAATTGTTGTTCGGTTGCTGTTGTGGCTGTCCTTGATTCCTGAAGGGATTCTGATTTCCTTGCTTAGGTGGCTTCTGACACTCCCGCTTGAAGTGACCCTTTTCACCACAATTGAAGCAAGTGACAGCATTCTTATCAAAACCATACTTGGTGTTGTTGTTGCTATTCAAGTTGGTTCTCCCCGTCCTTTCCATAAACTCCTTTGCTCTTCGAATTGCACTAGCAAGAGCCCATTTGATATCCATCATTTCAAACTCTTCTCTATCCACTTGCTGGTAATCTTCATTGGTAAGATTGATATTCCCAATCTGACCTGCGACCAATCCACAATAAGCACTAACCAAGGTGTTCAACATCTCCATATGCTCCTTGGCTATTTCGACACTGACTTTGGAAAAGTTGGAAGTGTCTAATCTGACTGTGTTCGGATTGGAAGTGGCTTGAAAGTTTGAAGAGCTTCCATAAAACCCTTGCTGTTGCGGTTGTTGCTGCTGTGCTCTGCTTGGGTCTAAGAAAGGCGGTGGTGTGAATTGCTGAGCTGTCGGTTGCACATTCTGTTGTAGAGAAGAAGAATCTGGTCTTGAATACATCATCGTGTATGCTGAAGGATCAAACTGATTTGTTGTGGAAGGTCCGGTGTTTGAGATGAAAGCTGTTTGAAGCTTCGCATGTTGAGAGGCTGGTTTTTCTCCACTGATACCTCCTGCAATCCCATAGTACATCTTTGGATTTTGAGGAGTTAGTGTTCTTTTTGCCTTAAGCTTTTCTTCTACATCCTTGTTCTCCAATCTTTGAATTAACTCATAAACGGTGATTGTGTCTAGAACACCATTTTCTTTGAGAATTTCAAGATAACTGCTCCACTTTGCTGGTAAGCTATCAGCGAATCTCTTCACCATTTCTTGTGGAGTGGCAGTGACTCTGAAAGCAAACATCTCGCTCAACAAATGATGGAACCTTGTAGATAAATCTGCCAAAGTCTCATTCTCCATACACGTGAATCCTTCAAACTCTTTCTTCAGTAATTCTTGCTTGATCTTTCTAGATTGAGCATTTCCTTCACATCGTAACGTGAGCATATCCCACAAGCTTTTAGTAGTCGTGCAGTAAACAAACTGGTGGTAAATGTCTTTGTGAAGAGCTTGTGTGAGAATCATAAATGCCTTCTTTTATAACTCAAATTTCTTCTTATCATCATCAGACATAGTGCTGTAAGTTTATGGATTAGATCCTGCAACTTCCAAATCATTGTCAAATGCGGTGAAGAAGCACATCCATAGATCTTGACCTTGCCCCTGAACATAAGTTCTCAGCCTTTCTTTCCACCATCCCCAATCATTGATGTGATTTAGCTTTGGCGGTTTTGTGCTTGTACCAGTTTCACTGTCGTTCTGCATCATAGCTTGAATGCTGCTGCTTTGATTTGTGACTAATGCCCATTAATTTGCAGTTATCATTGCAGCTTGAGGTGGGGCAATAGCCTGCATCCATGCAGTTTTGTTGAAATCTGACGCAGATTGCGTAGGTGATGATTGCGTAGCTGATGATTGTGGAGTCAAAGTTGTTTGAGTCCACGCGGTTGGATCCCACTGACCGTTTGTTCCCATTTTGTAAAGAAAATTAATATATTAAGTGAAAATTGATTTAAAATTTGAAAAACAAGTTTTTCCCTTTTAAAATTTAATTTTCACAAACTATGTTAATATCTCGAAGGATGACAATCAGCCGAAGGATCCTTGATCGAAAGACCTGAAAAACACAAACTTGTTAAACTTAAACAGATTAGGGTCGAAGGAACAGAACTTGTTCGAAGGATCAACAGTGTTCGAAAGATCACTTTTGAGTTTCGAACAATGACTTCGAAAGACTCTCCAATCGAAGGATCCTTGTCTTTCGAATAAGACCTGTAGATCGACAGATATATCCTTCGAGAAGATTCCTTGGATCGAAGGATAAGTCACAGACTTCGAAGGATGTTCGAAGGATGATTATCTATCGAACCTCCTTTGATCGAAAGATGATCTTTCGACTTCGAAGGATATCCTTCGATCTGCACTGACACAGTTGACAAAAGTTGACAGGTTGGTGAAAAGGTGATTGGTTGGTAGAAAGCTTTCGGCAGAAGGTATGTTCAGACCATACTTTCTGCCAACCCAGATTTGACTAATAAAATATTGCCTAAAAAGAAGGTTCTTATCTAGAAACCGGTCACCGGAGTAAGCCGGAATTTTGGCCGGAAATTACCAAAACTTTTAAAACAAGGGTTTTAAGTTACCCAACCCGTCCTTTAACACACTCGGTAAGTTTAGAACACGTTTTTACGTCCAGAAATACGAGAAAAACACTAAAAACGGGTGCTAAACCATGTGAGTTTTTATCCAAACACTCCAAAGTCTTGTATAAACTTGGTTTTTAACAAGGAAAAGAGCCACGGCTCTGATACCACTTGTAGGTCCCTCGGAGGTTGAGGTTAAACCTTATCCTTGTTATGTTTAACACACTAGCAAGTGCGGAATCCAAGCTAGAATGCAAACCGATAGTTTATATGAGAACACAAGCTACAAAGAGAAAGGTAGACACACGAGATATCAAAGTTTTCTCTTGTATTTCAGTGGACACGGTTACAGCCCTTGAACAAACTGAAAATACGCTCTCTACAAGACTATGTTCACTCACATACTGAAGTGAACACATTACATCAGTATATATATCCATCACAGGTCGTCTGGTCGAAGGATCAGATAGACTGATCGAAAGATCATCTATCGAGATAAAACCTATCGAAGGATCCACATATACCTCGAAGGATGATATCCTTCGAGGTCCATCTATATCCATCGAAGGTTATCCTTCGAGCTCATCGAAGGATATAAACAATCCTTCGATGACTCATCCTTCGACACACATGACTTACAAACTTGTTCTAACTGTTTGACCAAGTCAAACCAGGAGGATGGTTGACTGGTCAAACTTACATTAAGCACACATATTAACACACCTAAGATGTAAACAAGACTAACAAAAGACATCGTTTTATATCATAACAAAATACAGACAAAGTACAGACACAAGTGCACCAACACAAAATTCGAAATTAAGAAACTGTCAACTCAGCAAAGCTAGTCTCAACCGTGGCTACCCTATAACCTATTTTCGATCCTTACAGACCATAACATTAATAGGCTTACGGTCCGTAAACACCCTTACGCACCGCAACATTGTGAGGCTTACGGTCCGTAAGCAAAGTGAAATTTTAACTATAAATAGCAGACATTGGCAATCGAATTTTGGTGTTCAAACGACGTAAAACTTCGCTGCATGTACTGAGATACATTTTGTTTACCACAATTAACACACACGGTTCACTAATCGACGTCGCAATTCACGGTAATAACTCGATCGCTGCTACGATTCAATGTCCGATCGATTAAACTATCCAATGGATGTTTAAGTGCTGCCCACATTAGGGTTTATGCTTTGCCATTTGTCGTTAAATCGATGGATGTTTAAGTATCGCACTTTGTCATTCGTTGTGAAGGTTTTAATCTCGTGAGTTATCGTAAATGCTGTATTAAGTTACTGACCAAATTGTGTGCCTGTTATTAAACTAGGTTATCAAGGCTAATCAGTAGAATAAGCTCTGTTAAATTTGCAATGTGAGTCATTCTATTTTTATCAAATCTATTTACAAAAGCATATTTATTTCAAAGGTTATAATTATAGGGATTAAGTCTATGTAATCTGAAATTACTGCCAGTATGTGGGGGGATGTGCACATAGCTACTAATTATTTATCATTTGTGGGTGAACGGGCCCAACAAGTGATATGTCCACAGTCACAAGTCCGGTCAAGTGACAACTGGATCAGTTAATTTAAAAGATAGAGACATTGTAATTGCTCTTAATACTGTAAATTATAACAAACAGGTCGTTTTATGTAAATAGAATGATTCACTCAGTATTTCCCGCTGACAAAACCTTTTTCAAACATGTTCCAGGTGATCTGTTGTGATCCAGGAAAAAGTGCCGTGAAGCACTATCAGCTTAAGGAAGTGGCTCAGTATAAAAATAAAGAAACATGTTTTGTAAAATAAAAGATTTCCTTGTGAAATCTCAAGATTGTAAATTATCGCGTTTTATCCCGAATTGTGAAATAAAATAATCGGGAAATATTTCAGTTTTAAAAAGATCCTGAAGAAACTTCCGCTGTTAATTAAAGTACCACGGGATTTCTGTTCTGCGGCTCCTGAAACGGGTCAAACCGGGTCGGGGGCCGTGACAGAAATAAGGTGGTATCAGAGCCACTGATTTAAGCCTATATTTACTGAAGAAGATCTTTTCAGTTACCCACTAGAAGCTCCAATCCCAATCAATCTGGAACCTGCTTTCCCAATCGTTTTTAAGAAATTAGCTAACCAGATAATGGGAGTTTGCAGGAATATGTGTTAATAAATAATCATAATAACCAGTATGTGTAATAATTTAACAATAAAACGTTGTATGATAATCGTGTGTACGAGGCATAATATAATATATAGAAATGAAACTTGGGAAATCGATAATTATTGGTTATACATGTTAATGTGATTATGTGCAAACTATTTTATTATATTTATATTTATACTAATTATTTACATAAAATTTATTATCAGATGTCAAACATTGGTAATGAACCAGTAAATGAGGTTAATCAGTCGGAGCAACATCCAGGAGATCAATATATGACTAGACAAGATATCGAAAATATTGTTGCTCAAGGGATAGCCAATGCTATTCCAACATTCGTTGCTGCTATAAAGAATCCAATCGAACCACAACAATTGGTCCCTAGTAAACGTATTTCTGAAGATAACTTCAGTAATAGTGTAAACGGAGGCAATGATAATGTTAATCATAATGCAGAACCACATCAAGCTCCATTTCCTAAGAAAATGAAAACTGCAACGCCTGGTTGCACTTTCAAAGAATTTCTTGCTTGTAAACCTACTGAATTTGCAGGCAATGAAGGAGCAACTGCATCACTGCGTTGGTTAGAGAAAACCGAAGCAGTAATTGCAATAAGTAAATGTGCTAAAGATGATCAGGTCATGTACGCATCAAATCTCTTTAAAGAAGGAGCACTTGAATGGTGGAATACTGTGTTACAATCAAAAGGAAGAATGATAGCTTATGCTATGACTTGGGAAGAATTTAAGGGTTTTGTAGAAAGAAAATTATGTCCCGAGTATGAAAAGGAACAGATGACGAATAAGTTTCTAAATCATCGGATGATGGGTGTAGATTGTCGTGGTTATACTTCGACATTCTTTGAATATGCTAGAGTGGTACCAACGCTGGCTTCGCCAGAACCGGTACTCATTTCTCGCTACATTTGGGGACTGATTAGTGAAATCCGCAATATCGTTAAAGCTGCGAGACCTCGCACAATTGACGATGCTGTGGAATTAGCTAATACCCTAACCGATGAACTAGTACGCACACAAGATGAAAACAGAAAGAAGGAACTGGCTCAGAAAATTACCCAAGGATTTCGTATGGGTAATAATAACAGCTTCAAGAGAAGAGGAACAGGGCAATCTTCAACTTTGCCGTTCTGTCAAAATTGCAAAAAGAAACATTTTGGAAAATGCAAAGTATATTGCAATTTTTGCAAAACTGTAGTGCATCGTGAAGAAAATTGCAGGAAGAAATCCATAATTTGTTACAATTGTGGAGAGGCAGGACATTTCAAAACAGAATTTCCTAAATTGATTAAACCAGCAGACAACAAAACTAAGGCGACCGACGGAACTATTAAGAAGAATGTTAGGGCATTTCAGCTGACCACTCAAGAAGCAGAACTCATCCCAGATGTGATAGCGGGTACGTTCTTGGTTCACAACATTTACGCCAAAGTATTATTTGACTCTGGTGCAAACCAAAGTTTTATAAATACTTCATTCTGCCAAGCTCTTAATTTACCTTTAACCAACATTAGGCAGATTTTTACAGTGGAAACGGCAGACGGAAATTCAGTTAAAATAGATAAAGTTTTGCAAGAAGAAAACATAGAATTTTTAGGACATAAATTCTCTGCAAAACTATTGCCGATGAATTTAGCTGAATTTGATGTTGTATTAGGAATGGATTAGTTAGTAGCCAACCATGCTAAAATCCTTTGTGATCAGAATTCCATAGAAATTCAATCACCCACGGGAGAAGTAATGAGGATTACAGGAGATAAACCACGTAAGGCCATGAAGTTCATATCAGTAATGAAAGTTGCTAATTATGAACGAAAACAAGGAATAGTATATATGATTTCAGTAATCATTAGTACTAAGGGTAAAGAACTTAAGGAAATTCCTGTAGTCTCAGAATATCCAAATATATTCCCAGAAGATTTACCGGGATTACCTCCAGATAGGGAAGTAGAATTTAGGATTCATCTAATTCCAGGAACTACACCGATAGCCAAGGCACCTTATCGGTTAGCACCCACCGAAATGTTAGAACTGAAAACGCAATTAGATGAATTACTAAGTAAAGGTTTCATACAACCTAGCTCATCCCCTTGGGGAGCGCCAATGTTGTTTGTAAAGAAGAAGGATGGTTCAATGAGAATGTGTATCGATTATAGAGAACTGAATAAGGTTACAATTAAGAATCGATATCCATTACCTAGGATTGATGATCTGTTTGATCAACTGCAGGGGGCTAGATATTTTTCTAAGATAGATTTACGCTCCGGATATCATCAATTGAAGGTACAAGAAGAAGACATACCTAAGACTGCTTTCAGAACTAGGTATGGTCATTATGAGTTTACAGTCATGCCCTTTGGGTTAACGAATGCACCTGCTGCATTCATGGACATGATGAATAGGATCTGTAAACCATATTTGGATAAATTTGTAATTGTCTTCATAGACGATATACTTATTTATTCCAAAAGTCAGGCAGAGCATTGTGAACACCTTCATGCACTCTTAACTTTGTTAAGAAAAGAAAAGCTTTATGCCAAATTCTCGAAGTGTGAATTTTGGTTGCAAGAAGTGCAATTCTTAGGACACATGGTGAATCACGAAGGTATTCACGTAGATCCTGCTAAAATAGAGGCAATTACCAAATGGAAGGTTCCACAAACAGCAATGGAAATTAGAAGTTTTATAGGTTTAGCTGGATATTATCGACGGTTTATTAAGGATTTTTCCAAGATAGCCGTACCATTAACTAAGTTAACCTGTAAAGCCGTTAAGTTTGAATGGGGACCTAAACAAGAAGAAGCCTTTAGAATATTGAAACAGAAATTAACCAATGCTCCAATCTTAGCCTTACCAGAAGGAATTGAAGATTTTGAAGTATATTGTGATGCTTCAAAACTAGGATTTGGATGTGTGCTTATGCAACGCAAAAAGGTGATTGCATATGCTTCAAGGCAATTGAAAAAGCACGAAGAAAACTATACGACTCATGATTTAGAATTAGGAGCTGTAATTTTTGCCCTTAAGATTTGGAGACATTATCTTTACGGAAGTAAATTTACTGTCTACACAGACCACAAAATTTTAAGATATATATTTAGGCAAAAAGAGTTAAACATGAGGCAAAGGAGATGGATGGAAATCCTAAGTGACTACGACTGTGATATTCAGTATCATGAAGGAAAGGCAAATGTAGTTGCAGATGCCTTAAGTCGTAAGTATTATGAGAAACAACGACGAGTCCGTGCTCTCAGATTAAATCTACAAATAGATTTAATGGAACAATTGAAGAATGTTCAAGTTACAGCAATCAAGGATGATGCTGAAGGAATGAAAGGACGAATCACGGAATTAGAACAAGGAGCAGATGAAATTTGGAGATTCCACAAAAGTAGAATTTGGGTACCTAAGCAGGGAGACTTAAGACCTAAGATTTTAGAAGAAGCTCATAAATCTAGGTATACTATGCACCCAGGAAACAATAAGATGTACCAAGATTTAAGAAAGAACTTTTGGTGGATAGGAATGAAAAAGGATATAACACGATATGTTTCTAAATGTCTCACTTGTTCACAAGTTAAGGCAGAACATCAGAAACCCTCAGGTTTACTACAACAATTAGAAATGCCTGTATGGAAATGGGAACTTATAACAATGGATTTTGTTACTAAGTTACCCAAAACCAGAAAAGGTAATGATGCGATTTGGGTAATTGTGGATCGATTAACCAAATCAGCTCACTTTCTACCAATGAAAGAAACCTTTAGTATGGAAAGACTGGCAAAATTGTATGTAGATGAAATTGTATCCTTACATGGAGTTCCACTCTCCATTGTTTCGGATAGGGATAGTCGTTTTACTTCTCAATTCTGGAAAAGTTTCCAGCAAGCCATGGGAACTCGACTAAATCTAAGTACTGCATATCATCCCCAAACAGACGGACAAAGTGAAAGGACAATCCAAACTCTAGAAGACATGCTCCGAGCATGTGTAATAGATTTTGGTGGAAATTGGGATGATCACTTACCATTAATTGAATTCTCCTATAACAATAGCTATCATTCAAGTATTGAAACTGCCCCATTTGAGGCACTATATGGAAGAAAGTGCAGAACTCCAGTTTGTTGGGCAGAAATAGGAGAAAGTCAATTGTCAGGTCCTGAAATAGTGCAAGAAACGACTGATAAGATTACTCAAATCAAGGAAAGACTGAAGACGGCTCGAGATCACCAGAAGAGTTATGCAGACAATAGATGCAAGCCGTTAGAATTCCAAGTAGGAGACAAAGTATTATTAAAAGTTTCTCCTTGGAAAGGAGTAGTTAGATTCGGAAAGAAAGGAAAGCTAAGTCCAAGGTATATAGGACCATTTTCAGTGATCTAACGTATAGGACCGGTAGCTTATCGTTTACAACTACCAGAAGAATTATCTGGAGTACATGATGTATTTCATGTATCCAATCTCAAGAAATGCTTATCAGATGAATCAATGGTAGTACCTCTTAGAGATATAGAGGTAAACGAAAAGTTGAAATTTGTTGAGAAACCTCTTCAAATTGAGGATCGAAAGATCAAGTTTCTCAAACATAAACGACTAGTTTTAGTCAAAGTCAGATGGGATTCAAAGAGAGGAGCTGAATACACTTGGGAGCTGGAATCTGAAATGAAGCGAAAGTATCCTCATTTATTCCAGTAAATCTCGAGGACGAGATTTTTATTAAGGTGGGGAGAATGTAACAACTCTCATCAAAAGTCTTAATTATTATATTATTTTATCCAATAGGAAATCCTAACTAAGACACCCAAGTGATTCTTCACAAACCCTAAAATTTTTAGAACAATTGGAATCAGGATCAGGGCCCCTAAAACTCAAAGGGGGTAAACCCTAGTTAACGATTATCTAAAATACTCGTTGTCAAAATTCGAAATTAAGAAACTGTCAACTCAGCAAAGCTAGTCTCAACCGTGGCTACCCTATAACCTATTTTCGATCCTTACGGACCATAACATTAATAGGCTTACGGTCCGTAAACACCCTTACGCACCGCAACATTGTGAGGCTTACGGTCCGTAAGCAAAGTGAAATTTTAACTATAAATAGCAGACATTGGCAATCGAATTTTGGTGTTCAAATGACGTAAAACTTCGCTGCATGTACTGAGATACATTTTGTTTACCACAATTAACACACACGGTTCACTAATCGACGCCGCAATTCACGGTAATAACTCGATCGCTGCTACGATTCAATGTCCGATCGATTAAATTATCCAATGGATGTTTAAGTGCTGCCCACATTAGGGTTTATGCTTTGTCATTCGTCGTTAAATCGATGGATGTTTAAGTATCGCACTTTGTCATTCGTTGTGAAGGTTTTAATCTCGTGAGTTATCGTAAATGCTGTATTAAGTTACTGACCAAATTGTGTGCCTGTTATTAAACTAGGTTATCAAGGCTAATCAGTAGAATAAGCTCTGTTAAATTTGCAATGTGAGTCATTCTCTTTTTATCAAATCTATTTACAAAAGCATATTTATTTCAAAGGTTATAATTATAGGGATTAAGTCTATGTAATCTGAAATTACTGCCAGTATGTGGGGGGATGTGCACGCAGCTACTAATTATTTATCATTTGTGGGTGAACGGACCCAACAAGTGATATGTCCACAGTCACAAGTCCGGTCAAGTGACAACTGGATCAGTTAATTTAAAAGATAGAGACATTGTAATTGCTCTTAATACTGTAAATTATAACAAACATGTCGTTTTATGTAAATAGAATGATTCACTCAGTATTTCCCGCTGACAAAACCTTTTTCAAACATGTTTCAGGTGATCTGTTGTGATCCAGGAAAAAGTGCCGTGAAGCACTATCAGCTTAAGGAAGTGGCTCAGTATAAAAATAAAGAAACATGTTTTCTAAAATAAAAGATTTCCTTGTGAAATCTCAAGATTGTAAATTATCGGGTTTTATCCCGAATTGTGAAATAAAATAATCGGGAAATATTTCAGTTTTAAAAAGATCCTGAAGAAACTTCCGATGTTAATTAAAGTACCACGGGATTTCTGTTCCGCGGCTCCTGAAACGGGTCAAACCGGGTCGGGGGCCGTGACAACATTAATACATGCTTTTGACAAAAATTGGGCATGACCCGTCCGTAAACGGATATACCCCTGTTTTAAACGTAACTAAGACAAATACCATTCTACCATTCGTTCGACAAGACACAACTAAAAACCTAGACATCAAGTGTTAAAATGTATGTCTACTAACAAGTTGTACAAAATAGAAATTTTGACCCAAAACATTAGTGCAACTAGCGGAAGCGCTTGGTATGACATATCATGAACATGTGCTCGCTCCAATTCTCCAAGTCGCCTAAATTGAGGATTTACCTACATTCAACAACAAAGCTCTAAAAAGTTAGTCATTATACTTATTACGCTTACAATACCATCATTTTAGTTCCATTCGTTTATGTACTTTCATTCCTCTTACGCATTCGATTACCCAATTAAATGGGTATGAGCATATACTCTCATAATGTGATTCAAGCATACACTTACAACCCGGTAACATCGGGTTAATTGCTTTCAACATAAATCTTTCGTTCTATCCGTTTAACGGATTGAACATCATACACTCGTTATTGCATTCATGACCACCCGTTCTAAATGGATGGTACCTTATCCTTACTCGACTTGTTCAATTCGAACCGGTCGACTTGTATAGCTTATCATAACCTTCGTTAGCATAATCAAATCCGCAAGGGATTCGCTATCCACTTACTAATCACCATATTCATTATAACTAGGATTGTTCCTCATAATTATTAACAATATTTAAGTAAGGTTTTGTATGCAACGGAACATACCTCGATCTTGTGAGCCTTCCGATTAACACCGAATTTCCTTGTCAATTGATGAGATTTGCAAGAACAAGGGTAACCCTTGTTTCTCCTGCTTCTGTTCGATCCCCAGAACACACACACGTGTGATTTTGGGGTTTCCCTCCTTCTAATACCCTTACTTAACAATTTGTCATGTTTAACCCCCATAGAATTTCATTTATTTCATTAAACACTTTCCACCCTTTAACTAGCTTTTGTAACATTTTACTAACTTAGTTAATTCTTTTAATTATTTAAACTTAGTTTCATGTTATCCTATTTTGGGGTGTTACACATCCTTGTCCAACACGTGGCGCTGGACATGATCAAGGTCCGAGGGGTTTTTTTTGTCTTTTTAGTATTCTTCTCCTTTCCCGATTTTCGCGTTTGACATGCTGCTTCATTTTTTGCGTGCAAGATAATTTTGGCGTTATCTAGCATCATTAATTACTTGGCGTTTTACTGTTTTTCTCATATTTCTTCTCGTTGAAGTAATTCTTTTTGTGTCACATAGTTAATTTTTTGGCGTTATGGCTTTTTCCATGTCATTTTTTTGGCGTTTTGGGTCTTTTTGTTAATAATTGATTACCATAGACTAATATTTTATAAAATTACAATAATACGAAATGAAAATAAATTAATAGTCTTCCTTGTGTGAGATTACATCAGAGATGTACCCATCGCTTTGTTCATCACTTTCTTCAGATTCATCATCATCAAATTTAAGATTTGCGTATAACGCCATTAGCTCGTCGCTTCTTTGCTGCAGCCTATTCTTGAATATCACTGCATCCTTGGATTTTGGATCGTTTGAAGGTGCTAAATCACAGAGTTGTTCAATGATAGATAGCAACCCTGTCTTCAACATTTCTTCCATTGGCAATGAATATTGCACCACGTTTTTATAAGTCACTTCAAGCGTTCTTCCTCAAGCATCACCCAACTGCTAAGTTTTGGTAGAGGAGTATCGTCAATATCATCATCATCTTCATCATCTTCTGCCAGAAATTTTCTCTTCAGTCTTTTTATTACAGTTCGGGTTCTTTCACAATCGTTGGCCATTGGAACCCCAAGGACCAAGATATCCCTTTGAACCCCTTCATTCATACCATTGATTGTCCTTACCTTTACCCTTCTCCTATCAGAGAACTTTATGATGAATCGTTTATCTTTCCTTTCAAACCTCCATGCAATAACCTTAGCCATTTTTAAAGTTTTTGGTGTTTTGGACAATATGTGGCGTTTTAGTCAATGTTTTTGGCTTGTTTGAGCTTTTGTTCTCATGATCTTCTTTTATATTGACTTTTTTTTCCCGCGAATTACAAGTAATTATGGCGTTTTGAAAAAGATAAATAAATTTAATCCCCCAAGTATTTTGCTTTCAATATAATAAATGTTAGTAGTTATGTTTCCCGTCGTTTCATTTTACTGTTTTTGCAGTTACCGGGTTTTGTTTTCAAACTCAACTGTTTTTATGGTGTAACACGTCTAATCTTGAAGGCTGTAATTATTGCGTTTTATTTTCCAATGGCGTTTAGATAACGATTGGACTTTTTTGTTTTATTTTCTTTGCACATTGTTTCACGCTTTTTTTATAATAGTACTTGTTCAAAGTAATTTTATTATAGTTTGGTAGTTTTTTGGGGGCGTTTTTATGGCATGATGGCGTTTTACAAGCATTTGCTCATTTTGGCGTTTTATTATATTTTTCATTATAGTATTAATGTACTATTGTTGTTTATTAACTGAAATTACAAAACAAACAACAGATAAAGAAAATTAAAAAAACAAAATAGAAGCAATTTATGATCTAAATCTTCAGTGTCATCAGTCTCTTTTTTCTTTTGAAACTACAAGAACTGTCACAAATAAATGGTGTTTTGGGTTTGGCGTGGTTTATTTTCTTTATTCATGTGTTGAATTGTCTTTGTGGATGTTGGAGACATAGATCGACCCTTTGTGGGTGGATGCTATCTGCCTGTCGTCTTCATTATAATCATCGAGGCCAAAGTAACATTTACACTGGGATAGGTCTCTTCTAATCATCCAAACCTTCTTCAAGAACAAAGATGACAAAATGACATATGGGTGTCATCAGTCCCTCTTTTTTGAATTTTATCCATCTCATGCAGCAAAATCTTACTACACTCACGTAACAAATCATTCAGCGAAACTTTATGCAGAACATTACTGAGTATCAAAGAAAAGATGTTTGCCATCGTTGTATTTTTTGGCGTTTTACATTGAGTTGTATTTTTTTAGGAACCACTGTGTTTTTTATGTTTTTTTTTGGTGTGATAACCGGAAGGTTGTGAGACGTTTCTATTTATAGAATTTTTTTTGGCGCGTAGTTTAGGCGGGATATTATTTTTATAACAAAAAATGTAATTAACATTTATCTGGATGTAAGGCTTGGCGTTATATATTATGGCGTTTCACATTTTGTGGCGTTTTTGTAGCCTGAGAGTTTAAATAAAAACACAGAAAAAGTACGCAGTGATAAAATTGGCGTTTTGTATTTATTTGGCGTTTTATATTTCAATGGCGTTTTATGTGAGAAATGATGTTTTACCTTTTTTACCCTTAATGAAGCGCGTCAACATAATAAAATTGGTGTTATTTACGAAAATGTCACCGCGTCAATCTAGTCCATAGATTGTTTTGATCGGTCGATCCATAAGCGTTCTCACCGTTCTCACACTTTCTACCGTTTTCTCTAAATCCTGACCCAACATATTATTAATTAAATTAATTACATTAAATCCCTTTACCCTCATAAATGAATGGTCAGATATAAGTTCATCTTCCCCAAATTATCTTCTCGCCACACCAAACCCTAATCCCTAATTCATCTTCTTCATCTTCTCCCCCTGGTTATATTGTTGATGAAGAAACATTCGAGACGGGTTCATCTTCTTCAACGTTACACCCGAATCACCCATCTATAAATTAATGTGCCATCTATAAATCACCCATCTATAGAAAGAGTACGGGGTCGACAATACGGGAAATCTTGTAAAGATCTGACAGCTCTGTTTAAAAGCCAAGAGATTCAGGCTCACAATTAATGGGTCGATCTAATGATTGTTTTTGTAAGTGTTGTGATTGGAGATGATGATTGCTGATAAAACAGCGACGGAGAAAGCTGAAAATAGGTACAATACGAAGCCTCTGGTCGCCATGGATGCTCTATTGTTGTGTGCTCTGTTTTATAAAAAGCAGAAATGAACGAAGAAGACGACAATTGGGATTGCAGGCATATAGCCGAACTAGTAGCCATGTTATCCTTCACATGGCACATGAATTTATAGATGTGTGATTTGGGTGTAACATTGAGCAGTGGTGGAGGTGGAGATAGATGGTGGCGGTGGTGGAGATTGATGGTGGTTGTTATGTAGGAGAGATACAGAGAGAAAGGAGATAGAAGAAGAAGTGGGGGTGTGGTGGAACCTACAAAAGATTATTGTTTTAATAAAGTTTTAAATAAAATAAAAAAGAAATAACCATTTTGCCCCTGAGAAAAATGACAAAATATCAGGATTTAATTTGAGAAATATGACCTGATTTCATTTTTGGACTAAAATGACAATAAAAGTGAAACCATAGGGACCTAGATGCAAAGGTTTCAAATTTGGACTAAAGTGAAAAAAGTGACCAAAACTCAGGGACAAAAATGACAGTTTACTCTTAATAAAACTCTAGTTTAAATATTGATTTTGAAAGTATGTTGGTGGTACCTTTCATATGAAGAAAAACTCGAATACAGATCCACATGAAGAACACAAACAATTTAAAAATGACCTAAAGTTAAAACCACTTTGGAAAGGAGCCTCTCACTTTTTAAAAATACAACATCGATAATCTAATTGCCTTGCCTTTCAAAAAAGAAGTATTCTTTTAATGAAAAGGGTTTCCCAATAGGCTAGAGTCAAAGGGGACTTTTTACAAAGATAAAAAATGTGTGTTTTGGTAAAGTTGCAAGGACCAAATTTATGAAAGAAAAAAAGGGAAGGTGGTGTAGGATAAAGACTCATTATGCCACGTCAGCACCTACTGAATAAGGAGCTTCATTGTTAATTGGTATGGTGTGAAGATAAAGCTTCATAAAGTCATTGTCATCATTACTCAATTATTTATTTTTTAAATTTAAACTTTTTAAATTAATAAAAGTTATATAAAAAATAAATATCAAAACAATATTTAAAATAAAACGTTTTATAAAACTAGAATAAAAACAATTACAACCCAACTTAATTTAAAACAATACATATAAACTTAAAATAAATGGCTTAATTGTTAAACCGGGGACGCAAAATTCTCCACGCAGTAAGATGACGGAAGTTTCTCCCCTGATTTAGTTGGTAGTCGGCACGGCCACCTCAGTCACTTGCTATTTAGTTACGCCATCTTTATGTTCCATGGCATGACGGAAGAGCATCTCAAAAACCCCGCAACTTGCTTACATCATAGGCCACCTCCCAGTAATGTAATTCAAGTTACAGTTATTTAAACCCACTTGTTGACGAAAGTGCGTCAAATCACGTTCCAAGTAACAAAAGATCTAATGGTTGCCCTTGTAACATGCACCTAATTGGTAGCCAAAGCGATGTATTCCTCTTCGATCCAACAATTTGCCATAAAATGGTTGAAATTGTGATAGAGATGATTGAAATTGTGGTATGAATGGTGGTGATTTGTGGTAAAAGATGGTGAAAATTGGGGATATATATATAGGGGATGTGGGTATAAAATAATAATAAAAACTTTTTTTAAAGTATTACTGTTTCAAACGCTAAAAAAAAGGCAAAACAAACCGTTGGCGCTCGCCAACCTAATCATGCTTCAGTCGACAGCGCGCTATACCCCCACCCACCCACCCCTAATTATTGTGTGGCAGTGTGCAGGCGCTATCATGCCTAGGTGGCATGAGGCGCCACCCGACACCTTTTAGCCGTACAGACAAATTATTTTTTTCTTAACTTAGGCTATACTTACGAACACCTCTCCCACACTTTTATGACACCTCTTGCAATACTAAAAACCTAGAAATATCATACATCTATGAAGAAGATCAAAAGTCAAGCAAGAGAACAACTTCAAGTTTCGACAATCTTTTATTATACCTTATTTAGTTAGATGTTTGCATGGTGAAGACTCCCTTGATTAGTAAGACACTTCTAAGGTGAAAACTACCTATACATAGTGAAATGATAGTATATCGATGATCCCCACCACTTTAGAGATAACTAGTGGAGCAACTCTTTATTAGAAAATCAATGAGAGGACGTGGAGTGGATTAGTTAATATCCCATCCGTTTAACTTTTATTTATTGTAAAAATACAAAATCCAATAATTGAAGCTCTTCCACATTTAAGTTAAAAGATAATTTTTTAAGGAAACCTATTCACCCAATGTTTTAAGAAAGAGTAAAGTGCAATTTCCCTCCCTGAGGTTTCGTCCGGATTGCCCTCTGACTCCCTCTCTTCCAGTTTTTGCCCTCTCAAACCCTAACATGGGTATTTCATTGCCACATGCCCCAACAATGTTAGTAGCAGTTGTAAACTCATGTGAAAAGACAATCTTACCCCTTTACTATTGCTATATGCGACCCAGTCGTTTATACACTATCACAATATGCAACCCCCTCCAAAAACACCCAGTTTGACTTTATAAGTCAACAGATTCTAAAGTTTGACTTTTATAAGGCTACCTATAAGATGAATCTCCACCTGCACTACACTAACCTGCCGATTGTACTTGTGCCTGTTCCATGACCACCACCATATGCCAGATGATTTCTTCCACCATGGACTTACCACTTAATCATCATCATCACGATCATCAACAACAAACCTGATCATCACCATCAACACAGTGGTCCTCATATGCCAGGTTAGGCACCAAAACAATTGATCGCCACCTACGAATTAGATTGTGTGTGATGGTCAGGGGCGTAGCTTTCAAAGGGCAGGGGGCGCCCGACCCCCCCGAACTTTTCGCTCAGTAGTGTTACGCATGTACGTTTTGTATAGAATTTTTTAGGTATATACGTTTTCGACCCCCCGGTTTTATAAAAATAAAATTTACTTATATAGAATTTTTAGGCCCGGTGACTTCCGACCCCCCGGTGGAAAATTTCCAGCTTCGCCACTGGTGATGGTGGTGATCTGGTGGTGACGGCGGGAAGACGACACAAAGGTTGAACGCCAAATTGTTCAACCACCTCAAAACAACCATCACCCGCACCACCGTGTGGTGGTTCTGGGTCTTCGACAGGTGCAATCCGGCTACATTGTACCCATAACAGTGAAACAGAGCTTAGATTGTGTGTGAACGACATGATTTCATTACAACGAAAGTGATATAGAGGTTTGTAATCGTACCAATGATCAATTCATGCTCCATTTGCACATTGAACTCCATTGAATCCGGTGGTGTGTGTAAACGCAGTGAAGATGAAGAAGATGACTTTATGTGTGTTAGTTGAGGGTGTTAGAGAATTAAAGGGATAATATAAGGGAGATATAAGGTGTGGTCAATAAAATTCGTGGGTGAAATTACATCCTTATCCGTAAAATTAACAGTCAAACTAACAGTTGACTAACTGTTGAGGCATGTGGTAATGAAATATCCACGTCAGGGTTTCAAAGGGCAAAAATCTCAAGGAGGCAAATTGTGCTTTACTTTTAACGAAACCTATTCACCCTCTTCTAGTTTTCTACAAACAATACAAAAAGATAAAGATTATTGATTTAAGGATATGTACCGTTAGTCGCGGCTAGATCGGACCACCGTAGGGTTTGGTTTCAAAACCCCATATCATCACTTGCATGAACCAGAACAGAATCCAAGATTGTTGAAGATCAAGTGTTCGCCACATGGTCCACATTGCAACCTAAGATCAGATGTGCAGTTTGATAATGATGAATTGATGATAGTAGTTTGATGGGGATGATGATATCAGCGGTGGTGATATAACTCTCGTGGTTTCAATAATTGACGTAATCTTGTGTCGCCTCAAATTAATTGACGAAATATTTTCTCATATCCGATATCAGCTGATGCGTCGACGGCCGACTCCTCCCAGCCAAAAAGATGGCTGATGCGTCTGGCGCATAAAGGTTGGTTGACACCTCCCATTTACTAGGCTGATTCCTCCCATCAGCTTGGCTGACTCATTCTAGTGGCTTGGCTGGCTCCTCATGTTTTGGCCGACTCCTCTCATCGCTCGGCTGAGTCCTCATATTTTTGGCTGACTCCTCCCATTGCTCGGCGGACTCCTCAATATATATATATATATGGTAAGGTTTATGCGAGAACCACCTTTATTGCGAGAACCACGAGAACCAATGTGAACACAAACTAAAATAGCTAAAAAAAACCTAACCCCCACCCCCCAAAAACCTAACCCCCCCCCCCCCCCCCCCAAAAAAAAAAAAAAAAAACCTAACCCCTCTCCCCAAGCTAAATGCTAAAACTAAAACCCTCAAAAAACCTAACCCACCCCCCACCCCCACCCCCCAAGCTAAAATGCTAAAAACTAAACCCCTAAAAAAAATCTATTTTTTTAAGTTAAAATCGCTACTTTTAGTAGCAAAAAAAAATTCAAATTTAAAAAAAAAAAAAATTTGCCACTAAAAGTAGCGATTTTTTTATAAAAAATATTAAATTTTTTTTAGGTATTTTTGGTTGTGTTCACATTGGTTCTCGCGGTTCTCGCAATAAAGGGTGGTTCCTAACGGATATATAGGGTAAGGTTCATGCGAGAACCACCCTTATTGCGAGAACCGCAAGAACCAATGTGAACACAAAATAAAATCTAAAAAAAATCAAAAAAGCACTCAAATTTTTTTTTTATTTTTTTTAATATTTAAAAAAAATCGCTATATTTCGTTACCATAAAAAAAACTTTTTTTTTTCGAGTAACAGTTATCCATACACATGTGCATATGTATCATTACTTCAACAAATTCGGTAATACGTTATCAGGAATAGACAATTGCACTTTAATTTACAATACCATTAGTAATACACTACTTTTTACATTACCAATATTCAAAATGCACATGTGCATCATTAGGTATTATCAAGATATAACGTGTTTTGGTACAAAAAGTTTGTGATTTTGAATGGAGAAGTATGCCCATATACATGTTTTTTGGTTAGTTATATCTAGTGGTTGATGGTTTTGTTATAGTTGTCATTTTTTGATGTAATATATTAATTGGATGGTATAAATGGTGTTTACATACATGTAATAAAGTGAAAATATTGTTAATGGTATTGTATTATGGATGGTAGGAGGTAATGGTATTGTATTATAGATGGTAGGAGGTAATGGTAGTGTATTATGGATGGTATGATAGATGAAAGGGAAAATGTATTCAAAGTAGTGTACCAAAACACCTTATTTCATGTTGATACATATAAATGCACATGTGTATTTATAATATTGGTAATGTAAAAATTAGTGTATTACATATGGTAGTGTAAATGAAAGTGCAATTGTCTAATATGTGTAATGAATTACGGAATTTGTCAAAGAAATGACAAAAATGCACATGTGCATGCTTGTGTATTATTGATGGAATGATAGATGAAAGAGAAAGTAGTGTACCAAAACACCTTATTTCATGTTGATACATATAGATGCACATGTGCATTTCTAATATTGTTAACGTAAAAAGTAGTGTATTACACGTGGTAGTGTAAATGAAAGTGCAATTGACTATTATTTGTAATGAATTACGGAATTTGACAAAGAAATGATACATATGCACATGTGCATGGATAACTGTTACTCGAAAAAAAAAATTTGAAATTTTTTTTATTAACAAAATATAGCGATTTAAAAAAAATAGTAAAAAAATTAAAAAAAATTTTGGGTGTTTTTTATATTTTTTTAGGAATTACTGTTTGTGCTCAAACTGGTTCTCGCAATAAAGGATGATTTCTAAGGATCTTTGTCCTATATATATTTGTCATGTTTCCATTTATTCTATTTAATATCTATTTAATATAACATTTATACGGCACACCAACCTATACAAATTTAAGTGGTGTGTGACTGTGTGTTGTTGTCATTCAATAGACAATCTAGCCAGTTGCCAACGATTCTAATGGCAGTTATTTTCAAGTCTATAATTTGTCATTTTTGACTTGATGTATGAAGTGTTCATCAAGACAACTCCTTCTATGTGATTATAAACTGAATGAAATTTAGGGCCACTCTTTGATAATCACTCTCATAGTTCTGTTTCTACAAGAAGTCATGGAGTTCCCTCTCTCATTTTTAACAACTTTAACATCCATTTTTGTTGTTTTGGCAATAGCTTTCCTGCTGCAGATCTTGAGGAGAACGGGGTTAAACATAGTGAAGAACCAAGCAGCACCTCAAGCAAAGGGTTCATGGCCTATAATTGGACACCTGCACCTTCTAAGTGGATCTCGACCACCTCAACAGGTTTTAGGAGACATGGCTGACAAATATGGCCCTATCTTTACCATCAAGCTTGGTATTCACCAAGTTTTGGTTGTGAGTGGTGGGGAGGTAGCTAAAGAGTGCTTTACCACACACGACAAGGTGTTTGCGAGTCGACCGAAAGCAAAGGCATCAGAGATCATGGCCTATAACTACGCCATGTTTGGCCTGGCTCCATATGGTGATCACTGGCGACAAGTTCGCAAGATCGTTATGCTTGAGGTACTCTCTCAACGACGAGTCGAGATGCTTGGACTTGTTCGAGTTTCAGAAGTTAGAACATCCACGAAGGATATATATGAGGCGTGGCTAACGAACAAAGACAGTGAAGGTTCGGATATGGTAAAGCTGGATATGAAACAATGGTTTGGGAACTTGGCATTTAACGTCTTGGTTAGGATTATTTCAGGGAAGAGGTTTCAGCTCAACGATGAAGAAGGAGTTCGATTTCAAAATGTGGCAAGGAAATTCTTTGAGTTATTAGGCACTTTTGTGGTGTCAGATTTCGTTCCCTTTATGAATCGTTTCGACGTGGGAGGATATGAGAAAGAAATGAAGATGACAGGTAAAGAAATGGACAACATCATTGAAGGATGGTTGAAGAATCGAAAGAGAGAGAAAGAGTCTGGGCAGCAACAAGAAGGCGACCAATTCTTCATGGATGTGCTGATTTCTATTCTCCAAGATGCATCTAAAGAGGATTTCCCAGGTTATGACCATGACACAGTCATCAAAGCTACATGTCTGGTAATCTTAATTTACCTTGATCAATTGTACAATTAGTCAATTACTATTGCTAGAAAAGTATGGAAATTTCTGACAAAAAATAGCATCAAAAATTCCTATACATTTCCAACAAAATACTTACGTAAGAAAATATTGTGTAGGAAATTACTGGCCGGGGAGGAAACGCCTAGGAAAATATTGTGTATGAAATGCGTAGGATATGTAGGTATCGAAAAGTTTTTCTAAGACAACTTTCTGACGAATTCCGTTTGTCAGAAAGTTGTCCCTAATGGTTGCTACCTACGCATTTCTGACGAATTTCAACATAGGAAACAACCAAGATCTCTAGTAGGGTGCTGCATAATTATTTGCTGATATATGCATCTTAATATTTTTAAAGATACAGTGTGCGTCCAAGATCTCTATAACTACGCCATGTTTGGGAAAGTAACATTTTATATATTGCTGTTCCCTTGATGTTATTCGCATGGGAAAGTAACAATTTTGAAATACCCTACTGGATTTTTTTTACAGATCATAAGTTTTTATAAAAGCTTAAGTTAACGTCATATTGGTTATAATCGAATCCAACAACATTTTCAATAATTTAAATCGTGCTGCAGGCAATGATAACTGGTGGATCTGACACCACATCTGTGACTTTAACATGGGCTTTATCTTTGCTACTTAATAACCCAGACACATTAAAAACTGCCCAAGATGAAATTGATGAACATGTTGGAAGAGACAGACTGGTGGAGGAGTCGGACATAAAGAATTTGGTTTACCTCGATGCTATTATCAAAGAGACATTGCGTTTATACCCGGCTGCACCTCTCGCCCTTCCTCATGAGTCCATGGGTGATTGCGTTGTGAGTGGCTACAACATCCCAAGGGGCACACGTTTGTTGGTAAATCTTTGGAAAATCCACCGTGATCCAAATATATGGTCAGATCCTTATGAATTTAAGCCAGAAAGATTCTTGACAAGTCAAAAAGATATTGATCTTAAAGGAAAGAATTTTGAACTGCTTCCATTCGGTAGTGGTAGAAGAATGTGCCCGGGTGTTTACTTTGCCTTACAGGTTTTACCTTTAGCATTAGCGAATGTGATTCAACAGTTTGTGATAAACAAAACATCAAATGAACCAATTGATATGAGTGAAAGCTCGGGACTTACTACTAGCAAAGCCACGCCACTGGAGGTCCTTCTTGCCCCTCGTTTATCCGACAAAGTGTATCATGTTGGCATGTGATTGATATATATCAGGCATCAAAAATAAATAATAACTTGTAAGACTTAAGTTGTAAACATCTGTATCAACAGAGATGTATGCTTTAGTTCTTGTGTGTATGAGAAAACAGAACACAGATAACAGGAGTTCTATCCTTTTGTTTATTCATTCATTTGTTTTATTGTTTTCAGCTTTAATTATCATGTAAAATGTTATGTTGCACTTCGCTCATCTCTTTATACTATGATATCTTCGACGCACACTGATTATAATTCTTAACCAAGGTGGTTTGTGTCCAAATTTGTAATGGCGTGTGAATGTATCAAACAATTCAAGAACACTGTGCGGTCTCATGATTATATCAAACAATCCAACAACAAATAGAACCTGACTTGGTTTCACAATAAACACAAGATACTAGCCTTACCCCCACCTCACAAACCAAATCTAACATAAACCTTAGATCTCACATGACTCGAAAGAATTGATATACATCTATTAATTCATCACATATTAATGAATAGTAACATACTTTTGTCTTTTGTAATTTTGTGTATTTTTTTTTAACTTAAGTTTTTTTTTTTCATTTTGATTTTACAAGTTTATTTTTTTATAATTTTTCCGTAAAAAGTTAAACAAGATTAGTATTGTTATTAGTTTTTTGTTTACGTTTTTTGGTCGTCATTCAGTTGCTACTTAGCACAGCGTTTGGTGGTCACTTTTAGTCCCTTAGTTTCTTTTTCGCTTAGTTGCTATTTAGCACAGTGTTTAGTAGTTTTATATCATGAGTCACTTAGTTTCTTTTTTCCCGCGTTGCGGGGAGCTTAAGACTTGTTGTAATCAATTGTTAACAGTGATATCATATAAAGGAAAGTACGAAAGTGCTTCATTGAAAGCTGCAAAACAGAAAGTTTGGACCACAAAATGGTGTTCTAAGCTTTGTAGTAGAAAAAATGATGAAGAAAAGTGTGTTTGAACTCACTTTTGGACTTGGAATAATTCTGTCTTTTCTTGATGTTGCAGCTGATTTGAGAGCAATTTGAGTCTGTAAATGAGTTGGGAAAGTGAAAATGGGAGGATGAAGGCTTGTTTATATAGAGAGGAGGTAGGGTTTGGAGTTAAAGGAGGTTAGAAGGTGATTGGGAAAGATAATAATGGTCAATCCTTTCAATATACGAGGTTATTATCTTATTATCTATTGCTTTATTAAAAAGGAATAAAAGTAGGGTCGTACACCTAGGTTGTGTTAGACAAATATATTTTAGTCATATAAGCTAGATATATTACCCGTTATCATTATTATTATTATAATTCTTATTCCTAAGTCACAGCAATTATAGCCGAATTATGTATCTGTATATATACATTATGTATTGCACAAATCTAATCTATCAATTCATATTTTATGAACAAACAAATTCTGTCGAAACCCTAATTATAATCAAAGGAAAACTAACATAGTGTTATCAGAGCCAGCGATCGGAATTCTTCATCAACGCAACCAATCGATTTTCATACTAATTCAGACGAAATGAATCAAACACAAGGGATTCAAACTCAAATTCCCAAACTTACTGGACAGAATTATTATCATTGGCACATTTAGATGAAAGTGTTACTCGAATCACAAGAACTATGGGGTATTGTCGAAGACGGATATCAAGAATTGGGAACCAATCCCACAGAAGATGCCACTGCAGTTTATCGAGACTCCATCAAGAAAGATAAACGTGCATTGCACATATTATTTCAATCGGTAAATGAGATTGTCTTCGAAAGAATTGCCATGGCCAAATCATCAAAAGAGGCCTAGAGTATTCTGCATAAATCATACAGAGGAGAAAACCGGGTAAAAACTGTAAAACTTCAAACTCTTAGATGTGAATTTGATGTATTAAAAATGAGAGATGGGGAATCCGTTGAAGATTATTTCAATAGAATAACCCTAATAGTTAATCAATTAAGGATGAATGAAGAAAAGGTTAGCGAACAGCGAATTGTAGAAAAAGCTCTACGTAGTATGACTCGAAACTTTGAGTCTGTAGTGATCGCTGTTGAGGAAACAAAAAATTTAGAGGACGTTTCCACTGAAGAACTGATGGGAATTCTACAATCCCATGAATTACGAATGAAGCGATATGAAGATCCCCCAATCGAACATGCATTTCAAATTCAAAATGCAAATCAAGATAGATTTCAACAAACTCGAAATGATGGGGGAGGAAGAGGACGCGGCAGAAATAAAGGCCGCTATTCGAGTTCCATTAGATGTTTTAGTTGTCAGAAACTTGGTCACATAGCCAGGTTCTGTCAAAAGAAAGACGAAAACGGAAATACCGATAACGTGTTAATTCATCAAGATGATGAACCGGAAGAGAAAGGGACACCATGTTCATGATTTTCAACATGGAAGAAACAGTCAAAGATGACTGTTGGTATTTAGATAGTGGCTGTAGTAATCACATGACAGGAAACAAAAGCATGTTCATTAGATTGGACGAATCTTTAAAAAAGGAAGTAAGAACGGGTGATGACAAGAGATTAGAGGTGTTAGGCAGTGGGGAAGTCATGATTGCAATACGGGGACGAAGTAAAAGAGTACCAAATGTGTTCTACGTGAAAGGTTTGAAACATAATCTTTTGAGTGTGGGGCAACTCATACAAAAAGGATATGCAGTCAAGTTCGAAAAGGAACAATGCACAATCAAGGACACAAACAATGAAATTATGGGTACCATAAGAATGACAAATAACAAGATGTTTCCACTCAATCCTGAAAGCAATCTAACGTTAGCCATGACTATGACAACGAAGGACGTCTCGATACTCTGGCACAAACGCTTCGGACATGTGAATTTAGATACCTTGGTAGACATGGGAAACAAAGAACTAGTGCTTGGGTTACCGAAAACTTCAAGAGATAACAAAATATGTGAAGGATGCGTATCAGGTAAACAAGCAAGAAGGACTTTTCCGAATAAAACCAAGTGGCATGCAACTAAGCCACTACAACTTATCCACTCAGATATCTGTGGTCCAATGAGAACAGAACCCATTGGTGGTTGTAGATACTTCATCACTTTCATCGACGACTTTACAAGAAAGACTTGGGTTTATTTCCTTAAACTCAAGTCCGAGGCCTTGAATTACTTTAAAGTATTCAAAGCATTAACCGAAAAAAAATCAGATCATATGATAAAAACGTTAAGGACTTATCATGGAGGAGAATATTGTGGAAAGACGTTTCAAGATTTTTTAAAAGTAAACGGGATACATCATCAACTCACTAATAGTTATTCACCCCAATAGAATGGAGTAGAAGAGCGTAAGAACAGAACGTTAATGGAGTTAAGCAGAAGCATGATGAATATAAAGAAGTTACCGAATAAGTACTGGGCAGAAGCAATAGCATGTACTACTTACATTCTAAATCGAACGATCACTAAGTCTAGACCTAATACAACTCCTTTTGAAGCATGGAATGGAAGAAAACCCAACGTAGAACATTTCAAAGTTTTCGGTAGTGTAGCTTATGTTCATATACCCAAGCAACAGTGGAATAAATTGGATGACAAAACCGAGAAAATGATCTTTGTTGGATACAGCGAAAACAACAAAGGATATAAGCTGTATAATCCAGTGAACAATAAGATCATAATAAGTCGAGATGTTGTTTTTGATGAAACTAAAAGATGGGTAACAAGTTCAAAGCCAACTGATGTTCCATACATGATAATCGAGGATAAAGAGGAATATACAGAACAAGATATCACGAACCAGGAGCCCTCGGATGATCACAACGTACCTGATTCTGCACAAGATGAAGATACACCAGGACCTGCAGACGTGAATGAACCTGCAGATGTAAATGCAGAAGAAATGTCTGGATCAGATATTTCGCAACAGCAGACTCAGCATCAGCATATTGACGAGGCTTCATCGACAGATTCTGAAAACGAAGTGATTAATACGAGAAACATTAACAGTATTTACAGAGATACAAGGGCCCTAACTAATGCTGAAGTATTGCAAAAGTACAATGAAAGCCAGGTGATTAATTTTGTTCTTTATGCTAATACCGTTCCAATCACTTATGAGGAAGCTAGCAAAGATACAAAATAGATCGATGCCATGGACAAGGAAATGGAGTCCATTTATAAAAATCAAACATGGGATCTAGTAGATCCTCCAAGAAATCAAAAACCCATAGGAGTCAAATGGATATACAAGACAAAGTATGATGAAAAGGGCAATATAGACAAATATAAAGAAAGATTGGTAGTAAAAGGGTACAAACAAAAGTTTGGAATAGATTATCAAGAGGTATTTTCTCCTGTAATCAGATTTGAGATGGTGCGTTTAGTACTGGCTCTCGCGGCTCAAAATGATTGGCATCTTCATCAAATGTATGTAAAAACTGCGTTCTTGAATGGAAAATTAAAGGAACAAGTTTATATAGAACAACCACAAGGGTACGCCAAACAAGGAGAAGAAACAAAGGTATGTCATCTCAAGCGAGCATTATATGGTTTAAAACAGGCACCAAGGGCGTGGTATAGTCAGATAGATACATATTTCATGCAACATGATTTTAAAAAATGCACATATGAACATACCTTATATACTAAGGATGACAAGGAAGGAAAGTTGGTGATATGTCTATGCGTAGATGATTTGATTATAGCTAGTAGTTCTATGAAGCAAATTTCTGACTTCAAGGATGCAATGAAAAGGGAATTCGAGATGACAGATATGGGTAAATTACATTACTTTCTCGGTATGGAGGTACTCTATGAGAATGGTAATATAATTCTATCTCAAAGGAAATATATGAGGAACCTACTAGAAAAATATAGAATGGCTCAATGCAATACAGTCTCAACTCCAATGGAATATGGCCTCAAATTATATAAGGATGATCCGGAAGAGTTTGTAGATGAAGGTGTATATAGAAGTCTTGTAGGTAGTTTAATGTATTTAACAAATACGAGGTCGGATATCATGTTTGCAGTGAGTAAAATGAGTAGATTTATGGAAAGCCCAAAGAGAAGCCACTGGGAAGCCGCTAAACGCATACTTAAATACATTAAAGGCACTCTAGATCAAGGTATCACGTACTCTAAAGGAGGTAAACAGAAGCTTGTGGGTTTTAGTGACAGTGATTATGCAGGAAACCTCGACGATAGTAAAAGCACATCCGGATATATCTTTCACCTAGGTTCAGGACCTATATCATGGTAATCAAAGAAGCAAAAGGTTGTAGCTCTATCTTCAATAGAAGCAGAATATATGGCCCTAACCCTAGCCGGGTGTCAAGCAATATGGCTCAAAGGAATCCTAGATGAACTGCAAGAAAAGAACGATTATCCAATACCTATATACTGTGACAACAAGTCTACTATCTGTCTTGCTAGAGATCCAGTGTATCATGGTAAAAGCAAGCATATACGAGTCAAGTATCACTTCATCAGAGATCTAATAAAAAAGGAGGACGTAGCAATAATATTTTGTACAACAAAGGATCAGTTGGCTGATATAATGACCAAGGCACTACAACCGAAAGATTTTCCTCGCTTAAAGACTTTACTGCATATGATGCTGCGTTGATCTAGCTTACGGGAGGGTGTTAGACAAATATATTTTAGTCATATTAGCTAGATATATTACCCGTTATCATTATTATTATTATAATTCTTATTCCTAAGTCACGACTGTTATAGCCGAATTATGTATCTGTATATATACATTATGTACTTCACAAATCTAATCTATCAATTCATATTTTATGAACAAACAAATTCTGTCGAAACCCTAATTATAATCAAAGGAAAACCAACAGGTTGTTCCCCTTCAATACCCGGCTGCAGGGGGTAGGTGTTGGCATTAACTCAATAAATATTTCTTTATTTTTATTATTTTTTTTATTTCTTTATTAAAAAGGAACAAGTGCGGTTCAAAAAAGAGGATATGTATTCACAGTGTATCATCACGTATGAGAGTGAAAGGAATATAAATTTCGTTTATTCTCTAGAATTATTATTGTTTTTGGTTGCGGGAAATGTGCGAATCGTGCATCGGTTTCGAAATGAATGAATATCAAGTATAAAACACATTAAAATTGAGATAGCATAAAAGAGCGTTTAACGTAAAACTTGGAGTGTCACGGAACATAACTAAGACTTTTCCAAAGTGAATCGAAAGTTCCTTCGAGTTAGGGAAACGTGTTTTGGCCTAATAGGTAGAATACTCTCGTTGAGAAGCGATTAATGCTATTCACCCTTCTAGTTACTACACGTCCCTAGTCGATTGAAAATTCAAAACTTTGACGGGATTGAAAATCGAGTGGGACTAGTTGTCAAGATGCGAGTTTCACCCCTAACTTGGCAACATCGTACCCTAGATGTGGTTGGTACTCGTCAAACGGGTTAAGAAATTTAATTCCGACTCGTTGATGAGGGTCCACTAGAGTTAAAATAGGAAATTTCCCATCAAGACGTGGATTTCATTCCTAACTTGATGGTGTAATTCTGTGCAAAAAAAGCGAATAACGCGGATTGAGAGTCGTTCACCAAATTGTGGGTTTCACGCATATTTTGTTGAAGTCATCTCGTTTGTACAATACGAGTGTCGTCATGTCTTCATGTGTATATTTGTGTAAAGGTCTTAGGAAAGACACATGTATAATTTAAGACGAAGTGAACAGAGAGAAGCAAAATAGGCAGAATTGTAACATTTAAGCATGAAAAGCAAGAATGGTCAAAGTTTGGGACTTAAACTATAGACTAGGTCAAATCATGGCAATTCTACCTATTTCCTATAATTATGGCTCTGATACTAATCTGTCACACCCCAACCGATGGCGGAAACATCGGAGTGAGACGAAAACAAGATTGCTTAAGACTTCATAACACTACTTGCGACAATAATTAACAAAACCGATTTCATTTCATTGATAATAATTCAAGTACAACATGTGAAATGGAAAATACAACAAGTTCATAAATCAAGTACAACATAATATTTGAAACAAATACAACAACAAAAGCTAGATTTCTAAGGTGTGTATCTAATCAACCCTACTAACTTTCATCATCATCAACGTCATCAATTTCTAGCAACATGTTCAAAGTATAGTTCAATACAAAGCGTATTGGCGAGTATACAAGTTTGATAATAGCATAAGTATAAAAAGAGTTTAAACAATCAACATGGTATAAATGTTATCTAAAATTAACATACGATTGGCATGCAACTATAAATGTCAACCCAAAGATTACCGCTAGCGTAATCCTATCGTAGCAACGATAGGACCGTTCTGTTTTAACTTAACTTGACCACAAGACTACGGTCGGTGCGTTACTCCTATAGCGCTATATACATGTTAAGTGAGGCTTGATCGAATTTAATGACAAGTATAACACATAAGAATGTTCCAACACATAGGAATCAGAGAATAACGTATTAAGCATGTATGAATGATTGTTTGTTTGTGATTGCATAAAGTATGTGTGTTTGTGTAAGTTTGAATCTGTAAACATGTTGCACCCAAAAGTTTAAAACGTAAAAAGGGTGTCGAGCATACTCACGGTTTTGCAAAGCTTCCCTTTTTAAACCGCGAGTTTGACGAACGAGAGGGTGGAACACCAAAGTTACCCTCCAATAGGGAATGAAGGTGTGTGAATATTCGGATTTTTCACAAAAGATTTGGATTGGAATATAAGTATAAAAAGTATGTATTCATAAAAATATATCTTGTCTAAGTACACCTTTTGACACTAAGTTTTTATGTTATTTCATGGGTCCTAACTTCCCCATTAGAATCAAAAACGAGGAACTTAAAACAAAGATAAGATAACCTAAGTTCATAACACATGACCACAACCGATTAGCAATATATATATATATATATATATGTATATATATATATTATAGTATAGTATACCTAATACTAAGTCCATCATTAATGTCAAGAATGGAGGTATGATTAACCTCATTGTATGGATTCACCAATGCAGAAATCATCACAAGGATGATTCGGATGGTCATGAATGAAAAATGAAAATACCACTATCTAACAAGTTCATCAAGTAGTCAAGTAATATCAACCCGAGGGTTTCATACCCATCATGGAAAATGTTGGAGATGCGGCGGGGTTGTGTTACTTTAGGACTAGGAGACCACTTGGAATATCATGATAAAACATCAAGTGAGGTGGTGGAACAAGTTAGGATAGCCAAGTCTTCCAAGTTTCACACCTTCACCAAAACACAAGTCTTGCCATATGGACTATGGTAGACTTGGATGGTTTCAAAACTTGTGGGTTGTCTAAACCCTATCAAAACAGAAAGTTTAGCGGGTGTTTGCACCTCTAAACTCATAAGAATCAACCATACACAAGCTCTCTAACCATGGACTTGATTAGAGGCATGATAAGTACAAGATTATAACACGTTCATAAAGATTAAACAAAATTTCTTCCAAAACAGAAAGTTTAGACCTCAAAATGGTGATATTCCACCATGATTTACCATGGTAAACCTGTGGAAACACTCCTAGAGGTGTTTCAAGATTTGTAGTAGAAGAAAAGATGAAGAAATGATGAAAAAAGTGAGTTTGAACTCACTTTTGGACTTGGAATAATTCTGCCTTTTCTTGATGTTGCAGCTGATTTGAGATCAATTTGAGTGTGTAAATAAGTTGGAAAAGTGAAAATGGGAGGATGGAGGCTTGTTTATATAGAGAGGAGGTAGGGTTTTGTGTTAAAGGAGGTTAGAAGGTGAGTGGGGAAGAGAATAATGGCCAATCCTTTCAATATACGAGGTTATTATCTTATTATCTATTGCTTTTTTTAAAGAGGAATAAAAGTAGGGTCGTACACCTAGGTTGTTCCCCTTCAATACCCGGCTACAAGGGGTAGGTGCTGGCAACTCATTAGATATTTCTTTATTTTTATTATTTGTTTATTTTATTTATTTATTAAAAAGGAACAAGTGACGTTAAAAAAAAGGATATGTATTCACAATGTATCATCACGTTTGAAAGTGAAAGTAATATAAATTTAGTTTGTTCTCGAGAATTATTATTGTTTTTGGTTGCGGGAAATGTGCGAATCGTGCATCGGTTTTGAAATGAACAAAATATCAAGTATAAAACACATTAAAATTGAGATAGCATAAAAGAGAGTTTAACGTAAAACTTGGAGTGTCAAGGAACGTACCTAAGACTTTTCCATAGTGAATTGAAAGTTCTTTCGAGTTAGGGAAACGTGTTTTGGCCTAATACGTAGAATACTCTCGTCGAGAAGGAATTAACGGTATTCACCCTTCTAGTTACTACACGTCCCTAGTCGATTGAAAATTCAAAACTTTGGCGGGATTAAAAATTAAGGAGTGGGACTAGTTGTCAAGATGCGAGTTTCACCCCTAACTTGGCAACATCGTACCCTAGATGTGGTTGGTACTCGTCAAACGGGTTAAGAAATTTAATTCCGACTCGTTGATGAGGGTCTACTGGAGTTAGAATAGGAAATTTCCCTTCAAGATGTGGATTTCATTCCTAACTTGATGGTGTAATTCCGTGCTAAAAATCGAATAACGCGGATTGAGAGTCGTTCACCAAATTGTGGGTTTCACACCTATTTTGGTGAAGTCGTCTCGTTTGTATAATACGAGTGTCTTCACGTCTTCAAGTGTATATTTGTGTAAATGTCTTAGGAAATACACGTGTATAATTTAAGTCGAAGTGAATAGAGAGAAGCAAAATAGGAAGAATTGTAAAATTTAAGCATGAAAAACAAGAATGGTCAAAGTTTGGGACTTAAACTATAGACTAGGTCAAATCATGGCAATTCTACCTAATTTCCTATAGTTATGGCTTTGATACCAATCTGTCACACCCCAAACAATGGCGGAAACATCAGAGTGAGACGAAAATGAGATTGCTCGAGACTTCCTAACACTACTTGCGACAATAATTAACAAAACTGATTTCGTTTCATTGATAATAATTCAAGTACAACATTTGAAATGGAAAATACAATGAGTTCATAAATCAAGTACAACATAATATTTGAAACAAATACAAAAACAAAAGCTAGATTTCTAAGGAGTGTATCTAATCAACCCTACTAACTTTCATCATCATCAACGTCATCAATTTCCTGCAACATGTTCGAAGTATAGTTCGATAAAAGCATATTGGCGAGTGTACAAGTTTAATAATAGCATAAGTTTAAAAAGAGTTTAAACAGTCAACATGGCATAAATGTTATCTAAAATTAACATACGATTGGCTTCTGGCTTGAACAAGTTATCACCAATCTGCAAGATCTTGTCTGTCGTCTCTTGTATGAGCTCGGTACCGGTGATTTGAGTTTCTCCGATCTCGAGCCAAAAAATAGGCGAACGACACTTACGACCATACAGTGCTTCGAACGGTTCCATTTGAATACTCGCATGACAACTGTTATTGTACGAGAATTCTATTAAAAGCAAGTGCATATCCCAATTGCCACCAAAATCGATTACGCATGAATGAAGCGTATCCTCTATAGTTTGGATAATGTGCTCAGTTTGACTGTCGGACTGAGGATGGAAAGCGGTACTAAGATTAAGATGAGTACCAAGAGCGGTTTGAAATCTTTACCAAAGATGGGAGGTAAAACGACCATCACGGTGATGTCAATGGGGATACTATGACGACAAATGACTTCATTCGTGTAGATACGAGCCAATCTCTCGACTTTGTAATCTGCATGAATGGGGAGGAGATGAGCGGATTTGGTCAATCGATCAATGGTTACCAAAATACTGTCTTATCCAGAAGAAGTACGAGGAAGTTTGGTGATGAACTCCATAGCGATACTCTCCCATTTCCAGACAAGAATTTCTGGTTGTTCGAGTAGACTAGACGGGAGTTGATGTTCGGCTTTCACCTTTGAACATGTGAGACACTTCGAAACAAAGGTGGCGATATCCTTCTTCATGCCAGACCACCAACAAGACATACACAGATCGTGGTACATCTTGTCAGCACTAGGATGAATAGAGTATCGAGTCTTGTGTGCCTCCTTCATTAGGAGATCTCGAAGGTCATCGTGATTTGGCACCCAAACGCGATTGAGATAGTAAAGAATACCATCGGATTTGGTTACGAGTTGATCTTCAGCACCACATATCATGTCGTTATAGAGGTTACCCTCTTTAACAGACGAGTATTGTGCTTCTCGAATGTGGTTTCGAAGATCGTCCACGAGTTGGAAACAACGAACAATCTTGACATGAGTTTTACGACTAAGAGCGTCAGCCACGACATTTGCATTACGTGGATGGTAGCGAATCTCGCAGTCATAGTCATTTAACAATTCCACCCAGCGATGTTGACGCATGTTGATTTCCTTTTGATTGAAGATGTGCTGAAGGCTCTTATGGTTGGTGAAGACCACACACTTAGTACCATAAAGGTAGTGTCACCATATCTTCAATGCAAAAACAACAGCACCAAGTTCAAGTTCGTGAGTTGTGTAGTTTTTCTCGCGTATTTTGAGTTGTCTTGACGCGTAAGCGATAACCTTGTCTCGTTGCATGAGGACGCAACCAAGACCTTGGTTAGAGGCATCGCAATACATGACAAAGTGGTTGTTTTTGTCGGCAAGAGCGAGAATTGGAGCATTGCAAAGCATGTCCTTAAGCGTTTGAAAAGACTCCACTTGCTTGAGACCCCAAACAAAAGGTTTATCCTTTTGAGTCAAAGAACTGAAAGGAACGACGATTTTCGAAAAGTTGGAGATGAATCGAAGATAATAACCCGCCAATCTAAGGAATGAATGAATTTTAGAAGGAGACTTAGGTGCGATCTAGTTCTTGACAGCTTTGATCTTTGCGGGATCAACATGAATACCTTTTTTGTTGACGACGTGACCAATGATATGAACCTCTTTCAATCAAAATTCGCACTTGGAAAATTTGGCATAAAGTTGTTCAGTGCGCAAGAGTTCAAGGATAAGATACAAGTGTCGCTCGTGCTCTTCTTGTGTCTTGGAGTAGATTACGATATCGTCGATGAAAACAATCACGAAACGGTCCAAGTTAAGCTTGCACACTCGGTTCATCATGTCCATGAAGACCGCAGGCACATTGGTCAACCACAAAGGGCATGACCATGAACTCATAATGGCTGTATCACGTACGAAAGGCAGTTTTAGGAATATCTTCTTCGAGGACTCGAAGTTGATGGTAACCAGAACGAAAATCGATCTTAGAGAAACACGTCGCGCCTTGAAGCATATCGAAGAGGTCCTCGATGCGACGAAGAGGATAACGATTCTTAACAGTAAGCTTGTTAAGTTCATGATAATCAATGCACATCCGAAAGGAATCATCCTTCTTCTTGACAAACAGAATCGGCGTGCCCCAAGGAGAAGTATTAGGGCGTATAAAGCCTTTATCAAGTAATTCTTGATGTTGGCTAGATAGCTCTTGCATTTCTGAGGATGCGAGTCGGTATGGAGATTTAGCAACAGGCATAGCTCCAGGGGCTAAATCGATATGAAAATCAATTGAACGAAGAGGAGGAGGACTAGGTAGATCTTCAGGAAAAACGTCAGGAAAATCGCAAACAACAGGAACATCACTCATGCTCTTATCTTTGTCCTTCTTTTCCACAACGTGGGTGAGAAAGGCAAAGTAATCCTTGCGAAAGTATTTGTTCGCTTGAGTACACGACATAAGCATGAGACCTTTAGAAGGTTTCTCGCCATAGACGTGTAAAGAGTCACCACTAGGAAGAGGAAGACGGATATTTTTTTCCGAACAAACAACTTTAGCACGAATTCGCCTAAGCCAATCCATGCCTACTATGATATCCAAACTACCCAATTACTTGGGTATGAGGTCAATCGAGAACTTATGATCGTTGAGATTCAAAGAACATTTAGGGAGAACAGAATCGACAGTTATCGACATACCGTTAGCAACTTCGACCGCGAATGATTTTGGCAACATAGAGCGTCTACACTTAAGTAATGGTTCGAATTCAACGGATACAAAACTTTTATATGTGCTAGAATCAAAAAACAAGAAACATAGAAATCGTTTACAAGAAACACATCGTTGATAACATCGTTGTTGTTCTGAGCTTGTGCTTCTATGATTATGAAGGCTCGTCCGCGAGGTTGCTGCTGCTGCTGGTCGTTGTTGTTGCGTTGTGGACATGTGTTGCTAAGGTGTTTTGGATCTCCGTATTTGAAGCAGTCTCGACCGTTGTTTGCTTGAGGCTGAGCTTGGTTCGCAGTAGGGGTTTGGTTTAGGTTACTTTGTCGCTTTGGGCCACTTCAACATTGGTTTGCAAAATGCCCAAATCTATTACAGTTGGTGCATAGGCGGCACGGTGTATGGATCAGATGATGATATAAATAGGTGTTACACTTGGGACGAGTCCCAATGTAAGCTTTCTTCATTGGCTTAGGGTTTTTTGGGTGAGAGCAACTTGTCGCAGGGGTTGAGGATTTTGTGGAGTAACAACCGCAAAGTTTTGGTTTGAAGTCTGCTTCTTACCATTGTTGTTCTTTTTGGTGGGTGCTTTAGTCGGTGTGGGTTCAACAGTGGGTTCAGTGGTGGCTTGGTGAACAGTCTTAGATGAACCCTTGTTGTCGAAGGTTCCATCGAAGATCTTGTTATGGTTAAGCTTGGCTGCCAAACAAAAGGTGTACTCAAGAGTTTTAGGTTGAGCGGACTCGACGAAGTTCATGATGGAGGGAGGTAGGTATCGAACATACTTAGCGATGTCCTTGTCAGTGGAATCAACTTGGCCAGGGCATAGGACACTCAATTGTTTGAACCTAGCTGTAAGGCCGACATTGTCGCTCCCCACTTGCTTAAGGTTCCAAAACTCGTTTTTGAGTTGTTGGAGCTCGTTTGGAGGACAAAACTCATCCTTCATGAGCTTTTTCAGCTCGGTCCAGGTTAGGGCATAGGTGGCGTCGTCACCACGTACATTACGTTCAACAGTCCACCAATCGAGATCTCTCGATTGGAAGACACCGGTAGCATTTGTGGTTCGAAGGTGGTCGGGGAAACCGCTTTGTCGAAACGTGACTTCAATGGCATCAAACCATTGAAGCATCTTGGTTGCACCGTCTTCGCTTGTGAAAGGCATTGAGCTGCACGAATTGAACTGCTTAAAGGTGAAGGTCGACTTAGGCAGATCGCCCTCAGAGTCAACCGAGGCATGAGGGGATTCGGTGTTGGGTGTTGGTTGAATCTTGCTGACGATGTCTGGTATCACCTTGGTCATCTGCTTGGCCATGAACTTCATCATGTCTTTCTTCGACATCGAGTCGGAGTTCGGCTTAACGCTTGACTTGGAGCCTGACTTGGAGCCCTTGCGAGAGTTTGAGAGACGATTGGAAGATATCTAAAGAATCGAAATAAAGGATAAGGGATGGGAGTTAATCATAATGTTTATAAAAAATCAAGTTTGTTCGCATGTATGAGCATGAATAATCAAGTAGCACATAAGTTTCATGTATCTGCATAAGTATAGTAATAGTTAAAAGGAATTGACCTAAGTACTCCTAATTTTACATTAGGTTTTAACAAGGTTAGAAAAGTGGATAGATTTGGCAACAATTTTGAAACCTCAGTGGTCCATTTAAGAAAAACAAACTTTGTGGATAAATCTAGCAATTGTATCTAAACCTCAAGGACGATTTTAACAGTTTACTCTTTTTCTTGTCCGATTCAATTTTTGGCAATTTGTCTTGTGCCTACCCTACAAAAAGGTTTTGTATCCGCCACTGTTTTTTGCCAATGAATTTGCTTAGGTGGCTGGACTTGTATAACGTTCATTAGCTCTTAAAATAATTAAGGACCAAAACCAAATGAACAAATTGATAATGAGTTTTTAAATTTTAATAAATCAGCTGTGTATTTGTTTTTAGTTTGACGGGTCTATACACGAAAATAGTTTCCTTTCAATATACGAGGTTATTATCTTATTATTTATCGTTTTATTAAAAAGGAATAAAAGTAGGGTCGTACACCTAGGTCGTTCCCCTTCAATACCCGGCTACAGGGGGTAGGTGCTGGCATTAACTCATTAAATATTTCTTTATTTTTATTATTTATTATTTTATTTCTTTATTAAAAAGCAACAAGTGTCGTTCAAAAAAAAAGGATATGTATTCACAATGTACCATCACGTATGAGAGCGAAAGGAATATAAAAATAATTTATTCTTGAGAATTATTATTGTTTTTGGTTGCGGGAAACGTGCGAATCGTGCATCTGTTTCGAAATGAACGAAGTAACAAGTATAAAACACATTAAAATTGAGATAGCATAAAAGAGAGTTTAACGTAAAACTTGGAGTGTCACTGAACATAACTAAGACTTTTCCAAAGTGAATCGAAAGTTCTTTCGAGTTAGGGAAACGTGTTTTGGCCCAATAGGTAGAATATTTTCGTCAAAAAGCAAGTAACGGTATTCACACTTCCAGTAACTACACGTCCCTAGTCGATTGAAAATTCATAACTTTGGCGGGATTGAAAATCGAGGAGTGGGACTAGTTGTCAAGATGTGGGTTTCACCCTTAACTTTGCAACATCGTACCCTAGATGTGGTTGGTACTCGTCAAACGGGTTAAGAAATTTAATTTCAACTCGTTGATGAGGGTCCACTAGAGTTAGCATAAGAAATTTCCCATCAAGATGTGGATTTCACTCCTAACTTAATGGTGTAATTCCGTGCAAAAAATCGAATAAAACGGATTGAGAATTGTTCACCAAATTGTGGGTTTCACGCCTATTTTGGTGAAGTCGTCTCGTTTGTATAATACGAGTGTCTTCATGTCTTCAAGTGTATATTTGTGTAAATGTCTTAGGAAATACACGTGTATAATTTCAGACGAAGTGAATAGAAAGAAGCAAATAGGAAGAATTGTAACATTTAAGCGTGAAAAGCAAGAATGGTCAAAATTTGGGACTTAAACTATAGACTAGGTGAAATCATGGCAATTCTACCTAATTCTCTATAGTTATGGCTCTGATACCAATCTGTCACACTCCAACAGATGGCGGAAACATCGGAGTGAGACGAAAACGAGATTGCTCGAGACTTCATAACACTACTTGCGACAATAATTAACAAAACCGATTTCATTTCATTGATAATAATTCAAGTACAACATTTGAAATGGAAAATACAACAAGTTCATAAATCAAGTACAACATAATATTTGAAACTAATACAACAACCGAAGCGAGATTTCTAAGGTGTGTATCTAATCAACCTTATTAACTTTCATCATCATCAACGTCATCAATTTCCTGCAACATGTTCAAAGTATAGTTCAATACAAAGCGTATTGGCGAGTATACAAGTTTGATAATAGCATAAGTATAATAAGAGTTTAAACAATCAACATGGCACGAATGTTATCTAAATTTAACATACTATTGGCACGCAACTATAAATGTCAACCCAAAGATTACCGCTAGTGTAATCCTATCGTAGCAACGATAGGACCGTTCTATTTTAACTTAACATGACCACAAAACTACGGGCGATGCATTCTTCCTATAAAGATATACATGTTAAGGGAGGCTTGATTGAAGTTAATGACAAGTATACCACATAAGAATGTTCCAACACGTATGAATCAGAGAAGAACGTATTAAGCATTTATGAATGATTGTTTGTTTGTGATTGCATAAAGTATGTGTGTTTGTGTAAGTTTGAATATGTAAACATGTTGCACCCAAAAGTGTAAAGCATAAAAGGGGTGTCGAGTATACTCACGGTTTCACAAAGCTTCCCTTTTTAATCCGTGAGTTTGACAAACGAGAGGGTGGAACACCGAAGTTACCCTACAATAGGGAAACGAAGGTGCGTGAGTATTCGGATTTTTGATGAAGGATTTGGATTGGAATTTAAGTATAAAAAGTATGTATTCATAAAAATTTATCTTGTCTAAGTACTCGTTTTGACACTAAGTTTTTATGTGATTTCATGGGTCCTAATTTGCCTATTAGAATAAAAAACGAGAAACTTAAAACAAAGATAAGATAACCTACGTTCATAACACATAACCACAACCGATTAGCATCATGAATTCGGGTATATATTTGTATATATACTATATACTATATATTATATAGTATACCTAATACAAAGTCCATCATGAATGTCATAGATATGAATTCACCAATGCACAAATCATCACAAGGATGATTCGGATGATCATGAATGGAAATACAACTATCTAATAAGTTCATCAAGTAGTTAAGTAACATCAACTTGAGGATTTCATACCCATCATGGAAAATGTTGGAGATGTGTTGGGGTTGTGTTACTTTAGGACTAGGAAACTACTAGGAATATCATGATAAAACATCAAGTGAGGTGGTGGAACAAGTTAGGATAGCCAAGGCTTCCAAGGTTCACACCTTCACCAAAACACAAGTTTTGCCATATGGACTATGGTAGACTTAGATGGTGTCAACACTTGTGGGTTGTCTAAACCCTATCAAAACAGAAAGTTTAGAGGGTCTTTGCACCTCTAAACTCATAAGAATCAACCATACACAAGCTCTCTAACCATAGACTTGATTAGAGGCAAGGTAGGTACAAGATTATAATATATTCATAAAGATTAAACAAAACTTCTTCCAAAACAGAAGGTTTAGACCTCAAAATGGTGATGTTCCACCTTGGTTTACCATGTTAAACCTGTGGAAACATTCCTAGAGGTGTTCCAAACTTTGTAGTAGAAGAAAAGATGAATAAATGATGAAGAAAAGTGAGTTTGAACTCACTTTTGGACTTGGAATAATTCTGCCTTTTCTTGATAATGCAGCTGATTTGAGAGCAATTTAAGTGTGTAAATGAGTTGGGAAAGTGAAAATGGGAGGATGGAGGCTTGTTTATATAGAGAGGAGGTAGGGTTTGGTGTTAAAGGAGGTTAGAAGGTGATTGGGGAAGAGAATAATGGCCAATCCATGAAGAGAAAACAACAATCTACGGATTCAGGGTTTGATTGGCCGCCATAGAAATGGCTTAGAGTCTCGCGCCCCATGGCGTCCCATTTCATCAGCCAAGATTTATTTCACTTTTGGCCCCTGCACTTTGATTCCTTTATTATTTCGTGCAATAACTTGGTTTTTGACATGTTTTTACGTATGAAACGTGTATCTATGTATAATTCAAGTATCGGGAATGTATGTACGAATAATTGCACGTATAATAAGTGTCAGTTTGCAAGTAATGAAGTATTTAAATGATTGATTGCATGTATAACAAGTATGTATAAAATATAAATTCCATTATGATCGAAGTCTCGAATTACAAATCTGGAAATGAAATATGAACATGGTACAAATGCAAGTTTCTAAAATAAGAAATACGAATACACTTTCAAAATAAGGAAAGTACAAAATGCAAAGCGTTACAGTCTCCCCTACTTTAGGAAATTCCGTCCCGAAATTTATTCAAGAGGAAGACTCAATGAACAGATACGGGTACTTAGTCTTCATTTCACTTTCAAGTTCTCAAGTAAACTTAGCGCCACATTTTCCTCCTCATCGTACCTTAACTGTGGGAATTCAACCGCGCCTTAGTTGCTTGATCCCTTGATCCATGATTTCGACTGGTTTCTCCATGAAGTGTAAGGTGTCATTGATTTGAAGATCTTCGAGTGGAACTTGAAGTCCTTCTTCATATAAGCATTTCTTCAAGTTCGAGACATGAAACATTGGGTGAATGTTGTTGAGTTCCTGAGGTAGGTCCGGTCGATACGCTACCTTGCCAATCCTTTCGAGAATCTTGAAAGGACCTACATAGCGAGGAGCGAGGTCAAAGCCTGGGTTACCTCGTTTCTTGTGCTGGTTCTCGTGGTACATGTTTAGGGTTTCGGTTATGATTCGTTATGTCCTTTGTGGGATTTGTTATAGGATATGAACAAACCAAGATAAAACAATAACAATCCCAAACTTTATTATTATCTAACAATGGTGGCCATGGTGAAGTAGTGGCAGTTGTGGTTCGATGTAGGACGGAGGTGATAATGGTTGCAAGTGTTAGTAACGGGAGATGTTGGTTAGGTGTGGTGGTCGGAATAATTAGGTGGGCATAGCGAACCACGGTAGTGTTTTGTTCGAACGGATTGGTTGTTGGGAGATTGTGGTGCAACGGCGGAGGTGGGAAGGGTAGTAAGTTGCAGTGGTTTGGTGATTTCGATGATTGTTATGGTTTCGAAGGTTGTAAGAGTTGGTGGCCGGAGGTTAAGAGAGAACACGGAGGTGATGATGTTTAAAGGTGGTGGTAGCGGTTGTATAGAGTTGGTGATCGTGATGAGAAAGAGATAAAGGTGGGTCCCACCCTGATGATGGTGATTAATATGTTTTTTAACTCAGGGGTAAATTACGTATGTTTTAAAAATTAAACCGATAAACTTAGCCCCCATCCAAATCAGGGACCACTTATGTTATAGATATCAGACATCAAGCACTATCATTGCGATTTTAAACATTTAATTCTTGCAAATCACATGGACCATCCGGGCACTTAACTCTTTTAATTATGGGTAAGTACAAAATAGTGAAGCGAGAGTTATTTGAAACGATGAATCATCGTAAAGGATGATTCATGTGATTAATAAGGATTAAGGATTAAGGACAGAGGAATTTCCTATATACCTAGACTAGATGAAGAAAAAATTAATTTACTTTACATGATGTAAATCTAATATTAATAAAAGAATACTTTTAGTGCCACATAACATTCTTTTCATTGATTTAGTAATAATAATGCTACATGTCATTTACTACTTCAATCTTATAATTTTTATTTATATTTATATTTTTTAACTTAATTCTTTTATTAATATTAGATATATATTATTGATTAGTTTTATTTGGATACTCAAAATATTTTAGATTTTCGCAATGAACAAATAACAAAATATTCTAAATTAGTATTAGTGATAAAAACATTAATACAAATTTTATTATTGCAAATGTAATATATTTAAACGTTATAAATATTAATTATATAGTTTTTCTTTCTTCAAATATCTATACGAATAGCATCTCTACTTTAATTTAATATAGTACTAGGATTTTGACCCGCCGCACGTTGCGGCGGCGTCGAAAGTTAAAGTAACTCGTATTTATACAGTATATTTGACCCGACTCTTTACTTAAAAAAATTACATCACCATCGAATGAAAACGTAGCATACTTAACCCGACTTGCTTTCAAATACAGTTTACCAATGTACACAAAATAAGTAGAAAACGTATTATTTTTTACCAGTCTCGCTCGCTTGAGAAAAAAGTTTATGTCAAAACGTGAGTCATTTACGTTGAAACGTGAATTTTAAAACGACATGTACTTTAAAACTGCGATACACAACGCGTTACGTCGGCGGCACCTTAGTTGTTTATAGCTGACGACACATTATGTGATGCGTTAACCACATAAAACACGTGTTTGACGTATCCGATCAAACTAAGTGTAACTTATATAAGCATTGTGGTTACAATGTACAATAATGAAATTAACATGTGATGCCCGCACGTGACGTTACACGTTTTTGACTTTGTTACAAACGGTACGTTCGTGAAATTAACGTCGTTGCAGTGTAAAGTTGTAACAATATTTGACACAATCGTGTAAAATCATAAAAGTTATTTATACATTAATATGGTTAGAAATATATAAAAAAGGGTATATTAATGTGTGACGCTATGGTCTAAAGTCATAAAACAATTCAAATAAATGAGACGTTAAGTTATTAAGTAGAAAAAGTTAGCAGATCAAAGTTATCAACTACCAAAAGTTAAAAGTGAATGCTTAAGTTACCTAGTTTGAGAGTGTAAATTGAAAGAACTAGAATATAAGGGTTAAAAAGTAAAAGTATAAGGATTAGAATTGTAATATATGAAAATTGAAATAAGGTAATGTATAGGGGCTAAGTAAGATCTTTTGTAAAAGTTGAGGAGTTAAAGAGTAAAGACAAAGGTCATCCACCGACATTTGTCTTTAATATTATATAAATTAGTTAAATATAATTAATATAATAATTAGTTCTACAATAATTCTATTAGGTATCTAATATTATAATTGATAACCGTAGTTATTTTTTTAAGATGTGCTATGAATTATATTAATTTACTAATAGTATTATTAATATATTATTTGTTATATTAATATCTAATATTATTATCATTAATATTTGTATTATATTGTAAACAACTTCAATATTTAAATGATGTAAAGATAATTAGGTTCTCAACGGGTTCGATCAATCCAATCGGAGAACATCTCCACCTTTGCATTTATGACTCTAATTTCCAGATCTATTATCAAAATGCATATCATGATTTCAAAATTAAAAAAAAGTAGTTAATATCAAGCTATCAATGTTCATCTAAATGGCAATCTATAAACATCACCGCTAATAACAGTTTTAACTTTACCAAAGCATAGAGGTTTACCTTTACTATTAACATACCATAAAATACCATACTACTACTATTATTCTTCAATATTTTAAAAAAAATCTGAATATTTTCATAACAGACTCATACTTGCTATGAACGAAGTTGTACAGAAAGTAAATGATCACCTATTTTCATTGCTTCCTGACAGAGAAAAAGAATAACTAAGTTATGTAAATTGGTGCACGTATAAAAATAAATCACTTGTTTAAATTTGTGCAGATATTGTAAATTTACATGATTTCTATCTTTAGATCTATGTAATACACAAGCTTATTAATTACTAGATGTCCTAAATGGAGTTATATATTTAGGCTTGCCAAACCAATGATAATTACTAAATGCCAATGTTTCAGTGACGTTATCAAGAAATACTGATGGAAATAATGGTTTATGTGATGGAACTCGACTTTAGGTCCTATCACTGTTTGATCAGGTTATTGAGGCATCATATTATCTGGAAGTAATACTGACACTCGAACGTTTATCCCTATATTTCGTTTAATACCGCCAAATATAAGGATTCCGTCTAAATTGAGAAGAAAACAGTTTCTTCTCGCCCTATGTTTTGCCATGTAAAGTTGGTTTGTTTCTAAAAGAATCGGTTTTTACCAATGACCAACTGTTGCATCATCTATGGTAAAATAAATCACTTATGTAAATTTATGAAGACAATATAAAATTAAATAATTTATAAATTTATATCCTTAAACCCGTGTAGTACACGGGTCTAATAATCAAGTTAGTATAATATAATATTAATCTAGTACTTTATTTATATTGGACCTGGCAAACGGGTTGGGTCGGGCCGGGTCGGGTCATGAGTCAAAACGGGTTTGGGTCAGAACGGGTCCGGGTTAAAACGGGTCTGGGTGAGAACGGGTTTCGATTCAAAATGGGTCATTTAGTAAATATAAAATGTACGAGACAATCTATATATATATATATATATACACACTTTCTATAAAAGGAGAAATCCCAATGACATAAGAAAAGCTGATGTGTCAGCCAGAGAGGTTGTCCAACAATGCTTTTCTTATGTCATCAACGCTGAGGTAGTAGCCATAGAGGAGCCATAGTGACATCATAAAGCTTAATATTAAAACACTTTAAAATTCAAAACTCTAGCCCACATTCATCAAACCTCTGGCCAGATTCAAACCTCTGCCTTCCATTCATGCTTCAAACCTCTGCCTTCTATTCAAATGTCTGCCTCCCAAAACCTCTGCTCATATCCGTCGATAGTTTAAAAGCAACAACGGTTGAAGGTTCATACCTCAGCAGATGTTTACTTGCCGGTAATTTCAAATTCAAAATGCCTAGGAATACGTAATGCAATTAATAATGTCACTCACTCACTTCTGTCAATCATCTGCCTATATAAAGGTTTGTTCCTCATTTCACTCTTCATATTTCCACTCTATTGTTCTCTGCTTTTGTATTTTAAAATTTGAACGCATTCCGATTTCTGAATTAGAAGTCAGCGTCAGTTGAAATTAACAATTTTAGTTCAGTTAATGATTTGAATCCTGGGAAAGATTTGTGGCACATGAGAGCGAGGACGTTCCGAAAATGGAATCAAGGTTATAAAATGGATCTCAACTTCATTGATGAAAAGGTAATGTCTGTTTGTGTTTAAAAATAGATGTATGCGTGTGAATTCCTGATTCTATGCTTTGTAGGTTTGTAATATAAATGTTCCTGGGAAAGATTTGTAGCACATGAGAGAGAGGACGTTCCAAAAATGGAATCAAGGTTATAAAATGGATCTCAACTTCATTAATGAAAAGGTAATGTCTGTTTATGTTTAAAAATATATGTTCCTCATTTTTCTATGGTAGTTTATTGAGTATGTATATTTTTTTGTTTTTTTCTTTTTATCACAAACTGTAGGTTTGTATGGTAAATGTTCTTCAGATAAATCCATTTGCTGGATTTTTTATTTGGTGTGGAAGTCTTGAGTTCGTTGGCCGAACTTCAAAATGGAATCAAGGTTATAAAATGGATCTCAACTTCATTGATGAAAAGGTAATGTTTGTTTTGTGTTTAAAATAGATGTATACGTGTGAATTCCTGATTCTATGCTTTGTAGGTTTGTAATATAAACGTTCCTGAGTTTTGTACCGTAGTTAATTGAGTATGTATATTCTTTGACTTTTTCTTTTTATCACAAATTGTATATTTGCTGTGGAAGTTTTGAGTTCGTTTGCCGAACTTCAAAAGAAACTAATTGTATGAAAGGTGAGATTCAAGCCTTCGAGTAAGTGGTGGCTTACATGTTCAGTCATTAATTCAAATTATTGTGTATGTTTACTGTGGAATGATCTTAGAAATGAGATAAGGGTTGTTGGTATTTAAAGGGGAATCAGGGTAATGCTAAAAAATGACAGCTCTTGAGTATGTGATGGCTGTTATACAACATGTAAAGTGTAAGCAAATGGAAAGGTAATTTTTGTTACTTTCTGCAAATCATAATTATACTCTTTATTTATGGCAATATAATAATAGGTTGAATGAATATTCATTAGTTGTTTTGTCATATGTTGCAAGTAAGTTGGTGATGTTATGGAAGACTTTTCAGCAGCCTTCCGGTTGAAAGGGATTCTGGATTAAGTCTGAATGGAAAGTAAAAACTACTTATTTTGAAGACTAAAGTTGTGGTTTTTAGTTATGTGTGTTTTAACCTGTTGTGTTTGGAAGTTTGGTATGTTATGGCTACAATTTGAATCATCTAAACTGATGGATTTTGTATGTAATTGCTACAATTTGAATATTATTGTTATTATATTATTGTTAATGTTCATTTTTTGGACAAGTAGTAGGGTTTTATATTATTTTTAGTGACTGAGTACTACTTTAATGAATTGGTTAGTAGGAAAGCTGTTAGAATCTGTTTAGCAGTCTTTGCTTCAACAGACCTTATCATCTGTTGATCATTTTATGTTAAAGCTCTGCTGTTAAACATTCTCTGTTGAACTGCATCATCTGTTAGTCCATACTAGAGATTCTCTTTGGCAGACCTTTACTTGTACCGTCTCGGTGTTTATCAGCAGATGTTCATCAGCTTTTGTGGCCTATATGGCAAGGGACCTGAGCTACATTAGGATCTGTTGAACAGACTTTCATTCAACAGACTTTATCATTTGTTGATCATGATCCGTGTGTAAGCAGATGTTGAAATCCTCTGTTGAACTGCACCGTCTGTTAAGGCACAACATATGTTAGCAAATCTATACTGTGGAATGATCAGCAGAGGTTGTGTTTGGCGGACCTTTGGTTCAACAGTTTTTTGTTTATCAGCAGAGGACCTTTGGTTTAACAGACTTTGCTTCAACATATGTTGTCTTCAAGAGAGATTTGGGTTTGGCAGACTTTAGCGAAATAGATGTTGAGTGTGTCCTTTTAGTTTCCGATGTTTAAAGACTGTATCATCTGTTAAGTAACAGCAGATGTTAGCTTCATGATGTTTTTGTATTCATATTCAGCAGCAGAGGTTCTCTTTTGGTAGACCATTGCTACAATAGTCTTTGTGTTTATCAGCAGAGGTTGTTTGGAACAACAGACTTTGCTTCAACAGATTTTGTGTTCAACAGAGCTTTTGGTTTCGCAGACTTTATCTAAATACGTGTTTAGTGCCTTTAGTTGTAGATGTTAAAAGACCGTCATTTGTAATTAGAGGTTAACTCAAGTGAAGTTATGACAATGAGCACCCATAAATTTGTTGAAGCCTTTTAAATGTCGATGACTGGCCATAAATTTACAGAGTATAATTCAAGTTGTAATGTATCATGAAGAGCCAATTAAAATATATGGACAATGTACAGCAAAAATTTAAGTTAATATAAATAACAGGATAAGCATACATCTAGCGTAATTTAAATATTCGTAAATCGTAAGTTTGCAAAATATAGAAGTTGTGATACATCACCATCCCATAATTTCATATCAAATGAGATAATACCAACAACCATAACTATTTGTAGACTTTCTTTAAGATTAGCTTCACTTTTACTGTAGAGTAGACAAATTTGACTAGAGGGTGTTTAGTGTATCCCTTAGTTGTAAATGTTAAAAGACTGTTATTTGTAATTAGAGGTTAACTCAAGTGAAGTTATGACAATGATCACCCATAAATTTGTTGAAGCATTTTAAATGTCGATGACTGGCCATAAATTTACAAAGTATAATTCAAGTTGTAATGTATCATGAAAAGCCAATTAAAATATATGGAAAATGTACAGCAAAAATTTAAGTTAATATAAATAACAGGATAAGCATACATCTAGCGTAATTTAAATATTCGTAAATCGTAAGTTTGCAAAATATAGAAGTTGTGATACATCACCATCCCATAATTTCATCTCAAATGAGATAATACCAACAACCATAACTATTTGTAGACTTTCTTTAAGATCAGTTTCATTTTTTCTGTAGAGTAGACAAATTGGCATTTCATATTTCTGTAGATACCATTGGGATTCGTGAACTTCTTGGTCCATTGACAAGCCGCGTATCTAAATCCCTTGCCATGCTTCTCCCGTCGAAAGTCAACTAGTACCTTACCCGTCCGGTGGACGGGAACATTAACGTCATAATGCCACACTACATCAAATCATATCGGCAACAATATGACGCACCGTAATTATACAATGAGACATTATTTCTAAACAAAATAACTCAAATAATACATCATTCACCTGTTTATGAGCACATCCATGATTTTGACCGATGGTAACATTAGTGCACTTGGTTCTATCTTAACAGCAAGATATCAATGAAAGAATCCTATTTTTCCAACAAAGAAACTAAAAAATAAATTTGACTACCCAATATCGCAAAGGAACAACAGGTACCTTGTACAGATCACTCATAACCCCTAGCATAAATACGAGAATACTATCAAAATTCAAAAGAGCTTTTGTGCGCAACTGTTGGTCATACATCTACCATAAATGAACCCAAATAAAAATTTTGATGATATAGTACATAAAAGCAGCAACATGTTTCATCTTCTTCTTATATTATTATAACTCCTCAGCATCGTGCAATGCCCTAGAAAACATATAATTTCACCGTGAGTTTTAAATTATACCAGAAGTGCTGACATTTAACCCAATAATAGATTCACAAAGCAATTAGCTTATGAACATCATGTGATAAAACATTTGAATCTTAAGTAGTAACTATAGATCAGCTAAATCACCAATAAAAGCATAACATCAATTTCCACAATGATCAACAAAATTCAATACAGAAATAGATCAAGTTCAAATCCCTTGAAGCTATCACGAACAGGCTGCATTTTATATTAATGATTATCAAATACTGATATCTTTGAGGTTATGTAGATGTAATAATAACATGGTGTTAGAAAACTTATAAAAATTCTAATACAAAACGTGCAGAATCCTATTTAAGGGCTCTGATAGAGCAGGTCATAGGTCATGAGGACTAGATCTGCTTATACATAATCAGCACTTAGCTCTTCAAAACTTGTAAGTAAAGGTCCTGTTTTCAAATCATATAATTACGAAAACAGTTCTTAATTAAAACGACGATAATAAGACATTAAACTCACTTTTCTTCTCTGTTTTCGGCTTTTCTCTTAACCTTGAACTCATTAAAGCATATTTTGCGGTGTAGCCTCAAGATGACCGTTTTTTCCTTGCTTCATGGAAAATTCTTCCTCTGATAATTTCATATCGAATTTACTCACAACAGTAGCAGTACTTTAGATATAGAAACCAAAAGAAAAATAAAAAATGACGTATTTAGCACCTGCTCCAAGTTCTGACAGTATACGACAACATGCTATTATCCACCAACACAAGAGCATCGTTTAATGATATCTCGTAACAACAGGGCTTCCAATTGAACCGAAATCATCAATGTCATCTCCCCACAACTTCATAGCCAATTAAGATCGAAAAATGATCGCGGCTTGCAGAAGAAAACCTAAATTAAAATCGAAAAATGATCGCGGCTTGCAGAAGAAAAGCAGAAAATCATAGACCTTGATTGCACCTCAAAATCGCACAAACCTGGTACCTCGACATCGCCTTGAAGATATATAAATCACATGATACATATTAAAACTTTAAGAACTAACCTTGCAAACTTTAAGGATCTGGAGCTGTGGTATCTTCGCCTTGAAGGTTTAACCACGCCACAACCATTTCCCTTGCGGCATCTCTTCCTTGTCGCTGCTCCCCGTCTCGTACGCAAAGATGCCATCTTTCTGTGCAAAAAAAAAAAAAATCAAATCCCTTGTCAAGAAAAGGAAAACGTGAGGATAACTTATTTAAAGAACAGAAGATTCATCAACGAATTAGACCCACAACATTTAGTTAGATTGTAGAAAATGCAACTAATTAAGTAGAATTACACAAACCTGATGAAGTATTATAGAAGGAAATCGAGATGAAGATGAGCTTTCCAGAATTCATCAAGGAGAGTTTTTGATTAATGATAAAGGAGCGAAGAAGGGTGAAATTTAAATCTGAATATTATAACTGATACCATATTTTTAGCTATAACATCCCACGTTCTTGTAAACTGCAATTGATTAGGAGAGATAATGCCAAACCTCTACTAACTGCTATGTTTTCAGTTATTTTTCAGAGTTTAAATGGTCAAGATTAAAAGTTAGAGAGTTTAAAGGGTCAGGATTTACCCAAAAGGTGGTTACAAACTACGATGTCTATAGAATATATAATTATAGTGTCAACTCCGTTCAGATTGTTGGACCGGTTTTGACTCCGAAACGATTGCGAAACGAACGTGAAACGTGCGGAATCCGTACACGAACGCGACCTAAACACACATGACGTAATATAAATGTGATTCTTTTATAAATCTGAAAACGTACAGCTCCTGAATCACGAACAATAAACTTTCTCTCTCTAGCTTTCTCTCTCTAGCCTCTAGCTCTCCAAGATGTGAAAATGGCAAAAGTTCTAAATGAGAAACCCTAGAGATCTATTTATAGGCCAAGGGATTAATGAGGAATCTCATTAATTACAGATATGCCACCTTGCCTTTTTGACTAACTAATTCTAAAATAACAATGTAACTCTCGTTTTCTTCAGTTTTCTACTACGGACTAGATTGACGGAAGCGATAGACATAAATGCACTAACAGACTCCCCCTTGGATATTGTTGTAGTCAATCTGTAGTCAAGCTCGTAGCTACTTTTCTTTCTCTTTCTCTCTTTGAATCTTCTCGAACAGAATCCCGGTGGATCTGTCTTCAGCTTCAGTTCTTCTCCTTTCGGTAGACTCTTTTCTTCATCAGGCTCCCCCTTTCGTCAAGCTTCCGTGCTTTGGGATCGACACCTTGCTTTCCGTATACAAGCTCCCCCTTGCTTTGAGCTCGTCTTCAGACTCCCCCTTAGACTCAGCTTTCGGGATCGTAATCTGGAATTTTATCTGCAATCACTCATCCATTTATAAGTAACAGCATTTCAAATTTTAGCTATCCAGGAATTGTAACCTGGCTCATTCAAACATTCTAAACAAACCATTTTCATGAAATTTGGCAGTTTCATCGAATCGAATCGGAAACTAGCTCTATAACAGTATAAGCATCCAAATCCCTCACAGTTAATCATCCAAGTCCAAACTAATGACCTTGGAGATATCACAAACTGTTTTTGATTTTTTATTTTTAATTCAAGTTTCAAATTAATGAACTTGTTTTATTTTCAGAAACACAATCAGCTTACTTAGATTTTGAAACTCAGCACTCAGACATCGGTTGTCGAAAATAAAGCAGAATCAAAAATCTTTTTGTATTTTCTGAAAATATAAAGCAGTAAAGAAATATGTACAAACATGTTTACAGACAATATTTTTGTTTGAGTATGCGACAGAGGATCATATCAGTTTCTGACAAGTCACAAGTACCGTTGAGCTTAGTTACACAGTAACACTTAAACAATTCACTTAGATTGTCGATATACTGATCCACTTAAATTTTCATACAAATTTCAACTGATTCAGGATATGAATTAGATGTTTTAAGAACTTAAACCCATTCATGTGTCCCACCTCTTGAATATACTCCCGTATCCAGAATCCCAATAATCAGTCTTACAGGTGAGTATACTACAATGATATCTGTATATAAATTAGGTATGCGAGGGCCGAGGGATCTCAGGTCGATACTTCCGTATACGCAGAGAGATATCAGCTTCGACTTTACGGAATGTCCCCTTTAGAGGATCTTTTTGCTTACAACAGCAGCGACTATCAATTTTATTGTTTCATCAGCATGCTGAGGGTTTAATGCTATGTTTCAAGCATTGCAGAAAGCATTATCCAAGGACTAGGTCAGAACTACCGTTCAGCAGAAGTCCCGGAATAATACCCCAGACATCATTGAGTATAAAGACCTAGTATATCAGATTATGAGACCTTTCAAACGAGATTTCAGGGGTTACCTATATATCCAAGTAGTGTTCCCCACAAAATAAGTAAGTTTGAATTTAGGTTTATATCCCGAAAAAGTTTACTAAATGTATAAAAATCTACCGACACATCCACGGTGAGATCGTTTAACACATTTAAACTTTCCAATTCTTTAGCGTACTGTAACCGTCTACTGATGTACTATCATTTCCTCTTTTTACACAAAAACTCAATTTTTGAATTTTATCATGTTTTTTTTTTTCATTTTCAAATTTTCAAATGTTTTTGTATTTTCTAACAACATTACTCCCCCTAAAATGCAAAATCATATAAAGAAAATTTGACAACCAACACTGATAGCTTTGTCTCGCCATCCATTTTCTGCTTCACATGTTCTGATTTGCAGAAAATATAACGTACCCCCATGATTTACAACCCATTGATCTTAACAGTTTGAAAACCGTTTTTCAATCTGATGAAAGTAATCATGTTTGTTCAGCCGTGAGGGTTTCGGCGTATTCAATCAACACATATTTTTGTATTTTTGAATATTTGACAAAAATTAAAAACAAACATATTTTTGGTTTTTCAAGTTTTCCAATTTTTAGGATTTTTGAAATATTGTTTATTTATTTACAGAAAACATATAAACTTCCTGTTTCAACCAACACAGGATCCAGCAGCCTCCTCTCGATGTGCCAGGCTGCTCCAATCTCCAATTTCACAATCTTTGAATTCCATGAGCAGCTGCACAAACAAACTACTCAATTACTTGAACAATTTAGCCCAGGTCTGTTGAACCTTAGGCATTTCAACACAATAATTTTCATTCAATGCTGGAAATTCTTTGTCATTTTTCACAAAAACTTTCTCAATTTTAACTTCAACTTTCTCATCTTTTACCAAATCAACATGTTTCTTAACACTCCATGTTTGACCTTTTGGTGTTCCTCGTTTGTAAAAATGTGAAACTTTTTGAACATTTTGATTTTGAACAACAACTCTTGGTTTCCAAAACTCTTGAGGTTTTGTCATATCAACAGTTGTTTTCCAACTTTGTGTTGTTCTAAATCTGGGTGTGTGAGAATTCCAGGTCTGTCTTGAATCGAACCTGTTCTGGTTTGACTTCCAATTTTGATTTGAAGCAAACTTGTTTGTATTGTACCTCCAAGTTTGTTTCGAATCAAATTTGGTTGACCTTTGTCTCACATTCTCAGATTTTTGTTTCTCAGCATCAATCTTCTTTTTGTCAACATCCACAGGTTTTGGATTAGGACACTTGCGTGCAAGATGTCCTTTTTGATCACATTTGAAACATGTTCTCATGGACACATCTTTGACTTGTGGTTGTTGCTTTTTCTTTTTAGCAAAGAACTCATCATTAGATTGTCTCATTTTGAGTTCTTTTTCTTTTTCTAAACTGCCTCCTTGAACAAAACTCATTTTTGTTTGAAAATTCGAAGTTTCATTTCTTTTCCAATTTTGTTTCTTCTTATAACCCAACCCAACCTTCATGTTTTTCTTCTTGTAACCAGGTTGGTTATACAAACCTCTATGACTCTTACCAGCTAACTTTGAAATTTCAGACTTCTCAATCTCAACCATTTTGAAAACTTTGTCAACTTTTTCTGAAATCACATTCTGAATCGGGAATACAACATCTAAGAACAATTTGTCCGATCCAATCATGGTATAAACCAATCCTTTTGAATCATCATTCAAACTTTTCTCGGATTTTGTGTTTTTCAGATATCCATCATGAAGATTTCCTTCATCTTCATCCTGTGATTCAGATTTACCTGTATCAACCGACTCTTCTTTCAACACACTTTCAACGACTTTACCTACCACCTCTGAATCATGAGAATCATCAGATTTGGAATAGGTTATGTCAATGTTGTATGGTAATTGGTCTACCATGTTGAAAGCTTTTTCGACCTTTTCCTCATCATAAAATGCAAATTTTCCCGGTGGTGGAACTTGATGAAACTTTGAGCCAATGCCTTTCCTATTCTGCTCAGACTCACCATCACCCGGTTTTATATTGAAAATTCGTTCAAGCACATATGACGACACGTGGTAACTCTTTAACTTGTTGTTATCCTGTTCTAAATCAGCAATTTGTCGCTTCAACTTAGCAACATCCTCAATATAAGAATTAACAACATCTTGTTTTATAGCATACATTCGTTTAAGTTCTTTGGTTGTTTCAGAAAGATAATTCATTCTTGATTGAGCATATTTCATTTCGTCTTTCACTTTCTCATATGACTCTTTTGTAACGTGATATGATAATTTCATTGAGTCATATTCCTTTTTCATTTCTTGACAAGCAATTTCTTTTTGTTCACATTCATTTGTCATTTTCAAAACATTTTCTTTCAAAACTTCATTTTCTTTCTCTAATTTGTTACATTTTTCTGAAAGTTTTTCATCATTTTCTTTAAAAACCTTTTCTTTTTCTAGCATCTCTTTGCATTTTTCTTTGAAAATGTTTTCTATTTTTGTGAATTCAAGATCTCTTATTCTGAATTGCTCATCTTTTTCAGTACAAGCTCTGCATGATTCCATGCATTTCTTGCACTGATCAATCAGTTTCAAGTTTTCAAAATCAGAATTTACCTCAGTGATTGGCACTTCGGTGTTTTCAGCAACCTCTGTCTGCTCAGCAACATTCTACTTTTCTTCAACACCGACTTCATCACCAACATTATCAGCTTCCTCATTCTCATTATTTTCTTCTTTCTTCACCTCTTCTTCAATCTGCTGTTCTTCAGTAACAGCTTTCTCAACCTCTTCATTCACAACAACGTCTTCACTTTTGATTTCCTTCACAGCTTCAACTTCAACAGTTTCTGCTTTAACCTCTTCAGCATCTTTCTTCAGATTTTTCACCATTTCTTCAACATTCTTCTTCATTCTCTCCTCATCCCTTTTTCTCAGACACGATAACATAGCATATCTGATCTCTTTTTCATACCTCTTAACGTATGTGTCATCTTTCATCACATTTCTATAGTATTCAGCTCTCAACGGGACTTTGAGAAGAACATCATCGAAGATTATGTCTTTCTTGGGAACAACCGGTTCTCCTTCTCTGTTGTAATAGCATTCTCTCTTTTTATCCCATCTTTTGCTACCGACAGCCATCTCATACTCCTCCTGCATGTCATCCATTCTGTTGTAGACCACGTTTCTTTCTCTGTAGGTCTTCTCACTCAAGATCTCTTCTCGAGTTTTTTCTTTGATCTCAAATTTTTCTTCACGGATTTCAGCAGTGTCTTTGTCTTTGTTTTCATCTTGAATTTCAGCAACAAAAACAAATTTTCTTTCTTCTGTCATAGATCGAAAATGTGTGTTGGATCAGTGCAATCGAGCTCCTGCTCTGATACCACTTGTTGGACCGGTTTTGACTCCGAAACGATTGCGAAACGAACGTGAAACGTGCGGAATCCGTACACGAACGCGACCTAAACACACATGACGTAATATAAATGTGATTCTTTTATAAATCTGAAAACGTACAGCTCCTGAATCACGAACAATAAACTTTCTCTCTCTAGCTTTCTCTCTCTAGCCTCTAGCTCTCCAAGATGTGAAAATGACAAAAGTTCTAAATGAGAAACCCTAGAGATCTATTTATAGGCCAAGGGATTAATGAGGAATCTCATTAATTACAGTTATGCCACCTTTCCTTTTTGACTAACTAATTCTAAAATAACAATGTAACTCTCGTTTTCTTCAGTTTTCTACTACGGACTAGATTGACGGAAGCGATAGACATAAATGCACTAACACAGATTTTCAACTGTCATCTTCTATGATCTATGAATCCTTGATAAAGATGCTACTTTCACATTCAGACGCTTAAAAATAAATATAAAATACCAATAATTAATAAGAAATAAATAATGTATTTAAGGAAAGTAACAAATTTTTTAATTGTAACAAACTTAACGTCCAAAGAATGAGGCATAATATATAAATAGAACAAACTTACAAAATGTTTGCTACAGTACCATACGAATTCTAAGGCGTATACATCAGGATCAACTTCATAATTTGAGACAGCGGCATCAAAATCTGCGTCGTCGCCATCATCGGATGATTCATCCGATGCAACATAATCACTATCAGAATCTGCGTCATTGGATTCTTCAACATCCAACTGGTGATCCAAATCTTCGGTAATTGGACCAACTTCTAATTTGGGTGACGAAGTATCGTCTTTCGGACTGTCATTGGCTTTGGGTGCAACAATCTCACATCCATTCAAATCAAAGACAGTAAGCAGAAAGATGTAATCCACTACGTATCTTAAAACAAGTACAACTCCTGTTTGCAGACCCATGTAGTGTACAACATTTTCCCATCCATCAGTTATAAAGTAACAATTCCGAAGAGGATCACGTTGAAGTACTACATCAAAAGAGTCCCACTGATTCACATAGATCTTAAATGTCTCTTTACGTTTACCAACTCCAATACTGATGTTAACTAAGTCATTGGGTATTAGCTGAACAAAAAGATATAAAATTATGAAATCAACAAAGCTATAGTAAATTAACAACTATATCACTAATTACTATAGTAACATTTAAGTATTGGATTAAAATACCAGAACTTACCAACATGTCCTTACAAACATCAGTAAAACTATGGGAGAATGAATCCATACATCCAAAGTTCCTCTCAAACGATATTGATGTGAACATAGAAATCATTGGGAGTTTTGTTGGATAACGATGACCTTTTTCAAAAGGTGTCAGCAGATATGTATATGGTGCAGTTTTTTTTAAATACCAACAAACATCCTTCTTTCAATGAAAGGTCAGAGACAACCGAGGACCATCCTTCTTTTAGAGCAAAACTTCCACTGTGTTTTGAGAATCGGTAATCCCATCTCATACCGTTTACACACTCTATAACGCCAACATTACCAGGAACTTCATTGAGTAAATGATTATTTGCAAAGTTTTGTGGTATTATCTGTTCAGTTCAAGTATTTAAGTATTGGCAAGTGTTATATGTGAATTAATCATTAACAATAAAACTATAGAAAATGGTTTTAGTGTAATAATCTTACCAAGATTTTGGAATTAAGAGAGTCCAAATATTTATAAAAAGACATCTTCCAAGATATGATGTTTCTGGTTAAAAAACAAAGAAACAATGAGACAATGTATTTTATCAGATATTTCATTATTTATAAATACTGTGATAACAAATATGAACCAACAATGTTTAACATATCTATGTCATTCAGATAACGCATTTAATATTTATCGATTTATTTAGAGCATATCAATAAATAAAGATTCGTCTAAAAACTGTAGAATCAAGTAGCAAGGAAATAACATTTTTTTGAAGTCCATAAATAAAAGATTGGTCATTTAGTCATATTATTTAATATCAAGTAAGAAAAACAACAAAACATACCTTATCGATTGCTTTCAAGATACCAAATGTAGCACCATATCAAAGAAAACTTCAAATCGGAAACATTATAAAAAATAAAAATAAAAATAAAAACTTGTAAAATTAAATTGATACATCATCTAAAACATGCAATACATGATCACAGTCTTCATAACAGTTAATCATGTGCATATGAAACTCATGTGCATACAAATTTTAATAAATATTATTATACCTTGATCGAAGTTGTTGATGATGTCAAAAGTAAGAAGTATTCAAGTGGAGTGATTGAATATTGAAATGGACATCGGTGATTAAAACTTGAAGCACTTTTTATGAGATCAGACAAACAATTTGTAAAGGGGTGTGTAGAGTCGTTAAAAAGGTAAAGTATGTTTCTATCTGCCTCTATGTAAAAAGGTAAACCGCCATTGGAATAATAATTACATTTTACCGCCATTGAGATAAGGAAGTTACATTTTACCCCCTAATATAGCTGTCATTTTCAAATAATTCAAATCATTTTCAAAATACTTTGAAAGTCTTTTTCTCGAGTGCTCAAGAATCTTCTTCATTCAGGTATTTGAAATTATGGATACAGATAATAGAATTTCAAGTAAGTATGAACTGTTCCTTCAACCAAGTCAAAGTCAAGTCTGTGTTGAAGCAAGGAAAAAAAGGAAGTGTCTTCTGCAACAAAAGAGAAACAACAGTGGTTTTCATCATACATCAACATCCGATTCTGTTAAAAGGATTCCATTATTAAATACTCCAAGTGGTATGTCTTATAGGTTTGCAAAAAAAAATTTACAAGAAATATATATTTATATGTTATGTTTTAGGAGTCCTTACATATGTCGAATTTTACAAGTTTCAACCACCAATGTTGAAAGAACGAATGTGTATCATCTTCCTGCTTATGCTACTCCAAATATTAGTAGTAATTTGTTTCACTCATCTACAAAAGTAAAAGGTATACTTACTGCAGATATTTTTTGGTAATTTCAAATCATTTTCACAATACTTTCAAAGTTCTTTTCTCGAGTGGTCAACGATCTTCTTCATTCAGGTATTTTAAATTATGGATACAGATAACACAATTTCAAGTAAGTATGAAGTGCTCCTTCAAGCAAGTCAACGTCAAAGCTGTGCTGAAGAAAGAGAAAAAAAGGAAGTATGTTCTTCAACAAAAGAGAAACAACAGAGGTTGTCATCCTATATCAACATCTGATTCTATTGAAAGGATTCCATTTTCAAATACTTCAAGTGGTATGTGTTATAGTTTTGTAAACAAAAATTAAATGAAATATATATGTATATGTTATGTTATGCTATGTTATGGGAATTCTTACATATGTTCTATTTAACAAGTTTCAACAACCAATGTTGAAAGAAGGAGTGTGTATCATCTTCCTGCTTATGCTATTCCAAATATTAGTAGTAATTTGTTTCACTCATCGACAAAAGTAAAAGGTATACTTACTGCAGATATTTTTTGGTAATTTCAAATCACTTTTACAATACTTTCAAAGTTATTTTCTCGAGTCGTCAACGATTTTCTTCATTCAGGTATTTTAAATTATGGATACAGATAACACAATTTCAAGTAAGTATGAAGTGCTCCTTCAAGCAAGTCAACGTCAAAGCTGTGCTAAAGAAAGACCAAAAAGGAAGTATGTTGTTCAACAAAAGAGAAAAAACAGAGGTTGTCATCCTACATCAACATCTGATTCTGTTGAAAGGATTCCATTTTCAAATACTTCAAGTGGTATGTGTTATAGTTTTGCAAAGAAAATTTAAAAGAAATATATATGTATATGTTATGTTTTGGGAATCCTTACATATGTTCTATTTAACAAGTTTCAACCACCAATGTCGAAAGAAGGAATGTGTATAACCTTCCTACTTATGTTACCCCAGATATTAGTAGTAATGTGTGTCACTCATCTACAAAAGAAAAAGGTAAACTTACTGCAGATATTTTTTTTTTGTAATTTAAGAGTAAAATGCACGGATAGTCCCTGTGGTTTTGCAAAGTTTCAGCTATAGTCCCCAGATTTTGGAAATTACACTCATAGTCCCTGTGGTTTGACAGTTTGTTACGCTGATAGTCCCTGGAGTGGGTGTGGGTTAGTTTTCTCAGTTAAATCCATGTGAAATTACAAAATTACCCTTGTGCAAAACCACAGGGACTATCCGTGCATTTTACTCCTTTTATTATTACATATATACAAAGCAAACACACACCTGTTGTGTTTTTCTGTCTCTCCAGCTTCACCACCTAGCACCACCATCACCATCACCATACTATACCACCGCACAACCACCACCATCCCCACCGCATGATCTGTCTCTTCCCCATCTCTTTCTCTCTCTCTTCCCTATCTCTCTCTTTCAACCACACCTCCACACGACCACTATCACCACCGCTCCACCACCTTCACAAACTCCGCCGACAACACCATCACCAACTCCGCCCCACCTCTGAAATCCTAACGCCACAACTGGGTTTAATCGGACATTATTAAAGCTGTTAAACCCTAACTCTGCCCGTCTCATTTTCCGGCGGATTAGTGATTACTTCCACCAGCCACCACCTCCACATCCCTGTGACCACGCCACCACCTCAACCTGACCACCTTCACCAGAAACCACCTACACATCCCTTCAAATCCCCAATTCTTCAAACCCTAATTTACCCTCAAATCCCCAAAGTTTCACATATCTCTGATTCAAATCATGGCAGCCAGCAGGAGCAAAATCACAGGTAGGTTGATGGCGGAATGGTGGCGACAAGGAAGAAGGGTTGTAGTGGATGGATCTGATTTGTTCATAGGGTTTCCACCACCACCACCACCACCACCACCTTCAACCTTCTCTCTCTAAGCTTTTCTCTGTATCTCTCTAAATTTTTCAGATTTGAAAAGGGGTGTGTCTTAATGGGTGTAGGACGGTAGAGGTGGGTTGTGGAGGTGGGTGGTCGTGTGTGGCCAGGATAACAACCGGCGTTGCTCCGGTTCGTCGCCAGAGGTGAAAGAACCAGGGGAGAGATGAAGGGGTTATTGGTTATGGTGGTGAAGATGTTTAGGGTTTCTCTAATCTTGAAGAAGGAGCAGAAATGAGGGTATTATGGTGGTGAAGATGTTTAGGGGTTATTTGTTTATTTTATATTAAGGGTATTATAGTCATTTCACACCAACTTAACTGAGAAAACTAACCCACATCCACTCCAGGGACTATCATCGTAACAAACTATCAAACCACAGGGACTATGAGTGTAATTTCCAAAATCTGGGGACTATAGCTGAAACTTTGCAAAACCACAGGGACTATCCGTGCATTTTACTCGTAATTTAATTATCAATTGTAGTTTTGTTCATTTATTTTATATACGTTTGTCTTATAAGATTCATCAAGAAAAATCTCATCAAGGAATGTACATCACACTCCTTTTGGAAGTACTAAGCAAACATCCGATTTTGTTGAGAGGACTCCACTATCAGATATTACAAATTGTATGTTTTAAATTTTTGGAAACAAAATATTTGCTTAATCTTAGGTTTTATGAATTGTTATATATGTCTTATTTTACAAGCTTCAATATAGGTGGAATACCTCAAAATTGAATTATCAATGAGTGATGAGATGTTAGCAGATTCTGTGGTTAAGAAGATTTCTGGAATTTCTAAATGTAAAAGATACGAATGTAAATTCCTGTTAAGTTTTCAATATGTAGATAACTTATGTTGACTTATAAATTTGCTAAGCATGTAGATTATATTGATCATGGAGATGCCATCTTTGTGTGTTCTAAATGTGATGCAATGTTATGGGAAGATGAAATGCTTAGGGGAAATCCAAAACGTAAGAAAACATCTTATTCTCTTTGTTGTCCAAATGGAGATGTTGAGCTACCACCACCTACACCTCCTCCATTACTACGTCATTTACATAAAAGTCATACCTCACAGTCTTACAATTTCATGAATTATATTCGAGCATATAACATGATGTTTTCCTTCACATCTCTTGGTGGGAAAGTTGACAAAAGTTATCAGAGAGGCAAAGGTCCTTATGTATTTAGACTACAAGGTCAGAATTATCATCGAATGGGTAGTCTACTTCCGGATGATGGGGAAGAACCCAAATTCTCACAGCTTTACATATATGATTCACAAAACGAGGTGATAAATCGTCAAAAGCATGAAGGTAATTTCTTTATGAAATTGTGGCATTTATGAATATATATTTTATTTCTGAGTATATTTACGTCCATTATCATTTGAAACGAATGTAAATTTTAACATTTTATATTTCTTGCAGTTCTCAGATAGAATCCAAAACTACAAGAAACAACCAGCTTGATAGTACAACCATCAAAAGTCTTAAAGATATGTTAGATTCTTACAATCCTCTTGTCCAGTCCTTCAGAATGGTAAGAGATTGTTTTCAAGAAAATGAGTGGCAAGATGTAAGCTTGAAGCTTATTGGAACAAGAGATAAGGATGGAAGAATTCACAATTTGCCAACAGCATCAGAAATTGTTGCGTTAATAATTGGTGATTTTGATGGAGCATTTGATAAACGGGACATTGCTGTTAGAAAGAAGTCTGGTGGTCTTCAAAGAATTAGTGAGCTTCTTCCCTCTTACCTTGCTTTGCAATATCCACTTATTTTCCCATATGCAGAAGATGGTTATAGAGTTGGTGTTAAACATAGAGGGATTGCGCTTGATAATGAGGTACTTAGAACCAACCTTACAATTAGAGAAGTTTTTTGTTACAAAATTCAAGATAGGCAGAATCAGTTTTCATTGTTAGTTAATGCGAAAAAACTATTTCAGCAGTTTTTGGTTGATGGATACACGATGGTAGAATCTGCCAGGTTGAATTATATAAGGTCACAACAACCTAAACTTAGAACGCAAAGTCTTAAGAACTTGAATGCTACTGTTGAAAGTGGAGAGAATAATGCCTCAAGTTGCGGTAAACCTATACTTTAACCTTCATCATTTACCGGTGGTTCTAGATATATGATGCAAAAGTACTTGGATGCTATGGTAATTTGCAAGTCTGTTGGATACCCAATTTATTCATAACGGTGACTTGTAATCCAAACTGGCCTGAGATTTACAGGTGATTGCACGATAAAGCTCTTAATGCTGAAGATAGACCGGATATTATCTCTAGATTATTAAAGTGTAAATTGTATCATCTTATAAAAGATTTCAAGAAAGATAAATTCTTTGGTGATATACAAGCAGGTACCTTTTAGTTATATTTTTACTTTGAACATCTAATTATATTTATCTAACAGCTCACTGTTGCAAAATTTCAGTTATGTATACAGTAGAATTTCAGAAGCGTGGACTCCCACATGCTTACATATGTTTGTTCTTGGGTGCTGAAAGCAAATTTACAACTGCATCTGATATTGATCGTGTTATTAGTGCTAAGATACCAGATAAACAAAGAGATCCTGAATTATATGAGCTTGTCAAACAATTTATGATTCATGGACCATGTGGTATAGACAACCCACTTTGTCCATGTATGGTTCAGCAAAATTGTTCTAAAAAGTTTCCCAAAAAATATGTAGATGAGACTTACGTTGATTCTGAAGGATATCCTGTCTATCATCGTCGTCAAACAAGTAATACAGTAGTTAAGAATGGTGTGGCACTTGATAATAGATTTGTAGTTCTTTACAACGCTCTCCTGCTTAGAAAGTATCAGTGCCACGTTAACGTTGAATGGTGCAACCAGTCAGGTTCTATCAAATATTTGTTTAAATATATTAATAAGGGGCCTGATAGAGTCACGGCTTCTGTTTTTCAATCCAATAGCACCAACAATGATAGGGAACAAAATGTAGTTGTATATGAGATAAAAGCATACCTTGATTGTAGATATATCTCTGCTTGTGAAGCTGCTTGGAGAATACTCATGTATGATATACATTATAGATATCCAGCTATGGAAGTATTGCCTTTTCATTGTGAAGATAGTCAGAGTATTGTGTATAACGATCATGATAATTTGTGTGATATTGTTACTGATCCAACTGTTGGTGCATACGTCTGTCGACTTCGTCTTCGTTCGAGTCTTAGATTAGTATTGAAAGATCAGGGCACGAAGTTCGAGAAATATGTCAAAAATAGGTTGGCAGGTAATTTCGCATGAAATTACAAGTGGTAATTCCATGCGAAATTAGATGTCTATAAATAGGCAGGTGTAGCTTCTCATTTGGTACGAAATTAGTGAAGGTGTAACGAAGTGCTGCCCAATTTTCACCGTGTAATTAAGTCTAAAATCAATGAGAAGCTTGTTTTAAATATCATACTCTGTTTCTACTCATTTCTACACTGATTCTAGGCTGTTTGTTTGTTTCCGCCTCTCAAACTGTTGTGCATTGTCTCTGATCGACTCATTTGGTCATGAATACCATCCTACAAGTGGTATCAGAGCTCAGGATGAGTCAATACACTTGAATCAGTGTTTAGAATTCTCATTTTTGGACTTCTGGACAAATTCATGGACAAAATGGACTGATCTTTTGATATTGTGTGTAAAATACAGTTTTAACAAAACCTTGAAAGAATCAGACCTAAATTCAGACTAAAAGTGACAAAATGGGCCAAAAGGTTAATTTCGTTTGAACGAGCATATTATTTCGTTTGAAAAAATTGAGGTAATTTCACACGAAATTACTAATTTCGTTCGAAATACACCCATTTCGCTTGAAAAGTTCCTTGATTTCGCTTGAAATTCACATATTTCGTTTGAAAAGTCCTCTATTTCGTTTGAAGGGACTAATTTCGTGTGAATCTGTTTCGCGTGAAATTGATATTTCGTGTGAAAATGTGATTTCGTTTGAGTTAGTGTAGTCAATTCACACGAAATCAGTCTTTCATGTGAACTCATCGGCCCAATCATATTCTGGTTCAGTCTGTACGGTGTGTATATCAAAACATTTTGTCGGCCATTAATTCAATAGATTGCATGTGAACAAATTGCGGCCCAATGAGAATTTAGAAGATATTAATTTGTCGGCCATTGTCATTTTATCATCGATTTATTCAGAAACAGTTGTCAGCCATTAAAAGAAAGATTGCATATCAATAGTCAATTGTCATCGGTCCAATTGAATCATAATAGTTGTAGGCCAGCTTTACATTGAGGTCCAATCAGAGAGTGAAGTGATAATTTGTGGCCCAATTGAGTAACATTGAGATTGTTTTGAACACTTGAAGTTGTCAATTAAGTGGATATTGAGGTCATATGAGAATGTAGATAGCATAAAATTGTCGACACGTTTAAAATACTTAATCAGACTATATCATTGGGCCAATCACAAAATCAATTCTAAAGTGACTATTAATTTTTGTCACGCGAATATCTCGGCCGAAGGTTTAGATAAAGATTGAAGTTGGGCGGCCCAATAGAGTTAAGCATCCAATTAGTGTTGTCGGCCATTCATTTTTTTATAAAACATTTAATTGATATGTAAGTTTCCATGTGAGATTATAGTTCACTGTTGGGTTCAAAAAGTCAAACGGTTACTCAATCGAACAATATTAATCATATTTGTCATGTAGTGCCACCTGATCAACCAACATACATGTTTGAGTAGTGTCATTAAATCGAATTGTAGGTCGTTCAAGGTACCACCTGATTCAAAGTCTGACCCAATTTTAATCATTCTATTTACTGTTGTGATTCAGGTCATAGCATCAGATACCCGCCTGAGTAGAATTCCACCCGATTCAAGACACCTTGTTACCCGATCCTCGTCCGAGCGAATCCTCACCTGATCCGTTGTCGCCTGATTTTTGCCATTCAATCGGATATTCATCTAATTCAGTTGTTTGATAAAGTAACTGAACTGATCTTAGATTGTGCGAATTTTAGTATCGTTTGAAAATTTGTCTTCGTGAATCTTTCAATACTGAAACATGGATTCTGAGTTTTATAACTTGTCTTTCAGAAATGGTATGCTTATTCAGACTCTAGCAAGTATCAAACAGAAGTTTGATAGTTTTACAGCTATCAGGGGAGAATCTACAAAAGAGTTGATCGAAAGGTATTGCAAGTTATATGTAGAGATGAAGCGTTTGGACATTAGCAAAAGAAATGACGAGTGGGTTGACAAGTTGGCAAATGCTTTACCGCGTGATGAGTGGGGCACATATTTGTTAGCTTGGAAGAATAACTTTGAATATTTTGGATTCAATTTGAGCACGTTCATCGAGAAGATTGAAGCTCAAGAACTTGAACTCCTGAAGGGGTAAGGTCCCAAAAACCTCATAGTAAGGGCGCTAGGGACCATACCACAACTTCGCCTTTCAACCTTTTTACCTTGTGCGGCCATGCACAGGTCTTACAAAAGAAAGGCTTGAGGCAGATATCAGACAATACTTGTGCGCCCAAGGAAATCATAAACCCTTGCGCTGTCCTCCATAAAACAAAGGATAAAAATCCTAGATAAAACACTTCCGCTTAACACCCAGACTTGGGATTTATTTATTCAGCTGATTCCACACAATAAGGAGTCACACCAGATTACAGCAGTAATCTTCCAGAAGGGATTCAATCGTGCACCACTAAGACGGTTATAACCGTCTGGACACGTGTCGCCATCTCAGGCCTCCCTGAAACTACAACGATAGCATGTAATTGTAGAGTAATCTCCACTTAACCACTTTACACGTGGCAAATCCCCAGCCATCGATCTAAGCCACGATCCGTGTGCACTAACGACAGATCAAGAAGCTTGACGGAAAGAAATGTAACCGCTTACGGGGTTAGCATCTTCCGTCAACTTTTCACTAACAGGTTTTCCCACCCAAAAGACTCCCGACTATAAATATAACTATTCAGGTATGAAATTCAAGTTACACACACTTCTCAAATACTTCTTCTTCTTCTTCGTAACCCATACTTATTCTCACACCGGAGTCGGGTCAAGGAGAGAACCCTTTTCTCCCCTTGACGAGGCTAACGGTGCTTCTTTTTGCAGAATCCACCTAAGGAGAAGATCAATTGTTATCGAATCAAACGAGAGGAAACCACCTTTTTATGCGGATTCAAACCCCCTAGATAATTGATTCCGATCGATTAATCTAGTGTTTCTTCATTGGCGTCCACCGATTCCTCTGTTTTTTCAAAGTTTTATCTCGTTTCGATTCAGTTTCCTTACCCTCTGTTTTAATATGACAGAGAATTCAGTAACTCACCCATCAGGTCCTCGATCTGGATTTAAGGGATCTATAATCCAGAATACCCAGATCGACGGAATCATGGGAATCGACAAACGTAACAGACATACAGATAGAGAGAACTCCTCAGATCAGCTCACAGAAAGAGCTCCAGAATACTGGTTCGGCAGATTCCAGACTGCTTTAAACCGAATTTTCACACAAATTCACAGATCTGAGTCCCCAAACATCAGATATGATACTCTAAAAGGAAACAAGGGTAAAATCAGTACTGCAGTATTGGACCCGCAGACACCTTGTCAGGGGGCATCCAATCTGACAGTTATGTTGAGATACTTCGACAATCAAAAAATACCAACTATCAGAAAGCCAAACGAATAAACATGGTTCAAGGAGGTCCGTCACGAAGGCCAAACAAACGAAACCATGATCAACATTGGAGGGAACAACAAGTTGTGTTTCCTATTGTTCCTGGAGGCCCTCAGGAAGAACGACCAGTAATTATTACTGGCATCTTTGGCCATTACCGGACGGACTATATGTTTATAGATCCGGGAAGCTCGATGGACATCATATACGAGCAATGCTTCAAACAGCTTGACCCAGAAGACAAAGCACGTCTAGAACCGGTCGATTTTCCTCTCACCGGATTTTGCAATGAAGCTGTATTCCTATTAGGGCAAATAGCTTTTCCTGTGACTCTATCTGATGGCGAGCATTCGCGAACAGTCATAGTGAATTTCATGGTCATGCCGGCAACATCACGCCATGATGTCCTGCTCGGAAGAAGATCACAAAGAGAATTCAGCATGATCACCTCTATCCCACATGCTGCATGCGGATTTCCAACAGAAACCGGAGTCGCAATTCTATACTCAAGCAAAGAGGTCATGTACGTAGATGGCGAGCCACCGACAAAGGTAGCCAAACCTTCAGCATCAAACGAACCGGAGAAATGGGTTCTGAACAACGAATATCCAGAGCAGACCATCCTGCTAAGACATGCCATTTCACCGGCAACACGAAGACAATTAAAAGAATTGTTGTCCAACAACAAAGACATATTTGCTTGGTGCCCAGCAGATATGACCGGGGTTCCACGCGATATAGCGCAGCATTGCCTGAACATCAAACCATCAGCAGAACCTGTTGCGCAAGGGAGGCGCAGCTTTAGCGAAGAAAAAGCAAAAGCCATGGACGAGCAAGTAACAGAGCTACTTAACGCAGGAATCTTGCGCGAAGTTAAATACCATACATGGGTTGGCAATCCAGTAATGGTACAAAAACACAGCGGTGGATGGAGAATGTGCGTCGACTTCAAAGACCTGAATAAAGCATGCCCAAAAGATTGCTACGCGCTTCCAGAGATAGACAAAAAAGTCGACTCTCTAGCATCATTCAGATGGAAGTGTTTTCTTGACTGTTACAAAGGCTACCATCAGGTCCAGATGAAAGAAGAAGACAAAGACAAAACTGCGTTTCGTACAGACAAGGGCATCTTTTGCTATACCAAAATGCCCTTCGGCCTGCGCAACGCAGGCGCAACATACCAATGACTAATGGACACAGTCTTCAGGGGAGACATCGGTAAAACAGTCGAGGTATATATGGATGACCTTGTCATCATGAGTCATGAGGAAAAAACAATGTTGGCAAACATTCAGCGCACATTCGACTCATTGCGCAGCGTAAACTTAAAGCTTAACCCAACAAAATGTTCCTTCGGGATGGAGGAAGGGAAGTTTTTGGGTTTTATAGTAACACGAGATGGGTTTAAAGTAAATCCAGAAAAGGTGCAGGCCATCCAGCTAATGCCGTCACCTGCAACAATAAAAGAAATGCAAAGGCTTGCTGGACGCTTAGCGGCCTTGAACAGATTCTTAGCCAATCATGCGGCAAAGTCCTATCCATTCATCAGTACACTGCGAAACTGCGCCAAAAAGACCCACTTCCAGTGGACACCCGAAGCAGAAGCAGCCTTCAAACAAATGAAAGAATGCCTAATTCAGTTGCCAACACTAACAGCACCACGAGAAAAGGAACCACTGATCTTATACTTGTCTGCTGCGGAAGTAGCAGTTGGTGCGGTATTAATGGTAGAGCGAGAAAACATTTAGACTCCAATTTACTATATAAGCAAAATGCTCACTGGCCCACTTTGCTTATATAGTAGCAAAACTCCAAAAGATCAGAAAAATGAAGTCTGATTCAGGAGAGGAATTATCAGATGAAGAAAGCGATGATGATAGTGAAAAAATTCGAATACTTGAAAATTATCAAAGAGAATTATCACCTGAAAGTTATAATTTTTATTTTGCAGGTAAGATGGAAGAGATCAAAGAAAGACAAGCTGCAAGAGAGAAGAATCAGAAAGCAGCAATTGTTGAAGAAAAAGTCAAATATGAAGAAAATGTTCAAGTGGTAGAGAAGCAAGTTGACGAAATTTTAGCTATCAAGGTTAAGAAGAAAGCTGAAGCTGAAATGATGTCCGAGAAGTGCTTAAACTGTGACAAATCTGAAGCAGACAATGTCAAACTCTTGAAAAATGTGGAGAGTTTGACATTAGAAAACAAAATTTTGAAAGAAAAAGAAATAGATTTTGAAAATAAAATAAAAATGTTTGAAAATGAAAAATTAAAAATTGAGAAAGATTTTCAAAGTCAAATAAAGATTTTAGAAGATGATAAATCTATTTTTGAAAAAATTAACATTGAAAAACAAATTGCAATAAATTCTCATCTTCAGAAAATCATTTGGCTTGAATATGAAGCTGAAAGTGCTCGAAATAAAATCAAGGAGTTAGAAGAAAATTTGAAAGGTTTTGAGAATTCTTAGTCAAATATTTGTCCAAAACCGATCAATGCAATTCCAATAAGTGACAATGTCACAAATTATGATGATGTCATAATTGAGGATTGTGATGATAAAACTGATGATGAAAAAGAGAAAAAGAAAATATTTTTGAAATTAAAAGACAAATTTCAAGAAACTGTTTTACAATCTACTGAAAAAGGTGAATGCTCAACGCAAAAACCTGTAAAGAAGAATGTGGAACAAAAACAAAATGTTAAAAAGCCGAAAAATCTTCAAAGCAACAATAAAAGATCATCAGTTCAATCATCCAGTCATGATAAAAAACCACAAAAAAGTTGAAAATCAAAACTCACAAAAAGTTGGTAATAAGTGGTGCAGGTTTGACCACAGTGCTCAAAAGTCAAATCAAGATTACAGGAGAAGTCATGATTACAACAAGGCCAAACAGTGTTATGATCTAAATGTTTGGATTGATAGTGGAGAATGGTATGATAACAAAGTGTGTTACAAATGTGGTTTTCAAGGACACATTGATGTTAACTGCCAGAGTCAGAGATTGGAGATGAGGAGATGCTATGAATGTCAAATCAAAGGTCATATTGCCAGAGATTGCCCAATGAGATCAATGGGAAGATCGAGGGCTGAATCTCAGAAAATGGTGAAGAAATCAGTCAAAAGTGATGAAAAGCCCAAAGAACCGAAAGTGAAAGAACAGAAAGTGAAGCTTTCACAAGGGCAGAAAGACCGACTGAGAAAGAAAAGGAAGAAAGCAAGGGAGTATCTTGAAACGATTTTGTTCTCGGATACAACCGGTAAAACAGAAAAAAGTTCTGGTGAATCATCTTGCTCTCCAAAGAATGATAAGTCAAGCAAAATGAATTCATTAGATACAAATCTGAGGACAGAAGAGAGAGTAAAGAAAGAAAAAGTGGTTAATCAAAAGATTAACACTTCAAAGAAAGTGAGATTTTCACTTCCTGGCGATGAATTTGTTTCTTCGGAAGCAAAGGAGCCATGTTTTGGTGATGAATCTGACTCGTCAAAGTCGGAGGAGCCACGTTTGGGCGACGAATTTGACTTGTCAAAGTCAGAAGAGCCACAAGTTGAGCTAAAAATTGAAACGTCAGTTCCGCCAATGGATGATGTCAACTTTCCACCATTGCAGACTGAAAATTTTAAACAAAAAGTTGGCAAAGTGAAAATTTCGAATCAATTCTATTCTGAAAATAAGGAATTTGATATAGAAAAGGCGTTCAATGGAAAAATGAAAAATATTTTTGAAAAAATGGTCGAGGGTAAGGTAAAAGGGGTTAAACAATTTTATGAATCAAAAAGATATGTTCAAACCCCGAGTGAAATTGAAAAGGTCACACCCAAGGTTGGCCAGGCTTGGGTGCCTGCATTCTTTGCTTAAAATCCTGACTTGCTGGAACTCCCAGGTTGGTATTTGGGGAGTAGGAATCAGCATCTTTCTTGAGAAATTCACAACTGTGATATTTCGTCTTACAAGTGGTTAACAAGGACATTAAGTTGTACTTGATTTAACTATCTTACAAGTGGTATGATTATTGGAAATTGTTTTTGTGATAAACCTACAAGTGGTTGAAAACAGTCTGATGAATTAAACCCCATGTTTGTGAAATGGCAAACAAAACTAATTTTCCGGAAAAACCATTTTGATTAAAACAAACTTAAGTGTTTTGAAATCATAATGGGAAAATAGTTTGTTGTCAGGGGGAGTTCTGATTGTTTATTCCATGTGGATGGCGATTTGAGGCAATTCTCATCAGTTTGTCATTTTATTTGTACAGTCTATTGTTTTCAAATTTTCCCGGAAAATCAAAATTGAAACATATTTTGATTTTAGGGGGAGTAAGAAAATTTTTAGAAATTTTGAAAATTTGAAAAATTCAAAAACATGATAAAATCTAAAAGTCAAAAACATTGAAAATTCAAAATGAGTTTTGTTGTGAATAAGAGGAAATGATAGAAAATCAGTGGATTATCACAGCACGCTAAAGAAATGAAATGTCAAATATGATAAACGGTCTCACTAAATATGTGACGATAGGCTCAGCTAGACTAGTAGATTTGCGATAACGATACAAACTTAAATGAAAAAGCCTAGTTCTAGTGGGAAACATGATTGAAAGCATAGTACTTAGTTTTGTCCTTCTTGATTGTGTGCCTACTCAGTAATCGCTGAATGCAAAAAGCATAAAAACTGGTTAAATTTGTGAACTTTCACAATTTTGCTGAAAAAATCACTGTGATTGTGTTTTCATTTTGCAAATATTTAAACTTGTTTTATTTGTTTATTTTGTTTAAGCATTGGACTTTGATGTTTCGTTTAAGCTTTAGATCACCTCTGCGTATACGGGAGTATCGAACTGGTGGTTAAAGCCTAAACAATTTCAACTTGTTTTTATTTCTTGTTTTGTTTAAACATTGGACTTTCTCTGCGTATACGAAAGTATCGACATGATTGTTAATGTTTAAACATTCTGCGTTGTTTTCGCACAATTCACAGTTGATGAAAGTTTAAAGGCATTACTTGAGTCAGTGTATTGCATGATGAGGGGATATGTTGAGATCGTGGGGTCCATAAGAATTTAGTGCAAAATTAATATACCTTAACGTATCGGTAAGCATTTCGAAAGTTTTTAGATTGAGCTTAAGAGGACAACTATATCGTCAATCAATGTGAATCGTTTAAAAGTTAAAATGTTTAAAGCTTTTGTGTCTTAAAAACTGATATGATCCTCTCACACAAACTCACAAGAAATATTGTCTGTAAATATTTCTTTATTGCATTTTAATTCTGCTTTTCATTAAACAAAAATCCAAAAAGATTTTATGTGTGTTTTAGCATAAAATTTTGAAAAATCAAAAAGATTTTACTTCATCTTATTTTCGACAACTGATGTTGAAGAGTTAATTTTCAAAATTCCAAGTGCTAAACATGATGAACAAATGGTTTGGGAGAATTTGTTGAAGATGTGAAATAATTTTTGAAAAGTTTAAATGGTTCATTAATTTGAATCAAAATTTGAATGTTACTAATTCAAGAGGTTAAGTAGAGCTTATTAGCGTCAAATCTATTTATCTTAAAAGTGGTTGAGATTTGTGCAGGTTTAAGACCAGGTTTCTGATCCTGATACTACGGAGAGCCAGGATACAATCCAGAACCTGTGAAGAGCTGAATAGAGTTTGAGCCAGGATTCGATCTCAAGGCGATAGCTAATTCCAGACGGTGATCCTAGCTTGATGAAAGGGGGAGTCTGACGAGGTTAGAGCCAGAGATAGATCCTGGAACTTTATTCAAGATGGAGTGTTGATGCTGAAGAAGAGAAGATAGAGTTTGTGTTTTAGTGTCAAATTCTGTGAAAAAGAAAAGACCGATCAAGACTGAAGAGTTGACATGCTGAAGACTCGTACCGAAGACTTCGTCAACATCCGAGGGGGAGTCTGTTGGTGCATACGTCTGTCGACTTCGTCTTCGTTCGAGTCTTAGATTAGTATTGAAAGATCTGGGCACGAAGTTCGAGAAATATGTCAAAAATAGGTTGGCAAGTAATTTCGCATGAAATTACAAGTGGTAATTCCATGCGAAATTAGATGTCTATAAATAGGCAGGTGTAGCTTCTTATTTGGTACGAAATTAGTGAAGGTGTAACGAAGTGCTGCCCAATTTTCACCGTGTAATCAAGTCTAAAATCAATGAGAAGCTTGTTTTAAGTATCATACTCTGTTTCTACTCATTTCTACACTGATTCTAGGCTGTTTGTTTGTTTCCGCCTCTCAAACAGTTGTGTATTGTCTCTGATCGACTCATTTGGTCGTGAATACGATCCTACACCAACTGTGAAAATGACAATGTTTACAGAGTGGATGAATTGTAACAAAGTTGATGAATTTTCCAGAACATTGAGGTATGTTCAGTTTCCGGGATATTATGTATGGAAAGCTAAAAATCGCAAATGGAATCGAAGAAAGCATTCGTATCGATCAATTGGGAGGATACATTATGTCCCACCATCACTTGGTGATTGTTATTACCTAAGGATTTTACTGAATCATATTAAGGGACCAACCTGTTTTGAAGATATAAAAACAGTTGATGGACAGGTTTTTGAAACATTCAAAGATGCCTGTTTTGCACGGGGACTGTTGGATGATGATAAGGAATATGTTAATGCTGTCAAAGAAGCTAGAACATGGTCAACCGGAGATTTCTTGAGGACTTTTTTGTAATGTTGTTGCTGTCAAATTCGATATCTCGTCCTGGTGTTTTTTGGTCGGAAACGAAGTCTTTGTTATGTGAAGACATTCTGTATCAACAACGAAAGATAACTGGTATTGCAGGTAATGTGATTATTTTATTAAATTATATATAACTACATTAAAATTATGCAATAGCTCCGTTATTGGGAAAAAACTACTACCTTCGTCCCACTAAAAGTGTCATATTTTGAATTTTCAAAGTCTTTATTTATAAACTTTGACTTTAGTTATACATTTTTGTGTTATATAAAACTTGATGAAAATTAACCCGATAAAAACACTTGTAAAACAAACTCAAATCATATAACTTTCATCAAGTATTATCTAAAACAAACAAAATTATTTAAGGTCAAAGTTTATAAATAAAGACTTTGAAAATTCAAAATAGGACACTTTTAATGGTACAGAGGGATTAATACTTTTTTCAACATTTGTTTAAGATTTGGTTCTTCAACAAGAAGAACTTGAAAATATCTGTCTATCTGAAATTGAAAAGTTGCTACTTATCAATGGAAGTACAGTGAGAAATTTTGATGATATGCCAAGTGTTTCGGACAATTATATTTCATCGTCGAACAATCGATTGATAATGAAAGAACTATCGTATGACAGACTAGCTCTTCAAAGGGAACATGATGGCTATGTAAAGTGTTTAACTGCCGAACAGGAAAGAATATATAAAATTGTTATGAAAGTGATTGAAAAAGGTGATGGAGGTGTGGTTTTTGTATATGGTTATGGTGGAACTGGAAAGATGTTTCTTTGGAAGACATTCTCAGCTGCATTACGATCGAAAGGTGAAGTTGTATTGAATGTTGCATCCAGTGAAATTGCTTCACTTTTGCTGGATGGTGGTAGAACTGCACATTCAAGGTTTGTAATTCCAATCAACATTAATGAGAATTCAATATGTTCGATAAAGCCTAATACTGAGTTAGGTGATTTAATTAAAAGAGCAACTTTGATTATTTGGGATGAAGCACCTATGACTCACAAGCATTGTTTCGAGGCTCTCAATAGAACAATGAGAGACATATCACGTTCCAGTCAATCGAACATGGAATCCAAGCCTTTTGGGGGAAAGGTCATTCTATTTGGTGGTGATTTTAGACATATTCTTCCGGTCATCCCTAAAGGTACCAGAACAATGATAGTCAATGCTTCTTTGAATTCTTCTAATATATGGCGATACTGTCAAGTACTAAAGCTAACTGAGAATATGAGATTAAGAGTTGGGTGTCAGGAAGCAGAATTGAAAGAAATAAAGGAATTTGCAGAATGGATTTTAAAGCTTGGTGATGGTCTGCTTGGTGAAGAAAATGATGGTGAGATAGATATTGAAATGCCAGATGATTTACTTATTCATGACCAAGTCAATCATATTTCTTCTCTCATTTCATTTACATATCTGGACATGAATAAGTTTTTATGGGATTTAACGTATTTTCAACAAAGAGCGATTCTTGCTCCAACTAATGAAGTAGTGGATTCAATAAATAAAGAGTTGTTAGAGAAGCTGCCTGGTGAAGAGAAGATTTATTTTAGTTCAGATAGTTTATGTCAATCCGAGGAAGAATCAGAGCTTAACATGGCATTGTTTCCTCCTGATGTGTTAAACAATCTTCGTTTATCTGATTTACCTAGCCATAAATTAGTACTGAAACTTGGTGCTCCAGTGATATTACTCAGAAACATTGATCAGGCAAATGGATTGTGTAACGGTACACGTTTACAAGTCACGAAACTCGGAAAAGTTGTGATTGAAGCAAAATTATCACATGGACTAATATAGGTCACCATACTTTGATTTCAAGACTGAAGATGACACCTTCTGATAAAAGAATATCAGTGAAGATTTCTCAAAGACAATTCCCACTTTCACTGTGTTTTGCTATGATAATAAATAAAAGTCAAGGACAATCGTTGGAATGTGTTGGTTTGTATCTTCCACGTCCAGTGTTTATTCATGGCCAACTCTATGTTGCTGTATCTAGGGTAAAAAGTAGGAAGGGGTTGAAAGTTTTGATTTGTGTTAAAGAGAAACGAGTCTGTACAACCAATACTAATGTGGTTTACAAAGAAGTTTTACAAAATCTATGATGATACCAAACATCTGTCAAACTGGCAACGTCTGTTGGGTATAATGGAGGAACTGTTGTTAGAAAATGTTTGTTGTAAAGCAATACAAGTTTTTGAAAGCATCTGATACTTGCTCTGCATTAAGCCTATCCTGAGAACACATACTACGAAAAATGTTTATATCTGGCGTTGTAGTAACAAGTTCGCAGGTCTCATTTCTAATGAGAGCACTAAATTCTTTGTTAATAACATTATTCTGTTAACATCTGTTCACTAACCTTTTTAATTTCTGTTGACAAACATTTTTAACATGGGTTGACTAACATCTGATATTTACTATCTATCAATCTGGCAGAGTCTGTTGGAGATAATGGATGACAGTTTTTAGCAAAGTTTGTTGGAAAGCAACAAAGGTTTTTACCAGTCGATAGACAACAGTGGTTTGGTTATCAACATAATGGAATTCCTGTTGACTAAACCTATTGACCATTAGTTTATATCAATTTTGTAAGTCTCCACTAATTAGTTTTTTACTTTCTATCAATATGTGTTATGCATGGTTTTCTAAGATACCACCCGTGTTTGCACACGGGTCTTCTCGCTAGTATATATAATAAATAAGATTTGGGACACTTGTCCTCTCCTGGTGCAACCATTTTAGGTTTGTGCGGGAAAATGGTGGATCATTGTTATTTTTCTATGGATATCGCGTGTATATCCATACTCGCTTTGTTTGACCCGGGTATATATACTCCTTAATTAACCTAATTTCCTTTCCTAGATCCCTCATTCGTTTCATCACCAATTCGCTGTTGTACAAAACCCTAGAACATGCGAACTATTCAGATCTTGAATCCCAAAAATCATCATTCGTCTCATCCAGGTTACTTTTGATATTCACTGATTGTTGTTTTCACGATTCTAATTCAAATCACAATTGTTTTCTTCATCTTCTTTTTATTTCTCTGTGGTTAGATTTTAATTTTAATTTTAATTTTGCTATGAATATCACCTCATTCAACACTGCTACTATTCTGCAAAATCATTGATCCGTATCAACCAGGTTTTCTTCTAAGATTTATTGATTGGTATTTCTGCTCATGATTCCAGGCGTTTCGTCTCTCCCACGTTCATATCACGACGTCTCTTTGAGAAACCCTAAAATCGCAACCAACTTTCTTTGTTTCTCAATTTCAAGAAAGGGATGTTTTTATTCTTTCATTTGAAGCATATCACCACCACCATTAAGATATATGTTTGTAAATCTACACTTTCTAGGTAATTTTTTGTTTCCCAGATCTTGTATTCTTTGATTTTTTTCTTTATTATCCGGTAAAAATTAGGGTTTTCAATTCATTTGAAATGGTTATTATAATGTTTTTCAGTTCGCTTTTGTTTTGATATGGATCTGGTAATTTTAATGTTTTTAGCGAATTTTTTATAGCTCTTTGGTCCAGGGAAAATGAAATTTATAATAATAATAATAATAATAATAATAATAATAAATAATAATAATGGAACCTTAGTCAATTTTAAGAAATTATTGTATGAGTTCTTGATGGAAGTTAACCTAATTTGATCAATTGAACGTCGTGTTGCTGGGAACCCTAATATTTTTTGTTTGTTTGAGATTTTGCTAAAAAAACAGGGATATTATTTGACTATTTGTGGTCTTCTGAGTATCAACATCAAAACTGGCTCCATAAATTATAGTGAGTTTCAGCATTGACAAGATACAGAATTGAGCATATCTTACTGGATTATTGGCAAGAGATTATTTATCATAATTGGTTAATAATGGAGGCCGCAGTGAAAAAATATTAGCATAAAATTTTAAAAGTAAAAGTTTACATGGATCTATGGGGATGATCTCCAGGATAGATTAATTTCACAGTTCAGAAAATGCTTATTCCATCATTGGAAGGCTACAGATTCTTCACATTCTGCAAATTAAATATTTACTTATGTTCCAGAGTCTTCATTTTATGTGTGAAACAGTTGCAGGGTTGATTTGAAACACTTTCTTTGTTGGGTGCATTTATATCAAATAACAATGGTGGAGCAAAAGGTTTGTCTGGTGGGATGAGCTTTACGTTGGAAGGTCCTAAACAAGTTTGGTGGAGGTCTAGCTGGTATACTGGTAGTTGTTGGTGACATCCAGGTAGAACATCTTACATTTTGAGTCAATTTAGGTAATGGCTTATGCGGATGGGTTAGTAATGGGTCAAAATGGATAGTGTTGAAACTGAGTCACTTTGAGTTTGGTTAACCCATATCTTATACTTATTTAATGTGCTGTTCATATTTTGGTTTTTTTTATATTCTGCGAAATCTTTATGGAATATTTGCTTTGGATATATAAAGTACATTTTCAATAAATATCTGAGTATTTATCAAATAATATAACATTGCTCATTATATCAAAATAGTATTATATATTTGTAGGTGCTAATAAAAAATGAGGATGGCTTCCAGAATCTAATATAAAATGTTACTTTGACTGGGTTATTAATCATCATATAATTACATTAATGAGTATTATGTGATATTGGATGGTAATAGAAAGTTTGATTGCGTCGTTCTTATGATCATCTATACCTAATATGTAATAATTATTTGCGTCACGTATCACAATTCTGTGAGCTCAAGATTATTTTCCTGTTTCTATTATTTCATCTTTTTGTATTCTGTTTCTTAGTGTAAAAAGTTTAAAAATTCAATACTAATAAACATGTGTATTACTATGTTAGAATAGGTTTGCGCTGTTGTTTAACAGAAGTCATGTGCAGTCGTTGGCTAAAAGAGATGAGTTGGAGAAGCTTCTAGCTATGTTGGCGCAGTAGGTTTTGAAAGGCAACAACGACAAGTGGCTGTGGAGAACATGTAACAGCAAGGGGGAGTTTTTGGTTAAATTGGTGCGCTCTAACCTGGAAGACAGCTTTGACGGGGCAACAACGTATGCAACTATTTTATGGAGTTGGCAATCCTGAAGGTTAATTGCTTCATTTGGAGGGCCTGTACCAGGAGCATAACAACTGTTGCAGCCTTGGCAGTCCGGAATGTGAATGTTGGTGACGGGATGTGTAATTTGTGCGGCGTTGATCTTGAAATTGTAGACCATTTTTTGGTTTGGTGCTGCCTTACCAAATTGGTGTGGTGGATGGAATGTGTTTGGCTAAGAGTCCCTACCCCATTTACTTACGGGTTAGTTAGGCAAGTCTTAAATCACTGTTGAACATTTGGTTTGGATAACAACAAGAAACATGTCATTTACGCCAACTTTATGTTGACTATGTGGTCCCTCTTGAGTGTGCGGAATGATAAGCTATTTAATAGGAAGTATACGTCAGCTATTACAATTTTGGAGCAAGTCAAGGAGTGTTCGTACCGGTGAATTCTGAAAACATTCAGGTAAAATTCAGGTATTCAATCTCTTTTGCATAGACCACTTATCAACAAGGTTGTTCAACACTAACAATAATGCTTATGTAACACGTTGAGGTATCTCATAAAGACGCAGAGGTTCGACTGCTATAGGTCTTTGGCCACATGATTTACATGGTAATTGATGCATTTAGATATCTCAAGCTTTTTTTCTTTGTTTTGTTGATTACTGAGGAGGTTTATGCTAAATGTTACTCAAACCATGTGTACAATAGTATTTGAGATATTGATGGGAAAACTGAAGATTCTTAGACTTAGAATTAAATCTTGAATTATAGATTTATGATCGGGAGATTCTTGGACCTGGAATCAAATCTTGACTCTTGATTTGTAGATTTATGATCAGTCAACATTGTGTTACTAAGGTTGGAAATGGCTTGAGTAAGAGGTGTTGCATGTGACTCATAACATGTCAAATATAAAAACACTTTGCTAGAAATGAATCGGGTCAATTGGGTCTAACAGGTTGGAAGTCGTTAAACATGTATTCAAATCTTTACAATATTCTAAGTCGTTTATTAAACAAAAAATTATATTATTATTTTAATCATTTAGTATTAGAATAATATTTGGTCTAACTACTAGAAAATATTATTTATCCATTTGACCCGGTGTCTGTTTCCAATTCCAAACACCTTCATATTGCCTAATAGTGTATTCTTATTTAAGTTATTATCTGGTTACAAGTATCTCATTATTTAAGGATCATATGGTTGAGTTAAGTACATGTATAACGAGCAAGTACATCCAAACATTATTTCATATACTTGATTTTAATACACGTTGTCAAGTTTATAGCTAATTATTTGATTATGTATTTAATACCATAAAATCACTTTTAATGCACATATCCAAACGCCCTTTAAGATGTTTCATATTTTTAGGTGGAAACAGCGCAACTGGAGCCTCAGCAGGAGGGGTGGCAGTCGAGACTGCTCTACTATTTGTGGCCCCTGCCATCTAGAAGGAACTAACAGGGTATGTAATACGTTACTCTTCATTATTTATTTAGATTCCTCATCTCAATGTCCATACATTATAGAGGATAGGTATTTTGAATGTTAGGAAGTTGGTTAGGATTACTGTTTGATTATGTTAAGAGTTCTTTTTATTATCGTCTGCATATTGTATTATGCTAGAATATATTAGTTGGGATGTGCAAGGTTTGGTCTAGCCGGTTCAGGATTGAAATGATCTTTCAACCCAAAAACCTTGGTTTGACATGTTTCTAAGCCAAACTGGTGAGTTAGTTTTCCTAACCGACCAGGCCAAACAAGCAAAAGTTAGTTCCTTTGGGCTGGCTTCACAATTTCCAAGGCCAAAATGTATATCTTTTTTATTTTGTATTGCTTTTCAACATAAAAATGTATGTAATCAGTTATGTTCCTTAATAAAGGGTATTAAAATGAGGTCAAAAGCTAAATATTAAATACCATACACAAATTTAAACAGAAAAAATGATCCGTCACATAGAAGATAGGGACAGAAACATTTTTTTAAAATTTCGAAATGAAAAAACCGTAGAAAACTAAAAGAAGGTAAAAACATATACATGGGTTTTAAACTGGTTTCTACTCTAAAAACCTACCATGCTTAATCATTTGAACTAGATACATAGTATATCCGGTGCTGATTGACCTAACCTGTTGGTTTAGACCTCCATACGGTTAACGTAACTCAATATGATGGTTTGGAAAAATCCCAAATCGACCGATTTATGGGGCAACCAGGTCATATCACTTCCCGTTCTCCAGTTTGTTCACTTTTGTCATGCTATTCATAATTTCACATCTCTATTTGAAACTGAATTTGAAGAACATGGAACCTCCGGTTGAAATTAAGTGGTGGAGAGGGGCAAAGCATGCATGCAAACGTAGGTGAAACTGATTGCTAATGAGCTGCTACTGGACCGTACGTGACTTCATAGATCAAGCCAAGATGGGCTCCTACAGGCCTGCTGGGGTATGTCATTATGGATCGTATCAATTCCTGTTACTCTATCTTATAGATAGTGTTTGAATGATCAGTGTTTGTTGTTCTTAAAGGCATGTCAATGCAATGATTATATGATTATGTGTAGTGTTTAAAATAGGAGCTCATCTTCTTAACTATCTTTTTACCTTCATATATGAACTTCATTTGGGTGATTTGAGCTAATCTAAAAGTGTTTTAATTGTATTTTATTATGATTCCATATATGACAACTGCCATAGCCATTGGAGATGTTACACAGGAGGTTAAGATATTGCTCTAGTTAACTAGCAGGCCATGACAACTTAGTCAAATTAATGATGCATATGAAGATCATGAGAAAGTCTATGTTGTCATGGAGTAAGTGCTCCAGCTTTAACTATGTTCCTTTCTTTTGTTCTATGTTTCTTGCAAACTATTGGGCTACTTATATTGATCAAGTGGTTTTGAATTATGTGAAGGAGAAAGGTCTTCGGTAGTATACTTGCAAGGTACCATCTTTAATTCGGCCTTCATTTTTTTCAGCATTTGATAACAACTAATATTGTTTATATTGTCCATTAAGGGGTTTCGTTTATACATAAACTAAAACCACAAATAAGATACTGGATTTATATTGCAAGTTTGATGGACATGAATACAACTTTTGTTAAAGTTACGAGCGGTGAACTTTGGATTAATATTTTGTGAGAGAGTTTAAAATATTGGCCCCGAAATTATGGACATATTATCATCATTTAATTGTCGGTGCTACTTTATCTAATGCCAGGATTAGTGGTCAAGCTTTCTGACATGGACCTTAGATCAATAATGTCTACCAGTTACAAGTTGTTGCAGGTACTTCCATAAAAAGTTATACTTATGTCAATTGATTTTTCTTATTGTTTTTTAAGATTTTGCTAGACAGTTTGGAAAGATGTGGCAATTGGCAATGCCATGATGACAAACTAACAATATTGTCATATTTATACATTATATAATTTATTTTAGGACTAGCTAAAGAGAAAGTACAAGTATAGTTTTTGGACCAAATGAGTATTATTTGATAAAGACAACTGGTATGGTAAATGGGATAAAAATTATTAATAATTTATTTTAATAATTTAACTTGATATTTTTAGGAACAGGACAAGTAGTAACATGTATAAAGGAAATGAGTTCTTGGAGGACTTGGGCAGTTTGGAACCAAGAAAACAGTGATAATCTTGTGTAATTCAGTATGAAGGGTGTATGTTTGCATTTATATAGTTTTAGTTATATGTTAACATCTTTGCCATTCTCATCGCTAACTATGGTTAACTTTTAACATTATTGTTGTTTATTTAGTTTCTTTAAGTTTATTGTACTCATACTACCTGAGCATTCTCTCCCTTGGCAAAGACAAAGAAAAAATATACAAGTACAGGAAAGTAGGTACATCTCTTTCTTTCCATGCATGTGTTTAGTGGACGGTTGAAGTTGCCACCACTATGAGCAAATGTTCATAACCCGACATGGTATAGGTACATATAGGTGGTGTTGGCAAGATGGCCAGGTTAGGCGGGATGGGTAACGGGTCAGCATATATATGGGTCGAACAGGTAATCTTTGGTACGAATTGAGTGGGTTAACTCAAAGCGTTGTCCTTCAAGAATCTTTAATAGATAGACAGTTTTGATTAAGTGATTACGTTTGTATTCTATAAAATTACACTTTAGTATGTTATGACCCGTTTCGTTTTCAGTTAACTCTTTTGACTTTTACCATTGACCTGATAAGAATAAAGAGTCGAATGTCAATATCCCAAATTTCTGATTTCTTATATCATTTGATTATACTTATTATTCTTAAATTTATGTCAATCAACCATATGCAGATTTTGAGAGATTTAGGGGTTAGGACAGTGAAGTTGATGACAAACAACCCTGCTAAGTACAGTGGGCCCAAGAGCTATGGCTTAGAAGTTGAAAGCAGAGTTCCCCTTCTAACTCCTGTTACGAAGCATAATACACGATATCTTAAGACCAAACGGGCTAAGATGGGTCACGTTTATGGCTCTGGTGTCCTGAACTGTCATACCCCAAAAACGTCGTAGCGGAATATAAAACGTAGTGGTGACGGAAGTTGGTGTCCATAAATATCTTGCTGAACGATGCATTGTTAATGTTGGACATTCAACTTAATTAAAACATTGTTTAAAACTTACAGTTTTAAAAGTACGTCACAACCACATCACAGTTAAGTTGTTTTGATCCTTATGGATCTTATTACATAGGTCCAAACTAGTTTTAAAAGTTGTCCAAAACATTATCAAACCAAACATGCATCAACAACCACAAGATACGCCATAATTCCCGAAGCCGAACTCAAGTACCTGAAGAACACGTTAAAATCAAGTGTCAACACAAAGGATGGTGAGTTCACATATCCAAATAATGAACAATTTGATCCAAGGAAAACTTTCTAATTATGTGTTTATTATCGAAACATCCATATAATTTATGAAAGTTTGTGACAACCCGAACCTTCAAGGCCGAACCTTCAAGGTTAGTAGCGTGTGACCTTGTAATCTTAACTGTTTCTTTTATTTAAAACGTTTGATAGCCCGATCAAATAACTCATTGACAATTGTCGGGTCGCATATGAGTTGGGCTTCACAACTATACCTACAATATCAACTCAAATCTAACTCCCGAACCCAACCAGCCCTTACCGTGCCTTGGTCGTTCATTGGAGGTGTGTGTTAAAAATCGGCCCACCCTAATCAATGAGAACTTGTAACCGGCCCACTTTAATTAGAAATTAACTCCCTTTAATTGGAAATTGGCCCATTTAATAGTTGTAACCCTTATATACTCATGAACGTAAGTATCCTTTTAACATACATATCACAACAAACCCTACCCCCTTGCACGTGTGACGGCAGTAGCAAGATCATTCGATTTTGATTTGTATCTCACTTTGGCAGATTGTTGGTTAGTTATCCCTACTTATTCATTCCATGCTAGCGTGATGATGTAGATTAATTGTTGTTCGATTAAAGTGTGTATATGCGTAGATGTCTAGTGTTGTTCGATTAAGTATGTATATGTGTTAACTGTTGATGTTGTCCGTTTAGACTGTCCGATCATTGGTAAGGATATGGTTGTTGATTGTTTTGAGTAAAAGTGATACATGCTAGGGTTATTATACTACATATATGAAACTAAAACATGAACCAGAATTTTCATTGTATGTGTGATGATGAGTAACAACCTGTTTAAGATGATCAATATGTATATGAATTCGGTCAGTGATAATAACCTACTAGTGGGCCGCACATTTATGAAGCATATGTCTTGATGAATTATAGTCGGGTAATCATTATTTACTGTGGGATGTTAATGCACGATTGTGGGGCTTCAAATGAATTACGGTAAAAACAGAATTAAGGGGTTAGCTAATCATCGATTTGATCCTATGTGTATGCTATGTGTTGATAATTTTATCGAATGTTAAACCAAACTAGGAGGTGATACAGTGGGTTAGGTATACTGTTCGAATGAAGGTTTGTGCCTTCACTAAGGTAACCGCCAATTCATGTGCATATGTCGGATCACAGAGGGGACATTCCATGTGGTTTAATTAAAGTAGCCAATGATAGTTCCAGAATTATGTGAACTACTTGCTTGTGATGAACAAAGAAATGGTGACTGTTAATGGGCCGATGACAAGTGGTTAGATTAGGGTTTCCACATGTGCTTGCCACTATGTTATATGATATGTTGTGAAATGGTTATAATAAATGTGACATGTTAACTGATATGTGGCGGTTCCACAATCGGAATATTGCAAGATCTACGTGGCTGTATGTGTAGTATTTAGTTGGTGCTTGAACAGTCTATGAGAACGAATGCATGATCACACCGAACTAACTATCCTTGTAAAATTCAATTGGGTTTAATTGATTAACGGTTAAGCGAGCACCCAGTCTAACCGAGCACTCTAAGGTGAGTTCACTACATTCGAGCATGCGTCCTAGTGGTTGGGGACAGTCAGTGGTTTGGGTAAAAACGGGTATATTGGTTAATATTCTCACCTATCATTTTTGTAAGTCCCTTATTCGGGTATTAGTTGGTAGCGCTACTTAGGTTTGGCACCCTCACACCGCTCCTGGATAGGACGGATGTGAACTAATGACCCAGTCGGGCCCAGTACTAGATAGGAGTACGTGGGATAGGGCAGTCATGTACATCAGGAGCCGTCTTGTTCGAAATTGAGATATTAACAATATTACTTGCATTGATTATTGAACTGTTTTACATTCAACTGGTAATAAACGTTTTCTAAAACTGTGAACTCGCCAGCTTTGTCTGATACACTTGTTTCATGCTCGCAGGTCGTTAGGTGATTTGAATAGGAGCTTGCTGGCTGGAGAGCAAGAGTGGTTATGGTCATATCACGGGATTATTTGCCAAAGACTCATTTATTATGATTGATTCGTATTTACTTAATGATACTCAAATGCTTCCGCTGAACTTGTGGTTTGAATAACTAATGATTGGAAATTTTATCATTATTAATTAATGGAACTTTGTTTTAAAATTATGATTCCGTGTAATTAGTGGCTCATTGCTAGTCGTCACACGCCTAACAGGGACACTCCCTAGGTGGTAATTTGAGGGTGTGACAGTTTGGTATCAGAGCCACTGGTTATAGTGAACTTGGTTTTAAAATGTTTTATAAAACCAGACTATAACTGAACTGATCCGATATCGACCATGACACTCAGCTCTAGACAGCAAGGTTCGTCTCTTATTTACTATCGCATAGTGTGTTAAGAACTTACTTATGACTCGTATTGCACCTAAATGCACAATTGACACTACATCCCGAGTTTCTATGAAAGCAGGCAATGTTACGTGTTTTAGGAGTGGGATCCTTCTTGAATTTGCATGTTACGTGTTATAACGCTCATGTTCGTGATACTTGAAGTTAGGAAGCCTTTTAACATGAGTTAAGGGGAAATTGAGATGAACATGCAAACTAGATTATTATTGTGGGTGCACACATAATAATAATGTGGGGTGTATGTGAGTCCCAGTGAACCTTGACAAGTGTGAAAAGGATTTCCGTGTTGTTAGTTGGTCTTGTATTAGAATTTTGAAATCTGTGGATACTACATAAATACTTGACTTCTACTTGAGCTTGTTTGTTAATTCGTCCTTTTTATCCATACTTATAGAATCATGAACGGACGTGGGGGAGGCCGTCGTGGTGGACGTAGTGGAGGCCGCGGTGGTGGACGTGGCCAAATCAATATGACTCAAGCCGAATTGACCGACTTAATCAATGCCCAGGTGGCTGCAGCCTTGGCGGCATATCAGGCTGTTACGATATGTACCAAACACACTTCCTGTTGAGTCATATGCTTGAGTCTTACTTGTTTGTTATCTTTCTCCTGTTAATAGGTCAGCCAGCACCACAACATCAGCCTCACCCACCTGTCTGCACGTTTAAGTCTTTTATGGATTGCAAGCCCCAGACCTTCAGCGGGACTGAAGGGGCTGTGGGACTCCTGCGCTGGTTTGAAAAGGCGGAGTCCGTATTCACGATGTGTAACTGCCCAGTTGGGGACAGAGTAAAGTATGCTACGGGCACGCTCGAGGATGGTGGTTACTGGTACGTTTTCGGTAAACGATGTATATGCTTCTATTTTGTTCGACTCTGGTGCCGATTGGAGTTACGTGTCTTTGAGATTCAGTCGTCAGTTAGGGTTAAGTCCTACACCTCTTGTAACGAAACACATAGTGGAGATAGCAAATGGTAAAACAATCGAAGCATCGCATGTTCTGGTTGGATGTAAACTCGATCTTTTGGGTCAGGTATTCGACATTGACCTACTCCCCATTACTCTTGGAAGTTTCGACGTAGTTATCGGCATGGATTGGTTGTCCAAGTATCGGGCGGAAATTCTCTGTAAGGAGAAAATCGTGCGTGTTCCTCTCCCTAGCGGAGAATTTTTATCGTTTCAGGGTCATCGCAGTGGGACCCCGATTAGTATTGTTTCGGCAATGAAGACTCAGGAGTATCTCCGTAAGGGCTATCCTGCTATTCTAGCCCTTGTCACTGATTCGCAGACTGACGAGAGGAGGATCGAGGATATTCCAGTTGTTCGGGAATTTCCTGACGTATTTCCTTAGGAACTCCCTGGTTTACCTCCGCACCGGCAGGTGGAATTTCAGATCGATCTCGCCCCAGGAGCAGCACCGATTGCTCGTGCTCCTTACCGTCTGGCACTAGGGGAGTTGCAGGAATTGTCAAATCAACTCCAGGAACTATTAGACAGGGGTTTTATCCGACCCAGCTCTTCACCTTGGGGAGCCCCGGTTCTGTTTGTGAAAAAGAAAGACGGGTCTTTTCGCCTGTGTATAGATTACCGTGAGCTCAATAAGGCGACGGTCAAGAATCGTTATCCTTTACCACGTATTGATGACCTGTTTGACCAACTGCAAGGGTCAAGTTTCTACTCCAAAATCGACTTAAGGTCGGGTTATCATCAGGTACGGGTTAGAGAGGAAGATGTTCCCAAAACGGCATTTCGGACGCGGTACGGTCATTATGAGTTCCTGGTCATGCCATTCGGGTTGACCAACGCACCAGCGGTCTTCATGGATCTCATGAACCGCGTGTGCAAGCCATACCTCGACGACTTCGTTATCGTTTTTATTGACGACATCCTAATTTATTCGAAGAACAAGGAGGATCATGTGCGGCATCTACGTCTTATCCTAGAGCTCCTGAGGAGGGAGCAGCTGTACGCGAAGTTTTCTAAGTGTGATTTCTAGATACGAGAGGTACATTTTCTGGGGCATATCGTTAATGAGATGGGCATACATGTGGATCCTGCCAAGATCGATGCCATTAGAAATTGGGCGGCACCAAAGAATCCTTCGGAGGTGCGTCAATTTCTCGGTCTAGCAGGGTATTATCGTCGTTTTATTCGGGATTTTTCGAAGATTGCACAGCCTCTCACATCCTTGACACAGAAGAAAGTAGTTTATTCGTGGGGAGCAAAACAGGAGAATGCCTTCCAGCTGTTGAAGCAGAAATTGTGTAGCGCACCAATTCTGTCTCTACCAGAGGGTACCGAGGATTTTGAGGTACATTGTGATGCATCGATTCAGGGTCTTGGTTGCGTGTTGATGCAGCGCAACAAGGTGATATCTTATGCCTCTCGACAGTTGAAAGTACATGAGAAGAACTACACGACACATGACTTGGAGCTAGGAGCAGTGGTCTTTGCACTAAAGATTTGGAGGCATTATATGTACGGTACGAAATGCACCATCTATACCGACCACAAGAGCCTTCAGCATATCTTCGACCAGAAAGAATTGAATATGCGTCAGCGTCGCTGGGTGGAGTTGTTCAATGATTACGAGTGTGCCATCAAGTATCATCCGGGTAAAGCTAATGTTGTCGCAGATGCTCTTAGCCGTAAGGAACCGAAACCGAAGCGCGTTCGTGCTCTACAGCTTACTATTCACTCGGATCTACCCACACGGATTCGTTCAGCACAGGTCGAGGCCTTAAAGGATGAAAACATTGAAGCAGAGGGTTTGCGTGGTATGAACAAAAAGTTCGAGCTAAAGTCTGATGGCATTTACTATGTTATGGAGAGATTGTGGGTTCCTCTGTTTGGCAACCTTCGGGAACTGGTAATGGATGAAGCACATAAGTCAAGGTATTCTGTTCACCCGGGGTCTGATAAGATGTATCACGATCTCAAAGTCTTGTATTGGTGGCCGAATATGAAAGCTATTATAGCCACATATGTGAGCAAATGCTTGACTTGTGCTAGAGTCAAGGCAGAGTATCAGAAGCCTTCGGGTCCACTACAACAGCCTGAGATACCGATGTGGAAATGGGAGCAGATATCCATGGATTTTGTCACAGGCCTACCAAGAACCCAAGCTGGGAATGATACGATATGGGTAATTGTGGACCGTCTTACGAAGTCAGTGCACTTTTTACCAATTAAAGAAACAGACAAGCACTCCTAGCTCGCAGCGATATACCTTAAAGAGGTGGTGTCTAGGCACGGGGTGCCAACCTCCATCATTTCGGATCGGGATCCGCGTTTCACCTCAGAGTTATGGCAGGCTATGCACAGGTCGTTTGGTTCGCGTCTCGATATGAGTACTGCGTATCACCCACAGACCGACGGTCAGAGTGAGCGCACAATTCAGACACTTGAAGATATGTTACGGGCGTGTGTTATTGATTTTGGGAAGGGTTGGGAGAGACATTTGCCATTAGTCGAATTCTCCTACAACAACAGTTATCATACTAGCATCAAGGCAGCTCCGTTCGAAGCCTTGTATGGGAGGAAGTGTCGTTCACCTCTCTGTTGGGCCGAAGTGGGCGACAGTCAGATTCCAGGTCCTGAGTTGGTTATGGAGACTTCAGATATGATTGTAAAAATCAGAGAGCGTATGGCAGCTGCCCGTGATTGTCAGAAAGCCTATGCTGACAAACGTAGCAAGGAGGTTGTATTCGAGGTGAATGATCGCGTTATGTTGAAGGTTTCACCGTGGAAGGGCGTTGTACGTTTTGGAAAGCGTGGCAAGCTTATTCCACGCTATGTTGGACCGTTTAGAGTTCTTGAACGCATTGGTAAGGTGGCTTACAGATTGGAATTACCTACTGAGTTGGGTAATGTTCACGATGTTTTTCATGTATCGCAACTGAAGAAGTGCTATGCTGAAGACCCACTAGTTGTACCTTTCCAAGAGCTGAAGATCGACGACAAGCTACAGTTTGTCGAAGAGCCCGTTGAGATTATGGATCGAGAGGTCAAAGTACGTAAGCATAGTCGTATTCCGATTGTTCGAGTCCGATGGAACTCGCGGCGGGGACCGGAGTTCACGTGGGAGCGAGAGGATCAAATGAAGCTCAAGTATCCTCACCTTTTTCCTAAAGACAAACCAGAATCTAGTAAAGCTGGTGAATCTTGGGGCGAGATTCCTCTTCAAGTTGGGGATGAGGTGGCACCCGAGCAGAATCCGCAACAATATTGAATTCTCGCTTCACTCCTCTGTGTCTACTTGTCAAATTTCGGGACGAAATTTCTTTCAAGTTGGGGATGATGTGACAACCCGAACCTTCAAGGTTAGTAGCGTGTGACCTTGTAATCTTAACTGTTTCTTTTATTTAAAACGTTTGATAGCCCGATCAAATAACTCATTGACAATTGTCGGGTCGCATATGAGTTGGGCTTCACAACTATACCTACAATATCAACTCAAATCTAACTCCTGAACCCAACCAGCCCTTACCGTGCCATGGTCGTTCATTGGAGGTGTGTGTTAAAAATCGGCCCACCCTAATCAATGAGAACTTGTAACCGGCCCACTTTAATTAGAAATTAACTCCCTTTAATTGGAAATTGGCCCATTTAATAGTTGTAACCTTTATATACTCATGAACGTAAGCATCCTGTTAACATACATATCACAACAAACCCTACCCCCTTGCACGTGTGACGGCAGTAGCAAGATCATTCGGTTTTTATTTGTATCTCACTTTGGCAGATTGTTGGTTAGTTATCCCTACTTATTCATTCCATGCTAGCGTGATGATGTAGATTAATTGTTGTTCGATTAAAGTGTGTATATGCGTAGATGTCTAGTGTTGTTCGATTAAGTATGTATATGTGTTAACTGTTGATGTTGTCCGTTTAGACTGTCCGATCATTGGTAAGGATATGGTTGTTGATTGTTTTGAGTAAAAGTGATACATGCTAGGGTTATTATACTACATATATGAAACTGAAACATGAACCAGAATTTTCATTGTATGTGTGATGATGAGTAACAACCTGTTTAAGATGATCAATATGTATATGAATTCGGTCAGTGATAATAACCTACTAGTGGGCCGCACATTTATGAAGCATATGTGTTGATGATTTATAGTCGGGTAATCATTATTTACTGTGGGATGTTAATGCACGATTGTGGGGCTTCAAATGAATTACGGTAAAAACAGAATTAAGGGGTTAGCTAATCATCGATTTGATCCTATGTGTATGCTATGTGTTGATAATTTTATCGAATGTTAAACCAAACTAGGAGGTGATACAGTGGGTTAGGTATACTGTTCGAATGAAGGTTTGTGCCTTCACTAAGGTAACCGCCAATTCATGTGCATATGTCGGATCACAGAGGGGACATTCCATGTGGTTTAATTAAAGTAGCCAATGATAGTTCCGGAATTATGTGAACTACTTGCTTGTGATGAACAAAGAAATGGTGACTGTTAATGGGCCGATGACAAGTGGTTAGATTAGGGTTTCCACATGTGCTTGCCACTATGTTATATGATATGTTGTGAAATGGTTAGAATAAATGTGACATGTTAACTGATATGTGATGGTACCACAATCGGAATATTGCAAGATCTACGTGGCTGTATGTGTAGTATTTAGTTGTTGCTTGAACAGTCTATGAGAACGAATGCATGATCACACCGAACTAACTATCCTTGTAAAATTCAATAGGGTTTAATTGATTAACGGTTAAGCGAGCACCCAGTCTAACCGAGCACTCTAAGGTGAGTTCACTACATTCGAGCATGCGTCCCAGTGGTTGGGGACAGTCAGTGGCTTGGGTAAAAACGGGTATATTGGTTAATATTCTCACCTATCATTTTTGTAAGTCCCTTATTCGGGTATTAGTTGGTAGCGCTACTTAGGTTTGGCACCCTCACACCGCTCCTGGATAGGACGGATGTGAACTAATGACCCAGTCGGGCCCAGTACTAGATAGGAGTACGTGGGATAGGGCAGCCATGTACATCAGGAGTCGTCTTGTTCGGAATTGAGATATTAACAATATTACTTGCATTGATTATTGAACTGTTTTACATTCAACTGGTAATAAACGTTTTCTAAAACTGTGAACTCGCCAGCTTTGTCTGATACACTTGTTTCATGCTCGCAGGTCGTTAGGTGATTTGAATAGGAGCTTGCTGGCTGGAGAGCAAGAGTGGTTATGGTCATATCACGGGATTATTTGCCAAAGACTCATTTATTATGATTGATTCGTATTTACTTAATGATACTCAAATGCTTTCGCTGAACTTGTGGTTTGAATAACTCATGATTGGAAATTTTATCATTATTAATTAATGGAACTTTGTTTTAAAATTATGATTCCGTGTAATTAGTGGCTCATTGCTAGTCGTCACACGCCTAACAGGGACACTCCCTAGGTGGTAATTTGAGGGTGTGACAAAGTTAATTTATTTCCTTTATAAAATCCGAGGGTTAGCCATGGCAAGCGTTCCCAAAAACCTTCAACCAAAAGCATCTTCCCAAGTTTACATATTAAATTGATAGCATCATATGTTCGGACTTGTAAGTTTGCAAGACATTACGAACTATATATTAACAATGAAGGTATAATCAAAGCTAGACTATAACAGAATATAAATTCGTCATTTGACTTGACACGGAGCGACCGGTCACGATGGGGTGGTCAACCCGATAGATCTACCAACAATTCCACACGTGCAATACTTAAATGATTAAACATCAATATTTCCGCATGAGCCCATAACGGGCCATCTATATTGCTTGTCTCATGAACAATATATATATCCTACTAATACTGATAAATTTAATATATCATGTTGTACGAATTTCCCGAAGTCCCCACTGAGACATAAGCCAATATCTAATACTTATTCTCTTGAGATCAAGCAAATTCGTCCCACTTTAGATTTAAGCAATTTTAAATCTACACGGTCGTTTTCTCCAAAACACCGTAATAATCCCTGTTTCTCCCTGAAACATATTTATTCAACAAAACCGTTTCTACCTGAAACATATTTATCAACAAAACCATATATTTTCCACGAAAAATATACATATAATATAACAAAAGGTATGTTTTATTCAAAAACATCTTTAATCCTTTTAAGGCGTGTTCTTCCCCTATAACATATACAAAACAGTAAAAAGAGGGGATTTAGTGACACTCACCTTTGAGTGTGTATTATACACAGCGCAATCCCACAATTGATTCTACATGTCCTAATATACGTAGGAACGATTTATCAATCAATATATCACAAAAATTCCTAAGTTTCTCCAAATCTTAGAATTTTCATATAACTTTGAGATTTTCTCGAAAAGTCATTATTTTTTATTATATTGGCATATTAATATATATATATATATATATATATTAAGATATTGCGACTTGAACGATTTTATTGGTGACCCTTATTATGTTATATCCATTAACACTCCCGTTTATAAGTAATATATCTACGATTTGCGTGTCGTAATATATATATACATAAACGTGCACATATACTTAATATCATAACATGCGAAATCTCGTTAACTTATACACTTTATCATTTTTAAAGCATGTATACATGAAATAACTTATCAAGTTAACCTATGTATCAATTTTCATGCTCGACAAATAAGTTACACATTTAACGCGATTTTACCGATTCTACCGCTTAAACACACAAGTGTACATGCATAGTCTAAATTCCTGCTATCATGTCAACACTTAACATATTATCATATACACATATCTAAATCACATAACACATTTTACCACATAAGACTCACCCATGAACAACCCATTCTAGTGTACATTGAAAAATGCGTATTTTAGTGATTCGGTAACGTTTTCAGCGTCGAAAGTCACGTATGACTAACCAAACACCAAGTAAACTTAATATAAGTTAAAATAATTATATTTATATCAAAAATATCAGTTTACTTACTGATCTAAAATAGTTTTGTAAAAATCCTTTGAAAAGCCGATTTTTAACCGTTTTACCGTATAGTTTTGCATCAAACGCTACCTTAACCATCCCAAATCGTAACCGCTTGATATTTTAATATAATCTATGTTATTTACTGATTAAAATGATGGTTATAATCAGGTTAGTGTAGTTTTTATGTAAGTCACATAAATCATGCAATTTCACATATTTTATAATTCTTTAAGCACCATGTACAACATGTAAAACTAGTAAACCTTATGACAAAGTTTCATGCTATTATAACACTTCAAATATTATTATTCTTAGTGTTTATAAACTGATTAAAATCATCTTTATCATACCATATCATTTTAACAACATGCATGCTTATGTAAAGCATCTAATGCATCCATATTACATCATCATCTTGTATGAACTTAAATATATCCAACATATATTTAACTCATGTTCAAATAATCAAGAAAATTATAATCTTCATATGATCATCACCTTATCATTTGTCATAAATGCAAGTATCATGTTCCTACACATTTAAGAGCTAAGAACAAAAATCCATATGCATGCATACATACATATACATACACGGCAGACACATATATATTTATATGCTTCCAAAAATCCATTTTTCATATATTCATCTCAAATCACAAAACTTTCATATGACACCTTTTCGATCATGCATGCATTCACCTTTTTAGATTCTTATCAATCAAGAACATTCAAAAGTCAAAACTCAACTCTGTAGGTTCGTTTTTATCGGAGGATCCGATACGAAACCTAATCCTTGTTTATATCAAACACGGTGACGGGTGCGGAATCCCCGTGATGGTGCAAACCAAACACAATGTAAAACACACACGTAACCAAAGATTCAATATCTATTGATTAGGGATGAGTACAACCACAAACATATACAAACAATGTTTACAGACTCTCACTAAGTCTCTCTGTGCTCACTCATACTCATAACTAAACTGTGAAACAACTTAGCTATTTATACTGACCAACGGCGAAACCCTTTGGACGAAAACCATGTGTGACGAAATCAGGGATTTCGCCACACACATAGTGACGAAAACAAGGGGAGATTTCGCCATATGTATATTGACGAAATCACAAACAGATTTCGTCATGCATGACTTTGAGAATGACTTTGAGAATTTCATTGACATCATCATGACATCACTAAGGTGATGTCATGGTGATGTGTCAACGGGACAGGTCGCGTGTAACGATTATCGGTATTGTTGTCCACATAAGCTCAACTTATCAGATGTAATCATGGCGAGGGGATACGTTAAGGTATGATTTATACTTACCGACCGGTCTTCATCCACACACGACACATTCCCGTATCAAGGTATGCACGAGAGTTCATCTTACCGATGAGTATACCGTTTATCATCTGTTTGACCGTATAAAAGATGTGAGAAACTCACTTATTTTTGTTTTGAAAACAAGCCCTATGTGATAGAATCACTTATTGATGAGGAACTTGATTTTCAGATGCATGAAGGGCACAGGAGCAAGTCCGTGAACAAGTCAGTACTTTCGTACAGCAAAGAGACGAACTTGACTCCCGGATAAATGTGATATATTATCACTTGTTTTGTTTGGACATGTGATTGTTGATCACTTATTGAGGTCGAATGCAATATGTACACGTATGTATGGTATCATGGAAGATCTAGACTTCGTCTCCGTTATTTTTCGGTAAAAGATACAACCATGATACCCAGATGATAAGACAGCATAAAGACCGAATATCTCAGAACCTCGGCAATCTCTCAAACGAAATTTCGGTACTAAGACCATATGCCAATGAGCGGTTCCCACCTGGTCTTCAGTCGATTAAGGTTTATATCACCCTGCAAACTTTAAAATGATTGTGAGCCTACCGATACATCTTATATAGAGCTGCTTATCGTTTTTCATTTTGAGTTCATTTTAAAGATGTTTAGACAGACCACTGATGTACTATCATTTTCTCTTTTTCTCGCCAGGAAACTCATTTTTGCTTTGCCATGTTTTTGGGTTTTGAAATTTTTCGATGTTTTTGAATTTTCAAATTTTGGATTTACTCCCCCTAAAATCAACAAACTATGATAAATTTTAAAAAACACAAAGGTATTTACAAAAACGATTTTCCGATGTCGGTTAATTCATGTTTTACCTCAATGTCGTTTACCAAAATTAATTTAATCAGAAATGATTTTATCGAATTTTAGGAAAATGAGTTGGCACATCGGTAAGCGGTGCGGACCATGACAACATTGACGAGTTTCATATTAAAAACAATCACGTGTGAGGTGATATTCAAGATCAACGTGTCTGGCCAAAGAGTGTTGTACGAGATGATAATAATTCTTAAAGCAGCTTAAATATCGACGAGTAAAGGAGAGATAAGAAAATCAAAACCGTATCCTGTAACTGTTTCATGCATTGCAAGGAATCTGAGTGCTCTCCCAAACTGGATATCCACCAGGTGTGGATTTCAAAGTCGATTCTGTAGCTACTGAGAAATCTCTTCACAGCAACAAGATCATAGACCTCTGGGTCCGGCTGGTCTTCCACATTGCACCAGCGAAGGTCTTTGTCTTTCTCTTTGAGAAGTAGTGTGCGGTTGTTCAATCCGTGCCAAGGCATCCGCACACCCGGTTGGTTTGTTCAACAAACACATTTTCTTCAATCACACCGCGAAGAAATGTACACTGCACGTTCATCTTGTTGATTTTTAACATCAGACGTGCTACAGGTGCGTACATTTTGATTGAATCTATCCTGGGGACCCGATCAAAGCCTTTAACAATCAAACTTTGTAATGATTTTCATTTTGTCGAAGCTTTCAATTTCTTTCGACAGACAATTCTGTCTTCTTTTCTTCTTCTCTCCATCAAAGGCAACAATTTCTTTGTCGCCGATCTTGTGCATGGACACTCCACTATCAACAATCCGATGACTATCGATAGTTCCTCCTGGAACATCCTGCACACTCACTCATAGATTAGTTGGAGAGGGGGACCCAAGCCTTCATAGACTTGGGTTGCCCCTGAGAATCAAGAAATGTAATTTCAATCTCTTGATGATTTGGAAATTTCACGCCTCCCCCTGAACCTTCACCCGTTTTAGGTTTCCAAGACTGTTTCCGTTTACCGGATTATGTATAATTTACCGATTTAGAAATCTCCGGTTTTAACGGTTGTGTCAAAATTGGTTTCCTTTTAACAGTTTCTGGTTTTAAAGCCTTTTCGATCACCTTCACATTTTGACGTCGTTGTTTTGTTTCTTGTTCTTTAATAGTACGTTTGTCATTTTTGGGTGAAACAGGACGACGTTGTTGGTGACCTTGTTCAGAAGGGGCTCTTTCAACAAAATTTGGTTTAGGAGAGTTTGTGCAATTTCTGATAATGTGGCCAAACTCCCCGCATTTAAAGCATGATCTCCTTTCAACAAAATTAGGAGATTTTGTTCGATTACCTGACGTTGAAGTTGTAGACCCAGAGGTACTAGCTTCACACCCGTTTGTGTGTTGGTTGTAATTGTTATCACTATTACGTTTCAAAATGTTGACTTTTTGAACAAAATCGGTATTTGACTTATTTTCAAAAGTCTCCACTTTATCAGTACCTTTGGAGGCCACAAACTTAACGTCTTTTGCTTTCTTCTTGTAACGAGCTCCTTTTGATTCAACCTTAGCCTTGGGCTTTGGAGCTCGTTGTTTTTGTTTACCCTTAAAAGCGACATATTGTTGCTTTGTCGGTAATGTTTGATTTCCATGTTGTTTCCTAACTTCAGCTTTTGGAATAGGATCACACTGAGTTACTGAAACTCTCGGGATCGCTTTTCCCAAAAACTTAGTTGTATTATCTTCAAACACTTTATCAATCAAGGATTGATTGATGTTTTTGATTGGAAAATCGTTGTCTGAATAAATTTTACTATCACCGACCAAAGTATACAACACGTTATCACTTTTAACGGTAGACACTGTCTCAGTGATAGGATATATCTCTTGTTTAGCACCAGTTGATTGCACAGCAGAAGTAGGAGGATCACACAGAATGTGATTCTCAAAAGGCACTTCTACTCCTTTCCTATCATTAAGAGATTTATCCTCATCACTCACATCTGATTCATCATCCGAAGAATCATAGTCCTCAATGGTTGGAGGACTTTGATTTGAAGCACATGATGACTTTTCCTTGCTATCAGATGAGCCCTCTGAAGAACTGTCCGATTTGAACCCTAATCATGTAGTAACTTCCTCATAATCAAGAGGTACACTTGGTTCAAACCGAGGCATTTCCTCCTCATCGGGCATTCTGGAATAGTTGTGTCTCAAAGGAGGCGGACACGACTTATACCCAACGCCTTTCACGTTACCTTTCAGTTTTTGAACGTCTATGATGTGATCAAGCACATATCGGGAGTTTGAGTAACTCTCCAATTTGAGCTTGATCGCATCATGCTCGCATTTCGCAACGGCTAGCTCCTTTTTGGTTTCCTCGATGATATTAATGTAATTGTTAATACCAATTTGTTTGTTAAAAACAGTTTTTGTTAATTCGGAAACGCTTTTCTTGAGTGTTTCAATTACCGATTTAAAATCCTTTTCATTGCGAGCTAAGGCCATATTTGCCTCTTTGCAATTTGACAGTTCAATAACCAAACTCTGATTGTGACTATGAACCTTTTCAGATTCATGTTTCAATTCAGCACATTCATGTTTCATATCAGCACAATCACTACATATGCTAGGAGTTTCAGATTTTACCTGACTTGTAGAAGCTGTGACATTAGCCATAAAGGCAGTCTGAGAAGAGAAAGATCCATCTTCAGTGAGAATCTTCTCCATTTCTTCTGATGTAGCATCAGCTTTCTTGATTAAGTCAGATTTTTGACATTTCATCTCTTGGCATCATTCGACAAACTATCATCTTCAGAATCCATTCTCTCCTTGATGTCCGATTCTGAACTGTAATCACTCACACCTGAGCTATCTTCATCAGTGCCACTATATCCTGAACTGTCATCTTTTCCTAAAGATTCACCATCATTGACATTCTTGACAATTTCAGCATAAAACGCAGTTCTTGTTTGATCACCGTTTCCCAACTGTATGGCCGGACCACAATTGACACTTGGATCGAATTGAGGTTGTGTTGTGGAAACTTAAAGTTGAGGTTGGGCTTGTGATGATGGTTTTGGAATATAGGCATTTGGATCAAATTGAGGTTGAGTTGTGGAAACTTGAGGTTGAGGTATGGCATTCATTAACAATGCGGCCATCGAAGTCTGATCTTGACCTGGTCGTGGGTCCGTACTCCAATCCCATGGACTCATACTGCTCATATCGATGTATGAAAGTGATAACCTGGTTACACACTTGAAAACAAACTGTTAAATTAGTTTTGCGAGGCTTCTGTTAGAAAATAGACAAGTTTCGACGACACCCAAATTTTGGCGAAACTCTCACTGCTTGACGAAACACACTTGATGAAACTTTGTTAAAGTTAGACGAAACTTTGTGCTTTTGACGAATCTTCTGATTAGAAATCTGATAACTTTCACATTCAAGTCTTTGATTTAAATCGTAAGGATTGTTTGAATCTGATCTGATCACATGATGAATTTGGGCCGACATAACTCATAACATTCAATTATCATTAGACCTTTGAGTAGAATCAAACAACTGATCACATGGGCCGATGAATTCTATTGGACCTCAAATGTAATCACATGCAAACTGTATTGGGCCGAGAGATATAGTGGATCTGAAAACACTGACTGAATGATGAAACTATAGGGACTGTTGGCGAAACTTTACTTTTGATAGACAACAAAAACTTGCCTTTCAATTAATGGACAGAAATCTTTTTAAAATCTTTTTGGCCGCTTAGCTTTATTGACTTATTAAATTTTCACACGGGCCACAAATCAATGAAATTCACGTGATGGACAGTTGTAAACACGTGAAGGCAAACAATTACAAATATCCTATTAGACCGCACTTTGTTGTTCACGTGATGTTAGGCTGACAAAATCAAACCAAATTATTTGATTTCTATTGGGCCGAGTTATTAGTGGACTGTCAAGACTTAATTGTTCACGTGATTGACTTGAGAAATAAAGATGCTATTGGACCATCCAATTGAGATTTCGTCAAGTCTAAGATTGGAGGATTTCGTCGCTGAAGTTTGACAATGTGATTTCCTCGCTGATGTTTGACGAAATCAGGCATGGATTTCGCCTGAAGAAAGATGTGAACGAATATAGGAGTGATTTCGTTGAAATTGAGATTTCGTCCAGCTGGTTTTTGTCCAGCCAAGGTGATTTCGTCCACTGGTGGTGATTTTGTTTGAGAGATTTCGTTGACAATATGTGATAACAAAACTTAATATATTTTTGGTGAAACTCTAGTGACGTAACTCAATGGGCTTTCATCTCTTGCCACTTTAGTCAACAAAGGGATAAGCTTTGGTTAGATTTTTCAAAGGAACATTATCTCCTTCTGACACATGACACAATATTCAACTCACACATACTTTTAGAAACTACAATTTCAACAAGTCATCATGACTGTGTACACATTTTTCAACTTAAAATATAATAATCAATAACACTTTAATTTAAAAAACAAATTCAGATCAAACACACATATTTTTCACGAACAGATATGAACTCCTTGATGATTATGAAGAACAACTTGAATATTCCGGCTAAAATTTCATCGGAGAAATTTTCCGAACATGAATTTTGCATAAACTTTTAATAAAAACCAATTCCTATCATGCTAACATGCAATAAAACAAGGTTTTCAACAAAAAATTCAGCAAAAACAACACAATGTTCACAGATTTTCGAACCTTTTTCAGAAAATATATAAACTTTTCAAGACCAAGATATGAAAATCACAAGAACAACTTGATAAACACTAACAATGTTTGGTTTTAAACAAGGAAAAGAGCCAAGGCTCTGATACCACTTGTAGGTCCATTTTTCTCAAAGGATCCGATACGAAACCTAATCCTTGTTTATATCAAACATGGTGACGGGTGCGGAATCCCCGTGATGGTGCAAACCAAACATAATGTAAAGCACACACGTAACCAAAGATTCAATATCTATTAATTAGGGATGAGTACAACCACAAACATATACAAACAATGTTTATAGACTCTCACTAAGTCTCTCTGTGCTCACTCATTCTCATAACTAAACTGTGAAACAACTTAGCTATTTATACTGACCAACGGCGAAAACCCTTTGGACGAAAACCATGTGTGACGAAATCAGGGATTTCGCCACACACATAGTGACGAAAACAAGGGGAGATTTCACCATATGTATATTGACGAAATCACAAACAGATTTCGTCATGCATGACTTTGAGAATGACTTTGAGAATTTCATTGACATCATCATGACATCACTAAGGTGATGTCATGGTGATGTGTCGACGGGACAGGTCGCGGCTCTCCGTGCTTCGCGAGTCGAACTCTGGGGCGCACGACGGAGGAATGTCGCTACGTCGGGCTTGAGCCGAACCTAACCGTGTCAAACCGAGTCGAGTCGAACCGAGCCGAGTTGCGTCCACATAAAGTGTACCAACAAACTCTCATACATACATACGACCACATATATACATACATACTCATCCATTTTTATTTTCTTTAAAACCCATTTGTTTTAGTTTCAAGTTTGTGTTTAAATCCAAGAACAAGAGAAACCTTCCACTATCATCTTCATCACCAAGAATCAAGAACATGTTTAAAAGAAATGATTTTATACCTTTAAGATTCAAGTGGGTTTTTGATACAAATGATGATATGAAGCTTGGTTCTTGCTTGAAACTCCTTGGAATCACCTTTGAATCTTCAAATGGACTTGAAATCACCTTGAAATGGATTTGAATCTCCAAGAACAAAGTTGGAAATTTGAAAATTGAATGAATATAGGGGTGTTCGGCCGAGCTTAGTATGAGAGAGGGAGAGAGTTGATTTGTTTGTGATTGAGTTTCTTGGTTATTGCAAGATTTGAGAAGATTTGATAAAACGTTAATCATCACATACAATCTCCTAGGCCAACAAGTGGAAGAGAGAGGAGAGAGAGAGTGCCCTATGGCCGCCACCTTCATGCCCTCACACATACATATATAGGTAAAACACTGGTATTTTACTGGATACCGGGTATTTTATCTAGCGTTTTAATCATGTTTTATGGCGTTTTAAACTATTTTTATCACTCTATAAAAATAAACTCGCCAAACTATTGCTGAAATAATTATCAGTTGCTTTGACTGGCTGCGTTGACAGTATTTTGTTAGATACGCGCAGTACGCGCTTAAACTCGAAAAATAGAGTTTCTTAGCGTTTTAATTTATTTTTCCTTCCGAACATGATTAAAAATACCATTTTAATCATAATGAATTATATTTAGGATTTTAACATTAATCGGGCGGTCACCGACGTTCGTTTCGCATTTTGTTCGTTACGCGATAAGCGTTTATCTTATTATTGCCAAAATAATTTTTAATCAAGTTTGGATTTACCAACACACCAATTATCACACATAAACACCAATATCAATAAAATATAGCCTTTTATTTATTCATGACACGTGTTACATTAGTACAGTACAGTCCTAAGTAGACGGGTGTCACATAAACCTTATCAACCGAAACGACAAACCAACACCTCAAACCCAAACGATTAAGTTTAGGATTATTGACTCGATTGACTCCCATTCCAAACGATTAAGTTTTGGATTATTGACTCAATTGACTCGCATTCTTTACTTACCCTCATTAGCTTTTTTTAACTGATTTGTATTGGATGGCATATGATGTTTATGACCATTTTGGTGATAATTTTGATACAATTAAGGATGTTATAACATAAATATTCAACCAAAAAAATATTTGACGTAAGTTTACAAAACTCATTTCGGCCATTGCTTCATTACTTCAACACATGTCTTTTATTTGACTATTTATGTTTTGCATTGTCTTTTTTCCTTCTGAAAGTTGAATTTGAATTATTATTATATATATGTATATATATATATATATATATATATATATTAACTGACATGTTAGTTTGTATAATATGATAAGAAATGTTATATGTTAATTATATAGCACTAAGAGTTTCCCTGACGGGAATTTGTTTCATATTAATTTTGTTCGTTAGTGTACCGACACTAGCGAAATAAAATCGAAAGAGGAAACAAAAAAAAAATAAGTAGCGATATGTCCAAAAGTAGGAATGAGCATTTGGTACCGGTACTAAACTAGTATGTTCGATAGGGGTATCAATTTTCCCCATTTTTCGGTACCGATACTTTTGGTACCGGTTCAGTACTGAATGGGTATCACACTTATCCCTATCCAAAAGATATTGATGTCACACCCCAACCGATGGCGGAAACATCGGGGCGCGGCACTGAGCGAAATAGATTGTTCAAGAGAAATTCCTTAACATCTACATTACCGGATAGTTAATATTATGTCTCATACCATAACCCATCAAGCAAATTAAGTTATTACAGATAACGATATCTCAAAAACAATAACATGTCCCGACAACTCAGATTACAAATAGATAATTTATTCATTTGTTTCTAGGACTCTTTCCTAGCCTCGATTTCATCACACAGCAAACAAGGCGTCCTAGCATCTTAAGCACCTGCCACATACGTTAAAGTAAAAGTCAATAACATAGAGTAAAGGTGAGCATACAAGTTTAATATTAGCATAATAGATTTCGAAGTCGATTACGCATAACCAGCACGTACAACGTGTGATGTGAAGCACGTTAGTTATCGACATGATCCTATCGATACCAGTGACTGCGGGTTGACTGCCCAAGGCAGTTCGAAATACATGTTCACCACTGTGAACCATGTAAATAATTATCCTTAACAACCCCTGAGTGAACAGATGCTGAGTCCAAACTATAGTACTATCGTTGCTAAGGCAGGTAGACAGCAATCTATGTGTAAACATAACAAACAAGCATTCATCGAGTCACGTATACATGCAGTAGTGGTTAGCGTTAAAGTATTGCGTAGTGTGTTTGATGTGATTTAGAATAAGTAACGTATGTAACACCTAAAAGTGCATAAAGCAAAAAGGGTTCGAGTATACTCACAGTGATGATGGATTGAAGGGAGCGCTAGAGCGAGGTTAGCCTGATCATAACGATAGCATAAACGATAAGCGTCGCGTAAACGGTATAAGGAACCAAGTGTCGAACAACAACCTGATCGGATGGCAATCCGATCGGACGATCATTCGATTGGATTTCAATCCGTTCGGATGGTCATCCGATCGGATGGCCATTCGGTCGGACTGACACCTTGCTTGGGTAGAATGTGTTTGTATATGATGGTTTGACTTTTGAAGTTTTCGTTGTAGTATTTTGAAAACAGAGAAGTATCTCTACCCTTCAAGTCGGTCGATCATCCGGCGGTTCGGTCGGACGGTGACCCGTTCGGTGAGACTTTTCTAAGAGAACAAGTTCACAGCAGTCTTATCATCCCATCAGATAGTCTACCGATCGGGTGACAATCCGCTAGAATTGGTAATGCATTGAACATGTTGAAAATTGTTAAGTGCTAAACCCCAAGTGTCACCCGATCAGATTGCGGGTCGATCGGATGACAGTCCGACCGGATAGCAATCCGATCGGACGATGGTCCGTCCCGCGATCTGATAGTGTTGTTACTCGGTGTTTTGCTAAGTTTTGCGGTTTAATAGAGATGGTATAACGACGTCTTAGACAATAGAAACTCTCCCATCAGAACCAAGCAACCCGATCGGACAGGAACCACCCTGACCAGGTCGGTTAACGGTTCATGACGGTTGATCATGTCTAACTCGTAATCATCATCTCTTGGATAGAATGCAGATCTGGAACTGATTCATCACTAAGAATGAGTAGAAGATCAGAACCAGGTCCGATTCCATCGGGTTTGAGTGCATTGAGTGTAAAAGATGTGAAAAGTTAGGATAGACATTCCTTTCAACTCTTTTATACTTGAAAACACTTAGGTGGTGTTTGTTTTTTCAGATGCAAAAGGTCTGCAGCCTGCGGACCACATCTGCAGGCATCTGCAGGAGAAGAGGTGGACCAAAGGTCTGCAGTCTGCAAGGAGAAGAGAGTTTGTTTTTTATTATATATCAACCACTTCTCACACACACCCTCCTCTTCTCACACACACCCTCCACAGATCTGCCTTCATCACCACCACCAAGCACCACCGCAAACCCACTACACCACCGTCACCACTACACCACCGTCACCACTACACCACCGCCACCACCGTCTCTCTCTCCTCGGCCTCTCTCTCATCGGCCTCATCTACTGCCAAGAACAACCACAACCACCGCCACCACCGTCTCTCTCTCCTCGGCCTCTCTCTCATCTGCCTTCATCTACCACCACAACCACCCACCGCTCCCTCGATCTCCGATTTGGGGTTCGATTTAGGGTTTTTGGATGATCTTCGATTTGGGGGTTTGTTTGAAGATGAAGAACATCAAAACCCACCATCTGCCGTCGTTCGATTTGGGGGTTCCACCACCGCCATCACAGATCTCTCTCTCTTCTTTCCCTCTCTCCTGCCGCTCCCTCTCTCTCTTGATTCTGTGGTGAGTTTTGACTTGTTGGGAGTTGATTCTGTGGCGGAGGAGTGTCGGAGGTGGAGGTGGTGGTGGCAGAGGAGGTGGTGGCGGCGGAGGAGTGTCGGAGGTGGAGGTGGTGGTGGCAGAGGAGGTGGTGGTGGCAGAGGGAGAAGAAGAAGAAGAGGAGAAGAGGTTGGAAGAGGTTTGAAGATGATGGAACATGTCTGCTTGGTGAAGAGGTCTCGCAGACCTTTTTTAATGAAAGGTCTGCGAGAAAACAAACAATCTGCAACGTCCAAACGTCTGCCCGCGTCTGCGCGGCGCAGACATAAGTGGCCAGAAGTACTTCTGGCCAAAAAACAAACAGAACCTTAGATTTGTATCAAAACATTGGTTAATCATATGGAAATCGTTCAGATTCAAGTTGTTCTTGGTGGAATGGTGTCAACACTTAAGTTCATAAGAACTTCATGCTGACATCACCCTAGAACACCTCAATCTAGTGATTTCACAGTTAAAAGTGAAGATTGTTCAGTGAAAAAGATGTAGAATCAAGTGTAGATCATAGAAGTACAAGAATTCGGTTGAAAACTTACAAGATTTGAGAGAAATCAGAAGAAAAGTATGCTTGAGCGACTGGTTCGGATGGAGTGTTGTGACAACAAATGATGTTGATAAGTGAGGTATTTATAGGGTTTCCCAAAATGGCAAAAAGGACAGAGGCGGTTCGGTCGGGTGGCGGTCCGATCGGATGGCGGTCCGATCGGGTGGCAGCCCGATCGGGTGACAACTCAATCGGATGGCAGTCCGATCGGCTGGCCACTCGATCCAAGTGTGTGGCGCGACGAGTTTTGTTATTTCGATTCGCGTGTCGTGCGTTGCGTTGTGATTCGGGGGAGCGATGCGATAGAATTAATTACTATATTACACCATTAATCCCAACTACTATATCTAACATACAATCACTATAATTAATTTGCGTTTAGCGTCTGCGATTCGTTTGCAATTGAGTTGCGATTGCGTTTTGATTAATCACCACAAAACATAATTTAAACATGCACAAGTAACACCTAAATAACACACACATGTAAAACAATATCCAGAACCTGTAATTCAATGCAATTCATTTTACGATTCAATGTTGATTCAATTTGCGATGTGACTAGCGTTAGGTTGATTAGCGTTTAGTTAACTTTATCGCATTGTTACTTCCTATTGGTCACAGTCGTAAAGCGATTATTGGCGATAAACATACATCGATTACTGCGATTAATGATAAATACTCCACATAATACAACTAAATTAAACACATAAAACAAGTTGATTACAAGTCAAGTCGTGCGATCGGTCATTGACTTTGACCTTGACTTTGACTTTCGAAACACAGGATGTTACAGCCTCCCCTTCTTAAGGGAATTCCGTCCCGAAATTAGGCCGAAGCCGTAACAGACAACTGCGGGTACTTTGCCTTCATGTCACTTTCGAGTTCCCAAGTGAACTATACGCCTCGTTTGCCTTCCCAGCGGACTTTCACAATGGGAATGCGTGAGCGCCTGAGCTGCTTGGTTTGTCGGTCCATGATCTCGACAGGAATTTACACGAAGTGTAGTGTTTCGTTCACTTGAAGATGCTCAAGGGGTACGTGTAAATCATGCTCAGCCAGACACTTTCTGAGGTTCGAAACGTGGAAAGTCGGGTGGACGTTGCTAAGTTCCTCCGGTAGTTCGAGTCTGTAAGCCACTTTGCCGATCCTTTCCAGAATCTTAAAGGGTCCCACATATCGAGGTGCGAGCTTTCCTTTCTTGCCGAATCTGACCACACCCTTCCAAGGTGAAACCTTTAGGAGTACGTAGTCGCCAACGTCAAATTCAAGGGGCTTGCGTCGTCTATCGGCGTAACTTTTCTGACGACCCCGAGCTTTCAACAGATTATCCCGAATCTGGAGGATTTTGTCTGTCGTTTCTTGCAATAGCTCAGGACCGGTTAATTGCGAGTGCCCGATCTCGTGCCATACAATAGGCGATCGTCATCTTCTTCCATATAATGCCTCAAATGGTGCCATCTGAATGCTGGAATGATAACTATTATTGTACGAGAATTCGACTAAAGGTAAGTATGCGTCTCAATTACCACCGAAATCTATGACACATGAACGGAGCATGTCTTCAAGGGTACGAATCGTTCTTTCAGTCTGATCGTCGGTTTGGGGATGGAAAGCGGTACTTAGATTAAGCGTAGTACCTATAGCAGATTGAAACGTTTCCCAAAGACGCGAGGTAAACCGACCATCGCGGTCAGAGATGATGTCGCGAGGCGTCCCATGTCGACAAATGATCTCATCGGTGTAGATTCGTGCTAATCGTTCTACCTTATAGTCTTCTCGTATCGGCAGAAAATGAGCAGATTTGGTCAAGCGGTCAACGACTACCCAGATGTTGTCGTGGCTTGATGGCGTGCACGAAAATTTCTTTATGAAATCCGTAGCTATACTCTCCCATTTCCACATAGGGATCTCGGGTTGAACGAGTAAGCCAGAGGGTCTTTGGTGTTCGGCCTTGACCTTGGAACAAGTCAGGCACTTCGAAACATAGAGAGCGATATCCCTTTTTATACCCGGCCACCAGTACTTGTAGCGAAGGTCCTGGTACGTTTTTCGGCACCGGGATGAATAGAATACCGAGACTTGTGAGCTTCATTCATCAGGATCTTTCGTAGGTCGGTGCGCTTGGGAATCCAAATCCGATCCAGATAATGGAAAATCCCATTCGACTTATTTTCTAGCTGGGCTCCGTCGTTGAGAATCCTTTCCTTCTTCAAAGTGTGTTCAGTAAAACAGGCATGTTGGGCTTCGCGGATAAGGGTTTTAAGATTATATTGGACTTGAACATTACAGGCGCTGTGTAAGTAACTCCGTCTGCTGAGGGCGTCGGCAACGACATTTGCTTTGCCAGGATGATAACGAATCTCACAGTCGTAATCGTTGAGAAGTTCTACCCACCGGCGTTGACGCATATTAAGTTCCTTCTGGTCAAAGATATGTTGTAGGCTCCTATGATCGGTGAAGATCGTACACTTGGTAGCATAAAGGTAGTGTCGCCAAATATTCAACGCAAAAACAACTGCGCCTAGCTCGAGGTCGTGGGTTGTATAGTTCTTCTCGTGGATCTTGAGCTGGCGAGACGCGTAAGCGATAACCTACTAGTTCTTCTCATACCCATCATGGAAAATGTTGGAGATGTGTTGGGGTTGTGTTACTTTAGGACTAGGAAACTACTAGGAATATCATTATAAAACATCAAGTGAGGTGGTGGAACAAGTTAGGATAGCCAAGGCTTCCAAGGTTCACACCTTCACCAAAACACAAGTTTTGCCATATGGACTATGGTAGACTTAGATGGTGTCAACACTTGTGGGTTGTCTAAACCCTATCAAAACAGAAAGTTTAGAGGGTCTTTGCACCTCTAAACTCATAAGAATCAACCATACACAAGCTCTCTAACCATAGACTTGATTAGAGGCAAGGTAGGTACAAGATTATAATATATTCATAAAGATTAAACAAAACTTCTTCCAAAACAGAAGGTTTAGACCTCAAAATGGTGATGTTCCACCTTGGTTTACCATGTTAAACCTGTGGAAACATTCCTAGAGGTGTTCCAAACTTTGTAGTAGAAGAAAAGACGAATAAATGATGAAGAAAAGTGAGTTTGAACTCACTTTTGGACTTGGAATAATTCTGCCTTTTCTTGATAATGCAGCTGATTTGAGAGCAATTTAAGTGTGTAAATGAGTTGGGAAAGTGAAAATGGGAGGATGGAGGCTTGTTTATATAGAGAGGAGGTAGGGTTTGGTGTTAAAGGAGGTTAGAAGGTGATTGGGGAAGAGAATAATGGCCAATCCATGAAGAGAAAACAACAATCTACGGATTGAGGGTTTGATTGGCCGCCATAGAAATGGCTTAGAGTCTCACGCCCCATGGCGTCCCATTTCATCAGCCAAGATTTATTTCACTTTTGGCCCCTGCACTTTGATTCCTTTATTATTTCGTGCAATAACTTGGTTTTTGACATGTTTTTACGTATGAAACGTGTATGTATGTATAATTCAAGTATCGGGAATGTATGTATGAATAATTGCACGTATAATAAGTGTCAGTTTGCAAGTAATGAAGTATTTAAATGATTGATTGCATGTATAATAAGTATGTATAAAATATAAATTCCATTATGATCGAAGTCTCGAATTACAAATCTGGAAATGAAATATGAACATGGTACAAATGCAAGTTTCTAAAATAAGAAATATGAATACACTTTCAAAATAAGGAAAGTACAAAATGCGAAGCGTTACAGTCTCCCCTACTTTAGGAAATTCCGTCCCGAAATTTATTCAAGAGGAAGACTCAATGAACAGATACGGGTACTTAGTCTTCATTTCACTTTCAAGTTCTCAAGTAAACTCAGCGCCACGTTTTCCTCCTCATCGTACCTTAACTGTGGGAATTCGACCGCGCCTTAGTTGCTTGATCCCTTGATCCATGATTTCGACTGGTTTCTCCATGAAGTGTAAGGTGTCATTGATTTGAAGATCTTCCAGTGGAACTTGAAGTCCTTCTTCATATAAGCATTTCTTCAAGTTCGAGACATGAAACGTTGGGTGAATGTTGTTGAGTTCCTGAGGTAGGTCCAGTCGATACGCTACCTTGCCAATCCTTTCGAGAATCTTGAAAGGACCTACATAGCGAGGAGCGAGGTCAAAGCCTGGGTTACCTCGTTTCTTGTGCTGGTTTTTGTGGTACATGTTTAGGGTTTCGGTTATGATTCGTTATGTCCTTTGTGGGATTTGTTACAGGATATGAACAAACCAAGATAAAACAATAACAATCCCAAACTTTATTATTATCTAACAATGGTGGCCATGGTGAAGTAGTGGCAGTTGTGGTTCGATGTAGGACGGAGGTGATAATGGTTGCAAGTGTTAGTAACGGGAGATGTTGGTTAGGTGTGGTGGTCGGAATAATTAGGTGGGCATAGCGAACCACGGTAGTGTTTTGTTCGAACAGATTGGTTGTTGGGAGATTGTGGTGCAACGGCGGAGGTGGGAAGGGTAGTAAGTTGAAGTGGTTTGGTGATTTCGATGATTGTTATGGTTTCGAAGGTTGTAAGAGTTGGTGGCCGGAGGTTAAGAGAGAACACGGAGGTGATGATGTTTAAAGGTGGTGGTAGCGGTTGTATAGAGGTGGTGATCGTGATGAGAAAGAGATAAAGGTGGGTCCCACCCTGATGATGGTGATTAATATGTTTTTTAACTCAGGGGTAAATTACGTATGTTTTAAAAATTAAACCGATAAACTTAGCCCCCATCCAAATCAGGGACCACTTATGTTATAGATATCAGACATCAAGCACTATCATTGCGATTTTAAACATTTAATTCTTGCAAATCACATGGACCATCCGGGCACTTAACTCTTTTAATTATGGGTAAATACAAAATAGTGAAGCGAGAGTTATTTGAAACGATGAATCGTCGTAAAGGATGATTCATGTGATTAATAAGGATTAAGGATTAAGGACAGAGGAATTTCCTATATACCTAGACTAGATGAAGAAAAAATTAATTTACTTTACATGATGTAAATCTAATATTAATAAAAGAATACTTTTAGTGCCACATAACATTCTTTTCATTGATTTAGTAATAATAATGCTACATGTCATTTACTACTTCAATCTTATAATTTTTATTTATATTTATATTTTTTAACTTAATTCTTTTATTAATATTAGATATATATTATTGATTAGTTTTATTTGGATACTCAAAATATTTTAGATTTTCGCAATGAACAAATAACAAAATATTCTAAATTGGTATTAGTGATAAAAACATTAATACAAATTTTATTATTGCAAATGTAATATATTTAAACGTTATAAATATTAATTATATAGTTTTTCTTTCTTCAAATATCTATACGAATAGCATATCTCCTTTAATTTAATATAGTACTAGGATTTTGACCCGCCGCACGTTGCGGCGGCGTCGAAAGTTAAAGTAACTCGTATTTATACCGTATATTTGACCCGACTCTTTACTTAAAAAAATTACATCACCATCGAATGAAAACGTAGCATACTTAACCCGACTTGCTTTCAAATACAGTTTACCAATGTACACAAAATAAGTAGAAAACGTATTATTTTTTACCAGTCTCGCTCGCTTGAGAAAAAAGTTTATGTCAAAACGTGAGTCATTTACGTTGAAACGTGAATTTTAAAACGACATGTACTTTAAAACGGCGATACACAACGCGTTACGTCGGCGGCACCTTAGTTGTTTATAGCTGACGACACATTATGTGATGCGTTAACCACATAAAACACGTGTTTGACGTATCCGATCAAACTAAGTGTAACCTATATAAGCATTGTGGTTACAATGTACAATAATGAAATTAACATGTGATGCCCGCACGTGACGTTACACGTTTTTGACTTTGTTACAAACGGTACGTTCGTGAAATTAACGTCGTTGCAGTGTAAAGTTGTAACAATATTTGACACAATCGTGTAAAATCATAAAAGTTATTTATACATTAATATGGTTAGAAATATATAAAAAAAGGTATATTAATGTGTGACGCTATGGTCTAAAGTCATAAAAACAATTCAAATAAATGAGACGTTAAGTTATTAAGTAGAAAAAGTTGGCAGATCAAAGTTATCAACTACCAAAAGTTAAACGTGAATGCTTAAGTTACCTAGTTTGAGAGTGTAAATTGAAAGAACTAGAATATAAGGGTTAAAAAGTAAAAGTATAAGGATTAGAATTGTAATATATGAAAATTGAAATAAGGTAATGTATAGGGGCTAAGTAAGATCTTTTGTAAAAGTTGAGGAGTTAAAGAGTAAAGACAAAGGTCATCCACCGATATTTGTCTTTAATATTATATAAATTAGTTAAATATAATTAATATAATAATTAGTTCTACAATAATTCTATTAGGTATCTAATATTATAATTGATAACCGTAGTTATTTTTTTAAGATGTGCTATGAATTATATTAATTTACTAATAGTATTATTAATATATTATTTATTATATTAATATCTAATATTATTATCATTAATATTTGTATTATATTGTAAACAACTTCAATATTTAAATGATGTAAAGATAATTAGGTTCTCAACGGGTTCGATCAATCCAATCGGAGAACATCTCCACCTTTGCATTTATGACTCTAATTTCCAGATCTATTATCAAAATGCATATAATGATTTCAAAATTAAAAAAAAAAGTAGTTAATATCAAGCTATCAATGTTCATCTAAATGGCAATCTATAAACATCACCGCTAATAACAGTTTTAACTTTACCAAAGCATAGAGGTTTACCTTTTCTATTAACATACCATAAAATACCATACTACTACTATTATTCTTCAATATTTTAAAAAAAATCTGAATATTTTCATAACAGAGTCATACTTGCTATGAACGAAGTTGTACAGAAAGTAAATGATCACCTATTTTCATTGCTTCCCGGCAGAGAAAAAGAATAACTAAGTTATGTAAATTGGTGCACGTATAAAAATAAATCACTTGTTTAAATTTGTGCAGATATTGTAAATTTACATGATTTCTATCTTTAGATCTGTGTAATACACAAGCTTATTAATTACTAGATGTCCTAAATGGAGTTATATATTTAGGCTTACCAAACCAATGATAATTACTAAATGCCAATGTTTCAGTGACGTTATCAAGAAATACTGATGGAAATAATGGTTTATGTGATGGAACTCGACTTTAGGTCCTATCACTGTTTGATCAGGTTATTGAGGCATCATATTATCTGGAAGTAATACTGACACTCGAACGTTTATCCCTATATTTCGTTTAATACCGCCAAATATAAGGATTCCGTCTAAATTGAGAAGAAAACAGTTTCTTCTCGCCCTATGTTTTGCCATGTAAAGTTGGTTTGTTTCTAAAAGAATCGGTTTTTACCAATGACCAACTGTTGCGTCATCTATGGTAAAATAAATCACTTATGTAAATTTATGAAGACAATATAAAATTAAATAATTTTATAAATTTATATCCTTAAACCCGTGTAGTACACGGGTCTAATAATCAAGTTAGTATAATATAATATTAATCTAGTACTTTATTTATATTGGACCTGGCAAACGGGTTGGGTCGGGCCGGGTCGGGTCATGAGTCAAAACGGGTTTGGGTCAGAACGGGTCCGGGTTAAAACGGGTCTGGGTGAGAACGGGTTTCGATTCAAAATGGGTCATTTAGTAAATATAAAATGTACGAGACAATCTATATATATATATATATATATATATATATATATATATATATATATACACACTTTCTATAAAAGGAGAAATCTCAATGACATAAGAAAAGCTGATGTGTCAGCCAGAGAGGTTGTCCAACAATGCTTTTCTTATGTCATCAACGCTGAGGTAGCAGCCATAGAGGAGCCATAGTGACATCATAAAGCTTAATATTAAAACACTTTAAAATTCAAAACTCTAGCCCACATTCATCAAACCTCTGGCCAGATTCAAACCTCTGCCTTCCATTCATGCTTCAAACCTCTGCCTTCTATTCAAATGTCTGCCTCCCAAAACCTCTGCTCATATCCGTCGATAGTTTAAAAGCAACAGCGGTTGAAGGTTCATACCTTAGCAGATGTTTACTTGCCGGTAATTTCAAATTCAATATGCCTAGGAATACGTAATGCAATTAATAATGTCACTCACTCACTTCTGTCAATCATCTGCCTATATAAAGGTTTGTTCCTCATTTCACTCTTCATATTTCCACTCTCTTGTTCTCTGCTTTTGTATTTTGAAATTTGAACGCATTCCGATTTCTGAATTAGAAGTCAGCGTCAGTTGAAATTAACAATTTTAGTTCAGTTAATGATTTGAATCCTGGGAAAGATTTGTGGCACATGAGAGCGAGGACGTTCCGAAAATGGAATCAAGGTTATAAAATGGATCTCAACTTCATTAATGAAAAGGTAATGTCTGTTTGTGTTTAAAAATAGATGTATGCGTGTGAATTCCTGATTCTATGCTTTGTAGGTTTGTAATATAAATGTTCCTGGGAAAGATTTGTAGCACATGAGAGAGAGGACGTTCCAAAAATGGAATCAAGGTTATAAAATGGATCTCAACTTCATTGATGAAAAGGTAATGTATGTTTGTGTTTAAAAATATATGTTCCTCATTTTTCTACGGTAGTTTATTGAGTATGTATATTTTTTTGTTTTTTTTTTCTTTTTATCACAAACTGTAGGTTTGTATGGTAAATGTTCTTCAGATAGATCCATTTGCTGGATTTTTTATTTGGTGTGGAAGTCTTGAGTTCGTTGGCCGAACTTCAAAATGGAATCAAGGTTATAAAATGGATCTCAACTTCATTGATGAAAAGGTAATGTCTGTTTTGTGTTTAAAATAGATGTATACGTGTGAATTCCTGATTCTAGGCTTTGTAGGTTTGTAATATAAACGTTCCTGAGTTTTGTACCGTAGTTAATTGAGTATGTATATTCTTTGACTTTTTCTTTTTATCACAAATTGTATATTTACTGTGGAAGTTTTGAGTTCGTTTGCCGAACTTCAAAAGAAACTAATTGTATGAAAGGCGAGATTCAAGCCTTCGAGTAAGTGGTGGCTTACATGTTCAGTCATTAATTCAAATTATTGTGTATGTTTACTGTGGAATGATCTTAGAAATGAGATAAGGGTTGTTGGTATTTAAAGGGGAATCAGGGTAATGCTAAAAAATGACAGCTCTTGAGTATGTGATGGCTGTTATACAACATGTAAAGTGTAAGGAAATGGAAAGGTAATTTTTGTTACTTTCTGCAAATCATAATTATACTCTTTATTTATGGCAATATAATAATAGGTTGAATGAATATTCATTGGTTGTTTTGTCATATGTTGCAAGTAAGTTGGTGATGTTATGGAAGACTTTTCAGCAGCCTTCAGGTTGAAAGGGATTCTGGATTAAGTCTGAATGGAAAGTAAAAACTACTTATTTTGAAGACTAAAGTTGTGGTTTTTAGTTATGTGTGTTTTAACCTGTTGTGTTTGGAAGTTTGGTATGTTATGGCTACAATTTGAATCATCTAAACTGATGGATTTTGTATGTAATTGCTACAATTTGAATATTATTGTTATTATATTATTGTTAATGTTCATTTTTTGGACAAGTAGTAGGGTTTTATATTATTTTTAGTGACTGAGTACTACTTTAATGAATTGGTTAGTAGGAAAGCTGTTAGAATCTGTTTAGCAGTCTTTGCTTCAACAGACCTTATCATCTGTTGATCATTTTATGTTAAAGCTCTGCTGTTAAACATTCTCTGTTGAACTGCATGATCTGTTAGTCCATACCAGAGATTCTCTTTGGCAGACCTTTGCTTGTACCGTCTCGGTGTTTATCAGCAGATGTTCATCAGCTGTTGTGGCCTATATGGGAAGGGACCTGAGCTACATTAGGATCTGTTGAACAGACTTTCATTCAATAGACTTTATCATCTGTTGATCATGATCCGTGTGTAAGCATATGTTGAAATCCTCTGTTGAACTGCACCGTCTGTTAAGGCACAGCAAATGTTAGCAAATCTATACTGTGGAATGATCAGCAGAGGTTGTGTTTGGCAGACCTTTGGTTCAACAGTTTTTTGTTTATCAGCAGAGGACCTTTGGTTTAACAGACTTTGCTTCAACAGATGTTGTCTTCAAGAGAGATTTGGGTTTGGCAGACTTTAGCGAAATAGATGTTGAGTGTGTCCTTTTAGTTTCCGATGTTTAAAGACTGTATCATCTGTTAAGTAACAGCAGATGTTAGCTTCATGATGTTTTTGTATTCATATTCAGCAGCAGAGGTTCTCTTTTGGTAGACCTTTGCTACAATAGTCTTTGTGTTTATCAGCAGAGGTTGTTTGGAACAACAGACTTTGCTTCAACAGATTTTGTGTTCAACAGAGCTTTTGGTTTGGCAGACTTTATCTAAATACGTGTTTAGTGTATCCCTTTAGTTGTAGATGTTAAAAGACCGTCATTTGTAATTAGAGGTTAACTCAAGTGAAGTTATGACAATGAGCACCCATAAATTTGTTGAAGCCTTTTAAATGTCGATGACTGGCCATAAATTTACAGAGTATAATTCAAGTTGTAATGTATCATGAAGAGCCAATTAAAATATATGGACAATGTACAGCAAAAATTTAAGTTAATATAAATAACAGGATAAGCATACATCTAGCGTAATTTAAATATTCGTAAATCGTAAGTTTGCAAAATATAGAAGTTGTGATACATCACCATCCCATAATTTCATATCAAATGAGATAATACCAACAACCATAACTATTTGTAGACTTTCTTTAAGATTAGCTTCACTTTTTCTGTAGAGTAGACAAATTTGACTAGAGGGTGTTTAGTGTATCCCTTAGTTGTAAATGTTAAAAGACTGTTATTTGTAATTAGAGGTTAACTCAAGTGAAGTTATGACAATGATCACCCATAAATTTGTTGAAGCATTTTAAATGTCGATGACTGGCCATAAATTTACAAAGTATAATTCAAGTTGTAATGTATCATGAAAAGCCAATTAAAATATATGGAAAATGTACAGCAAAAATTTAAGTTAATATAAATAACAGGATAAGCATACATCTAGCGTAATTTAAATATTCGTAAATCGTAAGTTTGCAAAATATAGAAGTTGTGATACATCACCATCCCATAATTTCATCTCAAATGAGATAATACCAACAACCATAACTATTTGTAGACTTTCTTTAAGATCAGTTTCGTTTTTTCTGTAGAGTAGACAAATTGGCATTTCATATTTCTGTAGATACCATTGGGCTTCGTGAACTTCTTGGTCCATTGACAAGCCGCGTATCTAAATCCCTTGCCATGCTTCTCCCGTCGAAAGTCAATTATAGTGTCAACTCCGTTCAGATTTTCAACTGTCATCTTCTATGATCTATGAATCCTTGATAAAGATGCTACTTTCACATTTAGACGCTTAAAAATAAATATAAAATACCAATAATTAATAAGAAATAAAAAATGTATTTAAGGAAAGTAACAAATTTTTTAATTGTAACAAACTTAACGTCCAAAGAATGAGGCATAATATATTAATAGAACAAACTTACAAAATGTTTGCTACAGTACCATACGAATTCTAAGGGGTATACATCAGGATCAACTTCATAATTTGAGACAGCGGCATCAAAATCTGCGTCGTCGCCATCATCGGATGATTCATCCGATGCAACATAATCACTATCAGAATCTGCGTCATTGGATTCTTCAACATCCAACTGGTGATCCAAATCTTCGGTAATTGGACCAACTTCTAATTTGGGTGACGAAGTATCGTCTTTCGGACTGTCATTGGCTTTGGGTGCAACAATCTCACATCCATTCAAATCAAAGACAGTAAGCAGAAAGATGTAATCCACTACGTATCTTAAAACAAGTACAACTCCTGTTTGCAGACCCATGTAGTGTACAACATTTTCCCATCCATCAGTTATAAAGTAACAATTCTGAAGAGGATCACGTTGAAGTACTACATCAAAAGAGTCCCACTGATTCACATAGATCTTAAATGTCTCTTTACGTTTACCAACTCCAATACTGATGTTAACTAAGTCATTGGGTATTAGCTGAACAAAAAGATATAAAATTATGAAATCAACAAAGCTATAGTAAATTAACAACTATATCACTAATTACTATAGTAACATTTAAGTATTGGATTAAAATACCAGAACTTACCAACACGTCCTTACAAACATCAGTAAAACTATGGGAGAATGAATCCATACATCCAAAGTTCCTCTCAAACGATATTGATGTGAACATAGAAATCATTGGGAGTTTTGTTGGATAACGATGACCTTTTTCAAAAGGTGTCAGCAGATATGTATATGGTGCAGTTTTTTTAAATACCAACAAACATCCTTCTTTCAATGAAAGGTCAGAGACAACCGAGGACCATCCTTCTTTTAGAGCAAAACTTCCACTGTGTTTTGAGAATCGGTAATCCCATCTCATACCGTTTACACACTCTATAACGCCAACATTACCAGGAACTTCATTGAGTAAATGATTATTTGCAAAGTTTTGTGGTATTATCTGTTCAGTTCAAGTATTTAAGTATTGGCAAGTGTTATATGTGAATTAATCATTAACAATAAAACTGTAGAAAATGGTTTTAGTGTAATAATCTTACCAAGATTTTGGAATTAAGAGAGTCCAAATATTTATAAAAAGACATCTTCCAAGATATGATGTTTCTGGTTAAAAATCAAAGAAACAATGAGACAATGTATTTTATCAGATATTTCATTATTTATAAATACTTTGATAACAAATATGAACCAACAATGTTTAACATATCTATGTCATTCAGATAACGCATTTAATATTTATCGATTTATTTAGAGCATATCAATAAATAAAGATTCGTCTAAAAACTGTAGAATCGAGTAGCAAGGAAATAACATTTTTTTGAAGTCCATAAATAAAAGATTGGTCATTTAGTCATATTATTTAATATCAAGTAAGAAAAACAACAAAACATACCTTATCGATTGCTTTCAAGATACCAAATGTAGCACCATATCAAAGAAAACTTCAAATCGGAAACATTATAAAAAATAAAAATAAAAACTTGTAAAATTAAATTGATACATCATCTAAAACATGCAATACATGATCACAGTCTTCATAACAGTTAATCATGTGCATACAAATTTTAATAAATATTATTATACCTTCATCGAAGTTGTTGATGATGTCAAAAGTAAGAAGTATTCAAGTGGAGTGATTGAATATTGAAATGGACATCGGTGATTAAAACTTGAAGCACTTTTTATGAGATCAGACAAACAATTTGTAAAGGGGTGTGTAGAGTCGTTAAAAAGGTAAAGTATGTTTCTATCTGCCTCTATGTAAAAAGGTAAACCGCCATTGGAATAATAATTACATTTTACCGCCATTGAGATAAGGAAGTTACATTTTACCCCCTAATACAGCTGTCATTTTCAAATAATTCAAATCATTTTCAAAATACTTTGAAAGTCTTTTTCTCAAGTGCTCAAGAATCTTCTTCATTCAGGTATTTGAAATTATGGATACAGATAATAGAATTTCAAGTAAGTATGAACTGTTCCTTCAACCAAGTCAAAGTCAAGTCTGTGTTGAAGCAAGGAAAAAAAGGAAGCGTCTTTTGCAACAAAAGAGAAACAACAGTGGTTTTCATCGTACATCAACATCCGATTCTGTTAAAAGGATTCCATTATTAAATACTCCAAGTGGTATGTCTTATAGGTTTGCAAAAAAAAAATTTACAAGAAATATATATTTATATGTTATGTTTTAGGAGTCCTTACATATGTCGAATTTTACAAGTTTCAACCACCAATGTTGAAAAAACGAATGTGTATCATCTTCCTGCTTATGCTACTCCAAATATTAGTAGTAATTTTTTTCACTCATCTACAAAAGTAAAAGGTATACTTACTGCAGATATTTTTTGGTAATTTCAAATCATTTTCACAATACTTTCAAAGTTCTTTTCTCGAGTGGTCAACGATCTTCTTCATTCAGGTATTTTAAATTATGGATACATATAACACAATTTCAAGTAAGTATGAAGTGCTCCTTCAAGCAAGTCAACGTCAAAGTTGTGCTGTAGAAAGAGAAAAAAAGGAAGTATGTTCTTCAACAAAAGAGAAACAACAGAGGTTGTCATCCTATATCAACATCTGATTCTATTGAAAGGATTCCATTTTCAAATACTTCAAGTGGTATGTGTTATAGTTTTGTAAACAAAAATTAAATGAAATATATATGTATATGTTATGTTATGTTATGTTATGTTATGTTATGTTATGTTATGTTATGTTATGTTATGTTATGTTATGTTATGTTATGTTATGTTATGTTATGTTATGTTATGGGAATTCTTACATATGTTCTATTTAATAAGTTTCAACAACCAATGTTGAAAGAAGGAGTGTGTATCATCTTCCTGCTTATGCTATTCCAAATATTAGTAGTAATTTGTTTCACTCATCGACAAAAGTAAAAGGTATACTTACTGCAGATATTTTTTGGTAATTTCAAATCACTTTTACAATACTTTCAAAGTTATTTTCTCGAGTCGTCAACGATCTTCTTCATTCAGGTATTTTAAATTATGGATACAGATAACACAATTTCAAGTAAGTATGAAGTGCTCCTTCAAGCAAGTCAACGTCAAAGCTATGCTAAAGAAAGACAAAAAAGGAAGTATGTTGTTCAACAAAAGAGAAAAAACAGAGGTTGTCATCCTACATCAACATCTGATTCTGTTGAAAGGATTCCATTTTCAAATACTTCAAGTGGTATGTGTTATAGTTTTGCAAAGAAAATTTAAAAGAAATATATATGTATATGTTATGTTTTGGGAATCCTTACATATGTTCTATTTAACAAGTTTCAACCACCAATGTCGAAAGAAGGAATGTGTATAACCTTCCTACTTATGTTACCCCAGATATTAGTAGTAATGTGTGTCACTCATCTACAAAAGAAAAGGGTAAACTTACTGCAGATATTTTTTTTTTGTAATTTAATTATCAATTGTAGTTTTGTTCATTTATTTTATATACTTTTGTCTTATAAGATTCATCAAGAAAAATCTCATCAAGGAATGTACATCACACTCCTTTTGGAAGTACTAAGCAAACATCCGATTTTGTTGAGAGGACTCCACTATCAGATATTACAAATTGTATGTTTTAAAATTTTGGAAACAAAATATTTGCTTAATCTTAGGTTTTATGAATTGTTATATATGTCTTATTTTACAAGCTTCAATATAGGTGGAATACCTCAAAATTGAATTATCAATGAGTGATGAGATGTTAGCAGATTTTGTGGTTAAGAAGATTTCTGGAATTTCTAAATGTAAAAGATACGAATGTAAATTCCTGTTAAGTTTTCAATATGTAGATAACTTATGTTGACTTATAAATTTGCTAAGCCTGTAGATTATATTGATCATGGAGATGCCATCTTTGTGTGTTCTAAATGTGATGCAGAATCAGTTTTCATTGTTAGTTAATGCGAAAAAACTATTTCAGCAGTTTTTGGTTGATGGATACACGATGGTAGAATCTGCCAGGTTGAATTATATAAGGTCACAACAACCTAAACTTAGAACGCAAAGTCTTAAGAACTTGAATGCTACTGTTGAAAGTGGAGAGAATAATGCCTCAAGTTGCGGTAAACCTATACTTTTACCTTCATCATTTACCGGTGGTTCTAGATATATGATGCAAAAGTACTTGGATGCTATGGTAATTTGCAAGTCTGTTGGATACCCAATTTATTCATAACGGTGACTTGTAATCCAAACTGGCCTGAGATTTACAGGTGATTGCACGATAAAGCTCTTAATGCTGAAGATAGACCGGATATTATCTCTAGATTATTAAAGTGTAAATTGTATCATCTTATAAAAGATTTCAAGAAAGATAAATTCTTTGGTGATATACAAGCAGGTACCTTTTAGTTATATTTTTACTTTGAACATCTAATTATATTTATCTAACAGCTCACTATTGCAAAATTTCAGTTATGTATACAGTAGAATTTCAGAAGCGTGGACTCCCACATGCTTACATATGTTTGTTCTTGGGTGCTGAAAGCAAATTTCCAACTGCATCTGATATTGATCGTGTTATTAGTGCTAAGATACCAGATAAACAAAGAGATCCTGAATTATATGAGCTTGTCAAACAATTTATGATTCATGGACCATGTGGTATAGACAACCCACTTTGTCCATGTATGGTTCAGCAAAATTGTTCTAAAAAGTTTCCCAAAAAATATGTAGATGAGACTTACGTTGATTCTGAAGGATATCCTGTCTATCATCGTCGTCAAACAAGTAATACAGTAGTTAAGAATGGTGTGGCACTTGATAATAGATTTGTAGTTCTTTACAACGCTCTCCTGCTTAGAAAGTATCAGTGCCACGTTAACGTTGAATGGTGCAACCAGTCAGGTTCTATCAAATATTTGTTTAAATATATTAATAAGGGGCCTGATAGAGTCACGGCTTCTGTTTTTCAATCCAATAGCACCAACAATTATAGGGAACAGAATGTAGTTGTATATGAGATAAAAGCATACCTTGATTGTAGATATATCTCTGCTTGTGAAGCTGCTTGGAGAATATTCATGTATGATATACATTATAGATATCCAGCTATGGAAGTATTGCCTTTTCATTGTGAAGATGGTCAGAGTATTGTGTATAACGATCATGATAATTTGTGTGATATTGTTACTGATCCAACTGTTGGTGCATACGTCTGTCGACTTCGTCTTCGTTCGAGTCTTAGATTAGTATTGAAAGATCAGGGCACGAAGTTCGAGAAATATGTCAAAAATAGGTTGGCAGGTAATTTCGCATGAAATTACAATTGGTAATTCCACACGAAATTACATGGTAATTTCGCATGAAATTACAAGTGGTAATTCCATGCGAAATTAGATGTCTATAAATAGGCAGGTGTAGCTTCTCATTTGGTACGAAATTAGTGAAGGTGTAACGAAGTGCTGCCCAATTTCCATCGTGTAATTAAGTCTAAAATCAATGAGAAGCTTGTTTTAAGTATCATACTCTGTTTCTACTCATTTCTACACTGATTCTAGGCTGTTTGTTTGTTTCCGCCTCTCAAACTGTTGTGCATTGTCTCTGATCGACTCATTTGGTCATGAATACGATCCTACAAGTGGTATCAGAGCTCAGGATGTGTCAATACACTTGAATCAGTGCTTAGAATTCTCATTTTTGGACTTCTGGACAAATTCATGGACAAAATGGACTGATCTTTTGATATTGTGTGTAAAATACAGTTTTAACAAAACCTTGAAAGAATCAGACCTAAATTCAGACTAAAAGTGACAAAAATGGGCCAAAAGATTAATTTCGTTTGAACGAGCATATTATTTCGTTTGAAAAAATTGAGGTAATTTCACACGAAATTACTAATTTCGTTCGAAATACACCCATTTCGCTTGAAAAGTTCCTTGATTTCGCTTGAAATTCACATATTTCGTTTGAAAAGTCCTCTATTTCGTTTGAAGGGACTAATTTCGTGTGAATCTGTTTCGCGTGAAATTGATATTTCGTGTGAAAATGTGATTTCGTTTGAGTTAGTGTAGTCAATTCACACGAAATCAGTCTTTCATGTGAACTCATCGGCCCAATCATATTCTGGTTCAGTCTGTACGGTGTGTATATCAAAACATTTTGTCGGCCATTAATTCAATAGATTGCATGTGAACAAATTGCGGCCCAATGAGAATTTAGAAGATATTAATTTGTCGGCCATTGTCATTTTATCATCGATTTATTCAGAAACAGTTGTCAGCCATTAAAAGAAAGATTGCATATCAATAGTCAATTGTCATCGGTCCAATTGAATCATAATAGTTGTAAGCCAGCTTTACATTGAGGTCCAATCAGAGAGTGAAGTGATAATTTGTGGCCCAATTGAGTAACATTGAGATTGTTTTGAACACTTGAAGTTGTCAATTAAGTGGATATTGAGGTCATATGAGAATGTAGATAGCATAAAATTGTCGACACGTTTAAAATACTTAATCAGACTATATCATTGGGCCAATCAGAAAATCAATTCTAAAGTGACTATTAATTTTTGTCACGCGAATATCTCGGCCCAAGGTTTAGATAAAGATTGAAGTTGGGCGGCCCAATAGAGTTAAGCATCCAATTAGTGTTGTCGGCCATTCATTTTTTTATAAAACATTTAATTGATATGTAAGTTTCCATGTGAGATTATAGTTCACTGTTGGGTTCAAAAAGTCAAACGGTTACTCAATCGAACAATATTAATCATATTTGTCATGTAGTGCCACCTGATCAACCAACATACATGTTTGAGTAGTGTCATTAAATCGAATTGTAGGTCGTTCAAGGTACCACCTGATTCAAAGTCTGACCCAATTTTAATCATTCTATTTGCTGTTGTGATTCAGGTCATAGCATCAGATACCCGCCTGAGTAGAATTCCACCCGATTCAAGACACCTTGTTACCCGATCCTCGTCCGAGCGAATCCTCACCTGATCCGTTGTCTCCTGATTTTTGCCATTCAATCGGATATTCATCTAATTCAGTTGTTTGATAAAGTGACTGAACTGATCTTAGATTGTGTGAATTTTAGTATCGTTTGAAAATTTGTCTTCGTGAATCTTTCAATACTGAAACATGGATTCTGAGTTTTATAACTTGTCTTTCAGAAATGGTATGCTTGTTCAGACTCTAGCAAGTATCAAACAGAAGTTTGATAGTTTTACAGCTATCAGGGGAGAATCTACAAAAGAGTTGATCGAAAGGTATTGCAAGTTATATGTAGAGATGAAGCGTTTGGACATTAGCAAAAGAGATGACGAGTGGGTTGACAAGTTGGCAAATGCTTTACCGCGTGATGAGTGGGGCACATATTTGTTAGCTTGGAAGAATAACTTTGAATATTTTGGATTCAATTTGAGCACGTTCATCGAGAAGATTGAAGCTCAAGAACTTGAACTCCTGAAGGGGTAAGGTCCCAAAAACCTCATAGTAAGGGCGCTAGGGACCATACCACAACTTCGCCTTTCAACCTTTTTACCTTGTGCGGCCGCGCACTGGTCTTACAAAAGAAAGGCTTGAGGCAGATATCAGACAATACTTGTGCGCCCAAGGAAATCATAAACCCTTGCGCTGTCCTCCATAAAACAAAGGATAAAAATCCTAGATAAAACACTTCCGCTTAACACCCAGACTTGGGATTTATTTATTCAGCTGATTCCACACAATAAGGAGTCACACCAGATTACAGCAGTAATCTTCCAGAAGGGATTCAATCGTGCACCACTAAGACGGTTATAACCGTCTGGACACGTGTCGCCATCTCAGGCCTCCCTGAAACTACAATGATAGCATGTAATTGTAGAGTAATCTCCACTTAACCACTTTACACGTGGCAAATCCCCAGCCATCGATCTAAGCCACGATCCGTGTGCAGTAACGACAGATCAAGAAGCTTGACCGAAAGAAATGTAACCACTTACGGGGTTAGCATCTTCCGTCAACTTTTCACTAACAGGTTTTCCCACCCAAAAGACTCCCGACTATAAATATAACTATTCAGGTATGAAATTCAAGTTACACACACTTCTCAAATACTTCTTCTTCTTCGTAACCCATACTTATTCTCACACCGGAGTCGGGTCAAGGAGAGAACCCTTTTCTCCCCTTGACGAGGCTAACGGTGCTTCTTTTTGCAGAATCCACCTGAGGAGAAGATCAATTGTTATCGAATCAAATGAGAGGAAACCACCTTTTTATGTGGATTCAAACCCCCTAGATAATTGATTCCGATCGATTAATCTAGTGTTTCTTCATTGGCGCCCACCGATTCCTCTGTTTTTTCAAAGTTTTATCTCGTTTCGATTCAGTTTCCTTACCCTCTGTTTTAACATGACAGAGAATTCAGTAACTCACCCATCAGGTCCTGATCTGGATTTAAGGGATCTATAATCCAGAATACCCAGATCGATGGAATCATGGGAATTGACAAACGTAACAGACATACAGATAGAGAGAACTCCTCAGATCAGCTCACAGAAAGAGCTCCGGAATACTGGTTCGGCAGATGCCAGACTGCTTTAAACCGAATTTTCACACAAATTCACAGATCTGAGTCCCCAAACATCAGATATGATACTCTAAAAGGAAACAAGGGTAAAATCAATACTGCAGTATTGGACCCGCAGACACCTTGTCAGGGGGGGCATCCAATCTGACAGTTATGTTGAGATACTTCGACAATCAAAAAATACCAACTATCAGAAAGCCAAACGAATAAACATGGTTCAAGGAGGTCCGTCACGAAGGCCAAACAAATGAAACCATGATCAACATTGGAGGGAACAACAAGTTGTGTTTCCTATTGTTCCTGGAGGCCCTCAGGAAGAACGACCAGTAATTATTACTTGCATCTTTGGCCATTACCGGACGGACTATATGTTTATAGATCCGGGAAGCTCGATGGACATCATATACGAGCAATGCTTCAAACAGCTTGACCCAGAAGACAAAGCACGTCTAGAACCGGTCGATTTTCCTCTCACCGGATTTTGCAATGAAGCTGTTTTCCCATTAGGGCAAATAGCTTTTCCTGTGACTCTATCTGATGGCGAGCATTCGCGAACAGTCATAGTGAATTTCATGGTCATGCCGGCAACATCACGCCATGATGTCCTTCTCGGAAGAAGATCACAAAGAGAATCAGCATGATCACCTCTATCCCACATGCTGCATGCGGATTTCCAATAGAAACCGGAGTCGCAATTCTATACTCAAGCAAATAGGTCATGTACGTAGATGGCGAGCCACCGACAAAGGTAGCCAAACCTTCAGCATCAAACGAACCGGAGAAATGGGTTCTGAACAACGAATATCCAGAGCAGACCATCCTGCTAGGACATGCCATTTCGCCGGCAACACGAAGACAATTAAAAGAATTGTTGTCCAACAACAAAGACATATTTGCTTGGTGCCCAGCTGATATGACCGGGGTTCCACGCGATATAGCGCAACATTGCCTGAACATCAAACCATCAGCAAAACCTGTTGCGCAAGGGAGGCGCAGCTTTAGCGAAGAAAAAGCAAAAGCCATGGACGAGCAAGTAACAGAGCTACTTAACGCAGGAATCTTGCGCGAAGTTAAATACCATACATGGGTTGCCAATCCAGTAATGGTACAAAAACACAGCGGTGGATGGAGAATGTGCGTCGACTTCAAAGACCTGAATAAAGCGTGCCCAAAAGATTGCTACGCGCTTCCAGAGATAGACAAAAAAGTCGACTCTCTAGCATCATTCAGATGGAAGTGTTTTCTTGACTGTTACAAAGGCTACCATCAGGTCCAGATGAAAGAAGAAGACAAAGACAAAACTGCGTTTCGTACAGACAAGGGCATCTTTTGCTATACCAAAATGCCCTTCGGCCTGCGCAACGCAGGCGCAACATACCAATGACTAATGGACACAGTCTTCAGGGGAGACATCGGTAAAACAGTCGAGGTATATATGGATGACCTTGTCATCATGAGTCATGAGGAAAAAACAATGTTGGCAAACATTCAGCGCACATTCGACTCATTGCGCAGCGTAAACTTAAAGCTTAACCCAACAAAATGTTCCTTCGGGATGGAGGAAGGGAAGTTTTTGGGTTTTATAGTAACACGAGATGGGTTTAAAGTAAATCCAGAAAAGGTGCAGGCCATCCAGCTAATGCCGTCACCTGCAACAATAAAAGAAATGCAAAGGCTTGCTGGACGCTTAGCGGCCTTGAACAGATTCTTAGCCAATCATGCGGCAAAGTCCTATCCATTCATCATTACACTGCGAAACTGCGCCAAAAAGACCCACTTCCAGTGGACACCCAAAGCAGAAGCAGCCTTCAAACAAATGAAAGAATGCCTAATTCAGTTGCCAACACTAACAGCACCACGAGAAAAGGAACCACTGATCTTATACTTGTCTGCTGCGGAAGTAGCAGTTGGTGCGGTATTAATGGTAGAGCGAGAAAACATTTAGACTCCAATTTACTATATAAGCAAAATGCTCACTGGCCCACTTTGCTTATATAGTAGCAAAACTCCAAAAGATCAGAAAAATGAAGTCTGATTCAGGAGAGGAATTATCAGATGAAGAAAGCGATGATGATAGTGAAAAAATTCGAATACTTGAAAATTATCAAAGAGAATTATCACCTGAAAGTTATAATTTTTATTTTGCAGGTAAGATGGAAGAGATCAAAGAAAGACAAGCTGCAAGAGAGAAGAATCAGAAAGCAGCAACTGTTGAAGAAAAAGTCAAATCTGAAGAAAATGTTCAAGTGGTAGAGAAGCAAGTTGACGAAATTTTAGCTATCAAGGTTAAGAAGAAAGCTGAAGCTGAAATGATGTCCGAGAAGTGCTTAAACTGTGACAAATCTGAAGCAGACAATGTCAAACTCTTGAAAAATGTGGAGAGTTTGACATTAGAAAACAAAATTTTGAAAGAAAAAGAAATAGATTTTGAAAATAAAATAAAAATGTTTGAAAATGAAAAATTAAAAATTGAGAAAGATTTTCAAAGTCAAATAAAGATTTTAGAAGATAAATCTATTTTTGAAAAAAATAACATTGAAAAACAAATTGCAATAAATTCTCATCTTCAGAAAATCATTTGGCTTGAATATGAAGCTGAAAGTGCTCGAAGTAAAATCAAGGAGTTAGAAGAAAATTTGAAAGGTTTTGAGAATTCTTAGTCAAATATTTGTCCAAAACCGATCAATGCAATTCCAATAAGTGACAATGTCACAAATTATGATGATGTCATAATTGAGGATTGTGATGATAAAACTGATGATGAAAAAGAGAAAAAGAAAATATTTTTGAAATTAAAAGACAAATTTCAAGAAACTGTTTTACAATCTACTGAAAAAGGTGAATGCTCAACGCAAAAACCTTTAAAGAAGAATGTGGAACAAAAACAAAATGTTAAAAAGCCGAAAAATCTTCAAAACAACAATATAAGATCATCAGTTCAATCATCCAATCATGATAAAAAATCACAAAAAAGTTGAAAATCAAAACTCACAAAAAGTTGGTAATAAGTGGTGCAGGTTTGACCACAGTGCTCAAAAGTCAAATCAAGATTACAGGAGAAGTCATGATTACAACAAGGCCAAACAGTGTTATGATCTAAATGTTTGGATTGATAGTGGAGAATGGTATGATAACAAAGTGTGTTACAAATGTGGTTTTCAAGGACACATTGCTGTTAACTGCCAGAGTCAGAGATTGGAGATGAGGAGATGCTATGAATGTCAAATCAAAGGTCATATTGCCAGAGATTGCCCAATGAGATCAATGGGAAGATCGAGGGCTGAATCTCAGAAAATGGTGAAGAAATCAGTCAAAAGTGATGAAAAGCCCAAAGAACCGAAAGTGAAAGAACAGAAAGTGAAGCTTTCACAAGGGCAGAAAGACCGACTGAGAAAGAAAAGGAAGAAAGCAAGGGAGTATCTTGAAAAGATTTTGTTCTCGGATACAACCGGTAAAACAGAAAAAAGTTTTGGTGAATCATCTTGCTCTCCAAAGAATGATAAGTCAAGCAAAATGAATTCATTAGATACAAATCTGAGGACAGAAGAGAGAGTAAAGAAAGAAAAAGTGGTTAATCAAAAGATTAACACTTCAAAGAAAGTGAGATTTTCACTTCCTGGCGATGAATTTGTTTCTTCGGAAGCAAAGGAGCCATTTTTGGTGATGAATCTGACTCGTCAAAGTCGGAGGAGCCACGTTTGGGCGACGAATTTGACTTGTCAAAGTCAGAAGAGCCACAAGTTGAGCTAAAAATTGAAACGTCAGTTCCGCCAATGGATGATGTCAACTTTCCACCATTGCAGACTGAAAATTTTAAACAAAAAGTTGGCAAAGTGAAAATTTCGAATCAATTCTATTATGAAAATAAGGAATTTTATGTAGAAAAGGCGTTCAATGGAAAAATGAAAAATATTTTTGAAAAAATGGTCGAGGGTAAGGTAAAAGGGGTTAAAGAATTTTATGAATCAAAAAGATATGTTCAAACCCCGAGTGAAATTGAAAAGGTCACACCCAAGGTTGGCCAGGCTTGGGTGCCTGCATTCTTTGCTTAAAATCCTGACTTGCTGGAACTCCCAGGTTGGTATTTGGGGAGTAGGAATCAGCATCTTTCTTGAGAAATTCACAACTGTGATATTTCGTCTTACAAGTGGTTAATCAAGGACATTAAGTTGTACTTGATTTAACTATCTTACAAGTGGTATGATTATTGGAAATTGTTTTTGTGATAAACCTACAAGTGGTTGAAAACAGTGTGATGAATTAAACCCCATGTTTGTGAAATGGCAAACAAAACTAATTTTCCGGAAAAACCATTTTGATTAAAACAAACTTAAGTGTTTTGAAATCATAATGGGAAAATAGTTTGTTGTCAGGGGGAGTTCTAATTGTTTATTCCAGGTGGATGGCGATTTGAGGCAATTCTCATTAGTTTGTCATTTTATTTGTACAGTCTATTGTTTTCAAATTTTCCCGGAAAATCAAAATTGAAACATATTTTGATTTTAGGGGGAGTAAGAAAATTTTTAGAAATTTTGAAAATTTGAAAAATTCAAAAACATGATAAAATCTAAAAGTAAAAAACATTGAAAATTCAAAATGAGTTTTGTTGTGAATAAGAGGAAATGATAGAAAATCAGTGGATTATCACAGCACGCTAAAGAAATGAAATGTCAAATGTGATAAACGGTCTCACTAAAGATGTGACGATAGGCTCAGCTAGACTAGTAGATTTGTTATAAGGATACAAACTTAAATGAAAAAGCCTAGTTCTAGTGGGAAACATGATTGAAAGCATAGTACTTAGTTTTGTCCTTCTTGATTGTGTGCCAACTCAGTAATCGCTGAATGCAAAAAGCATAAAAACTGGTTAAATTTGTGAACTTTCACAATTTTTCTGAAAAAATCACTGTGATTGTGTTTTCATTTTGCAAATATTTAAACTTGTTTTATTTCTTTATTTTGTTTAAGCATTGGACATCCTCTGCGTATACGTGAGTATCGACCTGGATGTTATTGCCTAAACATTCTGCTTTATTTTCTTTGGTGTTTCGTTTAAGCTTTAGATCACCTCTGCGTATACGGGAGTATCGAACTGGTGGTTAAAGCCTAAACAATTTCAACTTGTTTTTATTTCTTGTTTTGTTTAAACATTGGACTTTCTCTGCGTATACGAAAGTATCGACATGATTGTTAATGTTTAAACATTCTGCGTTGTTTTCGCACAATTCACAGTTGATGAAAGTTTAAAGGCATTACTTGAGTCAGTGTATTGCATGATGAGGGGATATGCTGAGATCGTGGGGTCCATAAGAATTTAGTGCAAAATTAATATACCTTAACGTATCGGTAAGCATTTCGAAAGTTTTTAGATTGAGCTTAAGAGGACAACTATATCGTCAATCAATGTGAATCGTTTAAAAGTTAAAATGTTTAAAGCTTATGTGTCTTAAAAACTGATATGATCCTCTCACACAAACTCACAAGAAATATTGTCTGTAAATATTTCTTTATTGCATTTTAATTCTGCTTTTCATTAAACAAAAATCCAAAAAGATTTTATGTGTGTTTTAGCATAAAATTTTGAAAAATCAAAAAGATTTTACTTCATCTTATTTTCGACAACTGATGTTGAAGAGTTAATTTTCAAAATTCCAAGTGCTAAACATGATGAACAAATGGTTTGGGAGAATTTGTTGAAGATGTGAAATAATTTTTGAAAAGTTTAAATGGTTCATTAATTTGAATCAAAATTTGAATGTTACTAATTCAAGAGGTTAAGTAGAGCTTATTAGCGTCAAATCTATTTATCTTAAAAGTGGTTGAGATTTGTGCAGGTTTAAGACCAGGTTTCTGATCCTGATACTACGGAGAGCCAGGATACAATCCAGAACCTGTGAAGAGCTGAATAGAGTTTGAGCCAGGATTCGATCTCAAGGCGATAGCTAATTCCAGACGGTGATCCTAGCTTGATGAAAGGGGGAGTCTGACGAGGTTAGAGCCAGAGATAGATCCTGGAACTTTATTCAAGATGGAGTGTTGATGCTGAAGAAGAGAAGATAGAGTTTGTGTTTTAGCGTCAAATTCTGTGAAAAAGAAAAGACCGATCAAGACTGAAGAGTTGACATGCTGAAGACTCGTACCGAAGACTTCGTCAACATCCGAGGGGGAGTCTGTTGGTGCATACGTCTGTCGACTTCGTCTTCGTTCGAGTCTTAGATTAGTATTGAAAGATCTGGGCACGAAGTTCGAGAAATATGTCAAAAATAGGTTGGCAAGTAATTTCGCATGAAATTACAATTGGTAATTCCACACGAAATTACATGGTAATTTCGCATGAAATTACAAGTGGTAATTCCATGCGAAATTAGATGTCTATAAATAGGCAGGTGTAGCTTCTCATTTGGTACGAAATTAGTGAAGGTGTAACGAAGTGCTGCCCAATTTTCACCGTGTAATCAAGTCTAAAATCAATGAGAAGCTTGTTTTAAGTATCATACTCTGTTTCTACTCATTTCTACACTGATTCTAGGCTGTTTGTTTGTTTCCGCCTCTCAAACAGTTGTGTATTGTCTCTGATCGACTCATTTGGTCGTGAATACGATCCTACACCAACTGTGAAAATGACAATGTTTACAGAGTGGATGAATTGTAACAAAGTTGATGAATTTGCCAGAACATTGAGGTATGTTCAGTTTCCGGGATATTATGTATGGAAAGCTAAAAATCGCAAATGGAATCGAAGAGAGCATTCGTATGGATCAATTGGGAGGATACATTATGTCCCACCATCACTTGGTGATTGTTATTACCTAAGGATTTTACTGAATCATATTAAGGGACCAACCTGTTTTGAAGATATAAAAACAGTTGATGGACAGGTTTTTGAAATATTCAAAGATGCCTGTTTTGCACGGGGACTGTTGGATGATGATAAGGAATATGTTAATGTTGTCAAAGAAGCTAGCACATGGTCAACCGGAGATTTCTTGAGGACTTTTTTGTAATGTTGTTGCTGTCAAATTCGATATCTCGTCCTGGTGTTTTTTGGTCGGAAACGAAGTCTTTGTTATGTGAAGACATTCTGTATCAACAACGAAAGATAACTGGTATTGCAGGTAATGTGATTATTTTATTAAATTATATACAACTACATTAAAATTATGCAATAGCTCCGTTATAGGGAAAAAACTACTACCTTCGTCCCAATAAAAGTGTCATATTTTGAATTTTCAAAGTCTTTATTTATAAACTTTGACTTTAGTTATACATTTTTGTGTTATATAAAACTTGATGAAAATTAACCCGATAAAAACACTTGTAAAACACACTCAAATCATATAACTTTCATCAAGTATTATCTAAAACAAACAAAATTATTTAAGGTCAAAGTTTATAAATAAAGACTTTGAAAATTCAAAATAGGACACTTTTAATGGTACGGAGGGAGTAATACTTTTTTCAACATTTGTTTAAGATTTGGTTCTTCAACAAGAAGAACTTGAAAATATATGTCTATCTGAAATTGAAAAGTTGCTACTTATCAATGGAAGTACAGTGAGAAATTTTGATGATATGCCAAGTGTTTCGGACAATTATATTTCATCGTCGAACAATCGATTGATAATGAAAGAACTATCGTATGACAGACTAGCTCTTCAAAGGGAACATGATGGCTATGTAAAGTGTTTAACTGCCGAACAGGAAAGAATATATAAAATTGTTATGAAAGTGATTGAAAAAGGTGATGGAGGTGTGGTTTTTGTATATGGTTATGGTGGAACTGGAAAGATGTTTCTTTGGAAGACATTCTCAGCTGCATTACGATCGAAAGGTGAAGTTGTATTGAATGTTGCATCCAGTGAAATTGCTTCACTTTTGCTGGATGGTGGTAGAACTGCACATTCAAGGTTTGTAATTCCAATCAACATTAATGAGAATTCAATATGTTCGATAAAGCCTAATACTGAGTTAGGTGATTTAATTAAAAGAGCAACTTTGATTATTTGGGATGAAGCACCTATGACTCACAAGCATTGTTTCGAGGCTCTCGATAGAACAATGAGAGACATATCACGTTCCAGTCAATCGAACATGGAATCCAAGCCTTTTGGGGGAAAGGTCATTCTATTTGGTGGTGATTTTAGACAAATTCTTCCGGTCATCCCTAAAGGTACCAGAACAATGATAGTCAATGCTTCTTTGAATTCTTCTAATATATGGCGATACTGTCAAGTACTAAAGCTAACTGAGAATATGAGATTAAGAGTTGGGTGTCAGGAAGCAGAATTGAAAGAAATAAAGGAATTTGCAGAATGGATTTTAAAGCTTGGTGATGGTCTGCTTGGTAGAGAAAATGATGGTGAGATAGATATTGAAATGCCAGATGATTTACTTATTCATGACCAAGTCAATCCTATTTCTTCTCTCATTTCATTTACATATCTGGACATGAATAAGTTTTTATGGGATTTAACGTATTTTCAACAAAGAGCGATTCTTGCTCCAACTAATGAAGTAGTGGATTCAATAAATAAAGAGTTGTTAGAGAAGCTGCCTGGTGAAGAGAAGATTTATTTTAGTTCAGATAGTTTATGTCAATCCGAGGAAGAATCAGAGCTTAACATGGCATTGTTTCCTCCTGATGTGTTAAACAATCTTCGTTTATCTGATTTACCTAGCCATAAATTAGTACTGAAACTTGGTGCTCCAGTGATATTACTCAGAAACATTGATCAGGCAAATGGATTGTGTAACGGTACACGTTTACAAGTCACGAAACTCGGAAAAGTTGTGATTGAAGAAAAATTATCACATGGACTAATATAGGTCACCATACTTTGATTTCAAGACTGAAGATGACACCTTCTGATAAAAGAATATCAGTGAAGATTTCTCAAAGACAATTCCCACTTTCACTGTGTTTTGCTATGATAATAAATAAAAGTCAAGGACAATCGTTGGAATGTGTTGGTTTGTATCTTCCACGTCCAGTGTTTATTCATGGCCAGCTCTATGTTGCTGTATCTAGGGTAAAAAGTAGGAAGGGGTTGAAAGTTTTGATTTGTGATAAAGAGAAACGAGTCTGTAAAACCAATACTAATGTGGTTTACAAAGAAGTTTTACAAAATCTATGATGATACCAAACATCTGTCAAACTGGCAACGTCTGTTGGGTATAATGGAGGAACTGTTGTTAGAAAATGTTTGTTGTAAAGCAATACAAGTTTTTGAAAGCATCTGATACTTGCTCTGCATTAAGCCTATCCGGAGAACACATACTACGAAAAATGTTTATATCTGGCGTTGTAGTAACAAGTTCGCAGGTCTCATTTTTAATGAGAGCACTAAATTCTTTGTTAATAACATTATTCTGTTAACATCTGTTCACTAACCTTTTTAATTTCTGTTGACTGACCTTTTTAACATGGGTTGACTAACATCTGATATTTACTATCTATCAATCTGGCAAAGTCTGTTGGAGATAATGGATGACAGTTTTTAGCAAAGTTTGTTGGAAAGCAACAAAGGTTTTTACCAGTCGATAGACAACAGTGGTTTGGTTATCAACATAATGGAATTCCTGTTGACTAAACCTATTGACCATTAGTTTATATCAATTTTGTAAGTCTCCACTAATTAGTTTTTTACTTTCTATCAATATGTGTTATGCATGGTTTTCTAAGATACCACCCGTGTTTGCACACGGGTCTTCTCGCTAGTATATATAATAAATAAGATTTGGGACACTTGTCCTCTCCTGGTGCAACCATTTTAGGTTTGTGCGGGAATGTGACAACCCGAGTTTCCGACTTTCATTTTCGCATTAAGTGCACGTTGACTTTGACTGTTAGTTGTTTGACTTGTTTAACTTGTAACTGTACACGTTATATTATAATAAAACGCATTGTGTTTGTATGATTTTGTGTTTGGTTGCATAACATGAAACACCTGTTGAAAACTTAAACTGTTTAACACACGAAAGGACCCGACGAAACAGACTATTTCGCCATATACATCCCGACGAAACAAGATGTGTTTCGCCATCAAGCAACTCGACGAAACAGTGTGTTTCGCCATTGAACTTCCCGACGAAACTGATTTGTTTCGCCGGCCCACTGATTCGCAAAGCCCATTAAGGGCCCAGAACGGTAATTCGTGTATATTAACGTGAACCGACTCCCTGTTTCACACTTTGAACTAAAATAGAAACCCTAGAACTCTCCACTCTGTGAAGGCGATAACCATCTTCAACCATCATCTTTCTCTCTCGAATCCTCCCTTGTTCATCCCGGATATCTCGGTTAGTGTGTGCTCGTCTAATCGGTTTCTTTGTTCTTTGTTTTCTTTATACATGTTGTGTATATGCTTGACTTCTGGATTATAGGAGTATATGTGTATGATGAATACTTAGGGTTTCATGAACCTCTCAATGATTATGCATGTTAGCGGGTATGCATAGAGTATGGATTTTATGAGTGTTGTTTTGTGATGATTACATGATTTTATTGATGATGATGATGATATGATCCCTGTTTCATTGATGCTTCGGTTGAGATGCATAGATTAATGATTAGTAACATAAGACTCATTATATTGAGCGAGGATTGAACGTTTTCTGTAAAACTGTTGTATCGGCGATTAGGGTTTCTGTGTTATCCGAATATGCTGTTACTGATGTCTGCGAAATTGACATCCGACGAAACAGAACTCTCGGCGAAACAGAAAGTGTTTCGCCAAGAGTAATCGACGAAATTGAATTCTGTTTCGCCAAATAAGACCCCGACGAAACAGAACGTGTTTCGTCAAATGTGTGTTTCGCCAATATCTGTGTTTCGCCAATATGTGTATTTCGCCGAACAGTTAATCTGCGCAGTAACTTGAGTTAATTCTGTTAAGTGTTAACTGGGTTAGTTAACTGCTGTTAAGTGTAACCATATTGTACATGACTGTGATTACGTGTTGCATGCTTATACGTGAACAACTTGAACACAAACTGATTATGTATACGTGCATACTTTAGGACGTGATTGATTACTTGCGAGCATACACTTAGCATACCGAGCAAACCAAAGTGAGTTCACACTTCTACCAAGGCATGGGATTCCCGGGGATGGGAATGGCGTGATTGATTATTTACGCTTAAGAGTTATTGGAATTACATACCATTGACCTCGGGAGAGGAAGGTCAATGGTAGATACTATTAGACTAGTGATACACATACTATAACAATCTTCGCAAACATGCCTGGAATGGCCGCGAACTATACTATAACAATCTTCGCAAACATGCCTGGAATGGCCGCGAACTATACTAAAACAATCTTCGCAAACATGCCTGGAATGGCCGCGAACTATACTTAAATCTTCGCAAACATGCCTGGAGGGCCGCGATACAAATATAACTAGTCTATAAACATGGGAGACCCCCACTAAACTTCGCAAACATGCCTTGAGGGCCGCGATGCTATTACATACGATACATGATTACAAATCGAACATACGATTTACGAAATGAACATTATAACTAAATAACCAACTGTGAACTCGCTCAACTAGTTGTTGACTCTCTGTTACATGCCTTGCAGGACCATAGGTGCTGTTGGAGCTTGCACGGGAGGCTCAGTCGTTGTGGATATGGATCGTGAATGTGTTGTTAAACTTTATGCCTTTTTGTACTTAAACTGATGTTGGGTTTTTACATTAATGCTTCCGCTACACACTTGTTTATATTTGGTTTTGTAAACACCTATCGTATTGATGAATGTCTTTTGATATGAATACTTATGTTCAATATGATTGGTGGCTTGATCCTGGTCATGTCACGCCTTCAAGCGGTAGTATTCCGCAATGTGGATTTTGGGGGTGTGACAGATTGGTATCAGAGCCATTGGTTATAGAGAACTCGGTTTTAATAAGGGGAAAACATTTTTATTAAAACCAGACTATAACCGAAACAGTGCTCAACGATCCACAACGACGCCTCGCTCCACGTGCAAGACTCGACATCCTAGGTAATATGGTACATGTTTTACTGCCTACTTGCTAGAATTGCATAGAACTTTGCTCCGGGTATGCTTAGGTTAACTTAACACTATTGCATGAGAACATTTGTGTGATTATTCCCTTTTGTTATCGCACTACTCTCGAACCTCTCTCACTTATGTCATATTTGCTATGAAGATCATGTCTGGACGTATTAACATGACGCAAGCCCAACTGACGGCTCTCATTAACGAGCAAATTGCTGCGGCACTTGCAGCCGCACAAGCAGGAGGTATACCCTGCAGTTGTAAACTCACACTAGGATCTTGAGATCCTACACTCCTAAACCAACTCTCGTGTTTAAACTTTTCCTAATTCTTATACACAACAGGTCAGCACGCTCAGCCACCTGTTTGTACCTTCAAAACGTTCATGGACTGTCGTCCCAGTACTTTTAGTGACACGGAAGGAGCGGTTGGACTCCTCCATTGGTTTGAAAAGCTCGAGTCCGTATTTGAAATGTGCGAATGCCCTGAGGCTCGCAGGGTGAAGTACGCCACTGGTACTTTAGAAGGCATTGCGCTGACTTGGTGGAATGCGCAAGTTCAGATGTTAGGGTTGGCTGTTGCTAACGCCACACCCTGGAACGGTTTCAAGGAATTGATTAAAGAAGAATACTGTAGCCGTGATGATATTCATAAGCTGGAGGTAGAATTATACCATTTGAAAATGACGGGGTCAGAAATTGAAGCGTACACCAGAAGATCAAATGAGTTGGCTATTATGTGTCCTACTATGGTGGACCCTCCCATTAAGCGTATCGAACTGTATCTCAATGGTCTGGTGCCGGAGATTCAAAGCCACGTAACTTCAGCGAATCTGGGCACTATTCAACAGATCGTCAAGCTAGCTCATCGCCTCACCGATCAGGCGGTTGAACAGAACAGGCTGCCTAAACGTATCAGCGCTACTACCGTTACTACTCCAGCTACTCCTGCTATTCCCAGTGACAACAAGCGGAAATGGGAAGGGGATTCCAGCAGGGGTTCAGCTATTGTACAGTCTCAAGCACAGCAACAGCGCAAGACTAGTGATTATCAGAGTTCGAGTCAGCAATCGTCTGGTGGTCAGGGGCAGGGTGGATATCGGGGAATTCATCCACTGTGTAACAGGTGCAACAAACACCACAGTGGTCAGTGTCGTAAAGGCCGCTGTCAGAGATGTCTAAGAGTAGGTCATGACGCTAAAGATTGCAGGAGCTCAAGGCCTGCGAGTCAGAACCAGCAACAACAGTCACCCGTTCCACGAAACCAGTCACAGCAACAACAGCAAGGAAATAAGACATGCTTTCAGTGTGGGGCTGAAGGTCATTTCAAGCGGAACTGTCCCCAATTAAACCAGAATCAGAATAACAACAACAATAATCAGGGCAGTGGGAACAACAATGGGGGAAACAACAACAACAATGGTGCAAAAGGTCGTATGTTTGTGATTGGCCAGAGTGACGCAAGGAACGATCCTAATGTGGTTACGGGTAAGTTTCTTCTCGACGACTTTTATGTTACAGTATTATTTGATTCGGGTGCGGATACCAGTTATATGTCTCTGAACGTTAGTCAAATGCTTAAACGCGCACCAACACTTTTGAACACCAAACATGTCGTAGAGTTAGCTAACGGTAAAAGTCTAGAAGCCACACACATAGTTCAGGGTTGTAATCTTATCCTCGCTGGTCAGACTTTTTCTATCGATCTCATTCCTATAACTCTGAGTAGTTTCGACATTGTCATCGGTATGGATTGGTTATCCCAACAACAAGCAGAGATCCTATGCAAGGAGAAGATCATTCGTATTCCTCGTTCGGGAAAAGAACCTCTCGAAGTTCAAGGCGACAAGAGTGGTGTCGTGAGTGGCATCATCTCCTTCTTGAAGGCTCAGAAGTGTCTGCGAAAGGGCCACATAGCTATTTTAGCACTCGTTACTGATACATCGACGACAGAGAAAAAGATTGGGGATATTCCTGTAGTACGCGACTTTCCTCAAGTGTTTCCTGAAGAGTTACCAGGGTTACCGCCTCATCGCCAGGTCGAATTTCAGATCGAGCTAGCTCCAGGAGCAGCACCTATAGCTCGAGCACCTTATCGCTTAGCTCCAACTGAACTGGAAGAACTGTCTAAGCAATTACAAGAACTCTTGGAGAAGGGTTTCATACGTCCTAGCTCTTCGCCATGGGGAGCTCCAGTATTATTTGTGAAGAAGAAAGACGGTACCTTTCGTATGTGCATAGATTACCGCGAACTAAACAAGGTGACCGTGAAGAATCGCTATCCACTCCCACGCATCGACGACTTATTCGACCAGTTGCAAGGGTCGAGCTATTACTCAAAGATTGATCTAAGGTCAGGTTACCATCAACTGAGAGTCCGGGATGAGGACGTCTCCAAAACAACATTCAGAACTCGCTACGGTCATTACGAGTTTTTGGTCATGCCATTCGGGCTAACGAACGCGCCTGCGGTTTTCATGGATCTTATGAACAGGGTGTGCAAACCTTATCTTGACAAGTTTGTTATTGTTTTTATTGATGACATCCTAATTTATTCGAAGAATCGGGAGGAACACGAACAGCATTTACGACTTATTTTGGAACTCCTTCGAACGGAACAACTGTACGCTAAGTTTTCAAAATGCGACTTCTGGCTTCGTGAAGTCCACTTTCTAGGCCATGTGGTAACTAAGGATGGGATTCATGTCGATTCATCCAAGATAGATTCGATTAAGAACTGGCCTGCACCTAGTACACCGACAGAAATACGCCAATTTTTGGGTTTGGCGGGTTATTACAGACGGTTTATCAAAGACTTCTCAAAGATTGCACAGCCGCTTACATTACTGACACAGAAAGGTGTTGCTTACCGTTGGAGTGATACACAGGATACAGCATTTCAGCACTTAAAGGATAGACTTTGTAGCGCACCTATCCTCTCATTGCCTGAAGGCACGGACGATTTTGTAGTCTACTGTGATGCATCTATCCAAGGTCTTGGATGTGTGTTGATGCAGCGGGATAAAGTCATTGCTTATGCTTCGCGCCAACTTAAGATTCACGAACGGAATTACACTACGCACGATTTAGAGCTTGGAGCTGTTGTTTTTGCGCTCAAGATATGGCGACATTATCTGTATGGCACCAAGTGCACCATCTACACCGATCACAGGAGTCTTGAGCATATCTTCAAGCAGAAAGACTTGAACATGCGACAACGTCGATGGGTCGAGTTACTGAACGATTACGAATGTGCTATAAAGTACCATCCAGGCAAGGCCAATGTGGTGGCCGACGCCCTCAGTCGAAAGGATACTATACCTAGGCGTGTACGAGCTTTGCAACTCACTATTCAGTCTAGTCTTCCTTCACAGATACGAGATGCTCAGGTAGAAGCATTGAAACCAGAAAACGTCAGGGCTGAAGCTCTACGCGGTTCAAGGCAACGGTTAGAACCAAGGGCAGACGGCGCCTACTATGTAACCGGACGCATCTGGGTCCCACTCTATGGTAATTTACGCGAACTTGTAATGGATGAAGCTCATAAGTCTCGGTACTCAGTACATCCTGGTTCAGATAAGATGTACCACGACCTCAGAACTACATATTGGTGGCCTAGCATGAAGGCCCACATAGCAACTTACGTTAGCAAGTGTTTGACTTGTGCGAGAGTCAAAGCAGAATATCAGAAACCATCAGGCCCACTCCAACAACCTGAGATACCACAATGGAAATGGGAGCAAATTTCCATGGATTTTGTTACTGGCCTGCCTAGATCTCAACGTGGGAATGATACTATTTGGGTGATCGTGGATCGACTCACCAAGTCTGCTCACTTCTTGGCTATCAAGGAAACGGATAAGTTCTCCACTCTAGCAGACGTATACCTTAAAGAAGTTGTCTCGAGGCACGGGGTGCCCACATCTATTATCTCTGATCGTGACGCACGTTTTACTTCAGAATTGTGGCAAGCAATGCACAAATCTTTTGGCTCTCGATTAGACATGAGCACAGCTTATCATCCTCAGACAGATGGGCAGTCTAAGCGCACTATTCAAACTCTAGAAGACATGCTTCGGGCGTGCGTAATTGACTTTGGCAAAGGCTGGGAAAAACATCTGCCACTTGTGGAATTTTCATACAACAACAGTTACCACACCAGCATAAAGGCTGCTCCATTTGAGGCATTGTACGGGCGTAAATGCCGATCACCTCTTTGTTGGGCAGAGGTGGGTGACAGTCAGATCACAGGTCCAGAAATGGTAGTTGATACTACTGAAAAGATTGCTCAAATACGACAACGTATGGCGGCAGCACGTGACCGTCAGAAAGTATACGCTGATAAAGACAGGAAAAAACTCGAATTCCAAGTTGGGGATCGAGCACTACTCAAAGTTTCACCCTGGAGGGGTGTTGTTCATTTTGGCAAACGAGGCAAGCTAAATCCACGATACGTTGGACCATTTGAAGTCATAGAAAAGATAGGCAAAGTGGCCTACAAACTGAACTTACCAGCTGAACTCAGTGCAGTTCACAACGTCTTTCATGTGTCGAATCTGAAGAAGTGGCAGTCAGATGAGACCTTCATAGTTCCTTTGAAGGAGCTCATTATCGACGAACGGTTGCATTTCGTCGAAGAACCAGTTGAAATCACGGACCGGGATGTTAAGGTCCTCAAGAACACCAGAATACCTCTTGTTCGAGTTCGTTGGAACTCCCGTCGTGGCCCAGAGTATACCTGGGAACGAGAAGACCAAATGGAACTCAAATATCCCCAGTTGTTCGAAAACAATGCTACTACTACTGAGGCTGAAGCTACTACAGAATTTCGGGATGAAATTCCAACTCAACGGGGGGATGATGTAACACCCCAGGAAAACCAGTAAACGATACAACTTACCTAGCTTCCTCAGTAACCGCATGCAAAATTTCGGGACGAAATTTCTTTCAAGTTGGGGATAATGTGACAACCCGAGTTTCCGACTTTCATTTTCGCATTAAGTGCACGTTGACTTTGACTGTTAGTTGTTTGACTTGTTTAACTTGTAACTGTACACGTTATATTATAATAAAACGCATTGTGTTTGTATGATTTTGTGTTTGGTTGCATAACATGAAACACCTGTTGAAAACTTAAACTGTTTAACACACGAAAGGACCCGACGAAACAGACTATTTCGCCATATACATCCCGACGAAACAAGATGTGTTTCGCCATCAAGCAACTCGACGAAACAGTGTGTTTCGCCATTGAACTTCCCGACGAAACTGATTTGTTTCGCCGGCCCACTGATTCGCAAAGCCCATTAAGGGCCCAGAACGGTAATTCGTGTATATTAACGTGAACCGACTCCCTGTTTCACACTTTGAACTAAAATAGAAACCCTAGAACTCTCCACTCTGTGAAGGCGATAACCATCTTCAACCATCATCTTTCTCTCTCGAATCCTCCCTTGTTCATCCCGGATATCTCGGTTAGTGTGTGCTCGTCTAATCGGTTTCTTTGTTCTTTGTTTTCTTTATACATGTTGTGTATATGCTTGACTTCTGGATTATAGGAGTATATGTGTATGATGAATACTTAGGGTTTCATAAACCTCTCAATGATTATGCATGTTAGCGGGTATGCATAGAGTATGGATTTTATGAGTGTTGTTTTGTGATGATTACATGATTTTATTGATGATGATGATGATATGATCCCTGTTTCATTGATGCTTCGGTTGAGATGCATAGATTAATGATTAGTAACATAAGACTCATTATATTGAGCGAGGATTGAACGTTTTCTGTAAAACTGTTGTATCGGCGATTAGGGTTTCTGTGTTATCCGAATCTGCTGTTACTGATGTCTGCGAAATTGACATCCGACGAAACAGAACTCTCGGCGAAACAAAAAGTGTTTCGCCAAGAGTAATCGACGAAATTGAATTCTGTTTCGCCAAATAAGACCCCGACGAAACAGAACGTGTTTCGTCAAATGTGTGTTTCGCCAATATCTGTGTTTCGCCAATATGTGTATTTCGCCGAACAGTTAATCTGCGCAGTAACTTGAGTTAATTCTGTTAAGTGTTAACTGGGTTAGTTAACTGCTGTTAAGTGTAACCATATTGTACATGACTGTGATTACGTGTTGCATGCTTATACGTGAACAACTTGAACACAAACTGATTATGTATACGTGCATACTTTAGGACGTGATTGATTACTTGCGAGCATACACTTAGCATACCGAGCAAACCAAAGTGAGTTCACACTTCTACCAAGGCATGGGATTCCCGGGGATGGGAATGGCGTGATTGATTATTTACGCTTAAGAGTTATTGGAATTACATACCATTGACCTCGGGAGAGGAAGGTCAATGGTAGATACTATTAGACTAGTGATACACATACTATAACAATCTTCGCAAACATGCCTGGAATGGTCGCGAACTATACTATAACAATCTTCGCAAACATGCCTGGAATGGCCACGAACTATACTAAAACAATCTTCGCAAACATGCCTGGAATGGCCGCGAACTATACTTAAATCTTCGCAAACATGCCTGGAGGGCCGCGATACAAATATAACTAGTCTATAAACATGGGAGACCCCCACTAAACTTCGCAAACATGCCTTGAGGGCCGCGATGCTATTACATACGATACATGATTACAAATCGAACATACGATTTACGAAATGAACATTATAACTAAATAACCAACTGTGAACTCGCTCAACTAGTTGTTGACTCTCTGTTACATGCCTTGCAGGACCATAGGTGCTGTTGGAGCTTGCACGGGAGGCTCAGTCGTTGTGGATATGGATCGTGAATGTGTTGTTAAACTTTATGCCTTTTTGTACTTAAACTGATGTTGGGGTTTTACATTAATGCTTCCGCTACACACTTGTTTATATTTGGTTTTGTAAACACCTATCGTATTGATGAATGTCTTTTGATATGAATACTTATGTTCAATATGATTGGTGGCTTGATCCTGGTCATGTCACGCCTCCAAGCGGTAGTATTCCGCAATGTGGATTTTGGGGGTGTGACAGGGAAAATGGTGGATCATTGTTATTTTTCTATGGATATCGCGTGTATATCCATACTCGCTTTGTTTGACCCGGGTATATATACTCCTTAATTAACCTAATTTCCTTTCCTAGATCCCTCATTCGTTTCATCACCAATTCGCTGTTGTGCAAAACCCTAGAACATGCGAACTATTCAGATCTTGAATCCCAAAAATCATCATTCGTCTCATCCAGGTTACTTTTGATATTCACTGATTGTTGTTTTCACGATTCTAATTCAAATCACAATTGTTTTCTTCATCTTCTTTTTATTTCTCTGTGGTTAGATTTTAATTTTAATTTTGCTATGAATATCACCTCATTCAACACTGCTACTATTCTGCAAAATCATTGATCCGTATCAACCAGGTTTTCTTCTAAGATTTATTGATTGGTATTTCTGCTCATGATTCCAGGCGTTTCGTCTCTCCCACGTTCATATCACGACGTCTCTTTGAGAAACCCTAAAATCGCAACCAACTTTCTTTGTTTCTCAATTTCAAGAAAGGGATGTTTTTTATTCTTTCATTTGAAGCATATCACCACCACCATTAAGATATATGTTTGTAAATCTACACTTTCTAGGTAATTTTTTGTTTCCCAGATCTTGTATTCTTTGATTTTTTTTTCTTTATTATCCGGTAAAAATTAGGGTTTTCAATTCATGTGAAATGGTTATTATAATGTTTTTCAGTTCGCTTTTGTTTTGATATGGATCTGGTAATTTTAATGTTTTTAGCGAATTTTTTATAGCTCTTTGGTCCAGGGAAAATGAGATTTATAATAATAATAATAATAATAATAATAATAATAATAATAATAATAATAATAATAATAATAATAATGGAACCTTAGTCAATTTTAAGAAATTATTGTATGAGTTCTTGATGGAAGTTAACCTAATTTGATCAATTGAACGTCGTGTTGCTGGGAACCCTAATATTTTTTGTTTGTTTGAGATTTTGCTAAAAAAACAGGGATATTATTTGACTATTTGTGGTCTTCTGAGTATCAACATCAAAACTGGCTCCATAAATTATAGTGAGTTTCAGCATTGACAAGATACAGAATCGAGCATATCTTACTGGATTATTGGCAAGAGATTATTTATCATAATTGGTTAATAATGGAGGCCGCAGTGAAAAAATATTAGCATAAAATTTTAAAAGTAAAAGTTTACATGGATCTATGGGGATGATCTCCAGGATAGATTAATTTCACAGTTCAGAAAATGCTTATTCCATCATTGGAAGGCTACAGATTCTTCACATTCTGCAAATTAAATATTTATTTATGTTCCAGAGTCTTCATTTTATGTGTGAAACAGTTGCAGGGTTGATTTGAAACACTTTCTTTGTTGGGTGCATTTATATCAAATAACAACGGTGGAGCAAAAGGTTTGTCTGGTGGGATGAGCTTTACGTTGGAAGGTCCTAAACAAGTTTGGTGGAGGTCTAGCTGGTATACTTGTAGTTGGTGGTGACATCCAGGTAGAACATCTTACATTTTGGGTCAATTTAGGTAATGGCTTATGCGGATGGGTTAGTAATGGGTCAAAATGGATAGTGTTGAAACTGAGTCACTTTGAGTTTGGTTGACCCATATCTTATACTTATTTAATGTGCTGTTCATATTTTGGTTTTTTTTATATTCTGCGAAATCTTTATGGAATATTTTCTTTGGATATATAAAGTACATTTTCAATAAATATCTGAGTATTTATCAAATAATATAACATTGCTTATTATATCAAAATAGTATTATATATTTGTATGTGCTAATAAAAAATGAGGATGGCTTCCAGAATCTAATATAAAATGTTACTTTGACTGGGTTATTAATCATCATATAATTACATTAATGAGTATTATGTGATATTGGATGGTAATAGAAAGTTTGATTGCGTCGTTCTTATGATCATCTATACCTAATATGTAATAATTATTTGCGTCACGTATCACAATTCTGTGGGCTCAAGATTATTTTCCTGTTTCTATTATTTCATCTTTTTGTATTATGTTTCTTAGTGTAAAAAGTTTAAAAATTCAATACTAATAAACATGTGTATTACTATGTTAGAATAGGTTTGCGCTGTTGTTTAACAGAAGTCATGTGCAGTCGTTGGCTAAAAGAGATGAGTTGGAGAAGCTTCTAGCTATGTTGGCGCAGTAGGTTTTGAAAGGCAACAACGACAAGTGGCTGTGGAGAACATGTAACAGCAAGGGGGAGTTTTTGGTTAAATTGGTGCGCTAAAACCTGGAAGACAGCTTTGACGGGGCAACAACGTATGCAACTATTTTATGGAGTTGGCAATCCTGAAGGTTAATTGCTTCATTTGGAGGGCTTGTACCAGGAGCATAACAACTGTTGCAGCCTTGGCAGTCCGGAATGTGAATGTTTGTGACGGGATGTGTAATTTGTGCGGCGTTGATCTTGAAATTGTAGACCATTTTTTGGTTTGGTGCTGCCTTACCAAATTGGTGTGGTGGATGGAATGTGTTTGGCTAAGAGTCCCTACCCCATTTACTTACAGGTTAGTTAGGCAAGTCTTAAATCACTGTTGAACATTTGGTTTGGATAACAACAAGAAACATGTCATTTACGCCAACTTTCTGTTGACTATGTGGTCCCTCTTGAGTGTGCGGAATGATAAGCTATTTAATAGGAAGTATACGTCAGCTATTACAATTTTGGAGCAAGTCAAGGAGTGTTCGTACCGGTGAATTCTGAAAACATTCAGGTAAAATTCAGGTATTCAATCTCTTTTGCATAGACCACTTATCAACAAGGTTGTTCAACACTAACAATAATGCTTATGTAACACGTTGAGGTATCTCATAAAGACGCAGAGGTTCGACTGCTATAGGTCTTTGGCCACATGATTTACATGGTAATTGATGCATTTAGATATCTCAAGCTTTTTTTCTTTGTTTTGTTGATTACTGAGGAGGTTTATGCTAAATGTTACTCAAACCATGTGTACAATAGTATTTGAGATATTGATGGGAAAACTGAAGATTCTTGGACTTAGAATTAAATCTTGAATTATAGATTTATGATCGGAAGATTCTTGTACCTGGAATCAAATCTTGACTCTTGATTTGTAGATTTATGATCAGTCAACATTGTGTTACTAAGGTTGGAAATGGCTTGAGTAAGAGGTGTTGCATGTGACTCATAACATGTCAAATATAAAAACACTTTGCTAGAAATGAATCGGGTCAATTGGGTCTAACAGGTTGGAAGTCGTGAAACATGTATTCAAATCTTTACAGTATTCTAAGTCGTTTATGAAACAAAAAATTATATTATTATTTTAATCATTTAGTATTAGAATAATATTTGGTCTAACTACTAGAAAATATTATTTATCCATTTGACCCGGTGTCTGTTTCCAATTCCAAACACCTTCATATTGCCTAATAGTGTATTCTTATTTAAGTTATTATCTGGTTACAAGTATCTCATTATTTAAGGATCATATGGTTGAGTTAAGTACATGTATAATGAGCAAGTACATCCAAACATTATATCATATACTTGATTTTGATACACGTTGTCAAGTTTATAGCTAATTATTTGATTATGTATTTAATACCATAAAATCACTTTTAATGCACATATCCAAACGCCCTTTAAGATGTTTCATATTTTTAGGTGGAAACAGCGCAACTGGAGCCTCAGCAGGAGGGGTGGCAGTCGAGAATGCTCTACTATTTGTGGCCCCTGCCATCTAGAAGGAACTAACAGGGTATGTAATACGTTACTCTTCATTATTTATTTAGATTCCTCATCTCAATGTCCATACATTATAGAGGATAGGTATTTTGAATGTTAGGAAGTTGGTTAGGATTACTGTTTGATTATGTTAAGAGTTCTTTTTATTATCGTCTGCATATTGTATTATGCTAGAATATATTAGTTGGGATGTGCAAGGTTTGGTCTAGCCGGTTCAGGATTGAAATGATCTTTCAACCCAAAAACCTTGGTTTGACATGTTTCTAAGCCAAACTGGTGAGTTAGTTTTCCTAACCGACCAGGCCAAACAAGCAAAAGTTAGTTCCTTTGGGCTGGCTTCACAATTTCCAAGGCCAAAATGTATATCTTTTTTATTTTGTATTGCTTTTCAACATAAAAATGTATGTAATCAGTTATGTTCCTTAATAAAGGGTATTAAAATGAGGTCAAAAGCTAAATATTAAATACCATACACAAATTTAAACAGAAAAAATGATCCGTCACATAGAAGATAGGGACAGAAACATTTTTTTAAAATTTCGAAATGAAAAAACCGTAGAAAACTAAAAGAAGGTAAAAACATATACATGGGTTTTAAACTGGTTTCTACTCTAAAAACCTACCATGCTTAATCATTTGAACTAGATACATAGTATATACGGTGCTGATTGACCTAACCTGTTGGTTTAGACCTCCATACGGTTAACGTAACTCAATATGATGGTTTGGAAAAATCCCAAATTGACCGATTTATGGGGGAACCAGGTCATATCACTTCCCGTTCTCCAGTTTGTTCACTTTTGTCATGCTATTCATAATTTCACATCTCTATTTGAAACTGAATTTGAAGAACATGGAACCTCCGGTTGAAATTAAGTGGTGGAGAGGGGCAAAGCATGCATGCAAACGTAGGTGAAACTGATTGCTAATGAGCTGCTACTGGACCATACGTGACTTCATAGATCAAGCCAAGATGGGCTCCTACAGGCCTGCTGGGGTATGTCATTATGGATCGTATCAATTCCTGTTACTCTATCTTATAGATAGTGTTTGAATGATCAGTGTTTGTTGTTCTTAAAGGCATGTCAATGCAATGATTATATGATTATGTGTAGTGTTTAAAATAGGAGCTCATCCTCTTAACTATCTTTTTAACTTCATATATGAACTTCATTTGGGTGATTTGAGCTAATCTAAAAGTGTTTTAATTGTATTTTATTATGATTCCATATATGACAACTGCCATAGCCATTGGAGATGTTACACAGGAGGTTAAGATATTGCTCTAGTTAACTAGCAGGCCATGACAACTTAGTCAAATTAATGATGCATATGAAGATCATGAGAAAGTCTATGTTGTCATGGAGTAAGTGCTCCAGCTTTAACTATGTTCCTTTCTTTTGTTCTATGTTTCTTGCAAACTATTGGGCTACTTATATTGATCAAGTGGTTTTGAATTATGTGAAGGAGAAAGGTCTTCGGTAGTATACTTGCAAGGTACCATCTTTAATTCGGCCTTCATTTTTTTCAGCATTTGATAACAACTAATATTGTTTATATTGTCCATTAAGGGGTTTCGTTTATACATAAACTAAAACCACAAATAAGATACTGGATTTATATTGCAAGTTTGATGGACATGAATACAACTTTTGTTAAAGTTACGAGCGGTGAACTTTGGATTAATATTTTGTGAGAGAGTTTAAAATATTGGCCCCGAAATTATGGACATATTATCATCATTTAATTGTCGGTGCTACTTTATCTAATGCCAGGATTAGTGGTCAAGCTTTCTGACATGGACCTTAGATCAATAATGTCTACCAGTTACAAGTTGTTGCAGGTACTTCCATAAAAAGTTATACTTATGTCAATTGATTTTTCTTATTGTTTTTTTAAGATTTTGCTAGACAGTTTGGAAAGATGTGGCAATTGGCAATGCCATGATGACAAACTAACAATATTGTCATATTTATACATTATATAATTTATTTTAGGACTAGCTAAAGAGAAAGTACAAGTATAGTTTTTGGAACAAATGAGTATTATTTGATAAAGACAACTGGTATGGTAAATGGGATAAAAATTATTAATAATTTATTTTAATAATTTAACTTGATATTTTTAGGAACAGGACAAGTAGTAACATGTATAAAGGAAATGAGTTCTTGGAGGACTTGGGCAGTTTGGAACCAAGAAAACAGTGATAATCTTGTGTAATTCAGTATGAAGGGTGTATGTTTGCATTTATATAGTTTTAGTTATATGTTAACATCTTTGCCATTCTCATCGCTAACTATGGTTAACTTTTAACATTATTGTTGTTTATTTAGTTTCTTTAAGTTTATTGTACTCATACTGCACCTGAGCATTCTCTCCCTTGGCAAAGGCAAAGACAAAGAAAAAATATACAAGTACAGGAAAGTAGGTACATCTCTTTCTTTCCATGCATGTGTTTAGTGGACGGTTGAAGTTGCCACCACTATGAGCAAATGTTCATAACCCGACATGGTATAGGTACATATAGGTGGTGTTGGCAAGATGGCCAGGTTAGGCGGGATGGGTAACGGGTCAGCATATATATGGGTCGAACAGGTAATCTTTGGTACGAATTGAGTGGGTTAACTCAAAGCGTTGTCCTTCAAGAATCTTTAATAGATAGACAGTTTTGATTAAGTGATTACGTTTGTATTCTATAAAATTACACTTTAGTATGTTATGACCCGTTTCGTTTTCAGTTAACTCTTTTGACTTTTACCATTGACCTGATAAGAATAAAGAGTCGAATGTCAATATCCCAAATTTCCGATTTCTTATATCATTTGATTATACTTATTATTCTTAAATTTATGTCAATCAACCATATGCAGATTTTGAGAGATTTAGGGGTTAGGACAATGAAGTTGATGACAAACAACCCTGCTAAGTACAGTGGGCCCAAGAGCTATGGCTTAGAAGTTGAAAGCAGAGTTCCCCTTCTAACTCCTGTTACGAAGCATAATAAACGATATCTTAAGACCAAACGGGCTAAGATGGGTCACGTTTATGGCTCTGGTGTCCTGAACTGTCATACCCCAAAAACGTCGTAGCGGAATATAAAACGTAGTGGTGACGGAAGTTGGTGTCCATAAGTATCTTGCTGAACGATGCATTGTTAATGTTGGACATTCAACTTAATTAAAACATAGTTTAAAACTTACAGTTTTAAAAGTACGTCACAACCACATCACAGTTAAGTTGTTTTGATCCTTATGGATCTTATTACATAGGTCCAAATTAGTTTTAAAAGTTGTCCAAAACATTATCAAACCAAACATGCATCAACAACCATAAGATACGCCATAATTCCCGAAGCCGAACTCAAGTACCTGAAGAACACGTTAAAATCAAGTGTCAACACAAAGGATGGTGAGTTCACATATCCAAATAATGAACAATTTGATCCAAGGAAAACTTTCTAATTATGTGTTTATTATCGAAACATCCATATAATTTATGAAAGTTAATTTATTTCCTTTATAAAATCCGAGGGTTAGCCGTGGCAAGCGTTCCCAAAAACCTTCGACCAAAAGCATCTTCCCAAGTTTACATATTAAATTGATAGCATCATATGTTCGGACTTGTAAGTTTGCAAGACATATATATTAACAATGAAGGTATAATCAAAGCTAGACTATAACAGAATATAAATTCATCATTTGACTTGACATGGAGCGACCGGTCACGATGGGGTGGTCAACCCGATAGATCTACCAACAATTCCACACATGCAATACTTAAATGATTAAACATCAATATTTCCGCATGAGCCCATAACGGGCCATCTATATTGCTTGTCTCATGAACAATATATATATCCTACTAATACTGATAAATTTAATATATCATGTTGTACGAATTTCCCGAAGTCCCCACTGAGACATAAGCCAATATCTAATACTTATTCTCTTGAGATCAAGCAAATTCGTCCCACTTTAGATTTAAGCAATTTTAAATCTACACGGTCGTTTTCTCCAAAACACCGTAATAATCCCTGTTTCTCCCTGAAACATATTTATTCAACAAAACCGTTTCTACCCGAAACATATTTATCAACAAAACCATATATTTTCCACGAAAAATATACATATAATATAACAAAAGGTATGTTTTATTCAAAAACATCTTTAATCCTTTTAAGGCGTGTTCTTCCCCTATAACATATACAAAACAGTAAAAAGAGGGGATTTAGTGACACTCACCTTTGAGTGTGTATTATACACAGCGCAATCCCACAATTGATTCTACACGTCCTAATATACGTAGGAACGATTTATCAATCAATATATCACAAAAATTCCTAAGTTTCTCCAAATCTTAGAATTTTCATATAACTTTGAGATTTTCTCGAAAAGTCATTATTTTTTATTATATTGGAATATTAATATATATATATATATTAAGATTTTGCGACTTGAACGATTTTATTGGTGGCCCTTATTATGTTATATCCATTAACACTCCCGTTTATAAGTAATATATCTACGATTTGCGTGTCGTAATATATATACATAAACGTGCACATATACTTAATATCATAACATGCGAAATCTCGTTAACTTATACACTTTATCATTTTTAAAGCATGTATACATGAAATAACTTATCAAGTTAACCTATGTATCAATTTTCATGCTCGACAAATAAGTTACACATTTAACGCGATTTTACCGATTCTACCGCTTAAACACACAAGTGTACATGCATAGTCTAAATTCCTGCTATCATGTCAACACTTAACATATTATCATATACACATATCTAAATCACATAACACATTTTAACACATAAGACTCACCCATGAACAACCCATTCTAGTGTACATTGAAAATGCGTATTTTAGTGATTCGGTAACGTTTTCAGCGTCGAAAGTCACGTATGACTAACCAAACACCAAGTAAACTTAATATAAGTTAAAATAATTATATTTATATCAAAAATATCAGTTTACTTACTGATCTAAAATAGTTTTGTAAAAATCCTTTGAAAAGCCGATTTTTAACCGTTTTACCGTATAGTTTTGCATCAAACGCTACCTTAACCATCCCAAATCGTAACCGCTTGATATTTTAATATAATCTATGTTATTTACTGATTAAAATGATGGTTATAATAAGGTTAGTGTAGTTTTTATGTAAGTCACATAAATCATGCAATTTCACATATTTTATAATTCTTTAAGCACCATGTACAACATGTAAAGCTAGTAAACCTTATGACAAAGTTTCATGCTATTATAACACTTCAAATATTATTATTCTTAGTGTTTATAACCTGATTAAAATCATCTTTATCATACCATATCATTTTAACAACATGCATGCTTATGTAAAGCATCTAATGCATCCATATTACATCATCATCTTGTATGAACTTAAATATATCCAACATATATTTAACTCATGTTCAAATAATCAAGAAAATTATAATCTTCATATGATCATCACCTTATCAATTGTCATAAATGCAAGTATCATGTTCCTACACATTTAAGAGCTAAGAACAAAAATCCATATGCATGCATACATACATATACATACACGGCAGACACATATATATTTATATGCTTCCAAAAATCCACTTTTCATATATTCATCTCAAATCACAAAACTTTCATATGACACCTTTTCGATCATGCATGCATTCACCTTTTTAGATTCTTATCAATCAAGAACATTCAAAAGTCAAAACTCAACTCTGTAGGTTCGTTTTTATCGGAGGATCCGATACGAAACCTAATCCTTGTTTATATCAAACACGGTGACGGGTGCGGAATCCCCGTGATGGTGCAAACCAAACACAATGTAAAACACTCACGTAACCAAAGATTCAATATCTATTGATTAGGGATGAGTACAACCACAAACATATACAAACAATGTTTACAGACTCTCACTAAGTCTCTCTGTGCTCACTCATACTCATAACTAAACTGTGAAACAACTTAGCTATTTATACTGACCAACGGCGAAAACCCTTTGGACGAAAACCATGTGTGACGAAATCAGGGATTTCGCCACACACATAGTGACGAAAACAAGGGGAGATTTCGCCATATGTATATTGACGAAATCACAAACAGATTTCGTCATGCATGACTTTGAGAATGACTTTGAGAATTTCATTGACATCATCATGACATCACTAAGGTGATGTCATGGTGATGTGTCGACGGGACAGGTCGCGTGTAACGATTATCGGTATTGTTGTCCACATAAGCTCAAGTTATCAGATGTAATCATGGCGAGGGGATACGTTAAGGTATGATTTATACTTACCGACCGGTGTTCATCCACACACGACACATTCCCGTATCAAGGTATGCACGAGAGTTCATCTTACCGGTGAGTATACCGTTTATCATCTGTTTGACCGTATAAAAGATGTGAGAAACTCACTTATTTTTGTTTTGAAAACAAGCCCTATGTGATAGAATCACTTATTGATGAGGAACTTGATTTTCAGATGCATGAAGGGCACAGGAGCAAGTCTGTGAACAAGTCAGTACTTTCGTACAGCAAAGAGACGAACTTGACTCCCGGATAAATGTGATATATTATCACTTGTTTTGTTTGGACATGTGATTGTTGATCACTTATTGAGGTCGAATGCAATATGTACACGTATGTATGGTATCATGGAAGATCTAGACTTCGTCTCCGTTATTTTTCGGTAAAAGATACAACCATGATACCCAGATGATAAGACAGCATAAAGACCGAATATCTCAGAACCTAGGCAATCTCTCAAACGAAATTTCGGTACTAAGACCATATGCCAATGAGCGGTTCCCACCTGGTCTTCAGTCGATTAAGGTTTATATCACCCTGCAAACTTTAAAATGATTGTGAGCCTACCGATACATCTTATATAGAGCTGCTTATCGTTTTTCATTTTGAGTTCATTTTAAAGATGTTTAGACAGACCACTGATGTACTATCATTTTCTCTTTTTCTCGCCAGGAAACTCATTTTTGCTTTGCCATGTTTTTGGGTTTTGAAATTTTTCGATGTTTTTGAATTTTCAAATTTTGGATTTACTCCCCCTAAAATCAACAAACTATGATAAATTTTAAAAAACACAAAGGTATCTACAAAAACGATTTTCCGATGTCGGTTAATTCATGTTTTACCTCAATGTCGTTTACCAAAATTAATTTAATCAGAAATGATTTTATCGAATTTTAGGAAAATGAGTTGGCACGTCGGTAAGCGGAGCGGACCATGACAACATTGACGAGTTTCATATTAAAAACAATCACGTGTGAGGTGATATTCAAGATCAACGTGTCTGGCCAAAGAGTGTTGTACGAGATGATAATAATTCTTAAAGCAGCTTAAATATCGACGAGTAAAGGAGAGATAAGAAAATCAAAACCGTATCCTGCAACTGTTTCATGCATTGTCACCAGGTGTGGATTTCAAAGTCGATTCTGTAGCTACTGAGAAATCTCTTCACAGCAACAAGATCATAGACCTCTGGGTCCGGCTGGTCTTCCACATTGCACCAGCGAAGGTCTTTGTCTTTCTCTTTGAGAAGTAGTGTGCGGTTATTCAATCTGTGCCAAGGCATACACCCGGTTGGTTTGTTCAACAAACACATTTTCTTCAATCACACTGCGAAGAAATGTACACTGCACGTTCATCTTGTTGATTTTGAACATCAGACGTGCTGCAGGTGCGTACATTTTGATTGAATCTATCCTGGGGACCCGACCAAAGCCTTTAACAATCAAACTTTGTAATGATTTTCATTTTGTCGAAGCTTTCAATTTCTTTCGACAGACAATTCTGTCTTCTTTTCTTCTTCTCTCCATCAAAGGCAACAATTTCTTTGTCGCCGATCTTGTGCATGGACACTCCACTATCAACAATCCGATGACTATCGATAGTTCCTCCTGGAACATCCTGCACACTCACTCAGAGATTAGTTGGAGAGGGGGACCCCAAGCCTTCATAGACTTGGGTTGCCCTGAGAATCAAGAAATGTAATTTCAATCTCTTGATGATTTGGAAATTTCACGCCTCCCCCTGAACCTTCACCCGTTTTAGGTTTCCAAGACTGTTTCCGTTTACTGGATTGTGTAAAATTTACCGATTTAGAAATCTCCGGTTTTAACGGTTGTGTCAAAATTGGTTTCCTTTTAGCAGTTTCTGGTTTTAAAGCCTTTTCGATCACCTTCACATTTTGACGTCGTTGTTTTGTTTCTTGTTCTGTAATAGTACGTTTGTCATTTTTGGGTGAAACAGGACGACGTTGTTGGTGACCTTGTTCAGAAGGGGCTCTTTCAACAAAATTTGGTTTAGGAGAGTTTGTGCAATTTCTGATAATGTGGCCAAACTCCCCGCATTTAAAGCATGATCTCCTTTCAACAAAATTAGGAGATTCTGTTCGATTACCTGACGTTGAAGTTGTAGACCCAGAGGTACTAGCTTCACACCCGTTTGTGTGTTGGTTGTAATTGTTATCACTATTACGTTTCAAAATGTTGACTTTTTGAACAAAATCGGTATTTGACTTATTTTCAAAAGTCTCCACTTTATCAGTACCTTTGGAGGCCACAAACTTAACGTCTTTTGCTTTCTTCTTGTAACGAGCTCCTTTTGATTCAACCTTAGCCTTGGGCTTTGGAGCTCGTTGTTTTTGTTTACCCTTAAAAGCGACATATTGTTGCTTTGTCGGTAATGTTTGATTTCCATGTTGTTTCCTAACTTCAGCTTTTGGAATAGGATCACACTGAGTTACTGAAACTCTCGGGATCGCTTTTCCCAAAAACTTAGTTGTATTATCTTCAAACACTTTATCAATCAAGGATTGATTGATGTTTTTGATTGGAAAATCTTTGTCTGAATAAATTTTACTATCACCGACCAAAGTATACAACACGTTATCACTTTTAACGGTAGACACTGTCTCAGTGATAGGATCTATCTCTTGTTTAGCACCAGTTGATTGCACAGCAGAAGTAGGAGGATCACACAGAATGTGATTCTCAAAAGGCACTTCTACTCCTTTCCTATCATTAAGAGATTTATCCTCATCACTCACATCTGATTCATCATCCGAAGAATCATAGTCCTCAATGGTTGGAGGACTTTGATTTGAAGCACATGATGACTTTTCCTTGCTATCAGATGAGCCCTCCGAAGAACTGTCCGATTTGAACCCTAATCATGTAGTAACTTCCTCATAATCAAGAGGTACACTTGGTTCAAACCGAGGCATTTCCTCCTCATCGGGCATTCTGGAATAGTTGTGTCTCAAAGGAGGCGGACACGACTTATACCCAACGCCTTTCACGTTACCTTTCAGTTTTTGAACGTCTATGATGTGATCAAGCACATATCGGGAGTTTGAGTAACTCTCCAATTTGAGCTTGATATCATCATGCTCGCATTTGGCAACAGCTAGCTCCTTTTTGGTTTCCTCGATGATATTAATGTAATTGTTAATACCAATTTGTTTGTTAAAAACAGTTTTTTGTTAATTCGGAAACGCTTTTCTTGAGTGTTTCAATTACCGATTTAAAATCCTTTTCATTGCGAGCTAAGGCCATATTTGCCTCTTTGCACTTTGACAGTTCAATAACCAAACTCTGATTGTGACTATGAACCTTTTCAGATTCATGTTTCAATTCAGCACATTCATGTTTCATATCAGCACAATCACTACATATGCTAGGAGTTTCAGATTTTACCTGACTTGTAGAAGCTGTGACATTAGCCATAAAGGCAGTCTGAGAAGAGAAAGATCCATCTTCAGTGAGAATCTTCTCCATTTCTTCTGATGTAGCATCAGCTTTCTTGATTAAGTCAGATTTTTGACATTTCATCTCTTGGCATCATTCGACAAACTATCATCTTCAGAATCCATTCTCTCCTTGATGTCCGATTCTGAACTGTAATCACTCACACCTGAGCTATCTTCATCAGTGCCACTATATCCTGAACTGTCATCTTTTCCTAAAGATTCACCATCATTGACATTCTTGACAATTTCAGCATAAAACGCAGTTCTTGTTTGATCACCGTTTCCCAACTGTATGGCCGGACCACAATTGACACTTGGATCGAATTGAGGTTGTGTTGTGGAAACTTAAAGTTGAGGTTGGGCTTGTGATGATGGTTTTGGAATATAGGCATTTGGATCAAATTGAGGTTGAGTTGTGGAAACTTGAGGTTGAGGTATGGCATTCATTAACAATGCGGCCATCGAAGTCTGATCTTGACCTGGTCGTGGGTCCGTACTCCAATCCCATGGACTCATACTGCTCATATCGATGTATGAAAGTGATAACCTGGTTACACACTTGAAAACAAACTGTTAAATTAGTTTTGCGAGGCTTCTGTTAGAAAATAGACAAGTTTCGACGACACCCAAATTTTGGTGAAACTCTCACTGCTTGATGAAACACACTTGATGAAACTTTGTTAAAGTTAGACGAAACTTTGTGCTTTTGACGAATCTTCTGATTAGAAATCTGATAACTTTCACATGCAAGTCTTTGATTTAAATCGTAATGGATTGTTTGAATCTGATCTGATCACATGATGAATTTGGGCCGACATAACTCATAACATTCAATTACCATTAGACCTTTGAGTAGAATCAAACAACTGATCACATGGGCCGATGAATTCTATTGGACCTCAAATGTAATCACATGCAAACTGTATTGGGCCGAGAGATATAGTGGATCTGAAAACACTGACTGAATGATGAAACTATATGGACTGTTGGCGAAACTTTACTTTTGATAGACAACAAAAACCTGCCTTTCAATTAATGGACAGAAATCTTTTTAAAATCTATTTGGCCGCTTAGCTTTATTGACTTATTAAATTTTCACATGGGCCACAAATCAATGAAATTCACGTGATGGACAGTTGTAAACACGTGAAGGTAAACAATTACAAATATCCTATTAGATCGCACTTTGTTGTTCACGTGATGTTAGGCTGACAAAATCAAACCAAATTATTTGATTTCTATTGGGCCGAGTTATTAGTGGACTGTCAAGACTTAATTGTTCACGTGATTGACTTGAGAAATAAAGATGCTATTGGACCATCCAATTGAGATTTCGTCAAGTCTAAGATTGGAGGATTTCGTCGCTGAAGTTTGACAATGTGATTTCCTCGCTGATGTTTGACGAAATCAGGCATGGATTTTGCCTGAAGACAGATGTGAACGAATATAGGGGTGATTTCGTTGAAATTGAGATTTGGTCCAGCTGGTTTTCGTCCAGCCAAGGTGATTTCGTCCACTGGTGGTGATTTTGTTTGAGAGATTTCGTTGACAATATGTGATAACAAAACTTAATATATTTTTGTTGAAACTCTAGTGACGTAACTCAATGGGCTTTCATCTCTTGCCATTTTAGTCAACAAAGGGATAAGCTTTGGTTAGATTTTTCAAAGGAACATTATCTCCTTCTGACACATGGCACAATATTCAACTCACACATACTTTTAGAAACTACAATTTCAACAAGTCATCATGACTGTGTACACATTTTTCAACTTAAAATATAATAATCAACAACACTTTAATTTAAAAAACAAATTCAGATCAAACACACATATTTTTCACGAACAGATATGAACTCCTTGATGATTATGAAGAACAACTTGAATATTCCGGCTAAAATTTCATCGGAGAAATTTTCCGAACATGAATTTTGCATAAACTTTTAATAAAAACCAATTCCTATCATGCTAACATGCAATAAAACAAGGTTTTCAACAAAACTTTCAGCAAAAACAACACAATGTTCACAGATTTTCGAACCTTTTTCAGAAAATATATAAACTTTTCAAGACCAAGATATGAAAATCACAAGAACAACTTGATAAACACTAACAATGTTTGGTTTTAAACAAGGAAAAGAGCCAAGGCTCTGATACCACTTGTAGGTCCGTTTTTCTCAAAGGATCCGATACGAAACCTAATCCTTGTTTATATCAAACATGGTGACGGGTGCGGAATCCCCGTGATGGTGCAAACCAAACATAATGTAAAGCACACACGTAACCAAAGATTCAATATCTATTAATTAGGGATGAGTACAACCACAAACATATACAAACAATGTTTACAGACTCTCACTAAGTCTCTCTGTGCTCACTCATCCTCATAACTAAACTGTGAAACAACTTAGCTATTTATACTGACCAACGGCGAAAACCCTTTGGACGAAAACCATGTGTGACGAAATCAGGGATTTCGCCACACACATAGTGACGAAAACAAGGGGAGATTTCACCATATGTATATTGACGAAATCACAAACAGATTTCGTCATGCATGACTTTGAGAATGACTTTGAGAATTTCATTGACATCATCATGACATCACCTTAGTGATGTCATGGTGATGTGTCGACGGGATAGGTCGCGGCTCTCCGTGCTTCGCGTGTCGAACTCTGGGGCGCACGACGGAGGAATGTCGCTACGTCGGGCTTGAGCTGAACCTAACCGTGTCAAACCGAGTCGAGTCGAACCGAGCCGAGTCGCGTCCACTAAAGTGTACCAACAAACTCTCATACATACATACGACCACACATATACATACATACTCATCCATTTTTATTTTCTTTAAAACCCATTTGTTTTAGTTTCAAGTTTGTGTTTAAATCCAAGAACAAGAGAAACCTTCCACTATCATCTTCATCACCAAGAATCAAGAACATGTTTAAAAGAAATGATTTTATACCTTTAAGATTCAAGTGGGTTTTTGATACAAATGATGATATGAAGCTTGGTTCTTGCTTGAAACTCCTTGGAATCACCTTTGAATCTTCAAATGGACTTGAAATCACCTTGAAATGGATTTGAATCTCCAAGAACAAAGTTGGAAATTTGAAAATTGAATGAATATAGGGGTGTTCGGCCGAGCTTAGTATGAGAGAGGGAGAGAGTTGATTTGTTTGTGATTGAGTTTCTTGGTTATTGCAAGATTTGAGAAGATTTGATAAAACGTTAATCATCACATACAATCTCCTAGGCCAACAAGTGGAAGAGAGAGGAGAGAGAGAGTGCCCTATGGCCGCCACCTTCATGCCCTCACACATACATATATAGGTAAAACACTGGTATTTTACTGGATACCGGGTATTTTATCTAGCGTTTTAATCATGTTTTATGGCGTTTTAAACTATTTTTATCACTCTATAAAAATAAACTCGCCAAACTATTGCTGAAATAATTATCAGTTGCTTTGACTGGCTGCGTTGACAGTATTTTGTTAGATACGCGCAGTACGCGCTTAAACTCGAAAAATAGAGTTTCTTAGCGTTTTAATTTATTTTTCCTTCCGAACATGATTAAAAATACCATTTTAATCATAATGAATTATATTTAGGATTTTAACATTAATCGGGCGGTCACCGACGTTCGTTTCGCATTTTGTTCGTTACGCGATAAGCGTTTATCTTATTATTGCCAAAATAATTTTTAATCAAGTTTGGATTTACCAACACACCAATTATCACACATAAACACCAATATCAATAAAATATAGCCTTTTATTTATTCATGACACGTGTTACATTAGTACAGTACAGTCCTAAGTAGACGGGTGTCACATAAACCTTATCAACCGAAACGACAAACCAACACCTCAAACCCAAACGATTAAGTTTAGGATTATTGACTCGATTGACTCCCATTCCAAACGATTAAGTTTTGGATTATTGACTCGATTGACTCGCATTCTTTACTTACCCTCATTAGCTTTTTTTTAACTGATTTGTATTGGATGGCATATGATGTTTATGACCATTTTGGTGATAATTTTGATACAATTAAGGATGTTATAACATAAATATTCAACCAAAAAAATATTTGACGTAAGTTTACAAAACTCATTTCGGCCATTGCTTCATTACTTCAACACATGTCTTTTATTTGACTATTTATGTTTTGCATTGTCTTTTTTCCTTCTGAAAGTTGAATTTTAATTATTATTATATATATGTATATATATATATTAACTGACATGTTAGTTTGTATAATATGATAAGAAATGTTATATGTTAATTATATAGCACTAAGAGATTCCCTGACGGGAATTTGTTTCGTATTAATTTTGTTCGTTAGTGTACCGACACTAGCGAAATAAAATCGAAAGAGGAAACAAAAAAAAATAAGTAGCGATATGTCCAAAAGTAGGAATGAGCATTTGGTACCGGTACTAAACTAGTATGTTCGATAGGGGTATCAATTTTCCCTATTTTTCGGTACCGATACTTTTGGTACCGGTTCAGTACTGAATGGGTATCACACTTATCCCTATCCAAAAGATATTGATGTCACACCCCAACCGATGGCGGAAACATCGGGGCGCGGCACTGAGCGAAATAGATTGTTCAAGAGAAATTCCTTAACATCTACATTACCGGATAGTTAATATTATGTCTCATACCATAACCCATCAAGCAAATTAAGTTATTACAGATAACGATATCTCAAAAACAATAACATGTCCCGACAACTCAGATTACAAATAGATAATTTATTCATTTGTTTCTAAGACTCTTTCCTAGCCTCGATTTCATCACACAGCAAACAAGGCGTCCTAGCATCTTAAGCACCTGCCACATACGTTAAAGTAAAAGTCAATACACATAGAGTAAAGGTGAGTATACAAGTTTAATATTAGCATAATAGATTTCGAAGTCGATTACGCATAACCAGCACGTACAACGTGTGATGTGAAGCACGTTAGTTATCGACATGATCCTATCGATACCAGTGACTGCGGGTTGACTGCCCAAGGCAGTTCGAAATACATGTTCACCACTGTGAACCATGTAAATAATTATCCTTAACAACCCCTGAGTGAACAGATGCTGAGTCCAAACTATAGTACTATCGTTGCTAAGGCAGGTAGACAGCAATCTATGTGTAAACATAACAAACAAGCATTCATCGAGTCACGTATACATGCAGTAGTGGTTAGCGTTAAAGTATTGCGTAGTGTGTTTGATGTGATTTAGAATAAGTAACGTATGTAACACCTAAAAGTGCATAAAGCAAAAAGGGTTCGAGTATACTCACAGTGATGATGGATTGAAGGGAGCGCTAGAGCGAGGTTAGCCTGATCATAACGATAGCATAAACGATAAGCGTCGCGTAAACGGTATAAGGAACCAAGTGTCGAACAACAACCCGATCGGATGGCAATCCGATCGGACGGTCATTCGATTGGATTTCAATCCGTTCGGATGGTCATCCGATCGGATGGCCATTCGGTCGGACTGACACCTTGCTTGGGTAGAATGTGTTTGTGTATGATGGTTTGACTTTTGAAGTTTTCGTTGTAGTATTTTGAAAACAGAGAAGTATCTCTACCCTTCAGGTCGGTCGATCATCCGGCGGTTCGGTCGGACGGCGACTCGTTCGGTGAGACTTTTCTCAGAGAACAAGTTCACAGCAGTCTTATCATCCCATCAGATAGTCTACCGATCGGGTGACAATCCGCTAGAATTGGTAATGCATTGAACATGTTGAAAATTGTTAAGTGCTAAACCCCAAGTGTCACCCGATCAGATTGCGGGTCGATCGGATGACAGTCCGACCGGATAGCAATCCGATCGGACGATGGTCCGTCCCGCGATCTGATAGTGTTGTTACTCGGTGTTTTGCTAAGTTTTGCGGTTTAATAGAGATGGTATAACGACGTCTTAGACAATAGAAACTCTCCCATCAGAACCAAGCAACCCGATCGGACAGGAACCACCCTGACCAGGTCGGTTAACGGTTCATGACGGTTGATCATGTCTAACTCGTAATCATCATCTCTTGGATAGAATGCAGATCTGGAACTGATTCATCACTAAGAATGAGTAGAAGATCAGAATCAGGTCCGATTCCATCGGGTTTGAGTGCATTGAGTGTAAAAGATGTGAAAAGTTAGGATAGACATTCCTTTCAACTCTTTTATACTTGAAAACACTTAGATTTGTATCAAAACATTGGTTAATCATATGGAAATCGTTCAGATTCAAGTTGTTCTTGGTGGAATGGTGTCAACACTTAAGTTCATAAGAACTTCATGCTGACATCACCCTATAACACCTCAATCTAGTGATTTCACGGTTAAAAGTGAAGATTGTTCAGTGAAAAAGATGTAGAATCAAGTGTAGATCATAGAAGTACAAGAATTAGGTTGAAAACTTACAAGAATTGAGAGAAATCAGAAGAAAAGTATGCTTGAGCGACTGGTTCGGATGGAGTGTTGTGACAACAAATGATGTTGATAAGTGAGGTATTTATAGGGTTTCCCAAAATGGCAAAAAGGACAGAGGCGGTTCGGTCGGGTGGCGGTCCGATCGGGTGGCAGCCCGATCGGGTGACAACTCAATCGGATGGCAGTCCGATCGGCTGGCCACTCGATCCAAGTGTGTGGCGCGACGAGTTTTGTTATTTCGATTCGCGTGTCGTGCGTTGCGTTGTGATTCGGGGGAGCGATGCGATAGAATTAATTACTATATTACACCATTAATCCCAACTACTATATCTAACATACAATCACTATAATTAATTTGCGTTTAGCGTCTGTGATTCGTTTGCAATTGAGTTGCGATTACGTTTCGATTAATCACCACAAAACATAATTTAAACATGCACAAGTAACACCTAAATAACACACACATGTAAAACAATATCCAGAACCTGTAATTCAATGCAATTCATTTTGCGATTCAATGTTGATTCAATTTGCGATGTGACTAGCGTTAGGTTGATTAGCGTTTAGTTAACTTTATCGCATTGTTACTTCCTATTGGTCACAGTCGTAAAGCGATTATTGGCGATAAACATACATCGATTACTGTGATTAATGATAAATACTCCACATAATACAACTAAATTAAACACATAAAAGAAGTTGATTACAAGTCAAGTCGTGCGATCGGTCGTTGACTTTGACCTTGACTTTGACTTTCGAAACACAGGATGTTACAGCCTCCCCTTCTTAAGGGAATTCCGTCCCGAAATTAGGCCGAAGCCGTAACAGACAACTGCGGGTACTTTGCCTTCATGTCACTTTCGAGTTCCCAAGTGAACTATACGCCTCGTTTGCCTTCCCAGCGGACTTTCACAATGGGAATGCGTGAGCGCCTGAGCTGCTTGGTTTGTCGGTCCATGATCTCGACAGGAATTTACACGAAGTGTAGTGTTTCGTTCACTTGAAGATCCTCAAGGGGTACGTGTAAATCATGCTCAGCCAGACACTTTCTGAGGTTCGAAACGTGGAAAGTCGGGTGGACATTGCTAAGTTCCTCTGGTAGTTCGAGTCTGTAAGCCACTTTGCCGATCCTTTCCAGAATCTTAAAGGGTCCCACATATCGAGGTGCGAGCTTTCCTTTCTTGCCGAATCTGACCACACCCTTCCAAGGTGAAACCTTTAGGAGTACGTAGTCGCCAACGTTAAATTCAAGGGGCTTGCGTCGTCTATCGGCGTAACTTTTCTGACGACCCCGAGCTTTCAACAGATTATCCCGAATCTGGAGGATTTTGTCTGTCGTTTCTTGCAATAGCTCAGGACCGGTTAATTGCGAGTGCCCGATCTCGTGCCATACAATAGGCGATCGACATCTTCTTCCATATAATGCCTCAAATGGTGCCATTTGAATGCTAGAATGATAACTATTATTGTACGAGAATTCGACTAAAGGTAAGTATGCGTCCCAATTACCACCGAAATCTATGACACATGAACGGAGCATGTCTTCAAGGGTACGAATCGTTCTTTCAGTCTGACCGTCGGTTTGGGGATGGAAAGCGGTACTTAGATTAAGCGTAGTACCTATAGCAGATTGAAACGTTTCCCAAAGACGCGAGGTAAACCGACCATCGCGGTCAGAGATGATGTCACGAGGCGTCCCATGTCGACAAATGATCTCATCGGTGTAGATTCGTGCTAATCGTTCTACCTTATAATCTTCTCGTATCGGCAGAAAATGAGCAGATTTGGTCAAGCGGTCAACAACTACCCAGATGTTGTCGTGGCTTGATGGCGTGCACGGAAATTTCTTTATGAAATCCGTAGCTATACTCTCCCATTTCCACATAGGGATCTCGGGTTGAACGAGTAAGCCAGAGGGTCTTTGGTGTTCGGCCTTGACCTTAGAACAAGTCAGGCACTTCGAAACATAGAGAGCGATATCCCTTTTCATACCCGGCCACCAGTACTTGTAGCGAAGGTCCTGGTACGTTTTTCGGCACCGGGATGAATAGAATACCGAGACTTGTGAGCTTCATTCATCAGGATCTTTCGTAGGTCGGTGCGCTTGGGAATCCAAATCCGATCCAGATAATGGAAAATCCCATTCGACTTATTTTCTAGCTGGGCTCCGCCGTTGAGAATCCTTTCCTTCTTCAAAGTGTGTTCAGTAAAACAGGCATGTTGGGCTTCGCGGATAAGGGTTTTAAGATTATATTGGACTTGAACATTACAGGCGCTGTGTAAGTAACTCCGTCTGCTGAGGGCGTCGGCAACGACATTTGCTTTGCCAGGATGATAACGAATCTCACAGTCGTAATCGTTGAGAAGTTCTACCCACCGGCGTTGACGCATATTAAGTTCCTTCTGGTCAAAGATATGTTGTAGGCTCCTATGATCGGTGAAGATCGTACACTTGGTACCATAAAGGTAGTGTCGCCAAATCTTCAACGCCAAAAACAACTGCGCCTAGCTCGAGGTCGTGGGTTGTATAGTTCTTCTCGTGGATCTTGAGCTGACGAGACGCGTAAGCGATAACCTTGTCTCGCTGCATAAGGACACAACCGAGACCAAGGTTCGAGGCATCGCAATAGACTATAAAGTCATTGTTTCCGTCAGGTAGCGTGAGGACGGGAGCATTGCAAAGCATATTCTTGAGGGTTTGAAAGGCAGTCTCTTGTCCAGTGTACCAAACAAAAGGATTGTCTTTATGTGTGAGAGCAGTAAGCGGCACAGCGATTTTAGAGAATCCTTCGATGAATCGGCGATAATAGCCCGCTAGTCCGAGAAAAGAACGGACTTCAGACGGGTTCTTAGGTGTAACCCAACTCTTGACAGCTTTGATCTTTGCGGGGTTGACATGAATACCTTGACTATTGACAATGTGACCGAGGAATTGAACCTCTTCTATCCAAAATTCACACTTGGAGAACTTGGCGTAGAGTCGATTCCCTTGGAGTAGCTCGAGAACCAAACGTAGATGTTGCGCGTGTTCAGTTTTCGACTTGGAATAAATCAGGATATCATCGATGAACACGATGACGAAGCGGTCGAGAAAAGGTTTACACACGCGATTTATCAGATCCATGAAAACCGCGGGTGCGTTAGTTAGACCAAAAGGCATAACAACGAACTCATAGTGGCCGTAACGAGTGCGAAAGGCGGTTTTGGGTATATCATCTTCTTGAATGCGTAACTGGTGGTAGCCTGAGCGTAGATCGATCTTGGAAAAACACGTAGCACCTTGTAACTGGTCAAATAAATCGTCAATGCGGGGCAGGGGATAGCGATTCTTGATTGTCAGCTTGTTCAACTCCCTATAGTCGATGCACACACGGAACGACCCGTCCTTCTTTTTGACGAAAAGGACTGGTGCGCCCCAAGGCGAGGTGCTAGGGCGAATAAAGCCTTTGTCAAGCAATTCCTGGAGCTGACTCGAGAGTTTGCGCATTTCTGACGGGACGAGTCGGTAAGGAGCTCTGGCAACAGGATTTGCTCCAGGAATGAGGTCGATGCGGAAGTCGATATCACGACTCGGAGGTAAGCCTGGAAGATCTTCAGGAAAAACGTTAGGAAATTCACAAACAACGGGAACGTGTTTCACTTCTTTCTTTTCCTTCTCCGCTACTACAATGTTGGCCAAGAAAGCTCTGTATTCCTTGCGGAGATACTTGCTAGCTTGGGTACATGACATAAGTTGCAACCTTTTCAAAGCGACTTCTCCATAAACACATAATTGATCTCCATTAGCGAGCGAGAATCGAATCATCTTGTCGAAGTAAACAACTTCAGCATGGTTTTCGCGAAGAAAGTCCATGCCTATTATGACATCAAAACTATCGAGCTACATCGAAATAAGGTCGATAGGGAAGATGTGATTGTTAAGTTCGAGGGTACAATCATGAAGAACAGAATTGACAGTGACGGTTCTTCCGGTGGCAACTTCAACATCGAACGTCGAGGGGAGATGGGCGCGCTCACGATTAAGGAGCTTTTCGAACTCAAACGATACAAAACAGTTATCGGCTCCGGTATCAAATAAACACGAAGCATAAATACCATTCACAAGGAATGTACCATTGACCACGTTATTGTCAGCTTGAGCTTGGCGCACATTGATGTTGAAAGTTCGGGCACGTGCTGCCTGTTGCTGTTGTTGCTGAGGCTGTTGTTGTTGCTATTGTTGTTGCTGTTGTTGTTGCTGCTGAGGCTCTTGCTTGACAACCCGATTGGGGCACATGTTTGCAAAATGATTGGGATCACCACACGCAAAGCAGACTCTAGCATTGATCGCGGGTGCCTGAGCCACTTGTTGGCCTTGAGGAGCAGGAAGCAGAGCTTGATGAGCAGTAGCTGGAGCTGGAGCTTGGCGAGGACCTGTACGGCAGTTGGCGGTGAAGTGGCCGTACATGTTGCAATGCACACAAAATCTACAGGCGATTCCCACTGGGTGGTGGTAGGTACAAGTCGGGCAGACCGGATGAGGACCAGTATAAGCACGCTTTATCGGTGGTGCTTGGTTCACCGGTGCCGCGACTTGGCGGTGTTGCATCTGCTGCTGAGCTGGTACAGCTTGGAGCAGGGCAGCAGTGGTGACAGCACGGTTCTTGTTGCTGGAGTTGTTGTTGATCTTCCTCTTGCGACGAGAGGCCTTTGAAGACTGAGGAGTGGCAGCGGTTTCAGCGGTTGGTGCGGTGGTAGCTTGGTGCAGATTCTTGGGGACTTTATCCCGGAAGCCAGCCCTGACCCGTTTGTCGTTGATTTCAGCGGCAAGTAGGTAAGTTTCTTCGATTGTTGCTGGTTTGGCAGCTTGCACAAAATCTGCGACACAATCCGGCAGAGCTCGGATATACTTCTTGATCGTTATCTCAGGAGTCTTGACTTGATCGGGACATATTATTCTAAGCTGCTTGAAGCGAGCAGTTAAAGCAGCATTTTCATCATCCATCTGCTTTATATGCCAGAATTCGTCCTCTAACTTTTTGCGCTCGTGGGGAGGGCAGAACTCTTCCAACATGACGTCCTTCAACTCATCCCACGTCAAACCATAAGCTGCATCATTTCCGCGTTTGTTTCTCTTGGCTATCCACCAATCTAAAGCTCGGGATTGGAAGACGCCAGTCGCGTTGAGAGTGCGGAGATCATTGGTACAACCACTCTAGCGCAGGGTGACCTCGATCGAATCAAACCATTGAAATAAGGCCGTAGGACCATCTTCGCCAGTAAATTCCTTCGGTCCGCAAGCTTTAAACTGCTTGAAGCTAAAGGCAGCTTTAGGAGTTTCGGTCCTTGACTCCACAGAAGATTTGCTAGCATTCTCGTTTATCTCGCTGAAAATCTGCGGGACGACGTTTGCTACTTGTTCAGCGACGAGTGCCGCAAGGCATTTGTCTCTCTGTTCTCGGCGAGCATATCAAGAGTAACGGGGTCCAGATGTCGACATTGTTTGCAACAGACATTGTCATGGGACTCAGACATAACGTAATCGAATCTCACCTCACACGCCTAATGTTACTAAAGCTCAGGAACGCGTTCATGTATCTCTTAAACACATAGGCACATAAACACAGATTCACATAAGCATGGAAGCACATAAGCACAGAAGCACATAAGCATGTAAAGCACAGAAGCACAAGAGGCAGTCAGAACACAGAAACCTATCATTCACAGTCCGCGAGCGTTCTTGATTAGCGATTGCGATTATCGAGTACACAACGAGTAGTATAGCATAGCGTATAACATATCATGCGATCATTCACAAGTATCAGCGATTTGTCAGCGTTTTGAGGTAGATGTGCGGTGTGGTTCGTACGTGTTGATCAAAACAAAGAGTAAAAAGCGAATAATCCACCAAAATCGAAACATAAAACAGATAAAATCACATAAGGCTCATAAAAATACATGTAAAAGCGACAAATATCAGAGTCAGCAGTTGCGAGCTCAGAATCGAAACACATAAAAATCGAGAATGGATTGTCTGCGGCTGTTAGACGTCGATTACCCAAAGTGTTTCGACTATTCACAAGGACTTTCGGTACACACTTTGGCCTTCTGGACTGTGCTCTTGCCTTGACTTTGGGCGATCAGCATGCATCCTTCCAGTTACAGTGTGACTTCAAATCGTTGGAGTCCGTTGAGACTTTGGTGAGAGTCTTGTTAAAACAAAATAGAACACGGATCAAGTCATCAAGATTCGGGTTTCACCCCTGACTTAATAACTTTGTTCCTGTTTTGATAAAATAGGGAGGAAATTTGCGTCGAAGTACGGATTTCACTCCTGATTCAGCGCAAATTCTCCTGTTTGGAGATAAAAATGCGGGTTAAGCAAGCGATTTAGTCGAGAGTTTGCGGTTTTCACACCTAATCACAACTTAATCACTTGTTCGTTTTCAAAAATTCGAATGCAGTGATAGTGTAGTGTAAGCGAGAAATAATAGGTAAGCTTGTACAAAACCCCTACAGGGTATGCACAAGTCGGTATGTTGGTGCTTAACTATAGTCTAGGTCGTTTCTAAGACATCGACCCAGACTAGGTTGAGTCTTGCCTAATTCCCTATAGTTATGGCTCTGATACCAATCTGTCACACCCCAACCGATGGCGGAAACATCGGGGCGCGGCACTGAGCGAAACTGATTGTTCAAGAGAAATTCCATAACATCTACATTACCGGATAGTTAATATTATCTCCCATACCATAACCCATCAAGCAAATTAAGTTATTACAGATAACGATATCTCTAAAACAATAACATGTTCCGACAACTCAGATTACAAATAGATAATTTATTCGTTTGTTTCTAGGACTCTTTCCTAGCCTCGATTTCATCACACAGCAAACAAGGTGTCCTAGCATCTTAAGCACCTGCCACATACGTTAAAGTAAAAGTCAATACACATAGTGTAAAGGTGAGCATACAAGTTTAATATTAGCATAATAGAGTTTGAAGTCAATTACGCATAACCAGCACGTACAACGTATGATGTGAAGCACGTTAGTTATCGACATGATCCTATTGATACCAGTGACTGCGTGTTGACTGCCCAAGGCAGTTCGAAATACATGTTCACCACTGTGAACCATGTAAATAATTGTCCTTAACAACCCCTGAGTGAACAGGTGCTGAGTCCACAGCAGTCTTATCATCCCATCAGGTCGATCGATCGAACGGCGGTTCGATCGGACGGCGACCCATTCGGTGAGACTTTTCTCAGAGAACAAGTTCACAGCAGTCTTATCATCCCATCAGATAGTCTACCAATCGGGTGACAATCCGCTAGAACTGGTAATGCATTGAACATGTTGAAAATTTTTAAGTGTTAAACCCCAAGTGTCACCCGATCGGATTGCGGGTCGATCGGATGACAGTCCGACCGGATAGCAATTCGATCGGACGGTGGTCCGTCCCGCGATCTGATCGTGTTGTTACTCGGTGTTTTGCTAAGTTTTGCGGTTTAATCGAGACGGTATGACGACGTCTTAGACAACAGAAACTCTCCCATCAGAACCAAGCAACCCGATCGGACAGGAACCACCCTGACCAGGTTAGTTAATGGTTCATGACGGTTGATCATGTCTAACTCGTAATCATCATCTCTTGGATAGAATGCAGATCTGGAACTGATTCATCACTAAGAATGAGTAGAAGATCAGAACCAGGTCCGCTTCCATCGGGTTTGAGTGCATTGAGTGTAAAAGATGTGAAAAGTTAGGATAGACATTCCTTTCAACTCTTTTATACTTGAAAACACTTAGATTTGTATGAAAACATTGGTTAATCATATGGAAATTGTTCAGATTCAAGTTGTTCTTGGTGGAATGGTGTCAACACTTAAGTTCATAAGAACTTCATGCTGACATCACCCTAGAACACCTCAATCTAGTGATTTCACGGTTAAAAGTGAAGATTGTTCGGTGAAAAAGATGTAGAATCAAGTGTAGATCATAGAAGTACAAGAATTAGGTTGAAAACTTACAAGATTTGAGAGAAATCGGAAGTAAAGTATGCTTGAGCGACTGGTTCGGATGGAGTGTTGTGACAACAAATGATGTTGACAGGTGAGGTATTTATAGGGTTTCCCAAAATGGCAAAAAGGACAGAGGCGGTTCGGTCGGGTGGCGGTCCGATCGGGTGGCGGCCCGATCGGGTGACAACTCGATCGGATGGCAGTCCGATCGGCTGGCCACTCGATCCAAGTGTGTGGCGCGACGAGTTTTGTTGTTTCGATTCGCGTGTCGTGCGTTGCAATGTGATTCGGGGGAGCGATGCGATAGAATTAATTACTAGATTACACCATTAATCCCAACTACTATATCTAACATACAATCACTATAATTAATTTGCGTTTAGCGTCTGCGATTCGATTGCGATTGCGTTTCGATTAATCACCACAAAACATAATTTAAACATGCACAAGTAACACCTAAATAACACACACATGTAAAACAATATCCAGAACCTGTAATTCAATGTGATTGGTTTTGCGATTCGATGTTGATTCAATTTGCTATGTGACTAGCGTTAGGTTGATTAGCGTTTAGTTAACTTTATCGCATTGTTACTTCCTATTGATCACAGCCGTAAAGCGATTATTGGTGATAAACATACATCGATTACTACGATTAATGATAAATACTCCACATAATACAACTAAACTAAACACATAAAAGAAGTTGATTACAAGTCAAGTCGTGCGATCGGCCGTTGACTTTGACCTTGACTTTGACTTTCGAAACACGGGGTGTTACAATTGATATGTGTTGACATTGTTAAATAATATAATTTACTTTGAGATCATCTGTGTAGCACACGGGTACTTGAAACAACCTGTATTCTCTCATGGTTAATTGTATGTTGCTTAATCAAGGGTAAAAACACGAGATGGAGTCAAACTACTAATATTTGACAATGGCAAACCTACAGATAAAACAAATAATGTGGTTTATAAGGAGATTTTCAACAAATTGTGATCGTTGCATATTCATGTATTTCAATTTGTCGTTGTACTCTAATATATCCGTTTGTGTTTTAACGCGTATAAATCATAATATTTATGTTAACTTGCATGCATATTCCTTTTTTTTTCAAAGGAGGCAAATTCCACTGGCCGTATGTTTTGCAATGACAATTAATAAAAGTCAAGGCCAATCACTTTCAAGAGTTGGTTTGTACTTGAAACAACTTGCATTCTCTCATGGTCAATTGTATGTTGCTTTATCAAGGGTGAAAACACGAGATGGGGTCAAACTATTAATACTTGACAACGACGGAAAACCTACAGAAAAAACAAGTAATGCGGTTTATAAAGAGATTTTCAACGAATCGTGATCGTTGCATATTCATGTATTTCAATTCGTCGTCGTAATCTAATATATTCAGTTGTTTGTTACCGCGTATAAAATCATAATATTTAATGTCAACGGTATTAATGAAGAAATTTTCTTTTACCAACCTGCGAGTAACTTAGATGAATATGAAGGGTAATTTGGGTTTTATTGATGCAGAGTGAGAATGAATACATATGAAGTATATATGTTACTCCTTTAAAGATATCCTAGACACGATGCAGTTAACCACCCATGTTCATACGTAATGGGAATGTAAAAAAATATAAATGAAATTGCTTTCAACATCCTAATAAATACTAATGTCAGTCAAAATTGCATATTGAAAACATTCGACTATCTCCTTTTTATATTGAAATGATTTCAAAGATATGGCTTATCATAACTTAAAAATGTAATTTAGTTTAACAACTAGAAATTCTACAAGTTCTTTTACATGTGATGCTCATTTAACATCTTAGTTTTATAATTTTGTGATTATGATAAAGTTTGAGCTCATATAAAGTAATTTTACTTCAGATGATGAGGGGAAATATGTTATTGAATTAAACAATTGATGTGATCCAAAAAATTTATGGGCAATAGGCCCCTTTGGCTATTCATCCACCATGGCGGACCTTCTTAGGCGTATGGGTTTCGAAAGCATTCTTATACAGAGATCTCATTATGAATTAAAAGGGAATTAGCTTTACATGGAAACTTTGAATACATATGGAGGCAAAGTTGGGATACTTATGAAACCGAACTAAAGATTTGTGGTGGAGAAGGGAAAGATGATACTTTAGAGGTTGAAAGTGTTTTTTATGTACTGTTGTTTATTGTAAATTAATTTTTCCTAGCCCGAGAAATTCCTGAGTAATAGCCTAGTTACTGTATATGTGTGTAAGTGTATTTGTGTAGGTCTAATTTAAAGTAAGAAAATTGAAATAACATTTATGTAAAAAGGATAACAGTTATACATTACCAAAGTAAGAAAGCTGAAAAACATATCGAATTGAATATATTTAAATTTAAACTATCTTAAAGAACAAAGTCGATGGCTTTCACCACTAACACCCCAATTTTCAATCTTTGTCACAACAAACCCTTTACATTGAATTTCCACACCAACACCCTCATTGTACAAACTTTACCACCACCACCCCTATTCTTTGCTTTTCCACCATCACCCTCTTAATTTTTACGCATTTTCCTTCTACTTTTACACTTTGCCTTTTTTAGACTTTGCATTTTTACCTTTGCACCATTGCTCCATTTTTATACCCGCTCAACTTTAAAAAAAACTGCAATTTTAATCCCTGGATTACAACTCCTACTTTCGCAAATGCCATTGCATTATGTTTTACGAAATGTGTTACGCATTGTGTTTTACACTTGGTATCTACCTTTATGTTTTACATTTTTTTTGTTATTGTCTTTTACGCATTGGGCTTTACATTTTTTTAATTGCCTTTTACACATTGCATTTTACGAATCGTGTGTTATCTTATTACACGTTTCCACCCGTCATGCGCCACCGCAACTCGCATCACGTAAAATACTAGTTGTATTAATAAAAAAAAATTAAAAGAGAAGCATATTATATGGTTATCACTCACCCACGTATATATCCTATCTCCATTAAGCACAGTGTTTTTCCATTACCACTCTTCAACCCTCTCTCTACTCTCACACACAGAAATTACACATAGAAATTGTGAAGAACCAAAAACTAAACTAAGATATTAAGTTTTGTTGGTGATTCATTCAAAGAAATGTGAGAATCGATTTTGTGACTTTTATGCCTGTCTCTCCAGAATTAGAGGCAATAAACGAAGGTGGTGATGGACGACGGCCAAAGCGGTAGATGAAGGAGGCTTACTGTACACGGGTTATAGCATGTTTTACTTTTCACTCTTCCATCTTCAATATGAACAACAAGAACCCGTTCGTTACCTGTCTTGACCCCTTCTGACCCGTTGGTCACCTGTCTCAACCCATTGTGACCCGATCTTCCACATCAAGAATTCGTTAGAAGTCCACTTTGACCCGTCCTCTACTTTTGCTATACCAAAAGGAACCCGATGATGGAAAAAAATTACCCAAACCAACCCGTAAATGTCAGTTCGGGTTATGATTGCCAGCTCTAATTTATATATATTTATAACAATAATTTTAATATGTAACATAACATATATTATTTGGTTAATTTATTAAAAAAAATGTATAATCATTGTTGATATATAAACTTATATTAAATATTTAATATGTAAAATAAAAAAACTCATCTAAGACACGTTGAGGCTCACAAAACTATTTAAGCTCAGTTAGTGAAGCTATGTGTCCTTTAGGTTTTAACGACCTAATATTGAATAACTCACAAACAGTTGGTCTTGTTTATATCAATATTTGTGATCGGCCATTCGGCTAATAACTATATTTATGGGCCAATTTTTTATTGTTTTGGACAAAAGCTATAGGCTATAGCTTTTTTAACTATTGGGCTGGTTCTGGTAATGTGAAAATGGAACAACATTTTCTTAAACGATGCAAATTGTAAGGAAATAATTATTTTTTTATGATTGAATGATTATATGGCTATTGATTAAGATTTTTTTAACTGCAAATATTAGTAATATTTTATTACACCAATTAATTTAAATTATCTTTTTTGCCAAGATTTAAACCTGAGATCTCTTTAAGAGACAAGTGACTACTAAGTAGGCTATCCCATGTTCGCTACCGATCAAGATATCTTCATGAAGATTATAGGATGTGATGCATAGTATGTACAAAGAGACATGCTTAAACGCATTCTATGCTGACTAAACACTCACTATACATACCAGTGGCAGACACAGAAATTATTTGTTGGAGGTGCGGATGAGTGGTTCAAGCATATTTTCAGGGGGTGCGGTCGGGTTTTTTGCCTAAAAAATACACTAATTTTTTTTTTCAAGGGGTGCGCCCGCCCACCATGGGCTTCACCTAGGTCCGCCCATGATACATACCCATTAATGGTGGTGTTCGGCTACCACAATTTATATATAAAATGTGTGTGATCCGGATATTAAACCAAAAATAGCCTTTGTTCGGCTACCACAATTTATATATATAATCTGTTTGGATATAAAATTTAGAGTTAATTGCCAAAATTGTCCCTGAGGTTTGGGCAGGTTTGCCATTTTCATTGAAAATGACACTTTTGTACTAAATTGCCCCCAACGTTTGTAACTTTTTGCCATTTTCATCCAAACCACTAACTTAGTTTATTTTTTCTGTTAAGTTGCGGATATTTGGATGAAACTGACAAATATAAAACCACAGGGACGATTTTGGCAATTTACTAAAACCCTTTTCAATTTCTTTTATTTAATTATTTTTGTTACATATATAATAAAAAAAGAATATACATGGAGTTTTTAGGAAAAAAATTAATAGTTTTGTCACATAATTTTTATAAATTTTCATCCAAATCACTAACTCAGTTTATTTTTCTGTTAAGGTGAAGGATGTTTTAAATTTTATAAATTAAGACAGAAATTAATTTACAGCTTCTTTATATAAATCAGTTTTATAAAAAGAAAACGTCATTAGTGTGCAACACATAACAATCGATTACAACTTTTAGTATTTATCAGTTGTAGAGATAGAAAAAAATTGTAAAACGTTACATATTTTTTAAATGTGTTGAGTACCTAGGAAATATGTTGGTAGAAATAAAATATTTATTTAATTAAGATTATGAGGGTAACTAACTAATATTTATCCTGAGTGGCTTAAGTAAAGAAACTTTTGGTTCATAGCATTATAATTACAATTTGGTGAGTAATTTTAAGGTTTGGTAACGATACGTTGTTTGATAGGGGGCACTGGCTTCTGTTTTTCCTTAGGAGCGAATTTAAAAGAGTAGAAAATGAATTACAAATTTGGTACATATGATAAGATTTTTTTATTTGACCTTTTTCAATAAGGTCACCAGCATTTTAGTTTTATAAAATTTAGAGGTTTAAGTAGATTTTATTTTTATAAAACTGATCTATATAAAAAATTAGAAATTAATTTATGTCTTAGTTTATAAACATCATTCACCTTAATAGAAAAATTAAATTAGTTAGTGGTTGGATGAAAATTTATAAAAATTATGTGACAAAGCTATTATTTTTTTTCATATAAATTGCATGTATATTCTTTTTTATTATATATGTAACAAAATTAATTAAATAAAAGAAATTTAAAAGTGCTTGAGTAAATTGCCAAAATCGTCCCTGTGGTTTTATATTTGCCAGTTTGATCCAAATATCCTCAACCTAACAGAAAAAATAAACTAAGTTATTAGTTGACTAAATTGCACAAATCAACCTTTATGTTATACCTAAACTGCACTTCATACCTTTCACTATGAAATCGGCAAAACCCAACCTTTATGTTCATGTTTTGTTACATCTTATAACCTTTACCACTAACCTTGTTAATTTTCCAAGTTAATTGTCCTCACATGCGTTGCATGTGAGGGTATTATTGTCATTTCCACATTGTCTTCCCCAATTCATCCCCTCACAAAAAAAACCCGTTTTCTTCTAATGGCTTGAGAAAATTAAATTCTAATTAAAACACAACTAAATAGCATATGCATATTAAAGCATTTAATGTAATTTAAAATCCGAGTAATTGTTTCAAGGAAACATGTTACGGTGTGGTGTGCTTCTTCAACTTAAAATCTAATTATATACTTCTAGATATTCGTTCCTTTTTGGGGGTGCTGCACTTAATATTTACTCCAGCATATGTAACACCCTTAATATTTGAACGGAATATAATTAATAATTATATTAATTAAGGTACAAATCAGAGTTTTACAAAAAGTTTTAAAATGTTTTAAGGACCATACATAATTGTTGTAATATCAAAACATTGTAAAATAGTGCATAACAAGTTAAAAGTTAACCCTTGCTAGTAAAGTAACCACTAGTTTAAGGGATTTAAAACATGATTAACAAAAGCATTTACAACATAGAAAAGTTCTAGACATAGTTATATTTAGTGCGGAAGCTTCAAAATGCGTGTTCGGTTCTTGACAACATACTTGATCACCATCCGGGAGAAACTCATCCATACCTAGGGTCATACACTAAAAACATTAGTTTTGTCAATAATACGTTACATATAAACGAATTTCAACCTCGAGAAATAACAAATAAAACATAAGTTTCCTGGGTTCCACCGTAACTTACGGTGTCTACCGTAAGTTACGGTAGACCCTGAGTGTGTCTGGTTCTGCCGTAACACAGCAGTAACATACCGTAACACTTTTGATGTCCACTGTAACTTACGGTGGGACCGTAAGTTACGGTGGGCTCTGCATATTTGCCCTTTAACTATTTTCAACTTTAAAAGATCATAACTTTTTACTCATTAGTCCGATTTAACCGATTCTTTTTCCTACGAGTCCGTAATAAAATTACGGATCTAACCATATAAATTACACAACACGGAAACCGAGATACCGATGTTCGGCCCACAATTTCCTTATTTCAAAAATTCCAACCCGTTAGCAAAAGTGCATAATTCCATATTTCAATCCTAAGGACGCTTTAGTCATAGTTACCCAATTTCCCGGGCTTATAACCTTGGAGTATTCGCGCCATACCATGGCTTCGTGTTCTCTCAGTACTAAACACTTGTTTTCTCGGAATTCAAGCATTCTGTTTCAAACGACACCTTCTATTAACTTCTATTGTTTGACCCGATATACCGGGTTCGTAGACTTAAAATATCATAACCAATTTATTGGTGTAGTACCATCCATCACCTAGTGAGATATGAGACTTTCAAGTCTCTACTCACGTGATTCGTTTACAAGCAACATTTTGACCCGTTTGGCTATCTAGTGAAGACCATCACTTTATTAACATGCCAAACCAAACTTCAAATCTTTATTTTGACCCGTTTGATGATCTAGTGAACTTCGCCACTTTAACGATACATCAAACGCATCTATTACATTCCGACATCGTTTGTACACTAAAACCAAACATTATTACATAATATAACGAGACTAAAGTCACGTACCTTTAAAGCACACCTTTTCCGTGGGTATCACTTCCGGCGTGTCCACTTGACGTTCCGGATTCCTTGCCTAAAGAGTTCAATTCATAACAAGATTAGAACTCTTTCATAAGCTTCAACGCATTAATTCATAACATATGCAAATCTGCGTTTTTAGCAATCTTTAACATTTTAACCCTCATTTAGGCGTTTTATCGAACACCTTGCGGGTCAGATTTCTACATGATCTAAATCAAGTTCATAACTTGAAATTATCACTCAAATTAACTTCAATTAGACAATATACACATATTTTAACATCAACAATTTCAGAGATTATCTCACAAATTTCAGTTTTCACTAGAACAAGAGTCTTAATCCTAGTGTTTATCAAGTTCTACTAACTTACTAATCACCCACTATAGTGATTTTGATCCTTACAACTAACATGCAAAGTTTTGACAAGAAATCATCTAGGGTTTGCCCCTAGACTTCACATTACTTCCAATTTCATGTTTTACAACACATAATCAAGCTCAACCTTCGATTTCAATCACATGCAAGAATTTGAGTTGTATCAAAACAACCTAATTTGGCATACCTTATGACCTCCTTGACAAGGAGATCACGATTCTATGTTCAGATTTCGATTACGACATGATTTGAGCCTTCAATTTGAGAGTTTAGTAGGATTTAGGGTTGTGAAAGTGTGGGTGTCGCCCCTGTGGTTTCTTGATCGACCAGAACTCCAAAAATGGACTGTTTGATTTTTATTTTACTAATTATTAGTAATTTAAGTTTCAATTTTGACAACCTAGGTCCCTTCACTCTTATTTAGTTTATATCTTTGGCTTTTTAACTCATTCCTGTGTTACTACAAGATTTCTAACTAACTAGGTTATTTATCCTAGTTAGTTTATTCTTGTTTATTATACACTTTATAATTCTAGTATAAAGTTTTGAAATTTCGGGATGTTACAAGTCCACCCCCCTTAAAAAGGGTTTCGTCCCCGAAACCGTAATACGTACCAAATAGTTTAGGGTAGAGCCGTTGCATCTCTTCTTCGGATTCCCACGTGGTATCCGTACCCTTTTTGTGCTCCCATTTAACCTTCACTTGGTTAATTACTTTGTTCCTCAGACTCTTCTCTTTTCGATCTAAAATTGCAATTGGCCTCACTGCATAGTTGAGGCTGTTATCCACCTCGATATCATCATAGTGGATACGAGCAGTTTTGTCTTCTAAGCATTTTCGGAGATGTGACACATGGAATGTGCTATGAATTCCACTCAACTCTTCGGGTAGTTCAAGGCGATATGCTACCTTACCAACCCGTTCAGTGATTCTGAATGGCCCAATGAACCTCGGACTCAACTTTCCTCTTTTTTTGAACCGTATAATTCCTTTCCATGGCGATACTTTTAGCATTACTTTATCGCCAACTTGAAATTCAATTGGTCTGTTCCGTTTATCTGCGTACGCTTTTTGTCGAGCCTGAGCCGCCTTTAGGTTAGCTCGGACCAAGTCGATCTTCTCATTCGTATTCCGGATTATATCAGTAGGAGCTAGTCCTCGTGGACCCACTTCTCCCCAACATACTGGGGTTCGACACTTTCTTCCATATAACATTTTGTAAGGAGCCATTTTAATGCTCGTGTGATAACTGTTGTTATATGAGAACTCGACCAAGGGTAGATAGACATCCCAACTACCCCCGAAGTCGATAATGCATGCTCGCAAAATATCTTCCAACGTTTGTATCATTCTCTCACTTTGCCCATCTGTTTGTGGATGGTAGGCAGTGCTAATGAACAATTTAGTTCCCATTTGCTCTTGGAATTCGTGCCAAAACTTCGAAGTAAACCGAGTATCTCTGTCTGATACAATGGATATCGGCACTCCATGACGTGCTATTATTTCATTGGTGTACACCTCCGACATCTTCTCGGATGTATAAGTCTCACGAATTGGAATGAAGTGAGCACTTTTCGTCAATCTATCCACGACTACCCATATAGCATCAAACCCGCGATTGGTTTTAGGCAATTTGGTTAACAAATCCATCGTGATTTGTTCCCACTTCCAAACTGGGATATCCAACGGTTGCAACCTTCCATATGGCTTTTGGTGCTCCGCTTTGACTTGTAAACAAGTCAAACACTTCTCCACATATTTCACAATATCTCTTTTCATTCCGGGCCACCAATAGTTTTGTTTTAAGTCATTATACATTTTGGTCGCCCCCGGATGAATTGAATAATGAGATTTATGGGCCTCGTCTAGACGCACCTTGGCTCCACATGTATTTGGAACCCAAATTCTCCCAAACCGAGTTTTCAATCCTTGGTTATCATCCTCCAGGTCTTTTAGTTGCCCAACTATCCTTTCCCTCTTCACATTTTCCTCCTTGATTGCTTCAATTTGAGATTTCCGGATTTGTTCAAGCAAACCCGATGTCACAACTAGTTGCATCGATTGCACTCGAATAGGCGTATAGTCTGTCTGTCGGCTCAACGCGTCTGCCACTACATTAGCCTTCCCGGGGTGGTAATGTATTTCACAATCAAAGTCTTTGACAGTTTCTAACCACCGTCTTTGCCTCATATTTAATTCCTTCTGATCGAAGAAATACTTTAAACTTTTATGGTCGGTAAAGATAGTGCACTTCACTCCATACAAATAATGCCTCCATATTTTCAAGGCGAACACCACTGCTGCCAACTCGAGGTTATGGGTAGAATATTTCTTCTCATGAGTCTTTAGCTGCCTTGAGGCATAGGCTATAACCTTGCCCCGCTGCATCAAAACGCAGCCAAGTCCCGTATGCGATGCATCCGAGTAAACTACCGTATCCTCCGTTCCGTCCGGTAATGTCAATACTGGTGCATGGGTCAATTTTTCCTTGAGCGTTTGGAACGCCCTTTCTTGATCCTCGGCCCAAATAAATTTTTCATCCTTACGGGTTAGTTTGGTCAACGGCGTAGCAATTTTGGAGAAATCTTGTATGAATCTCCGATAATAACCCTCAAGCCCCAAGAAGCTTCTGATTTCCGAAGGATTCTTCGGTGGAGTCCATCTTGACACAACTTCTATCTTTGAAGGATCTACTAACACTCCGTTTGCACTAATGATGTGCCCAAGGAATTGCACCTCTCGTAACCAGAAGACACATTTTGAGAATTTTGCATACAATTTCTCTTTCCTGAGCGTCTCCAACACTTCACGCAAATGACTTGCATGTTTTGCTTCATTCTTGGAGTATATCAAGATGTCATCAATGAACACTATCACTGACTTGTCTAGCATGGGTTTGCAAACCCGGTTCATGAGATCCATGAAAGCCGCGGGTGCATTAGTTAACCCAAAGGACATCACGAGAAACTCGTAATGTCCATACCGTGTACGAAAAGCCATTTTCGGTACATCCTCCTCTTTGACTTTCAACTGATGATACCCCGATCTGAGGTCGATTTTTGAGAACCAACTTGCACCTTGTAATTGGTCAAATAGGTCATCAATTCTTGGAAGTGGATATCGATTCTTTACCGTGAGTTTATTCAACTCCCGGTAATCTATGCACATACGCATGCTCCCATCCTTCTTTCTCACGAATAATACCGGTGCGCCCCATGGAGACACACTTGGCCGAATAAATCCCTTGTCGAGCAATTCTTGGATTTGTGACATCAATTCTTGCAATTCTGATGGCGCTAACCGATACTGCGCCTTTGCCACAGGTTTCGCGCCCGGAATCAATTCAATTCCGAACTCTACCTCCCGTTCCGGTGGTATTCCCGGTAAATCTCCCGGAAATACATCAGCGTATTCACGTACCACTGGTACATCTTCAATCTTCGGCGTCTCTTTATCAGGTTCGTTAGCGTATATCATGAATGCTTTACATCCGCGCTTCATAAGTTTATGAGCTTTTAGTATTGAGCACATAACGGGACTGCCCCCTTTTTCGCCATAGATGGTGGCTTGCTTTCCGCTTGGAGATGTCAATTTTATCTCCTTGCGGAAACATATCACTTCTGCTTGATGTTGAGATAACCAATCCATCCCGACCACTACTTGGAATTCTCCCATTGACATAGGGATCAAATCTATTAAATATTCCTCCTCACCAATGTTTATTTTGCAGTCACGACATACATCACATACAAGGAAACTTTTGTTATCACCTATTTCTACCTCTAATGGCATAGGCAATTTCGTTAGTACAAAAGAAGGATGTCGAATAAATCCATGTGAAACAAAGGATTTATTCGCACCCGTATCAAATAACACATGTGCGGGAATCGAGTTTATAGCAAATATACCTGAAACCACATCGGGTTCCACCTTTGCCTTGGCTGCCGTTAACTGGAAGGATCTTGCTTTTGCTCTTGGTGTCTCAGTACGTGTATCCTTGTCATCTTTCTTCCCGATCAATTCCGGACATTCCGATTTCTTGTGACCCGGCTGATAACATTTGTAACACACCGACACCGACACCTACCCCGAGCACAACGCAGCCGTGTGCCCGGTTTTCCCACAAATAGGACACGGCTTGTCCTTAAACCGGCACTCACCCTTGTGCCCTTTCCCGCATATCTTGCAGCTTGATGACCCGCTTTTTCCTTCTTGTTTCTTTGAGGATTCGTTCGGACGTGCCTTTTTCGTCGGGCTTGGGTTGACTACCTGTGCCCTTCTTTCGCCTCTTTCTATCTGTTTCTTCAACTCTATCTCCCGTTCCCGAGCAACGTTTATAATCTCGGTGAGAGTCTCATACTTCGAAGGAGTCATAAACTCCCTATACTCGGCTCTCAACATATTATAATAATAATATATTTTCTGCTCTTCGTTCGTTATGAGATCATCACAAAACTTCATTTTATCCATGAATGTTCCCGTGATTTTATCGATAGATTCACCCTTGTGTCGAAGCTGCATAAATTCTTCCTTGATTTTGTTTATGATTGCCTTGGGACTATGATGTTTAAGAAACGGCGTCTTAAACTCGTCCCATGTCATAGCCTTAGCCGCTTCACTTCCGATGTCTTTCTTCTTGTTATCCCACCAATCTTTCGCCTGACCCCTTAACTGACCCGTGCCATAAGCCACGAAGTCATCCTCATCGCAATGGGTCCTTTCAAATACTCCCTCCATATCACTTAGCCACCGTTGGCATATGATCGGGTCAACCTCCCCATTGTAAATGGGTGGTTTGCACGCCATGAACTCTTTATAAGAACAAGATTTTCGTCCTCCTGACTTCTCCTTTGCTAAATTGGTGTTTTCCTCCAATATCTTGATTCTTTCTTCCACCACTGATAATACCGTGGTTTGGATTTTGTCGATGAAACCCGACAAACTGTTTTCGATTGCTTTTCCTACCTCCTCAGCAATCACTTCTCTCGTTTGCTCGGTGACTCTTGGCACCGCATCATCATTACCTTTATCCGTCATCTTTAACTGAAATGTTTACATTAAGCGTTAAACATTTCATTTATGACGTATGATTTATTTGCTTTGGTTTATTCAAGTTCATAACTTGTTTTCACCGTTCTTATTTAATGCACTTTCCGGGTTTGAGTGTGTTAACACGCTCTTCCCATGCATTTCCATTCACTACTTCCCTTTTTTATACTTAGTAACTCTACTTTAGAACAATTAATTCTTACTGGATGTTTGATCAAGCTTGAACCGAACACTTATTAACAACCTTGGGCTCTGATTACCAACTTGTAACACCATTAATATTTGAACGGAATATAATTAATAATTATATTAATTAAGGTACAAATCAGAGTTTTACAAAAAGTTTTAAAATGTTTTAAGGACCATACATAATTGTTGTAATATCAAAACATTGTAAAATAGTGCATAACAAGTTAAAAGTTAACCCTTGCTAGTAAAGTAACCACTAGTTTAAGGGATTTAAAACATGATTAACAAAAGCATTTACAACATAGAAAAGTTCTAGACATAGTTATAAGTTAGAGTTAAATGCTTGGTTGGTCCCTGTGGTTTGCAAAAATTGCAGACTTGGTCCCAATGGTTTACTAATTACACGCGTGGTCCCTGTGGTTTTCAAAAATGCACTCGGTTGGTCCCTAGCCCTAACATCAGTGAAATTTCTTAGTTAACTATATGTGAAATGACTATATTACCCCTGAACAATTAAAAAAATAAAACCCACCATCTTCTTCATCCCATCCCTTGTTCTTCCACCTTCAATCCACCATCTCCACCTTCAATCCATCACCTTCAACCCAGCCAACCCCCACCCTTCAATTAACAATCGCACTCCAACCCAGCCCACCCCAGGCCACCATCGCGAATTTGACTATTTGAACGACAAATCGACAACAGATTAAGGATTTGCGTGAAACTAATTTGATTAAGTAAAACAATTAGGAGAACGATGAGCATTCAACAGCAAAGAACATCTTCAAACTTACAATATCTTCGATTCTCCTCTCAATTTCAAATCTAAATTAGTTAAAAGCTCGAGAACAAGAACAGGAAGCTAATAGTTGCTTCCACTTCCACAAACTCATCAAATCTATCTGAGAAAAAATTAGAAGAAGAAATCATCAATCAACGAATGAATCTTCCGATTAAATCCTGAAATTTACAAACAAAATTGAAAACAAAACGATAACATTGAACCGAAATTCATCAACCGGAAACAAACTGATTACAACATTTCACTCACCGAATTCCGCTTCGGAATCTCTTTATAATCTCCATTTTATCATAAAAAACTAGTGAAAAAAACTGTTTTAGAGAGAAGATGGAGACAACATGAACATGAAGCTCAAAACTGCATCCACTTCCACAATATCCTCTGTTCGTATAATCTATCTGCAAAAAAAAACATAAGAAATCATCAATCAACGAGTGAATCAAGCAAATCTTCTTATTAAATCATGAAATTTACAAACAAAATTGAGAACAAAATGATAACATAAAACAGAAATTCATCAACCGGATCGAATGTAATCCGACATCACCGCCAGCGAGTTTCCTGTGACGGGGGCGTGTTGGGTTGAATCAAGGTCCTCCGGTGGGTTGAATCAAGGTTGGCGGTGCGGCAGTGGGTTGCGGAGCAGGAGGATTTGGTGCGGCAGTGGGTTGGGAGGATTTGGGGTGGTTAGGGTTAGGGTTAGAGTGAATCAAGCAAATCTTCAAATAGTCAAATTCGCGATGGTGGCCTGGGGTGGGCTGGGTTGGAGTGCGATTGTTAATTGAAGGGTGGGGGTTGGCTGGGTTGAAGGTGATGGTGGAGGTGGTGGTGATGGATTGAAGGTGGAGATGGTGGATTGAAGGTGGAAGAACAGGGGATGGGATGAAGAAGATGGTGGGTTTTATTTTTTTAATTGTTCAGGGGTAATATAGTCATTTCACACATAGTTAACTAAGAAATTTAACTGATGTTAGGGCTAGGGACCAACCGAGTGCATTTTTGAAAACCACAGGGACCACGCGTGTAATTAGTAAACCATTGGGACCAAGTCTGCAATTTTTGCAAACCACAGGGACCAACCAAGCATTTAACTCTAGTTATATTTAGTGCGGAAGCTTCAAAATGCGTGTTCGGTTCTTGACAACATACTTGATCACCATCCGGGAGAAACTCATCCATACCTAGGGTCATACACTAAAAACATTAGTTTTGTCAATAATACGTTACATATAAACGAATTTCAACCTCGAGAAATAACAGATAAAACATAAGTTTCCTGGGTTCCACCGTAACTTACGGTGTCTACCGTAAGTTACGGTAGACCCTGAGTGTGTCTGGTTCTGCCGTAACACAGGAGTAACATACCGTAACACTTTTGATGTCCACTGTAACTTACGGTGGGACCGTAAGTTACGGTGGGCTCTGCATATTTGCCCTTTAACTATTTTCAACTTTAAAAGATCATAACTTTTTACTCATTAGTCTGATTTAACCGATTCTTTTTCCTACGAGTCCGTAATAAAATTACGGATCTAACCATATAAATTACACAACACGAAAACCGAGATACCGACGTTCGGCCCACAATTTCCTTATTTCAAAAATTCCAACCCGTTAGCAAAAGTGCATAATTCCATATTTCAATCCTAAGGACACTTTAGACATAGTTACCCAATTTCCCGGGCATATAACCTTGGAGTATTCGCGCCATACCACGGCTTCGCGTTCTCTCAGTACTAAACACTTGTTTTCTCGGAATTCAAGCATTCCGTTTCAAACGACACCTTCTATTAACTTCTATTGTTTGACCCGATATACCGGGTTCGTAGACTTAAAATATCATAACCAATTTATTGGTGTAGTACCATCCATCACCTAGCGAGATATGAGACTTTCAAGTCTCTACTCACGTGATTCATTTACAAGCAACATTTTGACCCGTTTGGCTATCTAGTGAAGACCATCACTTTATTAACATGCCAAACCAAACTTCAAATCTTTATTTTGACCCGTTTGATGATCTAGTGAACTTCGCCACTTTAACGATACATCAAACGCATCTATTACATTCCGACATCGTTTGTACACTAAAACCAAACATTATTACATAATATAACGAGACTAAAGTCACGTACCTTTAAAGCACACCTTTTCCGCGGGTATCACTTCCGGCGTGTCCACTTGACGTTCCGGATTCCTTGCCTAAAGAGTTCAATTCATAACAAGATTAGAACTCTTTCATAAGCTTCAACGCATTAATTCATAACATATGCAAATCTGCGTTTTTAGCAATCTTTAACATTTTAACCCTTATTTAGGCGTTTTATCGAACACCTTGCGGGTCAGATTTCTACATGATCTAAACCAAGTTCATAACTTGAAATTATCACTCAAATTAACTTCAATTAGACAATATACACATATTTTAACATCAACAATTTCAGAGATTATCTCATAAATTTCAGTTTTCACTAGAACAAGAGTCTTAATCCTAGTGTTTATCAAGTTCTACTAACTTACTAATCACCCACTATAGTGATTTTGATCCTTACAACTAACATGCAAAGTTTTGATAAGAAATCATCTAGGGTTTGCCCCTAGACTTCACATTACTTCCAATTTCATGTTTTACAACACATAATCAAGCTCAACCTTCGATTTCAATCATATGCAAGAATTTGAGTTGTATCAAAACAACCTAATTTGACATACCTTATGACCTCCTTGACAAGGAGATCACGATTCTATGTTCAGATTTCGATTACGACATGATTTGAGCCTTCAATTTGAGAGTTTAGTAGGATTTAGGGTTGTGAAAGTGTGGGTGTCGCCCCTGTGGTTTCTTGATCGACCAGAACTCCAAAAATGGAGTGTTTGGTTTTTATTTTACTAATTATTAGTAATTTAAGTTTCAATTTTGACAACCTAGGTCCCTTCACTCTTATTTAGTTTATATATTTGGCTTTTTAACTCATTCTTGTGTTACTACAAGATTTCTAACTAACTAGGTTATTTATCCTAGTTAGTTTATTCTTGTTTATTATACACTTTATAATTCTAGTATAAAGTTTTGAAATTTCGGGATGTTACAGCATATTAGCATCAAAAGCGTTGCTATCAATGGTTTTTGGCCAGCAAGGTCAACCTATGACTCACCTAAACAACTCCACGTTTGAACCACCGGAATAAGATCATCATCATCATCATCGGAGTCACATCGTCATCATCACCGGAATCACCTTGTCGCCGAAAATCACGTATGGTGGGTGGTTTTGTTCAGGTTGGCACACTGGTGAATGATGGAAGAGGTCGGTACGGTGGTGAACGAATTGTGGTTTAGGTGTGTATGGTGGGGTGGTTTGGTTGCAGTGGTGGAAGGTAGATGGGTGATGTGAACGATGATGGTGGTTCGTTTGGAGGTGAATACAAGTCGCCAGTGATGGTTGTTGTAAAGGTTATCGCCTTATCGGTGACGGTGGTTCTTTATGGTGGTGATTATTACGGTGGTTCATGGTTCGTTATGGTGGTGATTGTGCTGATTTCCGTCATTACAGAATCCGATGATTGAGTTTTCATCACAAAATTTTCAAGCATTTTATATAAAGGACAATAACGTGTGCAGTTTCATCACAGTAGCTTGGATTCCTTTCTATTTGTTAGGAACTAACACTCTGTGAACATACATATACAGAGGGGTGAGATGAGATAGATAAAGCATGTTTTTTTATAAATCAAATCGGTAATTGATTCAGTAACAGATTGCCAACTGCTGTATTTTTTATGGTTTATTAGTATTAGTATTGAATTGAATTTCGGGATTATCAATATTTTCAACTGGTAATGGTGGTGGGTGTTGCAGGAAATCATGTAGTTTATTTAAATAAAAATAATTTTTAAAAGAAGTAAAAAGACGAAAATACCCTCACATGCTTTGCATGTGAGGTGACTTAACCAAGAATTTTAACAGAATTTGTGTTAAAGGTTGACCCCTGTAGCAAAACATGAACATAAAGGTTATGTTTGGCCGATTTCAAAGTGAAAGGTATAAAGTGCAGTTTATGTATAACATAAAGGTTGATTTATGCAATTTAGTCTTATTAGTTTGGATGAAAATGGTAAAAAGTTACAAACGTTGGGGGTAATTTGATGCAAAAGTGTCATTTTGGACGAAAATAGTAAACCTGGCCAAACCTCAGGGACGATTTTGGCAATTAACTCCAAAATTTATTTAGAACCGACTCGCCCAACGCCCAATTAACACTAGTTACCAATATAACATGAAAACGAGATCAAAAATCATTTAAAATTTCGACACTACCCATAGATATAAATCTACAATCAGAATTCAGAACCCACTCATAAAAACCAATCTCGACAGTCCACTAAAACCATGAAACTTTCTGGCATTGCACCATCGCAATTTGCTACATATACTCCGACACTCTCCACACCTTCACCGATTTATCCAAACTACCACTATAAACCACCCATTTGTCACTAGACACCACATCCTTCTCGACGGCCACACACTTCACCGGCCCCACATGTCCGGTCAGAACCGACAAGAACGTGTGGATGGACCCCACCCTCCTCCACACACATATTGTTTTATCGGCGGACCCACTAAAAACCAAGTTCCCACCAACCGCAACGCACAAAACCGCCAACTTATGCCCCTTTATGACGCCGCCATGCGACAACTCCTCCCAAAAGTTCACAACCCCGTCTGAGGACCCACAATACACAATCGAACCACATTTCGACACCACTAATGCGGTCACCGCACATTCTTGATCTAGTAGTCTTTGCATGTACCTATGCTTCATGTTCTTTCCTCGCCCTTCTCGCTTCCACACCTTCACGGACCCCTCCGCGGATCCGGTGATTATTAGACCGTCGGAAGAGGATACGATAGAGTTGACAGCGTCATTGTGCGCCTTTACTGACTCTAGGCATTTTGAGTTTGATATTTTCCATACCTTAAATGTCTTATCCCATGATCCTGTATATAGCAGACCTTCTTCTTCGTCGATAGCGAGGCAGGAAACGGCGTCACAATGCTTGATCCATAGCGTCGTATGGTGGCGCTTCACCTTGATGATTTATATCAAACAGGGGACGCGTTATTTTTAGAATTAATAATAACAGTTAATCTTATATATTACACTTCGAGCAAGCTGGGGCGGATCTTAGTGGAGCCGTGGCATGGCCACGGCCCTGGCAAGTTTTTCGGCCGTAGTGCTAATTTTCCGCATTTCGATCGAAATTTTGTATATATACTATGTTCGGCCCTGGCAAGTTTTTCAGCCATAGTGCTAATTTTAGTGCCCATGTCTTTCGGCCCTGGCAGGTTCAACGGGCAAGATCCGCCACTGCGAGCAAGAGCAATGCGTACAAACGTATAAGTTCTAACAGCGACATAACATTGGTTTGGAAAATGTTTTAATGAAAGTAGAAGTTTGTAATCTATACCTCAACGTAATTCTTCGACTTCATCGAGCTCTTGAGTATGTCAAACAACGTCGGAAAAGTCCCGATTCGTTTATAAACTCTTGAATCCTTGGAGTTCGATTTCCAAACTCGAACCTTCCCGTCTTGATGTCCGGTGAAAATCTTGTCACCGGATATTATAACCGCCTTCACCAAACCACTGTTTGACTTGAATGTGGTGAACAACTTCATGTTCTTCCACACATGTATGTTCTTGCTGTCGGATCCGGTGTAGAGGAGGCCTCGGGTGGCCGCAAGCGAGTAAACGTGGCCTTCCTCCCGAACCATGGAGCCGATGAGACCATCCTCAGGACTAGTAGTAGACCCTGGAGATGATTGGTTCCATGGTGACATCAACATGGGTGAACCCTCATCGCTCATACGGTTAGATTCGTAACCGTTGTCATCGATGTTGTTGTGATCGGAATGCATTGTGATGTATGTTATCTACGAATTGGTAATACGAAACTGGAATCAAGATTAAAAAGAAATATGAAGAATATTATAAGTATGTTGTTGGGAGAGTTTGGTGATTGTGATGAATAATCGTGGGTTACTTTTGTCTCGCCTATGTTGCATTATATAACAAGTCATAAAGTGTGTGTTGTTGTTATACGTGTTGTGTTACATGAGGAAAATGGTATTTCATATGGGCCATAACGTGGTATGCAGCCGTATGACGTGATACACTGATACAAAAATGTGACTGATGTAACCAGTGACAAGGTCATATTGTGGTATGATCATTTTCGCCTTATCTTAGAACTCGTATGATAACGTCACTTAATTTTAGTATAGCATAGTATGTACAAAACCGCTACCTAAATTGAAAAATATTTTGATAGGATGTGGCACATCAGTTGGTATAATCGAGTTTTATGATTCGGTAAATAACTTAAAAAATCAAGTTTTATACTTGAGTCGTTTTATAACCATGCTTTGTGATTTGGTTAGATTACAACGTATAAACTATGAGTATATTATTCCATATATAAATAAGCAAACTATTTGTGCATAACCACTTGTAACATGTGCTTTGAGAGTTTTTAAAAAAAAAACTTGATTTTTTTATTTTAACCCAAAAGTTTTTACATTTTCCAATTTTAACCCTACATAATTTGTTTTTTTAACTTTAACCCAAACTTTTCATTACTTTTAACCCAAAGACCTTTTGCAATTTTAACACTACATAATTTGTTTTTTAACTTTAACCCAAAACTTTTCATTATTTGCAATTTAACTTCACAACTTTTGTCACTTATACTTTTCATCTTTGGCAAATATTCGGTTTGCATATAGTTCTTAATTTTTCGAGTTAATACGACGCAACGTACAAGTGTGGTTCAACTTTTTTATGTTTTGTTTCAAATTTTGCAAGTTAATACGACGCAACGTACATGTGTGGTTCAACGTTTTTACCTCTATTTTTTCATGTTTAACAGGTTCGTCGCAACACGCAGACCCTAGGTCGAGTCAGTGTTGGTGGTTGATAACGGTTGTGTGACATTAGTACTATTTGACATCGGTTTTACGCCCCGCCGCAACGCGGCGTGTGCTTTGAGGGTTTTCCAAAGAAAAAATCATTATGCATATGGTTGCCGCAACCTTTGCTTTGGTTTCCAAAAAAAATGATTTTTTTTTACTTTTCATCCAAAAGTATTTCATAAATTACTTTTAACCTAAACTATTTGTTTTTTTACTTTTAACCCAAAACTTTTTATCTGTTGCAATCTATCCTCACAACTTTGTTTTACTTTCAACTTTGATCCTTTACAGTTTTCATTTTCCGCAAATTTTTCGCTTTATGCTTTGTTCTAAATTTTTGCTTTGGTTTAATTTCGTTCTAAATTTTGCGAGTTAACATGACGCAATGTGCATGTGTGGGTGAACGTTTTTACATCGTCTATTTTTTCCCGTTTGACAGATTTAACATAACACGCGGGTCCTAGATCGACTTAGTCATAACTAAAGAATCTCCGTCGCATTGCGGCGGGTCTAAATTATAGTTTGTATAAATTACAAGAAATCCATGCTCACCTCGTGGTCAGTTTTCTCAATTCTAAGGTTGATAAAGATGTTTAAAAATTTTAATATGTAATTATAAATGAAATAATACTTGCACCATCAAAGTTTTTCTTCAAATGAACTTACGTTAAACTTCTTTAAAATCACAAAATAGATAGGTCTGATCTATTCGCACACGGCATTAGTCTTTTTGCACACTCGAAGCGCCCCGCTTTGGCCATAGCGGGGCGCTTTGGCCAAGGTCAACAGACAAGGACTGACTTTGTCAAAACAAAAAGCATTGGCTGGAATTTGTGTTGATTTTTTTTTGAAATAGGTGAGATGTGGGTTAGTTTGGTAGTGTTTTTTGGAGGAAAAAATTGTATTTGAGTTTTATAATGGGTGGCCTTTATAATACGTTGTTTTATAATTACGTTTTTTACGTCATTATTTTTATAGAACGTATATAATATAAGTGCGTCTTTATAAACTGTTAACCTAGTTTATTATGTTAAATTAAACGAACACGTTAAATAAATTGTACAGAAAACCATAAGAATTAAACGTAAACAATCCAAAACCAACGTGATGTAAATAGAAGATTAACTGCAATATATATATATATATATATATATATATATATATATATATCAGTTTGTACATACAAAACAAAAAGGTACAACTGACTGCATAATACATAACAAAACACTATACAAACAAACTAAGATACTAATCCTCGTGCGGTGGGGACGGTGGGAGGGGAAGTGGAGGCAACCCAGCGAGCTCTCGTAGAGAAACGAGCGTCTCGATGATCCAGTCCTGGCGTGCGGCCTGGCGTCTGAGGCGCCGGTCGAAGTCCCGAGCCACCTCACGCGCTACCGGAGGCAGGTCAGCGTAAACGTGCTGCGGGTACTGTGGCGGCTCAGGAGCTGGCTGAACTGGTGGTACCGGGATCTCCTCGATATGCTCCTCCTGAGCCGGATCCTCTAATACAGGCTGAGCCTGAGGCTCAGCCTAAGCCTCAGCATGAGGCTGGCCCGGGAACTCATCGAGTCCCAGAGCCTGTAGCTGAGCCTGCCGAGCGGTCGCCTGCTCAGCAGGAGGGGCCAACACTCCAGGCCTCAACTCAATAACAACCGGGATGACCTCCGGCACCGGCTCCGGCTGCCAAATCAGCCCGTCCATGCCCATAAACCTCAGACCAACATCAAAGCGACGGGTGATCTGCATGCTAGAAACGGACGCGCGGCCCAACCTGGTAGACGGGACCGGATCGGACAGCAGCGGATCTCCCTCGAGCACGATCCCGAGCGAGCGTGCGATGGCGGTGATGAATGAGCCAGTGTGCACCCACCCGCGGAGCTGCCGGTGGTATGCTGTGGCAAAGTAATCTGCCAGGCAGGCTGCTAGATTGCAGGGCTGGCCCCGCAGTAGGCAGTATAGAAAGAAAAGGTCACTGAGGTTGACCTTCTCCCTGCTGGCACCCCGCGGCACGATAGTTGCCGCGATAACATGCTGCAAGTATCGGAACAAGGGGTCTCTAATGGAGGTGGCCTTTTGCCAGGATCTCCCAAAGGGTCTAATGGAAATGGACCTCCAGAAACTGATAAGCGTCTGCCTGTCCATCATCGTAACCGCCTGCGTATATAAATCAGTATCAAGCTCGGCCTCTGTGTACAAACCTGTATAAACAAATAATATTAAATAAACAAATAACATTAAATAAACAAATAACATTAAATCAACAAATGATATTAAATATAAAATAATAAATAATATTATTTAAACAAACCTGTATGGACAACAAACTGCCGCACACTCATTCGAAACTCCTGACCGGCAAGACGGAATGTAACCTCGTAGACTGGAAAATCCGGGTCCTCCACGTAATCCGCCGGATGCGGCGCGTATGTAAACGTGGAAAGAAACTCCCACGTAATCTCAGGGTACGAGTCCTCCATCGCTAACTCAAATAGGCGCGACCAAGGAGTATCTAGTCCAACTATCTCACGCGCCCGCGCGGCCTCTCCCACGGTATCCAACAGGGTCCAGTCTATCCCTACATGCTCCCCAATGGGGATGGCGCGCAACCTCGCGCATCTCCTCCTCGCCCGTGACCCCGGCGGAAACTGCAGGTACGGACATGCCGGCTCTACCTGCTCTCCCTCATCTCCCTCAGCCTCTATATGCTCAATCTCGTCATCGGAATAATCCATCCCTGCACGTTGATAAGATAATATTAAATATAAAATAATAAACAAATAATATTAAATATAATTTAAATAATAAACAAATAATATTATTTATAAAATTTTAAATAATAAACTGAAGAAACACAGAACTAATTAGGTGGTAATCAGTTTGGTTTATGTTCCTTGCATAGTGGTTAATCTTCTCTTGGATTCCTGAGCTCCTTGCTGACCGTGTTTAACTGCAAAACAAAACACCGTTACTCGTTAAGAGGGGAATATGGGGGTTTCCCTCTTAACCGGGCTCCGGCGTGAGAATAAGCGACTGTGCTTTGGGAGTGATTTAAGTGTTAAGTGAGAGTAGAGGGAATGGAATATTTAACCTGTGGAGTGAAGGTCTCTATTTATAGCCAGAGAGGTGTAAGAGGATATGGGCTGATGGGCCTTGGGCCGGAAGTCGGCAACTTGGGCGATATGCTCTTTGTCTCACTTGTCTCGACCGTTAGTGGCTTCTGGGAGTTCTTCGGTGCTGGCGCACAATGATTGGAGCCACGTGTCATGGTTGTCGGCCTGGCCGCCGTCCTGCCATCAGCAGGTAAGTGGAGATCGTGGGACAGTTGTCTCTGCCCTATGATTGGTGCCACATAGGCGTCCTTAAGTACTTTTTGTCTCCTGCATGTCAGACGATCGTGGAGCACGATTGCGCAGGAACAGAAGGATCCTGATTGGCCCTTTGATTCTGCCACTTGTACGTTGTGTACTATCTGGAAAGGCCTCGCGCCGTGGTCACGCACGATTCTTGCTGAGCACGCTATTATCATGCGCGCGGCATGGGCTTTCAGATGTCTCTTTTAGAATGCCAAGTTTCGTTAACTGGAGTTTACTCTTTTGTGGACCTCGCGCCGCGCTGCACAGGTGTGCTGTATCCCGCGCGAGGTTGACGATCAAGAAACTTGCTGATTCAGGAGTATGGTCCCGCGCGGCCTCATAGGGAGTTGCGCGGCTTTTTGGGACCATACCCCTTCAAGTCCCCCCAGTCCAGTGCTGCACCATGCGCAAGGCAAGTGGTTGGAGCTCTGGACTTAAGAAAATAAAGTAGAGTGATGGTTTTGGCTTTGGTAGATGGCGCGCGTGTAAGTTGTTAGTTACTACGGCGCGGCTACTAGGCTTGTTGTTGGCTTTTCCATGAAGTTTCTCATGACTTTGGGCGGGAGAAACCTCGAAGTTTGAATTTTCTGACAGGTTGGTGAAAAAGTCGCGGTTAGTGACGTTTGAGTTGACCTCTGACGGTTGTCATCAACGTGTTGCTGACGGTTCAGCTTTTCGTTAGGCGAGTGAGGCCCACGCGCGCGTGGTAACCGTCACTCCGGGAAACGCGCCTTACGTGGCGCTTTCTGGTTGGCCTTGCTTGCGGCGGTTTCGGCACGGTTACCGATCGCATTAAATGCGATCAGTATATATATCCGAAGAGAGGTGAGGCTCATCACTTTCTCTCCTACTATTCTTCTATTTCCTCTCAAGTTTTTCTCTGAATCTTCAAGTTTTTGAAGAACATTGTAGCAGATCATCAAGTTTTTGAAGAAAACTCAAAACCGTTGTTTTATTTATCAATGGCTGAAGAACGACACGAGGATATCCCCGGAGAAGAAGGTCCTGTGCCTGTTCTCCGGTGGGACTTAGGGCTTTTCGAACAACTTTCCCGAAGCTTCTGGTTCCCACCGGAGTGGGATGCCCGGTACCCGGATCAGAATCAAACGGCCGCTGATGCACCGCCGGGGTACATCACCTTATTTGAAGACTTCTTCCAACAGGGCAACTTCCGGTTGCCGGCGACTAACTTCATGGCTCATATTCTCCAATATTATGGGTTTCATATATCTCAAATGAGCCCACCTGGGATGGTTCGGGTCCGGCACTTCGAGTTCCTGTGCTGGGCTCATGGCATCGAGCCAACTGTTGACAAGTTCCGGGTCTTCTATACTCTTCAGAGAAACATGGGTTTCTATTCCTTCGCTAACCGAGGTGCGGCGAAGAAGATTTTGCTAAATCCACCCAAGAGTTTCCATGACTGGAAACCAAAGTTTTTCTATATTCGGGAAGAGGTAGTTCCAATACCCATGACGTTTCGCGCTTGGGCTGAACCGGTCGTGAAGGAAGACTTGGAGATCCCCAAGACTGCGGCCTGGTATCGCGAGCTTACCGCCACCCCAAACCGAGTGTTTGGGGAGAATGTCTTGGTTGCGGCGCGGATGAGCGACCAGTGGCCGCCTGATAGCAAGGAGGTTCCTATCTTGATGATGGGCGACGAAGGTTAGTAATTTTCTTATTCTGTCTTGTGGGGCTTGCATTTTCCCTTTTGTTTTTTCTGATACGACCTATCTTGTAGAGGCGCGCTTGTACCAAGCTGCCTTTGCCACTTTTGGCGGTAGAATGGGCGTGCGCCCGCTTCACGACGGAGAGCAATACTGGTACGACCAAATAAGGGATAACTTTATGTATCCTGTTGCTGATGCATTCACTTTGCCGCCTACTGCAAATGAAGGTGCGCACATACCGAAACCTCGCCCTTTGCGCTCTGTGACTTCTGCTGGGAAAGAGGTTGTCTATCTTTCCAGCGAGGAGTCTGTAGGGTCTTCGAATGGAGAGCTAAGTTCGTGGTCTAACGTCTTTGCAGGTGTGTTGCGCGACTTGGGTATTGACCCAGAAGAGAAGAAGAAGAAGAAGCCGTTGAAGAAGAAGAAGGATGCTGAGGTGACCAGCAGGGGTGCTGGAGGTAGTCGCGCAACCACTGGTGCTGTGGGTAAAGGTATTTTTCGCCTTCATCAGAGTGACTTGAGAGATTTCATGATTGTTAGTGACTCACTTGAAGGTTTGCCGCGCGCAGGCGGAAAGAAGGCTGGAACTGGTGGCTCAGGGAGCGCGGGTTCTCGTAACCCGGACGCGGGCGCGACTCCTTCCTCTGTTGCGCATGAGGAGGAGGAGGAAGGGGAAGAAGAAGAGCCTGCTGAAAAGTTGATCAGCAGAAAGAGAGTTAGAAGCGAGACTACAGCTGGCGTCTCTGTTGCGCCCGGAGCTGGTGAGGTTCCCCTAATTGGGAAGCGGAGCAACTTGCGCTCGCTTTACAAAGTTTCCCCGGGTAAGCTCCTTAGTTACATTATTTTGTTACTTTCGCTCTTTCTGACATGTGTTTGCAGAGGTTAAGAAGAAGACGACCCCAGAGAAGGGTGTGGTATTCGTAGATCCGGTAGAGCCGGTGCATAAGAGGCCAAAGATTACTGTTAAATCTTCTAAGGCTGCTGGTGTTGAGACTGCCAAAGACAAACATGTTGCTGAAGGTGATCAGGCGAAGGCTGTTGAAGAGAAGAGGAAAGCTGATGAAGAGCGTAGGAAAGCCGATGCGGAGAGGAGGAAGAAGGCGGAGGAGGAGAGGCAGAGGAAAGCCGAGGCAGCTCGGAAGGCTGAGGAGGGTAGGAAGGCTGAAGAGGATAGGAAGGCTGAAGAGGATAGGAAGAAAGCTTCTGAATTGGAGAAGGAGAAACAGCAAACTGTTGAAAGGCCTAGTGGTGATTCTTTGAGGTATACCGGTGCTGCTGCCATCACTATCCAGGAGAAGGCGCAGGGCCCGGAGGTTTTGAGCGTTGCGGGGTCTACAAGGTCCCATCCAGAGAGGAGGAAAGAGCCTGAGGTTGAGAGACCTGTCCGCCCTGTGTATGCTTCTAGTGGCGCGAGCTCTGGTGGCGCTGGGGGTTATAATCCGCAAGCTATCGGGGCCAAGGATACTATTGGAGATATCTATTATAAAAGCTATACCGAAGAGGAGCGCGGTAATGCCCCCCACCAGGCTCCCTGGAGTTTGAGGCAGAAGGACACCTTCCAAGAGTTTGGCCCTTGCCGCGATTGGTTCTTAAACTCCTTCACTCCTGGTGAAGTTAACAGGCAGAAGGCGAAAACTCATGAAATGCTGTACCGTACTTACATGCTTGGGGAGGCGAACGCTCGCGCTGCTAATCATCAAATTGTCCGTGAGTGGCGGACAATGGTTAGGGAGCGGTCGGATTGGGAGAGATATCGTGAGCGTTCGTTGAAGCGTATAAACGAATTTGAGAAGTCAAAAGCCGCCCTTGATGAAGAGAAGGCGAAGTTTGAAGCTGATAAGAAGGCTGAGGATTGGGGGCGCGAGGGCCTGAAAAACAAGCTTCATTCTGCTGAACAACAGCTTGCAAAGGAGAAAGCTGAGTTCAAGCGCATATGCGCGAAGGATAATGAGCGCGCGGCTGCAGATCGTAACAAGATCGTCAACCTTGAGGCTAAGGTTGTGGAATTGACGGCGGAGGTTGAGGGTGTGCAGGCTGTTAAAGCTGCTAAGGCGGAGCTTGAGGTTTGTACAACTTAACACCCTTTCTTCCTCTGTTTTGTCTGTAGTATATCCTAACTTGTCCCTTGTAGGTTGAGCTTGCTGATGCGAAGGTGCAGCTGTCTGGCAAGGACAAGGATCTCAGGGCCAAGGATGTGGAGATCGCCGAGCTCAAACGCCGCCTGCGAGAGCAGGTTGATAAAAGCGAATCCTTGGAGATCGATTTGGAGGCTGAAAAGTCTAAGGCTGCCTCAGCTGAGGAAGCGAAGCTTAGGGCCGAGGAAGCTCGTGATGTTAGTACTACAGCTCTTAATGTAGCGCAGACTAACTATGCCGAAGCTCAGGGTATCGTGGATACTCTTGTCTCTGATGCCGAGTGGCTGCGCGGTCGTGGAATGGTGCTGGTATGATTCCTCTTTTAACTTTAATTTGATTTATTTGGACTTGTTGGCTAAAATTTTGAGCTTCCTGTAGATGGCCAACTCCATTCTGAATGCTGGTGAATTGGATAAGGCTGTTGCGGCCGTGATAGATGCTTCCCTTGCCGTTGGTCACCGTAAGGGCTATGTCGAATGTGCGCAACATGCGTCGGTTATGCTTGGACAGGAGTTCGACACTAGCCACTGCTCGGTGACTGAAGAAGCTGAGGCGGAGCTAGCTCGCGCGGAGCATGGTTATGATCATCTATCCATTCCAGTGATGGACTTGGTTACTGATGCACTGAAACATGATGACTGGTGTCTGCGGCTGAAGAATATCCTTGATCCACCAGAGACTGTTGAGCTATCGGATGAGGAGGCACCTGCCGGTGGAGGTGGCGACGGGAAAGGTGATGGTGAAGGTGAAGGTGATGGCGTTAAGCCTGGCGGTGATGGCGATAAGCATGATGACAGCGGAGATGATGAATTCGAATAGGTTTATCAGCAGGCTTTGTGCCTTGTAAAAAATTTTAGTAGGTTTCTGATGTAACTTGTTGCGCTGGCGCGCTTTTATCTAATGAATGACATTGTGTTTTGATAACTGTTGCGCGGTTGCGCCCTTTAAATAGTATGTTTGCTTATTTTCCCGTTACAATTATTGCACTGTTGCTAGAAACTTTGGTTAAGTTAGCGCGAATAAATGTAAGAGAGGCTCATGTGCGAGCGTAACTGGAGTGTTTTCGTGCTAATCAGAAGTTTAACATGCATTTGTAACGAAATAAGTCGGATAGTGATAAAAGAGCATGTCGTATGCTTTTCATTAATTACGTAGGCGCTTAGGCCGAGATACATTGCTTGTAACTTAGGCGTGTAGCCGATATAAAAAGTAAAGGGCGCGTGGCCGTCATTAGTGAGTAAAGGCGCAGGGCCTACATAGTCATATATAGCATTTGCGCAGTTGTTGCGCATTCCACGTGCGCGGGATGATGTGTCCATCCAGGGTGCGCAATTTGTAAGCCCCTTTCCCTAGCACCTCGTGCACCAAGTATGGGCCTTCCCATTTAGGTGCTAACTTTCCTGGGCGTTCGGCGTTTGAGGCTTCGTTATCTCGAAAGACATATTCCCCTGGAGTGAAGGTACAGATGCGGACTCGCGCGTTGTAGTACCTCTCCAGTTGTGTTTTGTACTTGGCTTCTTTGATACGCGCGATTTCGCGCCTTTCTTCTAGCAAGTCCAAGTCAAGGCGACGCTCTGCCTCGTTGTCGATTGCGTTGACTGCTGTCAAACGCGGAGAGGGCAGGCCAACTTCCGCCGGGATAACCGCTTCTGAGCCATAGACTAGGCTAAAAGGGGTTTCGCCGGTACTCGTTTTTGGCATGGTTCGGTGAGCCCACAAGATACTTGGGAGCTCGTCTATCCAGCCTCTTCGTTTAGTGCCCAGTCGGGCCTTAATCCCTTCGACGATACACTTGTTCACACTTTCAACCTGCCCGTTGCCTTGAGGGTGCGCAACGGAGGAGAAAGTGTGTTCGATTTTCATCTCCTTCATCCAGTTCTTGAGGTCATCGGATGCAAAGTTAGTGTCGTTGTCTGTTACTATCTTGAGTGGGAGGCCAAACCTACAGATGATGTGTTCCCAAATGAACTTGCGCACCATCATGGCTGTAGTTGAAGCAAGGGCTTTGGCCTCCACCCACTTTGTGAAGTAATCGACGGCTACTATTATAAACTTGACGGCGCCGGGAGCATCTGGGAAGGGTCCTACCATATCGATTCCCCACTGCTGAAAAGGCCAAGCAGTTGATACGGGGATTAGATCGTTCTTGGGGCGCAGGGTTTTCGGAGAGTGCCGCTGACAGGAGTCGCATTTGCGCAGCTCCTTCAGGGCATCAACGTGCATCCCTGGCCAGTAATACCCGGCGTTCATGATCTTCGCAACAACCATGCGTGGTCCCGCATGTATGCCGCAGATTCCTTCATGAATCTCTCTTATCAGATAGTTCGCGTCTTGAGGGTCCACACAGCGCAGGAGTGGTCCCAAGAAGGACTTTCGGTATAAGATACCGTCATTCATCTCGTACTGCAGAGCTTTGTTCTGAATTTTTCTTGCCTCTGCCTTATTCTCTGGGAGTATTCCTTCTTTCAAGTACTGAATGATGGGGGTCATCCAGGATGGCTGCCCCAGCTCTATCACATTGACTTGTCGCAACAAAACTGACGGGTTCTTGAGTACCTCAATCCTTACATCTTTGGCAAGATGTTGGAAGGAAGTTGAGGCAAGCTTGCTCAAGGCGTCGGCTGGTTTGTTTTCGGAGCGGTTGATGTGGATGACTTTGTGAGACTTGAATTGTTGAAGCAACTCTTTTGCTTGTTCCAGATATAGGGCCATGACTTCACCCCTTGCATCGTATATACCGTTGACTTGGCTGGCTATCAAGAGTGAATCAACATGCGCTTGTAGATTTTTAGCTCCCATTTTGATGGCGAGGCGTAAGCCTGCCAGAAATGCCTCGTATTCTGCCTCGTTGTTGGTGTTTTTGAAATCCAACTTGATGGCGTAAGTGAATTCGTGGTTTTCGGGGCTTACTAGGCGCAATCCAGCTCCCGCGCCATCTTCGTTTGAAGCCCCATCAGTGTAAAGCATCCAAGTCTCGTTTGTTGTGTCTTTCACTGGAGTTTCAACAAGCTCACAATCTTTGATTTTCTCAGCTGGAACTTCTGTGATGAAGTCCGCTAGGACTTGACCCTTGATGGCTGGGCGCGGCCGGTATAGGATGTTGTGGCCTCCCAACTCGATTGCCCATTTGGCGAGTCTTCCTGATGTTTCTGGTTTCTGAAGTATCGTGCCGATATGGAAATTGGTAAGCACGGTGATCACATGCCCTGTAAAATATCTGCGCAGTCTTCGGGAAGCATGTAGCAGCGCAAGAACCAATTTTTCCATTGTGGAATATCTCGTTTCTGGGTCAGTGAGTACCCTGCTGACATAGTAAATCGGAGTTTGAACTCCATTTCTTTCCACTAATAACACCGACCCTACTGCCTTATCGGAAGAGGATAAGTACAGTACGAGTGGCTCTTTTTCAAACGGCGCGGTCAGGGTTGGAAGCTCGATCAGACATGCTTTCATTTGCTGGAAAGCCTTTTCTGCGTCGGGTGTCCACTTGAACTCTTGCTTCTTGACACAATTGCGCAGTGTGCTGATAAAAGGGTACGACTTCGCGGCGTGATTTGACAAAAAGCGGTTAAGCACGGCTAGGCGGCCGGCCAACCGTTGCATTTCTTTGATTGTTCGAGGCGATGGCATCCGTTCTATTGCCTGAACTTTTTCTGGGTTCACCTTGAAGCCGCCGTTAGTGACTATGAAGCCTAGAAACTTCCCCTCTTCCATGCCAAAAGAACATTTGGCTGGATTCAACTTCATGTTTACGCTGCGCAATGAATTGAACGTTTTCTCGACGTCCTTCAACATCTGGTCCTCTTCGGGACTCTTGACCACTAGATCATCGATGTAAACTTCAATATGCTTTCCGATGTCACCTGCGAAGGTCTTGTCCATCAATCGCTGGTATGTGGCGCCAGCATTTTTCAGGCCGAAAGGCATCTTAGTATAACAAAAAATCTCCAGATCCGTGCGAAAGGCTGTCTTGTCTTCATCCTCGAGCTTCATTTGAACTTGATGGTACCCCTTGTAGCAATCCAAGAAGCACTTCCATCTGTATGGCGCGAGCGAGTCTATCTTCTTGTCGATCTCAGGCAAAGAATAGCAATCCTTAGGGCATGCCTTGTTGAGATCGGTATAGTCGACGCACATTCGCCATCCGCCGCTAGACTTTTCTACCATTACGGGGTTCGCCACCCAACTCTGATAACGTACCTCGCGCAGGATGCCAGCTTTAAGTAACTCGCAAACTTGTTCGTTCATTGCTTTCGTCTTATCCGCCCCTAGGCTGCGCCTTCTTTGGACCTTCGGCTCAACCGAGGGGTAGGTGTTTAAACAGTGCTCTGTGATGTTGCGCGGGACTCCGGTCATGTCGGCCGGGGTCCAGGCGAAAATATCCATGTTCTTGAACAGGAGCTGCTTGAGGCGAGTTCTGATATTTGGTGAGATAGCGTGACCTATCGTCACCGTTTGCTCCGGATATTTGCGATTCAAAACCCATTTTTCGGGCTCGGTTGCTGAAACCTTTGCCGCCTTTGTTGGGCGCATCTCTTCTGTTGACATAACTTCCTTCTTCGCATAAACAATTGCTACCCCCGTCTTGGTTGGGAAACCAATTGCTGAGTGGGGGGTGGAAGTTATCATATTCAGCTCACCTTGCGTTTCTCTCCCGATCAGTACGTCATGTCTTGACTTGACAGGCATCACCATGAAGTTGACGTTCGTTGTCCTTGAATGCTTTCCGTCAGAGAGTGTGACGGGGAAGCTAATTTGGCCTAACGGGAAGACCATTTCGTTGCAGAATCCGGACAGTGGGTAGTCAACTGGTTCGAGTCTCGCTTTGTCTTCATCGTCGAACTGGTTAAAGCATTGTTCGTAGATGATGTCTGCTGTACTTCCCGGGTCAATGAAGACGTATTCGGTTTCGTAATGGCCGATGATACCGGTGATGACGATGGGTCGCGTGGCTCGGGGACCCCCGCGCACCACCGGGAAAATAACTTGCTGTTCTTGCCATGAAGGCTCATACGGTCTCTTGCCTTTTTCTTTCGCGCTATACCTTGGTCCATTGACCATGTGTGTTTCCAGGCGTCGAACCTTCTTGTGATTTCCTTCATCGTGGCGATGGAGCTGTCGCGTCTCTTTGCGCACGTTATTCACTAAGTGGCTCAGCTTTCCACTCTTTAGTGCTCTCTCGATCTCTTGTCGCAGGCTGTAGCAATCATCTGTTAAGTGGCCTGTATCCTTGTGGAAATCACAATACAGATTGGGATCTTGTCCCTTTTTGTTCGTCATAGGCCTGGGAGTCTTAAAATCATGGTTCTCCGTCATTAGCACCTCTTTTGGTGTTTTTATGAGCGGAGTCCAATGCTTTTCACGATTGTCGTCTCGGACTGCTTTTCTATAACCGATGCGATCAATGGTATCACGCGCGTCTTCCTTATAGCGGGATCGTTCTTCGTACCGGGGTCGTTCATGATAACCGCTGGAGTGGTTGGCTTTCCACCCAGGGTTTTTGCCTTTGTTGCGCCTGTTGTCATCGCGCGGGTGACCCCCTTTGGAAAATCTATCTTCAGAACGATAGCTGTTGTTTCGTGCGAGTGACTCTTCAGTCTGCGCGACAATCTTCGCGGCTTCCATGAGTTTATCCCACTCCTTTGGCATTCCATCTTTCCCCGTGATGGTTCTGATCAGGCTATCACATCGGATGGCTTTTTTGAAATGGCAGCGCATGAGCTGCTCACTCACACCACCTATCTCCAAACATTCTTTGTTAAAGCGCGTAATGAAATCTTCCAGACCCTCATTATCTCTACGCCAGATATCTTCAACTTCAGCTGTGTCACGCTGGTATCGTCTTTGTTGGCTGAAGTGACTCAAAAACTGAGTTCTGAAATCTACCCATGATTTTATCTTTCCCGGAGGAAGGCTGTCGAACCAGGCGCGAGCAGCCCCCGTTAATGTTTGGATAAACAAATGGCACCACATGGGCATGTTCCAACCGCCCAGGCAGCCTACGCTAGTAAACACTCTGACGTGATCATCTGGATCAGTCAATCCATTGAACTTTCCGACAGTCGGAGGTAATTTCTCTCTCTTGAGCGGCGCGAGTGCTATCTTTGGGATGAACTTTGAATGCTCTATAGCTTCCTCTGGTCGGTAGGCGAGGCGAAAGTCACGCTCTGCCTCCTCTGTATACCCAACGTGCTGCCTTGGTTTGTAGTACTCATGATTTCTTTGCAAACGATTGAAAACCGAAGATTCGTCATCGTTCTCCCAGGTTGGATCATTCGGGTCAGTTTCTTCCCACTCGTCGTTTATGTTGCGCGGCGTGAGCCGGCTATGAACTGGGCCTCTTTGGAAGTTTGATGGTTCGTCATAGTAGCTTTCTGTCTCCCCCCGTGTGTCTCGCGTGTCCTGCACGCTTAACCTTCGGGTGGGGGGAGGTCTGTTAATTCTTCTCGGAATGTATTGCGGGACCGGCACCTGGCGCGGCCCGTGGCTGGGGCCGGTTGGTGTGACCAAGGACGGCTCTGCCGTTAAAACTGCTTGCTGAGCGCTCAAGGACTGATACGCTTCGTTAATAGTGGCTAGTTGCTTGGCGTACCATGAGGCTGGGGTTTCGCCTTCTGGTAGCCCTAATAGTGCTGATATGTTCTGAGTTGGAGCTGGGTTTGAAGGTCCAGCACCGTTGTTTCCTGGGGTGTTTTGAGTGATGCGGGTGAAGCTCCCGCGCGGACCCCCGGTGTTGGCTACTTCGACTTCACCAACTTCTTCAAAGTGTTGGGGTTGGCCATTTTGATTACCTTCCCCCAACGCTGCATTTGCATTTTCACCGAAACCAACGAACTCAGGTACGATTCCTTGACCAGCCATGGATCGAAGGAAGAAAAAACAACGAAAAACTCAGGAAAGAAGATGAGAGTGGTTTGTAGAAAAAATCGGTGGGCGCCAATGAAGAAACACAGAACTAATTAGGTGGTAATCAGTTTGGTTTATGTTCCTTGCATAGTGGTTAATCTTCTCTTGGATTCCTGAGCTCCTTGCTGACCGTGTTTAACTGCAAAACAAAACACCGTTACTCGTTAAGAGGGGAATATGGGGGTTTCCCTCTTAACCGGGCTCCGGCGTGAGAATAAGCGACTGTGCTTTGGGAGTGATTTAAGTGTTAAGTGAGAGTAGAGGGAATGGAATATTTAACCTGTGGAGTGAAGGTCTCTATTTATAGCCAGAGAGGTGTAAGAGGATATGGGCTGATGGGCCTTGGGCCGGAAGTCGGCAACTTGGGCGATATGCTCTTTGTCTCACTTGTCTCGACCGTTAGTGGCTTCTGGGAGTTCTTCGGTGCTGGCGCACAATGATTGGAGCCACGTGTCATGGTTGTCGGCCTGGCCGCCGTCCTGCCATCAGCAGGTAAGTGGAGATCGTGGGACAGTTGTCTCTGCCCTATGATTGGTGCCACATAGGCGTCCTTAAGTACTTTTTGTCTCCTGCATGTCAGACGATCGTGGAGCACGATTGCGCAGGAACAGAAGGATCCTGATTGGCCCTTTGATTCTGCCACTTGTACGTTGTGTACTATCTGGAAAGGCCTCGCGCCGTGGTCACGCACGATTCTTGCTGAGCACGCTATTATCATGCGCGCGGCATGGGCTTTCAGATGTCTCTTTTAGAATGCCAAGTTTCGTTAACTGGAGTTTACTCTTTTGTGGACCTCGCGCCGCGCTGCACAGGTGTGCTGTATCCCGCGCGAGGTTGACAATCAAGAAACTTGCTGATTCAGGAGTATGGTCCCGCGCGGCCTCATAGGGAGTTGCGCGGCTTTTTGGGACCATACCCCTTCATAAACAAATAATATTATTTATAAAATTTTAATATTATTAAACAAATATTATTAAACAAATAATATTAAACAAATATTATTAAACAAATAATATTTAAAAAATAAATAAAAATGAACCAAAGCGCCGCGCTATGGCCTCGGCGCGGCGCTTTGGTTCTTCGTGATGAAGAACAGCCCCCCCCCAATCGATCCAAACGCCCAAATCAAACAAATATCAAACATTTACAGTTAACCAAAACGATTAAGGGTGTTCGATTTACCTTTTTAGCGGTCGAAAGATTGAAAACGAAGATATCCGGATCGAAGTGTGTGTAATCGCACCTTGTGTGTGTGTTTTGTGTGTTGTGTTGAAGTGGGGGAGAAGATGCCCCGCTTCAGGTATAACGATGGACCGAAGCGCCCCGCTATGGCCAAAGCGGGGCGCTTCTGTTCTTATTTAAGGACAAAGCGCTCCGCTTTGGACATAGCGGGGCGCTTTGGGCCTTTTTTAAATTTTTTAAAATTGTTTTTAATTCACAAACGCGTCGATAATAGTCTAAATTTTACATTTTTTCCATTATACATCATTTTTTATTATATATGGACTATACTGCAAGTTCCGGATCAAATCGGTTACGTGTGATGTCTTATTCCGTTATATCGTATCATTTTGGTTTGAAAGCACAAGTACTTCGGTGAGAGGTGTTATGTGTATCAGCCGCCTACCGCACATGAACATGACGTATTTTTTCATTAATTGTTGTATTATGATGTCTATGGTCATTTTGGGTCGTACAAGTGCGTATTGAATCTGATTGGGTCGTGTCGGTGACATTCGGTTTTTAACGTGATGTAACGCATATAATGAACAAACACAAACGTGATTATTATTAAACACATTTAACCTACATCGTAGACATGTGGGGTTACATTAAGGTCAGGGGCACGATACGTAAGCATTTCGTACGTGTTGATTTGATCCCTGTATAATGTATGCCAGGCTGCTGCGCGCTCTGTTCTGTGTGCTGTCCAGAGTGGGTTTGGGGGAGGCATTGGATAACAACCTCCAAGCTCTACATGTAGGAAATGCCCATGGTCGACGAACACAACCGCAACCACCATGTGAGGTTCCTCAGCTTCGTTTGGCCCGCCCAGCAGAGGGAAAATTGTACAGCTCCCACGCATGTCGAAGCTGTGAACAATCACACCGTATCGTTGGGCAATAAGAAACCCCGTCTCAGGCATCGTCATGTAATTTTCGATATCTGCTCGTCCCACCCCCTTGAAATTGATCCGTCTAAGCAGCGCATCATAATGTCCTATGTTTTCCGGATCGAAAAACTGCCTCCAAAGCGATTCGTTCCTACGTAACTCCTTTATAAGTTGTTTCCGGATCATCAAATATGAATTCTGTTTCACTCCTAACCCAACAGCCACCGATCGAAACCCACAATGACCATCTGGTTTCACGTCCTTTATTCTAACGATGTATGGATGGATCACTTCGGGAATCTGAGATGCGTAGTTGCGGATCGCTATATCCGTCTTAGGACCGAGCTTGATCATCGGGAAATCAGGGTGCAGGTTGATCGGTTTGGTATTCTTTTGTCTTCTAGAATCTTCGAGTGATATGTACGAGCTGTGACGGGGAAGATCATCTGAGGCCTCGACCCAAGTTTCTTCCGACGGAATGTACGAGCTTTTTCTAGCGGCTTCAACCTTTCTTTCTTCCTGCGTTTTCAATGTTGGGCGACCACGAGTTTTCTTCAGAACAGCAGGAGGTTTTTTGTTATTGTTCCCTGGATTGAGGATTTGCTGAAACTTTTCAAAGAAGCTCCTTTTCACTTGAGGGGGTGTTGGATCGATCTTTTGTTTCAATTTTTCAAATTCTGCGTCTACATCGATATCCTCTATGTTTTTCTTTGCAGGCTTGAAGTTAAGCTTCTTCCAGAACACGTCTATGTGTGTGATCCGGAGTTGCTGACCTGTGGATGAAAACAAATTAGGTGGCAGAATCATAACGACAAAGGTCAAAGATATTAATTACCTTTACTTTCCAACTTTTCCAAACGACAGGCACATGGCAAACCACAGCTGGTAAAAAGTTGGCAACCACAGCTTGCATCGTAGGCTCTCAACCCGTCTTCCTTACGTTTTAGTTCCCTACTCAAAAGCTCAATCGCATATATTGAAACCTTTCTGAGAATATATGCAAGCATGGGCTGCTTCTTGTGGTGCGTCATCACTTTTCGGAGGCTTGTTTCAAAGCTTGTACTAATCTCGGTGTATTGTCTATCAACAACATGATCAACATACAGTACAAGTTTATCCAGTGTGTTGCGATGACTTGGAAAGTGACTTTTTAGTGTTGCATGCATGCCCTCAACCCTGTTGGTCGTAGTTTGGTGAAAGTTGATAGTTTTGTTAATCCAGCATGATACAAACTTTTCACGGTACGGATCCAACCAGGATTTCTTCAAATAATCAAAAACCTCTAAAATTAAAAAAAACGTAAATAGTCAGTTTTTGTTATTATATAAAATTTGAACATAATTATGTAAGAAATACCTACGTTCACGGTCATCTTCTTTCAGCTGTGCTTCAAGGTTTTCCAAGTTATACCTGTATATTTCCTCGGTCGTAGACTCGCACAAGTACGAAAATGTACGTACGAATTCTTTCCATTCCTTGTCAGAGAATTTCTTCTTGCTGTTCTTATTAATATTTTGTTGAATATGGAACCGACAAAGATACTTATGCGCTTTTGGAAAAACTTGTTCACACGCGTTCATTAGCGCAAAATCCCTGTCTGTTAAAATCACGCGCGGTTCCATACATCCTACCAGCATAGACTTGATCCTCTGCAACACCCATAGGTAGTTCTCTGACTTCTCAGCGGAAATTACCGCACAAGCAGCCGTAAACGATTTGTTTGTCGACGTCATGCCTACGACATGAACAAATGGCAGGTTGTACATGTTCGTTTTGTAGGTGGCGTCAATCATTAGCACATGCGGGAAGGCACACCACATATTGAATGATCTTTCGTGAACAAAGAAGACATCTTCAACTTCGTTTGATATCTCATTCGTGCGCATGTAATAAGTGTAATTTTTTTCGAGAAGAATGCTTTCAAGTTTTTGCATCGGAGACTTACCGACATTTTTTCGGCGTTGATCTTCTGAACAGCGTTGTGTATATCTTTCGGAATAAGCTTTCTAGCCGGATTTTTTTTTGTCAGTGTTCGCCAGATACTTTGGTTGGGAATGTCTTGCTCTGCCAGCTCCTTAACCAGTTTTGTATCCTCCGAAGAAAGCCTTCTCGCATACGCGTGACCCTCTAAGTTTTCAATAGGAGTGTGGTTATGCTTCGCCTTCGTCACCTCGATCCTCCAAACACTTCCGGATGATTCCGAAAACCCGATCATCTCGAACGGGCAGCCTATTTTCTTGCTACCCGTTTTCCTCTGTGTAGCTATACTCTTATGCTCCCCACCAAAAGTACATTGAAACCAAATCTTGTAATTCTCTCCTCTTTTATTCTACCTCTTAGTCACAATGAGGTAACCGTTGTCTTTTGCCGTGTCTTGTACCCAACGCACCAACTCTTTACGTGACGAAAAGGTCTGCGTCGTATCAAACGAAAACGTAACCGGGTAACAGCCTTCCTCGTCAACAGACACATCCCCCGGCTCACCATCGTCACCGAGGTCCGAATATACTTGATGTTCAAAGTTGTGCTCGCCACCGTAACCGAAATTCGAATAACCTTGTAAGCTCTGTTGACAACCGTAACTGTCGTTTGGACCACACTCCTGCTGTACAAAGCTGTACTCGCCACCGTAACCGAAATTCGAATAACCTTGTTGTGCGTAAGGGTCCTCCACAGGGGTATTCAAATCCAGCGTCACCGTGTTATCACGATAATGAATGCCAGATACAACCTCTGCCTCCCTCAAGTTGGACGAGACCGGTTTCTCATACGAGTCAGAAATAGCGGTCCCCTCGTAAGAATCAGGAACAACTGTCTCGTCAGAATATTGACCGAAAATATAGTTGTTTAACCACGACATCGTTTTTTCAAGAGATGTAACTAATACAGCAAAACCGCGCGTTATTTTGAGAAGAAACACAACGGATCTGAAATGAAGGCAAAATGTATATCGAAGACAGTGTGTGATGGAAATGTATGTCTCACAGGTTGCTTTTAAAAGGGGAAAAGGGTGAAATTTGGGGTCGAAGCGCCGCGCTATGGCCACAGCGCGGCGCTTAGGGTTAACGACAAAACATCATGATTAGCTTTATGTCTGTCAAACAGTATCGAATGTTTCAAACATCAATCGAAGCACGTTTTGTCGATCGAAGCGCCGCGCTTTGGCCATAGCGCGGCGCTTTGGGGTGTGAAAATAATTTTGGGCGTGTGCAGCTAGCATGACCCAATAGATAAGCCATTTATTAGAGCCTATCAAATACACTTTGATTTGACATGTTACCAAACCCATATGACCCACATATATTGTCACCTTTTAACGAAACCCATAAAATATTTTGTTCATCTTGAATTGAAATAGTTTCTTAAACAAAATAAACAGACTCGTTTACATTTTTTTTAACTGTAAATTTCTTTTATTCTCTGCTTGTTTGTGGGATTTGAACCCAACGTCTTCTCCTCTTAAAGTGTTTAACGGCTTTACCTTTATTAATGGACCACCATTTACACATTAACTTGTGGTCACCTAAAGATTTTAGGCAAACATGATCTTTAATGATACTTAGGAGACCTCTCGACAGTAAGAGGAATGTGATTCTTTTTGTTTGTGTGTTTACATCTATAAGTGCACACATTAATCACCCGTTATTTGTTATTCGGTAGTAGACGCGAGTCATGCGACGTCGCCACACCATGCGTACAAGGACTATTCATCATAAGGCCGAATTAAAGAAAATTTTGAAACTGAGGCTTTTTATAAAAGTTATCTAAATATATGAAAGGTTTTAAAATGTAATTTTATATAGTTTCAAAAGGTATATTATTAGCAGTGGCGAAGCTTGACCATGAAAACGAGGGGGGGTCGAAAACGTATATACCCAAAAAATTCTATAGAACCGGTGGGTCGAAAACGTATATACCCAAAATTTTCTATACGAAAACTACATATATAACACTACTGAGCGAAAAGTTCGGGGGGTCGGGCGCCCCTCCCGGCCCCTCTTAAGCTACGCCCTTGATTATTAGTTTTTACTAATTGATGGATAATAACACCCCGCTTGCAGTGTGCACTTATAATGTATACATGTGTGGGCCCTCGGGGACAAAAGTGAAATTGCACTAATTTTAACATTATTTTACTAATTTCGTGAAAATAACATTAAAAGCGGGGAGCGGTTAATCATGCATCATGTAGTTGCGTCGATAGCCGAAAGACAAGGGGGTATATGCACTAATCAGCCTTTGTCCCAATTGTTGAGTGTTATATGTCTTATGTCCAAGGCTTAATGCAAAACTACTATGGAGCGGGAAGTTTCACTGGAAGTAGTCTCTCAATTTCAACGGGATAGATGTAAGGTTAGGTTTTGGGTTTTTTTTTTTTTTTTTTTTTTGCGGGGGGGGGGGGGGGGGGGGTAGGTAGGTAGGTAGGTAGGTTTTTGGGTGAGGGTGGGTGCTTATGTTTTTTGTGTTGGTTTAGTGGGTTTAGGTTTTAGGTCATTGGATATTTGTCAATTTATAATGCTTTCTTACACTTCTTATTTTTAAAAGTCTTTATAAAATAACTTAACCCGTATAATGTAATATCGTAGGTAGGTTTTTGGGTGAGGGTGGGTGCTTAGGTTTTTTGTGGTGGTTTAGTGGGTTTAGGTTTTAGGTCATTGGACATTTGTCAATTTATAATGTTTTCTTACACTTCTTATTTTTAAAAGTCTTTATAAAATAACTTAACCCGTATAATGTAATATCAATTGTGATATCGAAGTCGTGATTTCCTTCAGTCACATTTTACTTTAGTAGAAACAAATTTCTATTTATAGTTTTGGTTTTGATTTCTTAATTCTTATTGTTTAGACGATAATAAAAAATCACATGATGGTGATCTATTTCAGCCTTTTTGTGTGACAAGATTGATGTATATAAGGTTAGGCTTTTCATGTCTCTACAAAACGGTGTTAGAGCATTCACAAACATTTGTATATGAGTGTAAGGGTGTCCGGGGCGTAACGCGGGGACCAAAGCGGTGACCACATCCACCGATCGGGAACACCGCCGCCATCGGTGCGGGGACCCAAATCGGTGGGTTTGTGCGGGGCTTGTTCACCGAAGAAAGAGATAGTTGATGGTGGGGCCCATAGCTTGTAACAACCAATGAAAACTTTTCTTTTTCTTTTTTTTTAATAAAAAAACAATTTCCCTAATAGGGGTGCACCCCGTACGTTTTTGGACACGAGGCAAGTTATAGAGGGGAAATGACATGGTAACGTATGATTGGGTTAAAAAAAGTTCCCCCTCACCTCATTAGGGGGGTGCCCCCTTCACCCTAATGTCTATGTATATTTGTGTGAGTGGTTTTAAGTTCTTGTGAGTAAAGGAGAGAGAGAAAAGACACCTCTATAATTTTTAAATATTTTTGAAAATGATTGTAAGTAGAGGAGAGAGAAACGTATTTATAAAAGTATAAAAATATTATTTAATTAAAAAGAAAAGTTAATGTTTTTTAGTGTAATTAGTTCATGGTTGAGAAAAAACAGTGTTTTTAGTGTAACTACGGCTTGCGCTATGGGTGAGAAAAATTCAACTTCCCGTGAAAAATATCACGTCATGCATCTTCCTTCTCCACTCGCGCGCGCGCGCGCACACACACACACACATATATATATATATATATATATATATATATATATATATATAGGATTAGGTTAAAAAGTGAACAACTTTTTAAGAATGAACAGAGTGAACTAATCTTGGCCCTTTATCAGTTTTTAGATTAAAATGGTAAGATTGACAATAGGCAAGTATGTTTAACTAAAATCTCTTAATTTTCTCATCTCTTAACTCTCTCCCTTTCTTATTTTTAATTATTTCTCCATTATTTTAATTATAAGAGGTTGAAGGTCTTTTAATTTTGATAGACCATCATGGATTACGAAATTGTCATTTTACATCTTTAGCTCATATGTTGAAGTTGATTATTGAATATTGCAGATATTCTTATCACTCAAGAAGATACTAAAGACAAAACTATTATTTTTTTCAATTTTTTTTGGAAATATTTTGTTTACAGATCATTTAATTTCCAAATATTCGTAGCACTCATTTCTTATCCATAGATTTTGTTTTAATTTAACTTGAATATTGTTTTACCTTTATTATCCGTATATATAGATATCATAATATAATGTTTTTAACTTTTTATAATTTTCAATAAATACTGAAAAAATTTAGCTGAGATTGAAATTGTAACTATTTTTTGGCATTAACTTTTTTTTTGAATATGTGATGAAGTTATTTATTTTTGCATACATGTGACTTGTTTCATTTTCATTAATTTCATAATTTTTATATGAATCTACTCGTGTGCATGCATAATATACTATATGTTGTTAATATACATATATGTAACCATTTCTGAATATAATCCACAGATGTATAAAAGTAGGTACACATGTGTATAAACTAACAAATGTGTATCTTGTATAAACTGATAGTTAGCGAGACTGTACACATGTGTATAAACTAACAGCTGTGTATCTTGTATAAACTGTGTATCTTGTATAAACTGATAGTTACCGTGACTGTACACATGTGTATAAACTAAAATAGGTGTATCTTGTATAAACTGATACTAGCGAGACCGTACACATGTGTATGCACTAACAGCTGTGTATCTTGTATATATGTAAACTAGCAAGATTTTAGGGATTTTATTTATATTGTTTAATAAATGCAATTTACAAAAAACGCAAATACTCTTCTATCAATTATTTTAAGGAAAGTTACAATATTATAATTACAATCTTGTCATTATTTAAAGAGTAAATTACAAGTTTTGTCCTTTATGTATGTCCCAAATTGCAGGCGTTGTCCTTTAATCCAAAACTTGACAGGCGGTGTCCTTTGTGTTTTTAAAATCTTGCACGTTTTGTCCTTTAGGCCAAACTTAGTTAGATTTTTTAGTTAAATCTGGTATCAAGGGGCTATTTTGTAAAAAAAAATTATTCAGGGACTAAATTGTAAAAAAATATTATTATTATTATTATTATAAAGGACAAAACTTGTAATTTACTCTTTACTTTATTCCCCATTTATATCCCAAAATCAAAAACACCTGCTTCAAACACTCATCCCTAACAACAACTTCACAAACCCTAGATTCAACAACCGCCATGGATCTCATAAAACAAGAGCTTCTCTTCTTCTCCATAATCTCCACCAAATCCACAAATGCAATTTACACCCTAAATTCAAAACAACGATGAGACTATTCACACACAGAAACTCAACACTCATCACCCGCAGATTCATCTCACCATTTGACTCAAGAAAATCGTCAACAAACACCTAACGAATCAACGATGAAACAGTCAATGAAATCACTTTCTACTTAAAAAGAGAGAGAGAGAGAGAGAGAGCTAACTTGAGAGCAAGTTTTCTGTAAGCAGATTTAATCTCCTGATCAGAAGAATCTTTAGAAACATTCAAAACTTCATATGGGTCTCTTCGATTTGCAATCACAGGGGTTGAGGAAGAGGTTGCTCCTTCAGTCTTCGAACTCCCCATTCCCTTTCTTCTTAAATAGTAATAAAAATCAAATTTTTATCAATCTTTAAAAGCAGCTATCTTTTTCTCAAGAAACCCTTTTGATATATGAAAAAGAATGTTCAAGATTGATTGTGGAAGAGGTGTAGAGCGATCTTTGAATTGATTTTCTGTTGGAGGTGATGATAATCAAACCCTACAATGGCGAAATTGAAGAGGGGAAAAGGCCAAAATCTGAAATTGGATGTATATGTATGTATGAGGGAGTCTGATTAGGGTAATTGTGAAGTGAAATTGGTAGGGTCATACTCCAGATTCATTTTCCACTTCATCCACATACCCATTTTCATGATCATTTTCTTTATCCTTTTCTTGATTTTGTTTCTTGAACCTGGTCTGATCTAGGGTCATACTCTAGATTCAGGTCAAATGATGAAAAAATCTGATGGATTGGGTTTAAATGTTTAATACAACAAAAATAATATTTTGTTTATTAATAAAAAGAGTAATATATATATAAATAAAGTAAAGAGTAAATTACAAGTTTTGTCCTTTATAATAATAATAATAATATTTTTTTACAATTTAGTCCCTGAATAATTTTTTTTTACAAAATAGCCCCTTAATATCAGATTTAACTAAAAAATCTAACTAAGTTTGGCCTAAAGGACAAAACGTGCAAGATTTTGAAAACACAAAGGACACCGCCTGTCAAGTTTTGGATTAAAGGACAACGCCTGCAATTTGGGACATACATAAAGGACAAAACTTGTAATTTACTCTTATTTAAAAATCTCTAGATGATGTAATCCAATGGCCCCTATTAGTTCACACAGTTCACTCTCAACTTAATGTTCACTCTAGAACCCTATCCTGTATGTATATATATATATATATAGAAACAAGATTAGGAGAAAACGCTCAAAAGTGTGAGAACGATGAGAACGCATCTTGGCTCAACACGTGTCCCGCCGCTTAGAAAAGGGCGGAGGGGCTTTTTTGTCCTTTCATCTTCTGCTTTTCTAGTTCCGCTTTTTCCCAATGTTGTTTTAATTTTTTGTTTTTAAGTTTTTTGGCGTTAACCAAATTCAATAATTAATGGCGTTTTAATAGTTTCATTGTATCAACATTTTGACGTTTATGGCGTTTATTCACATCGTATGCCATTGGAACCCAGAGGGGCAGGAAATCTATATGAATGACGTTTTTCAAGGGGTTTTAAACAAGATAGCCCATTGTTCTATTATTTTTTATAAACATTTTGGCGTTTGGGTTATCTTGGCGTTTTACAATTGTTTGATTATATTTCAGCCACAGTAAAAAAAATATAAGCGAAGAAAATAAGTTAAAAATCCTAATCCGATCTCTCTTCACAATATTCACTATCATCAGTCTCTCTGTTCATTAATACTACAAGAACTGACACCAAAATATGGCGTTTTATGTAAAACTTAACAAACCCATCGGTTTGATTATTTTGCCTACTCGTCTGTTGAAATTGCTTTTTTGTGGATGTTTGGCGACATAGATCTATGACGTGTGGGTGGGTTTTTCGCTGTTTCTTCATGTTGATCTTCATCTTTATCATCATCCCACTCTTCAGTGTCATTGATCTCTTCTCCTCATCCAAGTCTTCTTCAAGAACAAAAAATACAAAATGCCATATGACTGGCATTAGTAATTTTTTTCTTGAATTTTTGTCCATCTCATGCAGCAAAATCTTACTGAGTTACTCGCCTCCCTGAACAAAATTTTTTTGGCGTTTTACAGTGAGTGGTATTTTAGTGGTATTGGCGTTTATTTATTTATTTATTTATTTTGATCAAATGGAAGTTGCTGGGATGTATCATTTTATAGGATCTCTTTTTGGCGCCTAAGTTAGGCGGTGCGTTATTATAATAAAGTATTTGTCTTTTCAGTTACTGTTTGTAATTATTGTTTTTGACAAGCTTTATCTCTGAAGTCTGTAACACGTCCCATCTTTCAAGTTTTCCATTTTAGATTCTAATATAATAAATTTCCCCTATCTTCAATGTTTCTGATTTGAAGTTACTGTTTTCTAGTTACATTTTCAAGTTTGTTTTTTTTATTTTTATTTTTATTTTTTGGGGGGTTTTTTATAATACTTTTTTAAATTAATTTTATTATAGTTGGGAGTTTTTGGTGGCGTATAACGGGATGATATCGTTTAAACAACCATTTTGGCTGTTTTGGCATTTTTATTATATATGGCGTTTTTATTATTCAACTATCAACTGAAAGGAAAAAAAAGAATACATAAAAAAAGTTTTTTTTATAATACTTGTCCAAAGTAATTTTATGATGGTTTGATAAACGCCAAAGGTGTAAGACATTTTCCTTTTTGGCGTTTTTATTAGATATGACGTTTTTATTAAATAACAATCAACTGAAAAAGAAAATTAAACAAAATAAATATTGATCTTCAAATCTTCACTGTCACCAGTCTCTTCTTCTTATGAAGCATCTTCACTTGCTGTTTCGACTTTCGTTTGAAATCAGCCACTTTTTCTATAATTTTTTTCCATTTCATGCGGCAAAATGTTATTGAGTTTACACCCTTTCAGCCAAAATGTTATCTTTTTTAGCGTTTTTTCGAGAAAAAGAACGCCACAAAATAAAACATCTTAAAACTGTAAATTTGATCATGCTAAAATCAATAAAGTGTTGTTGTATGGTGTTGGATAACATTGTTAACCCTCAGTTAGGAAAGATAACTGACAATGTTGTCCACACCATACAGCTACATTTTATTGAGAGCAATATATTTGATGTTTGAGTTTTCTGACGTTTATCAGTCAAAGGTATATATTAAATATGGCGTTTGGGTTTTCTGTTTTGTGTTTTTTAATTGAAGGTCTGAGTTGTTGTATATATAGGATTTTTTGGCGTTTTTTTTAGGCGGGATTTTACTATAATTAAGTTTGGCGTTTTATATCTAATGCCGTTTTTAGCAGATGCTGTGTGATTTTTGTTTTTGGTGTTTTATTTCTTGAGATGGCGTTTTGTGTGGAGTAGTCAAAAGAGCATTTTACCCTTAATGAAGCGCGTCCACGTAATAAAATTGACGTTATTTACGAAAACGCCACTGCGCCAATCTAGTCCATAGATTGTTTTGATCGGACGATCGTTAAGCGTTCTCACCGTTCTCACACTTTCTACCGTTTTCTCTAAATCATATATACACACACATATGTATGTATAATTGAAGGGGTTATATAACTCCCTTACTACTACACCCTCTTGTGATATAAAGCCTCATAAAGCCCCTCTCTTACACTTTTCGTCATTTGTCACATAACACCTCGTAAAGGACTTTATGACTAAAAAAATTGATTATAAATGCTTTTAATTATAATATATTAATATTTGCTATATATAATATACCCTGTCCCATCACTATAAAATTATGGAAATAAGTTATTAATAATCATTCTAATAACAAGAAATTGGTTGTACAAGCTCATCAATGACTCTTGATAGATAATAAACTTGTATTTTTTTTAATAGCACACTAACCCACTTGTATCTTGTAGCATTTGAACAATTCACTTCTTAGATAAAAGAATACACTTCATCATATCAGAGACTCTATATCTTATATCTAATCTATATCTATCTATACTTTCTATAAAAGGAGAAATCCCAATGACATAAGAAAAGCTGATGTGTCAGCAGGAGAGCATGTCCAACAAGGCTTTTCTTATGTCATTATTACATCATAATGCTAATATTAAAAGACTTTAAAATTCAAAGTTGGCCCACATCCACCTTTTCAAAGGTCTGCCCACTTGTATAATGCCTTATACTCAAAGGTCTGCCCTCATTCATAATTTAAAGTACTGATGTTTATTGAAAATTCAAAAAACCTCTTCTCACATTCAAAATTCAAAATTCTGGCTCCACATTCAAAATTCAAAATTCAAACCATCTATATTCTAATTCTAATTCTAATCCTATAAATAAGATATAATTATCTGACTCAACATTTAAATTTCTTTCGCTCATATCTACATATGAATTTGGCTCCACATTCAAATTTCAATTTATCTCTCTCCTTTATATTTGCGATCATATCTCTCTTACTCAAATGCATAGCTCTCATGATTGAGCCGGTTAATCTTCATATGCAGTTCTTTGTTCCAATATCATTGTTCGAACATCGTTGTTTCATGGAAGCTCTGTTTCACACACTCACCTTTGACCTCGGCTTTGCATATTCAGTCTGTTCATTTGCGATTACAGTTTTTTGTACTTCACGAAATTTTTCCAACATCATTGTTGCAACATCGTTGAGGGTATGTTTTTTTTTCTAATTTTGAATCTTAAAATTTGAACTGATCTGTTCTAATTCTCTGTTTATATTTCAGCCTAATCGGAGTTGTTTAAAATTCAAACAATCAGTTGCGGGTTATTTTAGGTTTGTGGATTCTTTTAAACTGTTGATATATGTTGATAATATTTATGTTAAGGTGTTGATATATTTCCACTTTTTTTTCGAGCGAGCAGTGGGGAGTTCTTCTGCACTGTTTTTGAAGTCTGAAGTGCATAAAGTGGAGTACTTCTTTATGATAAATGAAGAAGTTAATGGTAATTTTGAGAACATCGTTTTTTTTGTTCTTTCGGTTTATTGATATTTAACTTTTTACTACGATTATTATATCATTCTTTTACATGAGACTTGAAGAAATATACAAGTTAAATAACATATATGAATTTCGCTCCACATTCAAGAGTTAAAAATGTCATCATACCCTTCTGTAGGTTCTTATGATTTAAAGTATTGGTTTATCAAGCAAGTTGAGGATCAAGTATATGAGGATAGGGCTACTGTTCAAGAGTTGAAGAGCTGAAGAGGTGTTTTGGTGATGTCTTTCTGCACTTCGGAATTCAAAAACAGTGCAGAAGCTTTTCATCACGTTTTACTACCATTATATCCTTCTTTTACATCAGAGTTGAAGAAATATACAAGTTAAAAATGTCATCATATCCTTCTGTAGGTTCTTATGATTTAAAGTATCGCTTTATCAAGGAAGTTGAGGATCAAGTATATGAGGATAGGGCTACTGTTCAAGAGCTGAAGATTATTAAATTCCGTTGTTCAGTTCTTAATGTAATTGTTGATCTATCGTCATATGTGATATGCAAATTTTAATTCTGTTAATCTTTGTAGAGCATTTTATTTTTACTGATTTGAGCATCAACAGTTGTTAGTGTTGATACCTGCTATTGTAAATGTTGAGTTGCTATTGTTGCCAGCATCTGTTATTCCCAACAGCAGTTTCGAAAGACAATAGAAGTTCTGAACATTCTTAAAAAATAGACAAAAATCTTTAAAAGTCTGTTGAAAACAACTGTTTTTAAAACATCTGTTTGGCAAAAGATTTATCCATTGTTTAAAGGTATTGTCTGTTCTCATAATTTCTGTTTTTTGTAACGACTGTTGAGTTGCTACTGTTGCCAACATCTGTTATTCCCAACAGCGGTTTCCAAAGGATTGTCAACCATTAACCCAATAGAAGTTCTAAACATTCTTAAAAAATAGGTATTTTGAAAAAAAATGACCAAAAATCTTTAAAAGTCTGTTGAAAACAGTTGTTTTTAAAACATCTGTTTGGCAAAAGATTCATCCACTGTTTAAAGGTATTGTCTGTTCTCATAATTCATGTTTTTTGTAACGACTGTTGAGTTGCTACTGGTGCGAACATCTGTTATTCCCAACAGCAGTTTCCAAAGAATTGTTAATGATTAACACAATAGAAGTTCTGAACATCTGTTATTGCTCAACGTCTTTAAATGAAGAGGTTTTTTTACCGCTGTTGATTTACCACTACTCAACAGTTCTGAACATCTGTTATTGCTCAACAATTCCTGTTTTTTCTAACGACTGTTGAGTTGCTACTGGTGCGAACATCTGTTATTCCCAACAGCAGTTTCCAAAGAATTGTCAATGATTAACACAATAGAAGTTCTGAACATCTGTTATTGCTCAACGTCTTTAAATGAAGAGGTTTTTTACCACTGTTGATTTACCACTACTCAACAGTTCTGAACATCTGTTATTGCTCAACTGTTGATTAACCACTGATTACAACATTTGTGTCCGATGAAGGGGTAGTAGCCTTTGTTTGTCATGTAGATTATTGTTGGTCTTTAAATGAAGAGGTTTTTTTATATTTTTTATGGCAGAGGTTTAAAATTTATCCTTTCAGTTTCTTGATATTTAATTTTATAGTTTTCCCATGAAAATTTATTTTTTAAATGTTTTGCATTAAATGGCTGCTGATATTTAATATCACTTTATTCGTTTATATTAAAAGTCTGTTGAAAGGACTGCTAACTTACTATTGTTGTATAAGATCTGTTGTTGCCCAACAGTGGTTTCTAAATATTGCTGAAGGGTATTGTATGTTCTCATAGGTTCTGTTTAATCTGAGGACTGCTGAGTTACTAATGTTGCCTAACATCTGTTGTTGGCCAACAGTGGTTTTCGCAACAACTGTCATCCATTATCAGAGCAGAGGTTGTGACGTAGACAGATGTTAGCCATCAGATCTTTCTAACTTCTGACACGTCAACATTCACCTTTTCACTTTATAAACCGCTGTTTCATCCCCAAACAAAGGTTTTACTTTCGTCTGGAGTTTAAAATTCTGCAGAGCGGTTTCCACCTTCTTCTTCAACACTTGTTCGTCAACCTCTCGCAACTTTCAATTCCGATCATGACTTTGGTGATGAAAAATTCGCATAACTACCTTGCTATTTTTGAGAAAACTGAGAACAATACTCTCTATCATTCGATGATTGATGTTCTTACATCATCAAAATATAAGGTCATTCTTACCGCCGATGCACCCATTTTCCAAGAGACGCTTCGTGATTTTTGGGCTAATGCGAATATTGAAGAACAAAACAATGTGGCCGTAAGTATAACTTCAAAAGTCGGAGGTGAATCGGTTGTTATTACCCCCAGTACCATATCAACAACATTTGAGGGAAACGACTTGGCAAGTAAGACCTTTTTGCCGAAAAATGAGATTCAAACATACTTGTTGGGGAGGGGATATGATGGAGAGTTGAATCAGGCAAGTATGTTTAAAGGTAATTTTCCACCGCCAATGAAATTCCTGTTCCATACTCTCTTAATCTGTCTCTCAAATAAAACTACTTCTTTTAATGAAATACCTTTGAAAATTCAGTCATTGGGGTATGCAATTTTGACAAATACTGAATTTAACTACTCCCAAGCACTGTTTGTTGATTTGGTTGCAAATTTAAATAACATTAAAAAGGGCAAAATTGCTGCTATTAAAAAGGGCAAAACTGTTGCTATTAAAAAGGGGAAAACTGCTGGTTTTCTTATGTTTCCTAGACTATTAAGCTACTACCCGCAAAAACATGTTTCTCAAAAAGCTTTTGAAAAAGGTGAAGCTATTAAAATGAATAGTCTAACTTTTACTCGCCTTATGGCTAAAGAGTCAGATGTTTTCAAAACTGAAGCAAAGGGGAATGAGAAAATTTTAGATGAGTCTACAACTGCTCCTTAAACATCTGTTGCTGAGCCCACTGCTCTTGGTGATCATAGCACTACAACCACTGCTGTGAAACCCCCACCAACAAAACTCAAAAAGACCAAAACAAAATCCAAAAAGCCCACCAAAACCAGCAAAACCGGTCCTCTGGAAGATGAGATCCCAGAGGTTAACCCCGTGACAACACAGATGTCACTACAAACCACTGTTGCTACTTCCTCACAACATGTGGAAAGATCTCAACCCATAAACCAAACTCCTCATGATTCATCACAAAAGGAACATGTTGTATACACAAGGACACCACATTATGATGTCATACCCTCATATGAGAGTATACTTAAAAGCCCTTCTCCCGTGGCAATGTCTCTTTCGACAGCGATCCCTTCATCTTCCATTCCACCAAAGTTTGTAACACTGCTTCAAGCTATTGACATTCAGAGTGATAGCAATCCCTCTCACGAACACTTTACTGAGAGTTTAACTTCAACAATAGCTATATCTGAACCTTTTCAATTACCTAACCCAAAAGTAGTTGAGGAGGCTACACCTCTTGAATTTCAGCAAATTCTTGATGGTACTTCAAGTGGAGCAGCTACTACAAATGTCAAATCCATTTATTTACATTTGGACAGTAGTTTCATCAGTCAGACTCCCTTGAAGGCAACCACTGCTGTGTCTATCAAGGTATCCACTGGTGAGTTCAAGTTAACCACGGGTGAGATCACTAAGGTAACCACTTATGCAGAGGGAAGTCCCCAGAACCAAGAACTAGGGGCATCTACTAATGAAAATTTGGAGAAACCTCCTCTTTCAAAAGCAGATACAACCACCTCTGGTGGGAATTCAGATGATCCTATTAAGTTAGGTGATGGATTAAAATACCAGGATTTGACGGACATGATATCTAACTTGGAAACAACTATTGCTGATATGAAAGATCAATTGAAGCAATTGGTGGATGCTTTCAAAAGTCGACCTTCTCATCAGCAGTTATGCCAAGAGCTTTGGAATTCGGTACAACCCATTCTTGCAGCTCAAAAGGAGCTGGCTGAGATTCAACTTAATTCCCACATGAAGCTAATTAGAGTTATGGTTCAAGCAAGATACAAAGATAAACAGGCTGACATCTAGGGCATAAAAGAATGCATTGCAAAGTTAACTGGTACTGCCCCTACACCTGTGTTTGAAAAAGACGATGAAGATGATGCTGAAAAGAGGGAAAAGGATTCCATGAAAAACTTTGGCAAACCAACACCAAGGAATCAGCCAAAACAAAATCCAAAGTCTGCCAAGCAAACTTCTGCAAAATCTCCTGGAAAATCTGATACTGGTAAGAAAAAGGGAATTGATGATTCCGCTAACAAACAAACAAATAAGGAGATTGAACGAAAACAGAAGAGGAAGCATACAAAAGAGGAAGATAAAGTGCTCAACATTGGAACTTCAAATAGTAGAAAATCACAGAAAGATAACGAATCTCCTATTTTCATATTTCCTAAACCAATATAACCACCAGAAAAACCAACCACTGCTGCGAAACTCAAAACCACTACTGAACCTAAGAAGTCAGATTCTGATACACCTAAAACAAAACTCTCACCAGAAAAACCACCTGTCAAAAAGCAGAATACAAAATCCTCATAACCACTGCCAACCTCGACTGAAACAATTGTTGATGCAATAAATGTTTCAGCATATGTTAAGACAACAGCGGTTGAAACACCAGTTGTTTCAATAGTTGTTAGTCAATCCACTGATTCTACCCAATTTCAATTTCCATCACAATCAACCCTTACAGTCATGGCACCTTTTTCTTCTTTAACTCATCCTTCTCCAAAATATGTTTACACAATAAAGAGAAAATTCATGGTGCATGAAGAAGAGAAGGAAGAAAAATATATACCCACACCAATTCCGTTATCAGCTACTCCGTTCATTCAAACTTCACCCAAACCATTCGTCCCATCTCCATCAACAAAGATCAACCCATTTGTAGTAACTTTCCCTCTGGAACTGCTTGCAGTTCTAGATGAAATGACTCAATTTTACACAGAGGATGATCCATCCAAAAGAACCTTCCCATCTCTTCAGGGATTTGAAACTCCAAAGAATATTTATAAATATCTGAAGCTAAAGGGCAAGCAAGCAGAAGATAAGGCAAATGAAGAGTGTAAAGGGCTATGAGACATTAATTTATCAGCTCGCACGCAACATTGGCTTGGTGAAGTCAAGAAGTTGGAAGATTTTGCTAGAGACCTGAGTAAGAATATGTCAAATCTGTCACCAAATGTTGAGCTAGAAAAGACATTAAGAAATGATTTCTTGAACACTATCATGGAAACCAAGCCCTACGAAGCCTACAGATCTGATTTCAAAGACTGGCCCCTTGAGGCTCTTAATGAGGAAGTTAATAAAATTGAAAAGATGAATAAAGATCCTCAAATGCCAAAATCTGCTCCCAACTGGAAACAATACAAAAAGGTTGAAGTGGATGAAGTGTTGAAGTATTAGAGAATGAAGGCAGAACTTGTAGCAACTAAGGTTGGGACTACTAGACAAATTGGAAAATGGACTAGGCAGTCTATTGATCGAGCTTATAGTAGGTTAGAAGAGCGAAGAAAGACAGATCCATCCCTTCCTAAAAAGCCAGTATACAAAGATGAAACGACTATTATACGTCGGCAGACCGTTACATCTAAAAAGTTGTTCTCATCAGCAGATGTATCCATCACAGCCTTGAACCAAAGAAAAAGACAACAACTGATGGATGAGGAAGATAAAAATAGGTATGCTGAGTACAGAAAAAAGTCTATCAGAAATCAGTTACGATATGGATTGGATGATGCTTCGTTGCAATTACAAGATCAAGTTGCTCAAACACTTCAGAAGTTGGCAATCAGGCCTCAATCGCCAAACTCCTCTGAAATAAAACTTATCCCAGGAAACCCATCAGACCCAAAAATACTAAAGTGGAAGTCTGACAAACCGACCCATGAATTGACTTTGATCAACTCTGATGGTAGTGTTGAAAAGATATCAAGGGAGAATGCACTTGTTCTGAATCCAGTTGACCTCCAAGATCTTTTTAACCTTCAGCTTGATAGGGATGAAGATGATACTGATTCCTTGGATTTTGAGCTCCAATTCAAAGGGAAAATCCAGGAAATGTTGATGAGAGAATAAAGATCTGTTGATTTCTAAAATCTGCTGATTCCTTGATTTAGTTTTGCTGAAAGTTGTTGAGGCAGGTGATTGTGTTTTTGTAGTTAACGTTTGTTGAACTTTAAGTTGTATTCAAATTCTATAAAGTACGTATGTCTATAAACAGTTTATATTGTCTTTTTGGGTAAACAGTTAAATTGTATGTAATTGATATATTAACCGATAATCTATGTTTATAGTTGTCTTTTAGCTATAATAGATAACACGTTTTGGTACAATATCTATGCACGTATCTATATGTTCTATTAATATGTGTTATGCATGCTTGTCTAAGAAACGACTCGTGTTTGCAGCTCTCGTTTTTAATGAGAGTACTAAATTCTTTGTTAATAACATTATTCTCTTAACATCTGTTTACTAACCTTTGTAATTTCTGTTGACTGACATTTTTAACATAGGTTGACTAACATGCATATCTGTTTACTATCTATCCATCTGGAAAGCTCTGTTGGAGATAATGGATAACATTTTTTAGTAAAGTCTGTTGGAAAGCAACAGAAGTTTTTAACAGTTAATAGACAACAGTAGTTTGCTATCAACATAATGGAATTGTTGTTGAATAAACCTATTGACAATTAGTGTATATCAATTTTATAAGTCTGCACTAATTATTTTTTTACTCTTTGTCAATATGGGCTATGCATGGTTTTCTAAGAAACGACCCGTGTTTGCACACGGGTCTTACCGCTAGTACTATATAATAAAAGAAATCAACGAGAGGACACATGTCATTTATTGGAGCCATCTATTTTTTAGTAATTAATATTAATTAAAAGATAATTATAAAACTAAATTTAATGTAAATTTAAACAATTCATATAAGAGATAAGATATTAATTAAAAGATAATTATAAAATTAAATTTAATATAAATTTAAACAATTCGTATAAGAGATAATATAATATTTTGAAATATTTATTAGATTTCAAAATTATTTATCTTGAAATTAACAAAAGAAGTACACTAAATATAAATTAATATAATATAAAGAGTAAATTACAAGTTATGTCCTTTATGTTTGTACTAAATTACAGGCGGTGTCCTTTACCTTTGAATTTGGTGAGTTTTGTCCTTAACGTTTCAAAATCCTACACGTTATGTCCTTTAACCCTAACTTAGTTAGATTTTTTTGTTAAATATGATCATATGACTTGCACATGAGGGTATTCTTGTCATTTTACCTTATAGGGACTGTTGAATAATAATTTGATATTTGAGAGACTAATTGTGTAATAAATAAAAAATAAATTATAATTATTAAAAACATTGAATTCTCTTAAACTCTCTCTCTCACATATTTTCCTCTCCCTCCTCTCTCTTCACCCACTACCAGCATCTTCCACCACCACCTCCACCCCCACCCCCACCACTGCCCGTCAACCGCCGCGCACACACCATTGTTGCACCCATACACCAACGTAGCCCAACCGTTCACTCTCTCTGACTTTACCCACCACCACCACCTCCCACCAAGTGTGTGAATCTGTTTATAATGATGATAACAAGAGGAAAAAGTGCAATACAAAGAAAGTTTCTATTTTATTACAGAAAATGAAAAGTAAATGTTGTTTAGTGTATTGAGAATTTAAGTAATAAAATCCCCCCAATTTGCATACATCCATGGCCTCACTTCTCTGGTTATGGTTATGCTTATGCTTCTTACTAGATGAACCTACATCGTCCAAATGAACCACCATCTAAAGCCTACATCCTATCTCACACATCACGACTGGTACGCCGACAGCCTCCAGTCTCTGGCATCCACCACCCCTGGTGAAATCCTCTATTCCTACACTACCGCCTACCACGGCTTCTCCGCTTCCTTAGATCTGCAACAGGTTGAGGCCCTCCGACAATCCGATTCCGTACTCGGAGTCTACGAGGACACCCTCTACCAACTTCAGACCACTCGCACCCCTGAGTTCTTAGGGATTCAAGACGAAGTCTTCTCCGCTTCCTTAGATCTGCAACAGGTTGAGGCTCTCCCACAATCCGATTTCATACTCGGAGTCTACGAGGGCACCCTCTACCAACTTCACACCACTCGCGCCCCTGAGTTCTTTGGGATTCAAGATGAATTGGGATTGTGGACTGTGACAACTGTCAAAATTCCAGGTATTCGTACAACTATTAAACCATGATTAGTGCTTAATGACTGTGCTGAATTACAATTAATAACTTAAACTGCTTTCTGATTATTGCCATATACATACATGTGCATCATATATTGCTTAATGTCATACCATTATTGCATAAAAGCTTATTTGATTCAAATGATGCACGAGACACAGTTAGCACAGTTATCAGATAAATCAGGAAAATGCTGACGGAGTTCAGTACATAGACAGACAGTGTGTTGAGACAAAGAATGAGCCAGAAACCAAGTATCATACTAGTATATTGTGTAGGAAAGTAAGGATCACAAAACTGCCTTCCTAGAGATGGTTTAAGTGCCGGAAAGTGCCTAAAACTCACCTAAAGTGCTGGATTCAGCAAAAATCAGCAATTTTCAGCATTTAAATAATCTAATATCATGCAGAAATATGGTTAAATGGTTCTGAATGCATTCCTAAGTGTCGGGAATTAAAAGCGTCACAAAAGGTAACATAAAGCACACTAAACTGCATAGTTTAGCACCTTAACGGACCGGTAACCAACCGAACAACCGGACACTACCCGAAACACCAAATTTACACTAGAAGCACTATTTTAACATTATCAAGCTAGTTATGGTCCCCGAACATCATAACACATCATAAATATCTAGTAACTAAGGTAACTAACTAGATACTTACATTTTTACCCTAAACTAACTAATGTTTACAAACCTAGTCTACATACCCCCCCCCCCCCACCTATGGACGGCCAACAAGGGCCCCATCATCTTGATTTTATGGTGATTAAATAATAGATCATGTTGCTTCTTTAGTAACACATTACACAATGGAAGAAGTCTTGAAATTGGTTATAAGAACTAACCTAAGTATCATAACTTCATTTCTATACACATCAAAACACACACAACTTTCTCCTCTTCCCCTTGTGCTCTCGGCCGAAACTCAACACACACACTCACCATATTTGATCAAGCCTCATACAGTCTAAGCATATACAAGTGTGTTAGAAGGTACACAAAGGAGCTAGGAGCTTACGAAAGTTGAAGGACCTTGTTCATTTGCTTTTATCCACTTGTTTTCTTCTCTTGATCATCCCTAGCCTTGAGCTAGTGGTAAGAACCTTGATCTTTCCATTTTACTCCTATTTTAAGTGGTTAAAAGATGTTACATAATGATAATCTTGAAGAACACTAAGAATCAAAGGAATGAAACTTAAACATAAGCTTGAATAATGAAGAAACTAAGTTGTTTATGTGTTGATATACTTGTTGATCATTGTTTGCTTGTGAAAATGATGTTGATCATCATATGATCTTGCTAGATCATGATTAAAAACATAATCTAGCAAGATGAGAGGATGAACATGATAGAAGTTAATCAATCATCCTCATGAGGAGCATGAACTTGAAAGAATATGTGGTTTTCATGTAAAAGAATGATCAAAGTGAATTGTTAATCATGTAGATCTAAAATTTCAAGAGTGATTTCTCAAGAAACCAAGTTAAAAATATAAGATTTACTTGATCTTGGTTCTTACATAAACAAACCTTAATTTTGGTGGTTAATAAAATGTAGAAGTATATATGTAACAAGAAAAATCCATGAAGAAACATTTTTAGAAAATATGATCATAAGTTGTAAAGATCTATATTCTTTAAAAATGAAGTTTTCAAAGAATCAATCACACTTTAGAAGGTAACAAGGCTTACTAAGAACACTAGTAAGTTACTACAAATTTTTACAAATTTCCAAGTTCATGAAGTAGTAGAGTATGCTTGTTTTTGGCAAAATTGGTAAGTAAAGATTGTTTATTGTTGATTGTGGATTCATTGTGTTGATTTTTACAAAAGAAAATGATATGCTTGAGAGCATGGAAACCTCCATTTTTAGGGGAAACTATGGAAAAAAATTTCTAAAAATTAAACACTTAGAAAAATATCTCTAAACAAATATTTACAAGTGTATTTTAAACCATGGATTTTCACATAAAATTTGCCATATAATTTTTGTTCAAATATATAAATATTGGAGGTTGGTTTTTATAAATAAAAGTGACTAAATATGTATTTAGGAAATATATATTTAGATGACACCATGTGTGTGATTATTTGTATATTATGTGTATTATTTATATTATTTTAGGACTTGAAATAATATAACTCATCAAAATACCAAAAATTACCATCCAAAATTCCAAGAATATGAATATACAAGTTATACACAAAATATTGGTGAAACCAAACTAAGGAATATAACTTACAAAATATTCCGGGAATAATATTCACAAGTATATTTTGGTAAATAATATTTTGGACACCAAGTGGATGAAAATATGATTTTTACAATTATTACAAAGTTATATCATATTTTTGACAAGAAGAAAATGTATTATTTTTGGGTTAATAAAATATGTATTTTCTTGGAAATATTAGAAGATATATTATTTTGAAAGAAATATATATATTTTCTCAAACAAAAACGGAATATATTATTTTTGGAACTTATATGAAAATACAAATATTTTTGTCCAATGGAAAGATTATAAATAATTTTTCTAAGTAGTATTTCTTAAAGTGTATATATATATATATAGGGGACCGCTAAAATGAAAACCACCTCCAGTTGTAAGAACTATGAGAACTTTTTGATCCGGGGCGAGTTGGACCAAATTTTTTTTCATAAACGTAGATGCGTGTATTATAAACACATTTGTAAAAAAATTCAAAAAAAAGTCGTGTGTGTAGTTTTGAGCACAATAAGTTTGTGTTTACGGGTTAAGTTTGAAAATAGCACCACATAAACTGTCTGAAACGTTGACACCGAATTCAAATTAAAAACCATAACACATTTTAATGAGTTCACGAAGACTCGACAACATAACTTAAACCAACCCGAGTTTAGAACCATGTATCTCGTCCAGGAGTAAGATACATCTCCTAAACCCTAAAGACTTGGATGACATCTTTTATTTATAACACAGCTTGAAACACATGCAACACCTGCCAGATCCACTTAGTTCCCTGAAATACATGTAGTTTAAAAAAAACATCAACAAAAGTTGAGCGAGTTCATGTGTTTGTGTATGAATAAAACTATAAAGTATGTCTGTATGTATGTATGTCCCTGGTATGCAGCCATAAGGAAAAACAGATCACCAATGGTTTGCAAGGCCAATGGTATGTGTGAAATGGTGCTGGAAAACTCAAACCTAGCAAATTTGTACCGGACCTCCGGCTGGAAGACATAGTCACCCTATGGGCCACCCTGGTCCCCATGGGTGTGGGCTCGCTACACCCAAATAGATCTATCACTCATGTCCCTCGGTCCTACGACGAGGATTAATGGCCTTAAGTGTTATACCAACCTTTCACATGATCAAGCAGTAACCCTCTTTAGCTAACCATACCATGTATAAAACGTTTGTAATAATTGTAACATGTATTTCACCCCCGAAGTATAAAACTGAAAACAGTTAAAAGAAAAGGGGGACATGAACTCACTGTACTGCGTCTTCAGTACTGGCTACTCAAATCTCCTCAGCAAACACGACTACCTACAGTGTACTAACGTCTATTAGACGAACGGGTCGTGCCTTTGCTTAGTATTAACGTTTTTTAGTTACGTTTCTTTTATGTCCTCAATACTATTCCAAGTTATAATTACTTGTTAAAATAATAAGTATTTTAACTTTAAATTATATTTCATTTTGGAATAATTGTTAAACAATACTTTTGTAACAATACTTCTCAAGTATTTTATTTTCGTATTTCCTTCCCAATGATGGGGGTATCTCATACATGTGTATTCGTATTCTTATATGTGTAGTTCCAAATTAATATATTTTGAAGTCTCACTTTAGAAAATATATAATAACTTATTTTGTCCAAAAATAATGTATTTCAAGAAAATATATATTTTTCTCAAAAAATTCATATATCTTCTAAAATTCCAAGAAAATATATTTTTACTTAAAAAAATAATATATTTTCTCCTTGTCGAAAATATGATATAACTTGGTAATATTTACAAAAATCATATTTTCATTTTCTTATGTCCAAAATATTATTTACCAAAAATATATTTGTAACGATATTCTTCGGAACATCTTATAAGTTACGTTCTTGCGTTCGGTTTCACAATATTATGTGTGTAACTTATATATTTATTCCTTGTGAATTTTGGTATTATTTTGGATTGTAATTTCTTGGTATTTTGTTAAGTTATATTATTTTACCCTAAAATAATATAACTATTTCACCAAGTATACAAATAATCACACAATGTGTTATTAATGTAAATATATATTCTAAATACATATTTATCCATTTTTATTTATAAAACCAACCTCCAATGTTTGTATTTTTATTACAAAAATTATGGCAAAGTTTATATTGAAAGTTCATGATCAAAATACATTTGTAAACACTTGTTTGAAAATATTTTTCTAAGTGTTTATATTTTTAGAAAATTTTGCCATAGTTTCCCTTAAAAATGGAGGTGTCCATGCTATCAAAGCATATCATTTTCTTTTAAAAACATCACAAACAATCAACAATCAACCTTAACAACTTACACTTACCAAGTGCAAGAACAATGCTATTTACATAACAATCATGAACTTGAAACTGTCATAAAAACTTGTAGTAACTTGGTAGTGTGTTTAGTAGGTTTAGTTACCCTTTAAAGTGTGTTTATTTCTTTAAAAATCTCCTTCTTGAAAGATTTAAGTGTTTACAACTTACTAGATGATTTTTCCAAAAATCATTCTTTTGTATTTTTTTTCTTGTAAACAATGTATTCTTATACTTGTTTTATCACCAAAATAGTGTATATTAACTAAGAACCATGATCTTCTAAAAATCATATTTTGAACTTGGTTCTTTTGAAAAACCATTCGTAAATCTTAGATCCATAAGATTACTAACTCACTTTGTTTATTATTTTTCAAGAAACCACTTTATTCCTCAAGTTCATGCTTATATATGAGGATGATCATCTTGTTTTGTCACATAATCTTCCTCTCACTTTCTAGATCATGTGTTTAATCACAATCTTGCAAGCTCCTTATGATGATCAACATCATAATCTCAAGAATATAACAATCAAGTATCATACATACACTAAACAACATTGTTTCATCAAGAGTTCATCATATGACAAGCTTATGTTAGAGATTCATGAATATGTCTTTTAATGTTCATCAAGATAATCAATGTATATCATCTTTTAACCAACAACATATGAAGTAAATAAGGATTATGAGAGTCTTACAACTAGCACAAAGGCTAGGGAAGAACACAAGATGATGGTGATGACAAAAGTGTTGGATAAAAGCAATCGGGTGAGGTCGTTCAAGATCCAAGACCACCGAGCTTCCTAATCTTGCTTCTTACACCTTGTGTACACTTGGAAATGGATGAACTTGAAATGAAAGTGATGATGGTGTGTGGTTGTGGTTCGGCCGAGAAGAGAGCAAGGGAGGAGAGAGTGGTGTGAGTGAAAGATGAATGATCTTCTAATTCTTTTATAACCATCTAATAGTTTGGTCCATTGGGTATTATGTTCCTCAAGTACACAACCAATCTCTAATCAATCTTGTTGAATCCAAGGAAGATCAAGAGTAATCTTGTAAGATCTTGGAGGTGGGGGCTACATGGTGACCATCCCAAGTAAGGGGGGGGGGGGTATTGGTTGGGTTTAAATGTTAAGTTAAGTGATTAAGTTGGAAGTTAAGTGTATTAGTTAGTGTCCATGCATGTGATATGTTATATGGTGTGTTAGGGTGTTTGGGGATCATAACTAGCTCAGAAACATTAAAACAGTGCTTCTAGTATAATTTTGGTGTTTCGGGTAATGTCCGGTTGTTCGGTTAGATACCGGTTCGTTGAAGTGTCAAACTATTCCGTTTAGTGATCTTTATGTACCCTTTTGTGACACTTTTGATTCCCGACACTTAGGAAAGCATTCAGGACCATTTAGTCATATTTTTGCATATTACTAGCTTGTTAAATTGCTGAATTTTGCTGAAATATGCAGAATTCTGCACTTTATGTGGGTTTTAGGCACTTTCCGGCACTTAAACTATCACCTAGTGAAGCAGTTTTATGGTCCTTACTTCCCTACATACCATACTAGTGTAGTACCTTGTCTCTGGCCCATACTGGGTCTTAAAACACTGTCTGTCTATGTACTGAACATCGTCAGCATTTCTCTAAGTTATCCGCTAACTGTGCTAGGTGTGCTTTGTGCATCGTTTATGTCAGTAAGTGTTTGTATGTAGTAATGATGTGAGAGTATGAAATGTGATGCATATGTAAGTATGATGCAGTAATCAAAAAGCAGTTTAAGTCATTCATTGTAATTCAGCACAGTCATTAAGCACTAATCAATATTAATTAATTGTACGGATACCTGTATTTTTTACAGTTGTCACATTCTCCCCCTGTTAAGAAAATTTCATCCTCGAAATTTGTACTACCTTAACTCCTTAGGGTTTCATTATGCGTGTATGTATATGAATGATACTGAGGTAACTACAAAACCGAATCTAACCTTATTCACATCAGGTGAATTCCACAAAAGGGGAGTTTTGACCAATGGATTCTTCAACTTTCGAGTAAATAAATGGTAAGGATTAGTGTGTTGACATTCTTGAATTGCGAAAATGCACCGAATGAAATACAAGCAAATCTGGTATATCATTGTCTTGACTCGTAGTTGCATCTGGAATGTTTAAATGACAAGTCAAACAGAAGTATGTGTAGTTTTATGTGAAATGGTTGACCATGATTAGCACAAGCTACAAATTTGTAATGACGCCACAAGGTGTCGTAATTGGCATATTTCAACAATAATGGTGACCGAGCAAATTCACCGTGCTTGAAATCAAAGGTAAGTTTTCTGAAACAAATATGAGAATTTGATTTAATCAGTGTCATGGGGTTTTCAATCGAATGTGGAACATCAATGAACTTTCGTTTCTAATTGAAGATGGAAAGCAATAAACACTGTAAGGTATTCAATTTACAATGAAAGAATTCTTAGGAGGTACACTGGGATATGAAATGATTCATTGTCTTAAGACACAACTGTGTTAAGACCGCTTTACTTGATAAACATAAGGGATTTAGAACAAATAAATAGACGATTAAATCCGTGTATGAGGTGCGTAACCAAATTAGCGCAAGCTTCAATTTTATGAAAGTTTCACCGCAAGGTGTCGAATTCAACAAACGATTTAGTGGAGTCGTAGACCAACCAAGTCTACTACGACCCGAAACAAAAGAACCTTTGCAAAAAATATTTGAATATGATGCCCTCAATACATCATACGGCGCCTTAAATTGAATATGCGAAATGGATAAGTTCAAGCAATTGAACTTGGTTTCAGCGTAACCTGTCAATAAACGTATGTACCAATCAAGGGAAATCTCAGCATGGTTACAAATATAAACCAGGAATGTGTCTTGATAGAAAAGAAGTTTCAAGAGAGTGTGTTGACTTGATAACAAAGGAGCCAACAATTACAAGAATGTAGGTTATTTGAATCATTGACCAATAGTTAGCTTTAGCAAAATAACATTTGAACTTTAATGAGGCGTTTATTCGAAGCGAAACCACATGCGTGGCAAATGGTGCATGTGTGACATATAAGTTTCCGAGTACTTAAATGTCACACCCCGAATTTCCACGTGTCACCGGTGGGCCCGGTAGGGGAGTATCGTGACGTGGTTGGCAACATAATAGTCAAACAACACAATATTTAAATGCACAGCGGAAGCAACGTATAGATTTAATTCAACCAAACAATATTGTAATATTAAGTATCACAATTAGTCGAATATAAATCCACAGGTAGATCAAATACAAAGGAAAACAAATGTTCAACAGTTTATGACATCCAAGCTGGCGAGACTTAATGTGGATGCTAGGAGACAAGCCAGCCTATTTCGCGTAGTACCTGCACTTAACCTTTTTAAGAAAAATACGTCAGTTTACACTGGTAAATACAATCAACCGACTCATTTTGAAAAGAGTTTAAGAAAATGCATTTAAGGCACAAGGCACAAATAATATTTTATAACTTGGGATAATTATTTAAAATATATAATACTTGTAGGGATTTACATGTTCCTTATGCGTTCAGTAGCCCGGATCGAGCCGGGTTAAAGATCAATTAACACACCACTTTATTTATGAGACACTGACAGGTGTACGCCTACACCTGAGTGCTAAGGTCGTGGCCATTTCGTAAAATGATGCCAGGGATATCCGGGACACGGTCATTAACCCCCCAAAGGCTTTAAGCAAACAAAACAATATTAAATGAGACGTCTCAATACTTTCATTATCATTTATTCAATCAAAGATTCAACGCCCCGACCAAGCGGTATTTTATATACCGTACCCCAAGCCCGTATAGGGAAAATAAGTTAAAAGTATTTACCTGAATAAATATAGTTCAAAATCAGCGAGTGCAAATATATTTTACTGGTTCTCCTAATCTGGAACGAAGGTTTATAATAACCTATTAGAATCCTAACGGGTCTTTAGTTAAGCTTACGCTTAGACCGGTTAGTTTTAAAGATACGGTTCGTACGCACGATTAAGCGAAGACCGGATAGAATGTGATTTAGACCCGACAAGTTTGAAGACTTGCTTACTATGGGTATATGATACACATTCTGGATTTTGAGATAAAACCGATAAGGTTTGACCCGTTTCGGCTAATTTATGTAAACTAGTTACATAAACCGAACCGAACGCGCGTGAAGCGTAACGGGTATCCGTAAGAGTCCTAAACAGGTTTCCTAAGTTAACACACCTTAAATAAGTTGTGATATCAGTAGGATATCACCCATGATGCCCAAAACGAGTTTAATCTCATAATAAGCCCCGTAGGGGTATTTTGGTCATTTTAAAGATTATAAAAGGATTTAATTAGACACCTGTGATCCGGGTCTGAGTTGATCAGTAAAATTTCTTATTTTAACAGGTTATAACCTTTGGTAATAAGTCTTATATATTAAAATAGTTTTAAACCCAAACTATGCGTTAATTACGCGTATAAAGTCGTTTTAAGCGATGTACGGGTTAAAATACGATTCTGAGTTTTCTGATCAAATAAACAGGCTCAAAATACTCCATTTATTATTTAAAATCAATAGCAATTGGATTGGCGTTAAAAGGATTTGTAAAACTCATTTTATGGCCGAAAAGGGTATTTTTGGTATTAACCGAATCAAGGCGATAAACCTAGCTTATGATCAGTTTAAAAATAATTAAAAATCTTTAAAAATCCTAAAATATTATATTACATCAGTGGGCAAAAGGTTTCATGTCAAAAATTGGGTTTAGATAGGCTTTACGCTAATGACGCCGTTTAATTAATAAAAGCGTTCTTAATTACGTCATTAAGCATAACTCCTAATCTAGACCTCCGATTAACGTGAGATTTTTGGGACATGCATAATAATCAGTAACTAAGGTTATGGCACTTTCACATTTCCAAAAATCTCGTTTTATGGTCATGAGGGCATTATGGTCAATATTTAGGCGATTAACGGAAACATCGGACGATTAGGGATTCGAGTGGTATAAACGCAGAGGCTTATACACACATGTAACTAGGTCCTAATGGAACCTTAAGGCATGTCTAAACCTATATAAATTGGGTCAGAACTGAGGTCAACGCAAAAGTCAAACCTTTGCGTCTTTCGGCTCCGAATCGGTTCTAAATAGAAAGTTGTCGAATCAAACAAGCGTAGACAAGTTGTTATACTTATTTTCAAGTTATATGACTGATAAAACAGGTTACACGCCTTCCGTATCATTAAATATGCGATTAAGGTTTCTGTTGACTTTTTCGGAAAACCTTTGACTCAACAAACGTCATGGTTAGGATTCAAATCAGTGAGTGACCTTTTAGGGGTTTAATAACCATATAAATACCAACTTATAATGACTTTCGATTCGACAAATCTCTGGACCGATTGTGATTTATCACAAAGTCAAACCGTAGTTACGACGGTTTGATTTCTAGGCCTTAAACTAAGTATAAATGAATTTAGAAAGGTTAAACATACTTACACACAACTAATGGATGATATGGAAAGCTTGGATCAGTTCTTGAGCTCTTGAAAATGTCCAGAAGATGAAATGTTCATGTATGTGGAAAATGTGACTTTTTATAACAACTTCAAACACCACGGATGATCAACAACTAAGTCTAGGGATGTTACCAAAGTGCCAACATGTGTCCTACATGCTAAAAACCAGTTTAGCAAGCCCATAGAATCGAAAACTTGCATTTTAAGTCGGTTACAAGCTTCAACAGGCAGCTGCCTGTTTTTTCAGCATCTGCAGGTCGCACGCGGCCCGCGTGGCCTTCTGCTATGTCTGAGGCGGGCCGCGAGGCCCTTCTGGTCAGGCCACACATGTTTTATTTATTTGCACTTTGGCCCCTAGTCCCCCGAAAGGTCGTTTTCACCACCCAACTTGCATATGAAGCTTTGTTATTTAATATATGGGGCTTTAAGACTTATACCCACTTTGTTAAGTCCTCGGGTAACTTTGTGATCACCCGAAAAGCCCTAAATTTCAATGTTGACGATTTTAACCCTCACACACGAATTTTATCACAACTTGCTCATACGATAACGAAACTTCATGAAATTTTTGTGGTACATTCTAGTGAGCATAATTAATCGTTACAAAGCTTCGGGTTTGTCAAAAGGTCACTCAGAGGTATAACTTAAACATGTTGGCACATTCAACCCCTGTAGTTTGTAATCTCTCACTTTCTTTCACAATTCGCTTCGTATGATCCATGATCTATTCGTTTAAGGTTATAAACATCATGTAGGGTTATTGCAAAGTATATTTATTCATTGATGACACTTTGGACCCTTCTATATACACAGTTTCACTGTTTGTCAACTTTAGTCCTCTAAGAACCTTCTTTCACACGTTCAAACCTATGACACGTGTCAACACATTATAGGACGTAAATTTCCGAGGTGTTACATCCTCACCCCCTTAAAATAAATCTCGACCCGAGATTTACTGAAATAAGTAAGGGTATTTTTCTTTCATCGTGGATTCAACCTCCCACGTGAATTCGGGACCTCTTCGGGCATCCCATTTGACCTTTACAAAAGGTATATGTTTCCTTCGAAGCTTCCTCACCTGTCGATCTTCGATCGACAAAGGTTTTTCCACAAATTTCAAGCTCTCATCAATATGCACATCTGTATAGGGTATAACCACTGATTCGTTAGCGAAACACTTCTTCAGATTGCAGATGTGGAACACATTGTGTATACTACTGAGCTCTTCAGGTAAGTTTAACTTGTAGGCAACTGACCCGACACGTTCGATAACCTCGAAAGGTCCTATGTATCTCGGGCTTAGCTTACCTTTCTTACCAAATCGCATCACTCCCTTCCAGGGTGACACTTTAAGTAGGACTTTTTCACCTACTTCGAAGTGAGAATCCTTACGATTTGGATCAGCGTAAATCTTCTGCCTATTCCGGGCAGCTTGGAGATTGTTACGAATCTGGACAATCTTGTCCGTCGTTTCAAACACGATCTCTGGTCCTGATAACTAGACTTCTCCAACTTCCGCCTAACAAACAGGCGATCTACACTTTCTACCGTATAATGCCTCAAAAGGTGCAGCCTTGATGCTGGTATGGTAGCTATTGTTGTAGGAGAATTCGATCAATGGCAGGTTCTTATCCCAGCTACCTCCCAAATTGATCGCACATGCACGCAGCATGTCTTCTAACGTTTGAATAGTACGCTCACTCTGACCGTCAGTCTGTGGATGGTAAGCCGTACTAAAGTTCAAACGTGTGCCCAAAGATTGTTGGAAACTTTTCCAAAAATGTGATGTATATCTAGTATCTCGGTCAGAGATAATAGCTACAGGTATGCCATGTAGAGCTACAATCTTATCAACGTACAGTTGGGCTAACATATCGGAGCTGTAGGTCTCCTTAATGGGTAGGAAATGTGCTGACTTAGTCAGTCGGTCAACTATCACCCAGATGGTGTCATTTCCTTTCCTTGTCTTAGGTAACTTGGTGATAAAATCCATAGTTACCATTTCCCACTTCCAAGTAGGAAGTTCAGGTTGTTGTAGTAAACCTGACGGTTTTTGATGTTCTGCCTTGACTTGCGCACACGTCAAGCATTTAGCTACATAGGTAGCTACAGACTTCTTCAAGCCTATCCACCAATAATTTGCCCTAAGATCCTGGTACATTTTATCAGCTCTAGGATGAACAGAATATTTAGAGCTGTGGGCTTCCTGGAGGATAACATCTCGGAGTCCTCCATAAATTGGAACCCATATCCGTCCATTCAATCTAAGAATTCCATCCTTACTAAGAGATAACTGCTCCTTAGTTACTCCTAGCTTTTCGTTAGGATAGTTAGCTTCCAACACAGCTTCCTTCTGTGCAGCTAACAACCTTTCTATCAAGCTGTTCTTTAATTCCATGCTCTTGGCATTGATTCGGATGGGTTTCACCTTCTCCTTCCGACTCAAGGCATCGGCGACTACATTCGCCTTGCCGGGATGGTATCTTATTTCACAATCGTAATCATTCAGAGTTTCCATCCAACGACGTTGCCTCATGTTCAAGTCCTTCTGGTTGAACAGATGTTGAAGGCTTTTGTGATCAGAATAGATCACACATTTTATTCCATATAAGTAGTGCCTCCACAGTTTTAGTGCGAATACAACTGCACCCAACTCCAAGTCGTGGGTGGTGTAATTCTTTTCGTGCACCTTTAACTGCCGTGAAGCATAGGCAATGACTTTGCCTTTCTGCATAAGCACACATCCCATCCCTGTGTGTGATGCATCACAATAAACTACAAACTCCTCTATTCCATCAGGCAATGTCAGTACTGGAGCATTGCTCAACTTTTGTTTCAGAATATCGAAGGATTCCTGCTGCTTAGGACCCCAGTCAAACTTAATCTTCTTACGTGTCAGCGAAGTCAGGGGTGCAGCAATCCTTGAAAAGTTTTCTATGAATCGCCTATAGTATCCTGCCAAACCTAGGAAGCTACGAATTTCTGTAGGCGTCTTTGGCTCATGCCAATTCATGACTGCTTCAACTTTAGCAGGATCTACTTGGATACCATGCTCACTAACAACATGCCCAAGAAATTGGACTGCTCGAAGCCAGAATTCACACTTCGAGAACTTGGCATAGAGCTTTTCTTTATGAAGTAGTTCCAATATGCAGTGAAGATGCTTCTCGTGGTCAGCTTGGTTCTTTGAGTAGATGAGGATATCGTCGATGAAAACGATGACGAATTTATCTAAGTGCGGCTTGCAAACGCGATTCATGAGATCCATGAATGCGGCCGGTGCATTGGTGAGCCCAAAAGGCATCACTAGGAACTCGTAATGACCATAACGAGTCCTAAATGCAGTCTTGTGTACGTCTTCATCTCTCACCTTCAATTGATGGTAGCCTGACCTCAAGTCAATCTTTGAGAAGAAACTTGCCCCTTGAAGTTGATCGAACAGATCGTCGATTCTGGGCAAAGGATACCTATTCTTGATAGTTACCTTATTAAGCTCACGGTAGTCGATGCACAGTCGCATCGATCCATCCTTCTTCTTTACAAATAAAACCGGTGCTCCCCAAGGAGACGAACTAGGTTTGATGAAACCTTTGGCTAGCAAATCATCTAGCTGTGTTCTCAATTCCTTCATCTCTGTTGGTGCCAACCTATAAGGCGCCCTTGCCACTGGTGCTGATCCAGGAATAATGTCAACTCTGAATTCTACTTGCCTCTCTGGTGGCAACCCAGGAAGTTCTTCAGGAAAAACATCAGGGTATTCAGAAACGACGGGTATATCCCCAATCTTGGGCTTCGGCTCATCTATAATCACTTGTGCCATGTAGATGACACAACCTTTCTTTAAACACTTAGAGTCCTTGAGTATAGACATTTTCGCGGGTAGCCCATACTGGGTATCTCCCTGGATAGTAAGTGATTCTCCAGACGGAGTCTTGATCATCACTTGCTTCTTATTGCAAACAATCTGGGCCTGGTTATGAGATAACCAGTCCATACCCAATACTATGTCAAAGCCGGCTAACTTAAAGGGAAGTAGGGATAAAGGAAAAGAGTGATTCCTAATGGATATGAAACATCCATCTAAGATAGTTGAGGCGGTTTCTAAAGTACCATCTGCTAGTTCCACCTCATACTTCACACTTAAGTTCTTAACAGGTAGTTTTAATAATTCACAAAACTTATTATCTACGAACGACTTATCAGCGCCCGAATCAAATAACACTCTCGCAAAAAACATCATTTACGAGGAAGGTACCTGTTATCACGTTGTCGTTCTTTACGGCTTCCTTAGCATCCATCCTGAAGACCCTAGAATTGGTCTTCTTAGCCTCTTCCGGCTTCTTGGCATATTTTGGGAAATTGCTCCTGATGTGCCCCTTTTCATTGCAACCATAGCAGGTCACATCCTTTATCTTCTTGCAATCCACGGTTTTGTGTTCCCTGGATTTGCATAACCCACATGCAAAAGGTTTTGATTGTGATTGTGAGTTGGATTCAAACCTGCACTTCCCAAAGTGCTGTCTCTTGCATGTTTTACATCTGGGTTTTTCACCCGACTGTTGACCATCCTTCTTAAAACCTGACCCCTTCTTTTGGTCATTGTTTCCCTTCTGCTTCTTGTCTGATCGTCGTGAGTTGTCATCCTCACGCTTCCTCTTTTCGGTATCATTTTTCCTTTGTGACCTCAGCCTGACAGCATCTGAGGTCAGAGATAACGATATGTCCGTTACTGACCGAAAAGTGGTTGGTTTGGAGGCCTTTACACTTGCTTTGATTTCCGGTTCCAACCCCCCGATAAAACGAGCTATACGTTTAGGCTCCGGAGTTACCAAGTAAGGGACCAACCTTGACAAAGTATTGAAAGTGGTAAGGTAGGCCTAACAGTCCAGGTTTTTCATGACCAGCGCCAGGAAATCAGATTCAATTCTCTCAACCTCATGTTGAGGGCAGAAATTTTCTTTGATTGGTGCCATGAACTGTTCCCAGGTCATGTTGTATAGCGGGACTTTCCCTGTGGCTTGGATCAAAGATCTCCACCAGGCTAAGGCTTCTCCTTTGAAAGACTGTGAGACAAACTTCACAATATCCCTATTATGACAACCACTGATATCCACCACAGTATCCATTTCGTCCATCCAAGTCATGCAATCAACAGCTCCTTTTTCCCCATTGAAGTCTCTGGGTTTGCACGACACGAAGTATTTATAGGTGCAACCCCTATTACGAGGTTCTTGGTTCTGTACAACTCTTTGGGATGGATTACTCCTTTGATTCGAGGAGTGGTGAGAATTACTGTTGTGGGCAGTGTGGGTCCTGGAGGGTGTTCTAGTGTGTGATGCAGAATGGGTCCTCGTATGGGTACCACTTGATCCATGGTGTTGTCTATCCATAGCTCTGTTAACCGCATTGTCTATCATAGCTTGCAACTCTGCACCCGCTACGTTTACATGAGCATTTTCATTTACTATCCCTGGGTGACTGTTGACCTCGTTTGAGTCTGCCATGTATCTTGAACTATAACATATCGACAATAATTTATTGGTGAGTTTATTATAGAATTGACTTTTATGGCAATTTTATTAACCGTGGTAGCATAGACCATAAATGGTTAATTTATTACTCATATAAATTTAGGATTTCTAATATGATTTATCCTAATTATAAAACAATAACAGTTATTATTTGCACATAAGGCCTAGTCACAGGGACAATATAGATCATAAGCTATGATTTCAGAGAATCAAAGCATGAAGGTTTGAACAAAGTTCATTACCTTTATCAGACAGGGTCACAGACTAATACTGTCTTTTGTCTCATATAAAAATGAGAAGGACCCGTAGGCATTCCATTACCAATGGATGGTAAAAGAACCGATCATATTTATTAATGATTTAACCCATGATTCAGAGATCATTTTTATTGGGTCAGGAATCTTCTTAAAGAATCCTTATATAAAATGACGTGTGTGATTTTAACGAATCACATCTGCCAAGAGTGTTAACATGTTTTCAGACGTTAACTGGGATTGGAACCTTTTATACAGGTCTTACCATTTTGGCCAAGTCTTATAATGACATGTAGGCTAGGTTTTACCTTTAAGATCCTTAATTGATATTTAAGAGGCAGATCATTTACAAAAGGAATGATGTTATTTTGTTTATTTCATGCATAATATATAAAGGCTTTAAATAATAGAAATAAAATTTCCAAACTTAACATTCCATTTTAATATACAAGTAGTACACTTCTGCCCTAAACGGGACTTTTACTAATACTTGCCCACGCAGGAGCTATACTGATAACACATGTCCTCACAGGGACTATTTACAAACATAAGTGTCCACGCAGGGACTAATAAGACAAGTCCTCGTAGGGACTAAGTACAAAGGTAGATGTCCACGCAGGGACTACATACACATATAAATAAATGTCCACGTAGGGACTTGATTTAATCAAGGAAATACGACAATATATATTGGGATTTAACGATCCCTTTTCTTCTTTCCCTTTAGCAAATCTGCTAAACCACTCATGAATCCTTGGTTCTTCTTACGCTCTCTCTGGAGGTCTCGCTCAACCCTATCCAACCTATGACGGAGCTCCACCTGCTCAGGAGGAGGAACCCGTGGTGGCTGATGCTGAAATGGTGGCTGAGTAGGTACTTGATACCCACTAGCTGGATGTCCCATTCCCCAAGGGGTTCCATATGGTCCCTCAGGGTTTTGGGTATAGTAGTTTGCTGCCACTAGGTAGGGGTCGGCCTCGGCATAGTTATAATTATGGTATGTTGGCGGTCCATAAGTGTTGTAAGCTGCCGGAGCAGTAAAAGCAGGGATTGGGTGGCCAAAACCCGGTGATGGCGGTACAATAGGTGCCGAATTCACCTCCGAAACTGGAACTGAAGGTCCTCCCATCTGTGGAACTTCATAAGTAGGCGGGTAATGGCTGCCGCTAGAGTGTTGAGGGGTGTTGAGACGAAAATCCACCTCCCGTGTTGAGATCCGTGCGCCAGTCCTCCTACGTCTTGGTGGTTCTGGAGGCTCTACATGAACTGGCGGCGGTGGAGGCGGTGGCGTGACTGCCTCGAAATGGGGATCCCCAGAGGGATCTTGCTGCTGCTGAGGTGTCTGCTGGTGAGGTGATGAGTGTTCAGATGGCGTATAATACCACTCACATCTTTCGAACCTCGCCATGTGACTATCCGGACCTTGGTAGGGTGGTCCGTGGTAAGATGAACCATCAGAGATTGAAAAAGGATGGTTCCGGGATCCGGTTGAAGCTTCGACGGGATCTGTGTCCTCGTCCATATCTGGATCACCAGAAAAGTGATCCTCCGGCCCTAGTGGGTTAAAGCCTAATGGTTCTGGTAGGTACTCCGCTGGGTTGAACTGACCCTGAAATACCGGAGTAGGGTCGCCGAAGGAATGGTGTGACGGAGATTGCTGTTGCTGGTCGTGGGGCTCATTCTCTGATTGAGGCCCAAAGGAGTGTTGATATGAAGGCGTTGAAACATGTGATGTGGATCGTCTGGCAAGCTCCTCATAAACCCTCCAAGGTTCTTGATGATTGTGACTCCTTGTAGAAGAAGAAGTTCGTCGGTGCGAAGGACCTGCCTCATGGTCGTTAGGCGCGCTAACTTGCCCTCTTCCTCGTCCTCTGAATCTTGGCGGCATTGCTTAACCTGTTAATATAAACAAGGTAACACCAAGGAAAAATAATAAAGGGCAAAATTTAAAATTTTAAAATAAAACATTTTCGGATTATTCCTAAGTTCTTTGTCTAGACTCGAAGATTTAGGAATGTGCAATTTTGTCATTGAGATTAAACACAAAAGGCTAGTGTTTAATTCACTCAATGTTGGCTCTGATACCAACCTGTCACACCCCGAATTTCCACGTGTCACCGGTGGGCCCGGTAGGGGAGTATCGTGACGTGGTTGGCAACATAATAGTCAAACAACACAATATTTAAATGCACAGCGGAAGCAACGTATAGATTTAATTCAACCAAACGATATTGTAATATTAAGTATCACAATTAGTCGAATATAAATCCACAGGTAGATCAAATACAAAGGAAAACAAATGTTCAACAGTTTATGACATCCAAGCTGGCGAGACTTAATGTGGATGCTAGGAGACAAGCCAGCCTATTTCGCGTAGTACCTGCACTTAACCTTTTTAAGAAAAATACGTCAGTTTACACTGGTAAATACAATCAACCGACTCATTTTGAAAAGAGTTCAAGAAAATGCATTTAAAGCACAAGGCACAAATAATATTTTATAACTTGGGATAATTATTTAAAATATATAATACTTGTAGGGATTTACATGTTCCTTATGCGTTCAGTAGCCCGGATCGAGCCGGGTTAAAGATCAATTAACACACCACTTTATTTATGAGACACTGACAGGTGTACGCCTACACCTGAGTGCTAAGGTCGTGGCCATTTCGTAAAATGATGCCAGGGATATCCGGGACACGGTCATTAACCCCCCAAAGGCTTTAAGCAAACAAAACAATATTAAATGAGACGTCTCAATACTTTCATTATCATTTATTCAATCAAAGATTCAACGCCCCGACCAAGCGGTATTTTATATACCGTACCCCAAGCCCGTATAGGGAAAATAAGTTAAAAGTATTTACCTGAATAAATATAGTTCAAAATCAGCGAGTGCAAATATATTTTACTGGTTCTCCTAATCTGGAACGAAGGTTTATAATAACCTATTAGAATCCTAACGGGTCTTTAGTTAAGCTTACGCTTAGACCGGTTAGTTTTAAAGATACGGTTCGTACGCACGATTAAGCGAAGACCGGATAGAATGTGATTTAGACCCGACAAGTTTGAAGACTTGCTTACTATGGGTATATGATACACATTCTGGATTTTGAGATAAAACCGATAAGGTTTGACCCGTTTCGGCTAATTTATGTAAACTAGTTACATAAACCGAACCGAACGCGCGTGAAGCGTAACGGGTATCCGTAAGAGTCCTAAACAGGTTTCCTAAGTTAACACACCTTAAATAAGTTGTGATATCAGTAGGATATCACCCATGATTCCCAAAACGAGTTTAATCTCATAATAAGCCCCGTAGGGGTATTTTGGTCATTTTAAAGATTATAAAAGGATTTAATTAGACACCTGTGATCCGGGTCTGAGTTGATCAGTAAAATTGCTTATTTTAACAGGTTATAACCTTTGGTAATAAGTCTTATATATTAAAATAGTTTTAAACCCAAACTATGCGTTAATTACGCGTATAAAGTCGTTTTAAGCGATGTACGGGTTAAAATATGATTCTGAGTTTTCTGATCAAATAAACAGGCTCAAAATACTCCATTTATTATTTAAAATCAATAGCAATTGGATTGGCGTTAAAAGGATTTGTAAAACTCATTTTATGGCCGAAAAGGGTATTTTTGGTATTAACCGAATCAAGGCGATAAACCTAGCTTATGATCAGTTTAAAAATAATTAAAAATCTTTAAAAATCCTAAAATATTATATTACATCAGTGGGCAAAAGGTTTGATGTCAAAAATTGGGTTTAGATAGGCTTTACGCTAATGACGCCGTTTAATTAATAAAAGCGTTCTTAATTACGTCATTAAGCATAACTCCTAATCTAGACCTCCGATTAACGTGAGATTTTCGGGACATGCATAATAATCAGTAACTAAGGTTATGGCACTTTCACATTTCCAAAAATCTCGTTTTATGGTCATGAGGGCATTATGGTCAATATTTAGGCGATTAACGGAAACATCGGACGATTAGGGATTCGAGTGGTATAAACGCAGAGGCTTATACACACATGTAACTAGGTCCTAATGGAACCTTAAGGCATGTCTAAAACTATATAAATCGGGTCAGAACTGAGGTCAACGCAAAAGTCAAACCTTTGCGTCTTTCGGCTCCGAATCGGTTCTAAATAGAAAGTTGTCGAATCAAACAAGCGTAGACAAGTTGTTATACTTATTTTCAAGTTATATGACTGATAAAACAGGTTACACGCCTTCCGTATCATTAAATATGCGATTAAGGTTTCTGTTGACTTTTTCGGAAAACCTTTGACTCGACAAACGTCATGGTTAGGATTCAAATCAGTGAGTGACCTTTTAGGGGTTTAATAACCATATAAATACCAACTTATAATGACTTTCGATTCGACAAATCTCTGGACCGATTGTGATTTATCACAAAGTCAAACCGTAGTTACGACGGTTTGATTTCTAGGCCTTAAACTAAGTATAAATGAATTTAGAAAGGTTAAACATACTTACACACAACTAATGGATGATATGGAAAGCTTGGATCAGTTCTTGAGCTCTTGAAAATGTCCAGAAGATGAAATGTTCATGTATGTGGAAAATGTGACTTTTTATAACAACTTCAAACACCACGGATGATCAACAACTAAGTCTAGGGATGTTACCAAAGTGCCAACATGTGTCCTACATGCTAAAAACCAGTTTAGCAAGCCCATAGAATCGAAAACTTGCATTTTAAGTCGGTTACAAGCTTCAACAGGCAGCTGCCTGTTTTTTCAGCATCTGCAGGTCGCACGCGGCCCGCGTGGCCTTCTGCTATGTCTGAGGCGGGCCGCGAGGCCCTTCTGGTCAAGCCACACATGTTTTATTTATTTGCACTTTGGCCCCTAGTCCCCCGAAAGGTCGTTTTCACCACCCAACTTGCATATGAAGCTTTGTTATTTAATATATGGGGCTTTAAGACTTATACCCACTTTGTTAAGTCCTCGGGTAACTTTGTGATCACCCGAAAAGCCCTAAATTTCAATGTTGACGATTTTAACCCTCACACACGAATTTTATCACAACTTGCTCATACGATAACGAAACTTCATGAAATTATTGTGGTACATTCTAGTGAGCATAATTAATCGTTACAAAGCTTCGGGTTTGTCAAAAGGTCACTCAGAGGTATAACTTAAACATGTTGGCACATTCAACCCCTGTAGTTTGTAATCTCTCACTTTCTTTCACAATTCGCTTCGTATGATCCATGATCTATTCGTTTAAGGTTATAAACATCATGTAGGGTTATTGCAAAGTATATTTATTCATTGATGACACTTTGGACCCTTCTATATACATAGTTTCACTGTTTGTCAACTTTAGTCCTCCAAGAACCTTCTTTCACACGTTCAAACCTATGACACGTGTCAACACATTATAGGACGTAAATTTCCGAGGTGTTACATTAAACAATGAGTATGAAGAAGTGACCAAGTATCAAAGCAATGTGTGTTCGCTCTCAGCGAAGAAAATTAACGTGATGCAACTACCATTAAGGGGAGTAGAGATGCAGACATCCATCGGCTAGAAGCAAAAGTGGAGATTTTAACAAAAGAAGTTTTGAGTACTTTCTGTTTGGTTAACTGAATTAGCATGTTGGTTAGGATAACGGGGTTTGTTTGAGTTTATCAGGTGTGATTCCTAAGCGACAACCTTTACGAGTTTTGACATGGGTTCCCAAAGGATTTAGCACATGTTTTCTAGGTTTAAAGTCTCGCATTCTGTGTAAAACGGATTTGTGCATTGCGCAGGAATCCCAATCTCTGTGCAGGTTTAAAACAAGTTATTGTCCCACAATTCCCCGGTATACTTTCTTCCTGAATTCACATATAATGACACTCAATCATCGATCAGTCTTAAAATAGTAGTTAGGTCCTCATGGTTAGTTAAATAACTCGTTAATCCTTGGCAAGAGTTGCCAACTCTTGTTGGTGCTCGTTCGGCTCCTGGTAATTGATGCTCATTTGAAAATCATCGTCCTTCTACTTGACGAGCAGAACTGGTGTTACTCAAAACGGGAAACTTGGTCAGTTAACTTCCTTCTCCATCAACTACTAAAGATGTACTGACAATCCTTGCATCTCCGAAGGTGTAAGTCGCTAAGGTGCATCGACTGCAGGCGCAGCGTCTGAAATTAAATCGATGCGAAGTTCGTCTTGTCGTTGAGGAGATAATTCAGGCAAGTCTTCGGGGAAGACTTCAGACTATTCCCTTATCACAGGGATACCTCCCAACTTCGGCTTAGCGGATTCCTTGTCCATAATGTGTGCTAGGAAGGCATCGCGTCCTTTGCGTGAAAACTCCCGTGCCCTCAAGCCCTAGTAATTTGTAGAGGCGTATCCTGCTTCATGGGTCACAATTGCTTCGTTGTTCGTCATCGGGTTGCGGATAAAGCCTCCGCTCAATTGCTCGACAACCGGTCCATCCCAATTATCACGTCAAGGCTTCCTATTAGCTAGTTTCTATTGAGTGCGGGTTATTTAAGTTACCCTTTTACTAAACCAAGTATATTCATGAGATACGAAGCTATGGTCGGCACTAGTGTTAAACAACATAGGTGCAACATTTTTTGTTGATAGAGAACGTACCAGTAATCGCATCTGGATCCTGGCATGCTTCACGAGCTCTAATGATGGATGCCCCTTCATGGTCTTGGTCAATCCTTCTTGGGCAATCTTTCCTAAAGTGCCCAAAGCTCCCACATCTGTAGCAGCCCAGAATTTTCTCATTGTTATTTCCGCCTTGGCTATTGTCATCATTTCCTCCTTTTATGGGACTCTTCGCCCAACAGACATCTTTGTTGTGTCCTTTCTTTCTGCACCTACCACACTTAGGCTTCTGGCATCGACCTTCGTGGTGAAACTTGCACTTATCACATCTCGGCTTAGTCCCCAAGTAAATCTTTACATCGGCTTGATTGTTGTTAGGGCAATCTTTCTTGAAATGCCCTTTGTCCCCACAGTCAATACAACCTCGAATATATTTTTGTTCATCCTTGGTCATACTTTGATAGTCGTTCTTAACGTTGCTTCCTCTGTGATCTCCGTTACCAACTTGTCCTTCGTTTCCAAGTCCCGTTCCGATCTGATACGTTTCCTTGACATGCCCTACTTTGTTCGCAGACATCACTTCTTCCATACCTACATGGCGCAGCATGATGAAATAGGCAGTCGTCGCACTTAGGTAGGATACCCATGTACTCTTTTCCCTTTTTGGCTTTGTTCATTCGGGTATCCTCCTGGAAGTCAGTGAGCTTCCTTTTGTCCTTTTCGGATGACTCTACCTGAGTTTCCTTCTTCTCGTCAGGGTTTGAAAGTTCTTCCAGTCTAATTGCTTCTTTACTGAGTGTCGCACTTAACTTGACCGCATCGATGGTTGTTGGCGGAGCTGATACCGTCATTAAGCGCAGGATCTGAGGTACCAGTCCCCAGATGAATGGCTCCATCCTTTTCAACTCTGGTTCCACTAGGTACGGAACAACCCACGACAGATCGTGAAGTTTTTGCACGTACTCCGCCACATTTGGACCTTCCGTCCTTAGCTTCCAGAATTCGAATTCCAGCTTCTGGATCGCCATCTGAGAACAATACTCCTTACGCATCATTTCCCTCAGCTCACCCCATGTTAAAGCATTCGTAGCAGCTTTGCCCATTATTCAAATCTGAGAGTTCCACCATGACCAGGCCCCATCTTGAAACAATCCTGACGCATATGTGACTTGCTGCTCTGACGTACATCCGCTTATTCGAAAAATAGAATCCATATTTTCGGTCCATTTCACAAAGGCTATGGCACCTCCAGTGCCGTCGAATTTCGGAGGCTCGCAGTTGAGGAACTGCCAGTAGGTACAGCCATGAGGTGGGTTGTTTCCTGAGGTACCTCCGCTAGTTTCAGAGCGCAAGGCCTCGTGCTGTGCTATCGCTTGTGAAATTAGTTCTTGTAACTCAGCCTCTGTTGTGGGCAATCATGTCTCTCTTTGTGGAGACATCTTCTAAAAGAAGATGGCGTTGGTCAGGTCATAACAAGTATAGTAAGTACATGTAATAATATTTATCAACGTAAGTAAACACATAACATCCCAATCATAACGTAAACAAGTAATTCAACAATGTATGTAATGAGAATGTTGCGATTGAGCTTTCATATATCAATGACCACAAATACAGTTTTACATGTTCTACAATGTACCATACATCAAAAGGGGCTAAAGGGTCACATCACCCTTGTCCTCATCGTCTATCAAACTACAAAAGTGAAAAAGTCAAAAGTCACAAAGTGGTCTTCAAAAAGACTGTGCAATATGGGCTCAATAGCTACACTCTCATCAAAAGTATGCTACCTGCATAAAACCAAAAACTGCTATACTGATGGTGGAGGAGGAGGAGGTGGAGGAACGAAAAGCAACCTGCGCAAATGCGCTAAATCCTCCTCAAGAGCATGAACGATACGCAACATATAGCTAATCTGCTGCTCCATAGTAAGGAAACGAATGTCAAAATCTGGGTATGGCAGGAGAGGAGCGGGGGGAGTCGCGAACGGTGACTCACAAGGACAAGGTGGAGGACGCGGAATCCTCTCTAACTCCATGACTCTGTGACACAACATCTCCTGCTGGAGCTGTAACGACAAAAGCAGGTCATCCCTCGTGTATCTTGTGTAATGTGAAGGATGATATGGATCAGAAACAGGTATCGTGTTGGGCGGAAACCAAATCAGTGGCTCGCCCGATGGTGCAGAAGCAAAAGGTGCAGTATGTGTAAACTCTGGCATGAAAGGAAAGGCTGCTGACACAGGAGGAATATGACTAGGCTGCTGACTCGATGGACCTTCCCCTGGATGGTGTGGAGGGATATCCTGTAAGAACGTGACCGGTAGATCAGTGCGGTGAATGTCAGATACATGTGGGTGAAATGGGGCAATGTCAACTGGTGCATGTGTAGGTACAGGTGGGGGAGTAACAGGTCTAACAAAAGGAGGTAAGTCATCGTCATCCTCCATCCACCCATTGTGGGTGAATGCATATCTGGGGTCTACATGGTCAGCAAAAGGAGCATGGTCTGCAGGCGTAGGTAGAGGGTCAGGTAACAGTGGTGCAACAACTGGTATGTCAACAAGTGCAGGGTCATGCTCAGCCAGAGGATCGTGAGCAGGTATAGGCTCGGGTGCAAGCATAGGCTCAGGGTCGGCTGGTGCTAAGTCAAGATCAGCGGGTACATCAACGAGCTGATCGTCAGGAATGACAGGTGCTTCAAAAGGCTGATCATCAGGGACAAAATCAATCTCATGCTCAGGATCAAAGTCGTGTGGAAAGACAGGATCAAACTCATCATCAAGCTCGAAGTCCTGTGGAGGAACAGGTGCGGCAGACATAGCTGTGTCAGAATCAGAATCGGTGGGATAACACTGTAATCCCAGTGCGTGCAAAGTAGTAGACGACACAGACTCGAATGAATCAGGACAAGAATGGTCAGAAGAAATCTCAACGACAGGAATCTCGACAAGCGGAACAACAATGACATCGGCGACTGGAATCTCGACAAGTGGAGCGACAACGACATCATCGACTGGAGCTCCTTCATCCTGGGCACCCTTAGGGGGACCCTCAATAAAAAGATCGATGTCGTCATCAGACATGGCATCAAAAGGCAGATCCTCGAGAGGAAATGCAGCAAGAGGAAAAGGAGCAGGGATCTGATCAAGAAGTAGATCCTCGCCAGGAAGACCATCAGCTAGCGGTATATCATCGCCAAAATCTGGTAAAGCAAACGGCTGGAAATCATCATCGTTGTCACTCGTAGTGTCAGATGTAAAAACCTCATCCTCTAGGATGATCTCATCATCCAAAACTATGGCTTAGAGGAGGACATGGTGTCTGTAACAAATCAATCACAACATATGCACATATATCAACAATCACCAAATAAGCATGTAAGTAGTAACAATGTAAGCATGTATGCATCCTAGTCTTCCCAAGACAATCCCACCCAGCCTCTCAGACTGATCTACTTAGTCTCTCAGACTAAACCTCCCAGTTTCTCAAACTGAACTACCCAGCCTCTCAGGCTAAACCTCTCAGTCTCTCAGACTGCCCCAACTAGTCTCTCAGACTACCCAGTCTCTCAGACTGAACTACCCAGTTAGTCTCTTAGACCAACTTCCTAGTCTCTCAGACTGAATTACCCAGCTATTCTCTCAGACAAACTCCCCAGTCTCTCAGACTGCACTACCCAGCTAGTCTCTCAGACTAACTCCCCAGTCTCCCAGACTGAAATATAAATGAATTCTTTGAAATGTATTTTGTGTCTTTTATTTGTAAAAATGTTTGTTTCATGGATCTGGACACTTCGTGTGTGCAATGGAAAACATGTTTGCGAAAACATTTTCGTGAGAGCCCTAATGATCGTAGTCTAGACTCGAGAAAAAATCCTAGTTCGCTACGATCGAAGCTCTGATACCAAGTTGTCACACCCAGACTTTTGCGGAAGCGTGGTTATTGGTGTGACTTCTTAATACTATAGCATTCAATCATAACAATGCTATATGATAAAACCATTAGATGTTCATCCATAAATTAAGTTTGAAAATAGCACCACATAAACTGTCTGAAACGTTGACACCGAATTCAAATTACAAACCATAACATATTTTAATGAGTTCACGAAGACTCGACAACATAACTTAAACCAACCCGAGCTTAGAACCATGTATCTCGTCCAGGAGTAAGATACATCTCCTAAACCCTAAAGACTTGGATGACATCTTTTATTTATAACGCAGCTTGAAACACATGCAACACCTGCCATATCCACTTAGTTCCCTGAAATACATGTAGTTTAAAAAAACATCTACAAAAGTTGAGTGAGTTCATTTGTTTGTGTATGAATAAACATGTAAAGTATGTCTGTATGTATGTATGTCCCTGGTATGTAGCCATAAGGAAAAACATATCACCAATGGTTTGCAAAGCCAATGGTATGTGTGAAATGGTGCAGGAAAACTCAAACCTAGCAAATTTGTACCGGGCCTCCGGCTGGAAGACATAGTCACCCTATGGGCCACCCTGGTCCCCATGGGCGTGGGCTCGCTACACCCAAATAGATCTATCACTCATGTTCCTCGGTCCTACGATGAGGATTAATGGCCTTAAGTGTTATACCCACCTTTCACATGATCAAGCAGTAACCCTCCTTAGCTAACCATACCATGTATAAAACGTTTGTAATAATTGTAACATGTATTTCACCCTCGAAGTATAAAACGGAAAACATTTAAAAGAAAAGGGGGACATGAACTCACTGTATTGCGTCTTCAGTACTGGCAACTCAAATCTCCTCAGCAAACACGACTACCTACAGTGTACTATTCCAAGTTATAATTACAAGTTATAATTACTTGTTAAAATAATAAGTATTTTAACTTTAAATTATATTTCATTTTGGAATAATTGTTAAACAATAATTTTGTAACAATACTTCTCAAGTATTTTATTTTCGTATTTCCTTCCCAAGGATGGGGGTATCTCATACATGTGTATTCGTATTCTTATGTGTAGTTCCAAATTAATATATTTTCAAGTCTCACTTTAGAAAATATATAATAACTTATTTTTTCCAAAAATAATGTATTTCAAGAAAATATATATTTTTCTCAAAAAAATCATATATCTTCTAAAAGATATTTTTCAAGAAACCACTTAGATCCATAAGATTACTAACTCACTTTGTTTATTATTTTTCAAGAAACCACTTTATTCCTCAAGTTCATGCTTATATATGAGGATGATCATCTTGTTTTGTCACATAATCATCCTCTCACTTGCTAGATCATGTGTTTAATCACAATCTAGCAAGCTCCTTATGATGATCAACATCATAATCTCAAGAATATAACAATCAAGTATCATACATACACTAAACAACATTGTTTCATCAAGAGTTCATCATATGACAAGCTTATGTTAGAGATTCATGAATATGTCTTTTAATGTTCATCAAGATAATCAATATATATCATCTTTTAACCAACAACATATGAAGTAAATAAGGATTATGAGAGTCTTACAACTAGCACAAAGGCTAGGGAAGAACACAAGATGATGGTGATGACAAAAATGTTGGATAAAAGTAATCGGGTGAGGTCCTTTAAGATCCAAGACCACCGAGCTTCCTAATCTTGCTTCTTACACCTTGTGTACACATGGAAATAGATGAACTTGAAATGAAAGTGATGATGGTGTGTGGTTGGGGTTCCGCCCAGAAGAGAGCAATGGGGAGAGAGTGGTGTGAGTGAAAGATGAATGATCTTCTAATTCTCTTATAACCATCTAATAGTTTGGTCCATTGGGTATTATGTTCCTCAAGTACACAACCAATCTCTAATCAATCTTGTTGAATCCAATGAAGATCAAGAGTAATCTTGTAAGATCTTGGAGGTGGGGGCCACATGGTGACCGTCCCAAGTAAGGGGGGTATTGGTTGGGTTTAAATGTTAAGTTAAGTGATTAAGTTGGAAGTTAAGTGTATTAGTTAGTGTCCATGCATGTGATATGTTATATGGTGTGTTAGGGTGTTCGAGGATCATAACTAGCTCAGAAACATTAAAATAGTGCTTCTAGTATAATTTTGGTGTTTCGGGTAATGTCCGGTTGTTCGGTTAGATACCGGTTCGTTAAAGTGTCAAACTATTCCGTTTAGTGATCTTTATGTACCCTTTTGTGTCACTTTTGATTCCCGACACTTAGGAAAGCATCCAGGACCATTTAGTCATATTTTTGCATGTTACTAGCTTGTTAAATTGCTGAATTTTGCAGAATTCTGCACTTTATGTGGGTTTTAGGCACTTTCCGGCACTTAAACTATCACCTAGTGAAGCAGTTTTATGATCCTTACTTCCCTACACACTATACTAGTGTAGTACCTTGTCTCTGGCCCATACTGGGTCTTAAAACACTGTCTGTCTATGTACTGAACATCGTCAGCATTTCTCTGAGTTATCCGCTAACTGTGCTAGCTGTGCTTTGTACATCGTTTATGTCACTAAGTGTTTGTATGTAGTAATGATGTGACAGTATGAAATGTGATGCACATGTAAGTATGATGCAGTAATCAAAAAGCAGTTTAAGTCGTTAATTGTAATTCAGCACAGTCATTAAGCACAAATCAATATTAATTAATTGTACGGATACCTGTATTTTTTACGGTTGTCACACCAGCCGGGAGGCCCGGTACGAAATACGCAAAGGATTGAGCCTTCCTACACCGTTGCACACTTGTTGATGGCCTTGCAAACCATTAATTGATCTGTTCATATTCACTTACGAACATACATACATATTTTAAGTGATTACAAAGGTTTATTCATACACACAAACAAACGCATGAACTCGCTCAACTTTGGTTGATGTTTTCAAACTACATGTATTTCAGGGAATTAAAATGTGGATCTGGCGGGCGTTCGGAAGTTTCAAGTGTTGTTAAGAATAAAAGATGTCATCCATAGTCATAGGGTTTGGTTAGGGTGTCCTATCCTGGACAAGACACCTCTTCCATATCCTGGTTTTATCTAAAGTCTTTTGTTAAGTCCTTATGGAACTTTAAACAATTCGTATGGTTTGTAATTCAAATTTGGAGTCTACGTATCAAGACAATGTTGTTATGTTTCTAAATTTATTTAATGGATGATCATCGTTAGTTTTATCATATAGTGGTTGTTATGATTGAATGCAATGATATTAAGCAAGTCACACATAATCAAGCTTCCGCAAAAGTCAGGGTGTGACATGGACAGGGCAACCCCACTGCATCTTGAGGCTGGAGAGGGAGGAAAAAGAGAGGATAGAGAGAGGAAATTTCAGAGAGATGTTTGCAGATTCCTATAAATTGTAAATCTTTTTTTTTATATTTTACATAACAATCCCTTACTACAACTTGTTTTACACAATAGTCCCTGACGAGGTAAAATGACAAGAATACCCTCATGTGCAAGGCACATGACCATATTTAATAAAGAATCTGACTGAGTTAGGACTAAAGGACATAACGTGCAGGATTTTGAAACGTTAAGGACAAAACTTGTCAAATTTAAAGGCAACGGACACCGCCTGCAATTTGATACAAACATAAAGGACAAAACTTGTAATTTACTCTAATATAAATGATTTATTTATTTTGTTAAACTAAAATATTTTGAAAATGTTTACAAAAACATTAATCAGTGTTTATTGGTTCTATATACTTTTATTTTCGTGTTCAACTCTCAACTCAAATACGGTATTCACTATGTTTACGTGACATTTATAAGAACCATTACCACAATCACTCTATCTATCATATATCGAGTATATCCGCTAGTTTGTTTAAAAATATATTTTTTTTATTAGATTCATTCAACCCGTGTAATTAGCGAGGTTTTTTAAAGATATAATATTTTTATTATTTACTATACAAAATTACATTTAAGCAACTCGTGTAATACACAAGGTTTTTTAAAATATAACTTTTTTTATTATTTGGTGTATCGTATCAAATTACTCGTGTAATACACCGGATTTTTTAAAATATAAATTTTTTATTATGTGATATATAAAATTAAATTTATTCAATTCGTATAATACACAAGGTTTATAAAGATATAACAAGATATAACATTTTATTGATTGGTATATAAAATTACATGTGCTCAACCCATACAATACATGAGGTTAAAAATGTAACCTTTTTCATTATTTAATATATAAAATTAAATTTACTTAACCCGTACAATACACAGGGTTCTTAAAGATATAACTTTTTTATTATTTAATATAAAAAATTACATTTATTCAACTCATGTAATGAATGAGATTTTTAAAGGTATATTGCTTTATTATTTGGTATATAAAATTGCATTTATTCAACCCGTGTTATAAATGAGGTTTTTGAAGATATATTTTTTATTATTTGGTATATAAAATTACATTTATTTAACCCGTGTATTACGCGGGGTTCTAACCTAGTCTAACTTATAATAAAAAAACTCTAAATAATACCACATGACATTGTCTCCTTAAATCTCATAAATTTATTTATATTTGTTGAATAAATTTCTTTTAATATTAATATTAATTAATAACCAATATATAGATATCACTTATTTTTATCCTTATCTTTATCTAAAATTAATAAATAACTTTAATTTTGTAATTTAGACCCTTTATTTTTTTACTTTTAACCCAAAGTTTTTCATCTTTTGCAATTTAATCCCAACTCTCTTTTATTTTCAATTTTGGTCCACCATATTTTTCATCTTTCCTAAGTTTCTCGTTTCGTTCTAAATTTTGTGAGTTAACGTACCGCAACGTGCATGTGGGGTTCAACACTTTTTCGTATATTTTTTCCCGTTTGACTTGCCCGTCGCGTCACATCTATTTTTTTGCGTTTGACAAGTTCGTCTAATACGAGGGTCCTGGATGGACTTAGTTATTCTTTTTCTATGTTTTACGTTCGGTTTAATTTCTCAGCAACAAGCGTGCATGATTCAAAGATTTTACGTCTGCTTTTCGCTCGGCGTTATTTTTTCCCGTTTTTATTTATTTTGTTTTTACGAGCTTTTCCTGTGTTGGTGGTCGCTGACAGTGGTATAGTATTGCTACTACTTAACACAGTTTTATTACAATTGCTGCAATGCAAGAGCTTAATGCTAGTATTATATAGAGTAGACACGTATTTAACAACTATATATTTTGTATTTTATATCATTATTGACAGAAGACTAAAAGCATGTATTATATTTATCGGAGTGCCAGTAGACGCCATGTAAGGGTGAGCGGGGCACCAGCGGGGAGTGGCCGCGGTGACCCAATTCCCCCAGCGGGAACACCGCCGCCATCCCTGCGGTGACCCAATTCAGGGAGGGTGGTGGGGGGAGTTCACCGAAGAAGGGGAGGGTTGTTGGTGGGGCCAACCTCATTTTCAACCAATCAAATCATTTTTTTTTTTTGAATAAAAAAACAAGGGGCGTTAAGAGGGGAGTGGCGTCATCAAATTGAGGGTGTTAGGGGAGTTGACGTGGCATAACCTGATTGGGTGTGCGTAAGAGAGGTAACTCCCCTCTTAGGGGAGTGCCCCGAGTACCCTAAGCACAACAAACACTCACTCAACATGTATTATAAGTTATAACTAGTGAGTGGTGAGTGATTTTTCTAAACAATTAATATTAATTTTGAAACAGTTATTTTTTTAAAGATCAACGTTTAAAACTTAAAAAAGATAATTGATATATGTACTCTATTAATTTGTAACATAACGAGCAACAGTGCAATTAACGGTGACGGCGGTTTCCACTTTGAATTTTTTGTTTTTCTAGCATTATTCTCTTTCATTTTGGTTGTTCACATTTTTGATACGGAAGACATATATTATGATTAAGTGGTGATAAAATTCCAACTAATATATAGTTGCTTAAATTCCAACTGTTACTAATAATAAATAATAAATTTTAAGTTTAAATAAGGGTTATTGGATTTATCATCTCTAACCATTGGCTATTAGCCGCTATCACCCCCAACTATCACTTTGACATCCTTCACCCCTAACTTAACTTAACACTTACTTTATACTGTCATCACGTCGTTAACTGATCACTAACTTTTGAGCATGTTACTATACTTTTGGGGGTGCCCAAAGATCTCTATGACACCCCCAAAAGTATAAAAACAACATCAAAAGTTAGTGATCAGTTAACGACGTGGTAACAGAACACACTAAGTGTTAAGTTGGGGGTAACGGGCGTCAAAGTGATAGTTGAGGGTGCCAGCAGCCAATAGCCAATAGTTGGGGTGATTAAATCCAATAAACCTTTAAATAATATATACAAAAGCGAATTTATGCCTACTTTATGTAATTGTTTATGTATACTAAGTATCTATACATAAAAACGAAATCGAATAGTAAATTTTCTGAAAGGTAAATATAATACGTTGACATGCTTAGTTTTATGTGCGTTTTTAGTTAGTCTATATTTTGTCGTAAATTTTGTTCGGAAACGAGTCAGATCAAATATTTGACGGTATAAATTCGAGTTACTTTAAGTTTTGATGCCACCGCAACGCACAACGGGTCAAAATACTAGTTGACAAAAAAACATAAAGATACTATTAGTTGAAGTGTCAACCCAAGTGCAAATCAGAACTGCAAATACTATTTAAGAAAGGGTTATTGGATTTTATCACCCTTAACTATTGGTCATTGGCCGCTGTCACCCCCAACTATCACTTTGACGCCCGCCACCCCCAACTTAACACTTAGTGTGTTCTGTCACCAAATCACTAACTTTTGATCCTATTAATATACTTTTGGGGGTGTCCTAAGATCCCTAAAACCTTCCCAAGATCCTTATGACACCCCAAAAAGTGTCGTAACATGATCAAGAGTTAGTGATCATTTAACGACATGGTGACAAAACACACTAAGTGTTAAGTTGTGGGTGATGGACGTCAAAGTAATAGTTGAGGGTGGCAGTGGCCAATAGCCAATAGTTGTGGGAGATAAAATCCAATAACCCTTTAAGAAACTAAAACTTATTTGTGCTCACGGAGTCACATTTCACGTAACACTCATATACGGACAGTTGTTATTCACGTGAATATGAGCCAACATGACATTCTCTTCTCTTACGACCATGATGCATGAGCATGACACATGTCTTCAACCATTAAAAAGTCATTTGTTTCTAAAATAGATATATAGCACGTTCACGACTATAAGCAACGATTTGTGTCATGTTTTTTAGGGTGATTCTATTCCAACACCCCCTAAATCTTATTCTTACATCATTTTCACTCTATCTCTCTATATATATATCTATGTAGATATAGAAAGAGAAAAAGTGGAGGGTGTGTGAATATCAACACCTGTTTTTTTTTTTTTAATTTTTGTTAAACTGGTATTTAGTGCACCAAAAGGTAGAGCACATTGATTGATTGAGAGAGAAATGAAAGTCACAAGCACAGATTTTATGAAGCAAACCCCCTAACCGGACATTCCACTTTGACCCGTTAAAATCCGACACGTAAAAAACCGTCCGATGATTACGACAACCTCATCTTTCTCCACGTGGCCGGTGCACCTGCTTTGCTTTACCATTATCAGTGTCCCCCACCACCAAGATACTTTTTTTAGTACTCTCAACTACTTTTTTTGGCCACGTATCTACCCTCTTTCGACTTATGATGTGATTTAAAAAACTCCTCCCATAATACAAACAAAAAGGTCTAGACCGAAGGCCTGAGGACAGGTCTAATCATACAACTTACGGTACGATCTCGGTTATATGAGATTAGGGTGGACGGTATCATGCGGTAAACATTAGCGGGGAGGGGCTTTATCGATTGGTGATCGGTTGCCACCTTTAATTCGGGGAGCGGAGAAGGAAACAATCGGTGTATACTCACCGATGCGGGAAGAGGATGGAAGGAGGAGAGAGGAGGTTTAATGGTGGGTCCCAAACCCTTTCAACCAATCACAATTTTTTTTAAATTCTTTACCACTCTCTAGGTGTTTGAACCATTGTCAGTGATTGAGTGCAAAATGAAGAGTGAAATGGGGACTTGACATGACATGATATTATTGGCTTGAGAATAACTCAAACACCTTAAATAATTGAACGATACCCTTCACCCTTAAATATTTTGAGCTTCCCTTGAACCGGGGAAAGCCAATAGGGAGCTCAACTTGAAAGTCAAGGGTTCCAACCTTAAAAGAAACATCATCTTAAAAAAAAAGTAAAATGCAAAAATAGTCCTGAGTTTTGGTCACTTTTATCACTTTAGTCTAAAACTTAAACCTTTTGAATCTAGATCCATGTGTTTTCAATTTTGTTGTCATTTTCATTTAAAATCAAAATCTAATCAAATTTTTTAGTTAAAATCCAGCTTTTTTTCTTTTTCCTTTCTTTTAATGAAGGACAAAATGCTCTTTTAATGTTTTATTATAACAAATTAAAAAACATCTAATCATTTTGTCTTTCATTAAAATAGTGAAAAAAGACAAAAAAAAATTGGATGTTAACTGAAAAATCTAACCAGTTTTTGATTTTGGATGAAAATTGCAACAAAATTGAAACCATAGAGACCTAGATTCAAAAGGTTTAAGTTTTAAAGTAAAGTGACTAACCCTCAGGGACCATTTGGCAGTTTACTCTAAAAATTATATATATAATATGAGCTTTTGCTTAGGTCCAAAACAGTGACGGACCCAAGATTTATTTGCTTTGGAGGGGGGGGGGGGTACGGATGAAGCATTCAACCATATATTCAAGGGGTGTGGTCGGGTTTTTTGTCTAAAATATACAGCAATTTTTTTTTCAAGGGTTGTTGCCGCCCACCCACGACTATGGGTAGATCCGCCCCTAGTCCAAAACTTATACAACTTAAAGAGCTGAACTTGGGAGAACATGTTGATTTCGTATGTTTTTCTTACTATGTGTTTCTAAAATTAATAAACAAAAGAAGAGAAGAAAAAGATGAATTAAGAGGAGAAAAGAAAGAGGGGAAAATAAAGGGAAAGGATTTAAGGGGAGAAAAGATAGGGAAAGAAAAATCTATATATATATATATACTATATATAAGCATTTCCCATGTACAAAGTAGTAATTTAACCCTAATTTTTTAAGATGGCAAACTAAAAGTTTTAAACAAAACCTATATTTTTATAGTTTTCTTCCCATTTTACCCTCCGCTCCCTATATCCTCTATCAGATACTTAACACCAATGTTATCAGTTTCTTCCATTTAATCGTTCTCTTCAATTAGGGTTTATGACTGAATTTCTACAGCCGCATAACTGAAATCAATTACCCCATACGTTTCATTCCTGCAATTATTTAACACCGAACCCTAGGGTTTTCACCCCTGCCCCAACTCATCGGTCTTGTTCTGGGCTTTTTTTTCGATTTATGGGATGTTGTTAATGGGTATGAACAGGGTTTAGACATTGCACAAAAACAAAATCAAAGAAGATGTAATCGGGAGAACCGAATCCACGACTGTAAGTTTTAAAAACAAAAGTTTTCACTTCTAATTTACAACAGATTTCATGGTATTGTTTGCTAAATGTTGTGTAAAGTTTTCATCTCATTCCACTTTGGATTTCGATTACTCTTCCTATTCAACTGTTTTGATTTAATTGACGATTGTGTGACTTTAGTTTAGGTTTATTCATGGCGATTTTGCAATTAGGGCTTTTAATTGCTGTCTATGATGTTGAAATTCGAATTACTTTGATTTAGCCTTGAAGGTCGGTTACCATTGATGATATTTAATTTGATAATGTTTAACTTATGGTTGACTCTGGATTAAAGCTCAGGCAATTTCATACATCAGTTGTTAGTATGGCTAGGTTTGTAGTTCTTGCCTAAATCACTTTCTAATTCACAAGGGATTTGACGGTAGTTGATAATCGATTTTAATGAACAGAATCATCACTTCTGATGCCAGGTTTCGAAGTTAGGGTTTCAAATGATTCAATCAAACAGTTTCCTAATCTTCAAAGATTGGTTTGTCATATAAAAAAAATGTGTATTTTGATGTTTGTTACATGTAATGGTAATTGGGCTGAGAGAAAAAAATTGCTTCATGATTAATTGAGTTTTCTAAAGACTTCCTTTTTTGTTTACTTCTTTCTCGAGATTTTGTATTTTTTCATTGATTTTGAAATCAGGAAGAAGAGTCAAAGGATTAATATATTGAGATTCCAAACATTGTTTTACCGATTTCAAATCAATAAACTGCTGCTTCATTACCTCCAACTGCAAATTTAAAAATCACAAACATCAATATTTGGTCCCTTGTACGTCTGACCAATTAAGCAAAGTTCGACACAGCCATACAATCACAAAAGAAGGTTGTTCCTTTTCCATAATACTTTCATTGTTATTATAGTTACTATTCCAGTTTATATTGAATACATCAAGTTTTTAGTTGCCTTGTGAATTTACAGCTGATCTGGTTTTTGCTTATTCATGGATGAAGCTCCCGGTTCCCTCGGGTTTCAACTCAAGTCAATTAGGTGCTGAAATACGGTGGAAGCCTAGAAGCTGGAAAGGCGAGGAAAAAAGTGGTCAGTGTCGTTAACTTATTGAAATGTTGGAGGTTATGGATTAATAGAAATTATTAAGCTTTTAAAGGCACATCCTCTTCTTTATTCAAGTTGGTTGAAGACATAAAAGAAAATTCTTAGTTGTGGTTGAAGAGTCTATTTCTTTGCATTGCTTTTGGTTCATTTTTATCTTTTCTTCGATTGAAGGTGCAAGAGCCAGAGCATGTCTTAGGAGAACAAACCATGATTCATCTCCACCGGTATGTCTACTACTCTACCTCTTTGTAGCATTTCAAGATTTATGTTAAAAAATAGGAATAAATGTTCATTAATGGGATCCAAAGTAAAATTGTGTTATTGTGGTTTTTTACTTGTCAACATGTCACATAACAGTGACCAAGTTTCTATATTACATGCAGTTTTCATTATTATGTTTACATTATCATGGGTATTTTCTTTTTTTTTTCCCCAGCAATCAATTTTTTTTTCAGCAATATAAATGATGGCTTATAGTTGTTTCTGGCAACCGCGAACCAGTCGATATTGCTGGTTGAGGACATTCCTTTCTCCGCGGAGTTGCACGATCGAGCGGGTGCGAATGCCGAGGGTATTGTCAACAACACAGCTGTAAACTTTAAAACTTAAAAGTATGATTTGGGTGACTTTCAACCCGTTTGACCTATCCAACCCATCTGACATCATTTAGTTGACGTTTTTATCTCTGACTCCAAAGAACTTGGATGATTTTCACTGGTTAAGACTGGTGAAAAAAGATATATGTGAAAAAGATTTGAAATTTAATTATCAGAATTGTTTGCATGTTTTGTGATTTTTTTACAGTCCAGGCAAATGGATTAAGTCTCGCAATTGGAATACAGACGTGGACTTCTTAAAGGTGAATCATTTATGGCAATGGGTCGGGTAACTTGATTCCTTTTTATGTTTGGTTATGTGATAATTTATTTAATTACATTCTTTCTGTTTGATAGAGGTTTCTGTTGGATGCTTGTTATGTTATGAGGAGGAGGAGGAGGAGGTCGGATCTTGAAGGCGATGATCTAGCGGAGATGTCTGCAACGAGAAGACGACAGTCGCGGATTTTGAGCAAGTGGGTTGCTTGAGAAGCACAGAAGATGATCACCACGAGAGAGCGGAGGACTCAGGAGAATGAGTTGATGGCGCTTCATTCAAGTCGCGGATTTGAGCAGCTATTAATCATCTGAAAGCGGTTCAAAATACTCCTGAGCTTCGTTCCGCCATTGAAGAGATTCAGGTGTTTCTACATTGCTTTCTACTTGATTGATTTCACAGTTTCGTAACATAAATGTATTTGTTTGTGTGATTGTAAGAGCATATGGTTGTATGATTGATGGTTCTTTATCTCGTTTACTAGGACATATTAACTTGAAGTTTTGACCTTGTGGTCTTATTCGAATTCGTGTGCAGCCTGAGAGAATCACATTTGGCCTAAAGGTTGATCAAAGTAAACCAATTTATAATGCTTTCAAGGTTATGAAGGATTCACCAAACTGGGCAACACTAAGTGATGCTCGTAAACGAATAGTTGAATGTAAGCATCATCAATAGATGGGTTGCCAGCTACCGCTCTTGGATTGGCCGCACAAATAGCAACATCAAAGGTTCCCGAGCACAACTAAATAGTTGTTACCTTTCGATCCTGATTAGCACAAAACATTAATCTTTTACTTAGTTTACTCTTTCTACCGATTTAGGGTCATGTAAATGCCACTGCTGAAAACTGGCCATGGATGATAACATTAAACGGGCCAAGTTTCATGTCTGTTAGGCAACATGCTGAGAATCGGGCTTTGCGGGAGGAAATTTACCGTGCTTGCTTATGTAACACGTGCTTTAAGTGGAGATTTAGATAATACTCCGGTTATTGAACAAATTTTGAAGCTTAGGTTAGCAAAGGCTAAGCTTCTTGGATATAATAACTACGCAGAGGTTTAAACTTTAAATATTTGTTTCTAACAATTTAGTTGCTATCTAAATAAACTTCAGTTTTGTTTATTTATATTGTTACTTATTATGAAGCTTTAATCATTAGTTAAGCATGGCTACAAAGATGGCCACTGTTGACAAAGCAGAAGAGCTACTCGAAAAGCTAAGGAGTGCTTCTTGTATTTAAATATCTTGTTATTAAGGTTGTGTTATATCCAGTGGCGGGTCTAGAAGAAAGATTCAGGGTATCCCAATTTTTTTTTATTTTTTTTTAATTCGTATAAAGAATGAAACCTTGATAATAACTTTACTTTAATTCCTTTTGTTTAGTTTGCTTGTTTGCATAGGCGGAAATTAGAACCACACCTAATATATTATAATTTTTTATTGTTTTAAGGTTTGAATTATATTCTCGTCCCGTATTATCGACTCCGCAGCAACGCGCGGGTTTCCCACTAGTAATCTAATGGTGTGTTTCAACGTTTTAAGGAAAGGAAAGTCTGAAGGGATATTTTTTTTTCTTTCTAAATCCCTCCATTTGGAAGGAAAGTTCGTAAGGGAGATTATTAAAAATCCGACTTTATCTTTTTCCCACTTCGTTCCTTTGAAATCATCGGAACACATACTTTTTCTAGCTTTCTTCTACTTTCTTCCATTAAAAAACTTGAGAACACAATTTTTTCTAGCTTCATTCCATTTCTTTTCAGTTCTCTAGCTTCATTCCACTTCTTTTCAGTTCACTCCTTAAAAAGACTCAGGAACACAACGTTAATCTTAATATACATAAGACACCCTACACCAAATATCAAATACTGATGATGATTTTCATCTAGAACACTGATGGGTGTCGAGTGTTATATATATTAGGTGTATATTTTAAGCCCCTTTAACACTTTTTTAGTCAAGTTTTAAATTTATAAAACACGATATTTACTAACACTAGACACACATATGGGCAAGTGCACCTATCGTGAGCGTAGTATAGTGTTGGTAAGATACCGAGGTCGTCCAAGGACACAAGAGCTTTTAGTACCGGTTTATCCTCAACGTCTAATCAAATCAAAAAGTTTAGAAAAATGTTTTAAACTAAGAAAAATAAAAACTAACTAAAATGCTGAAAAAATAAAAATAAAAGAAAAACAGATAGACAAGATGAATCACTTGGTTCCGACTCGTATCTAGTGTAACCTTTGATTATTTCCGCACTTTTGCACTATTTTAAGAGATTATCTTAGTTATTGTAGTAGGCCCCTCTTTTGTAGGTGACGTTACCCTCGCCCCAGTAGTTTGAGTCAGCAAGGATACAATCCTAAAAGAGTGGATTATTGAAAGATAATTAATTAAGTTATTAATGCAAATTATTGTAGGCCCCTCTTTTGGAGGTGACGTTACCCTCGACTAAGTAGTCTGAGTCAGCAGGGATACAGTCCTAAATAGCCGGGTTATAGTATTAATAGTAGTTAACTTATGAGGGGATCAAAGAGTTTGGACCCCCGCCATCCAATACCGTTAAGTATTGAAGGAGGTCCTGCTAAATTTGACCCAGGTCCATTGCAGGACCTCTAAACGCTGAACAATGGCAAGACCTTTACCAAACCATTCCCTTAACCCCCGACCAAGTAGCCAACATACCTCCATATAGACCGTGGAGATATGAATAGTGAAAATCTTTTATTTTATATAGACAGTAAAATAATTTCAAGACACCACGGACAAACGATAAGGAAAGATCACTTTCAACATAAGAAACTAGTTATTAAAGTCATTAATGCAAAACCAAGTAAAAAGTGCGAAAAAATTAAAAATAAAAAGTATTACACTAGACACTTTGTCTTCACCAAGTGATGTAAGAGACTTAGGCAAACATGGTCTTGATTGTCAAGAACTCTTACGATCAATCTTTGATCCCGAGACGACTCACACACTCTATGATGGACAATGGATGATGGTGGTGGATGATGGTGTTATGGTGGTGGTGGGTGGTGGGTGAAGTGTGAGAGAGGTGGTGTGCCAAGGGATGGTTTGAGCTTGAGCTAAGCATTCCTATTTATAGGCTGAACAGAACCTCGGGCACGGCCCCGTGTCCACATCCTCTCTTTCTTCATTTAATGCAGCTTTGTCTTATTAGTTGACCACGCCCCCGTGTCCGCTGAGCACGACCCAGTGTGCAGAAGAATCTTTGTACTATGAAGATTTGCCTGGATTGTGCGAATCTTATAGTTGACCACGGCCCCGTGTCCGCTGAGCACGGCCCCGTGGTGGGCAATAGAAGCTTCTACCACTTTGTCTTTTCTGCTGACACTTGGGCACGCCCCTGTGCTGGCTGAGCACGGGGCGTGTTCAGTCTTCTGTTATCTTGTTTTGCTTGGGAAGATGTTGTCGTGGGGTCGGGCATGTCACGTCTTGTTCCTTTTCTTGTATTTATGTTAGATTTTGATGTCTTTTTTGCTTCTTTTGTTAATTTGAGCTCATTTAATCCTGAAAATACAAAAGGAAGACAAAAGCACACTTTTTCCAACATTAGTACTAAAAAAAATGGTTAGTTTTATGCCACAATTGATGTAATTTATATGTTGCATTTTGAACACATCAAACACCTTCATACATCATGATCTAGACACCTACATTATGATCATCTTCCTCATCGGTTCCTTGTAACAATCTCATTGTTTGTTAACTTGGTCCATTTTTTACTTGTTACCTAGCGTGATACAACCCTTGTTTATAAGCCTAAACAAAGTTCTATGCTTAATGCTAATTGCTAATTAACTTAACATATTTTGATCGGTTACAAATTCTTTGATCTATTTCTTTTTGTGCTTGTATAATGGTTTTAAGGAAGACGAGACATGGTCAAGGATAGTGATACGGATCCCCCATGATCCACCCAACTATTAGCTCCATGTTCTCCTGATCAATCCCACGTTTATTTGCATTAGTTGTTAGAGTCTTTTATTTTTGTTATTTCAATTCCTAGAAGTGCTAGTGGGTAGTTAAACCACTAACCCATCTTCCTTATTTTCCTGCATGACGTGCATATTTTTGTAAGCCTTTAAAAAGGCATGTTTGGTGTTTAATGAAGAGCATGAAAATTTGATCAAAAATCTCTTAACGTTTACTGTTCTTATTGTTATTTTATTTTGGGAGACCACCGATCTCGAACTCGGTTATATCATTTGGTGCTTTCATTCTTCGTCTTCACCTCCCGACATGCCACCCCGTTGTGAACCCACCTCCGATAACCCTTCCACAGACGATTTGCTTACCTCCCTCGCCGAATCCATCAACAAATTGATCACCTCCAACACCGCAGCCACCAACTAGATGGTTTCCGGTCAAGAGCAACACAAGGCTCATCTGGATATCATCATCAAACAGTTGGCAGCTCAATATGAGCAAACAAACAACCTCATTGCTACCCTTCTTCGCCCCGATCTGAACAGACCTGGCCCTTCCTGGTCGAACACTCCGCCACCTCCACCACCGCCACCTCCACCACCACCACCGCCGCCACCACCGCCTCCTGCCAACCACAACCCCAAACCACCGAAGATTACCCTTCCCATGTTTGATGGTTCGAACCCATTGGATTGGCTCTTCCAAGCCAATAACTTCTTTAACTACTACTCCGTTTCAGACGCTCAACGACTTTATTTAGCTGTGTTCTACTTCACCGGTGATGCACTTAGTTGGTACAAGCATCTCTCCAACAACAGGTTACTCGGAACTTGGCTAGAATTTTCCCGATCTTTGGAGCTCGGATTTGGTCCTTCTTCCTACGAGAATCACCAGGCGACCCTTTTCAAACTCCAGCAAACAACCACTGTGGCCGCGTATCAAACTGAGTTTGAACGACTCACCAACAGGGTCATTGGTTTATATCCGGAGACATTGAAGAACTGTTTCATTTCCGGACTTAAACTTGACATTCAAAGTGAACTAGCTATCCATCATCCTCAAACATTGCATCAAACATATGGATTAGCTCGTTTAATTGAAGACAAGCTTCATACCGGGATCCTTTCTCCGACTGTGGAACCGAGTCCGACTCAACTCACACCGGCGTCAACTCCATAACAACCGTTGAAGCGCCTCACTCAAGCAGAAATGTAAGCCAAGAAAGCTGCCGGCATTTGTTTCCATTGTGACGAAAAGTTCCAGCCGGGGCACCGTTGCAAAACACCACAATTCTTAATGTTTGAACCACCAAGGGAACCGCCATGGGCCGCCTTGACTACACATGTGGGTCGTGAGGACACGACCCGTTTTAATGGGGTGGGTATTGATACGGATCCCCCATGATCCACCCAACTATTAGCTCCATGTTCTCCTGATCAATCCCACGTTTATTTGCATTAGTTGTTAGAGTCTTTTGTTTTTGTTATTTCAATTCCTAGAAGTGCTAGTGGGTAGTTAAACCACTAACCCATCTTC